>CM077672.1:89478786-90767536 GCA_039707655.1 Elymus sibiricus | reverse complement strand
TCTTTCCTTTTTATTTGCTTCTGTTTTCTATTTTGCAATTCTGTTTTTATTTAGTTCAAAGAGCAAACCATTATTATAAATTCTGAAAGTTTTTGTGGGAACTCTCTGAATTATTCTAGTGACCCTCAAATAATTCTAGAATATTTGGAGCTATAAAACTATTTATAGGATTTATTAGCTCCAACTCAAATACAATATGGGTTAATTCAAAGTCCATAAATGCCATGGAAAATTGTGCATCATCTCTGTTTAAGGTTTTCACCTTTTCCCATAAATCATGAACATTTTTGAAGGGCATTTTGGGTTCATTGAAAAATATTTAAGTTGAACCTATTTAAATTCCATTTGGTGCTAGGGTTTGATCATCCCCATTTCAAGTTTCATGAAATTTAAATATGATGCATGGATGATTATGCTACTATTTACAAACAATATTCTAGGGCTGTGACAACTCACCCCCACTAAACAAGAATCTCGTCCCGAGATTCAAGACGTGAGGTAAGAGGAAAGAGGGGACATTAACTAGCACAATCTTCATGATCCAATTGCCCTTCTCGATGATGTGTATCCATTACACCAAATTGTTCTTGACATCCTTGCCTTCGGGAACTTTATCAAGCACGATGACAAAGAATGGATAACTCTACACCAATCAATCTTCACGAAGATCGAGCAACTCATGATCAACTCGTGGAATGAGACATAAGAACATCTCTCGAGCTAAGACACAAAACACACATCAGGAGCGATGGAAAGAATTAGATGACGAAGGTTCAACTTGGTAGGCAACAATTCCACGCTTAAGAAGATGGTGAATGGGTGTCAAAGTAGCGAGGAGATATATTGCCCTTTACCATAACGGGGCACCTTAGAGGTGACTCGTTGAATTATTTCTTAAGTCAGGCAAAAAGAATTACTTTTGATACTTGGATCATTGAAACTCTTTAAGCCAGACTGAGACAAATTCACCAATGATCGTTGAAGGAGTTAGAAAGAAATGGCATACTCAGATTGGAAATGGAAACTATGGTTATAGAATAATCGGCAAATGGAAGGCACATTCCAATTGATGCCAAGAATATAACCTTGTGTCTGAGCGTGCTTTCAAGAACTACATCATTTCCATATTCATCAGGGTTTTACCAACATCTATGCCGAAGATCTTGGTGACACCTCGTACTACCATGATGAATGATGATGGAGGATGCGGATGGAAGGAAGGATAACACTTTCTCAGATTTCACCTTAGCAACGCCAAGGAACAAAATCTGGATGATCGACCGAGAGACATTTAGCACTCCGCTTCTAATGTTCTCCTTGATGTACTAGTGTAACCCAATCATAGACACTTTTTGGTATCTAGAACATCAAGTAAAGATCGAACTTCAAGAGCACAAATATCCATAAGGGACAACTTCTAGAATGAGTCATACGAAATCCTCATGGGGAGGTGGCCATATTGCTGAATCAAGATACTACAATAATATATCTTCCGGCTAGGTGTCTCGGCCAAAACATCTACTTTACCGTGTTACAGAGAGACCAGTATTATAATTCTTGGGAGGAGTTCCAACCATCATATCTGCCTGAGATTCAGATCTGGTTGGTGACAGGATACTTCAGACTCAGCATGTCTGAAAAAGAAAGTTTTCAACACAAATCGACGAGACGACGTTGTGAGATTCTCGAGGAATGAACTACGGAAGCAAGCTCCAAAACATGAGCTGGTTTGAAATATGCATGTGAACAGAATGTCCAGGACAATCGTGGCCACATGGAAACCTTACAACAAAGCACTACCGAGTTCTTGTTGGGAACCATCATCGCGGATAACGAAGTCCTTGCATAAGTCATATGATTAGCTCTTAAGAAGGAACTTCTTTCCCTTGAACAAATCAATCAGTGGCTTGGTGTGCTAGGGATTACATTAGGAATGGAGGTTGCAAGTCTATCAAACCATAGAATACTTCGCACATGCATGACTGACTTGGGACGATTCCAATTGAAGCAAAACAACTTTCTCGAATTCACAGCGGCAACTTGCATCAAATGCACATGAACTTAGAGGAAGTCACTTTTTACATCAAAACATATACTTCATGTACGGGACACGAAGATAATGCTTACAAAAGTTTCCAACACTAACTTAAATGTGCATCATGAGTTATGGAACAGATAAAGATGTTGTCGATGGGCTCAACAACATTTCATCAAGATATCCATATAAATGGAATTCCGCAACTATGAGAACAAGGCGATAGCATTGGTCAGACCAAAGGATATAATGGTGTATGCTCGAGAAAATCAACCACGAGTAAAACAACATTACGAAAATCATTGGTTCTGATTTTGATTTGATGATAGCCCACACTCAAATCAAAAGATGGGATAAGACAATAGATCCAACAGTTGACCACGAAGATCAATCGATGAATATATCATCTTTCTTCAACACACACACAAAGATATCCCTTTGAAATGAACTAAGTCAGGCAAAACTTTTATCTTCCAACTCTCCAAGTTGTTGTTTAGCTTAACCAACTAGTTCAGGGTATCCAACACAGATTCTTGGAGAAGGGGTGGTTTAGAGGAAAACCAACTTGATCACAAACTCAACATAACGGTCAGGGGACAACCTGGTGATACTTCCGAGAAGATACTTGGAAAATCACGAACCACCGATATGTTATTAAGCTCGAGAACAATCTTGCTTTTCAGGGCAAGACGATATGATCGAAAGAGGAAGGGATTGGCACAATTCTAACTCATCGATCAAAGAGTGCACCAGGAAAGATGGACTAGGTAGCACAATCAATCTTAGAATAGTAATTCAATAATCAACACACTAAGAATGAAATTATCTTCCATTAACTACCAAGCAATGGGGTTGCTAGGAGTATTGATTTCACACATCAAGGTTCACTTGTCGGCATTCTGGTTACAATCAACACAGAGACCGAGGAATGAATTATGATGGCGAGAAGTATCACTACATCAACAATTCATAAGAGGTCGTGCAATTCCCATGACATTCTTGACATAAAGATGGTAGCACTCCAAGATAGAACAGATTAGAAGCTGGATTGGCTTCCTTGATCTGTGGAATACAACTGCTTTGACCAAATCCTGGATATGGATAAGGTACTGGAGTTTGTTTCTCCTAGTCATTCTGAGATAGAACGGCTTGACGGACCACAAGAATAATAGGCATCAATGAACATGAATGCACACATACTCTTGGCTATCAATTGATAGATGAAGGTCGGAATATAACTCGAGAGGGACAACTCAAAGGAACATATGATTTTTCTGAGTTGGGGATGCATAGATTAGCATGTCTAACAAGGCTCAACATATTTCTTCTGGATAACCCATGCAGAAAGGTAGGATTGGCAGAGTCACGATTGTGGAATGGAGAACTCAGCATGAGCACTCTTGTTGTGATCTTTGGTTCAAAAGAACTTCTACCAAGGATGGTTCATGGTATTGGAAGAATGATATACCACGGACCTCGAAGACTAGAACAAAGTTACTAATCAACCTAAAGGAGCTACAATCACTATCAAAAGAGAATGAACGGAATGAATCATGGGTTCAAGAACCCAGAAATAGAATACCTACTAACTAAATAACATCACATGATGCTTTCGGAGACGATGGCCAGAATTATCACACTTGGGTTACAACACAAAGGCTGAACCTCTGGGTGGTTCTCTGAGATATCCTAGTTTCCTAATAACTTTCGCATATATGTCGAGGCAACGGAGTACCCCAACAGAATGATTAGTGTGGTCAATTAGTCTGGCCCCAAAGCATTGGGAACAGGGAGAAAATATTTGCAAATGCATCAGATTGTTTAGAAACCTAGGACAATTCGGACAGCATAACGGCTGTACGGGCTTGAAAATGAGACAACCTGCAAGACAACTGACAACACAACAACTGAATCCTATGGAAAAATATCGATCCAAGTAGACGACAACTTTCCTATAAGTCTACAGCATAGTAACTCGTCATCCGGATAGATAGATGAGAAAGCCTAGTTTCTTAACCCCGTAGAAAACAAGAGGGTGACTCAGAATCAGAAGGACACATGATAAGGAGTAAAAAGAGCCTTACGTTCCCTTCCACAATCAATTCCCCTATATAACTAAAGCATTTCTAGACTCAACATCGACCAGTTTGGCTTGGTAATCCTACAGGCAGTTAGGCTCTGATACCAAAGCTGTCGGGACCCCGATCCTAAGTCACACCGATCTAGCATAAGACACATCATATCACTTTGCGGCCTCACGCACGGTAACCCACGGCTGCCACCTTTACCTTGGCCAGGACCGTTTGCGTCTTTTGGCTCACGTATATGATTGTGATGCTAGCATCCATATAACAGAGAACCCGGGTCGACATGACTAGTTATAAACCAAGGTGGCACAAACGTACAGGGACATACATAGGTAACCCAGCAATGCACGTGTCGGTCATCAGCGTGTGTAACTGGGCTGTAGCCAGCTATCAGGACTCCAGTAACATTGCGTGACATTTCCCCGTAGGGACAGACACAGAAGCAAAGAAGGATACATGTCGGTCAATCCATGTGTTCCGGAGCAGTAGCGAACTACCAAGGCTCAGTGGAAGCACTAGGAGGCATTTCCCTGTATGGAAGGCTACCAAAGCATATAACTAGGTGTCGAATCCCACACATACCAATGCATTTCAAAACATACACACAATATTCATGATATGTGTAGATACAACATGGCATCACAACATAACTCTACGACTCAAAGTATTTATTTAAGAGGCTCTGAAGAGCCACACATAACATGATATTACAATCATGGGTCTCATGACGCAACATACAAAGTCATACAAGCAACAAGCGGAAGCATAACCTGTCTGAGTACAGACAGCTGAAAAGAAAGAAGGCTAGAAAGCCTGTCTATCTACAAGACCCTCCATAGGAACCAGACCTCTGTCTGGGATTCCCAAGCTAATCGGTCTACATCGAACTCGTCGTTGAAACCACTAGTGAGACTAACGTCTCCTCTGCAAAAAACATAAATTAGCAACCGTGAGTACAAAGGTACTCATCAATACTTACATCAGAACTATCTACATATGCATCAGTATCAACAATGGGGTTGTGGAGTTTAACTGCAGCAAGCCATCTTTGACTCAGTGGCTATCCTGTACTACGACTACCAGTAACTTCTTTGGGGTGAGAGAGCGCACACGAGTCCACATAGTCACCACGACAATACACCACTATGGATCCGCTCACATCTCCCTACGAGATGGCCATCCATAGCACTCACACTTATCTTGCGCATTTTAGAGTATCCATTTCAACTTGTCTATGAACAATGTAAGCTTTCCAAGTAGTCCATAACCGAGGACGCGGCTATCCGAATAGATCATTAACCCTGCAGGGGTGTACTTCTTCACACATGTTGCCAACACATAGCGCCTGCACACGACATGTGCTCGGCAGACTTCAAGCGAAAGCCGGCGTGGGTGTAGACCACGACCTGACTAACCACACAAGACTCTAGTCCAGGTTTATCGCCTATTTGAGACTGAACCCGCAAGGAAGTGCGGACGAAGTTTCCAATACGGCCCCAAACGATGAGAACAGGGTTCCCAAGAGCACCGTCCGGGTGTCACTTGGTACACCGTGCCTCGTGCCTGCCGTAACAAAGCCTACCCCTCCGGTCAGCGCTAAGTATGGCCCCCAGCACATCCTATAAACACCAGAAACTAGTTGCAACTCCTGGATAGAAATCAGGGCGATTAATAAGTCGAGCGGGGTCATATTTCAGGGCCCAATGTATGGTAGTAGCTGTTCTTGGATCACAAACACGGAGCTCAGTTCTTAAGGACGGTCTCAATGAGACAACCCACCATGTACTCCTACATGGCCTCTCATCACTACCTTTACCAAAATGTGTTCACACACTTAGCTCTCATTAGTAGGACATGTTCACAACCATTCCAATTCATCGCCTAGATGTATCAGACCTGACACAACTCTAAGCAATAGCAAGCATAACAAGCAAGCATGGATGAGTAGGCACAACATGGCTCAAGCAACTGCTACTCATACTAGTGTGTTTTACTATTTACTATGGCAAAGACAGGTCATGCAGAGGAATGGGTTCAACTACCGTAACAAGTAACAGTTGAATCGTTGCTGTCCTAATGCAATAAAAGAGAGCAAGAGCGAGAGAGTGGGATTGTATCGGAATGCTCAAGGGGGTTTGCTTGCCTGGCACTTCTGAAGATAATACTGCTCTTCATCGGTGTCAACGATCACTGCGTCAGAATCATCTTCTACCGAGAAGGAACAAACACCGACAAACAAAGAAGGAACACAATCAATGCAATGCAACAATATGATGCATGATCATGACATGGCAATATGCTGTGATTTTGGCTAATGTAACTAGCAGCAATTTAATGAAGTTGGTTTGAACCAAAGGTTCAAATTCAAACCCCATATGTGGTAGTTCAAATGTCATTTATTCAAATTGTCATATACAGCAACTTTAAGTTGTTCAAACATGCATGAAAATGCCATAAACAGGTTCTTCATATTTTTCTAATCATTTTTCATATATAACTTATTTCATTTGGAGTTACGGTTGATTTACTATGATTTTTTGAAGTTTTAAACAAATTTCTGAAAATGAATAAATCATTTCTGACTTATTTAAAATCCAGAAACATTTATGATGCTAGCCCTACGTCATCACTGCATCAGCGAGTCAACAGAGTCGGTCGGGGTCAAACCTGACCAGTGGGTCCCACCGGCCAGTGGCTTATTAGCTAACAGAGTTAATTAACACTAAAATTAGTCCTAAACTAAAATTTAATCAGAGGCCGGCCCCACATGTCATGGGCACAGGGGAGGTTGTTAGTGGTCAAATCCGGCCATAATGACCGGCGGTTAGCCGCCGGCGACGACTGCCGCGGTGGAGCGGCTCGGAAAACCGCCACAGGCGACCAAATCGACGGCGGTTTGGCCCTACATGGAGCTGGTGCACGCGCGCATCGACTGGTGCAAGTGGTTTCACCGGGAATGGGCTAAAATGACGGTGGCGTCAACAAGTGCGGTGGCCGGAGTTTGGGCATCGATCAAGACGACGCTACGGAGCACGGCAAGAGCAAAGGGCAGGTGTTATGGGCTCCTGGGGATGCACTGAGCACGTTTATGTGCTCAGAAGTGAGCGGCGCTCGCTCTAGCCATGGCGGTGACATGAACGGCGGCGACGAGCTCTCGGGCTCGAAGGTTAGCGCGGTTAGAGGGAGCAACAGAGCACGGGGAGAGAGGGGAACGGCATGGGAGCTCACGGTGAACACGATGAGAAGGTCAGCAGGCTCGGGGAAGGGCTGGAGCAGTCGAAAGAGCGACAGTGATCTCGGACGCCCGAGGTTGAAGACGACGGCGGTGACGATGTTCGAAGGCATCCGACGCCACAGTCGGAGTTGTGGAACCCGGGGTACCACGACCCGTCTGCCCGCGGCCCAGGGCACGGCCCCTAGCGGAGGCCCAGATAGGCGGCCCACCAACGGGCGCCCCTGATCAAAGTCACCTCACGAGGCTCCGGCCTCCCGATGGCTCCAGCCTCCCAAGAGCCCTCATGAGGCCCTAGCCTCCTGAGGCTCCCTCCTCAGGGAGTAGCAGGCAACGCTCAGCACCACCATAAACGGCCTCGCGAGGTCCCCTCACGAGGCGGCTTCCCGAGTCCCCTCACGAGGCGGCTTCCCGAGGTGGCCTTCCGAGGCCCCCTCCCGCAGGCGCTCGAGGAGAAGACCGTTCGGCGTGTCGCGCGGACTGGAGCCCATCACGTGGGTGACGCGCGCGGCGACGAGCAGCAGCAGAGGCCGCGCCAGCAGGCGCGGATGGAGATGGTTTCCTCTTTTGTTCTAGGGAAGCAGGGCCAGCTATCTACTCCCCAAAGCAACCCCAAAGGTTGCCCGATCGGCGAAGAAAGACCAAGACGGTGGGCGCGCAGGGCAGAGGTCATCACCGAGCCCACGGGCGCGTCATGGATCATGCTTTGGCAGGTGAAGACCACCTTTAGTCAGGATAGCCTGAGCGCCTGTCCCCTTTCAAAACCGCCAAGTGTGGCAACCCTTCCCGCCTAAGTTTCGAGGGGGAAGAGGACCAAGGCGGCATAAAAGGGGCAGTGCAGCCACCGTAGCACCGGGAGGAAGAGAGGAAGAGAAGGAGAGAGGGAGGGGATCGATCATCTTCAACCTTGTACGCAAGAACTCTCTCATCCACGATAATCTCAACCACAAAGCAGGAGTAGGGTCTTACACCGCAAGGTGGCCCGAACCTGGGTAAACCGCTGTGCCTTCGCCCGTCCTACGCTAGCGCGCTCTCGCCGTAGTCTCGCCGTAGCACTGCCGTGGTAGGGGAAGAAGTAGTAGAACGAGCTCACCCCAGTGTTCGAACCTTTGGGTCCCCGGAGCCCCACTTCCGACATTTGGCGCGCCAGGTAGGGTGTGCTACTGTTCTTCTGCTCCGCCCTCAGCTCCACCAACCCCATGGCCGACGCACGTCGCGAGCGCGCCGAGCGCAGGGCTGGCCGCATGGCTCAGATGGAGCCGGTGGCCCGCGGCAATCGACGCCGCCCCGAAGCCGAGTCTGCTGCCACCACCGACCCCGCTGCCCGCGAGCAGCAGGCCTCCTCCCTGCACCCCTCCGTGCGGGCGGACGGCCACACCGCCACGGCCTCCTCCCTCGCCAACCGTGGGCCGCCGAACCCGCAGGCCGCGCTGCTCATGGCGCGCGAGCTACTCCGCTACCGTCCTGATGACGCCGGCTATGACGCCTGGCTTGGTCGCATCACCGAGCTCGTCAACATCGCCTGGGACGCTCCTGCACCTTCTCACTCGCTCCGCCCTCCACCGTCTCGTGCTGGGGACCCGGCGTACGGCGCCCCCCCGCCGCCTCCTCTGCGTGACGAGCTCGCCGGGCCCCACGGCGCGTCTTCTCCGCACCACTGCGAGCCCAGCTGCCAGATCATCCGTCGTGCGCCCCCCGACGCGTGAATGCTCCTCGAGCGCCAGCGCCAGCGCCAGGACCAGGCCGATCAAGACGTTGCAGCGGCCGGGCGTCAAAACCGCGCCGCCCTCGCTGGCGGCGTCCCCTCGAGCGGCGTGGGCTGCCGTGCCTTCACCCGCGAGCTGCATCGCGTGGTCTGGCCCGCGAAGTTCAAGCCTGAGCTGCCTCCGCGCTACGACGGCACCCCCAACTCCACGGAGTTCCTCCAGCTCTACGCGCTGAGCGTCGACGCGGCGAACGGCGATGACAAGGTCATGGCGAACTGGTTCCCCATGGCCCTCAAGGACGGCCCGCGCTCCTGGCTCATGAACCTCCCCGAGGCTTCCATCTCGTCGTGGGCCGAGCTCTGCAGCCAGTTCATCGCCAACTTCAAGGGCACACATGACCGCTCCCTCACCATCGACGACCTGCGGCGCGTTCGACAGCGCCCAGACGAGACCATCCGTAAGTACATACAGCGCTTCAGCCAGGTGCGCAACAAGATCCCGCGCGCTTCCGACGCGGCCGTCATCTCCGCGTTCTCCACCGGCGTCACGGACATCAAGATGCGCGAGAAGCTCACCATCAACGGTGAGCTCGACTCCGTGCTCGAGCTGCTCGACCTCGCCGACAAGTGCGCCAAGGCTGAAGAAGGCCGCCTCTTCGTCCACAACGACCCCGACGCGGCGCTCGACGGCACCAAGGCCCAGAGCATGGATGTCAAGCGCAAAGGCCCTGCCGTGCTTGCGGCGGAGCCTGAGCAGAAGCGCGGCCGCGACCTCGACGAACCCAGGAAGGACAACCGGCCACTCTGCGCCTTTCACAATGTCCGCTCCCACAACACCGAAGACTGTCATGAGCTCAAGCTGCTCCGCGACGAGCGCCAGAGCCGCCGAGACGACCGCAACGGCCGTGGCGCCGGCCGCGGAGGTGGCCGCAGCGGCAACCACTGGGACAGCCGCAACAATAACAGCAACTACCGCCAGGGCTGGCGCGATCAGCCTCGTGAGGCCGCCTGGCGCGACCAGCCTCGTGAGGCGAATCCTCAGGTTAATGCCGCTCTCCTGCCGCTGCCTCCGCCTCCTCGGAGGAACGACGTCAACCAGCCTGACGAGGGCGCTGGGGGCTACCAGGAGCCTCGCGCGGTCGCCTGCATCCTTGGCGGGTCCCAAGCCCCCGCGTCCGTCCGCCACTTCAAGCAACTCTCTCGCGAGGTGTACGCCGCCCTCCCGAGGCCTGAGGTCACGCGGCCCCTCAAGTGGTCGCAGTACGCCATCACCTTCGACTCCAAGGACCACCCCAAGTCCACGGCCTCCACAGGTGCGCTCCCCATGCTGTGCACTCCCACCATCAGCAACGTCGCGGTCACTAAGACCCTCATCGACGGGGGTGCCGGCCTCAACGTGCTCTCCATCGAAACCTTCAAGACACTCCAGGTGCCCTACGACCAGCCTCGTGAGGCCGCCTGGCGCGACCAGCCTCGTGAGGCTGCCTGGCGCGATCAGCCTCGTGAGGTAAATCCGCAGGCCAACCCCGCTCTCCCGCCGCCGCCGCCAGGCCGCCCTTCACGCCGCGAGGTACCCGCAGGCCCTGCATCGCTACCTCAGCCGCAACATCCGCCCTCGCACTCTCGAGGTCGATGACCTCGTCCTACGCAGGACCCTTTCCAGAGAGGGACTTCACAAACTCTCACCTATGTGGGAAGGCCCTTTCAGGGTTACTCATGTCTCCAGGCCCGGCTCAGCCCGGCTGGAGACGGAGGACGGAGTTCTTGTGCCTAACGCCTGGAACATCGAACACCTCCGCAAGTTCTACGCGTGACCCTCACGCGTACGAGCGAAACGGGGCTGTACACGCCCCGGAGTCTCTCATTGCGTTCGCCTGATGGGCCCGCGAGAGCTCCCGCCCACGTCTCAGTGGAAGCCCCATGCTCCGTGCTGGCGGAACGATCGAACCGCGATCATGCCCACGCCCAAGTGGAAGCCCCATGCTCCGCGCTGGGGACGGAGGAAGGAGTTTCAGCGTATGACGCGCGAAACGTCTGACCCCTCCGCAAGTTCTGCTCGTGGCCCCACGAGTACGAACGAAACAGGGCTGTACACGCCCTGGAGACTCTCATTGCGTAAGCCTGATGGGCCCGCGAGAGCTCCAGCCCACGCCCAAGTGGAAGCCCCATGCTCCGCGCTGGCGGAACGATCGAGCCACGATCATGCCCACGCCCAAGTGGAAGCCCCATGCTCCGCACTGGCGGAACAATCAACTGAGGGCGCCCCACGGGCTGCACCAACCTCAAGCTGACCCGTGCCGGACACGGCAGCCACATCTCTTTCTGGTTGTGTAATCAACCTTATTATTTCGTCAGTTCGTCGATGGCGAGCCATGCACGCTCATGGCGTCCCTCCTGAGCTTCACGCGAACGGGGGATGGACACGGTGCCTGTGCTCGGGTCAGTCCCAGCAGCGCTGAAAAACCCAAGTGATCGAGCTCTGGCTCGCGGGCCTGCTCCCGTGCACGTCACCTCACCAAGGTCCTTGGTGTCTCATGTTCTCGCATGATAGGCACGGTGCCTGTGCTCGGGTCCGTCCCTGCAGCGCCGCTAAACCCAAGTGATCGAGCTCTGACTCGCGGGCCTGCTCCCATGCACGCCACCTCACCAAGGTCCTTGGTGCCTTATCTTCTCGCGTGACGCCCATGAGTGGGTCAGTGAGCGTGCGCGGCTCCCCCGTCACGAGACCTTGCATCTTGCAATTGTCTCAGGAGCAGGTCACACGGAAGGCCTCGCGAGCGTGCCTCGCGAGGTAACCCGGCGGCAGGATGCCCCCCGGAGCCTCAGGAGGCCTCAGGAGCACGGCTTCCGGAGCCAAGCCCGACAGAGCCATGCCAGCCGGAGGCCTCACGAGCAGAGACCTCGCGAGGCACACCCTACAAGTGGCGGCTTGCCCGACGCCGCCCTCCAAAAAAGCTAAGTATCATAAACACCTCACGAGATGTTTTCACCGCCCCTCAACCTCTCCTCTCACCGCTGCCGCACTGAGCGATGAGTTTCCTTCTTCTGCGCGAGCTGCTTGCACGTCAAAGGGGGGCTTCTTGAGCATCGCGCCTCAGGAGATCTTACCCCCTCGCAGTGCCCTACACCTCCTAGCCTTGTCCAGGCATCGCGACCGGACATACCAGTGACGGCTGTAGCCCGCCCGGGGGCTGGGTCTTGACGACGTAGAGCGACAAGGCAAGCAAAGAAAGGGAGATAAGCCTCGCGAGGAGGTCTCGTGAGCCGCTCTCATCGTTTTTCAAGCTCTCTCTCTCTTTCTTTTTGCGATCTCGCCGAGCGCCCACGTTTTCTCTTTTGCGCGAGCCGCTTGCACGCCAAAGGGGGGCTTCCTGGGCATCACGCCCCAGGAGCCCTTACTAGCTCCCGGGCCCCTCACCTCCTGGCCTTGTCCAAGCATGGCGACCGGACATACCAGCGACGGCTGTAGGCCCGCTCGGGGTCTGGGTCCTGATGGCGTAGAGCACCAAGGCAAACAAGAAAGAAAAGCGAGGCCTCACGAGAGGACTTCAAGAGGAAATAAGCATGCATTACAGCAAGTCATAAGATACTTAATGCAAAGGACATCATTTTTACTCACGCCATCACGGGCTACGTTGACTTGTTACAGGGATAAAAGGAAGAAGGGTGCCCCCGGCACCGCCTCGCCTTCAATACACACAAGGAATCAAGGCAGAACACACGGGTGAGGCAATGATGGCCCCGGGCCGAGCGCGAACAGGTTTTATGTCAGCCTGGGCAGTTGCCAAGGCATTGCAAGGAAGTGGAGGTGCCTTCCGTCGCATCGTGCACCACGTGTCGCGCCTGGCCCGCAGGCGGTTAGGGCCCGTGCCGTTTCGCCCCCTTAGGCGGGAACGTGCGCGCCACGGGCCCGGGGGCTACTGTCGGGGTTGTGGAACCCGGGGTACCACGACCCGTCTGCCCGCGGCCCAGGGCGCGGAGCCTGGCGGAGGCCCAGATAGGCGGCCCACCAACGGGCGCACCAGATCAAAGTCACCTCACGAGTCTCCGGCCTCCCGATGGCTCCAGCCTCCCAAGACCCCTCATGAGGCCCTAGCCTACTAAGGCCCCCTCCTCAGGGAGTAGCAGGCAACGCTCAGCACCACCATAAACGGCCTCACGAGGTCCCCTCACGAGGCGGCTTCCCGAGGTGGCCTTCCGAGGCCCCCTCCCGCAGGCGCTCGAGGAGAAGACCGTTCGGCGTGTCGCGCGGACTGGAGCCCATCACGTGGGTGACGCGCGCGGCGACGAGCAGCAGCAGAGGCCGCGCCAGCAGGCGCGGATGCAGATGGTTTCCTCTTTTGTGCTAGGGAAGCAGGGCCAGCTATCTACTCCCCAAAGCAACCCCAAAGGTTGCCCGATCGGCGAAGAAAGACCAAGACGGCGGGCGCGCAGGGCGGAGGTCATCACCGAGCCCACCGGCGCGTCATGGATCATGCTTTGGCAGGCGAAGACCACCTTTAGTCAGGATAGCCTGAGCGCCTGTCCCCTTTCAAGACCGCCAAGTGTGGCAACCCTTCCCGCCTAAGTTTCGAGGGGGAAGAGGACCAAGGCGGCATAAATGGGGCAGTGCAACCACCATAGCAAAGGGGGGGATCCATCATCTTCAACCTGGTACGCAAGAACTCTCTCATCCACGATAATCTCAACCACAAAGCAGGAGTAGGGTCTTACACCGCAAGGTGGCTCGAACCTGGGTAAACCGCTGTGCCTTTGCCCGTCCTACGCTAGCGCGCTCTCGCCGTAGTCTCGCCGTAGCACTGCCATGGTAGGGGAAGAAGTAGTAGAACGAGCTCACCCCAGTGTTCGAACCTTTGGGTCCCCGGAGCCCCACTTCCGACAGCCACGTGGCTCGGTGGAGAGGACGAGGGTGACACTGCGGTTCTTCTGGACGCGTCGGCGAGGCGAGTGGTGGACGGTACAGTGGTGCTCGTCGGCGCTCGCGGATGGTCGTAGGAGAGAGAGCGGAGGAGGGGATCAGGATTGGCGAGGGGGAAGAGAGGTCCATAGGGGCGAGGGCGTCGCGCTGGCGTTCTTAGGCGCCTCCAGCAGTGGGCAGGCAAGTAGGAGGTGGCTTGGGCGCGTGCCGGCATGCCGCGGCCATGCGCGCTCGTCCTCCTGGCAGAGGAGGAAGACGACAGGGAAGGAAGTGGGTTGGGCCTGGCAGGCCGGCCACTGTAGCAGTTAGGCCAGGTGAGCTCTCTTTCCTTTTTATTTGCTTCTGTTTTCTATTTTGCAATTCTGTTTTGATTTAGTTCAAAGACCAAACCATTTTTATAAATTCTAAAAGTTTTTGTGGGAACTCTCTGAATTATTCCAGTGACCCTCAAATAATTCCAGAATATTTGGAGCTATAAAACTATTTATAGGATTTATTAGCTCCAACTCAAATACAATATGGGTTAATTCAAAGTCCATAAATGCCATGGAAAAATGTGCATCATCTCTGTTTAATGTTTTCACCTTTTCCCATAAATGATGAACATTTTTGAAGGGCATTTTGGGTTCATTGAAAAATATTTAAGTTGAACCTATTTAAATTCCATTTGGTGCTAGGGTTTGATCATCCCCATTTCAAGTTTCATGAAATTTAAATATGATGCATGGATGATTATGCAACTATTTACAAACAATATTCTAGGGCTGTAACACTCAGCCACCGTTCATCATTTTTATACATATTACGCTTGTATCATTGCACATCCTGGTAGACCGCCAGAGGCATTCATATAGAGTCATATTTTTGTTCTAGTTTCGAGTTGTAATTTTCTTGAGTTGTAAGTAAATAGAAGTATGATGATCATCATTATTAGAGCATTGTCCCAGTGAGGAAATAAAAAAAAAGAAAAAAAGAGGCCAAAAAGAGCCCACGAAAAAAAGAGAAAAAAAATAAAAAATAAAAAATGAGAGAAAGAGAGAAGGGGCAGTGTTACTATCCTTTTCCATACTTGTGCTTCAAAGTAGCACCTTGTTTTTCATATAGAGAGTCTCCTATTTTGTCACTTTCATATACTAGTAGGAATTTTTCATTATAGAACTTGGCTTGTATATTCCGATGATGGGCTTCCTCAAATGCCCGAGGTCTTCATGAGCAAGCAAGTTGGATGCACACCCACTTAGTTTTCATGTTGAGCTTTCATACACTTATAGCTCTTGGTGCATCCGTTGCATGGCAATCCCTACTCCTCGCATTGACATCAATTGATGGGCATATCCATATTCCGTTGATTAGCCGCGTCGATGTGAGACTATCTTCTTATTTTTGACTTCCCCTTATTAATCTCTACCACCACACTCTATTCCACCCATAGTGCTATATCCATGGCTTGCGCTCATGTATTGCGTGGGGGTTGAAAAAGCTGAAGCGCGTTAAAAAGTATGAACCAATTGCTCGGCTTGTCATCGGGGTAGTGCATGATAAATACTTTGTGTTAAGAAGATGGAGCATGATAGGATTATATGATTTTGTAGGGACAACTTTCTTTAGCATTTTTATTTTGAAAGGCATGATTGTTTGTTAGTATGCCTGAGTATTGATGTCTTTATATCAAATTATAGACTATTGCTTTGAATCATTTGGATCTTATTATTCATACCGTAAGAGAGATTACATGATGAAACATGTTAGGTAGCATTCCACATCAAAAATTCTATTTTTATCATTTACCTACTCGAGGACGAGCAGGAATTAAGCTTGGGGATGCTTGATACGTCTCCAACGTATCTATAATTTTTGATTGTTCCATGCTATTATAGTATCAATCTTGGATGTTTTTTATGCAATTATATGCATTTATATATCATTTTTTGGGACTAACCTATTAAACTAGTGCCCAGTGCCAGTTGCTGTTTTCTGCTTGTTTTTGGTTTTTCAGGAAATCAGTACCCAACGAAGTCCAAATGCCACGAAACTTTTTGGAGATTTTTTTCTAGACAAAAGAGACCCTGGAGACTTGGAATGGAGGCCAGAACTTCACGAGGCCTTAACAACGCAAGAGGGTGCGGCCCCAGGGTGGGCGCGCCCTGATGCCTTGTGGGCCCCTCGTGGCTCCTTGTGGGCCCCTCGTGGCTCCTTTTGACCTAATTCCACTTCTATAAATTCTCAAATATTCAAAAACCAACAGAGAGCCACCCCGAATAACTTTTACGCCGCTGCAAGTCTCTGCTCTTCTGCGATCCCATCTGGAGGCCTTCTCCGGTACTCTGCCAGAGGAGGAATCGATCACAGAGGGCTTCTACATCAACCTTGCTGCCCTTCCGATGATGTGTGAGTAGTTTACCACAGACCTATGGATCCGTAGCTAGTAGCTAGATGGCTTCTTCTCTCTCTTTGATCTTCAATACCATGTTCTCCTTGATGTTCTTGGAGTTCTATCCGATGTAATCTTGTTTTGCGGTGTGTTTGTTGGGATCCGATGAATTGTGAGTTTATGATCAGATTATTCATGAGAAATATTTGAGTCTTCTCTGAACTCTTTTATGCATGATTGTTATAGCTTTGTATTTCTCTCCGATCTATCGATTTGGTTTGGCCAACTAGATTGGTTTATCTTGCAATGGGAGAGGTGCTTTGTGATGGGTTCAATCTTGCGGTGCTCAATCCCAGTGACAGAAAGGGACATGACACGTATTTCTATTGTTGCCATTAAGCATAAAAATATAGGGTTTAATCATATTTCTTGAGTTTACTTTGTCTACATCATGTCATCTTGCTTAAAGCGTTACTCTGTTTCATACTTAATACTCTAGATGCATGCTGGATAGCGGTCGAAGGGTGGAGTAATAGTAGTAGATGCAAGCAGGAGTCGGTCTACTTGTCTCGGACGTGATGCCTATATACATGATCATTGCCATGAATCCGTCATAATTATTTGCTTTTGTATCAATTGCCCAACAGTAATTTGTTTACCCATCGTATGCTATTTGTTTGAGAGAGAAGCCTCTAGTGAAAACTATGCCCCCGGGTCTATCTTTATCATATATTAAAACCCAAAAATACTTTGCTGCAATTTATTTACTTTTATTTTATTTTGCAATTTATATTTCTATCTATCACTATCATAATTAATCCTTGTAAATAACCGCTAAGAGGATTGACAACCCTCTTATTTGCGTTGGGTGCAAGTGTTTGCTTTTGTGTGTGCAGGTGTTGTTAAAGGATTTTGCGTGGTTCTCCTACTGGATTGATAACCTTGGTTCTTAACTGAGGGAAATACTTATATCTACTATACTACATCATCCTCTCCTCATCGGGGAAATACCAATGCAGTCTACAAGTAGCAACAGGCAATTGAAATAGAGAAG
This sequence comes from Elymus sibiricus, assembly GCA_039707655.1. Classification (NCBI taxonomy): domain Eukaryota; kingdom Viridiplantae; phylum Streptophyta; class Magnoliopsida; order Poales; family Poaceae; genus Elymus; species Elymus sibiricus. Next base: position 90,750,134 of record CM077672.1, on the reverse strand, counting down.
GAATTTTAAATGGACTGATGAGGCAACAGCTGCCTTGGAAGATATTAAAGCCCTCCTCGCCACAAACACCATCTTAGCGGCGATACGTCTCCAATGTATCTATAATTTATGAAGTATTCATGCCATGTTTATAACAATTTTATATGGTTTTGGTATGATTTGATTAGAACTAACCCGGACTGACGCTGTTTTCAGCAGAACTACCGTGGTGTTGTTTTTTGTGCGGAAATAAAAGTTCTCAGATTGGGCTGAAAATTTACGATGATTTTTTGTGGACCAAAAGAGGCCCCCGAAGCTTCGAGGAAGGACCAGAAGCCTCACGAGGATGCGACCTGCCTGGGGGGCACGCCCTCCCCCCAGGGCGCGCCTACCGAGCTTGTCGCTCCCTCGTGGGCCCCCCTAGCGTGATTCCAATGCTAAAAAATCCTATAAATATAGAAAACCCCGAAACTAAACCTAGAACTTCCACGCCGCCGCCGCAAGCCTCTGTACTGAAGCGATCTCATCCGAAGCCCTGTTCCGGTATCCTGTCGAAGGGGGGAATCAGCACCGGAGGCCATCTTCATCATCCCGGCGGTCTCCATGACGAGGAGGGAGTAGTTCACCCTCGGGGCTGAGGGTATGTACCAGTAGCTATGTGTTTGATCTTTCTCTCTCTCTCATTTTCTTGATTTGGCACGATCTTGATGTACCGCGAGCTTTGTTAATATAGTTGGATCATGTGGTGTTTCTTCCCTCTCTATCTTCTTGTGATGAATTGAGTCTTTCCCTTTGAGGTTACTTCATTGTCGGATTGAATACTTTGGATTTGAGAACCCTTGATGTATGTCTTGCATGTGGATACCCGTGGTGACAATGGGGTATTCTATTGAGTCACTTGATGTATGTTTTGGTGATCAACTCGCGGATTCCCGTGACCTTGGGGTGATCTAGGCATAGGGGTTGGTTGCACATTTTCATCTTCTTTTCTCCGATAGAAACTTTGGGGTACTCTTTGAAGTTCTTTGTGTGGATTGAATATTATGAATCTGAAGTTGTTTGATGCATATCGAATAATCAACTCACAGATACTTGTGGTGACATAGAAGTATCTAGGTGTTAGAGTTGGTTTATGCGTATCATATGGTGTTATTTTAGTACGAACTCTAGGGCCATTTGTGACACTTATAGGTATGGCTCAATAGATTGATCGGAAAGGATAACTTTGAGGTGGTTTCGTACCCTACAACAATTTCATCTTATGTTCTCCGCTAGATAAGAACTTTGGAGTGATTCTTTGTCGCACGTTGAGGTATTGTTATATGATTCACTTATGTTAGCACTGTTGAGAGATTGCACTAGTGAATGTATGAACCCTAGGCCTTGTTTTAAGCATTGCAATACCGTTTGTGCTCCGTTTTATTACTTGCTACCTTGCTGTTTTTATATTTTCAGATTACAAAAACCTATATCTACTATCCATACTACACTTGTATCACCATCTCTTCGCCGAACTAGTGCACCTATACAATTTACCATTGTATTGGGTGTGTTGGGGACACAAGAGATTTCTTGTATTTGATTGTAGGGTTGTTCGAGAGAGACCATCTTCATCCTACGCCTCCCACGGATTGATAAACCTTAGGTCATCCATTTGAGGGAAATTTCCTACTGTCTTAGAAAACTCTGCACTTGGAGGCCCAACAACGTCTACAAGAATAAAAGTTGCGTAGTAGACATCAAGCTTTTTTCTGGCACCGTTGTCGGGGAGGTGAGTGCTTGAAGGTATATCTTTAGATCTTGCAATTGAAACTTTTAGTTTCTTGTTTTATTCACTAGTTTGGTTTATAAAAGAAAACTACAAAAAATGGAAATGAGGTTGCCTGAAATTCTTCGTCTTTATAATGTCTTTCTTGAAAATGATGGATCGGAAAATTGTGCTCAATTGTTAGAAGAAGAATTCAATAAAATGTGTGGCATAAAATCTTTGAATGATGAGCATGATTGCAATGTTGTTAGTATGCTTGCTATGAATATCCATGATACTAATGATGATTGCACTAGTCATGAAAAAAGGGTTTCTTATAAGCATGTCAATTATTGTGGTGAGCATAGATCTAGTGAAACATGCCAATAAGGGATGATAGATTTTGTAAGAAGCATAAATATCAAAGAACCCAATGGTTGCTTAAGATGCTAGATGAGTATGCTAGAGAATTATGTTCCCTTCTTCCCATTACTTGTGAAATTTGCAATGAAGGTGGTCATTTTAATTTTCAATGCATACAATTTTATTATCGAATTGCGTACAAATATTGTGATGATATGATCACCCTTGAGCATTATAATGAACTTAGTCTATTTTTGGGGTATGAAGAAGTGGCACATAAAAGTAATTGGCTTGAAGGATTAATTCTCATGAAAGCTCTTGACATTGATCTAAAGGAAAATTATATGTATTGTGTGGTAAATTGCAATGAGAATGTTTATCTTGCCAATTATATAAAGACGGGAAAACCAATGGAATATGAAGAGCATACTAATGAAAGGGAAAAGATTTTCCAATACCCTCCTATTGTTTCTCATGATGAATCAGGTGATGAGGAGGAGTTTTCTATCCAACCAATCTCTTCAATAAGAAGCTCAAAAAAATTAAATAAACCCACACATAACGTGGCGAAGAAGAAGAAAAGAAGGAAAAGTAGAGGTAAAGAGGTATCTCTCCCAAATAATGTTGCTCCTATTATTGTTGTGCCTCATGAGAATGAATCAAAAATAATTGTGGAAGATGATACACTTGAGGATGATTTTGTTATGCTATTACTTGTTGTGACAATTATGATTGGGAAGATAATGATACTTCTTATAATCTTGAAAATCTTTTTGGCACCAACTTGGGAAATTATGATGATGATAATTGTTATACTATTGGTGCTATTCATACTATTGATGATAATAGTGATTATGCTAATGATATGCAAACCCATAAGCTTGGGGATGCTATGTTTGATTGGAATGACATGTTTGAGAATTTATTTGCTGCAAATAATGTTTATCCTAAGCTTGGGGATGCTATGCTTAATGAAGATGATCTTTCTAGTACCCCTACTTTCAATGATCAAATTTGTTATGATGATTGCATGCCTCCTATTTATGATGATTGCAATATTTATGAAAGTGGGTCTGGAAGAGTGTTAGATAATAATTATCCCACTATTTTGGAGGGTGTTGAATCTTATTATAATAATAAAAGTGGATTCAGAGAGGTCATGACTTTATTTAGTAATGATTCCACTATTCCGTAAGAGGTTTCAATTGATTATGATAACAAATTTGCTACTTATGATGATTATTGTGATGATACTTATGTCATAAAAAATAGTGATGGTTATTATTATAAAACTTGTCATAATTATGAATACCCTTTTACTGAACATTACTCTTTTAATGTGGAAACAATTTATAGTATTCGAGTTTCATATGATACTTCCACTATTATGAATGAGAAGAAAATTGTTTATGTGGAGAGTAATAAAAATTGTATGCTTGTGGATCATGAAAGGAATGCTTTATGTGATAGTTATATTGCTGAATTCATTCATGATGCTACTGAAAATTATTACGAGAGAGGAACACATGCTTGTAGGCTTTTCAATAATATCAAGTTTCCTCTCTATGTGTTGAAAGTTTTGAAGTTATGCTTGTTTTGCCTTCCTATGCTAGTTGATTCTTGCTCCCATAAATTGTTTGTTCACAAAATCCCTATGCATAGGAAGTGGGTTAGGCTTAAATATGCTAGTCATATGCTTCATGATCCTCCCGTTATGTTTCAATTCTTTACTTTTACGAGAGCATCATTGAAATCATCATACCTAGCTGAAAAGGCATTAAAGAAAAGCGCTTGTTGGGAGGCAACCCAATATTTATCCCTACTGTTTTTGTGTGTCCACATGATTAAGCTACTGTAGTAATCATGTTTTATATGCTTTCTTTCAATAATGTGCCAAGTAAAGCCATTGGGATAGTGTGGATACTTGTTGATTTCATTCTGTGCAAAAACAGAAACCTTTGCATGCAGTGCTGGAATTTCTATTCTGTACTGGCGCATGAGAAAATTCTGAATTTTTTACACAGTATTGGGTTACAAATTGATTACGTTTTACTAATTTTTCAGAATTTTTGGACGTACAGAAGTATGCTTTTTAATTCGCTCACTAGATGTTGTTCTGTTTTTAATAGATTCTGTTTTTATTGCATTGTTTGCTTGTTTTAGTGTTTCCATAGCTTATATTGAGTAATATAAATTGTGGAAATGACAGACTACAGTAGGCATTATGTGAGAAAAATTATGAATCTTGTCATGACAGTACCAAAAGTGGATGGTTTATTTTTATCATACTAACCTATCTCACAAGTTCCGTTAAGTTTTGTGTGATTGAAGTTTTCAAGTTTTGGGTGAGATATCAATATGAGGAGAATAAGGAGTGGAAAGACCCTAAGCTTGGGGATGCCAAAGGCTCCCCAAGGTAATATTCAAGAAAGACTCAAGTGTCTAAGCTTGGGGATTCCCCGGAAGGCATCCCCTCTTTCGTCTTCAACACTATAGGTAACCTCACTCAGGGCTATATTTTTATTCATCGCATGATATGCGTTTTGCTTGGAGCGTCATTTTCTTTTAATTGGATTTGCTTGCTGTTATCAATAATAATGTTTTGTATCTTTTAGTTCAATAAAATGCCAATTATAGCCTTTACCATGCTCAGTTTGCATGTTTATGTGTTGCTGTTTGAAAACAGAAAGTTTTCTGTTATGTCCTGAATTTATGTGAATTGTCAGAACATGATAAAAATCTGAAAGTTTTATACAGTAAGAATGCATGAGTTCTCTGTCACGTGGTAATTTTTCAGAATTTTGAAGTTAGGGAAGTATGAATTTTTATTCCATCTTTACAGATTGTTCTGTTTCGACAAATTTTGGTTATAGTTGCATTGTTTGCATATGTTTGCTTGTTTAATGTTTCTATTTGTGGATAGGAGTATTAAATATGCAGATGCATTTAGTATGCAATGTTTAATTATAATTTTAGTGATTTGTTACAGTAGAGAATGTTATGGTTTCGAGTTGATTTATACTAACTTATCTCACGAGTTCTTGTTGAGTTTTGTGTGGATGAAGTTTTAAGATTTAGGAGAAGCCATGATATGAGAGGAATTAAGGAGACACAAGAGCTCAAGCTTGGGGATGCCCAAGGCACCCCAAGATAACATTCCAAGAAGTCTCAAGCAACTAAGCTTGGGGATGCCCCGGTGGGCATCCCACCTTTCTTCATCAACACCTATCTGTTATCCTAAGTTTTTACTTGTTCACATGATATGTGCTATTCTTGGAGTATCCTTTTATTTTCGTTTTGTTTGCTGTTTGAATAAAATACTTGGATCTAAAATCTTTATTTGGAGAGAGTTTTCACATAGCTACTTAATTGTTTGACTACTCATTGATCTTCACTTATATCTTTTGGAGTAGTTTGTCATTCATTCATGTGCTTCACTTATATCCTTTGAGTAAATTGTTGAATGAATTGAATGTCATAAATATCAAAATTATATATGCTTCATATGCTTGTCCCATGGGGAGTAATGACTTCACATTCAAGAAGTATAAGTGGTAAAATTTATTGAAAGTTAGCAAACATAACATTGGTCACTTGAACAATTCATGAAAGAATATTGAAGGAAGAGAGATTTCACATATAAATATACTATCTTGGACATTTTCTATGATTGTGAGCCTCCATTAGTTATTTTCAACCTTGATCAAGTAGTTGATGTTGGACAAGGAAGACAACGTAATGGGTTATGTTTGTTTATATTCACATAGAAGTTATATTGTCATGGATTCTCTAACATGTGGTGCTTGCTTAGGATCTTTTGCTAGCCAAAAATTCGTACTAAGTAGAGATATTACTTGTGCATCCAAAAACCCTTAAACCTAGTTTCTTGTCATGAGAGTCCACCATATCTACCTATGGATTGAATAAGATCCTTCAAGTAAGTTGTCATCGGTGCAAAAAGCAATAAAAATTGCCCCTAAATATGTATGATCTTTTATTGGAAGGGAAAATAAGCTTTGTACGAACTTGTGATGGTGAAGAAATAAAAGCAATAGACTGCATAATAAAGGTTGCTATCACAAGGGGCAATATAAAGTGACGTTCCTTTCCATTAAGAGCTTGCACATCTAAAAATAAAAAGCGCATGACAACCTATGCTTCCCTCTGCGAAGGGCCTATCTTTTACTTTATGTATTTACTTTTATGCAAGAGTCAATAGTGTTCTTCTCTATTCCATTTTTATTTTCTCTCTTGGCAAGCATCATGTGGTGGCGAAAGATCCAGGCACATATATCCAGTTGAATATAGGTGATCATGAGTTATTATTGTTGACATTATCTCTATGATAAGCAAGTTGGGAGGCGAAACATTAAGCCCCTATCTTCCTATGTGTTTCACTGAAATGGTTTGTTCTAAAAATATGCTTTGAATGTCAGCAATCATGGAAGACTATATGATAGTTGAGTATGTGGAATTTGCTAAATCAAAGCTCTTACATAGACCCTTCCTGATAATAAGATGAATTGCAATTGTTTGAAGACTGAGAACATAGTTTGTTAGTTTTCAAGAAAGTTTATGATCTATACTTTAACATGTGAATAGCTTGATACTTGATCATGAGAAGTTTTATGAGATGAGCTACTGTTTATGATATATAATGATGCTAGGAAAAGTGATTAAAATTATCATTGATCAAACTTATGCACTATGCTAGCATTCACACTTCATAAATTATTTATTTTATCATTTACCTACTCGAGGATGAGTAGGAATTAAGCTTGGGGATGCTGATACGTTTCCAATGTATCTATAATTTATGAAGTATTGAAAGCACATTTGCTCCCTTGGTGGTTTTGGTAATTCATGCCAACATACATGTTGTTGGACTAATGCTTTTATCTAGTGAATTTCAGACAAGTTCAACAATGGCGTGGCAGGGACAAGAGGACGTGGACCCTTCAAAATGCTAAGGAAGAGAATTGGCAAAGATCAAGACTCTACATTTTTGGTTTAGTGATCAAAGATCACATTGAGTCCATAGGAAAGCCAATACTATTAAAAGGGGATGAGGTGTTGCTTAATGGTGTTTTTGCTCAAGTGCTTAGTGCCAGCATTCCTAAACCCTCAACCACTCTCTCAATCCCAAATATGTCCAAAACCCAAAGTCCAACTCGGCCCCACCGAAATTTCCAATCCGGCCTCACCGAGTTCATCCAAGACTTAGCCACTGCCAAACCCTAACAAATCGGATCCACCGAAATGGATCTCGGTCCCACCGAGATGGCCTTGCCAACTCTCTGTAATCGTTTGCATTCACTTCGGTCTCACCGAGTTTCCAAATCGGTCTCACCGAGATGGCTTGCCAACTCTCTGTTGCCTTATTTCTTCACTTCGGTCCTACTGAGTTGATGCAATCGGTGCCACCGAGATGAGGATTGCCCTAAGCCATTGCACTTCGGTCCATCCGAGTTGTTCGTATCGGTCCCACCGAGATTCCTAAAGTTCATATCTTTTACACAGTTCGGTGCTACCGAGATTATCGTTTCGGTGCCACCGAGTTGGGTCAAAAGTGTGTAACGGTTGGATTTTGTGTGGAGGCTATATATACCCCTCCACCCCATCCTTCTCAGCAAGGAGAGCCATCAGAACGTGCCTACACTTCAACCATTCATTTTCTGAGAGAGAACCACCTACTCATGTGTTGAGATCAAGATATTCCATTCCTACCATTTGAACCTTGATCTCTAGCCTTTCCCAAGTTGCTTTCCACTCAAATCCTTCTTCCACCATAGCCAAATCTGTGAGGAGTGTTTGAGTGCTGGGAAGACTATCATTTGAAGCACAAGAGCAAGGAGTTCATCAACAACACACCGTCTATTACCTTTTGGAGAGTGGTGTCTCCTAGATTGGTTAGGTGTCACTTGGGAGCCTCCAACCAGATGTGGAGTTGAACCAAGAAGTTTGTAAGGGCAAGGAGATCGCCTACTTTGTGAAGATCTACCCCGAGTGAGGCTAGTCCTTCGTGGACGTAAGCCATGGTGGAATAGACAAGGTTGCTTCTTCGTGGACCCTTCGTGGGTGGAGCCCTCCGTGGACTCGCGCAGCCGTTACCCTTCGTGGGTTGAAGTCTCCATCAACGTGGACGTACGATAGCACCACCTATCGGAACCACGCCAAAAACCACCGTTTCTTCATTGCGTTTGATCTTCCATACTCTACCCCTTTACTTTCCATAGTATTGCATGCTTTACTATTTCCGCTGCTCAATCTCTAGATATGCATGTGTAGAAAGTATTGGAGTGATCTTAACTTGTGCCAAAATCTGCCTAAATTCCAAGAGAAATTAAAAACTGCTAATTTGGCTGGTTAGGAGTCTATTCACCCCCCCCCCTCTAGACCTATCTCCTCGATCCAACAATTGGTATCAAAGCTTTGGTCTCCATTGCTTTGGTTTCATCACCATTGGAGGGAGATGGATATGTCTACGTTCGGGAGTATTAGACGTAGAGTGCCTATTCTCAATGGGGAGTATTACAACTTTTGGAGGGATGAAATGCTTGATATCTTTGATGAGTTTAACTTGAGCAAGTATATTCATAATCCTTATGTCCCCCCTATTGATCCCTTTCATTCTACTCATGAAGAGGAAATTGACATGCTTCATAATCTTAGAACCGTCAATCTTATCATTAGAGGATTACCTAAGATTGTGCTTGGTTGTATGCGAAACTTTGCATGTGCTTATACTCTATGGCATGATTTAGAAAAGCGATATCCCGATTATTCTCTAAAGAGTCTTGATAAGATTCTTCATAAGGCTGTTGCTTTTCACAAGATGAGTCCTAATGATCCTAAGTTTGATGATTGCTTGTTTGAGCTTCGTGATCTCATGCGTGCCAGAGGAGATGTTAGAACTATTAGCAATATTATCATGGAAACTGTTAGAATTCATAAACTTGAACATTGTCATGATCATGAAACTAATGAATCTGTTAATCACATGCATGATGATGATGTTGAGCACGGCTATTATGATGAAGACGAAGACTTTGATATTGAATTTGAGAAGACCATGAGGAATCTCAGTCTTATGGCAAATCTTCAAGATTATATGGCCGGAGGAAAAGAGTGGATTCTCGATAATTGATGTACCGATCACATGACCGGAGATAGAGACATGTTTCGTGAGCTTACAAAAAATGATGGTCCACGCAAGTATGTGACTTTTGGAGACAACTCCAAGGGTAAGGTACTTGGCCTTGGTAAGGTGGCCATATCCAATGATAGCTCCATACAAAATGTTATGCTTGTTGAATCTCTTGGTTACAATCTTCTTTCCGTATCTAGACTAGCCAATTTTGGTTTTAATGTTCTATTTACCAAAGTAGATTGCCAAGTGTTTCGCCAAGATAATCATAATATAGTCTTTACCGGCATTCGTAGAGGTGATCTATACATTGTTGATTTCACTAAGAGAGCCCAACCTCGTACATGTTTAATTGCAAAATCTTCTAAAGGTTGGTTATGGCATAGAAGACTTGGACATGTTGGTATGCGTAACCTTGATAAACTTGTTAAAGGAGATCACATTCTTGGAGTAAAAGATGTTATATTTGACAAAGATCAACTTTGTAGTGCTTGCCAAGCAGGAAAACAAGTTGGAGGAAGCCATCCCGTAAAGAACATTATGATCACGAGGAGACCACTCGAGCTACTTCATATGGATTTGTTTGGTCCAAACGCCTATAAGAGTCTTGGTGGTAACTCTTTCGGTTTAGTCATTGTTGATGATTTTTCCAGATTTACGTGGGTGTTCTTTCTTGATGACAAATCGCAGGTACAAAAGATCTTCAAGAACTTCGCAAGAAAAGCTCAAAATCAATTTGAAGTGAAGATCAAGAAGGTTCGGAGTGACAACGGAACAGAGTTCAAGAACGCCAATGTGGACACCTTTCTTGATGAGGAGGGCATTTCACATGAGTTCTCGGCTATGTACACGCCTCAACAAAATGGAGTTGTTGAGAGGAAGAACCGTACACTTATTGAGATGGCAAGAACAATGCTTGATGAATAAAAGACGCCAAGACATTTTTGGGCAGAAGCGGTTGAAACAGCTTGTCATGCAACAAACCGACTCTATCTTCACAAGCTTCTTAGTAAAACGGCGTATGAACTGCTCACCGGTAACAAACCACAAGTTGGATACTTTCGAGTATTTGGCTCAAAATGTTACATTCTTGATAAGCATCGTCGTTCAAAATTTGCTCCTAAATCTCATGAAGATCTCCTACTTGGTTATGGATCGAACTCTCACACTTACCGTGTCTACAACAACTTCACTCGAAAAGTTGAAGAGACGGTAGATGTGAAGTTTGATGAGACTAACGGCTCAGAAGTCGAGCAATTGCCACTTGATGTAGGAGATCAAGAACCATCGGAAGCAATCCAAGACTTGCCCATTAGCAAGATTCGCCCCGTGGAAGTAAAGGAGAGTACCTCGTCTATTCAAGTGGAAGCCCCAACCTCACATCAAGGTGAACGACAAGCTGATATGGAGGCATCCACAAGTGGAACACGTCAAGACGACGGGAATGTGGAAGTGCAACAAGATGATCCACCTCAACCTCCTTCTCCACCTCCACAAACAAACAACAACAACACCAACGAAGAAGAAGAAGAAGATGATGATGAGGAAGCCTCACCACAACCCAAGAAAAATCTACCTCGAGTTAGAGCAAGAATCGACAAGGATCATCCCGTCGAACAAATACTTGGATATATCCAAACCGGGAGAATTACTCGCTCTAAATCTCGTTTAGCTAACTTTTGTGAGCATTACTCTTTTATCTCTAGTGTTGAACCCTTGAAGGTAGAAGATGCTCTCAAGGACCCCGATTGGGTGAATGCAATGCACGAAGAGCTACACAACTTTGAGAGGAACCAAGTGTGGACATTGGTTGAGAAGCCTAAGGAAGAGCAAAACATCATTGGAACCAAATGGGTGTTTCGGAATAAGCAAGATGAAGTTGGACAAGTTGTACGCAACAAGGCTCGTCTCGTAGCACAAGGTTACACACAAGTCGAAGGTATGGACTATGGTGAGACCTATGCCCCCGTTGCAAGACTTGAGTCCATTCGTATTTTACTTGCTTATGCTAATCACCATGATATCACTCTTTATCAAATGGATATTAAAAGTGCTTTCTTAAATGGTGAAATTGAGGAGGAAGTATATGTTAAACAACCTCTCGGCTTCGAGAATCCCAAGAAACCTAATCATGTATACAAACTTCGTAAAGCTCTTTATGGTCTCAAGCAAGCCCCAAGAGCTTGGTACAAATGCTTGACAAAGTTTCTTCTTGAAAAAGGATTTGAAATTGGGAAGATTGATTCAACTTTGTTCACTAAGAGGGTTAATGGAGAATTATTTGTATGCCAAATTTATGTTGATGATATTATCTTTGGATCTACTAACCCCTCTTTTAGTGAAAAGTTTGGAAGGTTGATGTCGGAGAAGTTTGAGATGTCTATGATGAGTGAACTCAAATTCTTTCTTGGTTTGCAAATCAAGCAAACTAGGGAAGGTACCTTTGTCTCTCAAACAAAGTATACCAAGGACTTATTCAAAAAGTTCAACATGCAAGAGAGTAAAGGTATGAAAACTCCCATGCCCACGAGTGGACATCTTGACTTGACCAAGGATGGCAAACCGGTTGATCAAAAGGTTTATCGATCTATGAATGGTTCATTATTATATCTATGTGCCTCTCGACCCGACATTATGCTAAGTGTGTGCATGTGTGCACGATACCAAGCTGCACCAAAAGAGTGTCACCTTAAGGTGGTGAAAAGAATCGTGAGATACTTGATACATACACCGAACTTTGGCATATGGTATCCCAAAGGATCTTCTTTCAATCTTGTTGGCTACTCCGATTCGGACTATGCCGGAGACAAGGTTGACAGAAAATCCACTTCGGGTACATGTCAATTTCTTGGTAGATCTCTTGTGTCTTGGTCCTCCAAGAAACAAAACTCCGTATCTCTATCTACTGCCGAAGCGGAATACATTGCCGCGGGATCATGTTGTGCTCAATTACTATGGATGACACAGACTCTTACAGATTATGGAGTGCATGTGAGACATGTACCATTACTTTGTGACAATGAGATTGCTATTAAGATAGCACACAATACCGTGCAGCATTCTCGAACTAAGCATATTGAGGTTCGTCACCATTTCATTCGAGATCATGTTGAGAAAGGTGATATTGACCTTAAACATGTTCGTACTGACAAACAATTGGCGGACATCTTTACCAAACCACTTGATGAGAAAGTGTTTTGTCACTTGAGAAGTGAATTGAACATCATTGATGCTTCAAACGTGAACTAGAGGTTCATGTGGATGCATACAAGGGCATGAGCATTCTTGACTAATCCATGATATCTTTCATGATCATTTTATATCTTGGACATTTTGCTCCCTTGTATGGTATCTAACCTTTTGTAGGTACTTGGACAAGCTTCATGTCACAAGATTGCATCACACTCTTATCTTGAGCAATCTTGTATAACCCAAGTATCAACAATTGATGGAGTAACAAAGAACAAGACAACCTAAACATATCCTTTGACAACATTTGAGTTATTCTTCATTCTTGTCATTTTGGATACACATGTTATTCCTTGCAAGTCTAACCCATGTAGGAAGATGAACCACAAATGATAGGATAGCTCCAAACTTCAATTCATGAGCATCAACTTCAAGTTCAACTACATGATGGAATTCACCACCAAATACCAATGTAAGTTCTCACATCTTAGAGAAGCTTTACTCAAAGACATGAGCTAAAGCAACTCAACAAGATGTGAATACATCAAAAGCTTAAAGGAAAAATGGCAACCCCATTTTGAGCTTAACGACGAGTATGGCCTATGATCAAGTGTTTTCACTTGACTCCTAAGTCAAAATACTCTAACATAGGTGACCTAGTCGCCGACCCATCTAGATGAAGTTCTCTAGTGTTTCTTCTGCTTGTTCTCTTCTTGCTAGAGTGTTTCTTTTTAAAAAAAAACTTCATCTAGACGTTTCTTTGCTTCTTTTCTGTTTCTTCTCTTTTAGCTTGATTCGCAGTTAATTCTTTGCAAATCCTTGTGAGATTTCCTTGCCTAGTGAGCTGAGTTGACAAAATATTCCATTGCATCAAACCCGGTTCCACCGAATTGTCTCAACTCGGTGTCACCGATTTTGACTGCTCTAAGGAATTTTCTGTCAAATCTTCCCTGAGTTTTTCTGCTCCAGCTCCACTCGATGATTCTTATCCTCTACATGCATCTAGTTGTATTTCTCAAGGACCAAACTCACTTAATCAATAACCTTGAAGACCCTTCTTGGAAATTGATGTCAAAGGGGGAGAGAGGAATACATCAAAGCTTAAGCTTATCTATTCAAAACAAAAGATGCACCTTACAAGAGGAGAGAATGTTACATGTTTCTAAGAGGGGAGAAACATGATTAGTGATTAGTTTGTTCTTTGGCCGTTCTAGTTTTCTCACCCTACCTACTCCCAATATCCATGTCAGATTCAGGGGGAGCGGAAGTTCTTTAAGGGGAGACAACTATTTCTTTTGGGGACATGTCTGCTTCAAAGAAGTATTTACCTAGTGATACTCTCTTCTACATGTCATCCCAATCTTGGTTTCTTGTTGATCTTGTGTCTTTTTCTTGAAGAAATTATCTTGTGTTATCTAACCCTATTTTCTCAAGTGTATTTCTTCAGGTACTTGATCAAGAACTTCAAGGTAAGTATATGCATCACACTCATGTACATGGTTGACCTCTTGCTAAGTATATATTGTTTGCAAGGAGAAAATCTTGTACATGTGGATACCCTAATGTCACATATATATATATATATATTGCTCTGATGCATATAGCCAAGATACATGTTGCATGTATATTTCCCATGCGATATCATCATGGTATGCGCATCTTCAGGGGGAGTTTAGGGGAGCTCATGCATGTTACATGTTTCCTTCAAAGCTTTCATACATACCTCTGCTATATCCGTATTTGAAGCTTTGATGTATGTTGTCATCAATTACCAAAAAGGGGGAGATTGAAAGCACATTTCCTCCCTTGGTGGTTTTGGTAATTCATGCCAACATACATGTTGTTGGACTAATGCTTTTATCTAGTAAATTTCAGACAAGTTCAACAATGGCGTGGCAGGGACAAGAGGACGTGGACCCTTCAAAATGCTAAGGACAAGAATTGGCAAAGATCAAGACTCTACATTTTTGGTTTAGTGATCCAAGATCACATTGAGTCCATAGGAAAGCCAATACTATTAAAAGGGGATGAGGTGTTGCATAATGGTCTTTTTGCTCAAGTGCTTAGTGACAGCATTCCTAAACCCTCAACCACTCTCTCAATCCCAAATATGTCCAAAACCCAAAGTCCAACTTGGCCCCACCGAAATTTCCAATCCGGCCTCACCGAGTTCATCCAAGACTTAGCCACTGCCAAACCCTAACAAATCGGATCCACCGAAATGGATCTCGGTCCCACCGAGATGGCCTTACCAACTCTCTGTAATCGTTTGCATTCACTTCGGTCTCACCGAGTTTGCAAATCGGTCTCACCGAGATGGCTTGCCAATTCTCTGTTGCCTTATTGCTTCACTTCGGTCCTACCGAGTTGATGCAATCGGTGCCACCAAGATGAGGATTGCCCTAAGTCATTGCACTTCGGTCCATCCGAGTTGTTCGTATCGGTCCCACCGAGATTCCTAAAGTTCATATCTTTTACACAGTTCGGTGCTACCGAGATTATCGTTTCGGTGCCACCGAGTTGGGTCAAAAGTGTGTAACGGTTGGATTTTGTGTGGAGGCTATATATACCCCTCCACCCCATCCTTCTCAGCAAGGAGAGCCATCACAACGTGCCTACACTTTCACCATTCATTTTCTGAGAGAGAACCACCTACTCATGTGTTGAGATCAAGATATTCCATTCCTACCATTTGAACCTTGATCTCTAGCCTTTCCCAAGTTGCTTTCCACTCAAATCCTTCTTCCACCATAGCCAAATCTGTGAGGAGTGTTTGAGTGCTGGGAAGACTATCATTTGAAGCACAAGAGCAAGGAGTTCATCAACAACACACCGTCTATTACCTTTTGGAGAGTGGTGTCTCCTAGATTGGTTAGGTGTCACTTGGGAGCCTCCAACCAGATGTGGAGTTGAACCAAGAAGTTTGGGCAAGGAGATCGCCTACTTCATGAAGATCTACCCTGAGTGAGGCTAGTCCTTCGTGGATGTAAGCCATGGTGGAATAGACAAGGTTGCTTCTTCGTGGACCCTTCGTGGGTGGAGCCCTCCGTGGACTCGCACAGCCGTTACCCTTCGTGGGTTGAAGTCTCCATCAACGTGGACGTACGATAGCACCACCTATCGGAACCACGCCAAAAACCACCGTGTCTTCATTGCGTTTGATCTTCCATACTCTACCCCTTTACTTTCCGTACTATTGCATGCTTTACTATTTCCGCTACTCAATCTCTAGATATGCATGTGTATAAAGTATTGGAGTGATCTTAACTTGTGCCAAAATCTGCCTAAATTCCAAGAGAAATTAAAAACGGCTAATTTGGCTGGTTAGGAGTCTATTCACCCCCCCTCTAGACTTATCTCCTCGATCCAACAAGTATTCATGCCATGTTTATAACACTTTTATATGGTTTTGGTATGATTTGATTAGAACTAACCCGGACTGACGCTGTTTTCAGCAGAACTACCGTGGTGTTGTTTTTTGTGCTGAAATAAAAGTTCTCGGACTGGGCTGAAAATTTATGGTGATTTTTTGTGGACCAAAAGAGATCCCCAAAGCTTCCAGGAAGGACCAGAAGCCTCACGAGGAAGTGACAAGCCTGGGGGCGCGCCTACTGAGCTTGTCGCTCCCTCATGGCCCCCCCCTGGCATGATTCCAACGCTAAAAAATCCTATACATATAGAAAGCCCCGAAACTAAACCTAGAACTTCCACGCCACCGCCGCAAGCCTTTGTACCGAAGCAATCTCATCCGGAGCCCTGTTCCGGAATCCTACCGGAGGGGGGAATCATCACTGGAGGCCATCTTCATCATCCCAGCGGTCTCCATGACGAGGAGGGAGTAGTTCACCCTTGGGGCTGAGGGTATGTACCAGTAGCTATGTGTTTGATATCTCTCTCTTGTGTTCTTGATTTGGCACGATCTTGATGTACCGCGAGCTTTGTTAATATAGTTGGATCATATGGTGTTCTTCCCTCTCTATCTTCTTGTGATGAATTGAGTCTTTCCCTTTGAGGTTTCGTCATTGTTGGATTGAATACTTTGGATTTGAGAACACTTGATGTATGTCTTGCATGTGGATACCCGTGGTGACGATGGGGTATTCTATTGAGTCACTTGATGTATGTTTTGGTGATCAACTCGCGGATTCCCGTGACCTTGGGGTGATCTAGGCATAGGGGTTGGTTGCACGTTTTCATCTTCTCTTCTCCGATAGAAACTTTGGGGTACTCTTTGAAGTTCTTTGTGTGGATTGAATATTATGAATCTGAAGTTGTTTGATGCAGATGGAATAATCAACGCACGGATACTTGTGGTGACATTGGAGTATCTAGGTGTTAGAGTTGGTTGATGCGTATCATATGGTGTTATTTTAGTACGAACTCTAGGGCCGTTTGTGACACTTATAGGGATGGCTCAATAGATTGATCGGAAAGGATAACTTTGAGGTGGTTTCGTACCCTACAACAATTTCATCTTATGTTCTCCGCTAGATAAGAACTTTGGAGTGATTCTTTGTCGCACATTGAGGGATTGTTATATGATTCAATTATGTTAGCACTGTTGAGAGATTGCACTTGTGAAAGTATGAACCCTAGGCCTTGTTTTAAGCATTGCAATACTGTTTGTGCTCCATTTTATTACTTGCTAGCTTGCTGTTTTTATATTTTCAGATTACAAAAACCTATATCTCCTATCCATACTACACTTGTATCACCATCTCTTCGCCGAACTAGTGCACCTATACAATTTACCATTGTATTGGGTGTGTTGGGGACACAAGAGATTTCTTGTATTTGATTGTAGGGTTGTTCGAGAGAGACCATCTTCATCCTATGCCTCCCACAGATTGATAAACCTTAGGTCATCCACTTGAGGGAAATTTGCTACTGTCCTACAAAACTCTGCACTTGGAGGCCCAACAACGTCTACAAGAATAAAAGTTGCATAGTAGACATCAAGCGGCACCAGGCATATGTGAGCCGATGATATTGTACATCTCGGCCACCAACTAGGTGGTCAGCGCAGTGCTCATGGTCGAACGAGACATGGAGGGCCACAAGTCCCAAGTTCAAAAACCAGTCTATTACGTCTCCGAGGTCTTAACCCCGTGCAAGACACGCTACCCGCACTACCAGAAGATAGCCTATGCCGTCTTTATGGCGTCACGAAAACTTCGGTGCTACTTTCAAGAGTGCTCGGTAACCGTGGCATCTGAAGTCCCTTTAAGTGACATAACTAATAACAGGGATGCTATGGGGCGCATAGCCAAATGGGCCATAGAGCTCTTACCCTTCGAAAAAACATATCGGCAGCGCCGAGCTATTAAATCCCAGGTGCTGGCAGACTTCGTAGCCGAATGGACAGAGGTCGAGCTCCCTAGAGAGTACAGCACATATTCGCACTGGACCATGTATTTTGATGGTTCAAAAATGTTCGCTGGGCTTTGGGCTGGAGTAGTGCTCACGTCGCCAACAGGCGACAACATCCGCTACGTGTTACAGATCATGTACACCGACTCCAACAATGCGGCCGAATATGAAGCCCTTCTGCACGGGCTTGATGACCCACAAGTATAGGGGATCAATCGTAGTCCTTTCAATAAGTAAGAGTGTCGAACCCAACGAGGAGCAGAAGGAAATGACAAGTGGTTTTCAGTAAGGTATTTTCTGCAAGCACTGAAAGTAGCGGCAACGATTAGTTTGATAGCAACATAATTCGTAACAAGTAACAAGTAACAAGTGTAACAAGAGTGCAGCAAGGTGGCCCAATCCTTTTTATAGCAAAGGACAAGCCGGAATGAACTCTTATATAAAGCAAGGCGTTCTCGAGGACACATGGGAATTCTCATCTAGTCACTTTCATCATGTTCGTTTGATTCACATTTGCTACTTTGATAATTTGATATGTGGGTGGACCGGTGCTTGGGTGCTGTTCTTACTTGAACAAGCCGCCCACTTATGATTACCCCCTCTCGCAAGCATCCGCAACTACGAAAGAAGAATTAAGATAAATCTAACCATAGCATGAAACATATGGATCCAAATCAGCCCCTTACGGAATAACGCATCAACTAGGGTTTAAGCTTCTATCACTCTAGCAACCCATCATCTAATTACTACTCCACAATGCCTTCCCTTAGGCCCAAAGATGGTGAAGTGTCATGTAGTCGACGTTGACACAACAACACTAAAGGAAGCAACAACATACATATCATCAAAATATCGAACGAATACCAAATTCACATGAACAAGATTTCTCCCATGTCCTCAAGAACGAAAGTAACTACTCACAAATCATATTCATGTTCAAGATCAGAGGGGTATTGAATAGCATTAAGGATCTGAACATATAATCTTCCACCAAATAAACCAACTAGCATCAACTACAAAATGTAATCAACACTACTAGCAACCCACAGGTACCAATTTGAGGTTTTGAGACGAAGATTGAATACAAGAGATGAACTAGGGTTTGAGATGAGATGGTGCTGGTGAAGATTGGTCCTCCCACGATGAGAGGATCGTTGGTGATGTCGATGGCTCCGATTTCCCCCTCCTGGAGGGAAGTATCCCCGGCGGAATCGCTCCGCCGGAGAGCAAAAGTGCTCCTGCCCAAGTTCCGCCTCGAGATGGCGGCGTTTCATCCCGAAAGTCTTCTCCTGGTTTTTTAGGGCAAATGAGCCTATATAGCAGAAGGAGGGGGCCGGATGCCTGCCAGGGGCCCCACAAGGCATCAGGGCGCGCCCTGTTGCCTTGTGGGCAACTGGTGGGTCCCCTCTGGTATATCTTTTCTCCAGTATTTTTTATATATTCAATAAAAAATCTCCGTGAAATTTCAGGTCATTTGGAGCTTCGTAGAATAGGTATCTCTGTTGTAGCTATTTCAGGTCCAGAATTCCAGCTGCCGGTATTCTCCCTCTTCATATTAATCTTGCAAATTAAGAGAGAAAAGGCATAAGAGTTGCATCATAAAGGGAAATAATAACCAAATATATTATAAATAACAGTAGGGAATTATGATGCAAATTGGATGTATCAACTCCCCCAATCTTAGACCTCGCTTGTCCTCAAGTGAAAGCCGAAATCGATAATCATGACCACATGTTTAGAGAGAGAGAGGCGCCGATAAAATAAAATACGGACATGAAGGCATCATGATCTTTATTATAACAACAATATATCATCATAAAACTTCTCATGAAAAGTGACAATTCATTCACAAGATAAAGTATGAGCTACAAACCATATTGAAAACTAACAAACTATGATCTCAGTCACTGATGCAATTGCAATTCATCATATTATCAGAAAGAGTCTATGTAAGAGATTTGTTTAGCAAGTTCACATACTCAACTATCATTTAGTCTTCTATGATTGCTGACACTCACGACATACTTATGTGGCAAAAGTTTCAGTCAGACACATAGAAAGATAGGGGCTTATTGTTGGGGAACGTTGCATGGGAAACAAAAATTTTCCTACGCACACACAAGATCTATCCATGGTAATGAGCATCTACGAGAGGGAGAGTGTATCTACATACCCTTGTAGATCGCTAAGCGGAAGCGTTAAGAAACGCGGTTGATGTAGTCGAACGTCTCCGCGATCCAAATCGCAAGTCGTCCCTCGAACCGATCACAAACTAGTGCCGAACGGACGGCACCTCCGCGTTCAACACACGTACGGCTTGATGACGCCTTCACCTCCTCGATCCAGCGAGCGATGGTGAAGTGGTAGATGAGTTCCGGCAGCACGACGGCGTGGTGATGGTGGTGAGGAACAATCTCTGCAGGGCTTCGCCAAGCACTATGGAGATTATGACGTAGGAACTAGAGGGTTAGGGTTGCCGCACACGGCTTGGGGAAATCTTGATGTATTCCGGGTGCTAGCCGTGCCACTCTATTTATATGTTGAGCCCTGGGGTCGAAACTTGGAGAAAGAGCCTCCTCAAAGTCGGTTTGGCCCGCAAGGCAAGAGTCCTGCTCGGACTCCAGGACCAGACGCCAGGGTCCTCGGCGTCTGGCCCCAGACGCCAGGGTCCCTGGCGTCTGGCCCCTGGCCTCCGCAAAACTTCCTTTTGCACCTTCCTAAAGCCTCGTGGGCTTTACCCCTTGGCCCAAATAAAGTGTTCTCGTACCCCGAATATTTCGGGAAACATCCGAAACTCCTTCCGGTGAATTCCGGAACCCTTCCGGAGACCAAACACTATTATCCCATATATCAATCTTTACCTCCGGACTATTCCAGAGCTCCTCGTCATGTCCGGGATCTCATCCGGGACTCCGAACAACTTTCGGTCACCAACATAACAACTCAACTATACTTATATCGTCACCAAACGTTAAGTGTGTAGACCCTGCGGGTTCGAGAACTATGTAGACATGACCGAGACACCTCTACGGTAAATAACCAATAGCGGGACCTGGACGCCCATATTGGCTCCTACATATTCTACGAAGATCTTTATCGGTTGAACCTCTATGTCAAGGATTCAGTTAATCCCGTATGATGTTCCCTTTGTTTATCGGTATGTTACTTGCCCGAGATTCGATCGTCGGTATCTCTATACCTAGTTCAATCTCGTTACCGGCAAGTCTCTTTACTCGTTCCGTAATACAAGATCCCGTGGCTAACACTTTAGTCACATTGCTTGCAAGGCTCATTGTGATGTTGTATTACCGAGTGGGCCCTGAGATACCTCTCCGTCACACGGAGTAACAAATCCCAGTCTTGATCCATGTCAACCCAACAGACACCCTCGGAGATACCTGTAGAGCACCTTTATAGTCACCCAGTTACGTTGCGACGTTTGATACACACAAGGTATTCCTCCGATGTCAGGGAGTTGCATGATCTCATGGTCATAGGAACAGATACTTGACATGCAGAAAACAATAGCAATAAACTGACACGATCTTATGCTATGTTCATAGTTTGGGTCTTGTCCATCACATCATTCTCCTAATGATGTGATCCCGTTATCAAATGACATCTCATGTCTATGGCTAGGAAACCTTAACCATCTTTGATCAACGAGCTAGTTAACTAGAGGCATACTAGGGACACAGTGTTGTCTATGTACCCACACATGTATTTTAGTTTCCAATCAATACAATTATAGCATGGATAATAAACGATTATCATGAACAAGGAAATATAATAATAACCAATTTATTATTGCCTCTAGGGCATATTTCCAACAGTCTCCCACTTGCACTAGAGTCAATAATCTAGTTCACATCACTATGTGATTTACATTGTTCTAACACCCAATGAGTTTCGGGGTTCGATCATGCTTTTCATGTGAGAGAGGTCTTTAGTCAACGGGTCTGCGACATTCAGATCCATGTGTACTTTACAAATCTCTATGTCATACTGTAGACACTGCTACCACACTCCACTTGGAGCTATTCCAAATAGCTGCTCCACTATATGTATCCTGACTGCTACTCAGAGTCGTCCGGATAGGTGTCAAAGCTTGCATCGACGTAACCCTTTACGACGAACTCTTCATCACCTCCATAATCGAGAAATATTTCCTTAGTCCTCTAGTTACTAAGGATAATCTTGACCGCTGTCCAGTGATCCACTCCTGGACCACTCTTGTACCCCTTGACAGACTCATGTCAAGGCAAACACTAGGTGCGGTACACAACTTGGCATACTATACAGAGCCTATGGATAAGGCATAGGGGACGACCTTCGTCCTTTCTCTTTCTTCTGCCGTGGTCGAGCTTTGAGTCTCACTCAACTCCACACCTTACAAATCAGGTAAGAATTCTTTCTTTGACTGATCCATTTTGAACTCTTTCAAAATCTTGTCAAGGTATGTACTCATTGAAAGTCTTATCAGACGTCTTTGATCTATCTCTATAGATCTTGATGCCCAATATTTAAGTTGCTTTATTCCAGGTCTTCCTTGAAAAACTCCTTTCAAACGACCCTTTATGCTTTCCAGAAGTTCTACATCATTTCCGATCAACAATATGTCAACCACATATACTTATCAGAAATTCTATAGTGCTCCCACTCACTTTATTGTAAATACAAGTTTCTCATAAACTTTGTATAGACATAAAAACTTTGATCACCTCATCAAAGTGTATATTCCAACTCCGAGATGCTTGCTCCAGTCCATAGAAGGATCGCTGGAGTTTGCATACATTTTTAGCATCCTTAGGACTGACAAAACCTTCCGGTTGTATCACATACAACCTTTCCTTTCGGATACCGTTAAGGAAACGATGTTTTGACATCCATCTGCCAGATTTCATAATTGAAAAATGCAGCAACTGCTAACATGATTCCAACAGACTTTAGCATCGCTACGGGTGAGAAAGTCTCATCGTAGTCAACTCCTTGAACTTGTGAAAAACCCTTTGCCACAAGTCGAGCTTTATAGACGGTGACATTACCGTCCGCGTCCGTCTTCCTCTTAAAAATCCATTTGTTCTGAATGGCCTTACGCCCTTCAGGTAATACTTCCAAAGCCCATACTTTGTTTTCTTACATGGATCCCATCTCGGATTTCATGGCCTCTAACCATTTCTCGGAATCCGGGCCCATCATTGCTTCTCCATAGCTCGTAGGGTCGTCGTTGTCCAACAACATGACCTCTAAGACAGGGTTGCCGTACCACTCAGGAGCAGTACGCGTCCTTGTCGACCTACGAGGTTCGATAGTAACTTGATCCGAAGTTTCATGATCATCATCATTAACTTCCTCTTCAACTAACGTAGGCTCCACAGAAACAACTTTCTGCGCTGCGCTACTCTTTGGTTGAAACAAAGGTTCAACAACCTCATCAAGTTCTATCTTCCTCCCACTCAATCTTTCGAAAGAAACTTTTTCTCGAGAAAGGACCCGTTTTAGCAACAAACACTTTGTGCTTGGATCTGAGATAGAAGGTTCACCCAACTGTTACGTTAGGGTATTCTATGAAGATGCATTTGTCCGCTTTGGGTTCGAGCTCATTAGGTGAAAACCCTTTTTCACATAAGCGTCGCAGCCCCAAACATTAAAAAATGACAGCTTAGGTTTCCGCCAAACCAAAATTCATACGGTGTCATCTCAATGGACTTATGGTGCCCCTTTTAAAGTTAATGTGGTTGTCTCTAATGCATAACCCTAAAACGATAGTGGTAAATCGATAAGAGACATCATAGTTCGCACCATATCTAATAGAGCACAACTACGACGTTCGGACACACCATCACACTATGGTGTTCCAGGTGGCGTGAGTTGTGAAACAACTTCCACATTGTCTTAAGTTATATACCAAACTCGTAACTCAGATATTTACCTCCACGATCATATCGTAGACATTTTATCTTCTTGTCACGATGATCTCAAACTTCACTCTGAACCTTTCAAACGATTCAGACTTGTGTTTCATTAAGTAAATATACACTATATCTACTCAAATCATCAGTGAAGGTAAGAAAATAACGATATCCACCGCCCACTACAAAACTCACTGGACCGCATACATCAACATGTATCATTTCCAATAAGTCAATTGCCCGCTCCATCATACCGGAAAACGGGGTTTTAGTCATCTTGCCCATGAGGCATGGTCCGCATGTCTCAACCGATTCAAAATCGAATGAGTCCAAAGATCCATCAGCATGGAGTTTCTTCATGCGTTTTACACCAATATGACATTTAGCGGCAGTGCCACAAGTATGTGGTACTATCATTATTAACTTTGTATCTTTTGGCATCAATATTATGAACATGTGTATCACTACGATCAAGATTTAATAAACCACTCTTATTGGGTGCATGACCATTGAAGGTATTATTCATGTAAACAGAATAACCATTATTCTCTAACTGCAATGAATAACCGTATTGCAATAAACTTGATCTAATCACGTTCATGCTTAATGCAAACACCAAATAACATTTATTTAGGTTCATCACTAATCCCAAAGGTAGAGAGAGAGCGCGATGGTGATCACATCAACCTTGGAAACACTTCCAACACTCATCGTCACCTCACCCTTAGCCTCCGTTTATTCCGTAGCTTTTATTTCGAGTTACCAACACTTAGCAACCGAACCGGTATCTAATACCCAGGTGCTACTAGGAGTACTAGTAAGGTACACATCAATAACACGTATATCAAATATACTTCTGTCGACGTTGCCAACCTTCTTATCTACCAAGCATCTAGGGTTGTTCCACTTCAGCAACCGTTCTCCTCATAATAGAAGCACTCAGTCTCGGGTTTGGGTTCAACCTTGGGTTTCTTTACTGGAGCAGCAACTGGCTTGCCATCCATGAAGTATCCCTCCTTGCCCTTGCCCTTCTTGAAACTAGTGGTTTTACTAACCATCAACACTTGATGCTCCTTCTTGATTTCTACCTTCGCGGGGTCAAACATCGCGAATAGCTCAGGGATCATTATTTCCATCTCTGGCCTTTTATAGTTCATCACGAAGCTCTAGTAGCTTAGTGACAGTGACTTGGAGAACTATACCAATCACTATCTTATCTGGAAGATCAACTTCCACTCGATTCAAGCAATTGTAGTACCCAGACAATCTGAGCACATGCTCAACGATTGAGCTATTCTCCATCATCTTGCAGGCAAAGAATCTTGTTGGAGGTCTCATACCTCTCAACACGGGCACGAGCCTGAGATCCCAATTTCAGCTCTTAGAACATCTCATATGTTCCATGACGTTAAAAACATTTTGGAGCCTCAATTCTAAGCCGTAATGCATGACGCACTGAACTATCAAGTAGTCATCGGAACGTGCCTATCAGATGTTCACAACATCTACAGACGACGCTAGAGGGGGTGGTGCACCGAGCGGTGCATTAAGGACATAAGCCTTCTGTGCAGCAATGAGGACAATCCTCAGATCACGGACCCAGTCCGCATTGTTGCTACCAACATCCTTCAAATCTATTTCTCTAGGAACATATAAAAATTCAAGGGAGCTACAGCGCGAGCTAGTAATCTACAACATAATTTGCAAAGACATTTTGACTATGTTCATGATAATGAGTTTAGTTAATCATATTACTTAAAAACTCCCACTCAAATTGACATCCCTCCGGTCATTCGAGTGTCACATGATCCAAATCCACCAACTCAAGTCCGATCATCACGTGAGTTGAGGTGGTTTCAATGGTGAACATCTTCATGTTGATCATATCTACTATATGACTCATGTTCGACCTTTCGGTCTCTTGTGTTCCGAGGCCATGTCTGTACATGCTAGGCTCGTCAAGTTTAACCCGAGTGTTCCGCACGTGCAACATGGCTTACACCCGTTGTATGTGAACGTAGAGTCTATCACACCCGATCATCACGGCGTGTCTCGAAATGACGAACTTTCGCAACGGTGCACACTCGGGGAGAACACAATTTATCTTGAAATTTAAGTGAGGGATCACCTTATAATGCTACCGTCGTCCTAAGCAAAATAAGATGCATAAAAGGATTAACATCACATGCAAATCATAAGTGACATGATATGGCCATGAACTCGTGCTTTTGATCTCCATCTCCAAAGCACCGGCATGATCTCCATCGTCACCGGCATGACACCATGATCTCCATCATCTAGATCTCCATCAACGTGTCGCCATGAGGTTGTCGCGCCGACTGTTGCTTCCACGACTATTGCTAACGTTTAGCGATAAAGTAAAGCATTACATGGCGCTTAATGATTGACACGCAGGTCATACAATAATTAAAGACAACTCTATGGCTCCTGCCAGTTGCCGTACTCATCGACATGCAAGTCGTGATATTCTATACAACACATGATCATCTCATACATCACATATATCTCATCATGTAATTGGCCATATCACATCACAACATACCCTGCAAAAACAAGTTAGACGTCCTCTAATTGTTGTTGCAAATTTTACGTGGCTGCTACGGGTTTGCAAGAACCGTTCTTACCTACGCAAAACCACAACGTGGTGTAGTGATTGCTTTTTGATCTTCTAAAAGAACCCTCTTCATTGAAATTGATTCAACTAAAGTGAGAGAGACAAACACCCGCTAGCCATCTTCATGCAACGAAGTTACATGTCAGTTGAAGGAACCTGTCTCGCGTAAGCGTACGCGTAATGTCGGTCCGGGCCGCTTCATCTCACAATACCGCCGAATCAAGTATCAACTAGTAACGGCAAGCAATATGTATACACCCACGCCCACAACTCGTTTGTGTTCTACTCGAGATCTCATCTACGCATAGACCTAGCTCATGACGCCACTGTTGGGGAACGTTGCATGGGAAACAAAAATTTTCCTACGCACACACAAGATCTATCCATGGTGATGAGCATCTACGAGAGGGAGAGTGTATCTACATACCCTTGTAGATCGCTAAGCGGAAGCGTTAAGAAACGCGGTTGATGTAGTCGAACGTCTCCGCGATCCAAATCGCAAGTCGTCCCTCGAACCGATCACGAACTAGTGCCGAACGGACGGCACCTCCGCGTTCAACACACGTACGGCTTGATGACGCCTTCACCTCCTCGATCCAGCGAGCGATGGTGAAGTGGTAGATGAGTTCCGGCAGCACGACGGCGTGGTGATGGTGGTGAGGAACAATCTCTGCAGGGCTTCGCCAAGCACTATGGAGATTATGACGGAGGAACTAGAGGGTTAGGGTTGCCGCACACGGCTTGGGGAAATCTTGATGTATTCCGGGTGCTAGCCCTGCCCCTCTATTTATATGTTGAGCCCTGGGGTCGAAACTTGGAGAAAGAGCCTCCTCAAAGTCAGTTTGGCCCGCAAGGCAAGAGTCCTGCTCGGACTCCAGGACCAGACGCCAGGGTCCTCGGCGTCTGGCCCCAGACGCCAGGGTCCCTGGCGTCTGGCCCCTGGCCTCCGCAAAACTTCCTTTTGCACCTTTCTAAAGCCTCGTGGGCTTTACCCCTTGGCCCAAATAAAGTGTTCTCGTACCCGAACATTTCGGGAAACATCCGAAACTCCTTCCGGTGAATTCCGGAACCCTTCCGGAGACCAAACACTATTATCCCATATATCAATCTTTACCTCCGGACTATTCCAGAGCTCCTCGTCATGTCCGGGATCTCATCCGGGACTCCGAACAACTTTCGGTCACCAACATAACAACTCAACTATACTTATATCGTCACCAAACGTTAAGTGTGTAGACCCTGCGGGTTCGAGAACTATGTAGACATGACCGAGACACCTCTACGGTCAATAACCAATAGCGGGACCTGGATGCCCATATTGGCTCCTACATATTCTACGAAGATCTTTATCGGTTGAACCTCTATGTCAAGGATTCAGTTAATCCCGTATGATGTTCCCTTTGTTTATCGGTATGTTACTTGCCCGAGATTCGATCGTCGGTATCTCTATACCTAGTTCAATCTCGTTACCGGCAAGTCTCTTTACTCGTTCCGTAATACAAGATCCCGTGGCTAACACTTTAGTCACATTGCTTGCAAGGCTCATTGTGATGTTGTATTACCGAGTGGGCCCTGAGATATCTCTCCGTCACACGGAGTAACAAATCCCAGTCTTGATCCATGTCAACCCAACAGACACCCTCGGAGATACCTGTAGAGCACCTTTATAGTCACCCAGTTACGTTGCGACGTTTGATACACACAAGGTATTCCTCCGATGTCAGGGAGTTGCATGATCTCATGGTCATAGGAACAGATACTTGACATGCAGAAAACAATAGCAATAAACTGACACGATCTTATGCTATGTTCATAGTTTGGGTCTTGTCCATCACATCATTCTCCTAATGATGTGATCCCGTTATCAAATGACATCTCATGTCTATGGCTAGGAAACCTTAACCATCTTTGATCAACGAGCTAGTTAACTAGAGGCATACTAGGGACACAGTGTTGTCTATGTACCCACACATGTATTTTAGTTTCCAATCAATACAATTATAGCATGGATAATAAACGATTATCATGAACAAGGAAATATAATAATAACCAATTTATTATTGCCTCTAGGGCATATTTCCAACACTTATAATTTCACCTCCCAATGTATTTACCTCAAGGGTAATGTCAACAATAATAACTCATGGTCACCTACATCCAACTGGATATATATGTCTGGATCTTTCCCCACCACATGATGCTTGCCAAGAGAGAAAAATAAAAATGGAATAGATGAGAATACTATTGACTCTTACACGTAAGTAAATACATAATGTAAAAGATAGGCCCTTCGCAGAGGGAAGCAGAGGTTGTCACGCGCTTTTTATTTTTGGACGTGCAAACTCTTAATGTAAAGGAACGTCACTTTATATTGCCCCTTGTGATAGCGACTTTTATTATGCAGTCTGTCGCTTTTATTCCTTCACCATCACAAGATCGTACAAAGCTTATTTTCCCTTACAATAAAAGTTCATACATATTTAGGAGCAATTTTTATTGCTTTTGCACCGATGACAACTTACTTGAAGGATCTTATTCAATCCATAGGTTGATATGGTGGACTCTCATGGCATCAAATTGGGTTTAAGGGTTTTTGGATGCACAAGTAGTATCTCTACTTAGTGGGGAATTTTGGCTAGCAAAAAATAGGGGGGGCAAGCACCGCATGTTAGAGGATCCAAAACAATATAGCTTATATGTGAATATAAGCAAACATAACTCATTACGTTGTCTTCCTTGTCCAACGTCAACTGTTTGACATAGAATATTTAATGGGGGCTCACAATCACAAAAGATGTCCAAGATAGTATATTTATATGTGAGACCTCTCTTTGTTTATTATTTTTTTATTAATTGCAACAATGACCAATGCTATGTTTGTTAACTTCCAACAAGTTTTATCAATTATACTTCCTTTATGTGAAGCTATCACTCCCCATGGGATTAGCATATGATCTCTCTTTTCTTATTATTTTTATTTCTTTTCTGAGATTGGATCAACAAAAGTAAAACAACTCAACTCAAACTACTCTTTATTATATAACTCTCACACTCGATTACATAGATAGATCACAGAGAAAACACTAGAAACTAGATCATATAAAACTTTTATTCTTATAAATCACGAAATAACTAGGGATCGAACTAATATAGATAATGATGATAAAAGTGATGGTGATACGATACCGGGGCACCTCCCCCAAGCTTGGCACAAGCCAAGGGTGGTCCCCATACCCGTGTACTCAAGTCTCCTTCTTTGGTGATAGTGGTGATGATGTGATAGGCTTGTCCTCCATCTTCCAAGGCATAGGCTCCCCATCATAAAAGGATGAACGTGTTTCCGGAGTCCTGAAATTTTCAGCTAAACTCATACCTTTGAACTTGGCCTCATACTCAAAATTTTGGTTTTGTAGATCATAGATTTGGGCCTGAAGGTGATCAATCTGGTCATTGAGCTTGAAGATAACGTCCCCAATATCCTTGCTGTCCACCTTGTGCTCACGGATGAATTCCGTGATCATGGAGTGGTTAGCATTTAGTCCGCGTTCCACCATCCCTTGGCACTTGAAGATCTCCTGTTCCACCGCTTCCAGCCTGGCCTTCTCGCTCCCGGTCTTCTTAGGTCCTTGAACGTCCCGGATGTGGAGCACACCCTCACGCATCTCAATGGCTTGAGGGTGTTTCGTCACTTCCGATAGGTAGGGGTTGATGACCTTCTCAAAGAACTTGTCCTTGGACGAACTTGGAAGCGCCATAGCGATCTAGATCTGTCAAAAAAATAGCCTGAAACAAGAATAGAGGAGAAACTTGCCATACGTGGTCAAAACATACGGGAGTATATATGAAGAATTTTTATCTTGCAAAACAAGCATACGAGAGGAAAATGGAGTCGGGAAGGCACACGAGGGGCCCACAAGGCAACACGGCGCGCCCCGGGGGGTCGCGCCCTGTTGCCTTGTGACCTCCTCGTGGGTCCTCTCGGCTATTTCTTATTTTTGTATTTTTTCTAATATTCCAAAACAGACAGAAATAATTTTTATGGAATTTTTGGAGTCGGTTTACTTACCGTATCACATACCTACCCCTTTTCAGGGTTCTGGAGCGTTCCGGAAGGACTCTTTGATGTGTTCCTCCGGTGTCATTGTTTGAATAATATTAGTTTCAACATTAATGGGAGTACCTGAGATATAATGCTTAATTCTTTGCCCATTCACCACTCTCGGGTTGGTGCCTTCGGAGTTATTGATTTTGATAGCTCCGGAGCGATAAACTTCTTCGATGATATATGGCCCTTCCCATTTAGAGAAGTTTTCCTGCAAAGAATCTGAAACGAGAGTTGTACAATAGAACTTGCTCACCCACTTTAAATTCCCATTTTTGAATTCTTTTATCATGCCATCTTTTAACTTTTTCTTTAAATAACTTGGCATTTTCATAGGCATGGGTTCTCCATTCATCTAAAGAGCTAATATCAAATAACCTCTTTTCACCGGCAAGTTTAAAATCACAATTAAGTTCTTTAATTGCCCAATAAGCTTTATGTTCTAACTCAAGAGGTAAATGACATGCTTTTCCATAGACCATTTTATACGGAGACATACCCATAGGATTTTTATAAGCAGTTTTGTAAGCCCATAATGCATCATCAAGTTTCTTAGACCAATTCTTCCTGGATCTATTAACGGTCTTTTGCGAAATTAATTTTATTTCTCTATTACTCAATTCAACCTGACCAGTAGACTGAGGATGATACGGTGATGCAATTCTATGGTTAACATCATATTTAGCAAGCAATTTACGGAAAGCACCATGAATAAAATGTGAACCACCATTAGTCATCAAATATCTAGGGACTCCAAACCTCAGAAATATAACTTCTTTAAACATTTTAATAGATGTGTTGTGATCAGTACTACTAGTTGGGATAGCTTCTACCCACTTAGTAACATAATCAACAACAAGAAGTATATGTGTGTATCCATTGGAGGAAGGAAACGGTCCCATATAATCAAAACGCAAAACATCAAATGGTTCAATAACAAGTGAATAATTCATAGGCATTTCCTGACGTCTACCAATATTACCAATTCTTTGACACTCATCACAAGATAGGACAAACTTACGTACATCTTTAAAAAGAGTAGGCCAATAAAAACCAGACTGTAATACCTTATGTGCAGTTATGTCTCCCGCGTGGTGTCCCCCGTATGCTTCGGAGTGACACTTCCGTAGGATTTGTTCCTATTCATGCTCAGGTACACAACGTCTAACAACACCATCTACTCCTTCTTTATATAAATGTGGGTCATCCCAAAAGTAATGTCTTAAATCAAAGAAAAACTTTTTCTTTTGTTGGTATGTGAAGCTAGGTGGTATATATTTAGCAACAATGTAATTAGCATAGTCTGCATACTATGGAGTGTTACGAGAAGCATTTGTAACAGCTAATTGTTCATCAGGGAAATCATCATTGATAGGAAGTGGGTCGTCAAGAATATTTTCCATTCTAGACAAATTATCTTCTACGGGATTCTCAGCTCCCTTTCTATCAACGATATGCAAGTCAAATTCTTGTAGCAAAAGAACCCACCTAATAAGTCTAGGTTTAGCATCTTTTGCTACTTGTAGACTGCGTTGGTATTTCCCCGAAGAGGAGAGGATAATGCAGTATAGTAGAGATAAGTATTTCCCTCAGTTAAGGACCAAGGTTATCAATCCAGTAGGAGAACCACGCAAAATCCTTTAGCAGCACCTACACACACAAAAGCAAACACTTGCACCCAACGCAAATAAGAGGGTTGTCAATCCTCTTAGCGGTTATTTGCCAGGATTAATTCTGATAGTGATAGATAGAAATTTAATTGCAAAATAAAATAAACGTAAATAAATTGCAGCAAGGTATTTTTGGGTTTTAATATATGATAAAGATAGACCCGGGGGCCATAGTTTTCACTAGAGGCTTCTCTCTCGAACACATAGCATATGGTGGGTAAACAAATTACTGTTGGGCAATTGATAGAAAAGCAAATAATTATGACGGATTTATGGCAATGATCATGTATATAGGCATCACGTTCGAGATAAGTAGACCGACTCTTGCCTGCATCTACTACTATTACTCCACCCATCGACCGCTATCCAGCATGCATCTAGAGTATTAAGTATGAAACAGAGTAACGCTTTAAGCAAGATGACATGATGTAGACGAAGTAAACTCAAGAAATATGATTAAACCCCATCTTTTTATCCTTAATGGCAACAATACAAATACGTGTCATGTCCCTTTCTGTCACTGGTATTGAGCACCGCAAGATTGAACCCATCACAAAGCACCTCTCCCATTGCAAGATAAACCAATCTAGTTGGTCAAACCAAATCGATAGATCGGAGAGAAATACACAGCTATAACAATCATGCATAAAAGAGTTCAGAGAAGACTCAAATATATTATGAATAATCTGATCATAAACTCACAATTCATCAGATCCCAACAAACACACCGCAAAAGAAGATTACATCGGATAGAACTCCAAGAACATCGAGGAGAACATGATATTGAAGATCAAAGAGAGAGAAGAAGCCATCTAGCTACTAGCTATGGACCCGTAGGTGTGTGGTAAACTACTCACACATCATTGGAAGGGCAGCAAGGTTGATGTAGAAGCTTTAAGCTACTACTACTATTACTCCACCCATCGACCGCTATCCAGCATGCATCTAGAGTATTAAGTATGAAACAGAGTAACGCTTTAAGCAAGATGACATGATGTAGATGAAGTAAACTCAAGCAATATGATTAAACCCCATATTTTTATCCTTAATGACAACAATACAAATACGTGTCATGTCCCTTTCTGTCACTGGGATTGAGCACCGCAAGATTGAACCCATCACAAAGCACCTCTCCCATTGCAAGATAAACCAATCTAGTTGGTCAAACCAAATCGATAGATCGGAGAGAAATACACAGCTATAACTGCATAAAAGAGTTCAGAGAAGACTCAAATATATTATGAATAATTTGATCATAAACTCACAATTCATCAGATCCCAACAAACACACCGCAAAAGAAGATTACATCGGATAGAACTCCAAGAACATCGAGGAGAACATGATATTGAAGATCAAAGAGAGAGAAGAAGCCATCTAGCTACTAGCTATGGACCCGTAGGTCTGTGGTAAACTACTCACAAATCTTTGGAAGGGCAGCAAGGTTGATGTAGAAGCCCTCCGTGATCGATTCCCCCTCCGGCAGAGTACCGGAAAAGGCCTTCAGATGGGATCGCGGAAGAACAGAGGCTTGCGGCGGCGTAAAAGTTATTCAGGGTGGCTCTCTGTTTGTTTCCGAATATTTGAGAATTTATAGAAGTGGAATTAGGTCAAAAGGAGCCACGAGGGGCCCACAAGGCATCAGGGTGCGCCCCCTGGGGCCGCGCCCTGTTGCCTTGTGGCCTCCTCATGAGGCTTCTGGCTTCCTCCCGAAGCTTCCAGTGTCTCTTTTGTCCAGAAAGAAATCGTCAAAAAGTTTCATGGCATTTGGACTTCGTTTGGTACAGATTTCCTGAAAAACCAAAAACAAGCAGAAAACAGCAAATGGCACTGGGCACTAGGTTAATAGGTTAGTCCCAAAAATGATATATAAATGCATATAATTGCATATAAAAACATCCAGGATTGATACTATAATAGCATGGAACAATCAAAAATTATAGATACGTTGGAGACGTATCAAGCATCCCCAAGCTTAATTCCTGCTAGTCCTCGAGTAGGTAAATGATAAAAATAGAATTTTTGATGTGGAATGCTACCTAACATGTTTCATCGTGTAATCTCTCTTACGGTATGAATAATAAGATATGAATGATTCAAAGCAATAGTCTATAATTTGATATAAAGACATCAATACTCAGGCATGCTAACAAACAATCATGCCTTTCAAAATAAAAATGCTAAAGAAAGTTATCCCTACAAAATCATATAATCCTATCATGCTCCATCTTCTTAACACAAAGTATTTATCATGAACAACCCCGGTTTTAGCCAAGCAATTGGTTCATACTTTTTAATGCGCTTTAGCTTTTTCAACCCCCACGCAATACGTGAGCGCAAGCCATGGATATAGCACTATGGGTGGAATAGAGTGTGGTGGTAGAGATTAATAAGGGGAAGTCAAAAATAAGAAGATAGTCTCACATCAACGCGGCTAATCAACGGGCTATGGAGATGCCCATCAATTGATGTCAATGCGAGGAGTAGGGATTGCCATGCAACGGATGCACTAAGAGCTATAAGTGTATGAAAGCTCAACATGAAAACTAAGTGGGTGTGCATCCAACATGCTTGCTCATGAAGACATCGGGCATTTTGAGGAAGCCCATCATCGGAATATACAAGCCAAGTTCTATAATGAAAAATTCCCACTAGTATATGAAAGTGACAAAATAGGAGACTCTCTATATGAAAAACATGGTGCTACTTTGAAGCACAAGTATGGAAAAGGATAGTAACACTGCCCCTTCTCTCTATTTCTCTCTTTTTTTTCTTTTTTTCATGGGCTCTTTTTGGCCTCTTTTTTTCTCCTTTTTTATTTTCTCACTGGGACAATGCTCTAATAATGATGATCATCATACTTTTATTTACTTACAACTCAAAAGAAAATTACAACTCGAAACTAGAACAAAAAACATGACTCTATATGAATGCCTTTGGCGGTGTACCAGGATGTGCAATGATACTAGCGTAACATGTATAAAAAATGATGAACGGTGGCTGAGCGACAAATACTATGTCAGCTATATGATCATGCAAAGCAATATTACAATGATGATGTGTGTCATAAAAACAGAACGGTGGAAGTTGCATGGCAATATATCTCGGAATGGCTATGGAGATGCCATGATAGGTAGGTATGGTGGCTGTTTTGAGGAAGATATTAGGAGGCTTATGTGTGATAGAGCATATCATATCACGGGGTTTGGATGCACCGGCGAAGTTTGCACCAACTCTCGATGTGAGAAAGGGCAATGCACGGTACCGAAGAGGTAGCAAATTGCGGAAAGGCGAGAGTGCGTATAATCCATGGACTCACATTAGTCATAAAGAACTCATATACTTATTGCGAAAGATTATTAGCCCTCGAAGCAAAGTACTACTACGCATGCCCCTAGGGGGGAGGTTGGTAGGAGTTAACCATCGCGCGCCCCGACCGCCACACAAAGGAAGACAATCAATAATAAATCATGCTCCAACTTCTTAGCATAACAACAGATCATATGTGCATGCTTCGGGAATCACAAACCTTAACACCAATATTCTTACTAAACCATAATTATCTACTAGCACCTCCAACATATTACCATCTTAGTATCGCAAAACTATTGCAAGGAATCAAACTTATCATATTCAGTGATCTACATGAAAGTTTTTATTATATCCCTCTTGAATACCTATCATATTAGGACCAAATTCATAACCCGTGCATATTACCATTGCTATTCATTAGACTCTCAAAAAGATATAAGTGAAGCATGAGAGTGCAACTATTTCTTTAAAATATAACCACCGCCGTGCTCTAAAAGATATAAGCGAAGCACTAGAGCAACTGCCTAGCTCAAAAGATATAAGTGAAGCACATAGAGTATTCTAACAAATCACGAATAATGTGTGTCCCTCTCAAAAAGATGTGGTCAGCAAAGATGATTCTGACAAACTAAAAAGCAAACAAAAGCAAACAAACTATAGCACAAGAGGCTCCAAGTAAAAGACATATCATGTGATGAGTAAAAATATAACTCCAAGTGAGTTACCGATAGATTGTAGACGAAAGAGGGGATGCCTTCCGGGGCATCCCCAAGCTTAGACGCTTGAGTCTTCCTTGAATATTACCTTGGGGTGCCTTGGGCATCCCCAAGCTTAGTCTCTTACCGCTCCTTATTCCTTTATCCATCGTAGTCTCACCCAAAACTTGAAAACTTCAGCACACAAAACTCAACAGAAACCTCGTGAGATCCGTTAGTATAACAAACAAATCTTAAACTTTAGGTACTATCGTAAATTGATTCATATTTAATATTGGCATAATGCTACTGTACTCCAACTTCTCCACGACTCATACCCCCCGATACGATCCATAGATTCATCAAAATAAGCAAACTATGCAACAAAAACAGAATCATTCTAAAACAGAACAGTCTGTAAAGATCTAATGTCATACTTCTGTAACTCCAAAAATTCTGAAAAATTAGGAAAACGTGGAAAATTCAAATATCAATCATTTGTAAAAAATTCAGAAGGTTCTGATGCTCCAGTGAAAAATCAAAATTCCAGCACTGGACGTAAAAGTTTTTGTTTTAAACAGCACCAATTATACTATCTTCCAAATCATCCCAAAGGCATTACTTGGCACAAACACTAATTAAAAAATAAAAACACAATCATAACAGAGGCTATAATTGTGAAAACACACAAAAACAGAAGGTAAAACAAAAATTTATTTTATTCATTGGGTTGCCTCCCAACAAGCACTATTGTTTTATGCCCCTAGCTAGGCATAATGCATAGTTTCAAGTGTTGTCATCCTTCATATTAATTCCATAGGTGGCCCTCATAATAGATTCATAAGGTGGCTTATTTCTCTTTCTATGGAAGTGTTCCATCCCTTTCTTTAATGGAAATTGAAATCTTATATTACCTTCTTTCATATAAATAATAGCACCTATGGTTCGTAGGAAAGGCCTTCCAAGTATTATAGGACAAGAAGGATTGCATTCAATATCAAGAACAATAAAATCCATGGGAACATAATTTCTATTAGCAAGAATAAGCACATCATTTATTCTACCCAATGGTTTTTTAATAGTGGAATCCGCAAGATGCAAATTAAGGGAACAAGGGTCCATATCGGTGAGACCTAGCACATCACACAAAGATTTTGGTATAGTGGAGACGCTAGCACCAAGATCACATAAAGCATTACATTCATAGTCTTTAATTTTGACTTTAATAGTAGGTTCCCATTCATCTTGTAATTTTCTAGGAATTGAAACTTCCAACTCAAGTTTTTCTTCATGAGCTTTCATCATAGCTTCTACAATATGCTTAGTAAAAGCTTTATTTTGTTCATATGCATTGGGTGAATTAATCATGGATTGCAACAAGGAAATACACTCAACTAAAGAACAATTATCATAATTAAAGTCCTTGTAATCCAAAGTAGTGGGTGCATCACTATTTAAAATTTTGACCTCTCCAAACCCACTTTTTTTCATTTTTATCATTACGATCATCACCCTCCAAATGATTGGGACGCCTTCTAGCTAAAGTTGACTCATCTTCAGTCCCTTTTTCATCAAGTTTTATATTACTAAATAAGGATTCAATAGGGGTGACACCAATCATTTTAATATCTTCATCATTACTACGGTAGAAACCGGGTGGAATAGCTTTTTCTAAGAATTCTCGCTTAGCTCTCAACCTAGCGGTCCTTTCTTTACTTTAATTGGAGACATAGATAGCTTTAATAGACTCATTTATATCATGCTTGGGTGGCAAAATTTTAATTTTAAGATTTTCCACATCATGAGCAATTATATTCATGTTCCTAGACATTTCATCCACTCTATTCAATTTTTCTTCTATCATAGCATTGAAAATATTTTGAGAATTAATAAATTCTTTAATATTACTTTCAAGATCAGAGGGTATCCTATTATTATTATTATATGGATTACCATAGGAATTACCATAATTATTAGAGGAATTTCCAGGAAACGGTCTAGGATTGAAATTACCCCTATAAGCATTGTTGTTGAAATTAGTTCTAGAGACAAAATTCACATCAATAGCATCATTATTATTTTGCTCAATCAAATTAGACAATGGCACATCATTAGGATCAATATGAGCACTTTTACTAGCAACCAATTTTATAAGAACATCCATCTTATCACTCAAAGTATTAATTTCTTCAACAGAATTTACCTTCTTACCAGTTGGAGTTCTTTCAATGTGCCATTGAGAATAATTTGTCATAATATTATCAAGATGTTTTGTAGCTTCTCCCAATGTAATTTCCATAAAAGTACCACCTGTGGCAGAGTCTAGCAAATTTCTAGAAACAAAGTTTAGTCCCGCATAAATTTTTTGTATGATCATCCATAGGCTTAAACCATGTGTTGGGCAATTTCTTATCCTTAATTTCATTCTCTCCCAAGATTGTGCAACATGATCATGTTCAAGTTGCTTAAAATTCATAATTTGATTTCTTAAAGAAATAATCTTAGCGGGAGGAAAATACTTGGCAATAAAAGCATCCTTACACTTATCCCAAGAATCAATACTATTTCTAGGCAAGGATGAAATCCAAGTTTTAGCACGATCTCGTAGTGAGAATGGAAATAATTTCAATTTGACAATATCATTATCCACATCTTTCTTCTTTTGCATATCACAAAGTTTAATGAAAGTATTTAGATGGGATGCAACATCTTCATTAGGACTACCAGAAAATTGTTCTTTCATAACAAGATTAAGCAAAGCGGCATTAATGTCACATGACTCCGCACTAGTGGCGGGAGGAGCAATAGGAGTACTAATAAAATCATTATTATTAGTATTGGAAAAGTCACACGATTTTGTATTTTCATGAGACATCACGACGAAGCAAGCAAACTAGCAAACAAGCAAACGAAAATATTTTTGTGTTTTTATGAAATTGTTTTAGAAGTGGGGGAGACGAAAACGAGAGGCAAATGCAAATAAAGAACCAAATAAAATAAATGCAAGTGGATGATAGTTTGTGCGAAAGTACTTGATAATTTTGGTGATGTCTCCCTGGCAACGGCGCCAGAAATTCTTCCTGCTACTTGTAGACTGCGTTGGTATTTCATCGAAGAGGAGAAGATGATGCAGTATAGTAGAGATAAGTATTTCCCTCAGTTAAGAACCAAGGTTATCAATCCAGTAGGAGAACCACACAAAATCCTTTAGCAGCACCTACACACACAAAAGCAAACACTTGCACCCAACGCAAATAAGAGGGTTGTCAATCCTCTTAGCGGTTATTTGCAAGGATTAATTCTGATAGTGATAGATAGAAATATAAATTGCAAAATAAAATAAACATAAATAAATTGCAGCAAGGTATTTTTGGGTTTTAATATATGATAAAGATAGACCCGGGGGCCATAGTTTTCACTAGAGGCTTCTCTCTCGAACACATAGCATACGGTGGGTAAACAAATTACTGTTGGCAATTGATAGAAAAGGAAATAATTATGACGGATTCATGGCAATGATCATGTATATAGGCATCACGTCCGACACAAGTAGACTGACTCTTGCCTGCATCTACTACTATTACTCCACCCATCGACCGCTGTCCAGCATGCATCTAGGGTATTAAGTATGAAACAGAGTAACGCTTTAAGCAAGATGACATGATGTAGACAAAGTAAACTCAAGCAATATGATTAAACCCCATCTTTTTATCCTTAATGGCAATAATACAAATATGTGTCATGTCCCTTTCTGTCACTGGGATTGAGCACCGCAAGATTGAACCCATCACAAAGCACCTCTCCCATTGCAAGATAAACCAATCTAGTTGGCCAAACCAAATCGATAGATCGGAGAGAAATACAAGGCTATGACAATCATGTTTAAAAGAGTTCAGAGAAGACTCAAATATTTCTCATGAATAATCTGATCATAAACTCACAATTCATCGGATCCCAACAAACACACCGCAAAAGAAGATTACATCGGATAGAACTCCAAGAACATCGAGGAGAACATGGTATTGAAGATCAAAGAGAGAGAAGAAGCCATCTAGCTACTAGCTATGGACCCGTAGGTCTGTGGTAAACTACTCACACATCATCGGAAGGGCAGCAAGGTTGATGTAGAAGCCCTCCGTGATCGATTCCCCCTCCGGTAGAGTACCGAAAAAGGCCTCCAGATGGGATCGCGGAAGAACAGAGGCTTGCGGCGGCGTAAAAGTTATTTGGGGTGGCTCTCTGTTGGTTTCCGAATATTTGAGAATTTATAGAAGTGGGATTAGGTCAAAAGGAGCCATGAGGGGCCCACAAGGCATCAGGGCGCGCCCCCTGGAGTTTCCAGGGTCTCTTTTGTCCAGAAAAAAATCGTCAAAATTTTTCCTGGCATTTGGACTTCGTTTGGTACTAATTTCCTAAAAAACCAAAAACAAGCAGAAAACAGCAACTAGCACTGGGCACTAGGTTAATAGGTTAGTCCCAAAAAGTGATATATAAATGTATATAAAAACATCCAAGATTAATACTATAATAGCATGGAACAATAAAAAATTATAGATATGTTGGAGACGTATCATCTTTTTTTTCCATAAGATATTTAATAGCGGCATGATCAGTGTGAATAGTAACCTTGGAATCAACAATATAGGATCTGAATTTATCACATGCAAACACAACTACTAAAAATTCTTTCTCAGTAGTAGCATAATTTCTTTGAGCACTATCTAGAGTCTTACTAGCATAATGAATAACATTCAATTTCTTATCAACCCTTTGTCCTAGAACAGCACCAACAGCAAAATCACTAGCATAACACATAATTTCAAAGGGTAGGTTCCAATCAGGTGGTTGAACAATGGGTGCAGAAATTAAGTCTTTCTTAAGTATTTCAAAGGCTTCTACGCAATCATCATCAACAACAAATGGCACATTTTTTGCAAGAGATTAGTAAGAGGCCTAGAAATTTTAGAGAAATCTTTTATAAACCTTCTATAGAAACAAGCATGACCAACGAAACTTCTTATACCTTTGATATCTTTAGGACATGGCATTTTCTCAATTGCATCAACTTTAGCTTTATCAACTTCAATACCTCTTTCAGAAATTTTATGCCCAAGGACTATACCTTCATTCACCATAAAGTGGCACTTCTCCCAGTTCAAGACAAGCTTGGTTTCTTCACATCCCTGCAAAAGTTGCTTAAGCAATCATCAAAAGAAGTTCCGTAAATGGAGAAATCATCCATGAAAACCTCAACAATCTTTTCACAAAAGTCAGAGAATATAGCAGTAATACATCTTTGAAAGGTAGCGGGTGCATTACGTAGACCAAAAGGCATACGACGATAAGCATAAGTTCCAAAAGGACAAGTAAATGTGGTTTTCTCTTGATCTTCTGGTGATACAGGTATTTGAGAGAAACCAGAATATCCATCTAAGAAACAAAAGTGTGTATGCTTAGATAATCTTTCTAACATTTGATGAATAAAAGGCAAGGGGTAATAATCTTTCCTAGTAACTTTATTTAATTTCCTGAAATCAATCACCATCCTATAACCAATTACAATTCTTTGTGGGATAAGTTCATTTTTATCATTAGGAACAACAGTAATACCTCCTTTTTTAGGAATACAATGGACAGGACTTACCCATCTACTATCAGCTATGGGATAAATTATACCTGCCTCCAAAAGCTTTAATATTTCAGTTCTTACCACATCCTTCATTTTAGGATTTAATCTTCTTTGATGATCAACAACTGGTTTAGCATCTGGCTCCATATGAATTTTATGCTGACATAGAGTGGGACTAATGCCCTTAAGATCATCGAGAGTATATCCAATAGTAGCATGGTGCTTCCTCAGAGTTTTAAGTAATCTTTTTTTTCATGCTCTGAAAGGTTAGCACTAATAATAACAAGGTATATCTTCTTTTCATCAAGATAAGCATATTTAAGTGTATCAGGTAGCTTCTTTAATTCAAACACAGGATCACTGTTAGGCGGGAGTGGATCTCCTAAAGTTTCAACAGGCAAGTTATGTTTAAGAACAGGTGCTTGTTTAAAGAACATCTCATCTATTTCATTCCTTTCATTCATATGCATATCATTTTCATGGTCTAGCAAATATTGTTCTAAAGGATCAGTAGGAGGCACAACAATAGAGGCAAGACCAATAATTTCATCTTTACTAGGTAATTCTTTATCTTGAGGTTGTCTACGAAACTTTGAGAAATTAAATTCATGAGACACATCACCAAAGTTAACACTGACAATATCTTTATTGCAATCAATCTTAGGATTAACTGTATTCAAGAAAGGTCTACCAAATATAATGGGACAAAAATCATCTTGTGGTGATCCAAGAACAAGGAAATCAGTAGGGTATTTGATCTTACCACACAAGACTTCAACATCTCTAACAATCCCAAGTGGTGCAATAGTATCTCTATTTGCAAGATTAATAGTGACATCAATATCTTCAATCTCGATAGGTGCAATATCATTCATGACTTCTTGATAGAGAGAAATGGAATAGCACTCACGCTAGCACCAATATCACATAAACCATCATAGCAATGATCTCCAATTTTAACAGAAACAACATGCATGCGAACAACAGGTTTATTTTTATCTTTAGTGTCTCGCGAAGCAATCCTAGTTGCTTCATCACAGAAATATATGACATGTCCATCAATGTTATCAACCAAAAGATCTTTATCCATTGAAATATTAGGTTCAACTTTAATTTGCTCAGAAGGTCTAGGTGCTCTAATATTACTTTTATTAACCATAGTTGAAGCTTTAGCATGTTCCTTAATCCTAACAGGGAAAGGAGGTATCTCAATATAAGCAGTAGGCACAACTGGATCAACATGGTAAATAATTGTTTCTTCTTTAACACTAACAGGTTCTTCATTTAATTCAATAGGTGGATGATATTTAAACCATTTCTCCTTAGAGAGATCAACATGAGTAGCAAATGATTCACAAAAGGTAGCTACTATCTCAGAGTCAAGTCCATATTTACTGCTAAACATATGAAAAATATCAGTTTCCATAAAAGATTTAACACAATCAAACTCAAGATTTATACCTGACTCTTTACCTTTTTCAATTTCCCAATCCTCAGAGTTACGTTTAATTCTTTCCAGGAGATCCCATCTGAATTCAATAGTTCTCTTCATAAAGGAACCAGTAGAAGAAGTGTCGAGCATGGATTGATCATTATAAGAAAGCCGAGCATAAAAGTTTTGTATAATTATTTCTCTTGAGAGCTCATGATTGGGGCATGTGTGCAACATATACTTAAGCCTCGCCCAAGCTTGAGCGATACTTTCTCCTTCATGAGGCCAAAAATTATATATATAATTCCGATCACGATGAACCAAATGCATAGGATAAATTTCTGATGAAATTCCAGCTTCAACCGGTTCCAATCCCATGTTCCAGTATCATCCAATAGCCTATACCACGTAAATTCCTTTCCCTCCAAAGATAAAGGGAATACCTTCTTCTTAACTCCATCTCCGGATAAACCTGCAAGCTTAAATAATCCACAAATTTCATCTATATATATCAAGTGCATATCAGGATGCACCGCTCCGTCTCCTGCATAAGGATTAGCTAGCAGTTTCTCTATCATACCCAAAGGAATTTCATAATAAATATTTTTAGTAAGTTCAGTCGGTTGAGGGGCAACTCTTATTGCTTCCGGTCGAGGTGAAGATACCCCGAACAAGCCCCTCAAAGGATTACTTTCCATAGTGACAAGTGACAATAAATTTCAGCACGTAATATAAATGTTTCCTTACTAAATTCCACTCACCAAAGGCGCTTCACTCCCTGGCAACGGCGCCAGAAAAGAGTCTTTATGACCCACAAGTATAGGGGATCAATCATAGTCCTTTCGATAAGTAAGAGTGTCGAACCCAACGAGGAGTAGAAGGAAATGACAAGCGGTTTTCAGTAAGGTATTTTCTGCAAGCACTGAAAGTAGGGGTAACGAGTAGTTTGATAGCAAGATAATTCATAACAAGTGAAACAAAAGTGCAGCAAGGTGGCCCAATCCTTTTTATAGCAAAGGACAAGCCGGAATGAACTCTTATATAAAGCAAGGCATTCTCGAGGACACATGGGAATTCTCATCTAGTCACTTTCATCATGTTCGTTTGATTCGCATTCGCTACTTTGATAATTTGATATGTGGGTGGACCGGTGCTTGGGTGTTGTTCTTACTTGAACAAGCCTCCCACTTATGATTACCCCCTCTCGCAAGCATCCGCAACTACGAAAGAAGAATTAAGATAAATCTAACCATAGCATGAAACATATGGATCCAAATCAGCCCCTTACGGAATAGCGCATAAACTAGGGTTTACGCTTCTGTCACTCTAGCAACCCATCATCAAATTACTACTCCACAATGCCTTCCCTTAGGCCCAAAGATGGTGAAGTGTCATGTAGTCGACGTTGACACGACACCACTAAAGGAAGCAACAACATACATATCATCAAAATATCAAACGATTACCAAATTCACATGATTACTTATGACAAGACTTCTCCCATGTCCTCAAGAACGAAAGTAACTACTCACAAATCATATTCATGTTCAAGATCAGAGGGGTATTGAATAGCATTAAGGATCTGAACATATAATCTTTCACCAAATAAACCAACTAGCATCAACTACAAGATGTAATCAACACTACTAGCAACCCACAGGTACCAATCTGAGGTTTTGAGACAAAGATTGAATACAAG
Organism: Elymus sibiricus; assembly: GCA_039707655.1. NCBI lineage: Eukaryota > Viridiplantae > Streptophyta > Magnoliopsida > Poales > Poaceae > Elymus > Elymus sibiricus. The sequence continues at coordinate 90,705,255 of CM077672.1, read as the reverse complement.
AGATGAACTAGGGTTTGAGATGAGATGGTGTTGGTGAAGATGTTGATGAAGATTGGTCCTCCCACGATGAGATGATCGTTGGCGATGTTGATGGCCCCGATTTCCCCCTCCCAGAGGGAAGTATCCCCAGTGGAATCGCTCCGCCGGAGAGCAAAAGTGCTCCTGCCCAAGTTCCGCCTCTAGACGACGGCGCTTCATCCCAAAAGTTTTCTCCTGGTTTTTTAGGACAAATGAGCCTATATAGCAGAAGGAGGGGGCCGAAGGCCTGCCAGGGGCCCCACAAGGCATCAGGGCGCACCCGGGGGGGGCGCCCTGTTGCCTTGTGGGCAACTGGTGGGTCCCCTCTGGTATATCTTTTCTCTAGTATTTTTTATATATTCAATAAAAAATCTCCGTGAAATTTCAGGTCATTTGGAGCTCCATAGAATAGGTATCTCTGCTGTAGCTATTTGAAGTCCAGAATTCCAGCTGCCGGTATTCTCCCTCTTCATATAAAATCTTGCAAATTAAGAGAGAAAAGGCATAAGAATTGCATCATAAAGGGAAATAATAACCAAATATATTATAAATAATAGTAGGGAATCATGATGCAAATTGGACATATCGGGGCTCCGGATAGCAGTCTTGATGGGCGTTAAACGCCACAAGGTCCGAGGAGATTCCAACCTCGCCATCTCCCAAGTAAATGGCGAGTTCGATGCAAAGGACCCAAAAATGACAGCTTACCGGAATGCAGTCCTAAAAATCTCGGCCAGGTTCGAGGGGATTCAATTTCATCATATCCCCCGTGATAGCAACCAGGCCGCAGATATCCTCTCGGGATAAGGTCCCCGAAAACACCTTCCTCGAATGGCTCTTCAAGCCATCCGTAGTCTGGCAGGACGACAAAGAAGCGTCGGAGTCAAACGATGCAGGGCAATCCGCCCCACCCAAGGATGAAACTGAACAGGATATAATTGGAGGATCGGCCATCTAGGAAACGGCTTCGGCGCATGAGGTCATGGTAGTCATTGCACCCTAGACCGAGCCACTCCTCGCATACCTACTCCGCAAAGAGCTCCCCGAAGACCAAACCGATGCACATCGGATTATAAGGCAGTCTAAAGCCTATAAAGTCCACGAGAGTGAGCTCTATAAGCAAAGCACCACGGGCATCCTCCAGCGATGTATATCCGAAGAGGAAGGGAGATCGCTGCTTAGCAAAATACATGCTGGAATGAGCGGACATCACGCCGCTACTCGGACCTTGGTTAGCAAGGCGTTCCGAGCTGGTTTTTACTGGCCGACAGCAAGGCCGATGCTACAACACTAGTACAGCATTGCCCCGGCTGTCAGGTGTTCACCAAACAAAGCCACATGCCCCCTACAGCCCTCAGGACTATTCCGATTACTTGGCCTTTGATACGTCCATTTTGCATCATGTTTTGCTACTGTTATTTATAGTGTTTTTAATCAATATAACACTTTGTGGAGCAATTCTAATGCCTTTTCTCTCTTAATATGCAAGATTTACACAAGGAGGGAGATTGCCGGCAGTTGGAATTCTGGACCTGAAAAAGCTATGTCAGAGATACCTATTCTGCACATCTCCAAATGAGCTGAAATTTCACGGAGATTTATTTTGGAATAAATAAAAAATACTGGAAGAAAGAAATACTAGAGGGGGCCACCCAGGAGCCCACGAGGCACCAGGGCGCGCCACCCCGCCCCCCCTCCCCCCCCCCCCCCGGCGCGCCCTGGTGGCTCGTGGGGCCCCTGGCCAGCCTCTGGCCCCCATTTTCTGGTATATAAGTCCATTTTCCCTAGAAAAAATATAGAGAAGACTTTCGAGATGGTGCGCCACCGTCTCGAGGCGGAACTTGGGCAGCAGCACTTTTGCTCTCCGGTGGAGAGATTCTGCCGGGGATACTTCCCTCCGGGAGGGGGAAATCGTCGCCATCGACATCACCAACGATCCTCTCATCGTGGGAGGACCAATCTTCATCAACATCTTCAACAGAACCATCTCATCTCAAACCCTAGTTCATCTCTTGTATTCAATCTTTGTCTCAAAACCTCAGATTGGTACCTGTGGGTTGCTAGTAGTCTTGATTACATCTTGTAGTTGATGCTAGTTGGTTTATTTGGTGGAAGATTATATGTTCAGATCCATTATGCTATTTAATACCCCTCTGATCTTGAACATGATTATGATTTGTGAGTAGTTACTTTTGTTATTGAGAACATGAGAGAAGTCTTGTCATAAGTAATCATGTGAATTTGGTATTCGTTCGATATTTTGATGATATGTATGTTGTTGATTCTCTTAGTGGTGTCATGTGAACGTCGACTACATGACACTTCACCATATTTGGGCCTAAGGGAATGAATTGTGGGGTAGTAATTAGATGATGGGTTGCTAGAGTGACAGAAGCTTAAACTCTAGTTTATGCGCTATTCCGTAAGGGGCTGATTTGGATCCATATGTTTAATGCTATGGTTAGAGTTATGTTAATTCTTCTTTCGTAGTTGCGGATGCTTGCGAGAGGGGGTAATCATAAGTGGGAGGCTTGTTCAAGTAAGAACAGCACCCAAGCACCGGTCCACCCACATATCAAATTATCAAAGTAGCGAACGCGAATCAAACCAACATGATGAAAGTGACTAGATGAAATTCCCATGTGTCCTCGAGAACGCTTTGCTTACTATAAGAGATCGTTCCGGCTTGTCCTTTGCTACAAAAAGGATTGGGCCACCTTGCTACACTCTTTGTTACTATTGCTACTTGTTACAAATTATCTTGCTATCAAACTACTCGTTACCGATAATTTCAGTGCTTGCAGAAAATACCTTGCTGAAAACCGCTTGTCATTTCCTTCTGTTCCTCGTTGGGTTCGACACTCTTACTTATCGAAAGGACTACGATTGATCCCCTATACTTGTGGGTCATCAGCCTTTCGCGGTCTGGGGGCTCGACATGGTTGGCCCACTTAACGGAGGGTCACGAAAAAATAAGTATCTACTTTTCATGGTAGACAAGTTTAGAAAGTGGATCGAAGCAAAACCAGTCACCTCGGCTGGAGCAGTCCTAGTAATTGAGTTCATCTCTGGGGTAGTGCACCATTACGGTATCCCCCACAGTATTATAACGGACAACGGGACAAACTTTACGGCCAAAGAGGTTAAAGCATGGTGCACAAACATGGGCATAAAGCTCGACTATGCGTCAGCCTATCACCTGCAGTCAAACGGGTAGGTAGAATGCGCCAACGGACTAATCCTCAGTGGCATTATGCCAAGGCTAGTACGCTCCCTTAAAGAAGCAGACTACAAGTGGGTAGAGGAACTCGATTCTGTCCTATCGGGTCTACGCACCACGCCAAATCAATCTATGGGGTACACCCCTTTTTTCATGGTATACGGCGCCGAGGCAGTACTCCCTTGCGATATAATCCATGACGCACCTCGGGTATGCATGTACGAGGAATGGGAGGCCGAGCTAGACCGGAAAGACACCTTGGACGCCTTGGAAGAGGAACGCAACGTAGCCCGGGCATGTTCTGCGATCAGCAACAAGCAAGGCGCTATCACAACATGGAAGTCCGCACGAAGGAATTCAATATAGGAGATCTGGTCATGAGGCTCCACCCGAAGAAGCAAAAGCATAAACTCTCACCTAAATGGGATGGGCCATTTATCATCGACCAGGTCCTAATTGGCGGCGCCTATTGAATCCGAGATCTGACGGATGGGCGTTTAGAGCCCAATCCCTGGAATGCCGCACTGCTACGACGTTTCTACGGTTAAAAACTTGAGCATCTTCTTCCCATGTACATACCCCTTTTCCTTTTTTTCTCTTGCATTTAGCATTATTTTACTTTCCGTCTACCTTGGGGACATCTTTATATGTCTTTCCTTGAGGGCCATGACAAAATACAACATGTTCTTTTAAAACATGCGTCTTCTCCATTCCTTCTATCCTATCATCCTTAAAGCCAAAATATGCACTGATTTGACTTAAGATTTGACCAAGCTGGGTTGCCCGGCTCCTGTGCTTGCCTCTTACGTTCCCGATTATTTGGCTAAGGGGCAAAGGGAGCACCGCTGTGATTGTTACTCCCGGGTTACCCGGAGCAGTACCTCAGACGGATAAAGCAGAAAGCTAGCGTTCTTAAACGTACAAATGGGTCGGCCACAACATAGGAGTAGAGTGGAGGGGGTATTTTAAACCCCGACCAGGGGCTTTACCCCCGAGGTCACTCGTCTTCGGACACAAGTGCTTAGCACAATCACCTGAGAAAAGGAACTGTTGGAAGAACTATTTTTCTTGGAAGATGTTTCTTACGTTAAAAAGTAATATAACATAACTCTTTGCCCCACTCTTGCCTTTCGAACCATATAGCCGGATTGCCTTGTCACCCGAAGTATCTGGTCCGACTAGTTCGGCCAGTAGTAAGGGACACTCCTCGGCCACTGGACAAGGAGGTAGAAGCCGATGGTTGGTTGACAGAGTTTGGATGCGCAGATTGATTCTTTAATGATGAAAAGTACTTTGATACATAGAGTCATACAAAAAAAATTAACTACACTTGGTCTAGTCCATCTATTAAGGTATCTGGGGCGTGGTCTTTCTGAGAAAAGTGAGCCGCATGCATGACATTTTCATACACCAGGCTGGTGGGTATTTCTTCCCCGTCAGTCCCAAAGGGCCCTACCTCGGCCAGGTGTGTTGTATCCATGCTGGTGTACCACGTATTGACCATGGACCAGGCCTCCCTCGCCCCCTCACAACATGCCGATACCTTCCAGGCCTGAATCCGGCACCGAGCTCTCTTAAGACGCTCGGCAAGGACTGACATGTCTTCGGGCACGTGTTCCTCCTCGGGCCATAAATCCTTAAACACTCCCTTCATCGACTTCCATGCGCTTTCATGCACCACAGACAGATGAGTTGCGGCATCTTCGGGCAACTGGCCAGGGGCCTCTAGGGGCTGACTGGTTAGGGAAGCTGCAAGGAATCACATATTACCCTGCTGATCACATCTAGCAATCCTATAACTGGGAAACCATCTTAAAATGGAAACGAAAGGTTACCAAATATTGCTTCACTTGTTTGTCGGTCCTTCGCCTCGGCGGCGGCTAGTCGAGCTTTCAAGTTCTCGATCTCCTGAGCCTGTCCGGCATTTTTCGCCCTGAGCGCGGTCTCATCCTCCCTCCTCTGGGTTAACACATGTTGACCAGCCTGCCGCTGCGACTTTGTATAGAGCAAATCTTCGCAGGCCTGTTTAAGATCCCTTTCCAGGTGACCAAGGGCTTCCGCTGCTACAATACATCATGTTGTTACATGACCCAAGGATCTTCACCACAAGAATACCATGTGAAATGGAAGCACTTACCGTGTGCTTCTCTGGTGAAAGTTTTCACGTGCTCTACCTCGGCTAGAGCAGCATTCAACTTCCCTTCTATCCGGGAAAGCGCCTTGGCGAGATGATGATTCTTCTCCCGAGCACCCTGTCAAAGGCAACATTATTATTACCATTACAAGCCTCGATACGATCGCCAGTGCCCATCTCAAGACTTAGGGGCTACTACCGTGTTCGGCAGTTTAGTTTGCCTTTAAGCAAACAAATTACGACGAGCACAAGAGATCTACGAAAACAACATAGACTTGGGCAGGGCCTTACCTGCAAGCCCTATGATAGAACACCCACTGCCTTCTCAAAGACAGAATGGCTCGTGCCGAGGTATGCGTCCACCGAACTAAGGGCGTTAAACTCTTGACTCGTGAAGGCAGAATTCCTTAGGGAGGCCTTCCGTCGTCGGTGGTTCATGGCGCTTTCGACCTCAGATGAGGTGGCCGAACAGGTCCCCGAATCCTCTAATTGAGGTACTTCGGGAGTAGCTCCCAAGGTGGGGCGGGGTCTCGCACCACTGCTCGGAGTCGATGTCTCCTCAGCCCTTGTATCCTCCGCTGCCGAAGGAGGAGCGGGCTGTCTACAAATGGATTAAAAAAATTGAAATCCGTGACGTTATTCTCGGGGCCTCAATAACAAGGATATTACCTGCGAACTGAGGAGGCATTTCGGTCTGCCTCCACGGTCGCCACGTGCGCCCAAGCTCCGCGCGTCTCTAGCGGAGGGCTCCTTTGAGGGGCCGGTTCTCCGCGTGGACGTTTTGAACGTCGTCCCTTTGGAGGAGAAGTCAGAGGACTAGGGGCCTCAGGACGAGAAGCTCTCTTTTGAGTAGAGGTAAGGGGCTTTACCGATGAGGCCGGCCACGTCCCCAGTACATCGGGAGTAACGGCTACCCTTGAGCCGTCAAGGCTCTCCAGATAGAACTCCCCCCTTCATATATAAGGGACAGTTCCTCATCTTCATGGAAGACGGGGTCCTCTGCCCGACGATGTGTCTCTGGTTCAGGCGCGGGGCTGCTTAAAGTCTCGACCCAGCGCCTCCATCTCTATTCGGATTTAGTAAAAGGTCGGTCAGAGGAATTAACCATGAAACAACTCGGATAGACGAGGAAATCTAGGAAAACTTACTATATCGATGGGGTTGTGGTAAGACAGCCCATCTCAGAACTGCCGCCTTGTGAAATCCTCCGCTGAACCCTGGTAAATACTGGCTAGTGCGGTCCCAAAGGCCGTCTGGTCATTGAAACTCTCCCAAATCAATCGGGGGCGTCTTCGGTTTTGTTATACATGCACAACAGGTGCTGGCGTTACCGAAGTGGTTGGACTCTTCAGCTGATCGTCGTTGCCATTACATCTATGATGGTGAGTCCGGTGCCCGATAGCCGCTTCACTTGAGCTGCTAGGCTGGCTACATTGGCGTCGTCCTCCTGAGCGACGCTCCGCGGTCTCCAGCTGTAGCGCTTCTTCGGGGGCTCCGAGGAATATGTTGGGAGCCCGGGCCGAACTGGCTCGTATAGTGGAACGTCGTCTATGTAAAACCATTCGGATGGCCAGATGTCGGAATCCTCTCAAGGGGTACCTGATGGGTAGTCAGTCCCATCAATTCGGCAGACTTTGGCTGCACCCACTTCGTATAGCATCCCGGTTGGGGAGCAGGGCATTATGCAAAAATACCTCCGCCACAGCCCGAAGTGTGTCTCGCACCCGAGGTGCATTTCACAAAGGGCAACAAACCCCGCGATATGTAAGATTGAATTGGGGGTGAGGTGGTGGAGTTGTAGCCCATAGAAATCAAACAAGCCTCGAAGAAAGGGATGAATGGGAAATCCCAGGCCACGGAGGAGGAAAGGAACGAAGCATACCCGCTCGTCCCGCGTGGGGTAGGGTGACTCTCGGCATGCGCTTGCCCATTCGTGGATGTTAATCCCGGTCGACTGGTAGCCAGATCTGAATCTGGCAAATAGCCCTAGATGGCTAGGCACTCTAGTTGGAGATGCGTGACGGAACAACTCCCCCAGTCGCCCCTGAGGGTGCCATGGGGTCGCCTCGAGGATCCCGCGTCGCTTGCCATTGTTTCGAGCTCTCGGGGTTGGACCTGGGAAGAGAAGGAAAGGCTCGCTTGGATTGACGAAAGGGGGTCAGGATGTGCTTTGTCATAATCCTGGGCTGTGTATTTATAAATAAAAGAGGTCGATGCTTCGACGTCTCACCATAAAGCGACTCGGTTCCCCAGAAGGCACAGTAATCGAGGTCAGGGACTGGAAGCCACGTGTAGTGGGGCCGGACCCCGAGTAAAACTGTCGATCATACCGAAGACTTCAAGGCCGAGCTAAAAGATAATAAGCAGGAACTCGCCTATCGAGCCAAAGACTCCGGAGCCGAAGTTCAAAGATGTCGTCCTCGGCATTGAAGACCAATTCAGGGGCTACTGACGGTGTCCTGGACTAGGGGGTGCCAATGTAGTCGGCCCATAGTCCTCGGGCTGGGCCTGTAGGCCCTCATTCTCATTCGGATGGACTCCGAAAGCCACACGCCTGCACGTGATCAAGACCGCACCTACCGAAGACTTGGCGTATACTCCAAGACATCTCCTACCACCTCCATATGCATCCCTGGATACCGACCATGTAACCCTAGATGCCCTACCTGGCATGTATATAAGCCAGAGGGTTTAGCCCGTAGGGGGAACCCAATCACAATTACCATTCACCTAGCCTTAGGGTTAGATCTCTCCTTACGATCTCGAGGTAGATCAAGCTTGTACTCAATACATCATCATCAATGCAATCAAAGCAGGACGTAGGGTATTACCTCTTCGAGAGGGCTCGAACCTGGGTAAATACTGTCTGCTTCGTCCCAGTTACCACTGATCCGAGATTCAAAGCTCGGGACCCCCTACCCCGAGGTCTGCCGGTTTTACCACCGACACCGACGCGACCAGTGATGTGCAGACTCATCATCACGCTGAACACAATGCTTGAGATCGACAATTGTGGTTGTGCGCTTGCAAGTCCCCTAAAAATTCTTGATGAAGCACTCTTTCAGCTCCTGCTAGGTGTGCATGGAATTTGTAGGCAAGTTTTTCAACCATGTCCGTGATGGCCCTTCCAACATCAAAGGAAAGTAGCGAACACACACAGCATCGCTGGCTTCCATCATGTCTATGGTAAGCTCATAACTTTCAATCCACTCGGCCGGCTCCAAGTCTGCTGTATAATTGGGCACCTTGAGAGGACCTTTGAAGTCCGGAGGCATGCGAGCATCTTGGAGAGCCGGGACTAAACACGGAGTTCCGATGGTTCGTCTGGTTATCCCCGTAGTACGGATTGCAGGCTAGGTTGAGGCGGGTGGGGGTTGCACCATAGGCTGGGCATATGCAGCTTATGCGTTTCCTGCCCCTGTTCCCTGCAGAGCATGATCAGCGTCCACAATTGCCTATGCGTTTGAGACTGCCGGCTGTGGTTGAAGAAGGGGCGGCTCTTGCGCCCTTCGACGCTGCGCACTACTGGAGACAGCTAGTGACTCGGCGTGTCTGCTTCTGCTGCGACTCTGATGAGGGGTGTAATGAAGTCGGTGCTGGCTATGAGAATAATTCGCCTGCTGTGTGATTGTTGTGTTTAACATGTCAATAGTGTTCCTAGCCTCAACCTCCACTGGACTATTTCCCACAATCGGGATCGCGGCAAGGTTGTGAGTCGCCGCCAGTACGTTGTCAACCGGGTTGGAGTAATGCCCAGTCGGTGTCTGGAAGCGATGAGGTGGGTACTGGACCGGCGGCTGTTGCTGAGCCGGCAGCTGCTGTTGCTACTGCTGCTGAATTGGCGGCGGCTGCTGCTGAGCCGGCGGCTGCTGTTGCTGTGTTGCACTAGGAGGAACATCCTGGGTCAATTGGGGTATGACAGGTATTCCGCCCAGTGATCTAGCGCCAGCCCCCAAGTCACGTGGAGTGGCAAACAACTGTGTCAGCTCGATATTTGCTGGAAGCCGGCTCTGATGTCTCCTCCAGTGTATTGCTTCCAACTCGTTCTAACAAAAACTGAGATGAAGAGCTTCCACCTCCAGGCGCTTCGTCTCACTGGTGATACAGGCCTGTGCCTCCACCATGCTGGTGTTCTCTGCGTTGATATCCTCCTGGATCTTGGCCAGCTGCTCGCGACACTTTGTGATCTCCGCATTGCGTGCCTCCGCGTTCTCAGCGGTAACTGGCTCCGACAAGAGCATCACAAGGGTGGTCATCATCTCGGAGAGTACTTGTGCGCCTGACTTATGAGAGCCGGCTGCCTCTGAGCCGGCCGTCGTGGGATTCTATCCTGACGCCGGATCAGCTCGGTCACGAAGCTGGTTCTGGTTTCCAATCATATAGACAGCAGCGAAATGAGTCGACTCATGAGATTCGGGAAAAACCTCATCATCAGAGTAACCTCCCATCTTGCCATCAAACAGTGGACGGATTGAGTCTGTCTCTCCAACCGACGACACGCCATCTGAGTGGATGAGCGTGTCATCACCGTACATGGAATTATCCGCCAGGTCCACCCCCTGGGTGAAGCCCATGAAAGCGTGCCTCGGGCTGGCTTTGATTGGGCCGGGTCTTGCCTGGCCGGGTCTGGTACAGCGAGCCGACTCGACGGTGCCGGAGAAGATGTACGGCTCGGGACCAGATTCGCCAATTACGCCGATGAAGACATGGATCTTGCCGAAGGGGACCCGGTACCCATACTCGATTGAGTCGGCCTCGGGGCCCCAGCTAGAATCGTCGATGTAGAGCTTGCCACGACGACTCTTGGTCATCTAACCGATCGTGTATCCCTCGATCCCTGAAGGAGCTCCCGCCAAGAACTCAACTCCAGCGTGCGCTGGCCCCACGGTGGGCACCAACTGTCGTGGTTTTGTCACGACAGATGTCCTTGTGAAAAGACTTAGTGGTGAGGCCATCGCAACTATGTGGAAGCTTGGACAGGGTTGATCGGAAACGAGAGACGCGGATTTACCCAGGATCGTCCCTCACGGTGGTGGTAAAAGCCTACTCCTGCTTGATTGATATTGTTGTGGATCTCGATTACAAGGGTGCGGATTCACTAACCTAGCTCTCGAGAGATTGCAACTTAGTCTTTTCGTCCTAGGAACTCCCCTTTATATAATAGGTTGAGTCCCTAGGTTTACAGGAGATTCTGGGTCGTACTCGTGACCCATAACCTATTCTAACTCTCATCCACCTTGTTCTTCAAGTTGGTAAGATTCCTCCTCCTAGGCTTTCTCCTTGAGTCGGCCCATAAAGTCCATGAGAGCCGGCCGCCTGCCAGGTCTCACTTTGGGTTTTAGGCCCATCTTCGTTTGCCTTCAGGTTGACCCATCTGCGAGATAACCCACTGTGCCACAAGGTTCAGGGACGGGTCATACTCACGCCGGGTCTCAATCGTGGGGAATATCCCGAACACAATGTCATATGATTTCTACAAATCGACAAGCAATTGCAGCAAATGTGTTTCAAATTTATCCAAAATTGACGTGGCGACCAAACTGTCCTCTGTTTGTTCTGAAGTAGGCATGTCCACTGTCTGAAAGTGCAACTGAATTTTCTGACAAAACAATTGATCTATTTAGTCACATCCACAACACATTGACATATGATTAGATCAAACCAACAAGTAATCATAGTGAATGCTAGATGTGTCTGACAACTAGACATGGCAGATTTAACATGCGTCTTACTTCCACTTGTGCACACTACAAAAGGCCGTAGGGTATGGAAGTTGTTTTAATCAAGACAACAAGTGTGCACTAGGGTATGGAAGTAGTGTCAGTAGGGAGCATGAAAGGCCGTAGCAAATAGATCTTGAAATGGTTACGAGTACATGGAAAATGAAAGGAAATACCACATTGAATGAGAAAACACATGTACAATAAATTGTTTGAATCAAGGAGAACATGTGTGCACTAAGGGTATGGAAGTAGTGTTACTAGGGGGCATGAAAGGTCATAGCAAATAGATCTTGAAATGGTTACGAGTACATGGAAAATGAAAGGAAATACCACATTGAATGAGAATACACATGTACAATAAGTTGTTTGAATCAAGGAGAACATGTGTGCACTAAGGATATGAAAGTAGTGTTAGTAGGGGGTATGAAAGGTCGTAGCAAATAGATCATGAAATGGTTGAGTACCTACGAAATGAAAGGAAATACCACATTGAATGAGAAAACACATCTACAATAAGTTGTTTGAATCAAGGAGAACATGTGTGCACTAAGGGTATGGAAGTAGTGTTAGTAGGGGGTATGAAAGGTCATAGCAAATAGATCTTGAAATGGTTATGAGTATCCGAAAAATGAAAGGAAATACCACATTAATGAGAAAACACATGTACAATAAGTTGTTTGAATCAAGGATAACATGTGTGCACTAAGGGTTATGGAAGTAGTGTTAGTTGGGGTATGAAAGGTCGTAGCAAATAGATCTTGAAATGGTTGAGTACCTACAAAATGAAATGAAATACCACATTGGATGAGAAAACACATCTACAATAAGTTGTTTGAATCAAGGAGAACATGTGTGCACTAAGGGTATGGAAGTAGTGTTAGTAGGGGGTATAAAAGGTCGTAGCAAATAGATCTTGAAATGGTTATGTGTACATGGAAAATGAAATAAAATACTACATTGAATGAGAAAACACATCTACAATAAGTTGTTCAAATCAAGGAGAACATCAGTGCACTAGTGGTATGGAAGTAGTGTCAGTAGGAGGTACAAAAGGCCGTAACATCTAGATTTTCAAATGGGGAGTGAACAACCATCAGGACATGTCAAGTGGTGACGTCAGTTCAAATTTAACACGGACAAAGATCTATTATATGACAAATTCTAAATTATTGCTAGTTTGTCATGCACAAGGAAAAGAATGGTTCATTGCAAACTTGTTCACTGTACCTTGGCATGACAAATAAACCTCTTGTAAGCTAAACATCACCAAAACATTTGCCATTTTTTGTAACACTTTTTTGTCGTACGTAATACACCCATAATGATACCACATGCCAAGTTTCACAATTTTTTGAACGTATTGATGTTGGATTATGTATTTTTTTGATGGAAAATGCAAGAAATGCGTATGTGCGTACCTGCATGCAAACTAATTTCCACCTTCCTTTTACTCAAAAAAAGTTTCCACCTTCCTTTAATATTTTGCTTCGCCCCAAAATTTTCGTTCCCTCTCTTTTTTAGTTCCCTCCAACTATTTTAAATGTCGCGCTCATTTTCCCCCCACCCACCGTATAAAGCTTCTTCCCAATTCACCAAATGAACCCACAACCTCATTCGCACCGTCCCCTCATATGTCTCTTCTTCCCCAGATCTAGTCCACTTATGGCGGCCAAATGGATCCCTCCCTGGCGTCCGGCATGGCCGGCGTACTTTGAAGTGTCAAACAACGTAAACTTCCCCTATCGACCCCAAAACCTAATCCTAGACTAGCAGGTAACAACTCCACCCCCCTCTCGCCCCACCGCACCTTTTAAGATTTGCACGTGCTTGTACGTTTTCACATGTTATTCTTTCAAAGAATCACTCAAATTGTAGGCTCCGTACAACATCTAATTCTATCTAGGGTTATACCAATTTAGTACATAGTTTCTTAATAAATTAGCCATATTATATGGGGTACTGCAGCTAGTTCTATCTAGGGTTACAGTAATTTAGTATGCAGGTTCTTATTAAATCATGTGTGTTGTTTTCATAATTGAATGATTTCTTCTTCTTGAGATAACATGTTATTCTAGATTTGGTAGTGTGTTACTACCTCTTATTCTGTGACGCCCCCGACTTAATCGTGCACTAATCATACACGCAAATGCACACGATCAAGCCTAGGGACTCACTTGAAGATATCACAACGCAACTCTACACAAATAAAATAATTCAAGCTTTATATTACAAGCCAGGGGCCTCGAGGGCTCGAATACATAAGCTTGAGTCATACAAGCATCAATGAAAGCATTAGATATCTGAGTACAGACATAAAAGATAAAAGATAAGCCTTAAGAAGGCGGGGTAAAACAACGACAACGATCGAAAAGGCGCAGGCCTCCTGCCTGGGAGCCTCCTAACTACTCTTGGTCGTCGGCGGTCTCCACGTAGTAGTAGGCTCCGACTGGGGCGGCTGACTCCGGGGCTCCATCATCTGGTCATAGCAATCGGGTATGGGGGAAAAGAATAGCAAAGCAACCGTGAGTACTCATCCAAAGTACTCGCAAGACTGACATCAGAACTATACTAATTATGCATTGGTATCAAAGGAAGGGGCTGTATCTGTGGACTATACTGCAGAAATGCTAGAATAGAGGGGAAGGACTAGCCTATCGAAGAGTAGCATCTTCAGCGGTCTTACAGCATAAGAAGAGTGCAGATTAGTAACATAATTAAAGTTGCAAGCATGTTGTATCAAAGCCTAGAGATCCTTCCTCGACTCCCTGCGAGAAAGCGATCCCGGAGCTTCCAATTAATTAAAAGTATCCATTTTAAGTAGTAATAGATCGGGATACAACACTGAGCGTCCTGTTACTGTGGACACGGCTATTCGAATAGATAATCTTCCCTGTAGGGGTGCACTACTGTTACCCAACACGCTCGATTAACTCTGGCTGGACACACTTTCCTGGGTCATTCCCGGCCTCGGCTGATCGACACACCGCAGCCCTACTTAGAGCTCAGCAAAGAGGTCCTCGCCGGTCTACATCCTAAGTGCTCAGGGGTCTTGGGCCCATCGCCCTTTACACTCCGGGTCGTTGTGAGCAGGGCGGGTCCAGGCACCACCTCTGTCCTGGATGGCGCCGGCCCAGCCGTGCCGCAATGCTGAACTGGATGTCTGACAGAGCTTTCGGCTGATACATACGGCGTAGAGGGCCCCATAAACCATTATCTCGCGTGGTGGTAGTGCGTATAGGGCCAACGACCCACTCAGATCAGATACCCAAATCCGTTAGTGAACTTATTAGGAGCTCGCGGTGACGATCAGTACTCCTGTCGTTCCGTCTCAAGGAAGTGCAACAAGGGTCAGGCCCATCCCTCTCTAGGGCGGTCTCTGCCTGCCCGGCCGCGCCTCGTAATTATCTCGCGGGTGCCTTCCAGATCAACTTGACTTCACATCTCTCGCGGGTACCCCTCGGGGTCGACCCGACTTCAAACAGGGGCCTGAGGTAAATTCATGGTATCCGTGTGTCTGAAACATCAAAGGGGAATCCGAGGAATCACCCTCGATGGATTCCTACTCGATGTAATCCGTTAAGGAGAACCAGGAGGAATCACCCTCGATGGTCTCCACTAGAGGGGTTGCACGACCGAGTCATCATCGGGAAGGGAAAGCGAGGAATCACCCTCTGCAATCACCACCGATGTGCTATACTACAGAGATATCATCAGGAGTGCAGTACGAGGTATCACCCTCGGCACTCGATAGTAACCCTGCAGAGCCGTACAACTAAGGGGGCGTGCGGTGATGTGACGGTCTCTGCACATCGATCACAAAGATCGAGGCACTGGTAACAGAGCGGGGCAACGGGGACAAGGGTGAGGGGTCACTGATGGATCACTAACCAACCTATTCTAAGCTGTTTAGGATGATAGGTAAAGTAACAACAGCAGGTTACAAAAACAGGCTATGCATCAGAATAGGAGCAAGCAATTACAGTAGCAAAATCTAATGCAAGCATGAGGGAGAAAGAATAGGCGGTATAGGAATGATCAAGGGGGTTTTGCTTGCCTGGAAGCTCTGCTGAAAAGGAAGTAGGGTCGTCAGTGACGTAGTCGATCACAGGGGCAGCGTCGGTCTCGGAGTCTACCGGAGAGAGGAGGGGGGAAGAAACGGTAAATATAAAGCAAACAAATGCACACAGATGCTTGGCATGGCAGCACGTTATTCGAGGAGTGCCTACTGCAGTACTACGTAAGTTAGTCGGAGCGGGAAACATCTGGAGGTGTTTTACCAGCTCCGGGCAATTATCGGACAGATGAATCGGAGGGTAAAGTTCCATGTTCAGTATGTTAGAGGAGTGTGGTAGGTATGTGGGTGGCATATTCGGATTCGTCATATTTTTCTGATCATTTTTCATATATAAATTATTTTCATTCGAGTTACGGTTTATTTTATATGATTTTTCAAAGTTTTACTGAATTTCTGGAATTAATTTAATTTTTAAATTCGAATTATCCAAAACTGAAAATGCTAGAGGTACCCAGAATCGTACCCAGCTGACCAGCACAGAGGCTAACCAGTGGGCCCGTTGACTGGGTCAAGGGTCCAGTCAGCAGAGGCTGACTGGTGGGCCCTCTGCTGAGTCAGCAGGCTGACTCAGCCAATCCTATCCGAATGAATAGTGGGCTGGGCCCACATGTCATACACAGTAGACCTAATTAGGTTTAATTTCATTAAACAGAGTTAATTAAAAGGTGGGCCCGGCCTGTCAGTGTCTGTTAACGTTTTAGTTGGTGATTTAGTTAGTCCCTAAACTAAGTGCTACAGTACCGGGCCCATTTGTCAGCGAGTATTAGCGCTGGAGGTTAGCGCCAGAGGCTGACACGTGCCCTCCCCACCGGCGTATAAATCGCCCGCGCGCCGGCGGCGACCATTCGAATGGCGGCGCGGCTCGGACGTGGCCGGAAAACGGCGTACAGGCAGTGGTTCGAGCTGCGGTTAGGCTCATTCAGACGCGGGCGACGCGGCGCATCGAACTGGGGCAGTAGGCGAAGCTAGGTTGGCCGGAGTCATGCGCTGTGACAGTGGCAGGCGGCGGCAGGAGCACGAGCTCCACGGAATCGAGGCTACGGCCACGGCTTCATCGAAACAAAGGGGCTACGCGCTTCCCTAGGACCCCAGGAGCACGACGACGGTACTGGTTCATCTCGGGGAGGACGAGGGCGACGGCGGCGAGCTCAACAGCGGCGGCGACGGGCGGCACTGCTCGATACCAAGGCTAGAGAAGGCCAGGGAGAGAGAGGGGAGGCGCATCCGGTGCGGCGGCTCACAGGGAGGTCAGTGGGGAGCTCAGGGGAGCCGGGGGTGGTCGGAGTCGAGGGGATCGATGGCGTTGGCGGCGGCGTCCGAGGTTGAGGATGACGACGATGGCAACGGCGTTGCGGTTCCCCATGCTCGTGCGGTGGTGCAGGGGACGAAGGAGGCTGCAGCGCAGCTGCTGGTCAACGCCCAGTAGCTTGGGGAGCGCGGTGGTCGCGTGAATCTCAGAGCTGTGGCCATGGCGGGTTCGGCCGAGCGAGGGAGAGGAGAGAACGGTGCAAGGAGGGAATGAGTGGGGACTAGGGTTTGCGGGGAAGGGAGAGAGCGTGAGGGGGGTGCCTTATCCATTGAGGGGGGCCGCGGATGCTCGACAGCGAGCGCATCCGGCGTTCGGACGGCCATGGCACGCCCGGCCTCCCCTGTTTGGCGCGGGGAGGAAGAAAAGGCCGACCCAAAATGGGCCGGGCCACACTGTGGGGGGTGCTGGGCCAAGTGCAGAGTAGGTTTTAGCTTTTCTCTTTTTCTTTATTCTATTTTCTTTTCCAGTAGTAGCTTTGCATTTTATTTAGCCTCCATTTGACTTTTGTAAAATGTAGCACTTGTCCCAATAAATGCTATGCAATATTCTTCACTGCCACAAAAAGTTTGGGAGCAAAATAATTTCATTTGCATTTTCCTTAAATAGAAATGGAATGAATATTGTTGTTTTGGTACTGTTTTGTATTGGTTAGGGGCATTTTAATAATCCAATTAATGTTGGTTTCTATTTGTCAATTACCTATTGATTATTTGCAAAAATATGAACACTTTAGTTTTGCAGTTTGAAGAAATATTAATTTGACTTGCATTTTAAATTTGAATTTGAGTTGGATTATTTCCTAAATGCAATTTAATTAGGATGATCATGATGACATGGCAATTTAATTAGCTTAATGACAGGGTTAAGATCTGGGGATGTTACAAATCTCCCCCACTACAAGAAATCTCGTCCCGAGATTTAAGAGGTGGAGCAAGGGGAATCTTCGGGATCAAAGATGTATAGGAGAGTCAGGTTTCGATCCTGTGGAAACTGTGGTGAGTGTCGATTAAGCGTGGGAAGGGCGGTGACATCTTGCGCGGTGACGACAGCAAGGCAAGTCAGCGGACAATCATTTGGGAGTGTTGGCTTAAGCAGGGAATTATCACTGCTCAGATAAAAGGTAGATTACAAGAAAGGTTAAACATACCAATGGAAAGGAAAATGAGGTGATCTGATTCAACAGACCAATGGAAAGGATTAGTGCAGATAATCCAGCTCTCCGGGTGAATGTGATTACGAGAACCTAGTGTTAGAGTTAGCAAAATCATTTAACCCGAAAGGACGAGAAATCTGAGTCCCGGAGTATGGAAGAGGAATAAAAGATCCTAACACCACCCACTGGCGACGTGGGCCCGTAAGCCACACAGCCATGTTAGTAAAACTATTTTTCAAAGACTAGACTCAACTTCGGCCAAGGAGTTGGAAAGGGGCTTCCTACAGGCAGTTGGCTCTGATACCAGCCTGTGACGCCCCCGACTTAATCGTGCACTAATCATACACGCAAATGCACACGATCAAGCTTAGGGACTCACTTGAAGATATCACAACGCAACTCTACACAAATAAAATAATTCAAGCTTTATATTACAAGCCAGGGGCCTCGAGGGCTCGAATACATAAGCTTGAGTCATACAAGCATTAGCAAAAGCATTAGATATTTGAGTACAGACATAAAAGATAAAAGATAAGCCTTAAGAAGGCGGGGCAAAACAACGACAACGATCGAAAAGGCGCAGGCCTCCTGCCTGGGAGCCTCCTAACTACTCCTGGTCGTCGGCGGTCTCCACGTAGTAGTAGGTTCCGACTGGGGCGGCTGACTCCGGGGCTCCATCATCTGGTCGCAGCAATCGGGTATGGGGGAAAAGAATAGCAAAGCAACCGTGAGTACTCATCCAAAGTACTCGCAAGACTGACATCAGAACTATACTAATTATGCATTGGTGTCAAAGGAAGGGGCTGTATCTTTGGACTATACTGTAGAAATGCTAGAACAGAGGGGAAGGACTAGCCTATCGAACAGTAGCATCTTCAGCGGTCTTGCAGCATAAGAAGAGTGCAGATTAGTAACATAATTAAAGTTGCAAGCATGTTGTATCAAAGCCTAGAGATCCTTCCTCGACTCCCTGCGAGAAAGCGATCCTGGAGCTTCCAATTAATTAAAAGTATCCAGTTTAAGTAGTAATAGATAGGGATACAACACTGAGTGTCCTATTACCGTGGACATGGCTATTCGAATAGATAATCTTCGCTGCAGGGGTGCACTACTGTTACCCAACACGCTCGATTAACTCTGGCTGGACACACTTTCCTGGGTCATGCCCGGCCTCGGCTGATCGACACACGGCAGCCCTACCTAGAGCTCAGCAGAGAGATCCCCGCCGGTCTACATCCTAAGTGCTCAGGGGTCTTGGGCCCATCGCCCTTTGCACTCCGGGTCGTTGCGAGCAGGGCGGGTCCAGGCACCGCCTCTGTCCTGGATGGCGCCGGCCCAGCCGTACCGCAATGTTGAACTTGACGTCTGACAGAGCTTTCGGCTGATACATACAACGTAAAGGGCCCCATAAACCATTATCACGCGTGGTGGTAGTGCGTATAGGGCCAACGACCCACTCAGATCAGATACCCAAATCCGTTAGTGAACTTATTAGGAGCTTGCGGTGACGATCAGTACTCCTGTCGTCCCGTCTCGAGGAAGTGCAACAAGGGTCAGGCCCATCCCTCTCTAGGGTGGTCTCTGCCTACCCGGCCGCGCCTCGTGTAACACCGCAAAAATTTAACCATATTTTTATTAAGTAAAATTTGGCCAGAAATAAAAATTTGAATTATATTAGTTCTTTTATTAATTTTAAGACCTTTTCTGTTTTCTGTTTTCTAAAATTCTTCCCTCCATTTAGAAATATTTATAAAGTATTGTGGGATTTGGTAGTTGTCTTAAATCAATTCAATTATATTTTAAATAACAATAGGAAATATTTTCATAATAAAATTTTGCACAAGATAATCCTTTTAAAGGCGTTTTCAATACTTTAAATGCTTCTGTTGCACTACAACCATTTTAAATATTTCTTTAAAAATTCCACAAAAATTATGAGAGGTCATGTGATGCCTATAGATCACTTTTATGCAAAAAACCCAACTGGGTCTTTTGAAAATTTTGAGTGGAACATCCTGTTTTCATTTCTGGTCCAGATTCAGCTTTGAACTACAACCACAATTTTTATTGCTCCAAAAATTCTGAAATTATTCCCACTTATAGTCCTTCCTAAGAAAGCCCTAAGTCCAGAAGATCAACCCCAATTGCGTCATTCTAGTTAACCAAATTATGCCCCCAAGTTTCTGTCCAGAATTGTATTTCTCCAAAACTTGCACTATCAAGTTTCTATTTTTGCCAAACCAACTCCACCATCATATCTATCATGCAATGAAGCCTCACCCTGGTAATTTTCACAGCCATCCAAGATTCCTAGATAGCTTAGGCATTCTGCCGAACACCCTGGGTGCATGCCAGAAGCACCTCGTCGGCGTCCGAGCTGCTGCCGCTGCTCTCCTGCCTCCCCCGCACGCCAGCCGCTCCGGATGGCTTCACGAGCAAGCCTAGCGCCCCGCCGACACCCCACCCTGTCCCCTAGCACCGACGACCGCCGTCCTCATCAACCCCAACCACCGCAGTAAAGGCCGCCGCCGTAACTCACTCGGGGACGGCACCGACCAGGCCGCCTGGTGCCTCCCGAGCTTATCCCCGAGCCGCCACCTCCTCACTGATCTCCACCGACCACCTCACTGACTCGCTGAACCTGGCCACCGCCCGCAACCACCTTATCGGCGCAATCAATGGCCGCCGCCGCCGAGCCTTCTTCGGGAAGCCACGGCACCGCCTCCCCCTCCCTATAAAAAGCCCTCCCGAGCTCGCTGCACTCCCAAGCATGCCTCCTCTCCTCTCTGAAAACCACCCCAAGCAGCCAATCGAGTCGGGGTGGCCGTCTCCCTCCTTCCCGACCGCCACGGCCGTAGCCACCTACTGGTTGATTCCGACGCCAACCGGACTTCCCCCTCCTCCATTTCTTCTCCAACAGCCTCCACTCGACCCCACAAATCCATCCCCGCCGCCAATTTCGCTGGAGGTGGCCCATAGACGAAACGCCCAAAACGCCTCCGCCGGAGTTTCTCGGGCGTCCTCGCCGCCGACGAGATAGGGCTCCCCGGAGACCGTTCCGTACCTCCACGGGATCGCCATGATCCCCTGAGCACGCGAATGGCCTCAGATCCCCGAGAGGTGCCGCCGTTCGCCGGCGAGCCTCGCCGGAGCTCGCCTCTGTTCATGTCCAGGCGCGCGCGAGGGGTGGAAGACAAACCCGACAGGTGGGTCCCACCTGTCGGTGAGTCACCGCTTCCCTCCCCGCGTGGCAACACCTCTGGGCCCGACCCAGTGGCACCGTTTAGCTGGGCCTCGCCCGGTGCGTGCCTCTGCCTGTTCGCCAGGGAGAATTCTCCGTCTTTTTCTTTTATCCAGAGACATAAATAATTTCCATAGAATTCATTTGAAGTTCAAATGAGACAATTCAAATTTATATGGACTTATAAAATTGTTCGCTATTTAACTAGCCTCAGTGAACATTTTTTCTCTGGCTAATTTCTTCTTCACCCAATTAATTAGTCATTTTCTTACATAAGTCAACTTATAAAATTCCTAGACTAATCATCTCAACTCCAAATCCAGTGAAACCAATTTGTAAAAGCTTCTAAAATCATGTCTCATTTAATAGGTGCCCTGGATCTTTTTTATAAAATGTTTTCTATAGAATTCTTGCAGAACCATTAATTCCTTAATTTCACCTAATTCGAAATGTTCAAAAATACTTAGTGCTCAAAAACCAGTAGAACCACCTTGGTTATTTTCCACATAACCAGAGAGGTCCTAGGAAAGTGAAATTTCCATTTTTAGAGCACTTTTATTTTCCTGCTTAAATATTTATGTGGTAATTGCAATATTTTTGAAAATAGGAAATGGAGGGAAGATAAAAATTTCAAAACTTTTGGAGTGCACTCAATATTTCTGCATGATCAAGGCAAGCATCTTGAACACTTGATATGGTGATTGCATGGTTAAATATTTGCAAGAAAAATTGAATTATGAATGTGTTGAATTCAAATAAAAATTTGCATATTGCTAGTTATGCATGCATGATCCCTTGAAAATATTTTATCTTCATTTTAATATGAAGTATGAGTGAGCATGGTTATTTTCACATGTCCATGTTGGTCCGGACTAATCTGCAGGAAAGAATCAGTCACGAGAAACGTGACCATGAAACTGAAATCTCGTTGTGACGAGAATGATCAGTGAGGGCATGTTGGGACATGCCAGATGGTGACCCTGTTGGGTGTTACCGAGGAAATATGTTGTGCTAACCACTGCAGGAAAAAAATTAAACCTCCTGAGTCGACCGTAGATCGAGTCTTGTTCCGGTAACCCCCAAACTTGAACCGTGCTACCACATGTCCCTGCCGCGGGTAGGGTATGGTCCAGTAAGTTGTTAACCCCTTTCCTGCACACACCGTACAGAGAGGCCATAGTGAAAGATACCATTGGCCCATGGTAGGCATGTCACTTGGTCCGGGGGCATGGGTGTCTCCGGTTGTAGCCGGAGTGGGGTCGCGCCCCTGTTTGCGCGCCGATATAAATATTTTGATCCCATGCTATTGAAGGCCGTTGAATGAGGCCTTCCCACTTAGAGTTTTACTTTATCATTGCCTTAGGTGATTCTGGCTTTGATGAGTTAAGCTGGTGTGTGCTAGTTAGGTGTGTTTTCAACCCAAAGACCATAATGGGAATTAGCCAGCGTCTCGGTGCTGACTAAAGAAATCCTTTACTTGTGGGTAAAGAGTACACCCTCTGCAGAGTTATATCTATTCGAATAGCCGTGTCCGCGGTTAAGGACTACAGTCTGGGTTGGTCAAGTGTCGGTCTTACTGTCGGTCTCCGGAGGAAATAATTAAATTAAGCATGATGTATTTTACATAATATTATTATTTCATCACTAACGCTATCATGGATATTTTGTTATCATGAATATCATGGTTGTGAATATTATTGTCACTATACATATTATTGTGGACTAACCCGTTCCTCTTATTTTATTTTCCTGAGTGTCTCAGGGGCTGGCTAGACTACCCCGGACACCCAGTTTTATTTTCAAGACCTCTCGTGGCGTCGCTTGAGTTGATGGGCGGTCTGTCTCGCCCGATACTCTTTTAGACACCCGTTAGGCATTTCTTTTCAAGACCGACCGTGGCGTCACTTTTAGACACCCGACTGGCATTTCTTTTCAAGACCTCTCGTGGCGTCGCTTGAGTTAATGGGCGGTATATCTCGCCCGATACTCTTTTAGACACCCGTTTGGCATTTCTTTTGGATTTCTCGGGCGGTTCAGTCTCGCCCGATTGTCCACTTTTAACTTTCTTGGTTTGTTACTAACATTTTAATTTCTGCACATGCTAATTTTTATCATGCCATGTTTAAAATATCAGTCAGCATGAGCATATCATTTAATCCATCAGGGGCATATGCATTCAGCACCGTACTAATATTCATCATGCTATGCTTTAAATTTTATTCAGTATATGCATATAATTTAACCCATCATGATCATATGCATTCGGCATATCTTTTGTTCATTATGTTTGCGAGTACATTCAAACGTACTCACAGGCTTGTCCCTGGCTATTTAATTGGCTAGGTCAGGATTTCTACAAGGAGTACCACAACGGCGTCCATGGGAGCCTAGGATAGCAGCCACGCGGGATAGGAATTATCCTGGTCAGTCGTTCCTATGAGAATGGAGCCACATCGACATTGGAGAACCACGAGTCGCTTCCGTCATCCTCACTAGAAATCATTGTTGTATCATTAGACCTTTATGGTCTTGTATCCAGTTCTTGTAATTGCTTGATAATCTGTAACAAGGACGTGTCCACCAGTAACAGTAATCCTGGGCTGGTGGTGACACGAGGGGTTAATTTCTGGGATATCATGTCCCGGAAATCCGGCCCCGACACCTCGTAATTATCTCGCGGGTGCCTTCCAGATCAACCTGACTTAACATCTCTCGCGGGTACCCCTCGGGGTCGACCCGACTTTAAAAGGGGAATCCGTGTGTCTGAAACATCAAAGGGGAATCCGAGGAATCACCCTCGATGGATTCCTACTCGATGTAATCCGTTAAGGAGAACCAGGAGGAATCACCCTCGATGGTCTCTACTGGAGGGGTTGCACGACCGAGTCATCATCGGGAAGGGGAAGCGAGGAATCACCCTCTGCAATCACCACCGATGTGCTATACTACAGAGATATCATCAGGAGTGCAGTACGAGGTACCACCCTCGGCACTCGATAGTAACCCTGCAGATCCGTACAACTAAGGGGGTGTGCGGTGATGTGACGGTCTCTGCACATCAATCACAAAGATCGAGGCACTGGTAACAAAGCGGGGCAACGGGGACAAGGGTGAGGGGTCACTGATGGATCACTAACCAACCTATTCTAAGCAGTTTAGGATGACAGGTAAAGTAACAACAGCAGGTTACAAAAACAGGCTATGGATCAGAATAGGAGCAAGCAATTACAGTAGCAAAATCTAATGCAAGCATGAGGGAGAAAGAATAGGCGGTATAGGAATGATCAAGGGGGTTTTGCTTGCCTGGAAGCTCTGCTGAAAAGGAAGTAGGGTCGTCGGTGACGTAGTCGATCACAGGGGCAGCGTCGGTCTCGGAGTCTACCGGAGAGAGGAGGGGGGAAGAAACAGTAAATATAAAGCAAACAAATGCACACAGATGCTTGGCATGGTAGCACGTTATTCGAGGAGTGCCTACTGCAGTACTACGTAAGTTAGTCGGAGCGGGAAACATCTGGAGGTGTTTTACCAGCTCCGGGCAATTATCGGACAGATGAATCGTAGGGTAAAGTTCCATGTTTAGTATGTTAGAGGGGTGTGGTAGGTATGTGGGTGGCATATTCGGATTCGTCATATTTTTCTGATCGTTTTTCATATATAAATTATTTTCATCCGAGTTACGGTTTATTTTATATGATTTTTCGAAGTTTTACTGAATTTCTGGAATTAATTTAATTATTAAATTCGAATTATCCAAAACTGAAAATGCTAGAGGTACCCAGAATCGTACCCAGCTGACCAGCACAGAGGCTGACCAGTGGGCCCGTTGACTGGGTCAAGGGTCCAGTCAGCAGAGGCTGACTGGTGGGCCCTCTGCTGAGTCAGTAGGCTGACTCAGCCAATCCTATCCGAATGAATAGTGGGCTGGGCCCACATGTCATACACAGTAGACCTAATTACGTTTAATTTCATTAAACAGAGTTAATTAAAAGGTGGGCCCGGCCTGTCAGTGTCTGTTAACGTTTTAGTTAGTGATTTAGTTAGTCCCTAAACTAAGTGCTACAGTACCATGCCCATTTGTCAGCGAGTATTAGCGCTGGAGGTTAGCGCCAGAGGCTGACACGTGCCCCCCCCCCCACCGGCTTTTAAATCGCCTGCGCGCCGCCAGCGACCATTCGAACGGCGGCGCGGCTCGGACGTGGCCGGAAAACGGCGTACAGGCAACGGTTCGAGCTGCAGTTAGGCTCGTTCAGACGCGGGCGACGCGGCGCATCGAACTGGGGCAGCAGGCGGAGTTAGGGTGGCCGGAGTCATGCGCTGTGACAGTGGCAGGCGGCGGCCGGAGCATGAGCTCCACGGAATCGAGGCTACGGCCACGGTTTCGTCAAATCAAAGGGGCTACGCGCTTCCCTAGGACTCCAGGAGCACGGGGGCGGTACTGGTTCATCTCGGGGAGGACGAGGGCGACGGCGGCGAGCTCAACAGCGGCGGCGACGGGCGGCATTGCTCGATACCAAGGCTAGAGAAGGCCAGGGAGAGAGAGGAGAGGCGCATCCGGTGCGGCGGCTCACGGGGAGGTTAGTGGGGAGCTCAGGGGAGCCGGGGGTGATCGGAGTCGAGGGGATCGATGGCGATGGCGGCGGCGTCCGAGGTTGAGGAAGACGACAATGGCAACGGCGTTGCGGTTCCCCGTGCTCGATGCGGTGGTGCAGGGGACGAAGGAGGCCGCGGCGCAGCTGCTGCTCAACGTCCCGTAGCTTGGGGAGCGCGGTGGTCGCGTGAATCTCAGAGCTGCAGCCATGGCGGGTTCGGCCGAGCGAGGGAGAGGAGAGAACGGTGCAAGGAGGGAAAGAGTGGGGACTAGGGTTTGCGGGGAAGGGAGAGAGCGCGAGGGGGGTGCCTTATCCATCAAGGGGGGTCGCGGATGCTCGACAGCGAGCGCATCCGGCGTTCGGACGGCCATGGCACGCCCGGCCTCCCCTGTTTGGCGCGGGGAGGAAGAAAAGGCCGACCCAAAATGGGCCGGGCCACACTGTGGGGGTGCTGGGCCAAGTGCACAGTAGGTTTTAGCTTTTCTCTTTTTCTTTATTCTATTTTCTTTTCCAGTAGTAGATTTGCATTTTATTTAGCCTTCATTTGACTTTTGTAAAATGTAGCACTTGTCCCAATAAATGCTATGCAATATTCTTCACTGCCACAAAAAGTTTGGGAGCAAAATAATTTCATTTGCATTTTCCTTAAATAGAAATGGAATGAATATTGTTGTTTTGGTACTGTTTTGTATTGGTTAGGGGCATTTTAATAATCCAATTAATGTTGGTTTCTATTTGTCAATTACCTATTGATTATTTGCAAAAATATGAACACTTTAGTTTTGCAGTTTGAAGAAATATTAATTTGACTTGCATTTTAAATTTTAATTTGAGTTGGATTATTTCCTAAATGCAATTTAATTAGGATGATCATGATGACATGGCAATTTAATTAGCTTAATGACAGGGTTAAGATCTGGGGATGTTACATATTCTAACCATTACAATCTACTTATGGCGTATGTGGAACCCTCTGAATCTTTGTTCACATTATTGATGACCATGCATAGTAACAAATCTTGTTTGACTCTACAACTACTGCTGCCAAACCAGCACATCTGTACTACAGGATTAAAGATGAAACATCGGAGGACGATTATCTTATAGCCAAATGTGCGCTGAGAAAAGATGTTGTCCACGAAATTCATATGGATTCACAGGGTTCAGATGATGCCAGTCATATTGATATAGGTTAAGATCCCGGTAATCTTCAGAGAACTACTTCTCAGGTACAGATTTCTTGTACATCAGATTGGTACCACTTCTAGATTTTTGTTTCTAAACTATGTCTTCGAGTGCATTCGGCCAGGCAATGCATGGTTGTACACTGGCACTACGGAACAAGCGCACCATAGCCAACGTACCTTCATCTTCAACTGCAACAAGATCTATGGTGGACGACCCATCTATTCACATGGTTAAACTTTCTTTCCTGATTGCTAATTCATCTACAAGTTGAACTTGTGCTGTCAAACGTTTATTAAAACTAGATGTGCATATGTTCTATATTAAATAGGTGTATGTTTTCTACAGGGAAAGGTTCATACTGACCCAAAGAATGTATTTGTCGTAGAAATGTGCATTGGTATTATGAGGAAATGTGGTCGCGATATTCCAGATAGGAACAATTACTGGAACAAGGTAAAAAAATGCACCCATGAGCAGGCTATATCGTTGAATCCTGAGTATATAAATGAAGAAAAGTGGGAGAAACTTGTTGACCACTGGTGTGACGATCACTCCAATGTATGTAATACACACTCTTCGCTCTTCAACTTGTCAATCCGTACTTCCGGACACATCGTACTAAATTTGAGCTTCATATCGTACGCACTTCATGCCAAGAAACAAGGAAAACCATCTACTGTGAAGCTAAGCCAAAACACTGCACCTACAAAATGTGATTCCCACTTCAGACATATGGTAAGTATTTGTACTACCTCATTGCAGATGCTTTATGTTGGATTACTATATGACTTGCAGTATTAATGTTTAACAATTGATAAATCTGATATAAGCCTAGGGACAACATTGGTAATCAATCCGGTGGAGACTTGCTTGAACGTACGTGGACTACAAAGAAAGATCCTACATTGGGTCTGACCGCACAAAAGCAAATCGTAAGTACTGCCTAATTTGTATACTTCAAATGTATAGTCTGACAATAATTATTCAAATTATCAAACACTGCTCTATCAGTGCTATCAATCATATTGCAGAATGAATCGAGGATCAAACATACACCATCAAAACAGCTTAATACGACAGCAATACCTGATGTAGAAATTATTGAGGAAAAGAGGTCCTCAAGCACGTTACTTTCGAGCATAGGGGTCTCATCCTCCTCCGGGAAGAATTCATCCTCTCGTGAACACATCCATGCGCTAGAACACATCATTGCAACTCAAAAGGCAGATGCAAAAAAGGCAAGTGATATGTTTCATGAAGAGCTGAATGAAATAATTTTTGCCCAGATAGTAGAAATTAAAGAACTCAAGAACAAGCAGCTACAAGAGATTGAAGATTTCAAAATGGATCAGCAGAAGAAATCCATTGTATTTGAAAAAAGGCAAAGACATATAGAGGCAATCCTTAGTCACCTGTTAAGGAAGTCCACGCAGTCAGCACAAGACAACATCTGAAAAACACCGATGACCTTATTCTTATAGTCAACTTAATTTTCCTTGTCTAATTTGTACTGTCCGAGACTATGTCATCTGCTTCTCCTTGTAAAATGTCAGGTTTCACTTATAATGAAAGATCTATTGCCATTGTTTGAATTCTCATATTCCAGTGATTCAAATTTTGATTCTTTTTTCCTGAAATGACGAATTAAATACAGAGTCGCCAGCAAAATTAATAATATATGAATTATAGCTTTTTTCTACGTGCGACGGTAATTTTCACGTAAATGCATGTCGTCACTAATGTCTGGTCCCACATGTAAGGAGCCACGCCAGCATCTTCTGGGCCCATATGGCAGCAGCGTTGACCGGTCAAAACTAACGCCAACTTAGTACTGACGGGACCGTCGGGGATAAAACCCACGGCGGACCTACATGGAAGAAGCCACGTCAGCAACTGCTGGCCCCACCTGTCATAATCTTTGACCGGTCAAACCCATGGAACGATCACCGGTGACGGGATTATCGTCACCAAAAACATCTTAGGCGACAGATTGGGCTATCATAGGTGACATTCTGGGCCGTCACCGAAAACGGCCATCGATGACATTTTTTGGTTCGTCACCTAAAATGCGATCTTGCGTGACGAAAAAAGTGGTACCGTCAAAATTTTATTTTTTATGACGGCGCTTCGGTGACGGTGGGGGTGACGGCCAGAAAACGTCGCCAGTGTATTTTCCGTGATGAAAAACGGTTATACGTGATGTAGGGGAACGCAGCAGAAAACAAAAAATTTCCGACCTACGCACCAGCCCAGGACCACTATGAAGACTGCATACAAGGTTTGATCTTTTCGTTACCGACTCGTAGCGCAGCGGAAGTAGAGTCGATGACGATCGGCGGTGCAGATCCCCGCAGCTAGGATTTACAACCGCCCAACTGCGAGGATGTACTCCCTCGACTGCCCCCTCGGACAGCCCTCCGAGAGGCAGTCAGACAGTCCCTCGGACGGTGTCACGGACAGCCCTCCGGGAGGACCTTCGAAACACGGACAGTCACTCGGACAGCCCTTCGGGAGGACCCTCGAAACTCGGACGGTCACTCAGACAGCCCTTCGGGAGGCACTCTCGAACTAAGACCGAAACTACGATCTCTCTACAGAGTTGCACACATACGGTGTCATCTATCCGGCAGGGCTTCGCCGTCCAGAACTAGTTCCTACCGGAACCCAGACAGCCTTTCGGCTCTACAAAACTATTTCGCTGGGAGGGAGAGAGAAGCCAGACAAGTCTATGGCATGTGTATGAGAGCAAGGATGATAGTGGAGTGCACCCCTCCACCTCTATTTATAGGAAAGCCAAGGGGTAGGGATGCCATTCCAAAAACCCAAAAATGCCCATGAAAGAAGACTTCCACAAGAGCATAAAAGGGAAGTAATGGAGCAAGTGGGGCCCTAGGGAGGAGCCCCTCATGTGGCCGGCCACCCCCTCATGGGGGCCCCCCAAGGGGGTTTCTTAGCCCCCAAGTCCTTCTAGAAGCCTTTTGCAAAAAGCCCTAAAAGGTGGCTTTCCATAAAGTTAACCATAAAGTGATTTTCACTATTCACGGAACCAATTTTCCGCGACCGTTAAATCCAAAAATATTGCTGTGGGTCTTAGAATAATTCCAGTACCCACACAAATGATTTTGGACGCGTTCCAAAACAATTTCGGATTAGTGATTTTCATCTGCGAAAAGCAACCAAATCGGTTTCGGCAGCTCCGGAACATTTCTGGTTTTTATCCCGGAAAATTCCCAGAAGTTTCTAGAACACTTTTGGCATCCTCCAAGAATTTCCAGGCGTGTGCCGAAACAAATTTGACTTAATGGTATCCCCTGAAACAACTTTTCAGTTTTACCGGAACTATTCCGGTGTCCTCTCTGAAACGTTTCTGTTGCGTCCGAAACTTTTCCGGTGATTTTCTCTCAGACTCCCTGTCTAGTATTCAGTAGATAGATGACCCTTAAGCATGTGACCCTATAGGTTCGGTAAAGTATAGACATATCCCGGAACACTTTCCGATCAATGATCAACATCGGAGCCGTGGACACCCATATTGACCCCTATACCCACACGAATGAATATTCGAGTGAACCTCGAGTTGTCGTGTGCTATTCCTGTTGCTTCACGATATTTTACAAATACCTGAGGTGAGATTTATCGGCATCCCCGTGGATCAACACTTGTCCACAATGCCAGTTACCTCGTTACCGGTTTTGTTCTCTTTTCTCGTTTCCGTGTTTCGGCATCCCAGTGATCAAATCACAATGTGTCTGGCCAGACGATGATGGATACCATAACACCGAGAGGGCCCAAGAATATCTCTCCATCATCGGAGGAGCAAATCCCAATCTTGAGCTATCTCGTTTCTTGTCATACTTTTCCGTGAACCCGTAAGTCGCCGTAATAGCCACCTAGTTACGGATGACGTTTAATAAACCCCAAAGTTCACGAAGCAAGTATGAAGGAACTCGATACTCTCATGGTCTAAGGAATTATGCAAACATTAACTATCTCTATGTTATTAACCATTAACTTGTGATGAGTGTATCTCATAGCATAACATCAATCGGGTCGATTCAACACAAGTGTTCTACTAACATTGTGCCCTCAAAGTTGCCGGCATAGTCATGCCCATGATCAGGAATACAGAACCATCATGCAACACTTGAGCTAGTCTTAAAGGCCAGACTAGGAATACATTTTACCGTTTATTATTCCACACGTGCATATGAGTCTTCCTCCGAGCCTCGTGGTTATTGCAGACTCGAGAACCATAGCAGTTATAGCATGGAACATAAACATAATTATGAACATGGAGATAAACAATAACATTTATTATTGCCTCTAGGGCATATCTCCTACACGTGACACAAGTGAGACGTCGCAAAATAGAGCAAATTTTGTAGTGTACTTGAGAGTCTTCCCTTTTTCATAGATTCGTTTATCCAAAACATTTTCACTTAAACCGTGCATCCAAATCGTGAATCGTTTTCACCGTTGATTTATCACATCGAGATCTTTGAAACTAGATCCCATGTTAATACATTTTGACGAACTTTTTTTTATGAAAAAAAACAGAAGAAGAAAACCCGAGCTGGAAGCACTGTTTTCTCCCCCGTTTTTTTCCTTTCCGATAGGCACAACTATGCCTCTCGCGAAAGCAAACTTGTGCCTCCACGAGAAGTAAGTCTGTACCTCTCACGGAAGAAAAAAAGACGTGTTTTTCTACGTGAGGCACAACTCACAGAAGCAAACCTGTGACTCCATGAGAAGCAAATCTGTACCTCTCGCGACAGAAAAATAATGTGTTTTTCTTTTCTTTTTTAAGAGTCACAGCTCACGAAGCAAACATGTGCCTACATGAGAACCAAATATGTGCCTCTCGCAGAAGAAAAGAACGTGTTTTTTCCTCTTTCCGAGAGGCACAGTTGTTCCTCTCGTGGAAGCAAACATGTGCCTCCACGAGAAGCAAATTTGTGCCTCTCGCTAAAAAAACATGTTATTTTCCTTTCCGAGAGGCACAGCTCGGAAGCAAATCTGTGCCTCTCGCGGAAGAAAAAAGAAACGCATTTTTTCGTGCAAATTTTTGTTTTTGTATTTTGTTCTCCAAAACCTAGGGAAAACCGGGCAAAAACTGAAAAGCCGCCCCCCTCGGAAAACCCCATCTTAAACCTGAAAACACGTACAAAAAAATAAAATCCCGAGGGAGCGCCTAGCACGCGACATGTGGCGGTGGCTGAGAACGCAAAGAGACCCTTGCGGGGCTCCCACAAGGGGTACCCGTTGGTTAGTTGCTCCCATATAGAAAACATAAAGAAGGGAAACACTTGTTATAAGCCTAGCCTAGCTATATCTGGAGTTATTTACTGAAAACCACCACACTTGGGGCTAGGGTAACAACTTGGTACCACATTTGTGCCAGGGCACAAAAAACCACCAACTCAGCGCCTAACCACTAACGCGGAGCACTAATCGTCGAGTTTGCTCGAGAAAACAGCGAACCCGACAAGTAGGGCCCACCTGTCGGGTTGACGTGGTGAAGACCCAAAAGTTTGACCGACTGATGTGGCAAATAAGACGTAGGCCCCGCCTGTTAATGAGCAAACGCTCGTCTTCTTCACATCTCTATTTCTATGGGGCATTTCATCAAATAACTTCTGGGCGGACGTCGGGGAGCTCTTTCATGCAGGCATGGCGATGAGCTTGACGTGGTCGGAGCACGGCGAAGAGTGCGGTGACCAGGGGAGGCCACGCGGACGCGAAGCCAGCGGCTCGTCGGGTGTCAGGCTGTTGGCGAGGACGGCTCGTTGGGCGGCTGGACATGCCCTCCACGGCGTGCACGCCAGAACGGGCGCGTCCAGGGGCTCCCTGCTCACCGCCGCAACGTCGCCAGCCGCCGTGCATAGCCTCCCTACGCAGCGCCGCCAGTGCACGCTCCGCCGTGGACGTCGGGGCCATCCTTCCTGCGCCGCACCTGGTCGCGTGGGGAGGAGCGAGCTGCTTTCGACGATGGCCCGGGGAGAAGCGCCGCGTCTGGCCGTTGTACATGAACGACAGAGCTGAGGAAGAACGGTGCGACTTAGGGGATGAGAGGATTCACCCTCGGCACTCGATGCCAGCTCTGCAGAGTCGAGCAACTTAGGGGGTGTGCGGTGATGTGCTATTCTCAGCCCGTTCGATCTCATCGATCGGGGCACAGGTACTAAGCAGAGCAACTACAGCAAGGGAGAGGGGCCACAGATGGCTTTCCATCCAACCTATACTAAGTATCTTGGATAACAGGCAGGTATCAATAACAGTTACAAGGACAGGCTATGCATCAGAATAGGATAAAACAAAGTAGCAGCAATTTTCTAATGCAAGCAGGAGGAAGAGAGAATAGGTGATATAGGCATGCATCAAGGGGGTTTGCTTGCCTGGAAGCTCTGCTGAGAGAGGCTGATCGTCAGACGGCTGCTCGTCGGGAGTGTAGTTGAACTCAACTGCGTCGGTGTCGGTCTCGGCGGCTATCGAGAGAGAAGGAGGGGGAAGAAACAATAATTTCACGGCAAAAATGCAATCACTATGCATGACATGCCTAAATGATATGCAGAGGTGTTTTACTTCCTAACTAAATGATTTAGTTAATTTAGGAATTTATTTGGATTTATTTTATTAAAGTAATGCACTATTCATTTATCGAAATCAGTCAAAATGTTCCATGTTCGGTATGTTAGAGGGGTGTGGCAGGTATGTGGATAGGATATTCGGATTCTTCATATTTTTCTGATCATTTTTCATATATAAATTATTTTCATCTGACTTACGGTTTAATTTATATGATTTTTCAAAGTTTTATTCATTTTCTGGAAATATTTTATTTAACTAAATTCGAATTATCCAGAATAGTAACAGGTGACGTCAGCATTGCGTATTGCTGACGTCAGCAGTCAACAGAGGCTGACTGGAGTCAAACCTGACCAGTGGGTCCCACTGGTCAGTGACTCATATAACTAAACAGGGTTTAATTTAATCTAATTAACCTAATTAACTAGTGGGCCCGCACTGTCAGTGACTAATTAATGTTTTAATTAACTAATTTAATTAATTCACATATTATCTATTTATTTAAATTCATTTAAACTGCGGGGGACCCACATGTCAGTCTCACTGGGCCAGCCCTGTCAGCGTTGACTGGGTCAACTGGGCCCAGTGGGACCCAGTGTTAGCGACACAGGGGCCGCCACGTGGGCGCCAGGTCGGACGCCGGCCGGAGACTCGCCGGAATCTCGCCGGCGAGCCCGTTCGCGGCGGCGCGGCTTCGGGAGGTGGTCGGAAAACGCCCACAGGGCGCCATTTTGGTCGCGGTTGGTCGCATTCGAACGGCAAGACGACGCCGCGTCGAATGGTGGTGGCGCGAGCGGCTGGGGCGCCCGGAATCGAGCGCTAGGACCTCGCCGGCGGTGAGCTGTTCGGGTGAGCAACAGGGGCAGCGTTCCGGCGCGCAAACGAGCGAGAGAAGAGACTAGGCGGGTGCTACGCAGTGCGGCGAGTTCGTCGGGCACCAGCCCGAGACCAAACGGTCACCGGACGGTCGCCGGCGACGAGATCCGCGGAGGAGCGCTCGGGCGCGACGGCGGCAGCGGCTTAAGCTCTAAATGGAGCTCAAACGAAGGAGGGGAAGGGGGTGGAGCTTACAGCGGAGCACACGGAGGCTCGTCGGGGAGTTTAGGAGCAGCCGAACGGCGACAATCGCCGGAGAAACGCCGGCAACCACAGGTTGAAGACGAGCTCGAGGAGGTCGCTGTGGTGGCGCTCGGCTCCAATGCGCGGCCTCGCGCGACGTAGTCGAGGACGGGGAACACGGCGGGCTCGGCGGAGCGATGATCGGGAGGCGGTGGCCGCGGGATCGAGCGTCGGCGGCGGCGAGCTCTCGGGTGGGGCACGAGACAGAGAGAGATAGAGCGAGTGGGGACGAGTGAGGGGGCTAGGGTTGCGGGGGAGGACGAGAGGGGCTCGGGGCTGCCCTTAACCTAGCCGGGGAACCGGCGGATAGGCGACAGCGAGGCGGGCGCCGCCGTGTCGACGCGCGGGAGCGACATCGCGCGAGGAGGACGACGACCCGGCTAGATGGGTTGGGCCTGCTACTGTTCCACTAGAGCCCAGTCGCACAGTAAGTCCTAACCGTTTTCCATTTTCTATTTTCTAATTTCTGTTTTTGTTTTGTAATTGCTAGGCCACTAAATGAGTTTTATAAATTGTGTGACTTGGTTCAAATATTACAGTGCAATATGCTCTTCCTCCAGAAATTGGTTTGGGCAAAATATAATTTCATTTGTAATTCTATTAAATAAAATGGTATTAAAATGTTGCTGATTGCTACTATTTTAGGTTGTTAGAGTCACTTAGGCATTTTTAGTGATGTTGTTTTCCTGAACATATTTAGTTATGATTTATTTTTTATTTAATGAACATTTTAGTTTTTAATTTGAACAACTTTTAATTTTCACTTAAATTTGAATTGCAATTCGAATGGGAATTTGAAATGAGATATGATGCAATGATGATCAAGCATAGTTAATCATGCTGACATGGCATTAACAAAAGGTGATCACTGTGGTTAATTACATGGGGTGTTACAATTCTCCTCCTCTAACAAGAATTCTCGTCCCGAGAATTAAGAGGAAGACTGAAAGAAGGCGGGATATTCTTCACGAAGACGATCTTCGCATTCCCAAGTGGCTTCATCTTCAGAATGATTCGACCACTGAACCTTAAGGAACTTGATCGACTTCTGACGGGTCCGGCGTTCAGTTTGATCAAGAACGCGGATCGGATATTCTGGGTACGATAGATCTTCTCGCAATTCTAGCACTTCATGATCCACAGCTCGGATAGGATCCTTGAAGCAGCGACGAAGTTGCGATACATGAAAGACATCATGCACTTGAGAAAGGTTTGGCGGCAAATCCAATTGATATGCCACTTCTCCACGACGGGCGCGAATACGGAACGGGCAATGTAGCGAGGAGCTAACTTGCCCTTGATCCCGAACCGATGAGTGCCTTTCAACAGAGTGACACGAAGGTAAGCTTGCTCGCCAGGTTGATAGACCATTACCTTGTGCTTTCGGTCATAGTTGCTCTTTTGACGAGACTGAGCAGCTTGCAAATGTTTCCGGACAATGCGGACTTGTTCTTCAGCTTGTTGAATAATGTCCGGTCCGAAGAGTGAACGTTCCCCAGTTTCTGACCAATTCAGAGGGGTTCGACACTTACGTCCATATAGAACTTCAAACGGTGCCATCTTCAGACTAGCTTGGTAGCTATTGTTGTAAGAGAATTCGGCATACGGGAGAGATTCCTCCCATTTCTTACCGAATGAGATAACGCAAGCCCGAAGCATATCTTCAAGCACTTGGTTGACTCTTTCAACTTGACCCTGAGACTGAGGGTGATAAGCAGTGCTGAAGGACAGATGAGTTCCCATAGCTTCTTGGAAACTTTTCCAAAACCTTGAAGTAAAGAGGCTGCCACGATCTGAACTGATCTCCAGTGGAACACCGTGGAGCAATACGATTCTGGAAACATATAAGTCTGCTAACTGACTAGCAGTGATTGTCTCCTTAACTGGCAGAAAGTGAGCAACCTTAGAGAATCGGTCAATGACGACAAAGATAGCATCATGACCCTTCTGCGATCTGGGAAAACCAGTAATGAAATCCATTTCGACCTTGTCCCACTTCCATTCAGGAATATCAAGGGGTTGCAGAGTTCCAGCAGGCCTTCATCACACTCGGCAACATATTGAGCAATGTCTCGCTTCATATCAGACCACCAGTACCGTTAACGAATGTCTTGGTACATCTTGGTACTACCAGGGTGAATTGAGAGAGGCGCTTCATGTGCTTCTTTCATAACGTCCTTCCTCATATCCTGGTTGTGAGTTGTAGGGACCACTAAGCGACCGTTGAAGAACGAACCATCTTGGTCATCTAGGTAGAAGTCTGAATACTTTCCTTCCCCAAGATGTCGTTTAATCTTGTGGACTTTGGAGTCATACTTCTGCATACTTCTGATCATATGCTCGAGATTTGATTCAACCACCAGGGTATTGAGATGACCCTGTGGAACAATATGGAGGTTCAACTTGCGAAGCTCTTCATAAAGCATAGGTTGCGCTTCCTGGACCATGAGGTTGTTGCAATAAGCCTTGCGACTCAAAGCATCGGCCATTACATTAGCCTTGCCAGGGGTATAAGAGATATTCATGTCATAATCGGCTATTGTCTCGAGCCACCTTTGTTGACGAAGGTTCAAGTCTGGTTGAGTATACAGATACTTCAGACTTTGGTGATCCGTGTATATCTCGCAACGATTACCAAGGAGGTAATGTCGCCACAGCTTCAGAGCATAAATTACTGCAGCAAGCTCGAGATCATGCACTGGATAATTTTCCTCATGAGGACGCAATTGACGAGAGCCATAAGCAATTACTTTGCGCTCTTGCATTAGGACACAGCCTAATCCTTGATGAGATGCATCACAGTAAATTACGAAATCCTTTTGGGAATCCGGGGATGCTAGCACTGGGGCAGATGTCAACTTATCTTTAAGCGTCTGAAAGCTTTCCTAACATTTTTCTGTCCACTCAAATTTAACACCTTTGTGGAGCAGATTAGTCAACGGCTTGGCAATCTTCGAGAAGTTCTCGATGAATCGACGGCAATAGCTAGCGAGTCCGAGAAAACTCCTAACTTGATTAACATTCTTCGGGGGAGTCCAGTCAAGAATAGCCTGAACTCGCTCGGGGTTATCGGCAATGCCATCTTTGGAAATCATGTGACCAAGATAAGTCACCTCAGATAACCAAAATTCACACTTAGAGTATTTGGCATATAACTGGTGTTCTTGTAGCTTCTCCAATACAAGCCGAAGATGTTCGGCGTGTTCTTCTTCATTCTTGGAAAATATAAGGATATCATCCAAGTAGACCACGACGGACTTGTCGAGGTAGTCCATGTAGATATAGTTCATCAATCAAGAGAAGGTTGCCGATGCATTAGTTAATCCGAACGACATGACGGTGTACTCGTATGATCCATAGCGAGTAACGAAAGCGGTCTTCGGAATATCCTCCTTGCGAACTCGGATCTGATGATAACCCAACCTCAAGTCGAGTTTAGAGAACACAGAGGATCCAGCAAGCTGATCATAAAGATCGTTGATCCGGGGAAGCGGATATTTGTTCTGGATTGTTGCATGGTTGATAGGCCGATAGTCCTGGACCAATCGGTTAGTCCCATCCTTCTTCTTAACGAAGAGAGAAGGTGCTCCCCAAGCAGAGGAACTGGGGCGGATGAAACCCTTCTTAAGTGACTTGTCGATTTCTTCCTTAAGCTCGAGAAGTTCATGCGGAGGCATCTTATAAGGACGCTTCACAATAGGGGTAGTGCCAGGTTTCAAGTCGATGACGAACTCGACTGCTCTAACAGGGGGTATTCCAGGAAGTTCTTCCGGAAAGACGTCCGGAAAATCGCGAATGACCGGAATGTTCTCAATCCCCTCAAGAGGTGAGGCGTTCAAAGCATTCAGAGCATAAATCTGAGCTTCGGCATTCCGGGTAATCCGGGCGGAGTAGTTCACTATCTCATTGGAGGGATGAAGAAGTTGAACGACTTTAGTGGCACAATTGATCGAAGCAATGTGAGCTTTCAACCAATCCATTCCCAGAATGAGGTCTATGGTGGAAGATTTCAGAACAATGGGGGAGGCAAGGAATTCCAATCCTTCAATTTCGATGGTGACGTTAGGTGCCATCATAGAGGTGTGACAATGACCTCCAGGGGTGCGGACAACCATGGGCAGGTTCATCTCTTGAAATGCAATGTCATGTGATAATGCAATTGCTTCTGACATGAATGAATGCGATGCTCCTGAATCAAATAAAACAGAAGCGGGTACTGAGTTAACAAGAAGGGTACCCATCATAGTAGCAGTTTGATCCTGAACTTCTTCAATGTCAAGGTTGTAAGCATGTCCACGACTATAAGCAGCAGACCCAGTGTTATAGTTGCGGGCCTGATTGTTGCCACGACCATTGCCACGGCCAGTAGAAGGAAGTGCCAACTGATTCTGAGTCTGGCGGCAGTCCTTAGGAAGGTGACCTGGTTTGCGGCACTTGAAGCACAGACCATCTTCAGGACGAAGAGGAGCACTGGGTGGAGCAGCTTGAGCTCTTGGCTACCTCGGTGGTGGAGGAGGCAGACGGGGTGCATCATAAGAGGGCCTCGGCGCAGGAGCAGCTGGACGGTACACACTATTGGGAATCCAGATACGACGTTTCTCTGCTGAGCTCGAAGATGAGCCAATGTCACGATAGCGCTTCTGCGACTCCTTGTGCTTGATCTGAGCGGTCTCAACCAGAATAGCCTTGTTCACGAGAGTGGCAAAGTCGGTGAAGTCTTGAGCAGCAAGTGCAAGCTCGAGGTCTGGGTGGAGTCCACTACGGAACTTCTCCTGTCTACGAGCATCAGTTGGAATGTCTTCTTCAGCATAGCGGGACAAGTTAAGGAACTCCCGCTGATAGGCTTCGACAGTCTTGTTGCCCTGAACGAGGTTGCGGAACTCGGTCTTCTTCCGGTCTATGATTCCCTGAGGAATATAGCGAGCACGGAAGGCGGTCTGAAACTCAACCCAAGTAACGATTGTCCCAGCAGGCAGTGTACGCTTGTGAGTGGACCACCATTGAGCAGCGGGTCCTTTCAGGAAGTAGGTCGCGAAGGTGACAAGGTTGTCAGGGGCGACACTAGCAGACTCCATCTCAAAGGCGATGTCGCGAAGCCAGTCATCGGCATCCAGTGGCTGTTCAGAGTTGCGAAAAATAGTGGGGTTGAGACGCACAAACTTTGATAGTGTTATTGAAGCTGGGTTCCGGTTCTGATTGTTCTGATGCGGAAACTGAGCCATGATATTAGTCATGAACTGACGGTTCAGCTCGAATTGCTGCATCATAGCTGCCATATAGTCTGGTGGTGGTGGGTTTTCAAGGGCACGACCACGACCATGACCACGAGCACCTGGCCTAACCATCCTGCTAAAATTTCAACAGGGGGTAGTTTAGAAAAAGCACTTGCGAGTGTTTAACGATAAGCTTAATGCAACACGACAATGAATAAGCAGTGCAATAGATACATAACAGTAGTCAATTAAGACATACAGATCCATACACAGAGTCGGTTACACGCGGACAGCATAACGGCGTAAAATTAGAGAAAAAGACATACTAGGCGGCGCGCAGGCACGCGGTGAGGAATACACAACGAGACATAGCAAAGGCTACATCAACGTCGGGGAAAACCACTGAAATGGGGTAACTGCAAGTGCGGACGATGAGTCTCTAAGGCAGAAAAGTCCTGCTCTCCATGTGCACTCTGATGCAAAACCCGGTCTCGAACTGGAAGAAGAGGTCCACGTGCAGGTGTATGACCTCCAATAGCAGGCCAATCGATACCTGCCAGCATATGAGTCCTGCGTGGGTAAAGAATGTACTCCGGATGTATCCCTGCATGAACAGCTGGTAGCAACTGTGTCATAGCATCGTAGAGACGTGCTCGAGTGGCAAACAGCTCGACGGCAAGAGCCCGGTTAGTGCGATCCAGAGCCTGAGTGCACTAAATCAACACGTGCGGGTCGTATCGACGATGCTCGTAAGGGACACAGATAGCTGTGTAGTATCCGGTAGCATCTCCAGTAGGGGCATACGGGATGTATCGGAACTCAGAGGCATCCAAGCTACTATGCTCTCCACGGAGTCGTGCAACAGCAGAATAGGCAGCATCATGGACTGCCATCTCAATCGTCACACCGATACCGTGAAAGATGTGTAACTCAGTGTCGGAGTTGTCCCTCTGATCATAGATACGAACATCAGCATGGTACTGCTCCTGGTTGAACTCGCGGAAATCCTCATAGACCATGTACTCGGGGTACCAGCGGTAGCCCAGTCTGGTCAGGAGGGCGATCAGGATAGCTGGAAAACCAGGGGCATCACGAGCCCAAGTGCGAAGCACAAGCTGCGTCGCAGGGCGCGGCGGAAACAGGCGGTCCATCTGAAACAGAGGAAATTCAGGATTGTCAAATGACAATGAGAAGTATAATATAACTTGGAGCGAAAGGTTAAACAAACCAATGGAAAGGAAATGTGATTATCAGACTAATTAGATCAATGGTAAGGAACAAGCACAGATAATCCAGCTCTCCGGATGGACGAGATTACGAGATCCTAGTGTCGACGTTAGTAAAATTCATTTAACCCGAAAGGAAGAGAATTCAGAGTCCCGGAGTATAGAAGGGGAATAAAAGATCCTAATACCACCCAGTTGGCGACGTGGGCACGTAAGCCGCACAACCATGTTAGTAAAATAGTTTTCGGAAAGACTAGACTCAACCGCGGCCAAGGAGTTGGAGAGGGCTTCCTACAGGCAGTCGGCTCTGATACCAACTTGTGACGCCCCCGACTTAATCGTGCACTAATCATACACGCAAATGTGCACGATCAAGCACAGGGACTCACGGGAAGATATCACAACACAACTCTAAATACAAAGTAAAACATAAAACATCACATTACAAACCAGGGGTCATGAGGACCCGAATACATAAGTCATACACACAAATGATATCTGAGTACAGACATAGTTAGTCAAATCTGCCTTAAGAAGGCTAACACAAACAACGACTCTAGATCGAAAAGGCGAAGGTCTCCTGCGTGGGAGCCTCCGAACTACTCCTGGTCGGCTGGCTCAATCCAGTA
This sequence comes from Elymus sibiricus, assembly GCA_039707655.1. Lineage (NCBI taxonomy): Eukaryota > Viridiplantae > Streptophyta > Magnoliopsida > Poales > Poaceae > Elymus > Elymus sibiricus. The sequence continues at coordinate 90,663,833 of CM077672.1, read as the reverse complement.
GTACGTGCCATCGAGACCCTCCTGGTAGTAAGCTCCTGCAGTGGCGTCTGGCTCCTGGGCTCCATCGTCTGAATTTATCAAGTGGGTATGGGGAAAAGAATAGCAGAGCAACCATGAGTACTCATCCAAAGTACTCGCAAGACTGACATCAGAACTATGCTAATTATGCATTGGTATCAAGTGGAGAGGTTGTATCTGTGGACTATATAGCAGCAAAGCCAGAATAGAGAGAAAGGCCTAGCCTATCGAAGACTAGCATCTTCAGGGTCTTGCAGCATAAGAAGAGTGCAGATTAGCATATTATTAATTAACAAGCATGTGGAAGCAAAGCCTAGAGATCCTTCCTCGACTCCCTGCGAGAAAGCGATCCCGGAGCTTTTAATTATTTAACATGTATCCAGTTCAAGTAATAATAGATCGGGATACAACACTGAGCGTCCTGTTACCGTGGACACGGCTATTCGAATAGATAACTTCCCTGCAGGGGTGCACTACTGTTACCCAGCACGCTCGATTACATCTGGCCGGACACACTTGCTGGGTAATGCCCGGCCTCGGGTAATCAACACGACGTAGTCCTACCTAGGCTCAGCAGAGAGGTCAACACGCCGGTCTAAATCCTAAGTGCGAAGGGGTCTTGGGCCATCGCCCTTTGCACTCCTGCACGTTGCGTGACTGGCCGAGGCCCAGGCGCGACACTGTATACACAGTGACGTAACCAGCCCACCCCAGCAATCAGCCCGCATCTCTGAGCTGTGACGTCTGAAGAGCTTTCGGCTGATACATACGACGTAGAGGGTCCCATAACCATTATCCCACGTGGTGGTAGGGCGTATAGGGCCAACGACCCACTCAGATCAAATACCCAAATCCGTTAGGCGTATTTAGTAACTCGCACAGGCGATCAGACTACCTGTCGCTCCGACTTGGTAACACACGGATATCGATCAGGGTGGTCTCCGCCTGCCCTGTCGTTCCGCCACATTAATCTCTCGCGGGTGCCCTCCTGGCAAACCCGACTTCATAAGTCCCTACGGGTACCCCTCGGGGTCGACCCGCCTGTAACAAAGGTCAAAGTATCTGTGTGTCATAAGTGTCGAGAAGGAATCCAAGGAATCACCCTCGATGGTTTCCCACTCAAGGAGTTGCACGACGAAAGCTTATCGGAGGTGGTGAAAGAGGAATCACCCTCGGTAACACACATCCGGATAGCTATTCTACAGAGGCATCATCGTAAGTGAGATGAGAGGATTCACCCTCGGCACTCGATGCCAGCTCTGTAGAGTCGAGTAACTTAGGGGGTGTGCGGTGATGTGCTATTCTCAGCCCGTTCGATCTCATCGATCGGGGCACAGGTACTAAGCAGAGCAACTACAGCAAGGGAGAGGGGCCACAGATGGCTTTCCATCCAACCTATACTAAGTATCTTGGATAACAGGCAGGTATCAATAACAGTTACAAGGACAGGCTATGCATCAGAATAGGATAAAAACAAAGTAGCAGCAATTTTCTAATGCAAGCAGGAGGAAGAGAGAATAGGTGATATAGGCATGCGTCAAGGGGGGTTGCTTGCCTGGAAGCTCTGCTGAGAGAGGCTGATCGTCAGACGGCTGCTCGTCGGGAGTGTAGTCGAACTCAACTGCGTCGGTGTCGGTCTCGGCGGCTATCGAGAGAGAAGGAGGGGGAAGAAACAATAAATTCACGGCAAAAATGCAATCACTATGCATGACATGCCTAAATGATATGCAGAGGTGTTTTACTGCCTAACTAAATGATTTAGTTAGTTTAGGAATTTATTTGGATTTATTTTATTAAATTAATGCACTATTCATTTATTGAAATCAGTCAAAATGTTCCATGTTCGGTATGTTAGAGGGGTGTGGCAGGTATGTGGATAGGATATTCGGATTCTTCATATTTTTCTGATCATTTTTCATATATAAATTATTTTCATCTGACTTACGGTTTAATTTATATGATTTTTCAAAGTTTTATTCATTTTCTGGAAATATTTTATTTAACTAAATTCGAATTATCCAGAATAGTAACAGTGACGTCAGCATTGCGTATTGCTGACGTCAGCAGTCAACAGAGGCTGACCGGATTCAAACCTGACCAGTGGGTCCCACTGATCAGTGACTCATTTAACTAAACAGGGTTTAATTTAATCTAATTAACCTAATTAACTAGTGGGCCCGCACTGTCAGTGACTAATTAAAGTTTTAATTAACTAATTTAATTAATTAACAGATTATCTATTTATTTAAATTCGTTTAAACTGTGGGGGACCCACATGTCAGTCTCACTGGGCCAGCCCAGTCAGCGTTGACTGGGTCAACTGGGCCTAGTGGGACCCAGTGTCAGCGACACAGGGGCCGCCACGTGGGCGCCAGGTCGGACGCCGGCCGGAGACTCGCCGGAATCTCGCCGGCGAGCCCGTTCGCGGCGGCGCGGCTTCGGGAGGTGGTCGGAAAATGCCCACAGAGCGCCGTTTTGGTCGCGGTTGGTCGCATTCGAACGGCAGGACGACACCGCGTCGAATGGTGGTGGTGCGAGCGGCTGGGGCGCCCGGAATCGAGCGCTAGGACCTCGTCGGCGGCGAGCTGTTCGGGTGAGCAACGGGGGCAGCGTTCCGGCGCGCAAACGAGCGAGAGAAGAGACTAGGCGGGTGCTACGCAGTGCGGCGAGTTCGTCGGGCACCAGCCCAAGACCAAACGGTCACCGGACGGTCGCCGGCGACGAGATCCGCGGAGGAGCGCTCGGGCGCGACGGCGGCAGCGGCTTAAGCTCGAAATGGGGCTCAAACGAAGGAGGGGAAGGGGGGTGGAGCTTACAGCGGAGCACACGGAGGCTCGTCGGGGAGTTTAGGAGCAGCCGAACGGCGACAATCGCCGGAGAAACGCCGGCAACCGCAGGTTGAAGACGAGCTCGAGGAGGTCACTGCGGTGGCGCTCGGCTCCAATGCGCGGCCTCGGGCGACGTAGTCGAGGACGGGGAACACGGCGGGCTCGGCGGAGCGACGATCGGGAGGCGGTGGCCGCGGGATCGAGCGTCGGCGGCGGCGAGCTCTCGGGTGGGGCACGAGACAGAGAGAGAAAGAGCGAGTGGGGACGAGTGAGGGGGCTAGGGTTGCGGGGGAGGACGAGAGGGGCTCGGGGCTGCCCTTAACCTAGCCGGGGAACCGGCGGATAGGCGACAGCGAGGCGGGCGCCGCCGTGTCGACGCACGGGAGCGACAGCGCACGAGGAGGACGACAACCCGGCTAGATGGGCTGGGCCTGCTACTGTTCCACTAGAGCCCAGTCGCACAGTAAGTCCTAACCGTTTTCCATTTTCTATTTTCTAATTTCTGTTTTAGTTTCTGTTTTGTAATTGCTAGGCCACTAAATGAGTTTTATAAATTGTGTGACTTGGTTCAAATATTACAGTGCAATATGCTCTACCTCCGGAAATTGGTTTGGGCAAAATATAATTTCATTTGTAATTCTATTAAATAAAATGGTATTAAAATGTTGCTGATTGCTACTGTTTTAGGTTGTTAGAGTCACTTAGGCATTTTTAGTGATGTTGTTTTCCTGAACATATTTAGTTATGATTTATTTTTTATTTAATGAACATTTTAGTTTTTAATTTGAACAACTTTTAATTTTCACTTAAATTTGAATTGCAATTCGAATGGGAATTTGAAATGAGATATGATGCAATGATGATCAAGCATAGTTAATCATGCCGACATGGCATTAACAAAAGGTGATCACTGTGGTTAATTACATGGGTTGTTACAATGGGCGTCGCGCGAGCTTCTGCGCGACGCCGTGCTTCAGGGGCTTCTCGGCCACGCTCTGCGTGACGCCGAGGGAGGCGGCCACTTCCATGACGCGGCTCGCACACGCGATCTGGTTTCCTGGCGCGACACCCAGGGAGGCGGCCACTTCGACTTCCATGACGCAGCCGGCGAGGATGGCGTCGGCCGGCGAGGATGGCGTCGAACGACGACCACCGCATGTACGTGTTGTGTGGAGGCGCACACATGCTCGGCGACGGAGAAGAACCAGCCACGGCGGAGCTCAGTCGGATACAGGGAAGAAGCAAGGGTCGCTCACAACCTATTCGTTGAAATGCCCATGGTGGAGATGAGGAAGAAAAAAAAACACTTGAGCCATTGTCCGCTGAGACCATCGTCCAAGTCAGCATATTGTCCACATAAGCACGCCACGTCAGCCTGACATGCGGGCCCTACTTGTCAATTTGGCTGTTTTTCGCGACCAAATCCGAGCATCAGTGCTCCGCGTTATTCGTTAGGCACAGATTTGGTGGTTTGTTGTGCCCTGGCACAAATGTGGTACCAAGTTGTTACCCTAGACCAAAGTGTGGTGGTTTTGGGTAAATAACTCCTATATCTGTGCTTCAGGCGGAGGCATACACGCTCCCGTGGAAGCTATTTCTCGCACATTGCGTCACGACCCGAATGCTATATCTTGCTTATAGCGAGTATAGAATTCATCTCACCTAAAGACTCTCGCAGATAGGGCCGGCCCATTAACTTAGGTGCTCATTCGTTAGCTCTGTTCGCTCGCTCTTCCACCTACTGGTATTGTTTGGGGTTTTTTAATTTTTTTTATTTTATTTGTTCTTTTGGTTTTCTTTTGTTTCTTCCTCGGGTTTTTTTGCATCTTTCTGTTTTCTTTGTTTTTTCACGGTTTTGTTTGTTTATTTTACGATTTCCTTTATTTCTTCCATGGTTTTACATGTTTTTCTTTTCTTTCCTTTTTCTTTGTTTTTTTTGTTCCTTTTGCGGTTTTCACCGGGTTCTTCTTGCTTTTCTTTTTGCATTTGTTTCTTAAGTTTTGTTCACATGTTATCTATGTTTTTAGTACACATTCAACATGTTTCGTATATATCAGAATCTTTTATATATACACGTATGGCATTTCGAAATACATGATTAACATTTTTTTTAAAACTTACATTGTTTTATGTCTACCTTTTTCCATACACATTGTACATTTTGGTATATATCTAATACATTTTTAGAGGTATATTTAACATTTTCAAATGCCAGATTAATATTTTTTAATACATCGTCAACATTTTTTATATACACATTTAACATTTTTCAAATGCTTGATTAACATTTTTTAAATACAATATTAATATTCTTTGAATACATGATCAATATTTATTCTATACACATTCAACATTTTCAAATTCTTGATTAACATTTTTCAAATACAAGATTAATATTCTGAATAGATGATCAACATTTTTTAAATACACATTTAACATTTTTCAAATGCTTGATTAGTTTTTTTAATAACTATTAAGTTGTTTCCAAATTTTAGATTAACTTTTTTTAAATACATGATCAACTTTTTTCAGACACATTGTATATTTTTGTATACATCTTAGTATACATGAGAAACATTTTCTCTATGCATATATAACATTTTTCAAACGCTTGGTTAAATTTTTTTCAAATGTTTTATGTAATGTATATTTTCTATTATTTAGCATATTTCGAAGTATAAAAAAATTACAAAATAAATAAAAAAGAAAATAGAAACGTGGAAAAAACAAAATAAACGAGGTTATGGCCACCATCGCGCCTGGCCCGGCCCATATCTCGCTGCCTTTCACGCGAGGCTCCCGGGGGCTCCATATTGGGCCGGGCCATCGTGCCTCTGACTAGATGCCACAGGCCGTATTCTCATTTTGTTTTACGTTTTTTGTTTTATTTTTTAGTCTGAAAATAATGTTTTCGTTTTTTTACTTTACTTATTTTTCCAGATATTCTAGATTACAAAAAATACTTTACATAAAACATTTCAAAAAATGTTAAACCAGCTTTAAAAAAATGTTAAATATGTATAGAAATGATATTTATCATCTATACAAAAAATATACAACGTGAAATGTGTATAAAAAATGTTGACCATGTACTTAAAAAATGTTAATCCAAGCATTTTAAAAAATGATGAAAAGGGTTTAAAAAATTTAAACATTTATTTGAAAATTGTTAAATGTGTATAGAAATACTATTGACCATGTATTTCAAAAATGTTTATCTTGTTGTTAAAAACAAATATTTAACAGGTATTTGAAAAATGTTGATTATGTATTAAAAAAAGGTTAAATGTGCATTGAAAAAATGTTGACCATGTATTAAAAAGTTGTTAAACTTGCATTTGAAAATTGTAAATGTGTATAGAAAAAATGTTGACCATGTATTGAAAAAATGTTAAACTTTTATTTGAAAAATGTTAAATGGTTATAGAAAAATGTTGACCATGTATTCAAAAAAATTGAAATGTGTATAGAAAAAATATTGACCATGTATTCAAAAAAAAATTAAACTTGTATTTGAAAAATGTTAATGAAGTATTTAAAAAATGTTAAATCTCTACAGAAAAAATGTTAATCTCGTATTTGAAAAATGTTAACCAAGCATTTGACAAATGTTGAACGTGTATTAGACAAATATATTAGATATATAGCAAAAAAAGTGTATAGAAAAACAATCCGAGAGAAAACAAATAAATAAATAATGAAAATCAAAGAAAGAAATAAAGAAAAATAAACAAAGAAACTAAAAAAGGGAAAGAAACAAAGAAAACTATAGAACAACTAAAAAAAGGGAAGGCAACTAAAGTCTGTGAAAACCGAGAAAAAACAAAGGAAACCGGTGAAAACTGAAGTTATAATGAAGAAAAAAGAAAATTTAAAAACCTGGTGAAAAAACAAAAAAAAAGAATAAAAAAGAAAAAGAAAAAACAGAAAAAAGAAACCCTATAGAACCTACAGCAAGTGGTAGCGAGCGAAGCAATCGAACCTACGCTAATAGGCTGGCTATATGCTCACACCCTTTAGCGAGAGCTCCTTCTGTCTCATTTAAGGCGAGATATAGCTCTCGTGAGGCTTCCCTATGCCACGGAGCTCCGTCTCGCCTCTGGCGAGCAAGCTACTGGACAAGGCCATAACAGTAGAAATGCTCCAGTTTTTTCTGTGTGTTTTTTTCCCACTGTTTACAACATTTTCCCTTTTTTTTCTTTGGTTTTCTCTATTTCTTTTTGTGTTTTACCGGTTTCTTTGTTTTGTTCTTGTTGTTTTTCCAACACATGCCTATATTTTTCGTCCACATTTGTACAATTTTTGGACCATTTTTTCATACATGTTTTACATTTTTCAAAAACATGATTAACATATTTTAAAATGTATCTTTTGATGTCTATTTTTTAATATACATTGTACTTTTTTGTATACATATACAACATTTTTATACACATTAAAAAAAAATTAAATACATGGTTAACATTTTTTTGAAATACTTGTTTTTACAATACGTGTTAAACATTTTTCAAATACATGTTAAAAACTTTTTTTGAATGATACAAAACATTTTTTAAAACTATTCAAACATTTATTTTACTTTATAAACATTCTATAGATGTCAGGAACATAATTTTGAAACACGTGATTGTTTTTAAATGTACCACATATTTTTGGAATGGTAAGAAACATTTTTTAATTAAAAAACATTTTTACATTGGATAAGAAATTTCAAAAATTTCACGTACATTATTTTGTAACATTTGAATATTTTTAAATGTCATGAACATTTTTAATGCTATCACATTTTTGAAAATGCCCTGTGCAAACATTCTTCAGATTGACGGTGAACATTTAGAAAAGGTACATTAAGTTTTTGAAATATATGTATTTATATATTCTTAAAAATATAAATAAAAAATTAACGAACAAAAACTATACGTGTACGTGTGTGATTATGGGATGACCCTTTGACGACTTTCTTGAGGCCAGGCTGGCTTGTGTGTCGCTGCTGGCGAGACAAAGCCGCATCCATGGGCTCAAATTTAGGGCCACTTGTCATGGGCCGATCATTTTGCAATTATGAGGTGTATATGTGAATGACTCTAAAACAGAATTGCAGGTTCTAAGGGTTTATCTCGTCGCCGGTGCCATATAGGTTTCCATGGTCTGGCGCCACCAGCATCCACCTTTGTTATTGGTCCGCATCAATGCATTGTCGTTCTTTCTATCCGTCTTGCTTCGCTAAGTATGTTGTCTCTACCGTGTGGATTCTTAGTGCATAGCCGAGCCATGAAAACATATAAGGAGGCTGAGTGTTTGTAAGTCTTGTTGGGAACGGTCGGCCTATCAAAATACATTATTTTACACGACAATTAATCACGGGGATCAAGAAACGAGATTGTATTTAGTTGCTCGTGAGAGTTTGAGTTTGGCTGGATGTGCTGATATGCCACGAAAGAAACGAAGTCATCTTTATGTAGTTGGTCCATGGAAGTAAGACAAACTCTAGCAAAGTCGTCGTACGCTCATATGGCGTAATAACCGTCGATATGGCTATTTTGGCTGAAAAGACCACTCTAGTAGAGTCTTCATCTGGTCCCGAATCATCATAATTTTTGGAGCGCTCTTCAAACCATGCTTGCAAGCCTTCATATTTGAAGGTTGGACGAGGCGATTTAGCAAGAGCCCTCCATCCACCCAAATATTGACGCCAGACATTCCGGGATGCATGCTACTTTTACCGCCACCCACGTGCTCACACCGCCTTCATTTGTTGGTGCCACCTCCGTCGCCCATACCATCACGATTTGGACGAGGTTGCCTCCGCTGAACCGTTCCCACACCTCTGATGCTCATCGCAACCTCAAGCCTTCTGTCGTTTGGCCGCACCACCTCAAGGTAAATTTCCCCAACCTTTTCTTGTAGATTTTGTTTAGTGGCTCATAGATTCGTGTAGACGACATAGGATTCACATTATGTGTAGATGGATTCAATGGTGGAGTTAATGTTTTTTGATGATTCATCGTTGGATTCGAGCTCCAATTTTGAGAGTGAAATGATGGACAACGAAGAAGACGAGGTGATATTGATGGTTCCTGAATGGATAATATCAACCATAAGGAAGAGGAAGCGTCCGGGGTCGCAGTTTGGTCATGCGACATTTCGTCAGAACAGTTACAGCAGCCACGAGCGGCTCATGCTCGACTACTTTGTGTCGGGTTGTACCTTCCCACCATACATGTTCTGGTGACGTTTTCACATGAATGAATGATTGTTTCGTCGAATTGTCGATGTCATGCATGTCACTGAAAATTTCTTCCAACAACGGAGAAATGCCGCTAGTATTCTGTTTTTTCCCTTTTTAGAAAGTGGCTGCGACACTTCGGATGCTTTCCTATGACTCTCCTGCAGATTCGTATAATGATGCTCTTCCAATGGTTGAAGATATAATCATCAAGTGCACAAACGTGTTTGCTGAAACAGTGGTGCGTGTTTATGGGTTGCGGTATTTACGAGCACCCAAATGCCGAGGACATGACCAATCTTCTAGCAATGCATGAAGCAAAATGCTAGCCTGGGATGCTAGGGAGCGTTGATTGTATGCACTCGAAGTATAAGAATTGCCCTGGAGCTTGGCACAGCTAATTCATCCGGCATTGCAAGGATCCAACCATAATTTTGGAAATTGTTGCCTCCAAATATCTTTGGGGTCTTGCATTGCTACTTTGGGTTGCTTGGATCTCATAATGACATTAATATCTTGCAGACATCTCATATGTTTGCAATGCTAGCTACTAGTACTTGTCCACCTTGAAGCTTCACGGTGAATGGTCATCAGTATGACCAAGGCTACTATCTGGCCGATGTAATATATCAATCTTGGTCAAAATTTGTGAAGACAATTACTAATGAGAGAATTCCTTATTTAACACTGCCTTAAATATTTTTTCCCTATTTGACATCAAAAAATGTTTTCTTCCCTACGTAACACCGACTCTAAATTTTATGCCCTTTATGACACTTTTGTCCATTTTAAGTCTTAACGGTGTTAAATGACACAGGAAAAGACCATTTTGTCCCTCATGTGGTATGTGACCAATTTTTTTTTAGATGCTAATAATCAGAAAAATACATGTCCAGCCGGCTTCGTTTGCTCTATGCGGCTACGCAGCTGACCCCTTGTAGACCAAACAATGAAAGAATAAAGAGAAATCAACAGCATCGTCTTTGGGCCTGTGGCTATGAAATAGCGTTTCTGTGCGTGGAGTTGTGCTAGTGCTATGGTCAGAATCGATCAAGTCAATTGGATTGTCTAGTTAGCTTAGCAAGGTACACGTACTACCAATCGGGGGTATTGCTTTTACCCTGTACTTTTGTACTTTTGAAAATTTTAAATTATTTTCAAAACAAACTAACCAATAGTTATTTATAAATTACAATACCAGATTTTTTTAGAGGAAACTACAACACCAGATTTTGCCTTGTCCTTTTGTATTTAGCCTCGTAGAACTACATTTTGTCTTGGAAGTGCAGAATAGGGAGAGAGAGAGAGAGGAGAAACTGCACGAATAAGAAAGACGCACCGGGGAGACTCGCACGTGTGTGTGTCACTTTTCACCACGGGAGCAAAAGTAAAAAAAAGGCCTTTCACTTTTCACCACAGTTTTCAGTGGGATCTACTGTGAGCAATGCATATGCTCTAGTTTTTTTTTTTTGAGGGAATGCATATGCTCTAGTTTGCCAAAATGCTGTTCGGGAGAGGGATGTACAAGCAGCCACATAGTCCTACAAGATCTTTAAAAATATTCTGCATGTTGGGTGGGGAGCCGTGGCCCTTGCCGCCCGCTGCAAGCTCGCTCCAACTCACGCCGCTTGCACACGCAGCCATGAATTTGCGCGAGATGGTCGGTTCATATTACATGAGGGGTAAACATGTCTTTTTATGTGCAACTTAACAGCATTAGATGAAAACATGAATGGAAGTGTCATGAAAGGCAAAAAAAATTAGACTCAATGTTAGATAGGGAATAAAAAGTTTTTCAGTGTTAAATAGGGAAACGAACTTTAAGATAGTGTTATATAAGGAATTATTTCATTACTAATCCCAAGAGAAGGAAACATAAGCATTTCGTCAAGGCGCAAGAAGCTCACAAGAAAAACATTGAGAGGGCATTTGGAGTGCCACAATCAAGGTTGCAATTGTAGGGAGCATGCGAAAGGACCAAGATGTCACCTAGAGGAGGGTGAATAGGCGTTTTAGAAACTTATACGGATTTGGCTTATCCTAATGCGAACTAAAGTAGACAGATACTTTTCAAGCAAAAATGTTAAACATACTAGGCTCAACTAAGTGCACCAACATCTTAAGCTAAACAAGATGAGCACAACGAGGATACTAGATAGCACAAGTAAGTTTTCATAAACTTACACAAGGTATATCACAATATATGGAAGTGGATGATACAAGGTAGCAATTCACACTAAGCATAGTAAGTATGAATTGTGGAAAGTAAAGGGGACAAGAGAGAACCTATTTTTACCTCAAGTGGTGGGTGTAACCACGAAAGCTCACCCTATTCTCCTTGAGATATCACCACAAAGGCAATTCTCAACCACTATTGTTAGCTTCTTCCTCCACTTCGGAGATGGAAAGCTCCATGAACACTTCACAATCCCCACAAAGGAGTCACCTAGGCCTCTTCACAACCTCTACTAAGAGGTCACCGAGGCAACAACCATCAAACCGTCTATGAGGCTCACGAAGTAATAAGCTCATGAGGTCTCATTCGAACAAATCAATGCGGAGAGCTCAAACCTATGCAACAAACGCAAAGAAAGAACACAAGAATTCTCAAATCCATTTCTCTCTAATCTCACCAAAGCAACTCATGCTATGGGGGGATGGGATTGAAGAGTAACAATGAAGGAGGTCAACAAATGACTCCTAGATCCATGGGTTTGTGATATGTGTAAAACATAACACTCCCCCATAATGTGATGATCCATTAATACCTCGAAAGAGCCAAATAAGATTCAACTACGAAGCAATCGAAGATCAAAACTAGACACACAAATATATCAAGTGCATTGCGATCTACACATGCTAGATAACATAAATCAAGCATACAAGGAGGAACAACATATACACACACATGCTAGGTACAAAACCTAAACATGCAAAGGGCTCTTTCAATGTAAACAATATAAATATAAGTTACCGCAAGAGGAGCATTGGATTGACAAATATGACGACAATCCACTTGACTTGGCTTGAACCACAATAAATAGTGAATTCTATTTTTCTTCATGAACTAACCAAGTCTCGAATGCCCTTTACAAACCTATTGATTTAGTTTGAGCCTGATGGTCCCTAACCAAGTTGATCCTAAAAATTAGTCACAATAGGCTTGACAACCAAAATGGTCTTATCTACTTCAAAAGCACTTTGGACACCAACAAACTTGACAAAAATTGCCAACATTATCCGTTCTAACTGAATAATGATAATTGACAATTATAGGATTAGATATGTTACCCTTGGGATATTTTGAAGATATATGTCCCTTCTCACAACAAATATAGCAACATGTACTCTCCCTTCTGATGTAAGGTGGAACCCTAATGTGATGATATTTTCACACTTGGAGGGGGGAAAGGGCAAATTGAGAGAAGAACACAAAGGAAACACTCAATTGACACAAATCCAATCACACATGTGCTAAATCCACATACACATAAGAGGATACAAGGGTCCAAATCCAACACAAGAAGGTAAAGAGGGTAGCTAGTTCATCCCAATCCTTGAAGGAGAGAGGTCTTGAATCCTAGGAGGATCTTCCCACAAGGGGGTCTTGAATCCACTTGGGGGATCTTCTCACATGGAGTCCTTGAACTCCATGGGAGTGGTAAGTGATGAGCAAAACTCAATCTCAAATGAGCTAAACCTTTGCTAACCCTAGCTAGGAGGAGGAGAAGGTCTATATATAGTGTTCCACGAGATGAAAGGGGGAAAGGGGGGATACATGGGCCTCTGGCCCGGTTAGGCACGCGCAGGTGCCGGATGTCCGGGCTGGGGGCCGGATGTCCGACGGCTCACGTCGGGGAGGATGTTCGGGGCTGCTGCCGGATGTCCGGCCTAGCTTCGGTCCAGGTACTGTGGCCTCGGGCCGGATTTCCGGGGGGGGGGTGCCGGATGTCCGGGCTGGTCGGGCCGGATGTCCGGGGTGTCGGCCAGATGTACGGCTCCTGGGACTTTGCAGCCTTTGTCCCACTGCTGTTGGTGTGGCCTTCAGGCGTCGGATATCCGGGCCAGGGGCCGGATGTCCGGCCGCTATAGCATTTCAGCGGTCTCCTTCGTTGCGCTTCATCGTCTGTGTACTTGGGGACTTGGTCTTCATTCCGAGCATCTCCGGGGTGGTCTTCCTCGTACCTAAGCACACATAGCATTCTGGATTGAGGTAGTAGCTATGTCTCACGTGGATCATACGAAAGATCGTTAAGGAGAGATGCCACCTCGGTTTCGATAGCTCTTGCACGTGCTTGTGTCATCGGTCCACTCGGCACTTGGGGAGACGAAGGTAGGTCCATGGGGATGACCGTAGGATGCTCCGCATCATCTCCCCCCCCCCCCGGGAAAGATCCGTCCTCGGATCGAAATCCTCATCACCATGGAAGGGAGATATGTCTTTGACGTTGAAGATGTCGCTCACGCTGTACTTGTCGCGCAGGATGTCGATCTTGTAGGCATTGTTGTTGTAGCGTGCTAGCACCTTGAACGGTCCGTCATCTCGAGGTAGGAGTTTGGACTTGCGATTGTTGGGGAAGCGTTCTTTGCGTAGGTGTAGCCACACAAGATCTCCGGGGTTGAACACCATGGGGTGTTTGTTGATGTTGATCTTGGTCGCAAGGCGTTGTACTTGGCGCTCGATCGTATGCCTTGTATCTTCATGCACCTTCTTGAGGTATGTTGCTCGTGCACTCGCGTCCATCTTGATGCACTCTTGTAGAGGTAGCGGTAGAATGTCCAAAGGTGGCAATGGGTTGAAGCCATAGACGACCTCGAAGGGGGACTTGCCAGTGGTAGAATGTCTTGCTCGATTGTAGGCATACTCGGCGATAGGCAAACATTCCTCCCACTCCTTGATGTTCCTCTTGATCAACACGCGGAGGAGTGTGGATAGCATCCGGTTGGTGACCTCCGTTTGGCCATCGGTTTGTGGATGATATGCCGAATAGAATAGTAGCTTGATTCCGAGCTTGGCGCAAAGTGTCTTCCAAAAGTATCTAAGGAACTTGATGTCGCGGTCCGATACAATCGTCTTGGGCACTCCATGCAATCACAAAATTTCCCTACAAAAGAGATTTGCAACATATGAAGCATCATCGATCTTGTTGCATGGAATAAAATGTGCCATCTTAGAGAAACGGTCCACAACGACAAATATTGAATCTTTGTCGTTTTGAGTTCGAGGCAAACCAAGCACAAAATCCATACTAATGTCTTCCCATGGTTGATACGGTATAGGAAGTGGCATATATAGACCATGGGATTGAGCTTTAGACTTAGCTTTGCGGCATGTAGAGCACCGGTTGGTGTAGCGTGAGACATCGCGAAACATCTGTGGCCAAAAGTAGTTTTTGGAGAGCGTGGCGAATGTCTTATCTCGTCCAAAGTGTCCCATAAGTCCCCCACCGTGAGCCTCTTGCAAAAGCAACAAACGAAGAGAAGACTCGGGGATACAAAGTTTGTTAGCTCGCATAAGATAGCCATCCTTTATATAGTATCGCTCCCAAGAAGTGTGAGTTAGGCATTCGGTACAAGGAATCACAAATGAAACATCATGCGCATACAAGTCTTTAATGTGATCAAATCCAATAACATTCAATTCAAGTTGAGTAACTAACATGCACTTGCGGGAAAGAGCATCCGCTACTACATTCTCTTTACCCTTAATGTACTTAATGACATAAGGAAAAGACTCAATGAATTCACTCCATTTGGCATGCCTTTTATTCAACTTGGTTTGACCTTCACTAGTAGAAAACAGGCCTTTCGTCCGGAGCATTAGTCCCGGTCGGGTTTTGGACCGGGACTAATGTGACCACTAGTCCCGGTTCCAACGGCGTGGCTTTAGTCCCGGTTCATTTGTGACCTCTAGTCCCGGTTGGTGTTACCAACCGGGACTAAAGGGGTGGTGGCAGGCTGGCGTCAGGTTGGGGCCCCTGCGAGCCCCTTTAGTCCCGGTTGGTATCACCAACCGGGACTAGAGATGGACCTTTAGTCCCGGTTGGTGATACCAACCGGGACTAAAGATATCACTATATATATAGTGCTTCGTCCAGCCCGAGCCCAAGCTGTCCTTTCTCTGTTTTCTCCTTTCTCTCCTCTGTTCTCTTCCCCTTGCTCGAGCTCATCCTCCATTTTTGCCAAGATTTGTCAAGATTTGAGGCACTCCATCTATCCAAGTGTTAACAAAGGTTAGCAACTTTGTCCTTTCATCTCTCATTGCTAGATTAGCTCGTGCAATGCTCTATAAGTATAGTGATTTGTGGGTTTTAATTTGGGAGTAATTATGTGGGAGTTTATTTGATTTATATGCAATTTGAGCTCAAATTAACTTTTTAGTTTGCATATGTGTAGGTGTGGTTTACTTAGTGCCTTCCCGTCCCCGTCCTAACCACCGTCGATCGCCCGCACCGTCCCGTCGCCGGCACCACCTTGGTGAGCCTCTTGTTCTTATCCTTTTTATAAAAAAAATCTTATTTGTATGATTTAGATAGTTACTTGTATAATTTTCTTACTTGTATGATTGTTTGTTATACATAGTGCCATGGTTTTGATATCCGTCCCCGTCAGCCCTCGTCCGGTTTATGATTCGGATGTGGTATATTCTCTTTTATAACTATTTGTTGCATTTCGTGTTTATGACAATTATGCCCATCAAGTTGACATATATATTTTTATCTAGGAGGTATGTGAACCGGAAATTGCAACCGACCCTCTTGTCGAGAAGTTAAATTTAGTTGAAAAAGAAAATAAGTATTTGAAAGAAAAATTGAAAAGAATTGAAGAAGAGAAGATGAAATTGGAGTTGTATGTTGCCGATGTCGTCGATGATCACAAGATCAAGATGGATGCAATGCGCTTGAAGATTAGAAAGATTAGAAAATATGCCGTTAATAAAGAGGCTTGGTATCATTATGCTGTTGGATCAATTATTACCTTAGTTGCGATTTTGATCGCATTTGTTGTTGCATTTAAATGCTTTAGCTAGATAGTTTTATGTTGTTTTATGAGAATAAGTGTGTATGAACTTTATGTATGAACTTGTATTAATTTGGTCTTTTCGGTGTTGTGTAATGAAGATGAGTCAGCAATGGATGTACAATGACCGACGCTCTCCCCAGTTCATTAATGGCGTGCATAGTTTTCTGCGTGCGGCTGAGGCAAACAAGCGGAATGGTTTTATGTGTTGTCCATGTGGTGTCTGTAAGAATGATAGGAATTACTCTAGCTCAAAAGTCATTCACGTCCACCTGTTTACGTCCGGTTTCATGTCCGGCTATAACTGTTGGACCAATCACGGAGAAAGAGGGGTTCTAATGGAAGAGAATGAAGAAGAAGAGGATGATGACAACTATCCCGTGTTCCCTGAATACGATGGTACTACAATGGGGGAAGAGAATGAAGAAGAAGAAGCTGAAGAAGAGGCATCAGATGAGCCCACTGATGATCTTGGTCGAGCCATTGCTGATGCAAAGAGAAACTGCGAAAGTGAAAAGGAGAAGTTGAAGTTGCAGCGCATGTTAGAGGATCACAATAAATTGTTATACCCAAATTGCGAAGATGGCAACACAAAGCTCGGTACCACACTGGAATTGCTGCAATGGAAGGTAGAGAATGGTGTATCTGACAAGGGATTTGAAAAGTTGCTGAAAATAATGAATAAGAAGCTTCCAAAGGACAACGAATTGCCCGACAGTACGTACGAAGCAAAGAAGGCTGTCTACCCTATAGGATTAGAGGTGCAGAAGATACATGCATGCCCTAATGACTGCATCCTCTACCGCGGTGAGGAGTACGAAAATTTGAATGCATGCCCGGTATGCGGTGCATTGCACTATAAGATCAGCCGCGATGACCCTGGTGATGATGTTGAGGGCGAGCGCCCCAGGAAGAGGATTCCTGCTAAGGTGATGTGGTATGCTCCTATAATACCACAGTTGAAACGTTTGTTCCAAAACAAAGAGCATGCCAAGTTGTTGCGATGGCACAAAGAAGACCGTAAGAAAGACGGGAAGTTGAGAGTACCCGCTGATGGGTCGCAGTGGAGAAAAATCGAGAGAAAGTGGCCGGAGTTTGCAGGTGACGCAAGGAACTTATGTTTTGGAATAAGTGCAGATGGCATTAATCCTTTTGGGGAGCAGAGCAGCAATCATAGCACCTGGCCTGTGACTCTATGTATCTATAACCTTCCTCCTTGGTTGTGCATGAAGCGGAAGTTCATTATGATGCCAGTGCTCATCCAAGGCCCTAAGCAACCCAGCAACGACATTGATGTGTACCTAAGGCCATTAGTTGAAGAACTTTTATAGCTGTGGGACATAAAAGGTGTACGTGTGTGGGATGAGCACAAACAACAGGAATTTGACCTACGAGCGTTGTTGTTTGTAACCATCAATGATTGGCCTGCTCTTAGTAACCTTTCAGGACAGACAAACAAGGGATACCATGCATGCACGCACTGTTTAGATGAGACCGAAAGTATATATTTGGATAAATGTAAGAAGAATGTGTACCTGGGACATCGTCGATTTCTTCCGATCAAGCATCTCTTAAGAAAGAAAGACAAGCATTTCAAAGGTGAGGCAGATCACCGGAAGAAGCCTGACCACCGTACTGGTGATCATATACTTGATATGGTCAAGGATTTAAAAGTAATCTTTGGAAAGGGTCCTGACGGACAATTTGTTCCGAATGACGCTGACGGACACGCACCCATGTGGAAGAAGAAATCTATATTTTGGGACCTACCCTATTGGAAAGTCCTAGAGGTCCGCTCTGCAATCGATGTGATGCACGTGATGAAGAATCTTTGCGTGAACCTGCTAGGCTTCTTGGGCGTGTATGGGAAGACAAAAGATACACCGGAGGCACGGGAGGACCAGCAACGTATGCACGAAAAAGACGGCATGCATCCAAAGCAGTATCAAGGTCCTGCCAGCTACGCTCTTACCAAAGAAGAGAAGGAAATCTTCTTTGAATGCCTGCTTAGTATGAAGGTCCCGTCTGGCTTCTCGTCGAATATAAAGGGAATAATAAATATGGCAGAGAAAAAATTCCAAAACCTAAAGTCTCATGACTGCCACGTGATTATGACGCAATTACTTCCGGTTGCATTGAGGGGGCTTCTACCTGAAAATGTTCGATTAGCCATTGTGAAGCTATGTGCATTCCTCAATGCAATTTCCCAGAAGGTAATCGATCCAGAAATCCTACCAAGGTTACAGAATGATTTGGTGCAATGTCTTGTCAGTTTCGAGTTGGTGTTCCCACCATCCTTCTTCAATATCATGACGCACGTCCTAGTTCACCTAGTCGAAGAGATTGCCATTCTGGGTCCTGTATTTCTACACAATATGTTCCCCTTTGAGAGGTTCATGGGAGTCTTAAAGAAATATGTTCATAACCGTGCTAGGCCAGAAGGAAGCGTCTCCAAGGGCCATGAAACAGAGGAGGTTATTGAGTTTTTTGTTGACTTTATTCCTGACCTTAAGCCGATTGGTGTTCCTGAATCGCGACATGAGGGGAGACTGAGTGGAAAAGGCACGCTAGGAAAGGATTCAGTAATATGTAGGGATGGGCATTCTTGGGCCCAAGCACACTACACTGTTCTACAAAAGTCCACCTTGGTGGCTCCGTATATCAAGGAACACATGGATATTGTATGCTCCAAGAACCCGGAGCAGTCTGACCCCTGGATTAAACGTACACACATGGTGACTTTCGGCGGTTGGTTGCAAACACATCTCATGAATGACGAGAGTGTTGGAGATGAGCTGTACTTGTTGGCCAAGTCACCATCTTCGACTATATTGACTTTCAAAGGGTACGAGATTAATGGGAATACATTTTACACGATCGCCCAAGATAAAAAGAGCACCAACCAAAACAGTGGTGTCCGCTTTGATGCAACAAACACCAATAGGGAAAAGGACACATATTATGGTTACATAGAGGAGATATGGGAACTTGACTATGGACGTGAGTTTAAGGTTCCTTTGTTTCGGTGCAAATGGGTCAATCTGACAGGAGGCGGGGTAAAGGTAGACCCGCAGTACAGAATGACAACAGTGGATCTCAACAATCTTGGGTACACAGACGAACCATTCGTCCTAGCCAATGATGTGGCGCAGGTTTTCTATGTGAAGGACATGTCTACCAAACCGAGAAAAAGGAAAGATAAGGAAGCGAATACATCATACGGTGAGCCAAAGCGCCACATAGTTCTTTCAGGGAAAAGAAACATCATGGGAGTGGAGGACAAGACAGACATGTCAGAAGATTATGAAAAGTTTCATGAAATTCCTCCCTTCACAGTGAAGACTGACCCAAGCATCCTGTTAAATGATGAAGATTTTCCATGGTTACGGCGCAAAGGGACACACGCGAAGAAAAAGTTTTATACCCCAAGATCCCACTCTGGGATGTGATCGGCTTCACCGTCATCACTTTCTTCTCTAGTGAGTAGCCGACATAGTCCAGTTTGTACACGAAGTGCATCCAGTTTTTGCCGTAACCCTCTCAACTTTTTAGCACATGCTATATGGGTGAAATGATGATACCATGCCAAGTTTCAACCTTTTGAGAGTTCATTTGTAGTGCTTTTCAATTTCAGGGTCATTTAGCTCAAAAAAAATCATTAAATGCATGAAAAATAGCAAATGAAGTTAGAAAGGGTTGAAATTTGAGGATGTGGCTTTGAATGGTGCATATTGAATGCACAAAAAGTCTGGAGTTGAAATAAGTTTAAAAAATGAAATGCCTTTGTAACAGATGAGTTTTCGTCCGAAACCTTGATACTTCAAAGGAGATGGTCCAGTTTGTACACGAAGTGCATCCAGTTTTTGCCGTAACCCTCTCAACTTTTTAGCACATGCTATGTGGGTGAAATGATGATACCATGCCAAGTTTCAACCTTTTCAGAGTTCATTTGTAGTGCTTTTCAATTTCAGTGTCATTTAGCTCAAAAAAATCATTAAATGCATGAAAAATAACAAATGAGGTTAGAAAGGGTTGAAATTTGAGGATGTGGCTTTGAATGGTGCATATTGAATGCACACAAAGTCTGGAGTTGAAATAAGTTTAAAAAAATGAAATGCCTTTGTAACAGATGAGTTTTCGTCCGAAACCTTGATACTTCGAAAGAGATGGCCGAGTTTGTACACGAAGTGCATCCGGTTTTGGCCGTAACCCTCTCAACTTTTTAGCACATGCTATGTGGGTGAAATGATGATACCATGCCAAGTTTCAACCTTTTCAGAGTTCATTTGTAGTGCTTTTCAATTGCAGGGTCATTTAGCTTAAAAAATCATTAAATGCATGAAAAATAACAAATGAAGTAAGTAAGGGTTGAAAATTAAAACTCCTCATGTTGACTAACAGAAACATAATATAATTTGGCAAAAGAATAACAAGAAAACATATAAACTAAAATATTTAAAACAAATGAAGGTATAAAACTAAAAGAGCTAAACATAATCTATTTTTGATTAAAACACCTATTTAAAATAACCTAAAAATTACCAAATTAAACATACTGATAAAACACACTAATATTCAATAGCAGGAAAAAGAATCACTCAAAAATCTATTTTTAAACTAAAGTTATTCACAAACGAGTGATTCACACAAATTTCAAAGAATTCAAATTTAAACTATTCAAATTTGAAAACTACTGGCACTAACAGAAAGTTTATAATTTTTGTGACCTAAAGCAAAAAGATTCACTCAAAAACTCTAAATATTTGGCTGTAAGTAGAAACAAAAGAAAAAAATAAAGCAAAAACAGAAAAAATGAAAAAAAAAAACCTTTAGTCCCGGTTGGCACAACCAGCAGGGACTAAAGGTCCTCCTCCCGCGCTTAATTTGGGCCCGAAAACAGACCTTTAGTCCCGGCCCGTGGCTGTAACCGGGACTAAAGGCCAACCCTTTAGTCCCGGTTGCAGCCACGAACCGGGACTAAAGGTCCTTTAGTCCCGGGGCGTGGATTCAACCGGGACTAAAGGTCGATCCTATATAAACTTTGCGTTTTCCACCGCCCAGGAGACAGATCGAACACCACACGCCGCCAGGCCGCTCGTCTTCAACCTCCAACGCCGGAGATCGCCGACGCCGTCCCGCTCGCTCCGGCCCCTCCCCGAGCCCGCAGCTCGCTGCATCTTCCTCGACCACGGGATCGAGCGAAGAGCCCCACAGCGCCCACACCATCGTCTTCCTCCTCGCCGGTCGCCGCCACTGCCTCGACCTCGCCCTCGAGCAGCGACGTGTCCACGACCTCCCTGAGCCCTCCCCGAGCTCACGACGACCTAGCTGTGAGACGCCGCCGTTCCCCTCCTCCTCCTATCCCCCCCCCCGCGGTCACCGACGCCGCCCGCGCTCAGGCCGCTCCGACGGCGCCGCCCGCGGTACATGGAAGAGTGGATAGATTGATCGATGGATGTAGATGATTTGCTTGTTCTTCTCTATACATGGAACAATGGATGGATAGATGGATGTAGATGATTTGCTTGATTGATGCTCAATGCTACTGTGTGTATGTAGATGATTTGTTAAAAAAATTTGCTACTGTGATTGCTCAATGCTACTTGTGAGTGGTTCTGTTTTGCTACTGCTATGTGCTAATTGATAGACATTGTAGATGGAGATTGATAGACATTTCTCAATTCCAGTTCAGGGACGTTCAAGAACCCGCCTAGCTGTCTTTTTTTTCTTTTTTGTTATTTTTGTCTCAGTGAATTATACCCCAGATTCATAGATTTTCAGTGAGCATTATCAATGTTGAAGAAGGAGTGATCTTAATGGACAGAATTTTTTTGTAAAGTTTGATCCAAATTTTTTTGCGGGGGGAAAGTTTGATCAAGTTATCGAAAAATATTTTGGGTTGCCGGAGGAGTCCCGACGATCGCCGGAGGAGTCCCCGACGATCGCCGGTGAAGAGTCCTCACCGTTTCCTCGCGATGTGATGATCTAATTTTTTTGTATGTGATGTGATGAAAAATGGATTGATGTTATGATGTGATGATGTGATGTGATGATAATTGTGATGCAAAAATGCAAAAAAAAAAAATTAACAAGAATGCAAGAAATGCAAATGTATGATGTGATGATCTAATTTAACAAGAATGCAATAAATGCAAATGGATTGATGTTATGAAGTATGGATAATATGTCAATGTTGTATGTGATGTGATGATCTGATTTTTTTTTCACTCGGTGGAATTTGCAGGCCGGTGAGCATGGATGTGATGTGATGATCTAATTTTTTTTCATGTTTTTTCTTTCAGTTTCTTACTACTGTTAACTACTGTTTGTTAGGTGGATGGATGCATGGATGAATTTGTGTTAGATGGACGCATGGATGTTGTTAGATTCATAGATGGATGGAATGTTGGTCAAATTTTTGGAGCTATTTTTCTCATGCAAATATGTAGTAAATAATTGATGATGAAGCTTATTTTGCAATTTGAGATGTTGTTAAAAGCTATATGATATGTGATGGTCTAAATTTTTAAATCGGTACAATTTACAGATTTGTCGTGTTGCATCTCCGAGGAGTGTTTATCGACGTCGGAGCTGTTGATCCCCGATCTTCCCTCCGCTGATCAACTACTTCCTCTACAGCCGAGGGTGAGCTACAAATCCCCCTTCACCTCCTCATCTTTTTTTTGTCACTAGATTTCAAAAATGTGAATCGTGTATTTGATAGGTGTATAAAAAATATAGACATGTGGTGAGAGAAAAAAAGAAATATAGAAATCGTGTATTTGTTTTCATAGGAATTTGTTCTCGGCGACGATGCCCGGCCTGCATCCTCGTCGTCGACTCGGCGGCGACAACGAGTTTGAGAGGCGCCATGTCCGGGACTGGGCTCCGCCGGGCTGGCACTGGGAGGTGCTACCTTCCGGGGCGCGCAGCTTGGTGAGGAATCGGGGTCTCGTCGTCGACCCGGAGCTTCTTTGGTGGCGATCGCATGGGCCACTATCGGTGCAGAGGGAGCCGGCCCCCGAGAGGGTGGTATGTCGCCGTGTCAAGGAGGAGGACGAGCACATCCGTCGCTACATGGTTGCGTTGGATGACAGCTTCTCCAATACCTGGCAGTTTCTTTAGGGATCTCACCCGAGCTATGATCCTGTGATGGTTCCTTCTCTTTGGCTATTCACCGCCCGCGGCTCAGGAACCGGGAGTCGACGTCCAGTTTGATTGGGCGAGATGTTTAGTGATATTATTGTTGCATTAACTAGATTATTTGAGATGTATTAGTGACGGAGGAACCGCGAGTCAACTAGATTATTCGATAATATTCGAGCTGTATTAGTGATGTTATATGATAATATTCGAGATGTATTAGTGATAATATTCGATGATGCATTAACTGGATTATTCGAAATGTATTAGTTTTTGCTTATTGAATGCATTCTAGTTTGAATACTAAATTGTTTTATCTTTCTTCTGGATTAGTTAAGCTATGGACTATAGCGGCAGAGACGACCATGATCAAGAGGATATCATGTTCGACATGATACGCTTCCAAAACCCAGAGATTGAACCAGATGACGGCTCACAATATCTGAACGAGTCCGGTGAGGGAATTGAGGAAGAACCAATAGACGAAGGGCACACAAACAAGGATGGCGAAGGAAATGTTCTTCAATTAACAAAGTCCGGCGAGGTATATATATATATATATATAAGGCCTCTGGTGATCATTACATGTATTAATTGATTTGTATATATATATATATTAACGAATCTTTCTTCTTTTAGCCCTCCGGATCGAGCAAATCTTCTACAAGGGTAGTACGAGGCCCGGCCAAAAAGTTGCCCGATGGCATAAAGTACAACATCGATGAAATCAAAGAAGATGGTGAACCGATTGCTCCTAAAAAGAATGCGGACAAATTTATACGTCAATGCAGAGTTATTGTTAGGGACCAAATCCCGATCACCGTTCAAGAATGAAATAAGCCAAAGGAAGATCGAGGAGTTAGTTTTGTCGACGAAAGAGCAAAAAATTTGCTTTGGGATACGCTCATGTCACATTTCACCCTATCAGAGGGTTTCACAGATCTCCAACGGGAGAAAGTCA
Organism: Elymus sibiricus; assembly: GCA_039707655.1. Lineage (NCBI taxonomy): Eukaryota > Viridiplantae > Streptophyta > Magnoliopsida > Poales > Poaceae > Elymus > Elymus sibiricus. The sequence continues at coordinate 90,639,637 of CM077672.1, read as the reverse complement.
AGAAGTGTGGTCTTAAGATGATAGCCACACAATTCCGGTCTTCGAAGAAAAGATTATGGACCAACTACGTCAACGCAGAAAAGAAGACTCCAGAATTCACTGGACCACTAGAGAAGGTAAAAGATCACTGGGACTTATTTGTGGAGTTCAAGGAATCGGAAGCAGCTAAGGAACGGTCGATGAAAAACAAGATAAATGCTGAGAAAAAAAAGTTTCACCATGTTCTGGGGCCAGGTGGCTACAAGACTGGGTTGCCTAAGTGGGATGAATCCGAGGAAAAGATGATTGCTGCAGGGGTCACTCCACAAACAGTGGGTTGGCCCGACAGGTGCAGGACTTGGCTTTATGCGCATGGGGGAAAGTTGGACCCAAAGACAGGGGAGATTATTGAACAGGCAAGTCTTAAAGAAGCCTTGGACGCTTTACTTGAAGCAATATAAGAGGCTCGAACGGGGGCGTTCCAGCCCGAGAGAGAGAATGACGAGCTTACACGCGCCCTCAAGAATCCTGAACACCCGGGACAAACACGAGGCAAAGGCATTGTTCCGTGGGTTGAGGGGTTTGCGGAGTGGAACGACACTTACAGAAGCCGTGCGAGAAAGAAGAAGCGGGATGCAGACCAGAGGAAGTAGGATGCAAACCGGTTTCAAAAGCTAGAATCAAAGAACGCGGAGTTGGAACGCGCTTTCATGCGGCAGCAGGAGCAGATCGACACAATTAGCCAGCAAAGGGCGTCTCAGCGGCTGGAGCAACCAGATCCAGCATTGGATAGTACCATCCCATCTATGCCGAAAAGCAGCGTGGGTTCCACGGGGGTCCCGGCCGATGATGCACTGCTGTCTCGCTACCCCGAGGATGATATCCAAGAGACGACAACTTGTGAGCTACACATGAAAATGAAGAACATATCCATGAAGGTGGCGGACGGCTTTGCTTTACCGAATGCACCTGAAGCAACCATCCACGGCAATCCGATTCCACCTGGCTATGCTCGTGTCGGGGTGGATGAAGTACTGTCGGGATATGACTCACTAGAGCTTGACTTTCCTGGAGGTGAAGGGGAGCAGACACTGGGAGAAGCCATACGTGGTCTCATTGTATGGAGAAACGAATGCATCGTATTTCCAAACTCGGTGCCAAGGCCACCGACTCCTCCTCCAAGTCCGCCGCGTCAGCCGACTCCAACCCACCTCGAGACGGAGTGCAGCGCGAGTCCGCCATATCGATCTCCGCCACGTCAGCCGAATCCACCCCACCTCGAGACGGAGCCCAGCGCGAGTACGCAATATCGATCTCCGCCGCGTGAGCCGACTCCAAAGCGGAAGAGAGCACCAAAGAAGAAACCCGAGCCTCCTGCCAAAAAGAAGTTAGCTTTCGAGATGACTGAGAAGGAAACCAAAGGGGTCGTGGATGCCCAAGTGAAGGCCCATTTTGCACCGAAACCGCCCCCGCCGCCGAAGGAGAAAATACCTGAGAAAGTCGTACAACACTTTGTGGATCTTGCTAAACCGGCTGTGGAGAAAAGGCAATCAGACTATGAATGCTCTATTAGCAAGTCATATTGTCAACAAAAAAAATCAGCAGTCGAGCCTTACAGGTAGTAATAAAAGCGGGAAAACTGTTCCCCAGCTCGGAGAACAGGCAGTGCAATCAATCCCCCCGCTCAAGGTGAGTACCGATAAGGCGGGAACCAACGCTGATAGAGAGATGGCTAGAGAGATGGGTATCACTGTTGAACAACTCCTAGGCATCGAGGAAGTCCCCACGATGGATCCAAAGGAACTAGCATGGAAATATGTCCCCGGGAACCCTCTGGTCAGGCCTGACGAGGAGGAGATTCTACCAACGCAAATGCACAGATTGCATGACTGGTACCTGAGAGAAGTAAAGGCCGGGCGAGAGAGCCTCATGGTGAAAGTCAAGCTAGAGCATTACTTCCATGGAAACGATGTGTGGATTGAATTTCCAGAAATTTTTTAGTTATTCAATCAAGACGCACTCGACAAATCTCTCGTCAGTTGCTATTGTCTGTAAGTGATTTCTTTCTGTAATTTAAGTCTCTAGCTCAGCTCGTTCATTGCCTGTAATTATCCTCACTATATTCTTTTGTGTGGTATTATATATGCAGAATGAAGATTTTTGAATTGAAAAGAGATGGAGTCTATGGCATTGGGTTCATTGACCCAAATACCATTAATGAAACTGTGTTAAATAACCACAAGCAAGACACAGAGAATAGCTTGCTAATGTTTTTGAAGGAACTAAATACCAGACCAGAAATACTTTTTCCTTACAACTTCAGGTGAGTGTTACTGTCTTGTACTACAAATTCTATTTTTGCTTACTCGATGTTAAGTGTAGTTGATGAGTTATGCATGCCCGCTTATACAAACATGTGCGCAGATTCCACTGGATCCTGCTAATCATTAGAGTTGACGAGGGAACTGTTGAAGTACTGGACTCACTAGGTAAAGACCCTGAAGAATACAGGAGCCTGTTTTTTATGCTCGACAGGTAATTTCAATCATTATCGCACTATGTCGGCCTCTTTAGTTCATTTCCTGATATCAAGTAATTAATAACTCCTTTATTCATTTTCTTTGTCGGGCAGGGTTTGGAAAAAGTTCATCAAAGAGGTTGTCGGTGAATGGGAACCACAGGCGAAATGGCGACGGTCCAAGGTAATTAAGTAGTACTAGCTACGTCCGTGCATCTCTTGAATTCTAGTTTCAATACCATTATCATGCTTGATTATTATCTGATTGAATTCTATTCTCGTAAAGTGTATGAGGCAGGAAAAGGGGACTAATTTATGTGGATACTACATTTGCGAGAACATTCGCTTTATTACCGAAAGGAGCAGAGATGCAAGACATCTTTGGGTATGTAAACACTATTCACATTTTTTTATCATGATCTAATATATATACACACAACTAATATATTCATATTGATCTCCTTCTTTAAAGATGACGGAGATGCGAGGTAGGCTCCTTCCAAAGGACCGCATACGAGCACTTCAAGAGGAAATGGCGGGATTTTTGCTTCAGCGGGTCATATCTCCCGACAGAGAAGACCATTTCACCTAATGCCTGCATGTAATGATCTGCAAATTGTAGGAGAAATTGTATATACCAAATTGTATATATATATGTGTGTGTATGCAAGGTCGTACGAGAAATTCTATGATATATGATTGGTTCTACGAGAAATTCTATTATATATGCATAACGTGTACAGTATGTAGTAGTGTAAAATATGATTGAAATGAAAAAGAATTAAATGGAAAACACAAAATGAAAAGGAAAAATAAACAATAAACCCTAAACCCCTAAACCTTTTAGTCCCGGTTGGTGTCACCAACCGGGACTAAAGGTGGCAGGGATTTAGTCCCGGTTGGTGTCACCAACCGGGACTAAAGGTCCCCAGCCCCCGGCGCGCGCTGTCGGCCACGTGGCAGGGATTTAGTCCCGGGTCGTGGCCAACCGGGACTAAAGGGTGGGGGCCTTTAGTCCTGACTTATTTGTCCCGGTTGGTGAACCGGGACTAAAGGCCCTTCCCAACCGGGACTAAAGGCCATTTCTCCACTAGTGCTTTAAGGTACTTTAACGTCTATAACTCGCGTGGTCGAAGATAATGCTCCCAAACATGCAAGACTCTCACCAAAGCGTATAACTCTTTGTCATAGATGGGATAATTAAGTTGCGCTCCGGAAAGTTTCTCGCTAAAGTATGCAATTGGGCGCTTCTCTTGCATTAACACGCCACCTATGCCATTACCGCTTGCGTCGCAATGCACTTCAAAAGTTTTCTCAAAATTGGGTAAGGCAAGTAATGGAGCATGTGTAAGCAACTTCTTAAGCTCATGAAATGCGGTATCTTGTGAAGGACCCCAAACAAATGGTGCATTCTTCTTACTCAATGCGTGCAATGGTGATGCAATGGTGCTAAAATCCTTCACAAGCGATGATAAAATCCGGCTAAGTGAAGGAAACTACGCACTTGAAGCAAATTGGTTGGTTGTGGCCAAGTTTTAGCAGTATCAATTTTAGCTTCATCAACTTGAACACCCTTAGAGGGGACTACAAATCCCAAGAAAACAAGTTTATCAACACCAAAAGTGCATTTATCCATGTTCGCATAAAGTCGCTCGTTTCGATGAACTTGCAGGACGTCCCTAAGATGTCTGGCATGATCTTCAAGAGATTGACTAAACACAAGTATATCATCAAAGTAGACCACAGCACAAATGCCAATATATTTGCGAAGAACATAGTGCATAACACGCATAAAAGTGCTAGGTGCTTGAGATAAGCCCATAGGCATGACCAACCATTCATATAAGCCAAACATGGTTTTGAAATCCGTTTTCCATTCATCACCCTCTTGCATGCGAATTTGATAGTTACCACTTTTAAGGTCAACTTTTGAGAAAACGGTGGCTCCACCAAGTTCATCTAGCATGTCATCAAGGCGTGGAATGGGATGACGGTATCTAACGGTGACAACATTAATGGGACGGAAATCGAAACACATGCGATAACTACCAACCTTCTTAGGCACAAGAATAACTGGAACGACACATGGACTTAAGCTCTCGCGTACATACCCGTTTTCCATGAGATGTTGTACTTGCCTTTGGATCTCTTTGGTCTCGTCGGGGTTGACGCGGTAGGGTGCCTTGTTCGGTAAAGGTGTGATACATCTCCAACGTATCTATAATTTTTTATTGTTCCATGCTATTATAGTATCAATCTTGGATGTTTTTATATGCAATTATATATCATTTTTTGGGACTAACCTATTAACCTAGTGCCCAGTGCCAGTTGCTGTTTTCTGCTTGTTTTTGGCTTTTCAGAGAAACAATACCAAATGAAGTCCAAATGCCATGAAACTTTTTGGAGATTTTTTTCTGGACAAAAGAAACCTTGGAAGCTTCGGGAGGAGGCCAGAAGCCTCACGGAGGCTTCACAAGGCATAGGGCGCGCCCCAGGGGGGGCGCGCCGTGTTGCCTTGTGGGGCCCACGTGACTCCGTTTGACCTAATTCCACTCCTATAAATTCACAAATATTGGGAAACCCACGGAGAGCCAGAAGAGAAAACCTTTCTGCTGCCGCAAGCCTCTGTTCTTCCGCGATCCCATCTGGAGGCCTTTTCCGGTACTCTGCCGGAGGGGGAATCGATCACGGAGGGCTTCTACACCAACCTTGCTGCCCTTCCGATGATGTTTGAGTAGTTTACCACAGACCTACGGGTCCATAGCTAGTATCTAGATGGCTTCTTCTCTCTCTTTGATCTTCAATACCATGTTCTCCTTGATGTTCTTGGAGATCTATCTGATGTAATCTTCTCTTGCGGTGTGTTTGTTGGGATCCGATGAATTGTGAGTTTATGATCAGATTATTCATGAGAAATATTTGAGTCTTCTCTGAACTCTTTTATGCATGATTGTTATAGCTTTGTATTTCTCTCCGATCTATCGATTTGGTTTGGCCTACTAGATTGATTTATCTTGCAATGTGAGAGGTGCTTTGTGATGGGTTCAATCTTGCGGTGCTCAATCCCAGTGATAGAAGGGGACATGACACGTATTTGTATTGTTGCCATTAAGGATAAAAAGATGGGGTTTATTCATATTTCTTGAATTTGCTTCTCTACATCATGTCATCTTGCTTAAGGCGTTACTCTATTTTTATTAACTTAATACTCTAGATGCATGCTGGATAGCGGTCGATGAGTGAAGTAATAGTAGTAGATGCAGGCAGGAGTCGGTCTACTTGTCTCGGATGTGATGCCTATATACATGATCATTGCCATGAATCCGTCATAATTATTTGCTTTTCTATCAATTTCCCAACAGTAATTTGTTTACCCACTGTATGTTTATGTGCTCAAGAGAGAAGCCTCTAGTGAAAACTATGGCCCCCGGGTCTATCTTTATCATATAAAAAACCTAAAAATACCTTGCTGCAATTTATTTACTTTTATTTTAATTAGTATTTTAGTTTATCTATTTACCTCGATAAGATTTAATCCTTGCAAATAACCGCAAAGAGGATTGACAACCCTCTTATTTGCGTTGGGTGCAAGTGTTTGCTCTTGTGTGTGCATGTGCGCTTAAGGGAATTTTGCTTGGTTCTCCTACTGGATTGATAACCTTGGTTCTTAACTGAGGGAAATACTTATCTCTACTGTACTGCATGATCCTCTCCTCTTCGGGGAAATACCAACGCAGACTACAAGTAGCAGGAAGAATTTCTGGCGCCGTTGCCGGGGAGACATCATCAAAATTACCAAGTACCTTCGCACAAACTATCAATCACTTGCATTTATTTTATTTGCCTTTTATTTGCATTTGCCTCTCATTTTCATCTCCCCCACTTCTATTTTTTTTTACAAAAACACAACAAAAAATTATTTGCTTGTTTGCTAGTTTGCTTGCTTTGTCGCGATGTCTCAAGAAAATACAAAATTGTGTGACTCTTCCAATACTAATAATAATGATTTTATTAGTACTCCTATTGCTCCTCCCGCCACTAGTGCGGAGTCATGTGACATTAATGCTGCCTTGCTTAATCTTGTTATGAAAGAACAATTTTCTGGTAGTCCTAATGAAGATGCTGCATCCCATCTAAATACTTTCGTTGAACTTTGTGATATGCAAAATAAGAAAGATGTGGATAATGATATTGTCAAATTAAAATTATTTCCGTTCTCACTACGAGACCGTGCTAAAACTTGGTTTTCATCCTTGCCTAGAAATAGTATTGATTCTTGGGATAAGTGTAAGGATACTTTTATTACCAAGTATTTTCCTCCCGCTAAGATTATTTCTTTAAGAAATCAAATTATGAATTTTAAGCAACTTGAGCATGAACATGTTGCACAATCTTGGGAGAGAATGAAATTAATGATAAGAAATTGCCCAACTCATGGTTTGAATTTATGGATGATCATACACAAAATTTATGCGGGACTAAACTTTTTTCTCTAGAAATTTGCTAGACTCTGCCGCAGGTGGCACTTTTATGGAAATTACATTGGGAGAAGCTACAAAACTTCTTCATAATATTATGGCAAATTATTCTCATTGGCATACTGAACGAACTCCAACTGGTAAGAAGGTAAATTCTGTTGAAGAAATTAATACTTTGAGTGATAAGATGGATGCTCTATTGAAATTGGTTGCTAATAAAATGCTCATATTGATCGTAATGATGTTCCATTGTCTACTTTGATTGAGAAAAATAATGATGCTATTGGTGTGAATTTTGTCTCTAGAAATAATTTCAACAACAATGCTTATAGGGGCAATTTCAATCCTAGACCGTTTCCTGGAAATTCCTCTAATAATTATGGCAATCCATATGGTAATTCTTATAATAATAATAATAGGATGCCCTCTGATCTTGAAAGTAATATTAAAGAATTAATTAGTTCGCAAAAGAATTTTAATACTATGATAGAAGAAAAATTGAATAGAGTTGATGAATTGGCTAAGAACATGGATAGAATTGCTCATGACATGGAAAACCTCAAAACTAAAATTTTGCCATCCAAGCATGATATAAATGAGTCTATTAAATCTATGTATGTCTCCATTAATGAAAGTAAAGAAAGGACCGCTAGGTTGAGAGCTAAGCGAGAATTTCTAGAAAAAGCGATTCCACCCGGTTTCTATCATAGTAGTGATGAAGATATTAAAATGATTGGTGTCACTCCTATTGAATCATTATTTAGTAACATAAAACTTGATGAAAAAGGGACTGGAGAAGAGTCAACTTTAGATAGAAGGAGTCCCACTTACTTGGAGGGTGATAATCTTGATCATAAAAATGAAAAAAGTGGGTTTGAAGATTTCAAAACTTTAAATAGTAATGCACCCACTACTTTGGATTACAAGGACTTTAATTATGATAGTTTTTCTTTAATTGAGTGTATTTCCTTGTTGCAATCCATGATTAATTCACCAAATGCATATGAACAAAATAAAGCTTTCACTAAACATATCATAGAAGCCATGATGAAAGCACATGAAGAAAAGCTTGAGTTGGAAATATCAATTCCTAGAAAATTACAAGATGAATGGGAACCTACTATTAAAGTAAAAATTAAAGATTATGAATGTAATGCTCTTTGTGATCTTGGGCTAGCGTTTCCACTATACCAAAGTCCTTGTGTGATGTGCTAGGTCTCACCGACATGGATCCTTGTTCCCTTAATTTGCATCTTGCGGATTCCACTCTTAAAAAGCCATTGGGTAGAATAAATGATGTTCTTATTCTTGCAAATAGAAATTATGTGCCCGTGGACTTTATTGTTCTTGACATTGAATGCAATCCTTTTTGCCCCATAATACTTGGTACGCCTTTTCTTTGAACTATTGGTGCTATTATTGATATGAAAGAAGGTAATATAAGATTTTAATTTCCACTAAAGAAAGCGATGGAACACTTCCCTAGAAAAAGAATTAAAGCACCTTATGAATCCATTATGAGGGCCACTTATGGAATTAACTTGAAGGATGACAACACTTGAAACTATGCATTATGCCTAGCTAGGGGCATAAAACAATAGCGCTTGTTGGGAGGCAACCCAATGAATAAAATAAATTTTTGCTTTTACCTTCTGTTTTTGTGTGTTTGCATGATTATAGCTTCTGTTATGATTTTGTTTTTATGTTTTAATTAGTGTTTGTGCCAAGTAATGCCTTTGGGATGATTTGGAAGATAGTATGATAGATGCTGTTTGATAACCGAAACTTTTGCGTCCAGTGCTGGAATTTTGTTTTTTAGCTAGAGTGTCAGAACCTTCTGAATTTTTTACACAGAATTTATATATGAATTTCCCAAGTTTTCCTAATTTTTCATAATTTTTGGAGTTACATAAGTATGACCATAATTCATATCTTTACAGACTGTTCTGTTTTAGACAGATTCTATTTTTGTTGCATATTTTGCTTATTTTGATGAATCTATGGATCGTATCGGGGGGTATGAGTCATGGAGAAGTTGGAGTACAGTAGAATTATGCCAATATTAAATATGAATCAATTTACAACAGTACCTAAAGTTAAAGATTTATTTGTTACACTAACGGATCTCACGAGGTTTCTGTTGAGTTTTGTGTGCTGAAGTTTTCAAGTTTTGGGTGAGACTGCGATGGATAAAGGAATAAGGAGCTGCAAGAGCCTAAGCTTGGGGATGACCAAGGCACCCCAAGGTAATACTCAAGGAAGACTCAAGCGTATAAGCTTGGGGATGCCCTGGAAGGCATCCCCTCTTTCGTCTACAATCTATCGGTAACTCACTTGGAGCTATATTTATTCATCACATGATATGTGTTTTACTTGGAGCTTCTTGTGAAATAGTTTTGTTTTGCTTTTGTTTGCCTTTTAGTTTGTCACAATCATCTTTGCTGAACACACCTTTTTGAGAGGGACACACATTATTCGTGATTTGTTAGAATACTCTATATGCTTCACTTATATCTTTTGAGCTAGGCAGTTGCTCTAGTGCTTCACTTATATCTGTTAGAGCATGGCGGTGGTTATATTTTAAAGAAATAGTTGCACTCTCATGCTTCACTTATATCTTTTTGAGAGTCTCATGATAGCAATGGTAATATGCATGGGTTATGAATTTGGTCCTGATATGATAGGTATTCAAGTGGGATATTGTGACACCCTGGTTTTCGCTCCTTGTTTTTTTCCCTTCGCAGGATTGGACTCCCGTCTCTTTTTTTTTTTGATGTTATCGGAATTTCTCTCGCTCTTGGGTAAATAAAGATGGTCATTTAGCCTTGCCTTTCCCGTGAAACCAGAGATTTCCTCGAACCCAACTTGGCCACTCAAACTTTGCTCTCAGGATTTTGTCGCCGAAACCCAACTTTCCGAATTGCCGGAGGAGAAACCCTAATTCTGGCAGTTACAAAGGAACCCCAATTTTCTTTGCTCTGTTGTCTCCCAAAATTTTCCCAGAGACTCTCCTATATCTATAAACCCTGGATATGCAAAAATATTGCCAAGTCATTTGCAATATTTTTCATTTAAAATTAATTCCTTTTTTGCTGTTTAAAGGAATTAAATCCAGGAAAATATCTATCCATCTCCAAAGCTCATGAAAACTTGTGGAGATATTATTTGTGATCATATTGAGCTCCTATAAAAATATTGGCCATACTTAAATAGGGGAAATTGCATTTTCCTATTTAAGGCCAATATTGCAACTTGGGCACTTTCCAAAAGAACTACCATTTTGGTAGCCAGGAAAAATCCCAAATAACTTGTGGAGCTTCTCCTATCCATATCTTCACCATTTCCATCAAGATCCCAAGTTCCACAGTTCAAAGTTTGAGAGCATCATCCAGTTCTAGTTTCTGGACCTATTTTGAGGTTGTGAAGCAACTATATTTTATCTTGCTTCAAAATTCTTGAAATTAATCCAGGACCTCACATACCCTATATGATGTAAGCATGCAAAAATTCACATCATTTTATCTAGCCAATTTCTCCCAAAAATTCCATCTAGCTTCTGTCTAGCAGAAAGCATTGTGAAGGAAGTACCTTCATAGTGCATCCAAATGAGCTGAAATTTTACCAGTACATTCTCACACCCAAATCACCTCCCTACATCAAATTTCAGCCGAATCCATTGAGCCATTTGAGCACAGCTTCAAAATCCATTTTTTGGACCAAATTTTGCATTGTGACGGAAGTGCATGCACACAAGGTCCAAATGACTTCAAATTTTGCCAGCACCTACTCCTTCCTAACACATTTTGTTGTGACAAAGATTCAGCTCCATCTCTTTAGCCATTTCTCCAGAAACCTCCATCTAAGCTTCTGTCCAGAAACTGTTTTGGACAAGACTGGACCACCTAGGCCTATCCTAGCCCTTCCAGTGACATAACCCATCTATTTGAGTGCTGAGTCACACACCAGACATGGTTTGGTGTCAAAGACGTGGACTGGGCACCATATGCACGTGGTGACCACGCTGAGAGCAGGTCAACTGCGTGCCCTGTGCACTGACCTCGTCGGGTAGCTCGCTCCGGCCAGCTCCGGCGTGTCCCGATGTGTCTAATGGCTTCGCGGAGTCCACGTACCCCCGCTGGACCCTTCTCTCCCTCTCTCTTCCTCCTCGCACCACGGCGAGCGCCGCCGCGACACTGTCCTGCCCGTGACGCCGTCGTCTTCTTCTCCCGTTGGCTCCTTCCTCCCGAGCTGTCGCCTCCCTCTGCCTCTCGTCAGGTCGGCCGCTCCTCGATGCCGGGAACCGTCCAGCCACGTCACTCGCAGGCTCTAGACGCCGGCCAGCTCACCGGAGCGGCCGTGCTTATCCAGTGGCCTTGACCGGCTATAAATAGCCGTGCCCCGAGCCCTCTCGAGCTCACCCACCTCCTCTCCTTTCTCCCAGTAGCCCCCTCGCCCATCGAATGGAGCCCTAGAGCCCTTCTTTCCCCCCCACGGCCGCCATTGCCGCCACCCTCCTCTGCTCGAATTCGAGCAAGCCGCAGCCCCTCCCTCCCTTCTTTCTCCACCGGTGGAACCTCCAGATCGAGACGAACCTCCCCACCCCTCCGTTTCTTCCCCGGGACGCCTGTGCACTCAGACTCAGCTCTGGCCGACGGCCTCGTCCACAGGAACTCCAGGCCACCGCCGCTCCAGTCTTCCTCGACGTCCGTGGCCTGGCCGAATGGATACGGCTAGGCTTCCCGAGCATGCCGGTGGCCCGAGCGGCTCGAATGGTGACCGGAGTCGCCGGCAAGCCTCGCCGGACTTCTCTGCTTCCTCGGTCCGGTGCGCACGCGAGAGATTGAAGACGACGACCAAGGCCGCGGGCCCCACCTCCCCGCGGGCCCCACAAGTCAGCCGCATAGGGCGTTGACCTGGTCCACTGACGTGGATAAGTGAAGGCGTATTCCTTGAAATACGTCTTCCTCCACCGAAAGCGTACTTTTGAAAATACGCTTTCTGTCTCTCGGCCGCCTGCGCCAAAACCTCTATTTTGCGGACGTTCACTGGTTAAGAGCAAAAATGAACAGGTTTTTGTTTATTTTCGGCCTAACGAGTGAATGGCCACAACTTTTTACTCGTAACTCCGATTCAGGTAATTCCAAAGCCCACGCGCTCTGTTCGTCGAGCCCGTTCCGATGGTATCATTTTCATGAGGTTGACACTTTCGAAAAATGACCATTTTGCCCCTGCCCTCAATTTGGCCTTTTCCGGAGGGGAGCTTTTCTGGCAAATTTTCCTGCGAGGTGATCGCACTTCTCTCCGATGAATTCATCGACCCCAGGCAAGCTGACCATCTAAAATATGCCCTAAAGCATTGCTCTGTGTTATTCTTGCATGTTTAACTAGTGAGTATGCCTATGGTAGAAATAATTAAATCCTTGCTAAGTTGAACTTGCTATTTACATTACTTGCTAGTATTCATCATATTATTGCACTAGTGACTCGTAGGTGACATTATGGAGATAAGTTGTCATGTTTTCATGGTGCATCGCTACTGTTAAAGAATGCGACTGTGAGAGCCTGGCTTATTAGGGATGATAGACTACTCATATCAATAAGGAATTCCTTCTTTTCCAGGAGCCCATTCGGAAAGAACTCCCAAGTTAAGCGTGCTCAGCTTGGAGTAATTTCAGGATGGGTGACCGATCGGGAAGTTGCTCCAGGGTGTGCACGAGTGAGGACAAAGTGCGCAGAAAAGACTAGTATTGATCTATGGGGTCAGTCTAGATCTCGCCAGGAGTAACGACCGCCGGCGAGTGTGTCCGGGGCGTTACAAGTTGGTATCAGAGCCGACCCTCGCAGTTACACGAATGTTTGCAGGCCAGGTGCGCGGTCATGTTGTTCATGACGTTTGTGACCCATCGTGGCACACGGCATGGCACATGTGCCGGACTGGATGCACAGACGTATGTGCCAACAGGGGACGTTCCTGTGGGCCGACGAGGACGTCGGTTCCTCTAAGTGGGGGTGTATGTGAGAGCCTGGCTTATTAGGGATGATAGACTACTCATATCAATAAGGAATTCCTTCTTTTCCGGGAGCCCATTCGGAAAGAACTCCCAAGTTAAGCGTGCTCAGCTTGGAGTAATTTCAGGATGGGTGACCAACCGGGAAGTTGGTCCCGGGTGTGCACGAGTGAGGACAAAGTGCGTAGAAAAGACTAGTATTGATCTGTGGGGCCAGTCTAGATCTCGCCAGGAGTAACGACCGCCGGCGAGTGTGTCCGGGGAGTTACAGCGACTTTATAATAACAACCTCCTCCGTCGGCTGGATCGAGTCATAGTGACACCGAACCGTGCTCATCGAGTGCAACCACACTTGCCTGGATGGGGAGGCCCTAGCTTGGTCTATTGTCTTGCCTCTTATCAGTACCACCAAAGAGGGGGGATTATGCGTGCGTGCTACCCTGGCCCGGTAGGCGGCGATAATCCTGTGAGCCCAGTTTGGTTATTGAGCTCAGGTCCCCATTTGGGACAGTTTTGTTTGGCCACGACGGTGGCAGGTGTCAGGAGTGACACAGGGGCCACCCAGGATAGACCTGGAAGGGGTATGGATGTCGGTGGGACCGTAAGAGTGCCAGGAAATAGGCAAGTTTTGTTGGAGCAGCACCGATCCACCCGAATGGGAACATGTACTGATGTACGAGGCCAGGAGCCCCATAGTGTGGGTAAAGTGCGCAACCTCTGCAGAGTGTAAATCTATTCGAATAGCCGCATCCTCGGTCATGGGACACCATTCGTACTAGGTCACACTATTTGGTCTGTGTCGAGTCTGGAGGAATAAACTATATAATGTTATTGCTAAGACTGAACCAGAGAAAGGTACGAATTGTCAGGTTTACAGCACAAATGCATGGACATCGGGTGATGCCAAGAATATGAATTGTTAGCCACGCGATGGCTATTAGCTAAATGGTCGGATGACCACAAGACTTGGATTGGATTTGGTTATGGTTTGGACTGGATCATGAGAATATTCGGAGTATGGATTATTTACTTGTTATGCTTTACTTTACTTCAGTAGTTATCATGCTAGATAATCCTGCTATGACATGATAATTAATATTGCTAGATAAGTATGCTATGCCATGATAATTAATGTTGCTCTAAGAACAAGTGCATGCTTGAATGCCATGGATTGCTTTACTTGGTGTATATGTTGGTTTGGTTTGCTTGAGAGTACATTCAAAAGTACTCAGCGGCCTTCAATGTGGCCAGGTTCAGCTAAGGATCCGTCGAGGAGCCGGAGCGTTTGCGAGCTAGAAGAGTAACCCAGTCAGATCCCTGTGGATTGGAGCCGCACCAAGACCATGCTGCCTTAGATAGAGCTTTTTCGCTGCCATCACCTTTGTAAGATATCATGTGAGACTTATATATCCATTAATAGAAATGCTTGCGTTCATGATACTTGTTGTAAACGCGCATGCCAGAGTGATTTCCTGGGCTGGTGTGTGCGGCGACCGTCTGGCTACAGTGGTAATCAGGCGGGGCGCCACAGATATAATAAAAACTTTCATGTAGATCACTGAATATGATATATTTGATTCCTTGCAATAGTTTTGCGATATTAAGATGGTAATATGGGGGAGGTATTAGTAGATAATTGTGGTTTAGTAAGAATAATTGTGTTAAGGTTTGTGATTCCCGAAGCATGCACGTATGATCTGTCGTTATGCTAAGAAGTTGGAGCATGATTTATTATTGATTATCTACCTTATGAGTGGCGGTCGGGGACGAGCGATGGACCTTGTCCTACCAATCTATCCCTCTCGGGGCATGCGTAGTAGTACTTTGCTTCGAGGGCTAATAAAATTTCGCAATAAGTATGTGAGTTCTTTATGACTAATGTGAGTCCATGGATTATACGCACTCTCACCCTTCCGTAATTTGCTAGCCTCTTCGATACCGTGCATTGCCCTTTCTCACATCGAGAGTTGGTGCAAATTTCGCCGGTGCATCCAAACCCCGTGATATGATACACTCTATCACACATAAGCCTCCTTATATCTTCCTCAAAACAGCCACCATACCTACCTA
This sequence comes from Elymus sibiricus, assembly GCA_039707655.1. Taxonomy (NCBI): domain Eukaryota; kingdom Viridiplantae; phylum Streptophyta; class Magnoliopsida; order Poales; family Poaceae; genus Elymus; species Elymus sibiricus. The sequence continues at coordinate 90,624,584 of CM077672.1, read as the reverse complement.
TCATGGCATTTCCATAGCCATTCTGAGATATATTGCCATGCAACTTCCAACGTTCCGTTTTTATGACATACATCATCATTGTCATATTGCTTTGCATGATCATATATCGGACATAGTATTTGTGGCTCAGCCACCGTTCATCATTGTTATACATGTTACGCTAGCATCATTGCACATCCTGGTACACTGCCAGAGGCATTCATATAGAGTCATATTTTTGTTCTAGTATCGAGTTGTAATGTTGAGTTGTAAGTAAATAGAGGTGTGATGATCATCATTATTAGAGCATTTTCCCATTGAGGAAAGAATGATGGAGACTAATGAGTCCTCGAAAAGGTGGGGATGAGGTCTATGAGATTGTTCTAAAAAAAGAGGCGAAAAAGAGCCATGAAAAAAAATGAGAGAAAAAGAGAGAAGGGGCAATGTTACTATCCCTTTCCACACTTGTGCTTCAGAGTAGCGCCATGTTTTTCATATAGTGAGTCTCCTATTTTGTCACTTTCATATACTAGTGGGAATTTTTCATTATAGAACTTGGCTTGTATATTCCGATGACGGGCTTCCTCAAATGCCCGAGGTCTTCATGAGCAAGCAAGTTGGATGCACACCCACTTAGTTTTCATGATGAACTTTCATACACTTATAGCTCCTAGTGCATTCGTTGCATGGCAATCCCTACTCCTCGCATTGATATCAATTGATGGGCATCTCCATAGCCCATTGATTAGCCTTGTCGATGTGAGACTTTCTCCATTTTTGACTTCTCTTATTTATCTCTACCACCATATTGTATTCCACCCATAGTGCTATATCCATGGCTTGCGCTCGTGTATTGAGTGGGAGTTGAAAAAGCTGAAGCGCGTTAAAAAGTATGAACCAATTGCTCGGCTTGTCATCGGGGTAGTGCATGATAAATACTTTGTGTGAAGAAGATGGAGCATGACAGGATTATATGATTTTGTAGGGATAACGTTCTTTAGCATTTTTATTTTGAAACACATGATTGTTTGCTAGTATGCCTGAGTATTGATGTCTTTATATCAAACTATAGACTATTGCTTTGAATCATTTGGATCTTATTATTCATACCGTAAGAGAGAGATTGCATGATGAAACATGATAGGTAGCATTCCACATCAAAAAATCTGTTTTTATCATTTACCTACTCGAGGACGAGCAGGAATTAAGCTTGGGGATGCTTGATACGTCTCCAACGTATCTATAATTTTTGATTGTTCCATGCTATTATAGTATCAATCTTGGATGTTTTTATATGCAATTATATATCATTTTTTGGGACTAACCTATTAACCTAGTGCCCAGTGCCAGTTGCTGTTTTCTGCTTGTTTTTGGCTTTTCAGAGAAATAGAACCAAATGAAGTCCAAATGCCACGAAAATTTTTGGAGTTTTTTTTCTGGACAAAAGAAACCATGGAAACTTCGGGAGGAGGCCAGAAGCCTCACGGAGGCTTCACAAGGCAATAGGGCGCGCCCCGGGGGGGCGCCTTTTTGCCTTGTGGGGCCCACGTGACTCCGTTTGACGTAATTTCACTTCTATAAATTCACAAATATTGGGAAACCCCCGGAGAGCCAGAAGAGAAAACCTTTCCGCCGCCGCAAGCCTCTGTTCTTCCGCGATCCCATCTGGAGGCCTTTTCCGGTACTCTGCCGGAGGGGGAATCGATCACGGAGGGCTTCTACATCAACCTTGCTGCCCTTCCGATGATGTGTGAGTAGTTTACCATAGACCTACGGGTCCATAGCTCGTAGCTAGATGGCTTCTTCTCTCTCTTTGATCTTCAATACCATGTTCTCCTTGATGTTCTTGGAGTTCTATCCGATGTAATCTTCTTTTGCGGTGTGTTTGTTGGGATCCGATGAATTGTGAGTTTATGATTAGATTATTCATGAGAAATATTTGAGTCTTCTCTGAACTATTTTATGCATGATTGTTATAGCTTTGTATTTCTTCCGATCTATCGATTTTGTTTGGCCTACTAGATTGATTTATCTTGCAATGGGAGAGGTGCTTTGTGATGGGTTCAATCTTGCGATGCTCAATCCCAGTGACAGAAGGGGACATGACACGTATTTGTATTTTTGCCATTAAGGATAAAAAGATGGGGCTTATTCATATTGCTTGAATTTGCTTCTCTACATCATGTCATCTTGCTTAAGGCGTTACTCTGTTTTTATTAACTTAATACTCTAGATGCATGCTGGATAGCGGTCGATGAGTGGAGTAATAGTAGTAGATGCAGGCTGGAGTCGGTCTACTTATCTCAGACGTGATGCCTATATACATGATCATTTCCATGAATCCGTCATAATTATTTGCTTTTCTATCAATTGCTGAACAGTAATTTGTTTACCCACCGTATGTTTATGTGCTCAAGAGAGAAGCCTCTAGTGAAAACTATGGCCCCCGGGTCTATCTTTATCATATAAAAACCCTAAAAATACCTTGCTTCAATTTATTTACTTTTATTTTAATTAGTATTTTAGTTTATCTATTTACCTCGATAAGATTTAATCCTTGCAAATAACCGCTAAGAGGATTGACAACCCTCTTATTTGCGTTGGGTGCAAGTGTTTGCTCTTGTGTGTGCAGGTGCGCTTAACAGAATTTTGCTTGGTTCTCCTATTGGATTGATAACCTTGGTTCTTAACTGAGGGAAATACTTATCTCTACTGTACTGCATCATCCTCTCCTCTTCGGGGAAATACCAATGCAGACTACAAGTAGCAAGGTGCGCCAGTGATGAGGTCAATGCGGTGTTCGATTCCGCGAAGTGGAGGTAATCCCGGAGGTAGCTCATCGGGAAAAACATCTGCGAATTCCTGCAACAAATGAGACAACACCAAAGGTAGATGTTGTGAAGTATTAGTCCTCACCGCCTCATCTTTGCACACAAGTACAAAGTGAAGAACACTCTATGGGCTCTCACTCACATACCTCATGTCTCTTTTGGTGGCTAAAAGCACTAAATCTTTCTTGTTGCTCATCGTGGAGTCACTCAATTTGGGCTTGTGGCGCTCACTCTCTTTGTGGTGGTTTGCTTTCTCACTAGTCTCTCCACGATGGGTTGAAGCTTGCTTGTCGGCGATGACTTGACTTGGCGACATGGGTTGAAGCACGTACTCCTTGCCCTTCATCTTGAAGCTATAGTGATTGGTCCATCCATTGTGTATGACACCGCGGTCGAATTGCCAAGGTCTTCCTAAGAGGAGATGGCATACGGACATGGGAACCACATCGCACTCCAAGGTGTCTTCGTGTATCTGTGCCATCCCTGGATCAGTATGCTGGCACACACAGTACATCAATGTATATATCAAAGTGCAATCACATGTATAAATAATGTAAAACTGATATATACCTAATAAGTCTCAGCGGAAACAAACAAACGGGTGTGGAGTCCCATCAACACCATCGGCAAGTTGAGTGTAGACTGTAACCCTACAACGAAACTCACTCGTCGTAGAAAATCCTGCAACATGATACGTTGCAGCCGTGTAGGTCGGTACATTCAATGTACCGGCAAGATCACCATAAGAAAAACAGATGATAAAACTATTCTATATGCAATATGGCTTTGTGGCTCTGTGTCTGAGGTTTTTGCGTAAAAGTTGTTTTATTTTTATTTTTATTTTCCCTACATCAAAAGAGTATCAAGGAACCTTCACTACGGAGTTATCTAATAGGACATGGTTCCGCCAACCGATGTCTCATAGCCCATATCATCATAAGTTGCCCACAATTAAGTTTTCAATCCGGTGTTGAGAGTTCCGAGATAGATCCAAGTCCAGAGGCTCAAGTTGTCCGTAACCGGGGACACGGCTAATCGATTAGGTTTTAACTCTGCAGAGTGTTGTGCACTTTACCCACAAGATTCGATCCCTCTTTTTACGTTCTCGCACTTCAGGGTGTTTGAGAACAAGACGACCGAAACATGGTTTTCCGAAGAGATCCTCTGACCACTGTCTGGTGCTCATCCAATCCTACCGTAGTTCTACATTTGCTAGCACCATCCCAGCTAGAGTCACAACTAAGGTCAACCAAGCCAGAACCCATAATGACTTGCGGTTGCACAGGTAAGCTTCCGAGCATGAAGTATTTCTTCCGTCTCTTTGGGTCTGGGTGAAGCTTTCCGCAAGATGTCATGGCGCTTCTCCATGCATCCCGGCCATCCACTGGTTGCTCCAGGGTGCCCATCAAATCCATCCTTCACCCAGTAGTGTGTATTAAAATCTTGTCTCGAGTCTCAAAATCTTGAGGCCTTGAAGATGCAGTCCTTGCAGATGCCATCATGAAGTTGTCGTCATTGACGTAGAGTCCACCTTCTCACACCACTCCTGGGTGCTCATACCAAACCCCGTCTACTTTAGCATAGCATTAGAACTAAACAACGTCCCGGGCTTGGTAACAGGGAGATGGGTTCCTACCTCATGCATTCTACTCAACTACAAGATTTAATATCACTACTGGAGGAATTGTTGAAAGGATGATACTACATGCAAATAAAACTTAGGTAAAAACAGATAGTCAAAGTGAACTTGCCTGGTATTACTTGATGAAGATTATATCGCTCTCAGAGAAATCCTGATAGTACTATTCGTCACTCTCCGAAGAAAATCTATATAGTCAAACATTGCATTCACATAAGCAATCATTCTAGCAATCATAATTATAAATAAACAATTAAAACAATAGAGAAATCAAATAATAAAACCCAAATAAAATCCAAAGAAACTTCAAGGAAAACTATGAGAAAAACTACTAAGGAAAAGTCTAAGACTTTACTACAAACAATAACAATAATTTAGTCCTACATAAAACTTAACAGCAAAATAAAGCTCTAAACTAAAAAATTAACAGAAAAGAAAATATAAAATAACTAAGGTAACAGAAAGCATTTTTCATAAAATTTTACTAGCAAAAAGAAACAAATAAAAAGCTTTCATAAAACCCTATTTATGACGTAACAAAGTTTTACAACAAAACTAAAGAAAATAATTTTTTTTAAATAAAAAGAAAATTGTCTGCTGTTAACTAACAGAAACAAAACTAAATTTCTCAAAAAAGACAAAAGGTTTTAGTTAAAAACAATTAAATACTAAGGGAAAAGAAAATAACACTAAACTATGTAAAACAGTGCTGTTTCACCTAAAATCCTAATTTAAAATAAACAAAAACTAATTTTCAAAATCCTACTGTTTATACAAAAGATCAAGTGATCACTAGCAAAAGGAATTAACTAAATAGCTATTTTTAAACTCAAGATATTCACAAAACAAGGTTTGAAGCAAATTCATGCAAAATCGAATTTAAAATTTTCAAACATGGCCAAACTTGGCATCTACAGAAACTAGATGAAAATCTTAATCTAATTCAAAAAGAAGCAATCAAAAAGGATTTAAAATCTAAAAGATATAGCAGATCTAAAACAGAAACTAATCTGAAAATAAAACAGAACAGAAAAAGACTAAAAACCCTACGGGTCGGCTAGGCTACACATGGCACAGTTTCATTGGTTGTGGGTGTGCGCGTCTGAAACTAATGGGCGGACAGCCGGTAACTAGCAGAAAATGGTTCGACCGAAAAAAAAACAAACCGATCTAATCTCGGCCGCACGATGACGATCTAACGGTGGGGATCAACGGCAACTTGCAGAGGGCGTCGGGGTCGAGAGAGACGGCGGCGTTGGCGTCGGCCGTCGATGGGGCGGTGACTCCGTTGGTCATCGGTGGCGGTGAAGTGGTCGGGTGGATGCGTCAGCGTACGGCGCGTCCGGTAGTGGTCTCAGCGAAGCACGGGGACGTCGGACGGCGACGGGGCGAAGAGGCAGAGCTTCGGTGCTCCGGCAAGAGCGCCTGATCTCCGGTTCGTCACTGCGGTGAAGAGAAGAGGGCGAGTCCATGTCAAAACGAACGTAGATGAGGAGAGAGGTCAAAAGGCGAAAGTTGAAAAGCCGGGGAGGCTTACTGAATTAGGAATCGACGGCGGCGACAGCTTCGGCCGGCGGAGATCCGAACGACGAGCGCGTGTACTCAAAAGGGTTTTGGCGAAGGGTTTTTTAGGGGATCGGTAGAGGAGGTCTTGGGGTATTTATAGGGCACGAAGCTTGGGGAGGGGGTTGACTTGCGCTAGGGTTTTGGCATGCGGGGGCACGGCCGTGCGTGAACGGGGCTCTGCCCTAGCGTGCGGGACTCGGGCGTGTGCGTGGGGAGGAAGAAGGTGGGCGGGGCCCGCCTATCGGCGTCCGCCGAAGAGAGAAGGAGGGACCGGGCGATCGACTCGAAGGGGTTCGGCGCTCGCGTGGGCTAAGGCCGAAAGGCCAAGTTGGGCCGGCGGCTAGCGCCTGGCCTGGTTTCATTTTTTTAACAAACAGAGAACAAAAACAACATAATAGAAAATAAAATAAAAGTTTACATAGGCATATTATGTACCAAAATTTTCAGAAAAAGACAAATAATAACATGAACTATTTTTCAAGTTCAAATAAAATTCATACAAATTCAAACAATGAAAATAGTGCTACTGTTGCATTTAACATTCCAATAAAATTATTTTAAAATACCAAAATGAATTCAAATTTATTTTTTCTCCATTTTTCTGTTGAAGGGAATCATGTTACCCTATTTTCCATATATTTTCTTTTTGGGAGAAAAATAAATTGAAGAAAAAAACCAAATAACTCCAAATTGGGTTTGAGTTTGAATTTCAAACCACTTTCAAATCCTTTCTTTTAAACTTCCAACTCATATTTCATATAATTTGAAGAAGTCATTTTATCTTTCCTCATGAAAATCATTGAGTTGCATAAAGTTTCTGAATTTGAAAATATTTTCAAATGGAAATTCAAATCCCTTTTCATTTCTTTAAATGAAAGAAGTCATATCATGTTCACTCTAGGGTTTTGTGATGAAATGAATTTGAATTCCTTGGGATCAAAATGCAAAGTGAAAGTTTGGGAAAGTCATTTCATTCCCACTCATTCAACTTCCAAAAAGTTTCAAATTTCACTCAATTTCACACAATCATTCACACAACAATCAAACAGACAATCCTAATTATTTATTTAATATAACATTCCAAAATTTTGAATTTTGGGATGTTACAATTTCCTTGGATATCGTCATGATTATTTGCTTTTCTATCAATTGCCCAACAGTAATTTGTCTACCCATCGTATGCTATTTTCTTGAGAGAAGCCTCTAGTGAAAACTATGGCCCCCGGGTATATCTAAATCAATTACTAAAACCCTAAAAATATTGCTACACTTTTTCTTTTTTTTATTTTATTTTGTATTTTTGTTTCAATCTATCTATCTATCACATACAATTTAATCTTGCAATTGACCACCGAGGGATTGACAACCCCTCGTTTGCGTTGGGTGCAAGGATTTGTTGTTTGTGTGCAGGTACTGCTAACGAGGTGTTGCATGGTTCTCCTACTGGATTGATAACCTTGGTTTCATAACTGAGGGAAATACTTACCTCTGCTGTGCTGCATCATCCCTTCCTCTTCGGGGATAAAACCAATGCAAGCTACAAGTAGCAGGAAGAATTTCTGGCGCTGTTGCCGGGGAGACATCATCAACATCTATCAAGTACCTTTGCATAAACTCTCATCTCCTTGCATTTACTTTATTAGCCTCTCATTTTCATCTCCCCCACTTCTAAAAAGTTTTTACAAAAATACAAAAATATTTTCCGTTTGCCTTTTTGCTCGTTTGCTATCTTTGCTTGTGTGTCATGTGCCTTCTATTTGCTTGCATCTTCGCTTGCTAGAAATCTATTGAAATGGATCCTCATCCACTTGCTAATCTTTTCAAAAGATCCAATTATAATGAACCAATTGCTAGTGATTTGAGTGCTTTTGATTTTCTCTATGAAGTTTTGCTTGAAAATCATGAATCTGAAAATTGTAATGAAGTGTTAGAAGAAGAAATTTATAAAGTGATTCATGATAGCTCCTTGATTGAAAAGCATGATTGCAATGATGTTACTATAAATTCTATTGATGTCAATTGTGCTAATAATATGCAAAACTATGAGCTTGGGGATGATAATTTTGTTATATCCACTACTTATTGCAATGATCATGATTGGGGTGATAATGCTTCTTATGATCTTGAAAATTTATTTAAGCCTCATGATGAATATGCTATTGATAATAATGTTTGCAATAATATTGAAAGTGGGTTTGGAACAGTGTCAACTCTAGGTAAAAATAATCCCAATATTTTGGAAGACTATAAGAATTTTATGCATGTGGATCATGGAGAGAAAATTTTATATAATGGCTATATTGTTGAATTTGATTATGATCCTACATGTAATTATTATGAGAGAGGAGGTTGTAGAAATTTTCATGTTACTAAATTACCTCTCGTTATGTTGAGATTGTCAATGTTTTATTCCTCTCCTTTGCATATGCTAGATATTTCTCATCTTGATAATTTGTTTGCATATAAAATGCCTATGCATAGGAAGTATGTTAGACTTAAATGTGTTTGTCACATGTATTATGATGCTCTCTTTGTGTTTCAACTTTTATCTTTCATGTGAGCATCATTTAAATCTAAGCCTATCTTAATGGCTATAAAGAAAGAGCCTGTTGGGAGGCAACCCAATGAATAAAATAAATTTTTACCTTTTGTTTCTGTTATTGTGTGTTTTCACATTTATGCTACTATTAATATTGTGTTTTTGTGTTTTTAATTAGTGTTTGTGCCAAGTAAAGCATTTGAGATGATTCGGAAGATAGCATAATTGATGCTGTTTGGAAAACAGAAAGTTTTGCGTCCAGTGCCAGAGTTTTGTTTCTGTACAGGAGAGTCAAAAAAATCTGAAATTTTTACACAATATTGGTATATGAATTGCCCACGTTGTCCTAATTTTTCGGAATTTTTGGAGTTACAAACGTATGGCTTTTAAACAGATTGCTACAGACTATTCTGTTTTTGACAGATTCTGTTTTTGATGCACTACTTGCTTGTATCAGGGGGTATAAGCCATAGTGAAGTTAGAGTACAGTAGGTATAATGCAAAAATAAAATACTAACGGATCTCACGAAGGTTTTGTTGAGTTTTGTGTGATTGAAGTTTTCAAGTTTTGGGTGAGATCACGATGGATGAAGGAATAAGGAGTAGCAAGAGTCTAAGCTTGGGGATGCCTGAGGCACCCCAAGGTAATATTCAAGGAAGACTCAAGCGTCTAAGCTTGGGGATGCCCCGGAAGGCATCCCCTCTTTCTTCTACCAACCATCGGTAATTTTACTTGGAGCTATATTTTTATTCGTCACATGATATGTGTTCTACTTGGAGCGTCTTGTATTATATGAGTCTTTGCTTTGTTTGCTTTTTAGTTTGTCACAATCACCTTTGCTGAACACACCTATTTTGAGAGAGCCACACGTTTATCATCATTTGTTAGAATACTCTATGTGCTTCACTTAAATTTTTTGAGCTAGGCAGTTGCTTTAGTGCTTCACTTAAATCTTTTTGAGCACGGTGGTGGTAATATTTTGAAGAAATGAATTCTCATGCTTCACTTATATTATTTTGAGAATTGATAAGATTAAAATTTTGAAGAAATAAACTCTCATGCTTCACTTATATTATTTTGAGAGTTGATAAGATTGAAATTTTGGAGAAATGAATTTTCATGCTTCACTTATATTATTTTGAGAATTGATAAGATAGAAATTTTGAAGAAATATTTACACTCTCATGCTTCACTTAAATCTTTTTGAGAGTCGAAGATAGTAACGGTAGTTTGCACAAGATATGAATTTGGTCCCAAAGTGATGAATATTCAAGAGGGATATAATAAAAACTTTCATATAGATCATTGGATATGATAAGTGCGATTCCTTGCAATAGTTTTGCGATATGGAAATGATAATATGTGAGTCATGTTAGTGAGTAATTGTGATTTAGTAGGAATATTAGTGTTAAGGTTTGTGATTCCCTATGCATGCACATAAAGTCAATAGTTATGCAATGAAATTATATCCTACTTATGGTGCATTATTCGGTGTTAGTTATGTTCAATGCATGTTTATGACCATTTTCGTTTTTTGGTTGGTTGCTTCTCAATCTATTTGCTAGCCTTCATTTGTACTAAGCGGAAATACTGCTTGTGCATCCAAACTCCTTAAACCCAAGTTGTGCCAAATGAGTCCACCATACCTACCTATATGCGGTATTTCAATGCCGTTCTAAGTAAATTTGCATGTGCCAACTCTAATTTTCAAAATATTTTTTCCGTTTTGTGTGCCCGTACCGCTCATGAGGCGGTAGGGGGTGGCCATTATTTTCCATGCTAGGTGTGTTATTCTAATTATGAGTGTTTATTCACTTGTCATTGCACGAGAGAGTGGCTGGTAATAGGGATGCCCAGTCCCACAATGAAATCAAAAATTAATAACAAAAAAATTCCTTGGAAAGTGATGGTATGGAGGGCTCCCGTGGATACGGCTAGCCATGGATTGTGAAAGAAATGGTGGAAAGGAAATAAACTTTACTTTCTGTTTGGGAACCGCCTATGATGTGTCTAGCATGGAGAATATTGGGAATTCTCGGTCGTTTTCGTTGACAGGAAAAGCATGCCTCTCAAAATATTTTATCTCTTTAATTTCAGCTTTGAGCTCTGGCACATTTGACAAATCTCTGCTTCCCTCTGCGAAGGGCCTATCTATTTACTTTTATGCAATTTTTATTTTTATTTGAGTCTCCATCTTCTCTTACAAAAGCACCAACTAGAGAGCACTATTGTCATACTTGTGCATTGGATGTAGCTAATATTTGAGTGTGTTTCATGAATGGATCAATGATTGAGCATAATGGGCTAGGGATAACTTTCTTTAGCATTGATATTTTGAAAGACATGGTTGCTTGTTAGCATGCTTGAGTATTTATATCTTCATGTCAAACTATAGACTATTGCTTTGAATCATTCAAGTCCAATGTCCATGCTATAAAAGAAAAGAATATGTGATGAATATGATAGGTAGAATTCCACATCAAAAATTCTGTTTTTATCATTTACCTACTCGAGGACGAGCAGGAATTAAGCTTGGGGATGCTGATACGTCTCCAACGTATCTATAATTTTTTATTGTTCCATGCTGTTATATTATCAATCTTGGATGTTTTTATATACATTTACAGCAATTATATATCATTTTTTGGGATTACCTATTAACTTAGTGCCCAGTGCCAGTTGCTATTTTCTGCCCTGTTTTTTTTATAGAATATCAATACCAAACGAAGTCCAAATGCCACGAAACTTTTTGGAGATTTTTTTCTGGACAAGATAAACACTAGAAGCTTCGGGAGAAGGCCAGAAGCCCTAGGGGATGCCCACGAGGCACCAGGGCACGCCTGGGGGGCAGGCGCGCCCTGGTACATCGTGGGGCCCACAGAGCTCCGTTTGACCTAATTCCACCACTATAAATTCCAGAAAAATAAGAAACCCTTAGGGGAGTCCACGAAATACTTTTTCCGCCGCCGCAAGTTTCTGTTCTCGAGAGATCCCATCTGGAGGCCTTCTCCGGTACTCCGCCGGAGGGGAAATCGATCACGGAGGGGCTCTACATCAACCTTGCTGCCCTTCCGATAATGCATGAGTAGTGTACCACAGACCTTCGGGTCCATAGGCAGTAGCTAGATGGCTTCTTCTCTCTTTTTGATCATCAATACAATGTTCTCCTCGATGTTCTTGGAGTTTAATCCGATGTAATCACTTTTTGCGGTGTGTTTGTTGGGATCCGATGAATTGTGAGTTTATGATCAGATTATCCATGAAATTATTTGAGTCTTTGCTGCACTCTTTTATGCATGATTATTATAGCCTCGTATTTCTTCTCCGATCTATTGATTTGGTTTGGCCAACTAGATTGATTCATCTTGCCATTGGAAGAGGTGCTTTGTAGTGGGTTCGATCTTGCGGTGCTCAATCCCAGTGACAGAAAGGGACATGACACGTATGTATCGTTGCTACTAAAGGGTAAAAAGATGGGGTTTATTCATACGTGAGTTTATCATGTCTACATCATGTCATCGTTCTTAAGGCATTACTCCGTTCTTATGGACTTAATACACTAGATGCATGCTGGATAGCGGTCGATGTGTGGAGTAATAATAGTAGATGCAGGCAGGAGTCGGTCAACTAATCTTGGACGTGATGCCTATATACATGATCATTGCCTTGGATATCGTCGTGATTATTTGCTTTTCTATCAATTGCCCAACAGTAATTTGTCTACCCAGCGTATGCTATTTTCTCGAGAGAAGCCTCTAGTGAAACCTATGGCCCCCGGGTCTATCTAAATCATATTACTAAAACCCTAAAAATATTGCTGCCATTTTATTTTATTTATTTTATTTTGTATTTTTGTTTCAATCTATCTATCTATCACATACAATTTAATCTTGCAATTGACCGCCGAGAGATTGACAACCTCTCGTTTGCGTTGGGTGCAAGGATTTGTTGTTTGTGTGTAGGTGCTGCTAACGAGGTGTTGTGTGATTCTCCTACTGGTTCGATAACCTTGGTTTCATAAATGAGGGAAATACTTATCTCTACTGTGCTGCATCATCCCTTCCTCTTCGGGGAAATACCGACGCAAGCTACAAGTAGCAGGAAGAATTTCTGGCGCCGTTGCCGGGGAGACATCATCAACATCTATCAAGTACCTTTGCATAAACTCTCATCTCCTTGCATTTACTTTATTTGCCATTTTCCTCTCATTTTCATCTCCCCCACTTCTAAAATGTTTTTACAAAAATACAAAAATATTTTTTTTCATTTGCCTTTTCAAGTTTGCTTGTTTGCTATCTTGTTTCCGTAGTCACGATGTCTCAAGAAAATACAAAATTGTGTGATTTCTCTAATACTAATAATAATGATTTTATTAGTACTCCGATTGCTCCTCCCGCCGCTAGTGCGGAGACTTGTGATATTAATGCTGCTCTGCTAAATCTTGTCATGAAAGATCAATTTTCCGGTAGTCCTAATGAAGATGCCGCATCCCATCTTAACACGTTCGTAGAATTGTGTGACATGCAAAAGAAAAAAGATGTGGATAATGATATTTTGAAATTAAAATTATTCCCATTCTCATTACGAGATTATGCAAAAATTTGGTTTTCATCTTTACCACGAAATAGTATTGATTCTTGGGATAGGTGTAAAGATGCTTTTATTACCAAGTATTTTGCTTTGGCGAAAATTATTTCTCTTAGAAATCAAATTATGAATTTCAAGCAACTTGATCATGAACATGTTGCCCAATCTTGGGAGGGGATGAAATTAATGATAAGAAATTTCCCTACTCATGGTTTAAATTTATGGATGATCATACAAAAAATTTATGCGGGATTGAATTTTGTTTCTAGAAATCTTTTAGATTCCGCCGCGGGTGGTACTTTTATGGAAATTACTTTGGGTGAAGCTACTAAATTGCTTGATAATATTATGGCAAATTATTCACAATGGCATACTGAAACAACTCCTACTGGTAAAAAGGTGAATTCTATTGAAGAAATTAATACTTTGAGTGATAAAGTTGATGTGCTTATGAAATTGGTTGCTAGCAAAAATGCTCCTATTGATCCTAATGATGTGCCATTGTCCACTTTGATTGAGCAAAATAATGATCCCGTAGATGTGAATTTTGTCTCGCGAAATAATTTTAATAATAATGCGTATAGATGTAATTTCAATGCTACACCGTTTCCTAGAAATTCCTCTAATAATTATGGCAATCCTTATGGTAATTCTTACAATAATAATAGGATGCCCTCTGATCTTGAAAGTAATATTAAAGAATTTATTAATGCTCAAAAAGTTTTCAACACTACGATAGAAGAAAAGTTGAGTAAAATTGATGATATGTCTAGGAGCATTGATAGAATTATTCATGATGTGGAAAATCTTAAGACTAAAATCTTGCCACCCAAAATCGATATTAGTGAATCAATTAAAGCTTTATATGTCTCCATGGATGAGAGTAAGAAAAGAACCTCTATGCTAAAAGCTAAACGAGAATTTTTGGAAAAAGCGATTCCTTCCGGTTTCTATCGTAACAATCACGAGGATATTAAAATGATTGGTGTTTCATCTATTGATTCTTTGTTTAGCAATATTAAACTTGATGAAAAAGGGACTGAAGAAGAGTCAACTATAGCTAAAGAGCGTCCCCATAATTCGGAGGGTGAAAATCTTGATAAGAAAATAGCTAAAAGTGGGTTTGGAGAGGTAAAAAAATTAAATAGCGATGTGCCCACTCTCTTCGATTACAAAGAATTTAATTATGATAATTGTTCTTTGATTGAGTGCATTTGTTTGATACAATCCATGTTAAATTCACCCAACGCTTATGAGCAAAACAAGGCTTTTACTAAACATATCATAGAAGCAATGATGAAAGCGTTAGAAGAAAAGTTAGAACTAGAGATTTCAATTCCTAGAAAATTATATGATGAATGGGAACCCACCATTAAAGTTAAAATTAAAAATTATGAGTGTAATGCTTTATGTGATTTGGGTGCTAGCGTTTCCACAATTCCAAAATCTCTATGCGATGTGCTAGGTTTTACCAATATAGATGAATGTTCTCTTAATTTGCACTTGGCGGATTCTACTATTTAAAAACCAATTGGTAGAATTAATGATGTTCTCATTCTTGCAAATAGAAATTATGTGCCCATTGATTTTATTGTTCTCAATATTGAATGCAACCCTTCTTGCCCCCATAATACTTGGTAGACCGTTCGTACGAACTATAGGTGACGTTATTGATATGAAAGAAGGGAATATAAAATTTCAGTTTCCACTAAAGAAGGGTATGGAGCATTTACCTAGGAAAAGAATTAAAGCGCCATATGAATCAATTATGAGGGCCGCTTATGGAATCAACTTGAAAGATGACAATACTTGAAACTATGCATTATGCCTAGCTAGGGGCTAAAACAATAGCGCTTGTTGGGAGGCAACCCAATGAATAAAATAAATTTTTTCTATTATTGTGTGTTTTCACTGTAATTCTACTGGTATGATTGTGTTTTTGTGTTTTTAATTAGTGTTTGTGCCAAGTAAAGCCTTTGGGATGATTTGGAGAGATAGTATAATTGATGTTGTTTGAAAACAGAAAGTTTTGCGTCCAGTGCTGGAATTTTGGTTTTTCTCTGGAATGTCAGAACCTTCTGAATTGTTTACACAATATTGATATGTGAATTTCCCATGTCGTCCTAATTTTTCAGAATTTTTGGAGCTACAGAAGTATGACCATAATTCAGATTTCTACAGACTGCTCTGTTTTTGACAGATTCTGTTTTTGATGCACTACTTGCTTCTTTTGATGAATCTATGGATTGTATCGGGGGGTATAAGCCATGGTGAAGTTATAGTACAGTAGGTATAATGCAAAAATAAAATATGAATGGGTTTTCAATAGTACTTATAGTAGTAATTTATTTTGTTATACTAACGGATCTCACGAAGGTTTTGTTGAGTTTTGTGTGATTGAAGTTTTCAAGTTTTTTGTGAGATCATGATGGATGAAGGAATAAGGAGTTGCAAAAGCCTAAGCTTGGGGATGTATGAGGCACCCCAAGGTAATATTCTAGGAAGACTCAAGCATCTAAGCTTGGGGATGCCCCGGAAGGCATCCCCTCTTTCTTCAACCAACCATCGGTAATTTTACTTGGAGCTATATTTTTATTCGTCACATGATATGAGTTTTTCTTGGAGCGTCTTGTATTATATGAGTCTTCGCTTTGTTTGCTTGTTAGTTTTTCACAATCATATTTGCTGAACACACCTATCTTGAGAGAGCCACACGTTTATCATCATTTGTTAGAATACCCTATGTGCTTCACTTAAATTTTTTGAGCTAGGCAGTTGCTCTAGTGCTTCACTTAAATCTTTTTGAGCATGGTGGTGGCTATATTTTGAAGAAATAAACTCGCATGCTTCACTTATATTATTTTTAGAGTTTATTAAAATTTTGAAGAAATGAATTCTCATGCTTCACTTATATTATTTTGAGAATTGACAAGAGTAAAATTTTGAAGAAATGAATTCTCATGCTTCACTTATATAATTTTGAAATCTGATAAGATTGAAATTTTGAATAAATATTTTCACTCTCATGCTTCACTTAAATCTTTTTTGAGAGATGATAATAGTAACGGTAAATTGCACAAGATATGAAATTGGTCCCAACGTGATGAATATTCAAGAGGGATATAAATAAAAACTTTCATATAGATCATTGGATATGATAAGTGTGATTCCTTGCAATAGTTTTGCGATATGGAAATGATAATATGTGAGCCATGTTGGTGAGTAATTGTGATTTAGTAAGAATATTAGTGTTAAGGTTTGTGATTCCCTATGCATGCACGTTGAGTCAATAGTTATGCAATGAAATTATATCCTACTTATGGTGCATTATTCGGTGTTAGTTGTGTTCAATGCATGTTTATGACCGTTTTCGTTTTTTCGTTCGTTGCTTCTCAATCTTTTGCTAGCCTTCATTTGTACTAAGCGGAAATACTCCTTGTGCATCCAAACTCCTTAAGCCCAAGTTGTGCCAAATGAGTCCACTATATCTACCTATATGCGGTATTTCAATGCCGGTCCATGTAAATTTGCGTGTGCCAACTCTAATTTTCAAAATAATTTTTCTGTTTTGTGTGCCCGTACCGCTCATGAAGCAGCAGGGGGTGGCCATTATATTCCATGCTAGGTGTGTTATTCTCACGATGAGTGTTTATTCACTTGTCATTGCACGAGAGAATGGTTGGTAATAGGGATGCCCAGTCCCACAATGAAATCAAATTAATAACAACAAAATTCCTTGGAAAGTGTTGGTATGGAGGGCACCCGTGGATACGACTAGCCATGGATTGTGAAAGAATGGTGGAAAGGAAATGAACTTTACTTTCTGTTTGGGAACCACCTATGATGTGTCTAGCATGGAAAATATTGGGAATTCTCGGTCGTTTTCGTTGACAGGAAAAGCATGCCTCTCAAAATGTTTTTATCTCTTTAATTTCAGCTTTGAGCTCTGGCACATTTGATAAATCTCCGCTTCCCTCTGTGAAGGGCCTATCTATTTACTTTTATGCAATTTTTATTTTATTTGAGTCTCCATCTTCTCTTGCAAAAGCACCAACTAGAGAGCACTATTGTCATAGTTGTGCATTGGATGTAGCTGATATTTGAGTGAGTTTCATGAATGGATCAATGATTGAGCATAATGGGCTAGGGATAACTTTTTTAGCATTGATATTTTGAAAGACATGGTTGCTTGTTAGTATGCTTGAGTATTTGTATCTTCATGTCAAATTATAGACTATTGCTTTGAATCATTCAAGTCCAATGTCCATGCTACAAAAGAAAAGAATATGTGATGAATATGTTAGGCAGCATTCCACATCAAAAATTCTGTTTTTATCATTTACCAACTCGAGGACGAGCAGGAATTAAGCTTGGGGATGCTGATACGTCTCCAACGTATCTATAATTTTTGATTGTTCCATGCTGTTATAATATCTATCTTGGATGTTTTTATAATCATTTACAGCAATTATATATCATTTTTGGAGACTAACCTATTAACTTAGTGCCCAGTGCCAGTTGCTGGTTTCTGCCCTGTTTTTGTTTTACAGAAAATCAATACCAAACGAAGTCCAAATGCCATGAAACTTTTTGGAGATTTTTTATTGGACAAGATAAACACTGCAAGCTTCGGGAGGGGGCCAGAAGATGAAGGAGTGGGCCACGAGGCACCAGGGCGCGCCCCAGGGGGGTGGCGCACCCGGGTACCTTGTGGGGCCCACCCATCTCCGTTTAACCTAATTCCAGCACTATAAATTCAGAAAAAATCAGAAACCCTTAAGGGAGTCCACGAAATACTTTTTCCGCCACCACAAGTTTCTGTTCTCGAGAGATCCCATCTAGAGGCTTTCTCCGGTACTCCGCCGGAGGGGGAATCGATCACGGAGGGGCTCTACATCAACCTTGCTGCTCTTCCGATCATGCGTGAGTAGTTTACCACAGACCTTCGGGTCCATACGCAGTAGCTAGATGGCTTCTTCTCTCTTTTTGATCTTCAATACAATGTTCTCCTCGATGTTCTTGGAGTTCTATCCGATGTAATCACTTTTTGCGGTGTGTTTGTTGGGATCCGATGAATTGTGAGTTTATGATCAGATTATCCATGAAATTATTTGAGTCTTTGCTGCACTCTTTTATGCATGATTATTATAGCCTCATATTTCTTCTCCGGTCTATTGATTTGGTTTGGCCAACCAGATTGATTCATCTTGCCATGGGAAGAGGTGCTTTGTAGTGTGTTCGATCTTGCGGTGCTCAATCCCAGTGACAGAAAGGGACATGACACGTATGTATCGTTGCTACTAAGGGTAAAAAGATGGGGTTTATTCATACGTGAGTTTATCTTTTCTACATCATGTCATCGTTCTTAAGGCATTACTCTGTTCTTATGCACTTAATACACTAGATGCATGTTGGATAGCGGTCGATGTGTGGAGTAATAGTAGTAGATGCAGGCAGGAGTCGGTCTACTAATCTTGGACGTGATGCCTATATACATGATCATTGCCTTGGATATCGTCATGATTATTTGCTTTTCTATCAATTGCCCCACAGTAATTTGTCTACCCACCGTATGCTATTTTCTCGTGAGAAGCCTCTAGTGAAACCTATGGCCCCCGGGTCTATCTAAATCATATTACTAAAACCCTAAAAATATTGCTGCCATTTTCTTTTATTTATTTTATTTTTTAATTTTGTTTTAATCTATCTATCTATCACATACAATTTAATCTTGCAATTTACCGCCGAGAGATTGACAACCTCTCGTTTACGTTGGGTGCAAGGATTTGTTGTTTGTGTGCAGGTGCTGCTAACGAGGTGTTGTGTGATTCTCCTACTGGTTCGATAACCTTGGTTTCATAACTGAGGGAAATACTTATCTCTACTGTGCTGCATCATCCCTTCCTCTTCGGGGAAATACAAACGCAAGCTACATGTAGCACCGCTTTGCTAAATCTTGTCATGAAAGATCAATTTTCCGGTAGTCATAATGAAGATGCTGCATCCCATCTAAACACTTTCGTAGAATTGTGCACATGCAAAATAAAAAGGATGTGGATAATGATATTGTGAAATTAAAATTATTCCCGTTCTCATTGCGGGATCATGCAAAAATTTGGTTCTCATCTTTACCATGAAATAGTATCAATTCTTGGGATAGGTGTAAAGATGCTTTTATTACTAAGTATTTTCCTCCCGCGAAAATTATTTCTCTTAGAAATCAAATTATGAATTTTAAGCAACTTTTTCATGAACATGTTGCCCAATCTTGGGAGAGGATGAAATTAATGATAAGAAATTGCGCTACTCATGGTTTAAATTTATGGATGATCATACAAAAAATTTATGGGGGATTGAATTTTGTTTCTAGAAATCTTTTAGATTCCGCCGCGGGTGGTACTTTTATGGAAATTACTTTGGGTGAAGCTACTAAATTGCTTGATAATATTATGGCAAATTATTCACAATGGCATACTGAAAGAACTCCTACTAGTAAAAAGGTAAATTCTATTGAAGAAATTAATACTTTGAGTGATAATGTTGATGCGCTTATGAAATTGGTTGCTAGCAAAAATGATCCTATTGATCCTAATGATGTGCCTTTGTCCACATTG
This sequence comes from Elymus sibiricus, assembly GCA_039707655.1. NCBI lineage: Eukaryota > Viridiplantae > Streptophyta > Magnoliopsida > Poales > Poaceae > Elymus > Elymus sibiricus. The sequence continues at coordinate 90,604,828 of CM077672.1, read as the reverse complement.
ATTGGGCAAAACAATGATCCCGTAGATGTGAATTTTGTCTCGCGAAACAATTTTAATAATAATGCTTATAGAGGTAATTTCAACGCTAGACTGTTTCCTGGAAATTCCTCTAATAATTATGGCAATCCTTATGGAAATTCCTATAATAATATTAATAGGATGCCCTTTGATCTTGAAAGTAATATTAAAGAATTTATTAATGCTCAAAAGGTTTTCAACATTACGATAGAAGAAAAATTGAGTAAAATTGATGATATGTCTAGGAGCATTGATAGAATTATTCATGATGTGGAAAATCTTAAGACTAAAATTTTGCCACCCAAAATTGATATTAGTGAATCAATTAAAGCTTTATATATATCCATGGATGAGAGTAAGAAAAGAACCGTTATGCTAAAAGCTAAACGAGAATTTTTAGAAAAAGCGATTCCTCCCGGTTTTTATCGTAGTAATGATGAGGATATTAAAATGATTGGTGTTTAATCTATTGATTCTTTGTTTAGCAATATAAAACTTGATGAAAAGGGGACTGAAGAAGAGTCAACCTTAGCTAAAGAGCGTCCCCATAATTCGGAGGGTGAAAATCTTAATGAAAAAATTACTAAAAGTGGGTTTGGAGAGGTAAAAACTTTAAATAGCGATGTGCCCACTCTCTTGGATTACAAAGTTTTTAATTATGATAATTGTTCTTTGATTGAGTGCATTTATTTGTTACAATCCATGTTAAATTCACCCAACGCTTATGAGCAAAACAAGGCTTTTACTAAACACATCGTAGAAGCGATGATGAAAGCGTTAGAAGAAAAGTTAGAACTAGAGATTTCAATTCCTAGAAAATTATATGATGAATGGGAACCCACCATTAAAGTTAAAATTAAAAATTATTAGTGCAATGCTTTATGTGATTTGGGTGCTAGCGTTTCCACAATTCCAAAATCTCTATGTGATGTGCTAGGTTTCACCAATATAGATGAATGTTCTCTCAATTTGCATCTTGTGGATTCCACTATTAAAAAATCTATGGGTAGAATTAATGATGTTCTTATTCTTGCAAATAGAAATTATGTGCCTGTTGATTTTATTGTTCTTGATATTGAATGCAATCCTTCTTGCCCCATAATACTTGGTAGACCGTTCTTACGAACTATAGGTGCCGTTATTGATATGAAAGAAGGGAATATAAAATTTCAATTTCCACTAAAAAAGGGTATGGAACATTTCCCTAGGAAGAAAGTTAAAGCACCATATGAATCAATTATGGGGGCCACTTATGGAATCAACTTGAAAGATGACAATACTTGAAACTATGCATTATGCCTAGCTAGGGGCATAAAACAATAGCGCTTGTTGGGAGGCAACCCAATGAATAAAATGAATTTTTATTAAATTTTTCTGTTATTGTTGGTTTTCACATTTATGCTACTGGTATGATTGTGTTTTTGTGATTTTAATTAGTGTTTGTGCCAAGTAAAGCCTTTGGGATGATTTGGAAGATAGTATAAATGATGCTGTTTGTAAAACAGAAAGTTTTGCATCCAGTGCCCGAATATTATTTCTGTACTGGAGTGTCATAAAAATCTGAAATTGTTACACAGTATTGGTATATGAATTTCCCACGGTGTCCTAATTTTTCAGAATTTTTAGAGTTACAGAAGTATGGTTTTTAAATAGATTGCTACAGACTATTCTGTTTTTGACAGATTCTGTTTTTGATGCACTACTTGCTTGTTTTGATGAATCTATGGATTGTATCGGGGGGTATAAGCCATGGTGAAGTTAGAGTATAGTAGGTATAATGCAAAAATAAAATATGAATGGGTTTGCAACAGTACTTAAAGTGGTGATTTATTTTGTTATACTAACGGATATCACGAAGGTTTTGTTGAGTTTTGTGTGATTGAAGTTTTCAAGTTTTTTGTGAGATCACGATGGATGAAGGAATAAGGAGTAGCAAAATCCTAAGCTTGGGGATGCCCGAGGCACCCCAAGGTAATATTCAAGGAAGAATCAAGCGTCTAAGCTTGGGGATGCCCCGGAAGGCATCCCCTCTTTCTTCTACCAACCGTCGGTAATTTTACTTGGAGCTATATTTTTATTCGTCACATGATATGAGTTTTACTTGGAGCGTCTTGTATTATATGAGTCTTTGATTTGTTTGTTTTTAGTTTGTCACAATCATCTTTGCTGAACACACCTATCTTGAGAGAGCCACACGTTTATCATCATTTGTTAGAATACTCTATGTGCTTCACTTAAATTTTTTGAGCTAGGCAGTTGCTCTAGTGTTTCACTTAATTCTTTTTGAGCACGGCGGTGGCTATATTTTGAAGAAATAAACTCTCATGCTTCACTTATATTATTTTGAGAGTTGATTAAAATTTTGAAGAAATGAAGTCTCATGCTTCACTTATATTATTTTGAGAATTGATAAGATTGAAATTTTGAAGAAATATTTGCACTCTCATGCTTCACTTAAATCTTTTTGAGAGTTGATGATAGTAACGGTAATTTGCACAAGATATGAATTTGGTCCCAAATTGATGAATATTCAAGAGGGATATAATAAAAACTTTCATATAGATCATTGGATATGATAAGTGTGATTCCTTGCAATAGTTTTGCGATATGGAAATGATAATATGTGAGTCATGTTAGTGAGTAATTGTGATTTAGTAAGAATATTAGTGTTAAGGTTTGTGATTCCCTATGCATGCACATCAAGTCAATAGTTATGCAACGAAATTATATCCTACTTATGGTGCATTATTCGGTGTTAGTTATGTTCAATGCATGTTTATGACCGTTTTCGTTTTTTGGTTGGTTGCTTCTCAATCTTTTGCTAGCCTTCATTTGTACGAAGCGGAAATACTGCTTGTGCATCCAAAATCCTTAAACCCAAGTTGTGCCAAATGAGTCCACTATATCTACCTATATGCGGTATTTCAATGCCGTTCCAAGTAAATTTGCGTGTGCCAACTCCAATTTTCAAAATAATTTTCCCGTTTTGTGTGCCCGTACCACTCATGAAGCGGCAGGGGGTGGCCATTATTTTCCATGCTAGGTGTGTTATTCTCATGATGAGTACTTATTCACTAGTCATTGTACGAGAGAGAGGCTGGTAATAGGGATGCCCAGTCCCACAATGAAATCTAAAATTAATAACAACAAAATTCCTTGGAAAGTGTTGGTATGTAGGGCACCCGTGGATACGGCTAGCCATGGACTGTGAAAGAATGGTGGAAAGGAAATGAACTTTACTTTCTGTTTGGGAACTACCTATGATGTGTCTAGCATGGAAAATATTCGGAATTCTCTGTCGTTTTCGTTGACAGGAAAAGCATGCCTCTCAAAATATTTTTATCTCTTTAATTTCAGCTTTGAGCTCTGGCACATTTGACAAATCTCTGCTTCCCTCTGCGAAGGGCCTATCTATTTACTTTTATGCAATTTTTATTTTTATTTGAGTCTCCATCTTCTCTTACAAAGTACCAACTAGATAGCACTATTGTCATACTTGTGCATTGTGTGTAGCTAATATTTGAGTGTGTTTCATGAATGGATCAATGATTGAGCATAATGGGCTAGGGATAACTTTCTTTAGCGTTGATATTTTGAAAGACATGGTTGCTTGTTAGCATGCTTGAGTATTTATATCTTCATGTCAAATTATAGACTATTGCTTTGAATCATTCAAGTCCAATGTCCATGCTACAAAAGAAAAGAATATGTGATGAATATGATAGGCAACATTCCACGTCAAAAATTCTGTTTTTATCATTTACCTACTCGAGGACGAGCAGGAATTAAGCTATGGAATGCTGATACGTCTCCAACGTATCTATAATTTTTTATTGTTCCATGCTGTTATATTATCAATCTTCGATGTTTTTATAATCATTTACAGCAATTATATATCATTTTTGGAGACTAACCTATTAACTTAGTGCCCAGTGCCAGTTGCTGTTTTCTGCCCTGTTTTTGTTTTACAGAAAATCAATACCAAACGAAGTCCAAATGCCACGAAACTTTTTGGAGATTTTTTATTGGCCAAGATAAACACTAGAAGCTTCGGGAGAGGTCCAAAAGACCCAGGAGGTGGCCACGAGCCACTAGGGTGCGCCTGGGGGGGGGGGGGCAGGCGCGCCCTGGTGCCTCGTGGGCCCTCCTTTGCTCCGTTTGACCTAATTCCAGCACTCTAAATTCAGAAAAAAAAACTCAAAAACCCTCAAGGGAGTCCACAAAATACTTTTTCCGCCGTCGCAAGTTTCTATTCCAGAGAGATCCCATCTGGGGTACTTCTCCGATAATCTGCCGGAGGGGGAATCGATCATGGAGGGGTTCTACATCAACCTTGCCGCCCTTCCGATGATGCGTGAGTAGTTTACCACAGATCTTCGGGTCCATTGGCAGTAGCTAGATGGCTTCTTCTCTCTTTTTGATCTTCAATACAATGTTCTCCTCGATGTTCTTGGAGTTCTATCCGATGTAATCACTTTTTTTGGTGTGTTTGTTGGGATCCGATGAATTGTGAGTTTATGATCAGATTATCCATGAATATTATTTGAGTCTTTGCTGCACTCTTTTATGCATGATTTTTATATCTTCATATTTCTTCTCCGATCTATTTATTTGGTTTGGCTAACTGAGTTGATTTATCTTGCCATGGGAAGAGGTGCTTTGTAATGGGTTCGATCTTGCGGTGCTCAATCCCAGTGACAGAAAGGGAAATGACACGTATGTATCGTTGCTATTAAGGGTAAAAAGATGAGGTTTATTCATACGTGAGTTTATCTTGTCTACATCATGTCATCGTTCTTAAGGCGTTACTCCGTTCTTTATGGACTTAATACACTAGATGCATGCTGGATAGCGGTCGATGTGTGGAGTAATAGTAGTAGATGCAGGCAGGAGTCAATCTACTTGTCTCGGACGTGATGCCTATATACATGATCATTGCCTTGGATATCGTCATGATTATTTGCTTTTCTATCAATTGCCCAACAGTAATTTGTCTACCCACCGTATGCTATTTTCTCGAGAGAAGCCTCTAGTGAAATCTATGGCCCCCGGGTCTATCTAAATCATATTACTAAAACTCTAAAAATATTGCTGCCATTTTCTTTTAATTATTTTATTTTATATTTTTGTTTCAATCTATCTATCTATCACATACTATTTAATCTTGCAATTGACCGCCGAGAGATTGACAACCTCTCGTTTGCGTTGGGTGCAAGGATTTGTTGTTTGTGTGCAGGTGCTGCTAACGAGGTGTTGAGTGATTCTCCTACTAGTTCGATAACCTTGGTTTCATAACTGAGGGAAATACTTATCTCTATTGTGCTGCATCATCCCTTCCTCTTCGAGGAAAATACCAACGCAAGCTACAAGTAGCATATATATGCACGTAGGGATGTAAATGGTACGGATAATTTCCGTTCCGAATCTGGTTCCGCATCCGTTTTTAAGGATATGGTATGCACTTACACAAATCCGGCGGATATGGATGCGGATACGGATATTGGTCAACCGGATATCCGGCGGATACGGTAGAGGATATGGTATTGGTAATATCCGGCGGATATGGATGCGGATACGGATATTGGTCAACCGGATATCCGGCGGATACGGTAGAGGATATGGTATTGGTAATATCCGGCGGATATGGATTATCCGGTATTTTTTGCGGATTATCCGAGGTTGTCAAATAGGATTATCCGATAAACTTAGCCCAATTAAGAAGCCCAAATGCCCATGTGGACCACTAATAAAAATCACCACATATAAATAGAATTTAACCTAACCCTAGTAGGAGACCAGAATCACAATTCGCATGCAGCCATCAACTTTGATCATCTTAGCATCATCTTTTCTTGCGCCGCCAACGGCGGCCGCATCTCTCCGGCAAGTCGGATGTCCCGCACAATGGGCAAAGATGCCGGCGCCGATCCAAGCAATGGAGGTGAGCAAGCACTCTGACCTTTCATGTTTTTTTAGATGCAATGAATCATGCAAGTTTAGGGCATCGAAGGACGAAGGTAGGTATGTTGTATACATGAATGCATCCACGGCTCCATTCCATACAGGTGTAGCTTCTCTTCTCTGCATGCACAGCGGGTCATGGTGGTAGTCTGGTAGATCACCGTGAGTGAAATCGGTGCTGGTCGCGGCCATGATCTACACTACACCCATACATGACGAGGGGTAATCTACATATACGCCGGCGGCGTCGAGACGATGCTCTGCATACATATACGTCTGACGGCGTCAAGACAACGCTATGCGTACATATATGCTGGCGTCGGTGTGGCGCATCAGACGGAGGTCTGCGACTGCGTACATATACGCCGGCGGTGCGTCCGAACGGTGGTCTACCTACATATACACGTAGGAATACTGAATATGAACAAGTATGAACATTGGTAGTGGTTCCTTCTTCCTTGCGTGCAGTCACGTACAAGTATGAATACCAAGTTAATTTGTAGTAGTCGAGTAGAGTAGGCTTCATATTAGTAAACTACAAAATAGTATGAATCTATGATGTTTACTGTCTTACTTGCTGCAGCGTCCAAGATATTAATTCCTTTGATCAGTAAAAGATTACTAGTTACTTATATATTGTTGTTCTTTCTGTAGATTGTCTGAAAAAGATATTGGTAAACCATGTCTCTTCGCACGTATCATCCGATATTTTTTGGCCGTTTCCGGTCCGAGCCCGCTCTGCCTCCGCTCCGAATTCGTAGTCCGATATAATCCGCATTCGAATCCGCATCCGGTCATTATCCGCTCCGCTCCGAATCCGACGAAAAAATATGGTAAAGGATATGGTAAAAGCATTATCCGATCCGATCCGATCCATTTACATCCCTATATGCACGCTATGATAGCTATGCGGAACGTGTATCACTAATGTACACAAGTATCGTGGCCCGGCAATACTCAATGGTTAGTCTCGGTAGGCAAGTGATGCAAAATGGGCTCGGGGTTAACAATGCAATGGCAAGGGAGCAATGTACAACGATGTCGTCGAGGTTACCGTCCTTGCTTATAGTGATTTTTTCAAAATGAGGGAGTGGTCGTTGTCAATGTCGAGTCCATGGCGAAGTTGAGTGGCGGTGATGTCGATGATGAACCGTTCCTAAGTAGCCGAAACACATTAGGAAACGAAAACCTCGAACTCAAGTTCTCAAATGGCAAATGTGGAAAAATTGCGGTTGGTTGCGAAAGTCGGTGGTAGTTTGCGGAAGAAATGGTGGTAAAATGGTCAAAATCGGGCAAAAGTGGAGATGTTGGATGTGAGGCGCCGGATGTCCGGGGGTGCGGGCCGGATGTTCGGGCTGGGAAATCCATGGATGAAGTCAAAGATGAACTTTGGGAAAACAAAATTTGGGCCAAAATTCAGATAATTTCGTGGATGGAAAAGGTGGGGAAGGTGAGTAAAAGCTAGATCCATCTGCAACACTTCGAATCCATGGATCAAAACCAACAAAACATCATCAAACCAACAAATCACAAAAAAATTGGTATGGTTATTTTTGTGGGGAATTTTTGAATTTGGCAAAAACACACAATATTGGGGCTAGAAAGTGGAGGGGAAGAACTCCAAAGTGTGAATCAACCTTGCTCTGATCCAAGATGATGTAGGGTGGAACCCTAATGTGATGATCTTTTCACACTTGGAGGGGGGAAAGGGCAAATTGAGAGAAGAACACAAAGGAAACACTCAATTGACACAAATCCAATCACACGTGTGCTAAATCCACATACAAATAAGAGGATACAAGGGTCCAAATCCAACACAAGAAGGTAAAGAGGGTAGCTAGTTCATCCCAATCCTTGAAGGAGAGAGGTCTTGAATCCTAGGAGGATCTTCCCACAAGGGGGTGTTGAATACACTTGGGGGATCTTCTCACATGGAGTCCTTGAACTCCATGGGAGTGGTAAGTGGATGAGCAAAACTCAATCTCAAATGAGCTAAACCTTTGCTAACCCTAGCTAGGAGGAGGAGAGGGTCTATATATAGTGTTCCACGAGATGAGAGGGGGAAAGAGGGGATACATGGGCCTCTGGCCCGGTTAGGCACGCGCAGGTGCCGGATGTCCGGCCTGGCTTTGGTCCAGGTACTGTGGCCTCGGGCCGGATTTCCGGGGGGGGGGGCTGCCGGATGTCCGGGCTGGTCGGGCCGGATGTCTGGGGCATCGGCCGGATGTTTGGCTCCTGGGACTTTGCAACCTTTGTCCTGCTGCTGTTGGCGTGGCCTTCAGGCTCCGGATATCCAGGCCAGGGGCCGGATGTCCGGCCACTGTAGCATTTCAGCGGTCTCCTTCGTTGTGCTTCATCATCCGTGTACTTGGGGACTTGGTCTTCATTCTGAGCATCTCCGAGGTGGTCTTCCTCGTACCTAAGCACACATAGCATTCCAGATTGAGGTAGTAGCCATGCACTACAAAAAAAACACCTCCGTGATGATACGTCTTTGTCACAGTAGGTCAAGTTTTCTGTCATGCATGTACATCCGTGAAAATTTTATGACAGAATCAAGATAGTCAAACCTGTGCTGTCGTAGAAGTGTTCCATGACAATACTGAAATTATCATCATGGAAGTGTCCACTTCCATGACGATAAATGTCGCGTCATGGAAGTGTTTTCGTCAAGGGTAACCGACACGTGGCATCCACCGTAACGGGTCGACGTTAAGCTATCGGGTGGGGTTTGGATCCGATAATCCGTTAGCAGCCCTGACCAATGGGGATTTTCCACGTGTAAATTTCTCATTCGCCGGCGGATCCACGTGTCAGCTCGGTGTTGCGACAGATGTCATCCATTCATTGGATGAGAGACGCCTATGATACGTCAACACGTGGCACGGCCCAACAGTGGCCCATTTAGGTTAAAAAGGCCAGCTCATTTGACTTGGTTAAAAGTTAGCAGGCCGGCCCCTGGAAAGCCTGTTACCGGCCTGTTCACATACAGCCCATTTACGGCCCGGGTACTCCCAGCCCGTTATGGCCTTTCAAAATTTGGCCCAGTAGCGTCATGTGGGCCATCCTATATGATTCCAGCCCATTGTCACTTTCGGCCCATCTATGGCCCATGAAGTCTTTCGGCCCATATGAGGCCTTTTGCATCTCTGGGCCCATTGACGGCCCGTGGTGAATCAGGTTCATCATGAACAGTAAACTGCTTTGAGCCCATTAACGGCCCATGATTCAGTTGGGCCGTTTCCAGTCCGTGTTTACTTTCAGCCTTCTAAGGGCCCATAAATTCTTGGGCTCATTTCCGGCCCTCGATTACTTACGGTCCGTTACTGGCCTGTTATGCTAATGGGCCAAATTCAGCCCGTGATAACAATCGGTACGTTTGTGGCCCGTTAACCCGTTGGGCTGTTTTCATCCTGTCCTGTAATCCGGCCCATTAACGACCCGTCATGCCTGTTGATAGAATTAAGCCTGTGCTATCTTCCGGCCTGTTAATGGCCCGTTATGGTCTGGGCCCATAAACGGACGGTTCCAATTTTAGCCCGTTTACGGTCCATATTGCGGTCTGGTTTTGGCCCACAAACAGTACGGCCCATGGATCCTACGACGCGTATGAGGCCCATGGATCCTATGGCCCGTAGGAGGCCCATGGATCCTACGGCCCGTAGGAGGCCCATCGTTACCACGGCCCGTATGTGGCCCATGGTTATTGCGGCCATTAGCTAACCAAGGAAAAAGAACTGCAGTGACTACAAGGAAACGAATAAACAAGACTATAAATAAATAAATAAGCAAGCAACTAACGCTAGGCTATTACGGCGATTACAGACATTACATTCGCCACCAATGCAAATAAAGGGAGCAACAAAGCAGCATATTACATACACTGGGCGTCTAAATTGGCCACCAGTGCAAATAAACGCGGCAGCAAAACAAGTCCAGAACTGAAACAACTTCAGAAGAGCTCAAGAAACGTTATCCTGGGTATCCACCATGCTGGCAATAAGCTTAGCAAGCTTATTAGCTTTCTCTTATTTGGCGCTAAAATCCTCCAACGCTTGCTGTTGCACCAGAAAGTATGCATCTGAATTCTCCAGGGACTTCCTCAGTCCTTCGGCTTCTTGTCGCAGCACAGCTGATCGATGTCTTTCAGCTTGTAGTTCAGACTCAAGAAACCGAACTGATTCAGACAGCGAGTTTGAAGAGCTTGTGCAAGCGGTAGTGGCCAGTAACTCGAACACTACATCAAGACAGGACTTTGGGGTTGTCTCACTGTCTTCAAGATAGTTTTCCTTATCTGTTTTATTAGCTTTGTTGGAGACCACCAAGGTTGTCTCACTATCTTCAACCTTATCTGTATTACTTCCTTTACCATTGCTTAATGTGGTACTCATCTCCAATATTCTGTAAGCATTCTAAAAGAAGAAACAAGCAGACACATAACAGGTCTAGCATGTAGTATATGAAACTCATTTTGGTGAACCAGTTCAGTAGGAACGTGGACATGATTAAACTATCAAGTCTTCTATTGCAAAGTAGTACATTATAAAAGCATCAAACAAACATATATCTATGTGCTACTATCACTGCATTGTCTTGCCAAATCAAAATAGAGACACAGTTCAAATCATATCAGTTGAAGACAAAATAGCATTGAAAGAATATAAGTGTGGGAAAGTACACGGCACCACAAGATTTCAGATGGGTACCACGGGTATACATGTACAACTAACAACACTATTGGCTCTGTTTTGATGCTAGTATTGTGCATGATATGAGAATACAACTGCCTACACAATTGAAATTGAAATCAACATAGATCAATTTAGAAGAGCAAACCAGTTAAAGAAACATGTTTAAACAAACCTGTTGTGCCATTGGAGTTTCGATTGGATCCTTCTATTTAAAAATTAGTTGGTATGAGTAAATACAGTGATACAAGAGCAAAGCAGTATGCACCATAGCTATGGAATCTTACCTGAGAACAGTTGTTCTTCAGGTTTAAGCACTTGTTCTACAAGAAGAGAGTACAGTAAGACGCAGCCATATAGTACTTCAAAATGAAATATGATCTCATAGACCCTACCAGATTCATGGGTCTAGACCAATACAGAACAAGGCGTTCCCAGTCATCGTCCCGTAAATGTGTCTCCGGAGAAAGTAAGGGAATTTGATGAGTTTCCTTGCCAGTGAAATACGTTTTCTTCAGGTAATTCCGATATTGCCGCAAAGCATTCTTGAAGATAGCACAGGTTACCTCATCCTGAGTTTCCAAATCGGTCATTCTCTACACACAAAAATGGGAACATTGTTGTGTTATAACCAGCAGGGAGGTAGAACGTATGGGACAAAGCAAAGTAATTTCCATGAATACTTACACATAACTCCTGGAGGAACACCTGCAACTGGCTTTTTCCTTCATCTTTAGTATAATATTTCCATGATGGGAAGATACGCACATAGGATTTAACAACATCTAATGCGATAGACGCTAAACTATGGATGACTGGTTCTACTTCGTCCACAGGAATAGGTGTACTAACTAGTGGAGTTGGGGTTTGCCGTGGTAGTCCTGGCGCTTTGGGCACTGGAGCTGCCTTACTAACTGCTCTTGTTTGGGAGCTCTGTTGTGGAGATGGTGTTGTGTTAACTGGAACTGGGTTACTATCTGCTGGGATTGGGGTTAGATTGGGTGAAGCTGGTTCTCTATCCATCGGAGTAGGGGTATAATCTGCGATAGTCTGGGTTATGTGTGGTAGGGCTGGTTCTTGTGCAAGTACAACCAGGGTGCTATCTCCATCGACAGGTAGCGCTATTTTATTTGAAGACCGTGTTTTTAATCCGCTAGATACTGCCATCACCCCCTCCAATTCAAATGGCTGATAAACAAGAAAAGTAGTTGAATGTACAGACCTTGTATGAGACAGATGCAATAGATAGTGAAGAAAAAAGTAGGCATGAAATAGTTCACATATATGTTGTTTAACTAAACAGGATAGCATGACATAATTTCACATATATGATGTCTATCTAAACAGTATAGCATGACATAATTCACAGATATGATGACTAACTAAAAAGGATGGCATGAGATAATTATATGATGTCTTTAGTAAATAGGTTCGCATGACATAATTCACATACATGTTATCTAAGTAAACAGGATGGCATGATATAATTCTCATACGGGATTTATATACTAAGCAGATGGCATTCGCACATATGATGTCTAAACTAAGCAGATGGTGTTGACTATTGTGTATATGATGTCTAAACTATGCAATGCAAGACAGCATCTGCATGATATGAGCAGTATAACCGTGCCAAGTTAGAGAATACACCTCGGGGGGGTAGGACTGGTCATCTGTCTCTGAATCCTCCTCTGAGGAGCTATCTGGATCCAGCAAGAGATCTAGTTTGACAGGTAGCACTGTCTGCTCTGAAGAACTTGTTTTCACTCCAGATGTTTTCATCACCCGCCCAAATGGCTGATTCACAGGAAGAGTAGTTGAATGTACAAACATTGTCGACAAATGGAAATGTAATGGAAAAAAGGAATGGCAAGATATAATTCAAATATATGATGCCTGGCTAAACAGGATGGCATTGCATATTTCACATATACTATGGCTGACTAAAAAAGATGGCATTGCATAATTCACATATGTGATATAGAAACTAAATAGGTGGCATTACAGAACATGTCTAAACTAAGCAGATGACATATATGATGTCGAAAGTAAGCAAAGCAAGGCACCATATGCATGATATGACCAACATCATCATGCCAAGTTAGAGCAAACACCTCGGGGGGTAAATAGGAGTGGTCAGCTCCCTCTGACTCCACAGTTGAACAGCTATCTTCCTTTGGATTACAATCTGGAGGAGGGGGGTGGGGTTGCCATTGCACCCACCATGGAGCGATGTCTGCATGACATTGTATTGCCGCGCAAGACTCTTCTCTTTTTCTCTACATGTTCAGCATGACTGTGTACAATAACTGACATGCATACGAAAAAAATATAGTGAGATTAAGTAAGGAGAGCATGCAGAAATCTAGAGTGATGGTAACAACTAGTGGATAGATCCAAAAATAATGATAGCAGGCAAATGATAGCTTAATTTAATAAAAAGACAGATGATGGCTGCTTTACTGTTTGTTTCCCACCCAAGATGAACGACATAGTAGATACCCTAGATGAAACAGATAGTAGATCAATATACTATTCATTGCTGCCTCGATATGTGCCCCACAAGCATTTTCAAACTCAAGTTTGAACATTAATTTGGACCTGACTTGGAGTCTAAGAGATGAACAAGACGATAAACTAGCAGGTAATATTAAGCAATGCATAAAGTAAGCAGAAACAAAAGAGTGTGACCTCTCTTGCGGACCCGTGTACTCCTCAGGTTCATCTGCTAAGTCGATGATGGTGATGCAGTTGCGGTGGCTGCCGGCGGCGGGTAAGGAGATCTAAGGTAGTGAAAGACGGTAAGGAGTCGTGATGTCTGGTATGGTGGACGCTTTTGTTGATGGAGCAGCTCAGGTGAGGTGGACGACGATGCGACAGGAGTAGGACAAACCACACAAAGTTTTCTTTGACACCTATCTGTAAATGAAGTAATTCTATAAGGGCTCCTTTGCCTTGCAGGAAGAGCACAGGAATGCAAAGAAACACGGCCAAATTAAAGTCAAACCACCTGCAAATGTGTACAGTTAGAATGTTATTATGCCACTAATGCACTTAGTCTTCTTTTCATGCATCGGATTTTGATAAGTAGGTCCAGGTGGATGTTAAAATTTCTGTGTTTTTCCTTTGAAACAGACACGAAAGGAAAAAAACCTTCAATTTTGTTTTGCTCCATTCCTTTCAACCAAATGCATGAATAATTGAATAGTAGGGTACCATAGGAAAATTTCCTATTGCTATGGTTTTCCTTCACTTTTTCCTTTGAACCAAAATAGCCCTAAGGGATCGACATGAATGTAGAGTAAAAATTGATGCGACAAGTGTACAACCTCTTTGGCGTAGGCGTGTCGACCTCAGCATCATTGGGTCGGTCGCTGAAGATGTTGCGGCAGAGGTTGCTGTCGGAGCTGGGGAAGAAGATCTAAGTCGTCTGTAGACGGCGTCGAGGGTACTGCTCTATTGTGATGGATGGTTCCGTTGTTGGAGCACCTCCGGCGAGCTGTACGACGTCGAGGCTGAAGCAGTACAAGACGAACATCGTTAATCTGAAGTGGGATTCTAATACCATCTCCAATAGATGATGTAAAATACATCACCAAAAAGTGCTAGCTATAAAATTTACATCACCAAAAGACAACCAACTCCAACAGATGATGTAAAAACTATTGACTCTGAACTTAACTGTCGAAACTGAATTTTACTGTTGAAACTGACTGTTACCGTCGAAACTGAATTTTACTGTCGAAACTAAATGCACTAGTAGCAGACAAGCACTTCGTTGGTAGTTTAGGCCGCTCGAGCACTGGTAGCAAAGAAGCAGTGATCTAAATCAGCAGCCGCTAAATAGGGAACGCACTAGCAGCTAGCAGCCAGAGCAACAGCGCGAACGAGAGCCAGAGCAGCAACTCGTGTAGCTGCAGCCACCCGTGTACCAGCATCAGCAGCACGAGCGAGAGCAACAGTAGAGCAGCAGCACGAGCGAGAGCAAGAGCAGAGCATCAACGCGAGCTAGAGCTGGAGCAGCAGCAGCAGCTCCAGCTGGTATGGACGCTACCGCCGAGGGAGCCTCGCAATGGGGGAGATCCGCCGTGGAGGATGTCGTCGGCGACGCCGGCGTCAAGGGAGCCGGGCCATGGCAGAGCGGGATCGAGCACCGGCGGCGCCGTGAGGTCGAGTGAAGGAGAAGATGCGATGAGTGTACAACCTCTTTGGTGCCGCTGAGTAGGCCTTGGCTTCATCCGAGGAGTCGGTGAGGATGCTGCGGTTCCGGTGGGGCAGGTTAAGGTGGCGCTGTGGGAATGGAGCAGCCACGATAGATGAGGCGATCATCGGAGCTGCTCCTTAGAGGTGGAGGACGGGGCGGCTGAACTGATGGGACGACGAGAATGACGACGGATCCTCATCAGGTGCGGTGGATGAGGGACGTCGAGCTATTGCGGTGGACGACGTCATCGGGGAAGAGGCTCCGGCGGGGCGGCGGTGGGGGGGCGGACCGAGGAGGGTGGGATTTCGCGGCTGGTGGAGAGAGGTTTTGGCGGCCTCGGGTTTTGAATGGGGAAAAGAAGGGGATGGGAGGGGGGAACCATGACTTAGGGACGCGCTTGTCCGAAATGTAGGGTAAGTTACAAAACTACCCCCACCAATTAGAACTAGCGGCTCTTTCCGCCCAGGGGTAGAACGGGGATTTCGCGTGTCGGGATTTCGCAGGAGGAGGGAGTTTTCGCGTGCGTTGTAATTTCGGGATAGCAAGGCACGGGTTGAGAAGGAGTGAGTTTTCGGAGCACAAACAGAGAAAGAGATATCTTGAAATTTCGGCATAATAAGGTGTGGGTTGAAATTTCGGGACAAGGCTAACGTGTACGGTACCATATCAATTCGCACTTCCCTCAACCAAAAAAAATTAAAAAAAATCAATTCGCACCACACAAGAGAGGGTCTTGTCCCGTTTTACTGTATGAATTACTACAAATGTCATTCAAAACTTTGAATCCATGTTATGTTCAATTAAAATATTTCGCTAGGTGCATAATGCATGTAACCTACTCAAATGAACATTTTAGTGCATTCCAAATGTATATACTACCGCTGCAATCTGAACTAAATTGGAATTCATTTCACTATCTGAATAAGAATGTACAATCATGATTGTTGTCAAGTTAAACCATCATCTGTATATTATCTTCACAACACACCACATGATTACTGTCAAGTTAGATATGAACTATGTGTACTATATGAACTCGAATTCAAATTTTTGAATCCACTTTATGCTGATTTCAAATAATAGTACATTTCAAGCTCTAGCTAGATCTTCATAATCTAAACCATGTTTCATATGTATAATGTGTTTATCACACAATGTATAGTGCCCCGCCCCCTACGCCTACAAGTACTTAGCTGTGAGCTGCAAAAGCCACACATTATCACAAATTCAAATAAATGTGAGACTATTTGAGATATATATATATATATATATATATATATATATATATATATATATATAATATAGTATAACATGTTCATGACCACACCATCTGTATCACCATTATAATGTGAGATTGACGCGCGACCGGTGGACTGTAGCCGACGAACCTTCTGGCGTAAGACATAAATGAGGGAGCCCCAAGATATTTTATACTACATCGCACACGATTCTTGCTAATAAACTGTTTGTGGTGTACTTGATTTTTTCATTTTGACTTGAAAGACAAAATGGGGTTACGGCAGGAAAGGTCGGTGTTTGAATTACTAGAACATTTATCTGCAGTGAACATGCAACTATAGGAGTGTCGTGCTAAAATTTGGAATTTTTCCGGGTTCGTTTGACCTTTTTTATACATTAATTGAGTTCTCTAGGCATTTCATGTGCATAATTCAAATTTGAACTACAGGCACATGCTCCAGTGCACCAAAATGGGTTGAAAAATCGTATATGTGTCCTTGGGTGAATGTTTAGGTCCCATACAAGAAATGGGAGTGAATTTCAAACGTCTGTGCGTCGTGGCTCGGCCGAAAACATTGAGAAAATTGGTTTTAAAATTCATGTAAATCCAAAAATTGCCTAAAAATCACGAAACTTGGCATGGTGTCTTGACATGGCACCAACATGCCTTGGTAAAAATTTTGTTCGATTTGGGACAAGTTTTGGCATAAGCTTCTTACAAACCAGAGCTTCTCTCAAGAAGGTTCATGGTTCCGACACGGAGCGTGTCACCTTTCTGAGCGAAATGACATAGGCTACCTCTTCCTACCTTGATTTTTTTACATAGGCAACATAGACCGATAGGAGTGTCGTGCTAAAATTTGGAATTATTCCGGGTTCGTTTGGCCTTTTCTATACATTAATTGAGTTTCTAGCCATTTAATGTCCATAATACAAATTTGAACTACAAGCGCATGCTCCACTGCACGAAAATGGGTTGAAAAATCGTATATGTGTCCTTGGGTGAATGTTTAGGTCGCATACAAGAAATGGGAGTGAATTTCAAACATCTGGGCGTCGTGGCTCGGCCGAAAACATTGAGAAACTTGGTTTTTAAATTCCTGTAAATCCAAAAATTGCCTAAAAATCACGAAACTTGGCATGGTGTCTTGACATGGCACGAACATGCTGTGGTAAAAATTTAGTTCAATTTGGGACAAGTTTTGGTATAAGCTTCTTACAAACCGGAGCTTCTCTCAAGAAGGCTCATGGTTCCGATAGGGAATGTGTCACCTTTGTGGGCGAAACAACATACACTGCCTCTTCCTGCCTTGATTTTTTTACAGAGGCAACATAGGCCAATAGGAGTGTCACGCTATAATTTGGAATTATTCCGGGTTCGTTTGACCTTTTTATACATTTATTGAGTTTTCTAGGCATTTAATGTGCATAATTCAAATTTGAACTACATGCACATGCTCCAGTGCACCAAAATGGGTTGAAAGATAGTATATGTGTCCTTGGGTGAATGTTTAGGTATCATGCAAGAAATGGGAATGAATCTCAAACATCTGGGCGTCGTGGCTCGGCCGAAAACATTGACAAACTTGGTTTTTAAATTCCTGTAAATCCGAAACTTGCCTGAAAATCATGAAACTTGGCATGTTGCCTTGACATGGCACCAACATGCTGTGGTAAAAATTTTGTCCAATTTTTTGAAGGCACACACATTAACAACCAACAAAGTTATTTTGGAACAAAGAGCTGCCACGTTACAATCAAAAACACAAGTGTTATTCAAACCGTGGGCGTTGTACTAACCATTTACGTGCTGCCACGCGTCCCCATTTTTATTGGCTAGGAGGCGCCGTGCAGGGTAGCTATTTGAGTAGACGGGAGGCATGGAGCAGACCGCTGCGCAGGCTTATCGGGAGGTGAGCCATTTGACCTCCATCCGCCGCCCACCTCGCTCCCAACTTCTCCATTAATGGCGCTCGAGCCTGGCTAGGTCTCAGTCGACTGAGATTTAAGGGAGAAAAAAGAAAATTTGAAAACAAAAATTTGCACGGATAACTCACGGACATAGCCTCGACTGAAACGTAACGAAGACTTAGCAAGACTGTTATATGTGATGATGATGGCAATGGATAGTAATTGTCTTACATATTCAGGAAGACAATTTGAAATGCCACACACAACAACGCCCGAAAGACACAGGGGCAAAAGAAGAAGGAAGAAGACGCAGACAACAATCTGGGTCGCTGCTCTATTCCTTCTTGATGGGTTGCTGCAGGGCACGGAGTTCCTCCGACTCCTTCTTCATCGCCTCCACGACCTTCACCTCCTTTCGCCTCTCCTCCGCCATCTTCATCATTGCATCCATGGCGATGGAGTTCTCACGGCGAACGGCAATGATCTCTTTCACATCATCAATACTTCGCTTGATAGCAGATTTGGATTCCCGCACCAGCCTTTCGCGCTCGATGCGGAGGTTGGCATTATCGTCCATAATTTTCTCGACCATGGTGGCCGTCTTCTTCATCATGACAGTGCCCTCCTCATGCTGCTTCGCACTGCCGGCGATCTTGGCCCTCAGCAGGTCGCGCTGGGTGCGGAGCTTCGCTTTGTCATCCCTTAGTCCCCAGATGACGCTGATCGACTTATCAAATGAGGCATTGATCTCCTCGTGCAGCTTCGCCCAGCCAGAGATCTCATCCTTCAGCTTATTGAGCTCAACATGCATGCACCTGCGAGAGCCCTCGCCTTCCCGGAAGAGATCTTCCCAGGCCGCCGCGCCGCAGCAAGACCTCTCTGCTGATTCCGCGGCACGGCGGGTCAACCTTGCGGCTTCCACGGCGCGGCCGGACCACTGTGCTGCTTCGGCAGCGTGGCGGGACCTCTATGCTGCTTCGGCGGCGCGATGGGACCTCTGTGCTGCATCGGCGGTGCGGCGGGACCTCACGGTTGCTATCGCAGCGAGGCAGGACATCTCTGCTGCTTCCGCTTCCATGCTCGCCGCTCCCTGGTCAAATCTTGACGAAGAACTCCTACGGGCCATGGCAGACGCAAGGAACGACGAAGAAAGACTTGTTTGTTTGTTGATGAGGAATTGAGGTGGATTGTGCAGTCATTTTCGAGTAGGTAGTATTTAAAACCTAGGAATAAGCTGCTAAGTGGGAAAACGTTTAGGTTTTGATCGGTGTGAACAGGTTTTCAATTAAATATAGCGTGTTAATTTGTAATGTGACGGGAAACAAGCTCAAAATTTATTGACGGTTCCGGTTTTGAAGTGCGGCACGATTCCCAGATGGTGTAACGTGGGCAAGTGTTCTCGGATGCGTACGTGGCGTGTGCACCGCAATCGGCGATGTCAGCACACGACTTGTTCCATCACGCACAATTCTTTTAATTAGACTGTGTGCCCGTATGAGTAATGCTAGACGCACGGAGATTTACTTAAGGATTTTATAGGGTAGCTGAAGTGGACCAATAGAATTGGAGATTAGCGGAGGTTCGGGCCCACCCCGGCTGCAAATCAGGGGGGGGGGAGAAAGATTAGTTAGTTGAAGATCGTGTAAAACGCCCATAACAGGCCCGTGTGTATAGGATTATCGGTGCCCGTATATCGCAGACTCCTTGATCTGGCTGAGAGCATCTCCAACAGCCTTTCTATATTTGCACTCACTTACTCCCTCCGTTTCTTTTCAGTCTGCATATAAAGTCTGGTCAAAGTCAAGCTTTGTAAAGTTTGACTAACTTTATATTAAAAAATAACCTCCTCCAATAGCCTTTGTATAAGTGGTCCCCCACCTAATTTTTTTACAAAGCTTGCTAAATCTCCCATCCCACTTTGTATATTTGCAAACCCAAAGGGCACTTGCTAAATTTTGGCAAGGCTTTGTAAAAGTGGTCCCCTTCATATTTTTGTCTCAATGACTAGTGGGCCAGTGTGTGATATGTACGTGTATGTGTGAGCTGCGTATGTGCGTCGTGTGTGCATGTATGTGTGTGATGCGTGCGTGTGTATGTGTACGTGTACGCATGTCTGCGTGTATGTGTACGCGTGTGTACGTGTACATGCGTGTGTACGTGTACGCGTGTGTGCTACGTGTGTGTACGTGTACGCGTGTATGTACATGTATGCGTGTGTGTACATGTACGTGTGTGTGCTGATTTTGTGTACGCGTACGTGTGTGCACACGTGTACACGAGTTGTGCTAGTATACGTGTGATGTGTCTATGACAAACTGTCCCCATATGTCATTGTGTTTTGTGCAAATATAGCAATCCGATATACAAAGGCTACCAAAGAAAAAAATATGTTGGCTTTGTAAACCTTTTCTCTCCTCTTGCTATAACATGTTTTTATAGCAATCCAATATACAAAGGCTGTTGGAGATGCTCTGACCGTTTCTGTTGTTTTGGCTCATCGGAAACAGTTCATCCGAGTGAATTGTTTGCCGTCTATCGCACACACCTTGATCTGGCTGACCGTTTCTGTTGTTTTTGCTCATCGGAAACAGTTCATCCGAGTGAACTGTTTGCCGTCTATCGCACACACCTTGATCTGGCTGACGTTTTTGTTGTGTTGGGTAATCGCAAACAGTTCATCCGAGTGAACTGTATGTCGTATATCGCACACACCTCGAACTGGCTGACCATTTCTGTTGTTCTGGCTCATCGCAAACGGTTCGTATGGATCAACTGTATGCCACGTATCGCACACGCAACTCTAATATGAATCGTGCTTGATGTCTCCGCCATCGCACACAGTTCGTCTTATTGGTGACGGTTTTAATACGACGCCGTTTGCGATTAATGCATCGCACACAGTTTGGTCGAGGGGTCTCTAATGCATGTGTCGCGTTAGGACCATCCTGCAATAGTGTCTCACACGCACGCGCACACACAGACACACATCCCCTCTCTTATTGATATTGCAGTCATACCCTCCGTTTGTCTAGTAGGCCTCTCCCACCATCTCCGAGAAGCAACTCCACCACCACCCCTCCGGCACTCTAGCTCTGTCTCTCTCCCAACCTTATTCCTCTCCTACACATATGTATGGATGCCGATCGATCTCCCTCGATACATAGCTAGGTGTCTCCTTCTCCACACATATACTAGTCGATCTACCCCTGTCTCTGCCGCCCCCCACACACACCGATAGTCGAACGCTCTAGTTAGGTCTCCCTGCCACACACAAACTGCATATGTGCCCTCTCACGTTCTAGTAGGCCAACCACCCAATATCTTTCACGTGCGCACACACAATTTCGCTGGCTCTCTTTATCGATCTCGCACCCATACACTTTCATCCCTCTCTTCGATGCTATCGATATATATCTCACGCCGACGATCCCTCCCCTCTCTTCTCGTGGATTGCCCCCTCTATATATGATATATCTAGGCCTCCATTTCACACACATTGCACATGTTACATTTTTTTGAGATATCATCGACTCATATTCCCTGTCCATCTCTCACGCACACAAATACACTTACGAAACCCCCCCCCCCAAAAACACTCACGAACGCACTCACCATCTCTCTCTAGGTTTGTATCTCTCTCACACACACCCACGTAGGTGGGGTACGTTCACAAAGAGAAGAGGTGCACGCACGACGCACGTACTCACGTCTCGTTCCCAACCACACCCGCGTGGGTACACGGTGGAGCTCATTTCTGTACGAAAAGGCAGCCCACGTGATAATTTGATGCATGTAGCGGTTGTTCACTTGATGGAGGGTCGTGTACCACGCATGAACGAAACAAAGTGTGACTTGGTGCGTTAATTTTAAATAAAGTTTATTCCTTAATGGCACGTACATAATATAAAACAATTGTTATCAAGAGAAAAAAGAACACCGCTCTACTATACTAGTATAAAATATAGGCTGGAGCCTCAATGCTTGCTTGCTGGTGTTCGTTTCTTCACACTTTCTCACACAAGACGGCGGGGGCCAATCTCTCTCTCTCATCGCTGGTCACTGATCCGGCCGGATCCCGTCCGCTGGCAGAAAGGGAGGATGTGCAGCGTTGCCCCAGTCGCCGGTGTCGAGGCAGGAAACTCACTGCCGGCCCGTCCCGATCTGCGGTACCCGCCGTTCTCTCCGACCAAGCTCCGGCGCGATAGAGCCTTCGCAACTTGCTTGCTGCCGTAGCAGATCCCGGCCATCGCCGCCCTCCTAGTTACATCCCGACGACCCTCAGGTACAACTTCCTCTGGAACCGGCCTTGCTCCACTGCCCAACTTCCCATGTCGCTGCATGTGGAAAATCCTGCATGTGGATCTTCTCTAGTTCTTTGCCTAAAACGTAGCTCGGCCGGCGTACTTCCCATTTTGCAATCTCATCCTCACACCGTTTGAGAGAAATCACTGTGCTGCTATCTCCCCCTAAAGACAATGAATATGCTTCTTTTTGTCGGCGTATGTGTCATCAACTGTTGACCAGTAATTGTTTCCTTTCTACCTCTTTTTCCAAACAGGGCTATCCATTTCACCTTATTGCTATTGCGACCTTTTGGTGAACTGCACAAATCACTTTTTTCTTAAGAGTGTTTTGTGCAGTTCCACTAAAATGTCACACGGGGCAACCTTTGTACATTTCAGTGGGACTGCACAAAGGGAGATTGGTTGTGCTATCCTCCTCAACCAACTCCGAGACTAATCTTCTCCAACAAGCAGTTAGTTTTATGAGAGATTGCAAAGGTGATCGGCTTCTATTTGTGCGTGTATGTTTCATCACCTAGTGTCACTATTATTGTAAAAACACTTATTCATATCATTGCAAACAGGGATGCTTAGCTCGATTTTAGTGGAGCTGCACAAAATGATCGGATGGTCCATGTCCTCCATAGACTTCTTTCTTGGCTAACATGTCTTGTTCAGTTCGACAGAGCTGCGTGAAACTAGCTGCCGACCAATGAACACCGTGGCCAGGAAATGGAACCATGCCTACAGACAGCATCAATCAATTTTTATTTTTTCTTTATTTGTAGACATTCTCACAACTTTTTCTTCAGTTGTGATGTAAATATTGGGGCTGATCTGCGAATCATTGTGATGCATTAGCATCCATGTTAGTTTTTTTGTATTTGAAGGAATGTTGTAACGAGACAACCTTGTATTTGATGGAATGTTGTAACGAGACAACCTTGGAGGCCAGTGGACACAAGAAACCAAAGTTGAAAGCTTCATAGCATTATAGTATAATTTATTATGCTGGAAAATTATGTGACATATAAACAAATCCTGAAAGCTTGATAGCAATGCCAGAAACCATTGAACTTCCTTTCGCCGACATGTGGGACATCCAGCATCCTGGTCCATGTTCCATGCACCAATATTGAGTGCACAACCGCAGGGTGGTTCACCCCAGTCATTGCACCGCAGTAATAATGACTATTGAGCAGTCAAATCACAGGGCCCCACCTTTGCCATAGTAAGTTGCTCGGACGAAGCAACCATCATTTCACTATTTGTTGAATCCGCTCGTACTCCAATATTTCCACAGTAAGTTGCTCGGACAAAGCAACCATCATTTCACCTTTCCCACAGTAAGTACCTCCTTTTTATTCTAGAAACCACCACACGTGAATATTGGATGGTAGCAGCACAACATCAATATGGGTTTATGGGGCTCAATTCAAAAATTGGAACCAACCAATGAACTACTAGATGGTGAGCGTTTGGAGTAGTACGTATCAACGCATGCATGCATGAGGAGTACAATGACCAATAACATTTACATGCATTGGTTAGTTTTCTGTTAATCCTTGCACGCAACAATTTAATGCGCTTTGAAATCTAAACATGTGATTGTGACCAGTAAAATTTAGACTGACAAAATGGTATAGTAATACAAAAATTTTGTGATTAAGCTCTATAAACCAGATGTGACTGATATACTGTAGCAGGACGGTTGACGGGATTAGTAGAAAGCGAAGTGCCTTTTTAGCGGGGATTTGCATCTATGAAGGTGCAAAACCAAGTGTTACTACTACACCAAACAAGTTCAAAACAAGAAACTGGACTCACTCACGGCATGCCTGTCACGTTTGGTCCGTCGGTCAAAGCGGTTCCTCTTGGCATATCATTTTTTTAGAATGCTCTTGGCATATCACTAACATGTGGGAGGGAGTGGGAGCAAACCGACCTCAATTGATGGCAAAATCGCCAACCCGCCGCACTTTGAGAGATAAGTGGAGCTAGAAGCGATACGGGCTGGTAGAGCTAGGTGTCGCACAGAGGCCGAGAATATGGTGATAGCGTGAGATGGGCCATGTATGATGTAACTACACTGGGCTTCCGTGTTTCGGACTCCTCTGGTCTAGTACTCCACCGCGTGGTTCCTGGCTCCTTCTCGATCGTCGGAAATTGTTCTTCTTCCTTTTGCCGACACGTGGGACATCCAGCATCCAGGTCCACGTGTCATGCAAGAATATGGAAATAAGTAGTGTAAGCGAGACTCACCAACGGCAACGGTCACCAACGTAGGTGGAGTACGTGCACGAATCACCCGCAAAAAAAAGGAGTACGTGCACGAAGAGAAGATGTGCACGCACCGATGCATGTACTCTTTGCCTCTTTCCCTAAAACACACGCACGGGTACATGGTGGAGCTCATTTCTGTACGAAGAGGCAGCTCACGTGATAATTTGACGCGTGTAGTAGTTGTTCACTTAAGTGGAGGGTCGGGAACCACGCGTGAACGAATCAAAGTTCGACCATGACGCGGTGCGCATTATTTATAAATAAAGTTTTTTTTCTTCAATGGCATGTACGCAAAGAAAATTCTTCAATGGCATGTGAATCGTGCATGTCCAATGACGGAACACGGGATGGTAGCCATGGACATGGTCGGCCCTTTTTGGAGACTACTAGTACAGAACTTCGGACAAAACTTATATGCGGACTAAAAAGGACCGGAGGGAGTACTACTTTGATGTGTCCCATCAACTCGTAGAACAAGGAGAAGCTTCCTTACTACGCCCTCTCCCTCGCCCACGCGTGCTCGGTGGCTCACGGGACGAGGAGAAGCTTTTGCTTACTACGCGGTGGACATGCAGCAGTTCATTCGGTGTCAGATTGCCAGAACTATATAATCCTACTACTCATACTATAGTACTACTACTAGTAGTAGTATCATCATCATTGTTCGACTTCCGGAAGAGGCGAAGAGCCAAGCGCAAGGTCAGTTATAGCCAAAGCTGCGCCACCTTTTAGTAATCTCACAAAGCGTGTCAGAGCCTGTGCAACAGCCACACAATTAGCACGTACACATTTACTAGTAAGTTCTAAGGGACATATGCCAACATGCCACACAAGTTCATACCCCATTCCTGTATTAAAAATTTTGCACTACTCTACATAGATTAACAACGCTCCCATAATTTTGTGCACGACTACTCCACTTAAACGTTATCGATGGACTCCATGTACACCACCTAGTTCCAGCCCCAGGCGTTCTTCATAGAAGGCACGATCCATAGCGGCGGGCAACGGTAACCATGGTCTCAGCTTTCTAGTGTGGTTCCACACGATGGAGATTCATCCTAGCTGAAGCGGCATAAATCAGGAGTCTGGAGCAATCCCAAGCCCGCTTCTGAGGTTCTGACCGCCCTGGCCCACCAAAACCCCCTCTCCCTCCCGCGTGCGCTTCCCCCCGGCGCCAGCTTCCTGCATTCACGTCACTGTTGAGCGCGCCGCTCCACATTGAAGGCGGCTCAGGGCGGACGCGGTGAAAGTGAGAGGCCGCGTCCGCCATTGAAGCGGTGCACCGGCCGAGGGCGCCGCCCGCTGCATGCCCGGCTGAATGCGCCTCCTCGCCGCATTCAAACGCCTTCATTAAACCCGCGTGGAAGCCAAGAAACCTAGTACATCCACACGTCCATTCAGGAGCGGGCCGGCATTAAACGCAACGCCGGTCCAGCTCCTCCTTCCACCATTTTCTCCACTCTTTCGATGGCATCCAACCAGCAGGAAGAGCAATTCTCCGGCATAAAAGCCGGCTGGATGGCCCGCCTAGCCCGGCGGTTACGAGCGAGGCAGCTCACTGCTCCACCTCCCTCGCCTAGCCCGACGGAGCCAGTTGCCACCCCCAGCCAGCGCGTGGTTCAGCAACTCGACGCTCCAGGCCAGCTCGAGGAGGACTGGCGAGTTGCTCCACACCCGCACGGCGCCTCCAGTGCCTGCGACCGCGCCATCCGCCATCGATGCATGCTTAGCCATGCCATGCAGGCAGAGAAAGAAGCCGGCTGCGCGGATGTCGATGAGGTGGCGGCCAGCACGTCCACGCCCGCCGCCATCATCGAGGAGAACTAGAACATGGGAGGCCGCCACCGCTTGTATCCCATGAAGGCCACCGCCGAGGTGACGCCGGCGTACACAGCCGGTGTCTTGCACGGTTCTTCTTTAGCGCAGACCATTGTCGACCCCGCATGGGCTCCACGAAAGCGGAGGCGCCCCCTTCCCCTTTGGCTGAAGCATTAGCCGGGGGTTCCACTCCGATGAGCGGTGGGGAAGCGAGCCGCCCTTTGCGCTGAAGCATATACCTCCGGGGCTCCCGGCAGTCCGATGATCGGGCTGCCGGACATGAGGAAGACAAAAGGAGCCGCCGGCGACCATTTAGATTAGGTATTAATTATACCTCTAGAGCCGGACTAGCACCGCTTAGTTGATGTAAATGTAATGATATCCATCATGTTTATATGAAATCCGGCCATGCTTGCATGAATTTTGTCTTGTTGGTTCGAACTGTTGTCAAAATGTATGCGGCTACGGTTGGATGGCGTCCTCCCGCATCCGTGTCCGCTCTCACGCACACGCGCACACACACACACGCGCGCTCACGACTTTTTGTACACACCATCTCTGTCTAGGTCAGTGTCTCGTTGTCTCTGAGAGAGACACACACACACACACACGCACACACACACACACACGAGGAGAAGAAGCGCACACACACACTCGATCGTTCCCTCACGCACACGCGCGGGTACACGGTGGAGCGCATTTGCACACGAAGAGGCAGCTATGATAATTTGACCCATCTAGTTATCCACTTAATGTAGGGTCTGGGACCACATGTGAGCCATACAAAGTGCGACCTGAATGCGGTGGCATGGTTATTGATCGAGTTTTTTTACTGGTACATTAAATGAAAAGATGGCTCTGCGCGTATTCAATTTAAAACGATTGCTACGGAGAGGAAAAAAATTACTCCACTATATATGTAGGCTGGAGCTTCGGGACTTGCTTGCGAGGGTTGCTCTCTTCTTCTCACTCTCTCACCCTCTCCAGATCTAAACAAGACGGTGGTGCCCACTCTCTCTGTTTCGCTTTCTTCTCACCGGTGGTCACAGATCCGGCCGGATCCCTCCCGCTGGGTAGGGTATGAGGTGTAACGTTGACGCGGTCACCGATGGCGAGGGAGGAAGCCGACGCGCGCCGTCTTCTCTGACCTGGAGCCAGCGTGGGTAGTCCTCCACACCCTTGCTCGCTGCCGTCGTGTTGGCAGATCCCGTCGCCTGCCTCACCACATCCCGTCGACCAGAGGTATAACTTCTTTTAGAACTGGCCTTCTTCTAATGGGTCAGCTCCCCACGTCGCCGCATCCTTTTTTTTCCATCAAGTTTGGTTTTCTCCCCACATCGCTGCATCCTGCATGTGGATATTCTTCAGTCCAAAGCTCCCCATGTATCTAGATAGCCCCGTCGGCTTGTTGAACACTCGAACACCACCTAAATTTTTACTACTAGAGGAAAAAAGGTAATGCATGAAGATAAATAGATGGCCTGGTTGAATGTGGAATTTTTTTTTGGGGTGGGTGGGGTAGCAAAGACTGGTTAATGAACCGATCTCTTTGTTAAAAAGGGCAATAAGTGGGGTGGGGGCGAAGGGTGGGGGTAAGTACTAGTAGTAAGATTCTGGCCTGACCGGTCTCTTGGTCGAAAAAGGAAAGAAAGTGAGGGGGTGCTGGGTGGACAACGCAATTGAGAATGAGCACGGCTAGATTTCCTGTGGTCACGCAGCAAAAGGTCACTGACGAGATCACGAGAACAAAAATGGCACAAATCCAGACATTCTGCTTGCATGTTTGCCGCTCTCGGCAACCACCTCTGCCTCACCACTTTATGCCTCGGTGGAGGTAAAACATGCTTGTGCCTCACCTATCCCTATGCCCTCACTGCAGCTGTTAATCTAATATCTGGTAAAATGAAACAATGTCACTGTTAATGTGATGTCACTCTTAAGTAATGCTGCTGTCAATCTATTGCCATTGATAAACTGAAGCAATGCCACCACCGTTTTATGAAATGCTTCTGTCTTGCTTTATTTCCCATGAAGAGTGCTTTGGGGTGTTACACTTAAATCTCACGCCGGTAACATAGCTTCATCTCAGTGGAACTGCAGAAATTTAATTGCACATTTGGTTGACACGACGATGTATTTCTCCTTTTCGTATCACCCTTTGTTAGAACGATCATTCCTGTTAACCATGCACATAGCTACTGATCATGTGTTACTGTCATCACAGAGTTATAATGCAATTGTTGTGCATGTTAATCTAAGCCCCCGTTAATCTAGTGCCCGTGTTTATCTGAAGTGATGGCACTTCTTAGTTAATGGCACTTTTTCATACTGTCAATGTAATGCCATTGATAACATATGAGATGCTGCTGTTAATCATATGCCACAGCAAAAAATGACACTTCTTAAATAACCCTATCACATATTTCTGCAAACAGGGTTGTCTATCTCCATGTGGTTTCTATTTGTGCAAACAGAAGCACAAACCACAATTTTAGTAGAACCTCACAAAATTAGATGGCTGCATCTACCTGCTGTCAGCTAACCTCACGGTGCTCGAGGTATTCCTACATTCGTAACTAGGTAGAATGACCAACGCAAGATGAAATAAGCTTATTCTTATGTTGACTTGCTGATCGCAGTGTAGAACGAGCATGTCATGTGTGGAGGAGCGAACAAGCAGTGTAGCCGCCCCGTCAATGCAAGATAAAAGACACCGAGTCATAGATGGCCTGGACGGCAAGTAGGGGTCATGCAAACAGCGGTGCATAATTTTAGTGGAACTGCACAATAAAGATATTGGGGTGAGTTGGACAAATTTTCTACAGCCAGACGGAAGGAATTGCATTGATCGATTGGATCGAATTTCCTCCATGGCATGAGATGAGACACCAAGGTGGAAATCAACTAACCACTTATAAAATTATGGATAATCTTCCTCACGTAGGTCAGTACCCCTTCGTCCAGATGATCGTGTTTTGTCATGCCGAGCTATTGATATGTGCTACTGTTTTGCAACACCGTTTAAGTACAGCTATTGTTTCCTATCTTTTCACATTCAGGACAATGAAGATGATTTCAGTGGAACTGCACAAACTGGTCTAATGTTGAGTGATCTCTATTGCCTCCTTTGTTTGATGCAATGTGTCAGCGTCAATTGCAAGATGAGCCAGCGAGCTAGCTGTGGAGTTGCCAACATGCTCAAAGTGCACTCAACATTGAGAAGAAAGAAGCATGCCCAGGAAATTAATGCGTAGGGAGGCCCTTTGCTCAGAGAAGCATCGATCATTTTTTCTTGATTTCTACACCTTCTCACAGCTTTGTCTTGGTTATAGTATGGTGAATCATTGAGATGCATAAACATGTTGAACTTATATATGTGCTTGTGAATGTTAGCTAGTATGCATACTGTATCTTGTGAAGCTTAGTTTAATGTGAATGTTGACTAGCGTGTGAACATTTAGAATCTATATTGTGGGCCTGTTATTTGACGCCTCATTTGTGCCGCGCTTCAACCAGTGTGAATGTCTGCATGCATTAGCGCACCCTCTAATTTGGTGGATGCCAAGCAGGCCCGAGGAGGAGCCATTAGTTTTTTTAAAGTTGAAAAAGGTTACCAAGCAGGACTGCAGGAGCCATAAGCTGGAGTGCGTCTTTTTTTTTTTGCGAATGGGCCATAAGCTGGAGAGCTGGAGAGTGTCTCTAATGGGTTGTCTCTAGTGTTAAGACCGACCAGTATAAGAGCCGATCCATCTTAAAGCCCAGATTTTGTAGGAAAAGCCCACATTACTTGAAGAGGGGCGCTCCCAAAAAACCCTTCTTCCTCCTCGCTCCCACTTCACTGTTCACTGCAGCTCGCTCCTACAAAAAAACCCCGCTCCCCTTCTTCCTCACCTCACTCCTACAGAAAACCCCTGCTCCCCTTCTTCCTCACTCCTACAAAAAACCCCTCCTCACCTTCTTCCTCACTCCTACAGAAAACCCCAGCCCCCCTTAACTAGGCTCATCTTTCGCTACTCTGCTCAAACCTGTGAGCTCGACGCGGCACCCGCAAGGAAAATGGAGTCGGTTGACCCCATCGTTAAGAAGATGAGGCTCCCGCCAACGGCGACGCCGGTTGTAGTTCCCGTACCCGGCAGCGCGGGGAGAAGCGGCGAGCCTCCCCCTGGATCCGAGGAACCCAAAGAATCTTGGGCAGACCGCATCAGCGATCTCCCGGACGCCATCCTTGGGAAGATCATCTCGCTTCTCCCCACCAAGGATTGCTGCCGCACCCAATTCCTCGCATCTCGGTGCCGCCCTCTATGGCGCGCCGCGCCACTTCTCAAAAAACTTTCACTTGTGGTGGTTCGTATATCGGAGGCCTCACTGCACAACATCATCCAATCCGGTTGCCCTGCCCTATAGTGCTTAGTGCTTCTTTTGACAGTTAAAATCGGTTGTCTCCGAATAAAGTCGCCTAACCTTGTAAGAATTGGAATTTCTTTTGACATAGGGGAGCTCATCATCGAAGATGCCCCTTCACTTCAGGTTGATCCTTGATTCTTGTTATTCACCTTCGCAAATAACTGTCGTCTCTGCGCCTAAACTGGAGACCTTGGGTGTAATTCATGATCTCTGTGATCATTTCAAGATGGTGTTTGGCTCCACAGTTATCCAGGTACTGTATATTATCATCTACACTTTTGTAATCATAAGCTGCATTTTTCATTTGTGTGCATAAGCTTTATATCATCTTGGAGTACACTTTTTGTACTAATATTATGTTATATGCTCAATGAAGAGTTTGTCCATGGATAGCCTATCAGTGGTGTTGGATTCTATCAAGATCTTATATATCAGTATGAATACTTTTGATCTGAACAAGATTATTGGCTTGTTGCGATGCTTTCCATGTCTGGAGAAGTTGTATATAAAGGTGATGATTTCCCACACATTGGAAGCCCATATATAGTATACAAGAATTAACCGTTCAGTTGTTGTTCTTTCGACATACTCTTTTTTTAGACCTTAACTGTTTTCAATCTTCATGTCTATTTAGGCGGTAGGATGGGGTACAAAAGGTATAACCTATCGGTGGCATCGTAAGCACCGGGATTTTCTTAGTTCTCATGACATTCGTTTGAAGACAATAACGCTGGAAGGATATGTAGCCACCCATGCAAACACTAGATTTCTCACATTCTTCCTGCTGAATGCGAGGGCACTATTGTTCATCGGGCTTAAATTTATTAACAACGAAGTTTTGACGGATGGATATGTCGAAGAGCAAAAAAAAGAAGTTTCAGGTGGACAAATGGGCTTCTGAACATGCCAGTCTTCTTTTTACATCATCTTGTGGTCATATTCCATTAAATTTTATGACCCGGGATGTTCATTTTATGGATCTGACCGATCCATTTGATTGTGACTGCTAAAAACACTGCTGCAGTTAGATGTTGTTGCCCTTTTCAACCTGGGTTTAGTTTAAACCTGATGAACAATTAACCCTCACGCTTTTGTACAGTTTGTAAGCTGGAGTTAGATGTTGTTGCCCTTTTCAACTCGGCTGTGGCTGTCATATTTTCTTTGAAACAAGGCAAATGGCTTGTCATTTATTTAATTAAGAGAGAAATACTGTAACAAATCCCAAGCAAGGGAAATAACATCACTCTCGCCGGCTCCTTGAGCTCATTGTGCATTACAGAACCCAAGTGCTTAGCGCCCGCCAGCAGCCACAGACTTATTTTGAGCTAGCACACCAAATGGGCTGTAATTCCTAATAAGAAAGGCTGCATCGCCGTGACAGATTTGGATTCTGACATTTGGGACCCACAAGGAAAAAGCCTATCCAAGGTGGTGTCGACTTAGTCAACAAACGATTCTGCCTGCCAGCCGTTGGATTGACATCCAACATCTGTCGTGTTTCTTCTATCTCTTGTCTTCTTCCTTCAGACGCCCAAACGAAACCACGCCATCGGTCCCGCCTGCTCCCGCCTCCCAAGGCTGGCTGCGCCTCCGCCCACGCATTGCCGCCCCACCGTACCCTCAAACGTTGGCCAGTCCATCCCTCCACTCCCCCACACATCCTGTTATTCTCCGGCGACGTCAGCCCCAACCCGCACCCTCACCCGAACCAGTCAACCCTCGTACTCCCCTCTGCCTGCGAGTCTGCGACTACACTGCCGCATCTTCCACGGCTCCTGTTCGTTCCCGTCCGAGGCCTCGCCATCGTCCTCTGCCTTGGTTCGCTCGCCACGGCGTAGCCATCTGGCGTTGTCAACATGGTCAACAACCGAGAGGAATCAGGAGATGACTGTACGTGGAGAGGATGACAGTAGGGACCCACGAGGGTCATTGCAGTATGCAAGCAAGTGCCTCCTTATTACAAGCCAAAAAAATGCTTCCTTCTAATGGTTTGACATCTGGGTCCCACGCCATTGTCAACGTAGTCCATAAGCGAGAGAATTGCCCAACGAGCGGCTGACACTAGGGACCTAGCAGCTCGCGTAGTTGTTTTTTTGTTTTTGAGACGGAGCAGGGTATCAACTGGGCAGTGTGGGGGCTGTAGCCCGTCTAGCCTAGGCTTTTATTTTCTGTTTACCACATGACCAGCTCAGTTGTTTTTTCTCTTTCTAAAAATGACAAGCCCAGTTCTATTGTTTTTTGCAGAATACCCAGCCGAGGCTTACTTGCTTTTCTCAGCCCTGCTAGGCTGCAAATCTTTCAAGACGAGGAGGGATGTATTCGGGGCATGCCCAGAAAATGAACTATAAGTAGTAAGAAATGGGCTGTAAATTTTAAAAACAACACAGCAAACCAGCAATTAGCTTCAAATTACGTTTCTTTAGGATTTCGATATTTTAAATTTCATTGATTTTTTTGCAGTGAAAATTTCATAGGATTTTAAATAAATATAATTTTATTTTTCAAATTAGTTTGAATCTGACTCAAAATTTCGGGATTAAAAACAGTTCGAACCCCACCAAAATATGCAAAAATTTGTTGAATTTTAACCTTGGCCGGAATATGGGCTGTAATGCTAACAAAAAGAACATGGGCTTCAAAAAAATCCTTAAGAATTAGCAAATAGGCTGTAAATTATTAAAAAATGGCAAATGGGATGTATGCTGTTTGCCACAGATTTGGAGGCTGACTTGTGGGCCTACTATGTTGACGCGTACGCAGGGCTTTGTGAACTTAGTCAACAAACGATTCTAGCAGCAGTGACCATTGGATGTCGTGTTGCTTCTTCAATCTCTGATCTTCTTGCTCCAGCCGCCCAAACCAGCGCCGGCAGGACCGCCTGCTCCCGCCTCGCATGGCCGGCTGTGCTGCCGTGCAGGCCTCACCGCCCCCTCCTACTCCCACCACTGGCCAAGCCATCCCTCTACTCACCCACACCTCCTGTTATTCTCCGGTGACACAGGCCTCACACTGCAGCCAAACCAGTCAACCCTCGTACTCCCCTCAGCGTGGGCATCCACTGTTGTGGCTTCACCGGCTCTGGGTCGTTCCCTTCCTGGGCCTCGCCGTCGTCCACCGCGTTGGTGCTCTCAGCGCGGCGTGGTCAATGTGGTCAACAAACGACAGCCATCGAAAGAGGGATGTATGTGGAGAGGCTGACAGTAGGGACCCACATGGTCCATGGCCGCACGCAAGCAAGTGCCTCCTTATTACGAAAATGGTTCCTCCCCCTGACAGCTGGGACCCACCAGCTATAGCTTCGCATGGAAGGAAGTGCCTCATTATTACGTGGAAAAAAATGTTTCTCCCCATGACAACTGGGACCCACCGGATTTGGCGACTGACGTGTGGGCCTACTAAGTTGACGCGTACGCAGCGCTTTGTCAACTTAGTCAACAAACGATTCTAGCAGTAGTGACCGTTGGATGTTAATCCAACAACTGTGCTACTTCTTCAATCTCTGATCTTCTTGCTCCAGCCGCCCAAACCAGCGCCGGCGGGACCGCCTGCTCCTGCCTCCCGTGGTTGGCTGTGCTGCCGCGCAGGCCTCACCACCCCACCCTACTCCCACCGTTGGCCAGGCCTTCCCTCTACTCATCCACATCCCCTGTTATTCTCCGGCGACGGTAGCCTCACACCGCAGCCGAACCAGTCAACCCTCGTACTCCCCTCGGCGTGGGCATCCACTGCCGCGTCTTCCCCGGCTCCGCGTCGTTCCCTTCCTAGGCCTCGCCGTCGTTCACCGCCTTGGTGCTCTCGGCGCGGCATAGTCAATGTGGTGAATGAACGACATCATCGAAAGAGCACTATACGCGGTGAGGCTGACAGCTGGACCCACCAGTTACATCTTCGCATGCAAGGAAGTGCCTCCTTATTACGCGCAAAAAAAATGATTCCTCCCCCTGACAGCTGGGACCCACCTGCTATATCTTCGCACGCAAGGAACTGCCTCCGTATCCTCCCTGACAGCTGGGACCCACCCGGTCGAAGCGTACGTAGCGTTGTCTGTCTGGTCACGAACGTGTACGTACATACTAGTTGATCGGTCTCTCTGCAACGATGAACCGTGGGCGTGTAAGGAGCGGCACATGTCGTAGTAGAGCCCCCGACGTAGCAGTTCAGGCAACCCAATCTAAACCGTGTACACATAAGTACAACCACGCTGCAAAAAATACGGGCACGTACGTACATACGGGCGGGGTCTCGAACGCATACTCGCACATACGTACGGCCAGGGCTCGTGTACATGGAGAGGCAACGGACAGCAGCAACGGCCTCCTGTTCATCGGAAGCCAACTGGCTGGGTCAGAATGGAGAAACGGCGTCGTGTTCATCGGGAGGCAACCGACTGGCTCCGAAGGCGTCCTGTTCATCGGGAGCCAACCGGCTTGGACGGAACAGCCGAAACGGGGTCCTGTTCATCCACTCGGGGTCTGGCGTACCACAAAACGGAGGAAACGGCCTTCTATTCGACCGCCTACGGTCGAAACGGGGTCCTGTTCATCGACTGGGGGTCTGCCATACCGCAAAACGGATGAAACGGACTTCTGTTCAACCGCCTATGGTCGAAACGGGGTCCTGATGACCGGGAGGGGTGTGGCGTACCGCAAAACAGAGGAAACGGACTTCTCTTCGAGTGCCTACGGTCGAAACGGGGTCCTGTTCATCGGGAGGTGTGTGGCGTAGCGCAAAACGGCACTCCACGGGCTACTGTTCATCCACCGTCGACTTCCTCCAGCCTCCACCGACTACTGCTCATCCAGCCTCCACGGGGTACTGTTCATCCACCCCCAACCGGCTGGGGTATGGCGTACCGCGGCACGGCCTCCTCGGGGTCCTGTTCATCCAGCGCCAACCGCCTACATGGCCGGGGTCCTGTTCATCCAACCCCCACCGGCTGGGGTGGGGCATACGAGCCAGCGGCAGCAACAGGAACTGTTCATCCACAGCCAACCAACCGGCTAGATCGATGCGTCTCGACTCGTGTCTACGTATCATGCGCGTGGCAGCAACGGGCACTGTTCATCGAGAGGCAACCCAACCGGCTAGCTACGTCTCGCACGGGGGCTCGATCGATCGGCTTCAGTAAGCAGCGACAAGAGATCGATCGGGTTCAGTTAGCAGTGAAGGGATCGCTCGGGTTCAATTAGCAGCGAAGGGATCGATCGGCTTCAGTTAGCAGCGAAGGGATCGATCGGGTTCAGTACATAGTGCGAGGGATCGATCGCTCATGTTCAGTACATAGTGCGAGGGCGTTCGATCGCTCGGGTTCAGTAAGTGAACGCCTCGCATCGGGTTCAGTTAGCGAGCGCCTCGCACACACGCGCGCGTACGAGAGAAACGCGCAAACTACACTGCATCGCTCGGCCCCGACCACCCGCCGTAATCGGGAACTCCCCGAAAATTTGCTCGCCCTCAGTTCTACCACGATTTTTTACATCATGGACGGCCCAAAGAATGTCATGCGGGTGCGTCTCCGGCTCGCCCAGGACGAAAAGCCCATTTTCTGTCATAATTTTTTGTCATAAAAGTAGGAGGCCACCACATCTATGATGATACGTGTTTTTGTCATAATTATTGTCATAGAAGTGTCACAACCATGACAGAAAAAGTTTTCGTTCGGGCCATAATGTCACGGATGTGTCTTTTTTTGTAGTGATGTCTCACGTGGATCATACGGAAGCTCATTAAGGAGAGATGTCACATTGGTCTCAATAGCTCATGCACATGCTCGTGTCATTGGTCCACTCGGCACTTGGGGAGACGAAGGTAGGTCCATGGGGATGATCGTAGGATGCTCCGCATCACCCTCCCTTCTTCTTTATTTTCTAAACTTCAAAAGCATTAACTTGGTTCGTCATGGGTAGTGACCAATCTCCAATTCTCAATGCATACCGTTACCTTCATGGCTTTCATCAAGCTATCAAATATTCTTCATGCATTGCCTATGAAACTTTCCTTCAAATACATATCAATGGAAAACATTAGTTCATAGGGAGTGTCATTGATTACCAAACCGCACATGAGGACTACATGCACTTTCAGCTTGCTTGTTTCCGGAACAAGGATGTCATGGAAAATATCATGACATGTTCGCTACTAGGGAAAACCCTAGTAGTAGCGCGGGGTCTAGGGCTAGCAGTAGCGCCGGGGGGGCGCAACTGCTAGCTCGCTACAACCAACTTTTAGCAGTAGCGCTGGTTCCACCCCGCGCTACTGCTAACTTTCTTAGTAGTAGTGTTGGTATGGCCCAGCGCTACTGCTAAATAGCAGCAGCGTCGGTCCCTGCCCCACGCCATTACTATTCATGCATATTTAATTTCTTTATATTTATATTGTATTTATACATAGCTGTACAATTTTTTTATACAGTAGCAATGCCTATCAAATTTTTATACGCCTATGGATTAGATTAAAGTAGGACGATGTGATGTTGGGATCGGCACAAGTGACAAATGAAGGCACAATGCCTATCAACGGCCTCCTCATCATCATCATCGTAGTCTTATAACAACTCATCATCATTCAAGCACGGTAGTCATATAACAAGTGACAAGTTAACCATCACTAACTAAATAACTCATCATCACATGACAAGTGCTAGCTAGGACCTACTCCTCTCTATTAGGTAAAATAGCATAAAACAGGAGAACCCACCATCTCCATTATGGAGAATAGAGATCCACTTGTCTCCAATTTGTGGGCTGCGCACCATGTTGCCTCCAAGTAGTTCCCTGCGCGCATTCCTTACTTTTCTCCATCCTTTGATTCTGATGTCTTCATCTCTTCGAGAAATCAAGTATGGACAGTGGAAAGCCACCGACAGATTTGGCCGTAAGCTAATAATATCCATGTCACCTTCGATATACATCAGATGAGTCACACAATCCTTCGAGAGCTTTTGTTGAAGAACATAATAGTAACATAGTTAGCAATGTAGTTTAGCTTAAGAAGAATGTATGCAAAAGATGAACTAGTGACACAATAGTACAAAATCTTACCATGCTATCTCCATGGATGTTACCATAGTTCAACACGTGGACTAGTGGCACATATTGACCATAATGTTGGCTAATTTCATAATTGTTCTTGAAAGTCTCAACATCATTAATAAAAGAGACAAGATAATTTTTCTCCTCCCAATTTAGTTCTGTGCCATAACTGTAGTAGGTATTGTCTACTACCTTCCGTATATTTCTTGGAGAATGGAAATAAGCTGTCAATTATAAATAAACAAGTTTAATAGGGATGAATACCAAGTATTTTTAAATAAACAATATAAATTGCTTAACAAATTTGTTTGACAAACTCACATGGAGGTAGAATTGGAAGCATGTCCACATCCACCCAAATGTTGATATTATATTCAATATCATCTTCAGGACGGATATCGAAGGTTATTTTCATATTCTCCTGAAATCCATAGGCCTTGCATAGTCCTCTCTAATTTAAGCAACCAAAATGTGAGTGATTTACTGCATTGTATAGCTTAACCCCCAAAGTGAAATCATGTTTCGTCCTAAGGTGAGCTATCTTCGTCTCCATACTCTCCCTATCTTCGAAACCGAGCTTGTCCAAGACATACGGTCTTGCATGGCAAGGGATGCACTAGTTGAATTGTAAAAAACGGAAATTACACATTGATGAAGCAAAAAAGCACAAGTCATGCTTAATTATGGAAAAATACTTGTCGTCGTTATGTACCGTAAAAACTTCGAAGGTCTCCTCCAGCCTAATGGTGAAGCACCTACCGTTTTCTAGGTGAGGCATGTCGCACATAACCCGGTCGTCGTTGCTGTAATCGCACTCAGGGATCCTATCGTCGTCAGACATTTCCTGTGTTCATAATTAAAAGATTAAAAATCGACGGCAAATAGCAGGAACTCAACACACAGATCACTATTCAGCACGGGTTGACTTTTGGTCCGTCGAGTCTTCCTTGAAAAACTCTCATCTCTCCTGGTGTATATGGTGGGCACTCTCTGATATTGCGACCGTCGGTGATGGTCGCTCCTCCTTTTTTTCCAAAGTGCATTATACCAAAATGTCTAGCACCTTGGAAAGAAATAGAAGCGACCCCCATGATAACAGTCGGGATTCTTCCTCTCTGATATATCGACCGTCGGTGAATGGTCGTATCCCCCCTTCCCGCGTGCATTACCAAGGTCTATCACGAGATGAAGAGCAGAAAGCGATCCCCACGACAACTGTCGGGATTCTTTGATACATCTTCGTCGTACCTATAATTTTTGATTGTTTCATGCCAATATTCGACAAATTTCATATACTTTTGGCAACAATTTATATTATTTTTGGGAGTAACATATTGATCCAGTGCCCAGTGCCAGTTCCTGTTTGTTGCATGTTTTTAGTTTCGCAGAATATCCATATCAAACAAAGTCCAAACATGATTAAAATTTACGGAGATTTATTTTGGAATATATGTGATTTTTGGGATGAAGAATCAATGCAAGACGGTGCTCGTGGGCCCCACGAGGCACCAGGGCGCGCCCAGGGGGGTAGGGGGCGCCGTGGTGCCTCATGAGCCCCTCGTAAGTCAGTTGATGCCCTTCTTTCGCCGCAAGAAAGATAATATCGGGAAAAAAATCGTGTTAAAATTTCGGCCTGATCGGAGTTACGGATCTCCGGGAATTTAAGAAACGGTGAAAGGCCAAAAAACAGGAACGCAAAACAGAAGAGAACAGAGAGAGAGATCCAATCTCGGAGGGGCTCCCGCCCCTTTGGGTGCCATGGAGGCCAAGGACCTGAGGGGAAAACCTCCTCCCATCTAGGAGGGAGGCCAAGCAAGAAGAAGAAGAAGGGGGGCTCTCTCCCCCTCTCTCCCGATGGCGCCAGAACGCCGCCGGGGCAATCATCGTGACGGCGACTACACCAACAACTTCGCCGCCGTCACCACCAACTCTCTCCCCCTCTATGCAGCGGTGTAACACCTCTTCTCCCCGCTGTAATCTCTACTTAAACATGGTGCTTAATGCTATATATTATTATCCAATGATATGTGGCAATCCTATGATGTTTGAGTAGATTATTTTTGTCCTATGGGTTGATTGATGATCGTGATTGGTTTGAGTTGTACGTTTTATTTTGGTGCTGTCCTATGGTGCCCTCCGTGTCGTGCAAGCGTGAGGGATTCCCGCTGTAGGGTTTGCCATACGTTCATAATTCTCTTATAGTGGGCGGCTAGAGTGACAGAAGCTTACACCCGAGTAAGGGGGTTGTTGCGTATGGGAGTAAAGAGGACTTGTTACTTAATGCTATGGTTGGGTTTAACCTTAATGATCTTTGGTAGTTGCAGATGCTTGCTAGAGTTCCAATCATAAGTGCATATGATCCAAGTACGGAAAGTATGTTAGCTCATGCCTCTCCCTCATATAAAATTGCAATAATGATTACCGGTCTAGTTATCGATTGCCTATGGACAAATCTTTCTCTTGTGTTACAAAAAGCTTTCTACTAAACAACTAACTTTTATTATCTCACAAATTACTCCTAGTTTTATTCTCGTTAAGTACTTCTAGTCTTATCCTTACACCCGCAAAATAGTTTCATACTTGTTCTAGGTAAAGCGAACGTTAAGTGCGCGTAGAGTTGTATCGGTGGTCGATAGAACTTGAAGGGAATATTAATTCTACCTTTAGCTCCTCGTTGGGTTCGACACTCTTATTTATCAAAAAAGCTACAATTGATCCCCTATACTTGTGGGTTATCATTCTTCCTCTCTGATATATCGACCGTCGGTGATTGTCGCATCCCCCCCCCTTCCGTCGTGCATTACAAAGGTCTATCACGAGGAGAAGAGGAGGAAGCGACCCCACGACAACAGTCGGGATTCTTCCTCTCTGAAAGTCACACAAGGAACCCCAACAGACTGAAAGTCAACCCTAAGCATCAATCAATTAACATTACATATATCGAGTAATGACATAAAAAATGGCCTATGTTTTGCTGGAATGCCGTTTAATTCCCGTTCCGGCAAATTCTTGGCGCTCGATATGGGCTACTTTCTAGCACAAGTCATGCTGAAATCCACAAAAAAATTCGGCATGACCTTTGCTAAAATAGGACATATCGAGCACCTGAAATTTGCCTTAATGGAAATGAATCAACATTCCGGCAAAACATAGGCCACTCGGATCAGTGTTGTAACACCCCAAAATATTTTCTCTGGATTTTCAAAATCTTTTCTATAAATAAAATACTTTGAATTATTTTGGCCCTATTTTTCTTCTTCTCTTTCTTCTATTATGAAAATCATTTTAATTTCAAATTGGGTTTCAAAATTTTAAATGGTTCTGATTTGGATGGTTATTTACTTGGGTAATTATTTTTGGTAAATCAAAAAAAATTCTCTTTGGAAAAGTTTCTGGACTAATTAAATTATTCCAAGGAAATGGCCTTTTCACTTCTTCCAAGCCCTTTTAAATTCCTCCAATAATTTTTCTGTCACTTCTAAATTATCCCTCAAGTCATTCTCACATTCTAGGGCAGTGGCCAATACTTTCCCACCCCACAAAAATATTTCTTCCATTTTAAATAAATTCCGAAGTTGGAATTTATAATTATCCTAGTTTCTTTGGGTTACAAAGGAACCATATTTTCTATGATCCTTCTACAACCACAAAAATTACTCCAACAACTAGGCAATACCCACAATCCATTTCACCAAAAACTTTGGGTTCCACAGTTCAAAATTTTCAAATTCTATCCAATTCAAATTTGGACCAGATTCAAACTCCATGACCAAAACCTATTTTTTATACCTCCAAAAATTCTGAAACTTTGCCAACCTCTCTTATTTGCATCAACACCTCACCACAAAATTTTTCACAAATTCCTAAAATACCTAGCACCCTATGGCATTTCATCATACACCTGGTGGGCGTACTGTTCACTGATATCACAAATTCAGATAAGTACAGAAGTTCAGAGAACTGGGGAGATCATCGCGTGCGGTGCACTCCATCACCTCTCCTCCTCCTTCCTTTGGCCATAAATGGGTCGCCGGGGACCCCTTTGTCAGTGCCTCACCACCGACAGCACAGGAGGTGGCCGGTGCAACGGCCACCATCCTCAGCTGCGGTGGCCGAGCGGATCGCCACAGCGCCTGCCGCCTTCACTCCTGCCGGTGCTTCCCCGCCTACCCTCTCCTCCACGCGGCACCTCCTCCGCAGCATCGCGCGCCGTCCACACCGCCCTGGCCCCACCTGGCAGTCGCCAGAGCCGGTCATCGCCAACGCACCCGTACGCGAGCCTCGCCGTGGATAAGGCCGTAGAGCTCGTAGTCGTCCACGATGGCGCTTCCAGAGTACTCCACCGATCTCATCAACTCCATACCGACCGCGCCCGCCGTCCAAACCTACTTCGCCGGCGGATTAACTCGGGCGTCATCCGCTCCGCCTCGGCCATCCTTGGATCTCTTATAAAAGGCCTCCCCGAGCCTCGCTGAGCACCCACACCACCCCCACTCACTCCCAATCGACCTCCAGTAGAGTCATTCGACCTCGAGGAGGTCATCTTCCTCCTCTCCGACCACCGACCCGCCGCCACCTCCGCTGATCAGCGCATCACCACAACTCCACCTCCAGCGCTCAAATTTGGCCAGTAGCCCTCTGGTGCACCCTCTCATCGATCCCGCGCCCCAATTCCACAACCGGAGCCCTCTCCGGCGAGATCTGCCGTCACCCGAACCACCGTCCGCCGCCGTCGACCTCGTCGTCGTTCGGGTACACGCCGGCGACCACCACCACCACTCACCGGTGCGGAAACACTCCCTGAGCACGACCGCAGAATCGCCGCCCTCTAATACACCGGCGATCGTCGCCGGTGATCGCCGCACCTCTTCTGTTCTCGCGCGCGAGCGCATTCAAATTTGAACCTGACGGGTGGACCCCACCCGTCAGCGTTCTCTCTTTTTTCTGTTTTTAAACAGAAGGTGTATTCTATGCTTTACGTCTTCTACACTGGAAAGCGTACTTTTGCCCGAAGCGTTTTATTTTTAAACACACAGGGACTGGATTTTTGCAGAAAAACCCATGTGTTTAAAAGTTTAATAACTTTTTAACCACAACTCTGATTGAGTTGATTCTTTTTTTGAAATTCTTATTTTTCTCTCTAGTTTTTTTAGTATTTAGTTAAAAATATTTTGATACAACATTTGGGCACTGTTGTAAAAATTTTAATTTGAAATTTGAATTTTTGCTTTCCAGAAAAAGAAGAGGGAAACTTTGCTGGGAATTTCGAGGGATCTCTTTCTGACTACTTTGATCAAAGCAAGCATTTTGAACTTGGGATATGGCGATTGCATTTGCATTGCATGGTTGCATCGGTTTGGAATTGCACCGTATGTGTAGTTTATCACAAGTGCATGCATGCATGGTCATATCATCTTTGCAATTGCTTGCACTTCACTCAAGTGACTTTCTACCGTGAATAAAAGTTGTGAGACAACCAGGAGTGCAGCTCCTGTATTGGACGTGTTGGTGAGCATGGACTGTGTTGTGACACGACGGTGTCACCATGGCATGTGAGGCATGCCAGTAATAATAATAACAACACCTCCTGAGTCGACCTAGATCGAGTCTTGTTCCGTCACACCTAGCTAAACACCATGCTGCCACGGGTCTTTCTGCGAGGGAAGTACGGTTTAGTAAGTTGCTAACCCCTGTCTGTGTGCACACCACATAGAGGGGCATGATGAGGGTTTCCACGGCCATGGACTAACGCCCGTCATCAGGTCAGGGGGCATGGGTGTATCTGGCTGGGCCTAGAGGGGGCACCCCTTGTAATCCGCGCATATGAATAGTGATCCCATGCTAATCGAGATTGTAGTCTCCCCGACTTAGAGTTTTCTTGAACGATGCTTTGGGTGATTCCTGGCATCTGGAAAGTTAATCTGGTGTGTGTTGGTCAGGCGTGTTTACAACCCAAAAACCGTAATGGGAATTAGTCAGCGTCTAGGTGCTGACTAAAGAAATCTCATACACGTGGGTAAAGAGTACACCCTCTGCAGAGTTATACCTATTCGAATAGCCGCGTCCGCGGTCAAGGACGTTAGCTGGGAAGGGTCAAGTGTCGGTCCCGGTGTCGGTCTCCGGAGGAAAATAATTAAAAATTGAGCATGATTTATTTTGCAGGATAATTATTGTCGCCACTGACGCTATCATGAATATTATTGTTGTCATGAATATTATTGTTATTATTATGGACTAACCGTTTCTCTTATTTTCTTTTCTGAGTGTCTCATGGGCTGGCTAGACTACCCGGGCACTCATTTATTTTCAAGACCTCTCGTGGTGTCGCTTGAGTTCTCGGGCGGTCCTGTCTCGCCCGATTCTCTTTTAGACACCCGTTTGGCATTTCTTTTCAAGACCTACCGTGGCGTCACTTTTAGACGCCCGACTAGCATTTCTTTTCAAGACCTCTCGTGGCGTCGCTTGAGTTCTCGGGCGGTCCTGTCTCACCCGATTCTCTTTTAGATACCCGTTTGGCATTTCTCTTGGATACTCGGGCGGTCCTGTCTCGCCCGATTATCCACTTTTAACTTTCTTTGTTTGTCACTAATATTTTATTTACTCATACTTCTGCACATGCTAATATTTATCATGCCATA
The DNA here is from genome assembly GCA_039707655.1 of Elymus sibiricus. Lineage (NCBI taxonomy): Eukaryota > Viridiplantae > Streptophyta > Magnoliopsida > Poales > Poaceae > Elymus > Elymus sibiricus. Next base: position 90,560,347 of record CM077672.1, on the reverse strand, counting down.
ATTTAATTTCAGCTAACATATGCATATCATTTAATCCAGCATGAGCATATGCATTCGATATATCTTTTGTTCATAATGTTTGCGAGTACATTCCAACGTACTCACTGGCTTGTCCCTGGCTATTTTATTGGCCAGACCTGGAGGAGGACGAGCTTGTTGAAGGAGATTGCGCTAGCGAGCCCGACGCTTAGAGGTGTCCCAGTCAGTCAACCTGTGATCTTGGAGTCTACCACATGTATCATCCGTTGTGTTTCCGCTACACCAATAAAATAGCCAAGCCTCACACTGACGCTTGACTTTATTTTATTGTACCAGTGTTGTACCACCACCACACCACTGTGTTATTCCACCACCGTAGTATATTGGCAAGCTTGTAATAATTGTTGAGCACTCTGACTCAACCCTGTGTAATATTATATTTGTACTGGTTATCTATATCAAGGGAGTCTACCAGTTGTTCTTGGGGCTGGTATGACTTGAGGCTATTCTGTGTATTATTCCAGAAATGGGCCTAACAGACCTTGGTATCAGAGCCAGGCTGACTGTAGGAAGCCCTAGGCGCGATCGCTAGCAATAGAGTCAGTACTAACATTTTTAGCATGCATCTCATGCATTTATAATTAAATCTGGCATGTATAATTAAACATGCATGTATAATATAACCGGCTATTTTTATGCACTTACGTTTTGGGGGGAAATTATTTTCAGTCTCTTAAAAATTTCTTTCCTTCCTTTATATATTTTCTTTTCTCATCGGTGTTACACAAATACCCCAGAAAGAAAATGCATCGTCCCTGGACCCGTTCTATGCACAGTCCGCTAGAGGACAACTTTGCACAGATGGGAAATAATTTTACACAAGGACAGACAAGTCAGCAGAGTAATGATTCAGCATTTTCGCAAGTATGCCAACTGTATGAACAAAGCCAGCAGCAGCACCAGGAAATGATATAGCCCTTAATAAATGTGGGAAATCACCAAGGATAGCATCAGCCCAGATCAAAATTATCTGAGCTACAGAGGACCAATCCAACTGTATTTTCTCACACAGACAAACCTCTGGAGGCAGACGATTGGCTGCGTGATATGGAAAGGACATTGAACATCGCTCAGCGTACGGACCAGGAAAAAGTGCTATATGCTCCGCACTATTTTTCTGGTACAGCAGCGTCATGGTGGGAAAATATATGTCACACTCATGGAGCAGATATGACATGAGAACAGTTCAAGGAAAACTTCCGGGGCGCACACATCCCCAACAGCATTATGAAGTTGAAGAAAAGGGAATTTGAGGATCTCAAGCAGCGAGGCACCACGGTAACTCAGTACCTGGACCAGTTTACTCAGCTGGCCCGGTACGCCAACGATGAGTACATGACAGAAAGCAAGAAGATGGAGAAATTTCTTGATGGACTCGTTCCATCTTTGAAGTGCCAACTGGTGGTCCACACCTTTCCAGATTTCAAGACACTGGTAGACAAGGCCATTATTCTGGAGAATGAGCACCGCAACATAAATGAAATTCGCAAACGCCGTATGACCCAGTCAGTACAGGTTCGCAACAACAGGCCCCGAAATGAATTTCAGAGGCCTGTGGCACCACGACCAGCAGTTCCAACATTACGACCGCAACAGAGCCGCAGCATCTTTAACAACAGGACCAAGGACACAACGTTTCGTCCTGGCGTTACCTGTTTTGCCAGTGGAGAAGAGGGGCATTATGCCAGACAATGCCCAAAGCAAGGGAACAACAATGTTCCGAAGCCCAACAACAATGGCCGCAACATCAACGCAGCCCCATGACACAGCAACCCCAACAACAACCAAAGGAAGGGACAGGTGAATCACGTGACCTTTGAGGAAGCACAAAACGCACCGGACATCGTGTTTGGTACGTTCCCTGTCAACACAATTAATGCTACAGTCTTATTTGATTCTGGAGCTTCCCATTCGTGCATTTCCAAAAGATTTGCTTCGAAGAATCAATTTTCTTTTTCGCCTTTGCAAAATTCAATGGTTATTCAGTCCCCGGGATCGAAGCAAAGCACACAATGGTATTGCAAGGATGTGAATATTGAAATCAAAGGAATGAAGTTTTTAGCAAATCTTATTGTATTGGAAGCAGTCGATCTGGATGTCATTTTGGGAATGGACTGGTTGACCACAAATAAAGGTTTTATAGACTGCTACAACCGTACAGTGACTCTCACTAATTGTCAAGGGAAGACAATAAAATTTGGCACAAGGAAGATTTCTACTTCACAGGGAAAATTAAATCAAGTGGATATGACAGAGTTAAGCAAGGTTCCGGTGGTATGAGAATACCCCGACGTATTTCCGGAGGAGCTACCAGGCATGCCACCTGATCATGAAATTGAGTTCGTTATTGAACTAGCACCTGGAACAGCACCCATTTACAAGAAGCCTTACCGAATGGCTCCGACAGAATTGGCTGAGCTAAAGAAACAAATTAAGGAATTAATGGAAAAAGGATATGTCCGACCCAGCTCATCACCATGGGGATCGCCGGTTTTATTTGCCAAGAAAAAGGATGGCACCCTGAGGTTATGTATTGACTACAGGGCACTCAATATGGCTACCATCAAAAATAAATATCCACTGCCAAGAATCAACGACCTGTTCGAGCAACTGGCACAAGCCAAGGTATTCTCAAAAATAGACTTGAGGTTAGGCTACCATCAATTAAGAATTCAATCGTCAGACATACCCAAGACTGCCTTTACCACCATATATGGATTATATGAGTTCACAGTGATGCCCTTCGGTTTGACCAACGCTCCTGCTTATTTTGTGCATCTCATGAACAAGGTCTTCATGAAATACTTGGACAAGTTCGTGGTTGTGTTCATCGATGATATACTTATTTATTCCAAGACTCCAGAAGAACATAAGCAACATCTTCGGATAGTCCTGGAAGAATTGCGGAAAAATCAACTATATGCCAAATTCAGTAAGTGTGAATTTTGGCTACGGGAAGTTGGTTTTCTGGGACACGTACTGACATAGGATGGGATAGCAGTGGACCCGAGCAAAGTGAAAGATGTCTTAGGGTGGAAGCAACCCACCAACGTGACTGAGGTCAGAAGTTTTCTTGGTTTGGCTGGCTACTACCGGCGGTTTATTGAAGGATTTTCCACCATAGCCAAACCCATGACTCAGCTACTCAAGAAAGATAAAAAGTTTGAATGGACCGAAGTTTGTGAGAGAAGTTTCCAGGAATTAAAAAATAGGTTAACCACGGCACCTGTTTTGATTGTGCCTGATGTGCACAAGAATTTTGAAATATATTGTGACGCTTCCCGAAAGGGCCTTGGATGTGTATTAATGCAGGAAGGAAAAGTCGTAGCATATGCTTCAAGACAGCTACGACGACACGAAGAAAATTACCCTACCCATGATTTGGAGTTAGCAGCAGTAATACACGCACTCAAGGAATGGCGACATTACCTTCTCGGTAATCGATGCGAGATATACACGGACCACAAAAGTCTTAAGTATATCTTCACCCAGCCAGAATTAAACTTAAGACAGCGTCGCTGGCTTGAATTAATTAAGGATTATGATGTGGGAATTCATTACCACCCGGGTAAAGCAAATGTTGTGGTAGACGCTCTGAGCAGAAATCCATGCACCGAAAATGACAGTGTGCAATTCTCACAGCACGAGTTCAACCAGGAATTTGCCAAACTCAACATGGTTCTAGTCACAGAAGGAACCATTGCCCACTTAGAAGTGAAACCTGTCGTGGGTGCAAGTCTGACAGTAGTGTGTGGGGGTAGGAATGAGAGGGCAGAGCCTAGCTACGGCGCAGGTGTTACACTCGGATTTACGAGTTCAGGCCCCTCAGCGGTGGAGGTAATAGCCCTACGTCTCGGTGCTCTAGAGCTGTATTGCTTGAGTGTATGATTACAACAGGTTGCCAACCCTTGGAATGGAGCAGGGGGCGGCTTATATAGTATCGCCAGCCCTCCCATCAACGCCAGCCATTACAGGGGGTTAAGAGGGGTATAAGTGCGCCAGGTAATGGGCGTATTGATGACAATTAATACAGGAGAACGTGCGTCCCGACCATTGCGCTCCTGGAGACTCCTGGTCTTCTCTGGCCGAGTGACTTTCGGGTGTTCCGAGTGAAACGAGTCTGTCGAGTGAACTCTTGCCTCTCGAGTGGTTTGTAGAACTCCGAGTGAATGTCGGTCTGCGGAATTCTGGGTTGTTGATCTGGCCCTGGGGCCCAGTGTAAGACGTGTGGCGTCCTAGGGTAGGGTCCATAAGTCAGGCCTATTACCCTATCCCTAGTACATGCCCTCGTCATTAGCCCCCGAATTGGTCAAGGTTAGGTGGGTCGAGTCAAGGCAAATTTCCAGATGAGTTGAGTGCTACGGGAGCTCTCAAGAACTCTAACTGGTCATTAGACGCCCTTGTTTTCGCATCGCACCTTGACGGATTCTGGACCGTACGATGTCCGAGTGAAATGAGTGGTCTTCATACGGATGACTAGTTTCTGTCCGAGTGAAATGGGTAGCTATATGCCGTGCACCGGAGCGGATCCGAGCGAACGCGGCACGTCTTTGGAGTGAGAGCAATCGGGTTGCCGGACTCCGGATTTTGCGGGATTTGAAACCATATTTGAGCGCGCGTAAACGGTTGCAGCGCAATGAGTGGGGAAAGTGGGGCGTGACGCCTCGATTTTCGCCCCACTTTTCGCCACGTACCGCTGGATCTTTGGCGGCACGATTTGAGGAGATCTGCGGGCCCGCGGTTCAGCGGCGTGGATTGGGGAGCGGTGCGGGCAGCGATATAAGAGGCGGCCGTGGCGGAGAGGGAGAGAGAGAGACAGATCCCCTTTTCTCAACTTCCTCAATCTGCCCGATCCCTTCTCCCGCGACCCACTCCGCGCAAATCTTCCTCGGTGCTGGCGAGTTCAGCGGCGATGGTGAAGGACAAGACCGCTAAGCTCGAGAAGGCGAAGAAGGCGGCGAAGGGGAGGAAGGCTTCGAGCTCGCGAGCCGTGCTCCCGCCCAGGTGGATCCAGGGCGACTGGATCCCGCCGACCACCACGCTCGACGACGTCAATGGGCTCGTCGTGGACGGGCTGATCCGCGACGGGACGGGGAGGCTGCCAGAGGAGGGGGAGATTGAGCCCGCGCCGCGCCCCGGGGAGCGAGTGCTTCTCACCACGCACGTGGAGCGAGGTTTCTCCATGCCACCCCATCCTTTTTTCCGCGGATTCTTGAACTTCTTCGGTGCTCAGCTCCACCATCTGCCTCCAAACGCTATTATGTATCTTGCCGCATTTGTTTCTTTGTGCGAAAACTTTCTGGGTTGTCCGCCGCACTGGGGTTTGTTCAAACATATCTTCACGTGCCGATCTCAATCGGTTAAGAAGGTTGACCCGAATGGAGAGAGGACGCACGTGATCCAGATCTGCGGTGGCCTAGGTATTCAGATGAGGGGTAAGAGTGCATTCCCATCCATGTCTTTTCCTGACTCGGTGAGGGGCTGGCAGTCGTCCTGGTTCTACTGCAATGACCTGCCGTGCTCGGGCTCGTCGACTGGTCTTCCTCCTTACACGACCGAGAGAATTCAGCCTCCTCCCTCGCTGACAGTTGATAAAAAGGAGAAGATGGACGTATCGATCTTGATGACTGCCGTGGTTAGTCTGATTCAGGGTGGATTGACTGGCCTAGACCTTGTGGACGTATTTCTCAGTCAGAGAATCCAGCCGCAGTAGGAGCGGGCTCACCCCATGTGGCTCTACGCTGGGCCCAGTGATCCGACCCGAGTGCATCCGGAAGACGTCGAGGCAAAAGACATGGAACAGTGGATCAAGTCCATCACTGGCGCATGTGACAATCCACGAGGGTCGAGACGGGTCCCGCCCTTCGACGTCAACAACCTGCCACTGGAGGTATGACATGCATTTCCGAGTGAATCACTTATGCGCAAATGTTCCGAATGAACTGAGTAATCTGACTGAACCGACTGTCTCTGATCTTTGTGTCTTGCAGGAATTCCAAAAGATGTTATCGCCTGTGCCGAATGGAGAACAACTTGTCGGAGGTACGGAGAGTGAGCATGGCAGCGCCGGGGGCAGCTACGCGGAGGACAGCGAGGAGGAAAGTGAAGACTCGGACGGCAGCGACGATGACGAGTCTTCTCTTTCTCCGGAGCTGGGTTACGAGCACGGCTCCAAACGAGCCTAGGATCCGAGTGAAGGCTCGGAGAAGGAGGCGGTTCCGAGTGCTAAGGCTCCGAAGCGCGCTCGGACGCCGACGCCTGCGCCGACTAAGAAGGCCGCCAAGCAGCCCAAGGTCGCTTCCCCCAAGCCTCGGAAGGATCTGCCCCAAATCAAGGTCGCTGTGCCTGTCGCCTCAACGTGAGTATTATTCTCAGCTTTTCTTTCCTGTCTTTGCTAACTTTTGTGATTCTTCTGACCGAGTGCATCTTATGAACCAGTGTTGCAACCTCGACGACGTCTCCCATGCAGATTGATGGGGATCGCACCGAAGCTGAGACGGCAGACGCGGCCACTTCTCAGAGAAATAACAACAACTTCATATTTACTGTAACTTGTCATTCGACTGAAATGTCCTCGTTCGATTGAATCGTGCATTGCGACTGATTGCGCCGAGTGAATGTAATGTTTGCAGAGGTCATCCACGTCGGAGATGATGATGAAGAGCCGCCGCAGAGGGCCACTGAGAAGGAGACCCCAGTTCCGACTGCTACTCAGACCACCACACAAAAGACGCCGCCGAACGAAGTGCCTCGAGCTCCACCTGCGCCCGCTTTGATCGTGCCTCTGGGGCAAGGTTCTCAGGCTGGGGCTGGTCCTACTGCGGTTCCGTCGACTTCCCTGGCCTCGGTTCCGACTGCTCCCGTCAACATCTTCACTCTGTACAAGACGCCGGAGGACCAAACCGGGGCCAGCAAGGAGGCGATGATCCAGGCAGAATTGATGACCCAACGGCTCAGGGAGATGTGCGCGGTTGGGAAGCTAGCTTATGATGCCAGTGCTGCTCTCCAGGAGAATGTCCGAGTAAGTGCTCTTGTAAGTTGACCTCCAAGTCTTTTTTCTTCAGTAGGAATTCCAGTTGGAAAGTATCTGGTACACCCACTGGGTGTTTTTGTGTTTGGCCGTCACTCGGACCGGGCGGACCGGTTCCGAGTGGATACCATTCCAGTGGGGGCACGCTGAGTGCACCCAGTGGGTGTAGTCCCCGAGACTGCCGTCGACTGCGGGTAGTCGACGGGAGTCTTAGAGCTTAGAACTTGTTTTGTTGTTCTTGTTGTTTTCTTTTTTGCTTTCGGCCATCACTCGGATCGGGCGGACCGTTCCGAGTGGATACCATTCCAGTGGGGGCACGCTAAGTGCACCCACTGGGTGTAGTCCCTGAGACTACCGTCGACTGCGGGCAGTCGGCGGAAGTCTTAGAACTTAGGATCTGATACTGGTCAAGCTTGTTCCTTCCAGGAGTGTCGATCTCTGGGCACCTATTTTTTTTGTGTTTGGCCATCACTCGGATCGGGCGGACCGTTCCGAGTGGATACCATTCCAGTGGGGGCACGTTGAGTGCACCCACTGGGTGTAGTCCCCGAGACTGCCGTCGACTGCGGGTAGTCGGCGGGAGTCTTAGAGCTTAGAACTTGTTTTTTTTTTTTTTTGCTTTCGGCCATCACTCGGATCGGGCGGACCGTTCCGAGTGGATATGATTCCAGTGGGGGCACGCTGAGTGCACCCACTGGGTGTAGTCCCCGAGAGTGGGTGTATGCCGTTCAACTTAGCTGCAAACCAGTTTTTGCCTAAGTTAAAACCTAATCCGAGTGAAGAGCAACCCTCTCACTCGGGGGCCTGGCTGCGGACCAGCTTCCGTCCAAGTTAAAAACTACTCCGAGTGACGAGCAACCCTCTCACTCGGAGGCTTGGCTGCGGACCAGCTTCCGTCCAAGTTTAAAACTACTCCGAGTGACGAGCAACCCTCTCACTCGGAGGCTTGGCTGCGGACCAGCTTTTGCCCAAGTCTAAAACGCTACTCCGAGTGAAGAGCAACCCTCTCACTCGGGGGCTTGGCTGCGGACCAGCTTCCGCCCAAGTTAAACGCTACTCCGAGTGAAGAGCAACCCTCTCACTCGGGGGCTTGTCTGCGGACCAGCTTCCGCCCAAGTTAAAAACTACTCCGAGTGACGAGCAACCCTCTCACTCGGAGGCTTGGCTGCGAACCAGTTTTCGCCCAAGTCTAAAACGCTACTCCGAGTGAAGAGCAACCCTCTCACTCGGGGGCTTGGCTATGGACCAGCTTCCGTCCAAGTTAAAAACTACTCTGAGTGAAGGGCAACCCTCTCACTCGGGGGCTTGGCTGCGGACCAGCTTCTGCCCAAGTTAAACGCTACTCCGAGTGAAGAGCAACCCTCTCTCTCGGGGGCTTGGCTGCGGACCAGCTTCCGCCCAAGTTAAAAACTACTCCGAGTGACGAGCAACCCTCTCACTCGGAGGCTTGGCTGCGAACCAGTTTTCGCCCAAGTCTAAAAACTACTCCGAGTGAAGAGCAACCCTCTCACTCGGCGGCTTGGCTGCGGACCAGCTTTCGCCCAAGTCTAAAAACTACTTCGAGTGAAGAGCAACCCTCTCACTCGGGGGGCTTGGCTGCGGACCAGCTTCCGCCCAAGTTAAAAGTTACTCCGAGTGAAGAGCATCCCTCTCACTCGGAGGCTTAGCTACGAACCAGTCTTCGCCAAAGTCAAAACCCAGTTCAAAGATGCGAAAAACTCGAAGGAAAGCATTCGATTAACTCCAGAAGTTCAAAAGCGAATACGAGTACGCGGGCCCAAAGCCCGAAAGAGTTTAACGATTACAATTCCACTCGGCATACCGAGGTTAATGGATGAGACTTAAAGTTTTTTCACGCCCCTGTAGGGCTGGCTGGCTCGACAAAGGCATCCGTATTGCGGACGGAATCGACTTGGATGCCTTTGTCGAGCCAGCCAGCCCTACAGGGGCGTGAAAAAACTTTAAGTCTCATCCATTAACCTCGGTATGCCGAGTGGAATTGTAATCGTTAAACTCTTTCGGGCTTTGGGCCCGCGTACTCGTATTCGCTTTTGAACTTCTGGAGTTAATCGAATGCTTTCCTTCGAGTTTTTCGCATCTTTGAACTGGGTTTTGACTTAGGCGAAGACTGGTTCTCAGCTAAGCCTCCAAGTGAGAGGGATGCTCTTCACTCGGAGTAATTTTTAACTTGGGCGGAAGCTGGTCCGCAGCCAAGCCCCCCGAGTGAGAGCGTTGCTCTTCACTCGGAGTAGTTTTTAGACTTGGGCGAAAGCTGGTCCGCAGCCAAGCCCCCGAGTGAGAGGGTTGCTCTTCACTCGGAGTAGTTTTTAGACTTGGGCGAAAACTGGTTCGCAGCCAAGCCTCCGAGTGAGAGGGTTGCTCGTCACTCGGAGTAGTTTTTAACTTGGGCGGAAGCTGGTCCGCAGCCAAGCCCCCGAGAGAGAGGGTTGCTCTTCACTCGGAGTAGCGTTTAACTTGGGCAGAAGCTGGTCCGCAGCCAAGCCCCCGAGTGAGAGGGTTGCCCTTCACTCAGAGTAGTTTTTAACTTGGACGGAAGCTGGTCCATAGCCAAGCCCCCGAGTGAGAGGGTTGCTCTTCACTCGGAGTAGCGTTTTAGACTTGGGCGAAAACTGGTTCGCAGCCAAGCCTCCGAGTGAGAGGGTTGCTCGTCACTCGGAGTAGTTTTTAACTTGGGCGGAAGCTGGTCCGCAGCCAAGCCCCCGAGTGAGAGGGTTGCTCTTCACTCGTAGTAGCGTTTAACTTGGGCGGAAGCTGGTCCGCAGCCAAGCCCCCGAGTGAGAGGGTTGCTCTTCACTCGGAGTAGCGTTTTAGACTTGGGCAAAAGCTGGTCCGCAGCCAAGCCTCCGAGTGAGAGGGTTGCTCGTCACTCGGAGTAGTTTTTAACTTGGACGGAAGCTGGTCCGCAGCCAAGCCTCCGAGTGAGAGGGTTGCTCGTCACTCGGAGTAGTTTTTAACTTGGACGGAAGCTGGTCCGCAGCCAGGCCCCCGAGTGAGAGGGTTGCTCTTCACTCGGATTAGGTTTTAACTTAGGCAAAAACTGGTTTGCAGCTAAGTTGAACGGCATACACCCACTGGGGGTTGTAAGCCAGAGAATGCGTATGAGCGAACTTCAACATAGAACTGGAAATGTCATGCTTTTATTCATCAAATGTCACTCGAGTACTTTTTATTACATCTCATCATCACGTATAAAATCGTCGCAGCAAATCTGCATTCCAAGCACGGGGCTCGTCCGCTTGCTTCTGAAGGTTGTACAGGTGGTATGCTCCATTGTGCAGAACCTTTGACACGAGGAAGGGGCCTTCCCACGCGGGAGCAAGCTTGTGTGGTCGCTGTTGATCCACTCGGAGGACAAGATCTCCTTCCTGAAAGGTCTGACTTCGGACGTGCCTGCTGTGAAAACGTCGTAGATCTTGCTGATAAATGGTTGAACAGATCAGAGCCATCTCCCTTTCCTCCTCCAAGAGATCAACGGCGTCTTGCCGTGCTTGCTCAGCTTCAGCTTCAGAGTACAGTTCCACTCGGGGTGAATTATGGAGCCAGTCACTCGGCAGGATGGCTTCAGCTCCGTACACCATGAAGAAGGGAGTACGATTGGTGGACCGGTTGGGGGTCGTCCTCAAGCCCCAAAGAACCGATGGCAACTCGGTGACCCAGGCTCCAGCTGCATGATCCAAATCGCGCATGAGTCGCGGCTTTAACCCCTGAAGTATCAGTCCATTTGCTCTCTCCGCTTGTCCATTCGACTGCGGGTGTGCCACAGATGCATAATCGACTCGGGTACCCTGGCCGGCACAAAATGTCCTGAACTCTTTCGAGTCAAAGTTTGAACCGTTGTCAGTGATGATGCTGTGGGGCACGCCGTATCTGAATACTATCTCCTTCATGAACTTGATCGTTGTACGAGAGTCTAGTTTCTTGATGGGTTTGGCTTCGATCCACTTAGTGAACTTGTCGACTGCAACCAGCAAGTGAGTGAATCCACTCGCCCCCGTCCGGAGGGGTCCTACCATGTCGAGTCCCCAGACTGCAAACGGCCAGACGAGTGGAATGGTCTTCAGAGCAGACGCAGGCTTGTGGGATAAGTTCGCATAGAACTGGCACCCGGCACAGTGCTGTACTATCTCCTGCGCAGCTTCATTGGCACGGGGCCAGAAGAAACCGGCTCGGTAAGCTTTAGCCACGATTGTCCGAGAGGACGCGTGGTGCCCACAAGTTCCCGAGTGAATCTCCTCCAGGAGCAATCGACCTTCTTTCGGAGAAATGCAGCGCTGAGTCACACCGGTGACGCTCTTTCTGTATAACTGATCACCGACCACTTCAAAGGCTTTGGACCTGCAAACAATCTGGCAGGCCTCAGCTTCGTCTTCTGGAAGTTCCTGCCTGAGCAGGTATGCGATGTAAGGCACTGTCCACTCGGGTGTGATTGCTAGGACCTCCATTACCAAATCAATGACTGCCGGGACTTCAACCTCAGTCGGATCGGACGGACTGACAGCTTGCAGGGGCTCTTCCGTGAAGGGATCTTCTTTTACAGTCGGGGAACGTAAATGCTCGAGGCAAACATTGCTGGGTATGGATTTCCAAGTGGACCCGATTTTTGCCAGATCGTCTGCTTCCTGATTCTTGGCTCGGGGAACGTGATGCAGCTCCAGACCTTCAAATTTCTTTTCCAACTTTCTCACTGCGTTGCAGTATCCTATCATAGCGGGGCTTCTGATGTCCCACTCCTTCATCACTTGGTTCACAACTAGATACGAGTCTCCGTAGACCATCAGGCGACGGACGCCGAGTGAGATGGCCATACGTAGACCATAGAGGAGCGCTTCGTACTCGGCTTCGTTGTTGGAGGAATCAAAGTGAATCTGCAGAACATATCTGAGACGATCGCACTTCGGGGATATTAACACAACTCCAGCTCCTAAACCATTCAGCATCTTGGAACCGTCAAAGAACATGGTCCAGTGTTCCGGGTGACTCTGAGTCGGTTGCTGCTGTTCAGTCCACTCGGCTAGGAAATCGACTAATGCTTGGGATTTGATCGCCTTCTTTGCCTCGAACTTGATGTCCAGGGGCAGGAGCTCGATAGCCCACTTCGCCACTCGACCAGTCGCGTCCTGATTATTCATGATCTCAGACAGTGGGGTGTCGCTGACGACTGACACAGAGTGCTCCTGGAAGTAATGGGCTACTTTCTTCGCAGTCAGATAAATGCCGTAGACGAGCTTCTGGTAATGAGGATACCTCTGCTTGGACGGAGTCAGAACTTCAGAAATATAATAAACTGGGCGCTGCATTTTGTAAGCCTTGCCCTGTTCTTCTCGCTCGACTGTGAGGACAGTGCTGACAACTTGACCAGTGGCCGCGATGTACAAGAGCAACGGCTCCTTTTCATTCGGAGCGGCAAGCACCGGCTGGGTGGAAAGCAGGGCTTTGAGCTCGACAAACGCTGCTTGTGCTTCAGCAGTCCACTCGAACGAATCAGATTTCTTCATCAATCGGTACAGGGGCAGTGCCTTCTCGCCGAGACGGGAGATGAATCAGCTCAGAGCTGCAAGGCAACCCGTGAGCTTCTGCACATCATGAAGACGCTCTGGACGTTTCATTCGTACAATCGCCCCGATCTTCTCAGGATTGGCATCTATCCCTCGTTCGGAAACGAGGAAACCGAGTAGTTTGCCCCCAGGAACTCCGAAAGTGCACTTTGCTGGATTCAGTTTGATGTCATACTTCCGCAGATTTGCGAAAGTTTCAGCTAAGTCAGCCAGCAGGTCGGAACCTTTTCTGGACTTGACCACGATATCATCCATGTACGCCTCAATATTCCGACTGATCTGTTTTTGCAAACACTTCTGGATCATGCCCATGAAAGTGGCACCGGCATTTTTGAGGCCGAATGGCATGGTGATATAGCAGAAACACCCGAATGGGGTGATGAAGGCAGTTTTTATTTCGTCCGGCCCATACAGTCGGATTTGGTGGTACCCGGAGTACGCATCCAGAAAAGACAGACACTCACAACCCGCAGTGGAATCTACGATTTGATCTATGCGGGGGAGTGGGAAGTGATCCTTGGGGCAGACCCGATTGATGTGCTTGAAATCAATGCACATTCGGAGAGACTTGTCCTTCTTAGAGACCATGACGACGTTGGCGAGCCACTCGGAGTAGTACACCTCACGGATGAACTCGGCTGCGAGGAGCCGAGCAACTTCTTCGCCAATGGCCTTCCTCTTCTGTGTAGCAGAGTGACGGAGATGCTCCTTCACAGGTTTCGCCTTTGGGTCGACTCGCAAACGGTGCTCAGCCAGCTCCCTGGGTACACCCGGCATGTCAGATGGTTTCCATGTGAAGATGTCCCACTTCTCACGGAGGAACTGGACGAGCGCTTCTTCCTATTTGCTGTCGAGTGTTGTTGATATGTTGCTGGGAACAGCATTGGGATCTTCCGGGTGGATATGCACAGGCTTCGTGTCGCCGGCCGACTGAAATGCAGATTCTGCAGCCGGCTTCTTCGAGCGCAGCAGATCACTCGGATCGGCGTTCTTCTTGTACTCTTCCAGCTCCACCATGGCCATCTGCTCATCGGCTATCTTGGACCCTTGCTGCAAACACTCTTCCGCGCGCTGTTGACCGCGAGTCACTGTGATTACACCTTTGGGGCCCGGCATCTTCAGCTTGAGATACACATAACATGGACGGGCCATGAAACGTGCATACGCTGGCCGACCGAGGATGGCGTGATATGCGCTGCGGAAGTCGACTACTTCGAAGGTCAACCTTTCCTTCCGAAAGTTCCTGTCGTCTCCAAAGGCCACATCCAGGGCGATTTGCCCGAGTGACTTTGCTTTCTTGCCGGGGATCACTCCGTGGAACTGCATGCTGCTCTCGCTGAGTCGGGACATCGGAATGCCCATTGCTTGCAGAGTGTCAGCGTACAGTATGTTCAGTCCGCTCCCTCCGTCCATGAGGACCTTGCGTAGTCAGACGCCTCCCACGACTGGGTCGACCACCAGTGCCTGCCGCCCAGGGGTGGCAATAGGCTGGGTGATCCGACTGATCAAAGGTGATCGGAGTCTTCGACCAGTTCAGAAACTTTGTCATCGCCGGCGCTGCCATGTTCACTTCTCGATTGATGACTTTCAATCAGCTCCTGCTCTCTACATCTGCAAAGATCATCAGGGTTGCATTGACACTAGGGAAGGGTTCATCTTTGTCTCCGTCATCAGCGTCTTCTGGGCTCTTCTCACTCGACGGGTCCTCTCGAAACTGCTGGATCAACAGTCTGCACTGTCGAGTGGTATGTTTGGGCAATATCACATTGCCATCTTCATCCTTTCTGGTGTGGATGTGACACGGTAAATCGAGGACATCCTTGTCCGACTGATCTTTCTTTTTCTTCGGGACCCATTTATCCTTGGCCTTCCCCTTGTTCTTGGCTTGACCGGCCAGAGCGGCAGCCTCGGCCTGAGCCGAACCATCAGCCTTGCGCTTCGACTTCCGACAGGGATTACTGTTTCCGGGGTTGGGCTCGCTGGTTTTCCCTTTGCCGTTACGGAGACGGTCTTCCTCTTCTCCATTTGCGTACCAAGTGGCTATCTCCATCATTCGGCTCATGGTCAAAGCTCCTAACCGACCGAATTTCAGGATGAGCTCCCGATATCTGACTCCTGCCTTAAAGGCGTAGACGGCTTGATGTTCTGTGACGTTTTCCACCACGTGATGCAAGGTTGTCCACCGCTGGATGTACTCTCTCAGTGTTTCATTCGGTTTCTGCACGCAGTGCTGCAACTCAGACAATCCAGCCGGGCATTTGCATGTGCCCTCGAATGTCTTGATGAACACTCGGGTCAAATCCTCCTAGCAGTATATGCAGGCCGGAGCGAGCTGATTGAGCCAGGCGTGGGCGGACCCTTCAAGCATCAATGGCAAATGCTTCATAGCCACGTAATCGTTTCCTCCTCCAATCTACACAGCCACTTGGTAATCCTCTAACCAAGTCTCTGGCTAGGACTCACCGGTGAACTTGCTCACTCCAGCCGCCAATCTGAAGTTTGGCGGAATCTCAGCAGCCCGGATGGCCCTACTGAAACACTCGGGCCCAGAGATAAATGCTCCACTTCCACTCGGACGGTATCTATCCAAGTTCTCTCTCTGAGCTCTGCCTCTGTTGACCAGGTTCTGAGCGAGAACGGATCTCGCGTTGAACTGCGGATCACGGTGGTTGACTGGCTCTCTCTGGCGATAACCGTCACCATGACGGGGAGGGCTGGCCCTCTGATCGTTTCCGTAAGGACGCCTGGCGTCGTACGGCCAGGGCGCGTACGAGCCATCCCGTGGAGGGGGCGACTGCATGCGGTGACGATCATCCTGACGCCGCAGAGGCGTATTCCGACTGCGACCCTGCCCCGAGTACTGGTCTCGATGGTGGTCTTGGTCGTTTCACCGCGGAGGCGAGTGTCTGTTTCTCCTTGGAGACACTGGGCTGTGGGCCGACTGAACGGTGTCAGCCCGAATGGATCTGCTGTGTATCCTGTTGCGCGACTGGGAAACCGCCGAATTTTGCTCCTCTGCCGCCTTGAGCAGGGCCCGGATCTGCCGAAGACCCTCCCCCGCCTTGGACCGGGACGGCTCGATGGAATCTGCTATCCGAGTGGCCGCCGCCAGATTCTGGATGGGAGTGCGGAATACCTGGAAATTCTGCTGCTGGTCATTCGAGAACAACTGCCGCTGCCGCCGACTGGAACTGGGCTGGTGCTGTCTGCGCGCGCGATCGTCGAGTGACTTCTGGAGCGCTTCCAAACGATTGCGTTCAGCCAAGTTGGCCTGGCGCACGACCTCCAAAGCCTGAGCCTCGGGGGTCGTCCCAACGATGGGCGTCTGGAGGGCCTGCTCGGTCCTGCGCTGCTGTTCCTCCCTCTGCTGCCGAGTGAGAGGTCGGGGGACGTACTCGGAGTACTCGCCGTCCCGCCGGTCCCTGCCACCGCCAAGATCAGTGTGCGATGGGTCGTCGTTCTCCGCGCCGCCGCGGCCGTACCCAGGCGGACTGGGCGGGGAATCGGCCATCAGCACCTCTGTAGTGGGATCGCTTCTCTCGCACTCGGATACGCTTTCTGAGTGCTCATACTCGGAGGCGAACAGATCAAAGACAGGCTCATCGGGCTCGATCGCCGCGATTTGCGGGGCCGTGACCTGAAGGGCCACCGCGTGCCTGATCCACCGCTGAAGCCGCGAGCGTCCGGAGCGCTTGCGACGACGGTTGGTGGGGAGCAAAGAAGTCGACTGATAGGGAGTCGACGGTTGCCGAAGAAGGACGCCGAAGGAACTCGCACGGAAGTGCGCCGTGCCGCGGACGGGCAACGCCTCGACATCCAGTGGGGCTTCCTGGAGCCACGCCGAATCGTCGGCGATGAAGCTGAGGACGCCGAAATGGATCTCGCCGCCCAGAGTCAGTCCGCCGCCGGAAACCATGGTGATGATCGGAAAAATGCAACTACGCCGGAAGTCGCTAGACGCCTGCCCCACGGTGGGCGCCAACTGTCATGGGTGCAAGTCTGATAGTAGTGTGTGCGGGTAGGAATGAGAGGGCAAAGCCTAGCTACGGCGCAGGTGTTACACTCGGATTTACGAGTTCAGGCCCCTCAGCGGTGGAGGTAATAGCCCTACGTCTCGGTGCTCTGGAGCTGTATTGCTTGAGTGTATGATTACAACAGGTTGCCAACCCTTGGAATGGAGCAGGGGGGCGGCTTATATAGTCTCGCCAGCCCTCCCATCAACGCCAGCCATTACAGGGGGTTAAGAGGGGTATAAGTGCGCCAGGTAACGGGCGTATTGATGACAATTAATACAGGAGAACGTGCGTCCCGACCATTGCGCTCCTGGAGACTCCTGGTCTTCTCTGGCCGAGTGACTTTCGGGTGTTCCAAGTGAAACGAGTCTGTCGAGTGAACTCTTGCCTCCCGAGTGGTTTGTAGAACTCCGAGTGAATGTCAGTCTGCGGAATTCTGGGTTGTTGATCTGGCCCTGGGGCCCAGTGTAAGACGTGTGGCGTCCTAGGGTAGGGTCCACAAGTCAGGCCTATTACCCTATCCCTAGTACATGCCCTCGTCAAAACCAACACTGGAAGACCAGATCAAAGAAGCTCAGAAAGGACACCCCAGCATTGAAGGAATTAAAAGGAAGGTAAATTTAGGCATGGCATCTGAATTTACCATTGACACCCAAGGAATCCTATGGTACGGAAAAAGATTATGCGTACCCAACAAGGAAGAGCTAAAGCAACAAATTTTGGCAGAAGCTCATACCATCCCATACTCCATCCACCCAGGAGGAACCAAGATGTAAAAGGATTTACAGGAAAAAATTTGGTGGCACGGGATGAAAAGGGATATCGCCGTATATGTCGCACGGTGTGACTCCTGTCAGCGTATAAAGGCAGAACATCAGAGGCCAGCAGGATTATTACAGCCACTCAGAGTGCCTGAATGGAAATGGGATGTGATAGGAATGGATTTTATTGTTGGATTACCAAGGTCACGACACGGAAATGATGCTATCTGGGTTATCATAGATTTATTAACCAAGGTGTCACATTTCATTCCGGTGAAAACCACATACTCAACACAGAGGCTTGCTAGGTTATACCTCTCCCGAATTGTTTGCTTACACGGAGTACCCAAGACCATAGTCTCTGACAGAGGCACTCAGTTTGTCTCTAGGTTTTGGGATCACCTGCAGCAAGCCTTAGGGACTCAACTGGTATTCAGTACACCATATCACCCACAGACAGGAGGATAGACTGAACGAGTGAATCAGATATTAGAAGATTTGTTGAGAGCTTGTGTTCTCACTTATGGAGTCAGCTGGGAAGATAGTTTACCGTATGCGGAATTTTCATACAACAACAGCTATCAAGCCAGTCTGAAGATGTCACCCTTCGAAGCCCTATACGGACGGAGATGCCGTACCCCACTCAATTGGTTTGAAACCAGAGATAGCCGAATCTTTGGCCCAGAAGTTCTCAAAGAAGCAGAAACAAAAGTGAAACTTATCCGAGACAGATTGAAGGTAGCCCAAAGCCATCAGAAGAGCTACTACGATCAGAAGCACCGTCAGATCAGTTTTGAACCCGATGAATACGTGTATCTCAGAGTATCCACAATGAGGGGGCTACAGAGATTTAAAGTTAAAGGAAAATTGGCACCGAGATTTATTGGACCATTCAGAATAATTGCAAGGAGAGGCAAGGTTGCCTACCAGCTGGAGCTACCCGCAGAATTATCAGATGTTCATGATGTGTTTCACGTGTCACAACTAAGGAGATGTGTCAGTAATCCGGAAAAGCAAGTTCAGCATCAAGACCTGGACATTCAACCAGATCTCACATATAGGGAACGTCCTATAAAGATTTTGGAGGAGTCTGAACGGAGAACCCGACAGAGCGTGATAAAATTTTACAAAGTTCAGTGGAGTAATCACACCGAGGAAGAAGCAACATGGGAAAGAGAGGATCACCTGAGGACTGAATATCCATACCTGTTTGAGGGACAGCTGAAATCTCGGGGACGAGATTTTTCTTAAGGGGGGTAGGTGTTGTAACACCCCAAAATATTTTCTCTGGATTTTCAAAAAAAATTCTTTAAATAAAATACTTTGAATTATTTTGGCCCTATTTTTCTTCTTCTCTTTCTTCTATTATGAAAATCATTTTAATTTCAAATTGGGTTTAAAAAATTTTAATGGTTCTGATTTGGATGGTTATTTACTTGGGTAATTATTTTTGGAAAATCAAAAATATTTCTCTTTGGAAAAGTTTCTGGAATAATTAAATTATTCCAAGGAAATGGCCTTTTCACTTCTTCCAAAGCCCTTCTAAATTCCTCCAATAATTTTTCTATCACTTCTAAATTATCCCTCAAGTCATTCTCACATTCTAGGGCACTGGCCAATACTTTCCCACCCCACAAAAATATTTCTTCCATTTTAAATAAATTCCAAAGTTGGAATTTATAATTATCCTAGTTTCTTTGGGTTACAAAGGAACCATATTTTCTATGATCCTTCTGCAACCACAAAAATTACTCCAACAACTAGGCAGTACCCACAACCCATTTCACCAAAAACTTTGGGTTCCACAGTTCAAAATTTTCAAATTCTATCCAATTCAAATTTGGACCAGATTCAAACTCCATGACCAAAACCTATTTTTTATAGCTCCAAAAATTCTGAAACTTTGCCAACCTCTCTTATTTGCATCAACACCTCACCACAAAAATTTTCACAAATTCCTAAAATACCTAGCACCCTCTGGCATTTCATCATACACCTGGTGGGTGTACTGTTCACTGCTGTCACAAATTCAGATAAGTACAGAAGTTCACAGAACCGGGGAGATCATCGCGTGCGTTGCACTCCATCACCTCTCCTCCTCACTCACGCTTCGTTTGGCCATAAATGGGTCGTCGGGGACCCCTTTGTCAGTGCCTCACCACCGACATCACAGGAGGTGGCCGGTGCAACGGCCACCGTCCTCGGCTGCGGCGGCCGAGCGGATAGCCACGGCGCCTGCCGCCTTCACTCCTGCCGCTGCTTCCCCGCCTACCCTCTCCTCCATGCGGACCTGCTCCACAGCGTCGCACGCCGTCCACACCGCCCTGGCCCCACCTGGCAGTCGCCGGAGCCGGTCATCGCCGCCGCACCCATACGCGAGCCTCATCGTGGATAAGGCCATAGAGCTCGTAGTCGTCCACGATGCCGCTTCCAGAGTACTCCAACGATCTCATCAACTCCACACCGACCGCGCCCGCCGTCCAAACCTACTTCGCCGGCGGATTAACTCCGGCGTCATCCGCTCCGCCTCGGCCATCCTCGGATCGCCTATAAAAGGCCTCCCCGAGCCTCGCTGAGCACCCACACCACCCCCACTCCCACCCAATCGACCTCCAGTAGAGTCATTCGACCTCGAGGAGGTCATCTTCCTCCTCTCCGACCACCGACCCGCCGCCACCTCCGCTGATTAGCGCATCACCACCACTCCACCTCCACCGCTCAAATTTGGCCAGTAGCCCTATGGTGCACCCTCTCATCGACCCCGCGCCCCAATTCCACAACCGGAGCCCTCTCCGGCGAGATCCGCCGTCACCCGAACCACCGTCCGCCGTCGTCGACCTCGTCGTCGTTCGGGTACACGCCGGTGACCACCACCACCACTCACCGGTGCAGAAACACTCCCTGAGCACGACCGCACCATCGCCGCCCTCTGATACACCGGCTATCGTCGCCGGTGATCGCCGCACCTCTTCTTTTCTCGCGCGCGAGCGCGTTCAAATTTGAACCTGACGGGTGGACCCCACCCGTCAGCGTTCTCTCTTTTTTCTGTTTTTAAACAGAAGGCGAATTCTATGCTTTACGTCTTCTACGCTGGAAAGCGTACTTCTGCCCGAAGCATTTTCTTTTTAAACACACAGGGACTAGATTTTTGCAGAAAAACCCATGTGTTTAAAAGTTTAATAACTTTTTAACCACAACTCTGATTGAGTTGATTCTTTTTTTGAAATTCTTAATTTTCTCTCTAGTTTTTTTAGTATTTATTTAAAAATATTTTGAGACAACTTTTTGGCACTGCTGTAAAAAAATTAATTTGAATTTTGAATTTTTGCTTTCCAGAAAAAGAAGAGGGAAACTTTGTCGGGAATTTTGAGGGATCTCTTTCTGACTACTTTGATCAAGGCAAGCATTTTTGAACTTGGGATATGGTGATTGCATTTGCATTGCATGGTTGCATCGGTTTGGAATTGCACCGTATGTGTAGTTTATCACAAGTGCATGCATGCATGGTCATATCATCTTTGCAATTGCTTGCACTTCACTCAAGTGACTTTCTACCGTGAATAAAAGTTGTGAGACAACCAGGAGTGCAGCTCCTGTATTGGACGTGTTGGTGAGCACGGACTGTGTTGTGACACGACGGTGTCACTTTGGCATGTGAGGCATGCCAGTCATAATAATAACAACACCTCCTGAGTCGACCTAGATCGAGTCTTGTTCCGTCACACCTAGCTAAACACCGTGCTGCCACGGGTCTTTCCGCGAGGGAAGTACGGTTTAGTAAGTTTCTAGCCCCTGTCTGTGTGCACACCACATAGAGGGCCATGATGAGGGTTTCCACGGCCATGGACTAATGCCCGTCATCAGGTCAGGGGGCATGGGTGTATCCGGCTGGGCCGAGAGGGGGGCACCCCTTGTAATCCGCGCGTATGAATAGTGATCCCATGCTAATCGAGATTGTAGGCTCCCCGACTTAGAGTTTTTCTTGAACGATGCTTTGGGTGATTCCTGGCATCCGGAAAGTTAATCTGGTGTGTGCTGGTCAGGCGTGTTTACAACCCAAAGACCGTAATGGGAATTAGTCAGCGTCTAGGTGCTGACTAAAGAAATCCCATACACGTGGGTAACGAGTACACCCTCTGCAGAGTTATACCTATTCGAATAGCCGTGTCCGCGGTCAAGGACGTTAGCTGGGAAGGGTCAAGTGTCGGTCCCGGTGTCGGTCTCCGGAGGAAAATAATTAAAAATTGAGCATGATTTATTTTGCAGGCTATCATGAATATTATTGTTGTCATGAATATTATTGTTATTATTATGGACTAACCGTTTCTCTTATTTTCTTTTTTGAGTGTCTCATGGGCTGGCTAGACTACCCGGGCACTCATTTATTTTCAAGACCTCTCGTGGCGTCGCTTGAGTTCTCGGGCGGTCCTGTCTCGCCCGATTCTCTTTTAGACACCCGTTTGGCATTTCTTTTCAAGACCTACCGTGGCGTCACTTTTAGACACCCGGCTGGCATTTCTTTTCAAGACCTCTCGTGGCGTCGCTTGAGTTCTCGGGCGGTCCTGTCTCGCCCGATTCTCTTTTAGACAAACGTTTGGCATTTCTCTTGGATACTCGGGCGGTCCTGTCTCGCCCGATTATCCACTTTTAACTTTCTTTGTTTGTCACTAATATTTTATTTACTCATACTTCTGCACATGCTAATATTTATCATGTCATAATTTAATTTCAGCCAACATATGCATATCATTTAATCCAGCATGAGCATATGCATTTGGTATATCTTTTGTTCATAATGTTTGCGAGTACATTCCAACGTACTCACTGGCTTGTCCCTGGCTATTTTATTGGCCAGACCTGGAGGAGGACGAGCATGTGGAAGGAGATTGCGCTAGCGAGCCCGACGCTTAGAGGTGTCCCAGTCAGTCAACCTGCGATCTTGGAGTCTACCACATGTATGATCCGCTGTGTTTCCGCTACACCAATAAAATAGCCAAGCCTCACACTGACGCTTGACTTTATTTTATTGTACCAGTGTTGTACCACCACCACACCACTGTGTTATTCCACCACCGTAGTATATTGGCAAGCTTGTAATAATTGTTGAGCACTCTGACTCAACCCTGTGTAATATTATACGTGTACTGGTTATCTATATCAAGGGAGTCTACCAGTTGTTCTTGGGGCTGGTATGTCTTGAGGCTATTATGTGTATTATTCCAGAAATGGGCCTGGCAAGTTTCCCTGCAAACATAGGCCACTTGGGCAAGCACATATCCTTCATTTTCCAAATATTCATGTGTGACAGTACTAGTAGTACACAACACTAGTCCACATATCACATGTCCAAATCTCCATCATATTTGAGCAACACTAGTACACAACACTAGATATACATGAGCAACCATAGACCATGTTTACTCACTATAGACGATGGCTGGCGAGGATGCGGGTGTCGTCGGTGATCTTCTGGGCGTCGTCGACTGGCTCGTCGGTGATCTACCCCTGCGCCACATGAGCATTCACACATGAGCATTTATATAGAAAATTTCAAACTTGGTTTGCTCATTGCATTTCAGTGGTTCAATTTTGACAAAAAAAAACATTGCAATATATTTTATAACCCTAACATTTCATTTGGATAGCAAGCATAACTAAATACCCTAGTTCTTCAAGAAAGTAGCTCTCTCTTTCTCTCTCCCTCTCTCTCTCTCTCTCAAATTTTAGAGCACATATATAGAGCTATTACGCAATTAAAGTGTCCAATGCATATCTTTGTTAACTCAATTTTGTACTCAAAATTCACTAAGCATCAACTACATCCAAACCTAAGCAACAACTACTCAAAAAACCTATTCAGTGCTCTAATGATGAAATGGGCTCATATATATGAACAAAATTAGTAAAACTTCTGAACCTATGGCATTTGATCATCTAATATTCAGAGATACCTAGGGTTCATACATTCAGAGATATACAAGGCCATCTAAAATTCATCCAACACATCTAATGAACCCTAGCTAATTTCTCGCTAATTTGTATCCTATGAATTAACAGGAATAGGGTGGGTTTCATAATTCAGATCCTAGTGCTCAATTCATCCATTCATATAGCATTCTATGAAAAAAATTATATTACTAAATTTTTTTACTAAAAATTTCTAGTACTAAAAATTTCTATACCTAATTTTTTTTACTAAAAATTTGTATTGCCAAATTTGATACCTAAAATTTTCTCATATAGCATTCCAATACATTTCTATACCTAAAAATTTCTATTACTAAATTTTTCAATACAGAGAGGAGGTGGGAGGAGGGAGGAGTGAGGAGGAGGAGGGAGGAGAGAGGAGGAGCAGGACGAGGAGGAGGGAGGAGGAGGAGGGCGGCCGGATGAGGAAGGAAGAGGGCGGTGGGAGGAGGGAGGAGGGCTGCCAGAGGAGGAGAGAGGAGGAGGGCGGCTGGAGGAGGAGGAGGAGGATGGAGGCCAGAGAAGGGAGGAGGGCTGCCGGAGGAGGAGTGAGGAGGGGTGGGAGGAGGGAGAAGGGTTGCGCCTTACCGAGGAAGGAGGAGGAAGGACGGACAATGCGGCGACGGCGGCAGGAGGGGGATCGGCAGAGGCAGTGAGAGTGAGGGAGTGAGACAGTCGGGGACGCGGGTAGAGGGATAATGTTGCCTTAGCAGTAGCATGGGGATGGGGCCCACGCTACTGCTAAGCCCATTAGAAGTAGTGTGATCTCCACACCCAGCGCTGCTGCTAGGTGGGGCCGGGGAGCTGGGCCCGTGTGTTCACAGTAGCAGCGTTGTGGATGGACCACGCGCTATAGCTAATGGGCTTAGCAGTAGCGCGGGCCCTTGACTCGCGCTGCTACTGTGGCAAGCCCCTGGGGCATGGTAGGGCCCACTTAGTAGTAGCGCGGGTGTCTTGGGCTAGCGCTACTGCTAACATACACCTGCAGCATTGGTCTTAGCCCCGCGCTACTGCTAAGTAGCAGTAGCGGGGGCCATTTACCCCTCGCTGATGTTACCTGTCTACCTATAGGGTTTTCCCTAGTAGTGGTTGTGTGATCATACACAATATGATCATAGAGGATGAGAGAGATATGTCAGGCCCCATTCACAATGAAGATAATCGCACAATCGTCGGGCCTCGCAGGCACATAGGACGCATTCAAACATTTCTTGAGGCATACTGAAAGATTGAAGACCGGGCCTCCCATCATCAACTGAAGGAGGATCTCATTGAGCATCATTGGTAGTTTGCTGGGATATAGTGTGTTTAAATTATTTGAAAAATCATTTCTTTTTGACTTGAACAATTTATTTGATTGGATTATTTGTTGCATTTTGGATTATTTATTAATTTGGATTATCTGTTGCATTCGGATTAACGGTTGTAATAATATTTGTTGAATTATGCTCATACTTTGTTCTAGATTATTATAAATAGGCTAGAAAGAACGTATGACCCATAGTTACAGAACAAATATGGAGGCTGCATTATGCGGCTTGTGTTTGCGCTACATATGCGGGGGTTTTCTTAACCATGCTACACATGTGTTATGTAGGCTGCTAATATGACGACTCTACCAAAGTTGCTTTAGTGCCATCATTTCGATCATACTATAAATTTTTATTGAAAGAATACATACCAACCTTTGAACTTGGGAAATGTTATCTGGCGAATGTTTCCTGGGGCGTGTTCCCAACGAACGCCTCAAACTTGCCATACCATACTAACTAAAGTTGATAGGGCAACTTTAATAAATTTGCCATGATCGGAGACGAAGGTTGTCATTCGGCGCATAAAAATGGTAGAAAAAATTGCCACGATAGGCAAAGAAATTGTCATCCGTTCGATCGTGATCCGACGGGTTTTGAGGGCATTCGCTGGGTGTTGGGGAACGTTGCATGGGAAACAAAAATTTTCCTACGCACACACAAGATCTATCCATGGTGATGAGCATCTACGAGAGGGAGAGTGAATCTACATACCCTTGTAGATCGCTAAGCGGAAGCGTTAATAAACGCGGTTGATGTAGTCGAACGTCTTCGCGATCCAAATCGCCGAGCGTCCCGCGATCCAATCACGATCCTTCCGATCTAGTGCCGAACGGACGGCACCTCCGCGTTCAACACACGTACGGCTTGATGACGCCTTCACCTCCTCGATCCAGCGAGCGATGATGAAGTAGTGGTTGAGTTCCAGCAGCACGACGGCGTGGTGATGGTGGTGAGGAACAATCTCTGCAGGGCTTCGCCAAGCACTACGGAGATTATGACGGAGGAACTAGAGGGTTAGGGTTGCCGCACACGGCTTGGGGAAATCTTGATGTGTCCCGTGTGCTAGCCCTGCCCCTCTATTTATATGTTGAGCCTTGGGGTCTAAACTTGGAGTAAAAGCCTCCTCCGGGTCGGTTTTGCCCGCACAAGGTCGGTTTGGCCCGCAGGGAAAGAGTCCAACTCGGATCCCTGCCGAACCGTGCACAGCCGCGCACAAGCGGTAGTACCGCTTCACACAAGCGGTAGTACCGCTTGGGCGGTAGTACCGCTTCACACAAGCGGTAGTACCGCTCGGGCGGTAGTACCGCTTCACCAAGCGGTAGTACCGCTTACGCGGCAGCAAAACTACTTTTGCACTTTCCAATACCTTGTGGGCTTTATCCCTTTGGCTCATATAAAGTGTTGCTGCACCCGAACACTTCGGTAAACATCCGGAACCCCTTCCGGTGAACTTCGGAACTCTTCCGGAGATCAAAACACTATTATCACATATATCAATCTTTACCTCCGGACTATTCCGGAGATCCTCGTCACGTCCGGGATCTTATCCGGGACTCCGAACAACTTTCGGTCACCAACATAATAACTCAATTATACTAATCGTCACCAAACGTTAAGTGTGTAGACCCTGCGGGTTCGAGAACTATGTAGACATGACCGAGACACCTCTACGGCCAATAACCAATAGCGGGACCTGGATGCCCATATTGGCTCCTACATATTCTACGAAGATCTTTATCGGTCGAACCTCTATGTCAAGGATTCAGTTAATCCCGTACGCTGTTCCCTTTGTTCTTCGGTATGTTACTTGCCCGAGATTCGATCGTCGGTATCACTATACCTAGTTCAATCTCGTTACCGGCAAGTCTCTTTACTCGTTCCGTAATACAAGATCTCGTGGCTAACACTTTAGTCACATTGCTTGCAAGGCTCATTGTGATGTTGTATTACCGAGTGGGCCCTGAGATACCTCTCCGTCATACGGAGTAACAAATCCCAGTCTTGATCCATGCCAACCCAACAGACACCCTCGGAGATACCTGTAGAGCACCTTTATAGTCACCCAGTTACGTTGCGACGTTTGATACACACAAGGTATTCCTCCGGTGTCAGTGAGTTGCATGATCTCATGGTCAAAGGAACAGATACTTGACATGCAGAAAACAATAGCAATAAACTGACACGATCAAATGCTACGTTTACAGTTTGGGTCTTGTCCATCACATCATTCTCCTAATGATGTGATCCCGTTATCAAATGACATCTCATGTCAATGGCTAGGAAACCTTAACCATCTTTGATCAACGAGCTAGTCAACTAGAGGCTTACTAGGGACACAGTGTTGTCTATGTACCCACACATGTATTTGAGTTTCCAATCAATACAATTATAGCATGGATAATAAACGATTATCATGAACAAGGAAATATAATAATAACCAATTTATTATTGCCTCTAGGGCATATTTCCAACAGTCTCCCACTTGCACTAGAGTCAATAATCTAGTTCACATCACTATGTGATTTACATTGTAATGAATCGAACACCCATGCAGTTCTGGTGTTGTTCATGTTTAGCCCTTGGAAGAGGTTTAGTCATCGGATCTGCAACATTTAGATCCGTGTGTACTTTGCAAATATTTATGTCGTCCTCCTTGATGTAATCGCGGATGGAATTGAAACGTCGTTTTATGTGTCTGGTCCTCTTGTGAAATCTTGGTTCCTTGGCTAGAGCAATGGCACCAGTATTATCACAAAACAGAGTCATTGGGTTAAGCGCACTAGGCACTACTCCAAGATCTGTCATGAACTCCTTCATCCAGACACCTTCCTTCGCCGCCTCCGAGGCAGCGATGTACTCCGCTTCGCATGTAGAATCTGCTACCACGCTTTGCTTGGAACTGCACCAGCTAACCGCACCCCCATTAAGAATAAATACGTATCCGGTTTGCGACTTAGAGTCATCCGGATCAGTGTCAAAGCTTGCATCGACGTAACCCTTTACGACGAGCTCTTGATCACCTCCATAAACGAGAAACATGTCCTTAGTCCTTTTCAGGTACTTCAGGATATTCTTGACCGCCGTCCAGTGTTCCATTCCTGGATCACTTTGAAACCTTCCGGCCATACTTATGGCAAGGCTGACATCGGGTCTTGTGCACAGCATTGCATACATGATAGAGCCTATGGCTGAAGCATAGGGGATGACACTCATCTTTTCTCTATCTTCTGCAGTCACTGGGCATTGAGTCTTACTCAACTTCACACCTTGCAAAACAGGCAAGAACCCCTTCTTGGACTGATCCATTTTGAACTTCTTCAAAATCTTATCAAGGTATGTGCTTTGTGAAAGTCCTATTAAGCGTCTCGATCTATCTCTATAGATCTTGATGCCTAATATGAAAGCAGCTTCTCCTAGGTCCTTCATTGAAAAACTCTTGTTCAAATATTCCTTTACACTTTCCAGCATTTCTATATTGTTTCCAATCAGCAATATGTCATCCACATATAACATTAGAAACGCTATAGAGCTCCCACTCACTTTCTTGTAAATACAAGCTTCTCCGTAAACTTGTATAAACTCGAACGCTTTGATCACCTCATCAAAACGAAGATTCCAACTCCGAGATGCTTGCACCAGTCCATAAATGGATTGCTGGAGTTTGCAAACATGATTCTGACGGACTTAAGCATCGCTACGGGTGAGAAGGTCTCATCGTAGTCAACTCCTTGAACTTGTGAAAAACCCTTTGCCACAAGTCGAGCTTTATAGACGGTGACATTACCGTCCGCGTCCGTCTTCCTCTTAAAGATCCATTTGTTCTGAATGGCCTTACGCCCTTCAGGTAATACTTCCAAAGTCCATACTTTGTTTTCATACATGGATCCCATCTCGGATTTCATGGCCTCTAACCACTTCTCGGAATCCGGGCTCATCATCGCTTCTCCATAGCTCGTAGGTTCATCGTTGTCTAACAACATGATGTCTAAGACAGGGTTGCCGTACCACTCGGGAGCAGTACGCGTCCTTGTCGACCTACGAGGTTTGATAGCAACTTGATCCAAAGCTTCATGATCATCATCATTAACTTCCTCTTCAGCTAATGTAGGCTCCACAGAAACAACTTTCTGCGCTGCGCTACTCTCAGGTTGAAGTAAAGGTTCAACAACCTCATCAAGTTCTATCTTCCTCCCACTCAATTCTTTCGAGAGAAACTCTTTCTCAAGAAATGTTCCGTTTTTAGCGACAAACACTTTGCCTTCGGATCTGAGGTAGAAGGTATACCCAACTGTCTCTTTTGGGTATCCTATGAAGACGCATTTCTCCGCTTTGGGTTCCAGCTTTTCAGGCTGAAGCTTTTTGACATAAGCATCACATCCCCAAACTTTAAGAAACGACAGCTTTGGCTTCTTGTCAAACCAAAGTTCATAAGGCGTCGTCTCAACGGATTTCGATGGTGCCCTATTTAAAGTGAATGCTGCTGTCTCTAATGCATAACCCCAAAACGATAGTGGCAAATCGGCAAGAGACATCATAGATCGCACCATATCTAATAAGGTTCGATTACGACGTTCGGACACACCATTACGCTGTGGTGTTCCAGGCGGTGTTAATTGTGAAACAATTCCACACTGTCTTAAGTGACTGCCAAACTCATAACTCAGATATTCTCCTCCTCGATCAGATCGTAGGAATTTAATCTTCTTGTTACGATGATTCTCAACTTCACTCTGAAATTGTTTGAACTTTTCAAATGTTTCAGACTTGTGTTTCATTAAGTAAATATACCCATATCTACTTAAGTCATCAGTGAAGGTGAGAAAGTAACGATAACCACCGCGCGCCTCAATGCTCATCGGACCGCACACATCAGTATGTATGATTTCCAATAAGTCACTTGCCCGTTCCATTATTCCAGAGAACGGCGTTTTAGTCATCTTGCCCATGAGGCATGGCTCACATGTGTCAAGTGATTCAAAATCAAGTGACTCCAAAAGTCCATCAGCATGGAGCTTCCTCATGCGTTTTACGCCAATATGACCTAAACGGCAGTGCCACAAGAAAGTGGTATTATCATTATCAATTCTATATCTTTTGGCATCAATGTTATGAACATGTGTATCATTACTATCGAGATTCAACAAGAATAAACCCCTCACATCGGGTGCATGACCATAAAAGATATTACTCATATAAATAGAACAACCATTATTCTCTGATTTAAATGAGTAACCGTCTCGCAATAAACAAGATCCAGATATAATGTTCATGCTTAACGCAGGCACCAAATAACACTTATTTAGGTTCATCACTAATCCCGACGGTAATCGAAGAGCGAGCGTGCCGACGGCGATCACATCAACCTTGGAACCATTTCCCACGCGCATCGTCACTTCGTCCTTTGCCAGCCTCCGTCTATTCCGCAGTTCCTGTTTTGAGTTGCAAATATGAGCAACCGCACCGGTATCAAATACCCAGGCACTACAACGAGAGTTGGTAAGGTACACATCAATAACATGTATATCATATATACCTTGTTTGTTGTTGGCCGCCTTCTTGTCAGCCAAATACTTGGGGCAATTCCGCTTCCAGTGTCCAGTTCCCTTGCAATGAAAACACACAGTTTCTGGTTTGGGTCCAGCCTTGGGTTTCTTCACGAGAGGAGCAACTGCTTTGCCACTCTTCTTGGAGTTACCCTTCTTACCCTTGCCATTTTTCTTGAAACTAGTGGTTTTATTGACCATCAACACTTGATGCTCCTTCTGAATTTCAGACTCAGCGGCTTTCAGCATCGCAAACAGCTCGGCGACTGACTTGTTCATCCCGTGCATGTTATAGTTCAACACGAAGCTCTTGTAGCTAGGTGGCAATGATTGAAGAACTCTGTCAGTGATAGCCTCTGGCGGAAGGGGCATCCCTAACTCAGCCAGACGGGTGGAGTACCCAGACATTCTGAGCACGTGATCACTGATAGACCCGTTCTCCTCCATCTTGCAAGCATAGAACTTATCGGAGATCTCATATCTCTCGATCCGGGCATTCTTCCGAAAGATAAACTTCAACTCCTGGAACATCTCATATGCTCCATGACGTTCAAAACGTCTTTGAAGTCCCGGTTCTAAGCCATACAACATTGCACATTGAACTATTGAGTAATCATCAGAACGAGCCTGCCAGGCGTTCACAACGTCTAGAGACTCAACTGGAGCGGGTGGATCACCAAGCGGTGCATCAAGGACATAAGCCTTCTGGGAAGCCGTAAGGATAATCCTTAGATTACGGGCCCAGTCCACAAAGTTACTTCCATCATCTTTCAACTTAGCTTTCTCTAGGAACGCATTAAAATTCAGGGGTGCTACTGCGCGAGCCATGATCTACAACATAAATATAGCAAAGACAACTTAGACTATTGTTCTTAGATAATGAGTTTAGTTAATCATATTTAAAAAACTCCCACTCAAATTGACATCCCTCCGATCATTCGAGTGTAACATGATCCAAATCCACCAACTCAAGTCCGATCATCACGTGAGTTGAGGTGGTTTCAATGGTGAACATCTTCATGTTGATCATATCTACTATATGACTCATGTTCGACCTTTCGGTCTCTTGTGTTCCGAGGCCATGTCTGTACATGCTAGGCTCGTCAAGTTTAACCCGAGTGTTCCGCACGTGTAACATGGCTTACACCCGTTGTATGCGAACGTAGAGTCTATCACACCCGATCATCACGGCGTGTCTCGAAACGACGAACTTTCGCAACGGTGCACACTTGGGGAGAACACAATTTATCTTGAAATTTAAGTGAGGGATCACCTTATAATGCTACCGTCGTCCTAAGCAAAATAAGATGCATAAAAGGATTAACATCACATGCAAATCATAAGTGACATGATATGGCCATGAACTTGTGCTTTTGATCTCCATCTCCAAAGCACCGGCATGATCTCCATCGTCACCGGCATGACACCATGATCTCCATCATCTTGATCTCCATCAACGTGTCGCCATAAGGTTGTCGCGCTGACTGTTGCTTCCACGACTATAGCTAACATTTAGCGATAAAGTAAAGCATTACATAGCGCTTAATGATTGACACGCAGGTCATACAATAATTAAAGACAACTCTATGGCTCCTGCCAGTTGCCGTACTCATCGACATGCAAGTCGTGATATTCTATACAACACATGATCATCTCATACATCACATATATCTCATCATGTAATTGGCCATATCACATCACAACATACCCTGCAAAAACAAGTTAGACGTCCTCTAATTGTTGTTGCAAATTTTACGTGGCTGCTACGGGTTTGCAAGAACCGTTCTTACCTACGCAAAACCACAACGTGGTGTAGTGATTGCTTTTTGATCTTCTAAAAGAACCCTCTTCATTGAACCGATTCAACTAAAGTGAGAGAGACAGACACCTGCCAGTCACCTTTATGCAACAAGTGCACGCAGCGGTGAAACCAGTCTCGCGTAAGCGTACGCGTAATGTCGGTCCAGGCCGCTTCATCTCACAATACCGCGGAATCAAGTATCAACTAGTAACGGCAAGCAATATGTATACACCCACGCCCACAACTCGTTTGTGTTCTACTCGAGATCTCATCTACGCATAGACCTAGCTCTGATACCACTGTTGGGGAACGTTGCATGGGAAACAAAAATTTTCCTACGCACACACAAGATCTATCCATGGTGATGAGCATCTACGAGAGGGAGAGTGAATCTACATACCCTTGTAGATCGCTAAGCGGAAGCGTTAATAAACGCGGTTGATGTAGTCGAACGTCTTCGCGATCCAAATCGCCGAGCGTCCCGCGATCCAATCACGATCCTTCCGATCTAGTGCCGAACGGACGGCACCTCCGCGTTCAACACACGTACGGCTTGATGACGCCTTCACCTCCTCGATCCAGCGAGCGATGATGAAGTAGTGGTTGAGTTCCAGCAGCACGACGGCGTGGTGATGGTGGTGAGGAACAATCTCTGCAGGGCTTCGCCAAGCACTACGGAGATTATGACGGAGGAACTAGAGGGTTAGGGTTGCCGCACACGGCTTGGGGAAATCTTGATGTGTCCCGTGTGCTAGCCCTGCCCCTCTATTTATATGTTGAGCCTTGGGGTCTAAACTTGGAGTAAAAGCCTCCTCCGGGTCGGTTTTGCCCGCACAAGGTCGGTTTGGCCCGCAGGGAAAGAGTCCAACTCGGATCCCTGCCGAACCGTGCACAGCCGCGCACAAGCGGTAGTACCGCTTCACACAAGCGGTAGTACCGCTTGGGCGGTAGTACCGCTTCACACAAGCGGTAGTACCGCTCGGGCGGTAGTACCGCTTCACCAAGCGGTAGTACCGCTTACGCGGCAGCAAAACTACTTTTGCACTTTCCAATACCTTGTGGGCTTTATCCCTTTGGCTCATATAAAGTGTTGCTGCACCCGAACACTTCGGTAAACATCCGGAACCCCTTCCGGTGAACTTCGGAACTCTTCCGGAGATCAAAACACTATTATCACATATATCAATCTTTACCTCCGGACTATTCCGGAGATCCTCGTCACGTCCGGGATCTTATCCGGGACTCCGAACAACTTTCGGTCACCAACATAATAACTCAATTATACTAATCGTCACCAAACGTTAAGTGTGTAGACCCTGCGGGTTCGAGAACTATGTAGACATGACCGAGACACCTCTACGGCCAATAACCAATAGCGGGACCTGGATGCCCATATTGGCTCCTACATATTCTACGAAGATCTTTATCGGTCGAACCTCTATGTCAAGGATTCAGTTAATCCCGTACGCTGTTCCCTTTGTTCTTCGGTATGTTACTTGCCCGAGATTCGATCGTCGGTATCACTATACCTAGTTCAATCTCGTTACCGGCAAGTCTCTTTACTCGTTCCGTAATACAAGATCTCGTGGCTAACACTTTAGTCACATTGCTTGCAAGGCTCATTGTGATGTTGTATTACCGAGTGGGCCCTGAGATACCTCTCCGTCATACGGAGTAACAAATCCCAGTCTTGATCCATGCCAACCCAACAGACACCCTCGGAGATACCTGTAGAGCACCTTTATAGTCACCCAGTTACGTTGCGACGTTTGATACACACAAGGTATTCCTCCGGTGTCAGTGAGTTGCATGATCTCATGGTCAAAGGAACAGATACTTGACATGCAGAAAACAATAGCAATAAACTGACACGATCAAATGCTACGTTTACAGTTTGGGTCTTGTCCATCACATCATTCTCCTAATGATGTGATCCCGTTATCAAATGACATCTCATGTCAATGGCTAGGAAACCTTAACCATCTTTGATCAACGAGCTAGTCAACTAGAGGCTTACTAGGGACACAGTGTTGTCTATGTACCCACACATGTATTTGAGTTTCCAATCAATACAATTATAGCATGGATAATAAACGATTATCATGAACAAGGAAATATAATAATAACCAATTTATTATTGCCTCTAGGGCATATTTCCAACACTGGGAGCCCTAAAAATTTGATGTTCCCTGGGTATTGGGGTCCTTGAACTTCAGCATGTGGGGACGATATTTGCTTGGCATCTCAGTTCCACCTCCCTCATGGATAGTCACAGTTTTTTTGTCTAACATCAGTGCCACTTCTTGTCCAACTCATAAATATTTACTTTTGCAAAAAAATAACTCGCAAATATTTGACGGAAAGTACTAGGAACGAGATTGTAGAGGCGCACATCACCAACTTTAGTGGGGTGGGCCCTGCCTCATCCCCAACTTCCAATCCCAAGTCTCCACGTTGACCAGTCCGTTGATCCCGTGCAAATTTACCCCGTGTGCCTAGCATTGCTCCACAATCCTGCTCCTCGATCAGTCTCTCTCGATCTTTATGCTTCTGGTCCTCATGTATGACCCGGACCAGAGCTTCTTTTTTTTTCAACCGGGCTATCACCCCTTTCCATTAATTGCTCAACGGAAATATTTAGTTCAGTACATAAGACTAGGTTCAACCAGGGAACAAAAAACACACCACCCGAACATGAGAAGAAAAGGGGTTTAGCGAGTTGGGGCACTACCAGAAAACCCGCCACAGATGCAAAACGGACATCTGCTACGGGGCGAAAACCTGATAACACACTATACGCCATAAGCCCAGATAAGACCAACGAAAACAGCCAGGCCTAACGAGAACCCCCCAGCAGGCATCAAACCTCAGTGGGGGGATGTCAAGAACCAAACCACGCAAACACCTAGATGAAGAGCAAGGGTCCAGCAGGAAGGCGACTTCACATGAGCGACTCTCCAGGCCCATTGGCAATCCTCAGCCTGGACCGATCTGCCAGCGACGTAGCGACCTGCATCACCCTCTGGATCCCGGCCTGAAACGTAGCTTTATCTCCCATCTTCAACAGCCCTATCTAGTAAGTCATCAGCGCACAAGCGGTAACAACAGCCTCGAAAGGAGACCGGACAGTATGATTATCAAAAGTAACTTTGTTGCGGGTGCACCAGATTCCCCAACAAACAACAGCCATAATCAACATATAAAACTTTTTACCCCCAGGAAGGTAACAGTATAACCATGACCAGCATTACCACAAGAATTTGGGACAATTCGATGCTCCCATAGCCAGGCCAACCCCCCCCCCCCCCCCCCAAACTGACCGAGCAAAAGAGCATCCGAAGAACAAGTGATTAGTAGTCTCAATCTCAGCACAAAAAGAAGACACAGGATTACCCCCCCCCCCCCCCCCAGTTGCGCCTACGGAGGTTAGCACGAGATGGTATAGCATCTTGAAACAATTGCCACATGAAGATCTTAATTTTAAGCGGGATAGGAGCTTTCCAAACTAGTTTGAAATTAGGCCCAGCAAGATCACGCTCCAGCCACTTATAAACTGATTTAGTAGTGAAAACCCCCTTGCTCGATAACGACCAAGCAATAGAATCAGGGCGATTATTTAGGACAGAAAGCTTGCGCACAGCGCACAATCTCTTGCCATTGCACGAGAAGATTACCAAATAGTCTGCGACGAAATGGCAGTTCACAACCTCCCGAGATGAAATCAGCAAGGGTGCAATTAACATTTTGACATATGTCAAAAAGCTCAAGGAATAAGGTTTTAAATGGTGTATCCGAGGCCCAAGTATCGTCCCACAACCTGACCAAGTCCCCACTATTGATAATAATTTTTCTACCAGCCATATATACATCTTTGACCTTCATAATGGCCTTCCAGCAGGGGGAGTCAGATTGACGAGATGGTATTGTAGCCACAGTGTGGCGACGAAAATATTTAGCGCGAACATTTTTTTGCCATAAGCCATCACCAGTCTCAAGCTTCCACCACCATTTGGTGAGAAGACTAACATTCTGCCTATGCAGATCTTTCACCCCCAACCCACCTTTGTCCTTAGAGCGACATACCCGAGCCCACTTTACCATGTGATAAGCTCGTTTATTCCTCTTTTTCCTCCAGAAAAAACGTCTACGATGCCCATTCATCTTGTCAATACAGGTTTTGTTCAATAGGAACATGGACATAAGGAATGAGGGAATTCCGTCAAGACTGGAATTGAGTAGAACTAGTCTAGCAGCCGAAGATGCATGATATCCCACCCATGCATCCAGCCTCTTAATAAGTTTAGCATCTAAAAAGTTTCAGTCCATAGTTTTAAGCATAGAGAAGGTGACAGGTACACCCAAAAGGACCAGAGCTTCTACCTGCCATTCATTCCTAAAATAGTTGAATTACCTGTTGGGCTGTACAACTCGGCTCTAGACTGTTCTTAGCTCACTTGGCCACCAAACCAAGCGATACCTATCTACCAGAAATGAAGTTGACTTCCAAATTCCAACGATACATCACCAGTCCGTCATGCATGATCGAGCACTTGAACTGTGTTGAGCTGCGAGAAACTTCCATGGGAAACGTGGCGAGAAATCAAAAGATCACGCTTTTCGCGCGCTGCGCGGGGGCTAAGTATCCGTGGAAATGTGTGAAGCCATGCACACGAGACTTCCATGCAAGCATGCGTGCGTGTTCGCTTTTCCAAAAAAATAAATCCATGCGTGTTTTGTGTGGGTTTTAAACCATATGGTCCCTAAAAACATAATTGTCCAAAGGCGATCGAGGTTAACGTGTCCACACATGTGTCTAGACTCCAGCGTACGTACGTGTTCTTATAGTTAAGGAACTGTCAAATTGCATTTTATGCGTACAATTCATAATTTGCTAGCTAGAGTTCCAGCTAACGAGCTGGTGCGGCGGTCACGTTCCATCTGCCACGCTGTTGGTGTCTTGGTGATCGATCGGGGTTGCTCATCTCCCACAAACGGAAAATTCTTCAAGCAAACGATGCCAAGTCTCACTTAACAAGCATATATAATTAATTAAACACACATGCATGCTTGTTATAGCTGTCTACTAACTCAGCCGTACGTCGGATTCCAACTAACCACTGGCCAGCACGCTTCAGTTGGTCTTTCCTTCCGGCAACCAAACCAATTTGCACTGGATAAGCACATCATTCTCCCTCTCGATCTGCTGTTTCAGACACGTACGGTCACTGGAGACTGAGAACGTACGCAAGCTTTCAAGCTACGACGACGTCACCTCGCAAGCTGCTTGCTTGCTTGCTAAGCCACGAAATCTCGCGCGCGTACGTGTTGACCCGTGCGCTAGCTACTGGCTTTGGCGCCAAACCTTTGCTATGCTAGCCCAGGTGTGCACACAAGCAACGGGCTACGTGGGTCGTACCGTGACCGTGCATGAGCCATTTACGTACGTAGACGACACGTATCCATCAAATTAATTAAGTTGATATGTGTAGTGAGAATATGCTCAAGATCATGAAATTAATATTCGTTAATGATACATATATACATTATTCATGGATAAGCACGCACAAACCAATGAAAGAATCAATCCTTCTAACGAGCTGATAGCCCGTACCTATCTAGAGCTAGCTAGGTCTAATCCTGAAGTTACAATGAACAAACCAATGGACTACAGTTCCTAGCTACTTTACATACACGAATGAATCAATGGTCATCACTCATCACCAGTAAGCTATAAACAGTTATGCACACCAACTAATTAGCAGATTCTACCCTAAACTTTGACCGAGTATATGCAGCAGGTAACTGTCGATTTACGCCGTGAGCATGAGCCTCGGCTTCTTGAAGGAAACGGGGCTGAGAACCTCCTCCCCGTCTTCCGTGACCGCGCACCGCTCCGGGATGTCCGGCAGCGCCGGCAGGTTCAGGTCGAAGCCCCGGCTCGCCGCCGTCGCGCTTGCCGCGGCCGCCTTCGCAGCCAGCTTGTGCGTGGGCCCTGCGGCGGCGCTGCCGATGGTGCCGTCGTAGTGGCACCTTTTGTGGCCGCCAAGCGCCTGTCCAGTCGGGAACGTCTTCCTGCACACGTTGCACTCGTGCACCTTGCCGCCTCCGGCGCCGGCCGCGACCTCGCCGGACCCCGACGAGGAATCTGCCGCCGCCACCGCCGCCTGCGGTTTCTGATCCTCTGCGCCAGCCGGCGCCGCTGTAGGCTTCCGGTGGCTGGCCTTGTGGCCGCCGAGCGCTTGGTAGGACGCGAACACCTTGCCGCAGACGGAGCAGCCGTGCTGCTGCTCCGGCGCGGCAGCAGGGGCGGTGTCGCGGTGGCCGTGCGCCAGCATGACGAGGCAGAGCGCGAGGTACTCCTCCTCGCTGGGGTCGAGCGCGCGCGGCCGCCGAGAGCGCTTCCGCTTCGACCACCCCTCCGCCTGCCCCAACAACGCGGACGCCTCCTCGCTGCTACTGCTAGACGCCTCCATCTCCTTCATCGGCGGCGACGGTACCATCGCCGCAGCTTCAAGAACCGCCTCCACGGCCATGCCAATCAGAGCTCACGTGCGTATATCTTTCTTGCACACCTGAAGGACTGCTGAGAGTAGGAGCAACCAGTGGGGAAGAAGTAGGAGGAGAGAAAAAGAAAGTTGTGAGCAGAGCAGCTCCTGCAATGGCGGCTTTATACGGGAGGAGCAAGGAGTTGATCTAGCAAAACGTGTGCGCGTGTGACTGTTGAAAAGGGATGGAGTCTTGAGGTCAAATTAACACTTGGAAGTTGGAACACACTACTAAAATGGGCAGGATCGGATAGAAGACATTGGACGGATTCGTGCGCGCGTGGAATCAGCTAGGGTGGTCTAGACTCCACGAGATGGAAAATTAGGCGTGGAATGGTGTGGGGAAGACAGGCGGCACCAACTGCCGAGGGGATATGGATGTGACGTCTATAGAGAGTGTGTGGTGAGGTTTAAGGCCTCGAGAACGACCCAACACGCATATGCGCCGTGCTTCGGTGTCAGCTGTGACAGTGTTTTAGAGTACGTTGTACAATCTTGCCTCGTATAAAAAGATTATAAGATTTGAGGATATATTCCCGGCCTACATAAATTGTAGGCATGACGTAAAAGGATAATCAGATGCTCTCTATGTTGCAAACAATTGTATTTTGACTCCTAAAAAATTGGTATTTTGATTCAGAAAAGCTTACCTTCAACCGACCGATAACGCTCGCGCGTCCGCCGGCTCCGCGTCCGTCGGATCATCGGATCGCCGTTTCTGAAACACACCTATTGTTTCAGGACACATTTCTTGCAACTGGATAGCGCCCCCGCAACTCCAGTTGACTCGTGTGGCTGGGACGGCTCCGACGACTCGCGTCGCTGGGAGGGCGACGGCGGTGGGATCTGGGAGGGCGCAGGGGGCGGCGGCGGCGCACGGGGCGCATCCACCGCGGTGGTGACGACGATGGCCAGAGGATCGGCAGTGGCCGGCGGCGACACAAGCAGGTACGGCCACGCGTGGTCCTCCCCCCCATTTCTGGCCGGCCCTGATGGTGGTTATCCCTTGCTACGCGGCGGCTCCCCGGCGGCTACGCGGCTCATCGTAGCGGTGCTCCGATGTAGGGAGACGCTCTCGTCGTCGTCACCGAGGTGGATGTGTAGATCTTGCGGTGCACCGACGCTCTCTCGTGGTAGGGATTGGATGTCGCAGATCTAGTGTTGCAGAATTTTTTCGATTTTGGCTTTGAGATGTGCTGCTGCAGCTCATGCTTATCCTTTTGATGTGCTGTAGCTCATGCAATCCTTTTCTGAATTTTTGTAGCTCAAAGCTTCTGTAGCATTTTTATCTGGAAATTAGTGATGCAGGATTTTGATGTGCTGTAGGGAATTAGTGTGGCAGACTTGATGTGCTGTAGCTCATGCTATCATCTTGTAATTTAGATTTACTTTCCTGAAACTATGTTGTAGGTTATGTTTGTAGCATTTATATGGCTATGTTTGTAGGTTATGCTACATGATTTTTTGCTAGCTTATAGAAGAGGAAACTCAGTTTTTTCCTTCTGAAACTACAGATTTTGTTTCTCTGAAATCTAGATACTGTTTCAATACTTTCTCTGAAATTTAGCTAATGTTTCAATACTATTCTCTGAAATTTAGCTCATGCTTACAGGACAGGTGGTAATTTACCTCATGTTTATCTGAAATTAGTTGGATTAGCTAATGCTCTCTAAAACCTGCATTTTTTATCTGCAATCTTCAACTTGCTTCAATGTTGTTCATTCTCAGATCACTAGATATGCATGCTGATAGTTTCCATGTTTTCATTTATGCTCTTGTTTCGCAGCATGCTCATCTACCAAACTCGTTGGTCGGCAAAGCGGCTGCGCGAAATAGGCAATGCCATCAAAGGGAAAAAGAGGGATGTAATAAGCAAGTCTAGCTTCGGGGATTTGCTATACATCTCTCCGTTGGTTCCTCCTCCAGAAGGGCTTCTTGATTTCATAGTTATGAGGATTGACACTAAGAAGCGTGTTCTCAAGTATGCAATCTGTTTTGTCACTTTCCCCCTTTCCTATATCTGTTGCATAACACCTTTTTCCCCCTTTTTTCGCAACATCTTCTGAATTTTTAATCTTGTGTATCTGCAGGATTAATGACCACAAGGAGATCCACTTTTCAAGAGACATGGTTAAGAAGATATTCAATGTACCATCTGGTAGCAGACCGGTAGAGTTCGGCAAAAGGGGCAAAGCTGATTTCCGTGAAGTTTATTTGGACGGCGAAAGGGCTCCAATAGCCACCACAGTAGCTATTATATCAAAAGCAGATGACGACGATGAGGAGACCATCGAGAGGTCATGGGCTTTACTGTGCCTAGCATTGGTCCTAGCTCCTGGGACAGGAAACATGGTGCCCCTAGAATACCTGTACACCTTACGAGACATGAGTGTGGTTCATGAGTTAGAGTTCGATGAGCATATTCTGTTTGATGTAATGAGAGAAGTTAAAAAGTATCAGGATAAGAGGGATGAAGGTAAAGTGAAATTCCTCATCGGTGGATGTCTATCAATGCTTCCGGTACAGAACTTCCATTCCCGTAACATTCGCGTCTTCTTTTAACTGTACAACAAACCTTTTCGTCAGTGGCTGATGTTCTATGTCTTTCTTTTGCAGATAATTTACATGGACCATCTTGAT
This sequence comes from Elymus sibiricus, assembly GCA_039707655.1. Lineage (NCBI taxonomy): Eukaryota > Viridiplantae > Streptophyta > Magnoliopsida > Poales > Poaceae > Elymus > Elymus sibiricus. The sequence continues at coordinate 90,519,119 of CM077672.1, read as the reverse complement.
GTGCCAAGAGGATGCTTAGTTGATCACACCATCAACTACTCACTGCCTAGAGCTTGCTTTGTCCAAGAAATGGACTTTTATGCTGTCATTGCAGTAGACACCCTGGATGATGGTTTCGGGAAGCGGCCTGTAAGTTATTCAATCTGAATACACCGCTTTTCATTTTTTTTACCTGGAAGACCTTTTATTCGTTGCAATTCTGAATTCCTTTTGTACATTTCTTTTTGTTTTTGAAATGCAGTTCAGCAAGAGCACACCGTATGCAGCAACTGAGTTTATATCATATATAGATCAGTAGGCCCAAGGAACCGTGAGAGAGGAGCCGCCGAAAATCAGTGACCAAGGGGGTGCTGTTGCGGGCGCAACACACACTTTGGATGTGCCGGAGAGCTCCCACATGCAGTCAAATGTACAAGTTGGAGGCAATGCGGGTTCTCGAGATCCCCCTCACGCTGGTAATGAGGGTACCAACGGCAGTGCAGAGCATGTGCATGAGCCGCTCCCATCTAACACTGACGGTGGTGACGATGTGTGCGGCTCTTTGGAGGAGTGGCTCCACGCATTGCCTACATTCGAGGAGTTAGAGGTGGGTATCTTTTTGCAACCTTTTTTGTTTCATAATGCATCTTGCTCGACTGTCATGCAACAAACAACCCCCCATACCAACTAATGTTTTTCTGTTTTCGTGCATTGCAGCTTCCTCCGCATCTGCAAGTCATATACAGCAAGCATAAAGACCTACATGCTATAGAACCTAATGCTGCGTTGAGATCATTTGGGAGGGTCTTGCAGGGCATGTACTGCAAGCGGATGGGCCTAATGTTGTCTGAGGCACACAAAGCTGAATGCAGTTTTCACGAGCACAAAGATGAAGATGAAGATGTCACTTTCAGTGTACCAGGAGGAGCTTCTGCTGAAGGCATGTCAGATGCCACTGCTACTGCTACTGAACCATCTCCACCTCCGCAGCAGTGCAACATACATCCTGAGGCACATGGGGCTGCAGGCATGGATGATGCCACCGCCACTGAACCATGCCTGCAACAGCCCAAGCAGCCAGATGGCGCAAAGAGTAGTGAGCCGGCAGTGGAAGTTGGTCACAACAATGCTGCCCCACCCAAGATGAGTGATCACAGCAATGGCAAGGACAATGGAGAAGATTTATGCAGCAAGGTAAACAACACTGAACAAAAGTCCCCTCGCAGCCCAGGATTTCCATTTGCTAATTTGACGAGGAGGCCATGTACACTTGAAGATGGGCCTTCTTTTGGGTTGTTTGAACCTGACAGTGATGATGATATAATGTTTCAGGAAGTTTCTGAAGTTCGGTTCTCCCCTGGACAACCATTTGGTTCAGATTTGGACTCCTTTTTTGCGATTCACGCAAGAAGCCCTCTGTTTGAAGAATCTCCTACTACTTCAGCTGGTCCAGTGTTTCATGTGACTCCTCTCGCAATATGTCCGCCAATTTCAACAGGCCCTGCAGGTTTTTATAAATCACCTCCCGCAACTTTTGTTTTCTGAAACCAATTTATGTTTTTCTTCCAGAAACTCAGTACCTCCATGCTCCAAACCATTTTCTCACTTTCTTTTGTTTTTCTCATATTTTTTTGTGGCAGAAGCATGTGTCAATGAGGCAAGAGAGGAAGTGGTGGTTGAAGTAAGCAGTGGGCGCAGCCATGTTGAGAAGAAGGCCAAACTTAAGAGAGCTGCAACATTGCCAGAAGCTGCGCCCAAGTTGAAGAAGATGAAGAATGTTAAAGTTGATGCTACTGATGATGCCATTTATAAGCAATATTTTTGTACCCATTACCAGATAAAGGACCCACCAGAAGGCGAGCCTCTGTAATTGTTCTACTTCTCATGTCTTTTTCAAAAAAAATCCATGTGTACCTCTAACCGAGCCACTGTTTTTTTTTTGCAACATGTAGCCCACCATTCATCAGGATAGGTGGGTTTGAGATTCCATTCAAACATTTCAGTAGCGGTCTCAAAAAGCGTGCACATTTGAACAATGAGGTGGTGTCACTGTATATCGAGAGTTTCAACATTGAGAACATGTACAGCTCAAGCAAGCCAAAGAAGTTTGCATTCTCGCCGCATATGGCTGTGAGTAAACTAGCCCTTTTTTCTCTTGTGTTTGTGCCCGCAACATTAATTGTCATCAATCGTTTGTTATTATGTAGTCCAAACTTGCTGTGGATCCAAGTTCATTTCAGACTCGTTCTTGCATCAAAGATTTCGAGAGGGCCTGTGACAGAAACAATATCGCCAAATGTGATCAAGTAATTTTTTTGCTTGCCTATTTTGTATATAGTGCAAATATATCTTAGCGCAACATGATTTTGGTTTTCTGAAATTATCTTCTTTGTTAATTTTGCAGCTGTTCCTCACGCTTGTTAAGGATGGACATTGGGCAGTTGTGGTTGTAAATTTGATGCAAAAACAATTCAATGTTTTCGACTCCAACAGTAATGACCCTGATTATGCCAGCACCCTTGAGCAGCCATGTAGAAATCTGGTATGGGCGTTACACACCTTCCATCCTTTTTGATCATTTTCCTTTCTTGTATCAATTTGATGTTGCGGTACAAATCAAAAAATCCACTGTGTCATCTTCTTATATCTTTTTTATTTCTCTGATATTAAATGTGCAGATAGCAAACTTTAAAACTCTGGTCAGAGAACGAAACCCATGGAAGCATGACCTTGATACATTTGATCGTTTCAGCCCAGATGGTTATCCGCAGCAGTCTACAACGTATTGTTTCTTTTTCTTTTTTTCTTTTTTCTCATGTGCCCATCCAGAATTGTTACATTTTATTTCAGGAAGCAACCTCATCTGCTTTTTTGTGCATTTTGTGGCAGGTTTGATTGTGGGTTCTTTGCTATTCTATACATGGAGAATCTAACTGCCAGGGGGATGAAGCCATTCAAGACGGTATGACCATTTTTGCTATGCAACACTAGTAGCTAAATAACATTTTGTTTTCGCAACACTAGAAGTAAACATACTCTCTGCAACACTGCTATCACTTTGTGAATATGAGTCCTACCACCATTTTTTACCCCTGCTAATTTCTAATCATGTTTTTTGTATTTTCTGCTTTTTGTATGCTCAGGACATGAGGTCGTTGCTCAATTTTCGAACATTCGTTGCGGCGAAGCTTTTCAAGCACCCTCAAAACACACTCGACTCGGCCGAAGAGTTCAAGAAACTGTTGAGAAGCTCGTAGAAGATGTCAATCAGGGCAATATCTTGCTAGTTTAGTTTTTAGGCTTTTCGTGGGCCCTTTTATGTAACTGAAACAGCAAGTTGCTGTTAACATTCTAGTTGTCTTTTTGTGGAACTCAAGCTGGAGCATGTATCATGCTGGGGGATGTCCCTTTTTTCCTCCTCTTTTTTGAAATGCTGGAGCATCATCCATGCTGAGCTGTCAATGTGAACTAGAAAATGGATGCAGAGATGGTAATGAAAATGACTGGCTTTTTTTGCAGTTTGTTTCTTTGCTTAAACAGTGAATCCTACCCATAACAACCCATGCCATGTATATTACTGGTATATATTGCTGAAACAGTGAATCTTTACTGGTATATATTTTTTTATGTGCTCTGGGGAAACATGTTGTAGCAAGAATGCACACTGAAACCATCATGTACCATCAGTCATCTATACAATAGCTTTTTCGAGCACTGGAAACATGATGTCGCAACATGAAACAAACAGCCTGAAACTTTTTTTCAAAAGACAAAATGTGAGCTATCTTGTATGTCTCAAATCCAGGCACACATAACAATATGAGATCTCTTTTTTTCTGTTTTTGCGTCACATAGGTTTTTCAAATTGAAATAGAACCTAAATACATCATCAAGGTTGCAAAAAAGAAATTATGAATGTTTTTGCTCAAGCACATGAAGGGAGGCTGAAAAGAAAATGCAAAACATCTTTTGAATAGGACCAAGAACTTCCCCCTGTTTTCTCTCATTTTTTCTTCCTAGAGGTTGAGTTGCGTTGCTTGGGCATTTCTTGGATGTTTTGTCATCACGGCTCTCAAGTACACACAAGCTGGTACAGCATGTCCCACCTCGGAGCAGAACTGACATTTAGGTGGTGCTGCCGCCGCCTCTGTCGTAGCTTTGAGGGGTCCACACATCTGCACATTGTGCCCTTCTTCTTTGCAGAACTTGCAGCGAATACCCCGTTTTTCAGTTTTTGGCTTCCCTGCTGCCGTTGTCTTCTTCTCTTCTTGTTTCGACTTCTTCTGCTTCTCATCTCGCTGCTCTACCAGAGTCTTCTTCCTCTTCTCTCTTTCAGTTGGTCTCCCTTTCTTAGGCACACGAGTCGGGTTTTGTAGCATCTCCGAGTTTTGAGGTTGCTGAAGGTCATCATGCAATGTTCCCGTTGCGGCAGCTGGTGGTGTTGGTGGTTCACTCTGCTGCGTTGCTTGCTGTACTGGCAGCGCTCCTCTCCTCGCCGCTGCTATGGCAGGCTCAAGAATGTTTATTGCTTCATCCAATATTTTGTAGGCATCCTCATTGCAACATGCATTTGAGGCAAGCCATGTTAACCTTCGACACAGGGAGTTGTATTTCGGCGTGTTTGTTGAGGGTTGCCCGAAGTCCAGCAATCGCCCAGTTCTGGCCATGCTTGTTATTGCTGCTTCAGACCACCTCTCCAACAAGTATCGTTGCGGAATAACTTGCACATTGAGGTGCACCATCACCCTTATTATGTGGGCACAAACCAGGCCATTCATCTCAAAGTAGTGGCAACTACATTGAAACACCCCTTCATCCATCATAACATGCACAGAATAGAGCTTTGGGTTCTCATATAAGCTTGATGTTAGCTTGAACAGGAGACCTTGCCCTTGGTACTCATGGTCTTGGTTGATAATGTAGCCAGTAGACGCAGTCACTTGTTTTTGGAACTTGCCAAAGATGTTGCATGTGTAGTAACCAGCAGCTTGGCACTCAATGTTGTATCTGCAACATCACAAAAGGAAACAAAGGTCACAAAACAGATCATAACAAAACTTTTTTTTTGTATTTTGCTTTGGTATAGTGAAGCTGGCATACCGAGAGTATAGCGGCGGAGCAGTTGTTTCACCAGTGAAGCCGGCATTGTCCTCACGCTCAAGCACTGTTTCCTGGCACAGTTCATACTGCTGCACAAACCTCCACACGGAATCAGCCGGACGAATCATTGTCTTGAAATATGAGTTGAGCCCCTCGGACCTGCCTGTTGTGCTCGTGAAGGGGAAGAATTTGTTTTTGAAGTACGCTGGAGCCCACATATGCCTTGTTTGCCACATGTTCTTCAAGTGTTTGTTTTCAACAACTTCGAAATAGTGCAACATGTGCTGCTATGTTTCCTCAAATTCTTCGACAGTTTCTGAGTCATTGATACAAGTGTAAAACACATCTGCAAATGCCTCATCTCTGCTCAGCAGCCTTCCCAACTTAGAACGCGCGTTGCTAAACACATGGAACTTGCAACACCTATGGCAGGTATTTGGGAGCACCTGCTCTATAGCTGTTGCCATTGCTTGGTCCTGGTCAGTCATTATGTTATTTGGATGCTCATTGCCCATTGCAACCATCCACTGCTCAAACACCCACTTAAATGTTTCAATAGTCTCATTCGGCAACAAGGCACATCCGAGTGAAATTGTTTGGAGGTGGTTGTTGATACCAACTATAGGAGCAAAGGGCATGTTGTATCTGTTGGTGCAGAAAGTTGTGTCAAAGAACACGCAATCTTTATATTTCGGGTACAACGCCCTTATTCTCCCATCAACCCAAAATAACGCAGTCACAGAGTTTGTGGCAGGATCTTTTTGCTTCGCAAAGAAAAACTCTAGATTCTCGGCCTTCCACCTCTCAAAGTACTTCACTGTCATATCCATGTCTTGGAATGTTATCGCTTGCCGGAGCTTTGCACGTTCATTTGCAACATCTCTCTTCACATACGGGAGTATCCTGGGGTCACCTCCATGGATCCTACCAAGGAAACCCATGCATTCTGAATTTGATAGGTTGACATCATGCAACGTCAACAAGAGTTCGTAATCCTCAGCAGGTATATTGCGGTGCGAGCGGTAGTATCTAACACGCTCCGGTTGTTGCATCAATGGATGTGTATGCTCCGCAACAAAGCAAGTCAATGTCCATCTCTCCTCCCTAAGCCCAACAATCATGTGTGCCTTACAATCATGACGGAGAATCCTGTTCTTCTGGCGTGTTCTTGTTACATCCATTTCAGCACTAGGCCACCTGCTGGAGTTGCTTGTTTCTGTTGCAATGCTCTCTGAGGTGCTACTTGTTTCCGGTTTATCGGGCTTTCCAGCGTGCACACACTCAAAGACCCTCTTGATCATTATTGCATCCTCTTGCTTCTGTCCCCTCTTCTGGCTGTACTTTGTAGAAGATATATGTGTCCCAAAACCCAACTTGAAGGCATAGTCATTGTAGAATTTCTTGCCATCCTCAATTATGTCAAACACCATGCCAACATAGGGCGGTAGAGGCTGAGATGAAACTCCATCATCTGAATCATCTTGTATCGCATCATCAGCATGCAACAAACCATCTGAATCTTCATGATTATCAACAGAAAAGTTCCCTTGGACATAGCTCTCTTCCCCTTCAGTCCCAGCTTCCTGAAATGAGGCACATGTTTTTTTTGTAAATAGAGAGGTGTTGTGCAATAGTCATTTTTTCCTCTACATGGTATCAACAATCCTAATGTTGTTTCAGAAATTCAGGAACACAGATACAACAATCAACAGTTTTTCAGCTACATTGCACACAAATTTTCCACTCAATGTGGCTTTTTCTCACATAAGCATACACATTCAAAATAGGTTGATAAACAACAAGTAACAGAGGGGATCATGTTGCAGAGATACAAGAAGCAGACAGGGGTGTGAGGATTTGCCTTGGTTCCACCCACACACATGAAACAAAATGAATTTCTAGCTGCCACACACATGAAACAAATAGAAATTCTAGCTATGTTTCAGATACATAGGTTTTTCATGAGTTTCAGAGACAGACAGGTGTTCATGTTTTCAGAGTCAGGAACTCACCCAGCTGCCCTGATGTGATCTGGTCGAAGGAGTTTCAGGAAACACAACGAGGGGGGTTTGTGAACCATGATGATACTCCAGCTCTCGGAGGAAGCCCACCGGCGGCGGTCAGAGCTGAGAACGATGGCCGTGGCTGTTCTTGAAGCAGGGCCCCCCGGCGAGCTTGATCTGCGTCGGATCCCAGCATCTGCCGCGCGATGTGGTGCGCCATGTTGTTGCAGGATTTTGCACCGAAGGACTAGTTCCCCCCGCACGCCGGCGGCAGCGATTTTGTGGCGGTGGGGGCTGGCGCCGCGCTGGGCGCAGCTGTGTCAGGACGGCGGACAGGGGAATATGTTTCCGAAACTGAGCGGCTGTTGCAGGAAATAAGGAGGTGGTCACGCGCGCGCGGTGGTTAGATCCTACGGCTGTCAGGGCGCTGATCCAACGGAGCTCCATGCGGCGGATGTTTCTAATACATCCGCCGGCCGACGCGTAGCGGCTCCCATTTTGATTTGAGTTTTTGACCATTAACTTTTTTATGTGCGACTTTCATTTAGGCAAATGATTCCTTCTAGGCGGCCGGTCACTCGTGACTCGTGCGATACACGGGATCGAGTACCTCTTGTTCGCCCACATGTTGCTTCCAGCACCCCTCGCTAGGGTCGCACATGCTTGTGGCCCCAACCATCACTTTTTTTTCCCTCGCCCTTATCTCTTCGTAGCCTCGTCCTATCCTTTTCTCTCCCCTTTTCCTCTCTCTTCCTTTTTTCGTGCGACCGCCATGGATCGAGCAGGAGCAAGTTCGTCCCTTCCTTCCTTCCTTTCTATCTCTATCTTCAGACACCCCCCCTCTCCCCGGCTGCCCGCCGTGCATGGCACCCACCACGCAGTGCTGCAGTGCCACGCGCACCACACCTCTAGTGACGCAAGCGACCAACAACGAGGGGCACTCCACCATTGCGCTGCCCACTAGGGAGGCGTTGCTACAGGGAAAGGGAAGTAGAAAAATGATGTGCTGCATACGAGAGGCGGTGAGCTGCAACCGTGATGGTGGCGAGCTGCGACCATGCTCATGACTTGCTGGAACCACGGCTGCGGCGAGTTGCGACGACCACCGCGGCAAGCTGCAATGACGGTGTGACGAGCTGAAACCATGGCAACGGGATGTTGTGTAATGGTGACCGAGGCTTGCATGAACCACGACCTCGGCAAGCTGCGACGGTCACCGCGGCGAGCTGGGAAGCCGTGGGTCGCTGTTTTTCAAATGTTGCAACCAATGAATTTGAATGTTGGAATCGGTGTTTCCAAAAGATACAATCGATTAGACAAAAAAACTGCAACCGGTGAATTTGAAAGCTGGAACCGGCGATTCAATAAGATGCAATCGGCTGAACAAAAGCTGCAATCAGTAATTTTGAAAGCTAGAACGGGACAATTCAAAAAGATGCAACGGTGATTTTGAAAGATGGAACCGGCTGAGCAGAAAGCTACTACCGGCGATTCAAAAAGATACAACCGGTGGGCAATCAATCGAAGATTGGCAGATCTTCCATCGGTGACACGGGGATTTTACAAGCCAGGGGCGTCGCCGGAGTTGCAAGCGGGGGACCATGCAGGGCCCTGCGTGGCCGCTACTAGGAGTGGCGAGACGCGGTGTTGCAATGTGGGGGATGCGCGCTGTAGATGTCCCTCGCGATGCCCATGTGCTACAAACGTCGACGGCTGCGGAGCGGCGGTCCTGCTTTTTTGCGGCGATGGTGGCGCGCGACGGGGATGGGTTGCGACGAGGTGGTGGAGCGTTCGAGGTGGGTGCGCGTGAGTGACGCAAAACGAGGATGAAAAAAAAATCGCGCAACCTCCTCTGTTTTGGGGATGAAGCGGTGGGGAAGGAAGATGATGATGTTGGGGGTAAGACCGAACGGCTATAGGTGGGCCAATCCGACAGTGCGCGTGCAACCAACCGAACCTGGAGCCGGACGGTCGGCGCCTAGCACTGCCCTTTCGTTTATGTGGTTAGGAAAGCATACGCATAAAAAAGTTTTTGGATATGAGTGATGATATCGACCTTTTCTATCCCTTTTATGTTTATTGGACAAATTCTATGTCCAAATTTTGAACTTTTTTATTTTGCCAAAACAGATTTCAGTGAGGTATGGTGATTGTCGCCACTAACATAAGGTGGCACCATCCCGAGCCTCTGCATGCCCGCTCCCCTCACCCTACGTCGGTAGACACTACAACACTGGTGGCTACGACCTCCCATCGAGCACCACTCCGATGTCGGTGGCCACACACCCTCTCCCTCTCCTTCTTCCCCTTTTGTGCATCCCTATGGTCCGCTATAGCTAGTCGGTATCTCGCACTTGGGCTCCGCCTCCGCTTCCCCATTCGGCTCCGCTTCTCACGCAGGGTCCCAATTACACTCCACTCTATCATCGTCCCTCCTATCATTGGCATGACCTTCGTTTCGATTCTCTAGGGTGGGGACATGGGCCCTAGCAGGTCTCCATAGACGACGGGTGTGGGAGTTTTAGGGTAGACCAAGAGGGCCGTCGCGCCCACGCACATCGCTCTCGACGTCAACTGCGGGCGAGCATCCTTCCTGCGTCCCATGACAATCCAGATGTAGGTTTTCACCTGGAGTATCTAAAGGTGGGAAACAGAAGGTATCCATGGTAACATCTCTAATGAGGTTTAAAGGCACTCAAGAGCATCATTGTTGCATGTGGTGGCAGAAAGGTTTGTAGGGCTTTCTCCTAGGACTAGAGCACACCAAAACTTCATCTGATGAAGGATATTGTTAGGATAATTCGAGCCACACATTAACTTATCATGACAAAGCACTCACTTGAGGCACGATATCAGGATTTGTTAACGACGTTCATCGTCCATCGGCTAATCCCTGGCCATGACTACAGGCGCTCCTTCCCTTGTTACACCTCTACAATACCTCACCCCGGTCGCCTAGGTGCCTTCACACGCCACCGGCTCTCCGTGCGCACATGTGCTATTATGTTGGCATAGGTTACATCGTGTGTCTACCGCCATATTATTTAGAAGGCCTAGAATACATGTGTCCTATTAGGACACGACTTCATACCCTATCTACGCATAGTACAACTCCAAGTCAACCGTAACCTACCTTGTGCACAATATTTAACACAATGCTAATAAACTCCACCTTGGCGAATATTCTACACCACCTTGAATTCATCTATGTGCCAAACTTCCATGTACATTTGACTTGACCTCATACCATGAGTATTGATGCTACTCCCTGACTCCATGTGACTCCACCTACAACTGTAGTCCTTTCTTATCTTCTTCATAGTCAACGCTCGACGAAATAAAGTTCCTCTTTACTCTAGTTTGTGCTCTCAACATCAGGAGTGTCTGTTTAATGCCATCGCGCACTGATCACTGTCCGCATGAAAGTGAACAACTCCCTTATCAAGTGTCACACATAGGAATTACGTGAACTCAATATCCTTGCTCTTTCCTTGACCGCATGTCTGAAACTTGAAGGAATTTTACCGCCGCTTGTAATCATCATGATTCAAATTTGTAGTTGTCTCACCACATGTCTAACCAATAGCACCCTGGTCCGTCTCCATTTCCCATGCTTACCACACACCTCGCCGCTATTACCACGTCGAGCCTCTGCTGTCTCGGTTGAGTCTCATGGGTAGCTAGCCCACACCACCTCAACCCCCACTAAAGAGAACCACTAGTTGATCAGAATCAATCACATCCATCACGCCGATGACCGCGAACATAGATAGCTTGCTTCATCATCAAGATCAACGAGCCGGCCTCACAACCTAGCTCATGGTGCCACTTGTTAGAATAATCCAAGGCACACGTCGATATATTGAGGACCAAGCAATCACACGAGGCACAATATGTGGATTTGTTAATGAGATTCACCAATCATTGGCTAATCCCCGGGGCATGAGTACGGGCACTCCACCCCGTGATACCTCTACAATACCGCACCCCAGCCATCCGGGTGCACGAACACATCGCGGCTCCCCTGTGTGCATGTACTATTATGTTGTCAAAGGTTAAATTGTGTATCTACCCCCATATTATATAGGAGGCCTAGGATACAAGTGTCCTATTAGGAAATGACTCCATATAACATGTTGATACGTCCATTTTGCATCATGTTTTACTACTGTTATTTATAGTGTTTTTAATCAATATAACACTTTGTGGAGCTATTCTAATGCCTTTTCTCTCTAAATATGCAAGATTCACACAAGGAGGGAGAATACCGGCAGCTGGAATTCTGGACCTGAAAAAGCTCTGTCAAGATACCTATTATGCACATCTCCAAATGAGCTGAAATTTTCTGGAGAATTATTTTGGAATATATAAAAAATATTGGAAGCAAAAAGTACCAGAGGGGGCCACCCAGGTACCCCACAAGGCACCAGGGCGCGCCACCCCCCCCCCCCCAGGCACGCCCTGGTATCTCGTGGGGCCCCTGGCCCACTTCTGGCCCCCATTTTCTGGTATATAAGTCATTTTGCCCCAGAAAAAAATAAGGAGAAGACTTTTGGGACGGTGCGCCGCCGTCTCGAGGTGGAACTTGGGCAGGAGCACTTTTGCTCTCCGGCGGAGAGATTCCGTCGGGGATACTTCCCTCCGGGAGGGGAAATCGTCGCCATCGACATCACCAGCGACCCTCTCATCGTGGGAGGGCCAATCTTCATCAACATCTTCACCAGCACCATCTCATCTCAAACCCTAGTTCATCTCTTGTATTCAATCTTTGTCTCAAAACCTCAGATTGGTACCTGTGGGTTGCTAGTAGTGTTGATTACACCTTGTAGTTGATGCTAGTTGGTTTATTTGGTGGAAGATTATATGTTCAGATCTATTATGCTATTCAATACCCTACTGATCATGGGCATGTTGATGATGTGTGAGTAGTTACTTTTGTTCTTGAGGACATGGGAGAAGTCTTGTCATAAGTAATCATGTGAATTTGGTATTCGTTCGATATTTTGATGATGTGTATGTTGTGATTCTCTTAGTGGTGTTATGTGAACGTCGACTACATGACACTTCACCATCTTTGGGCCTAAGGGAATGCATTGTGGAGTACTAATTATATGATGGGTTGCTAGAGTGACAGAAGCTTAAACCCTAGTTTATGCGCTATTCCGTAAGGGGCTGATTTGGATTCATATGTTTAATGCTATGGTTAGAGTTATCTTAATTCTTGTTTCGCAGTTGTGGATGCTTGCGAGAGGGGGTAATCATAAGTGGGATGCTTGTCCAAGTAAGGGCAGTACCCAAGCACCGGTCCACCCACATATCAAATTATCAAAGTAGCGAACGCGAATCAAACAAACATGATGAAAGTGACTAGATGAAATTCCCATGTGTCCTCGAGAACGCTTTACTTACTATTAGAGATCGTTCCGGCTTGTCCTTTGCTACAAAAAGGATTGGGCTATATTGCAGCACTCTTTGTTACTATTGTTACTTATCACTTGTTACAAATTATCTTGCTATCAAACTACTCGTTACCGATAATTTCAGTGCTTGCAGAAAACACCTTGCTGAAAATCGCTTGTCATTTCCTTCTGTTCCTCGTTGGGTTCGACACTCTTACTTATCGAAAGGACTACGATTGATCCCCTATACTTGTGGTTCATCAAGACTCTTTTCATGGCGCCGTTTCCGGGGAGTGAAGCGCCTTTGGTGAGTGGAATTTGGTAAGGAAACATTTATATTACGTGCTGAAATTTACTGTCACTTGTCACTATGGAAAGTAATCCTTTGAGGGGTTTGTTCGGGGTATCTTCACCTCGACCGGAAACACCAAAAGTTGCTCCTCAACCTACTGCACCTACTGAACATATTGAATATGAAATTCCTTCGGGTATGATAGAGAAACTGCTAGCTAATCCTTATGCAGGAGATGGAACAATACATCCTGATATGCACTTGATCTATGTGGATGAAATTTGTAGATTGTTTAAGCTTGCAGGGTTATCCGGAGATGGAGTTAAGAAGAAGGTGTTCCCTTTATCTTTGGAGGGAAAATCATTGACATGGTATAGGCTATGTGATGATACCGATACATGGGACTGGAACCGATTGAAACTGGAATTCCATCAGAAATTTTATCCTATGCATTTGGTTCATCGTGATCGGAATTATATATATAATTTTTGGCCTCGTGAAGGAGAAAGCATCGCTCAAGCTTGGGGGAGGCTTAAGTACATGATGTACACATGCCCCAATCATGAGCTCGCAAAGGAAATTATCTTACAGAATTTTTATGCTCGGCTTTCTCATGATAATCAAAATACTCTCGATTCTTCTTCGACTGGCTCCTTTATGAAGAGAACTACTGAATTCAGATGGGATCTTTTGGATAGAATTAAACGCAACTCTGAAGATTGGGAACTCGACAAAGGTAATGGGTCAGGTATAATACTTGAGTTCGATTGTGTTAAATCTTTTATGGATACCGATGCCTTTCATAAGTTTAGCACTAAATATGGACTTGACTCTGAGATAGTAGCCTCCTTTTGTGAATCATTTGCTACTCATGTTGATCTCCCTAAGGAGAAGTGGTTTAAATATCATCCCCCTGTTAAAGAAAATATTGAGGAACCTGTTAGTATTAAAGAAGAAACAATTGTTTACCATGTTGATCCAGTTGTGCCTACCGCTTATATTGAGAAACCACCTTTTCCTTTTAGGATTAAGGAACATGCTAAAGTTTCAACTGTGGTTAACAAAAGTCACATTAGAGCACCTAGACCCTTTGAACAAATTAAAGTTGAACCTAATGTTGCTATGGTTAAAGATCTCTTGGTTGATAATATAGATGGGCATGTTATTTACTTCTGCGATGAAGCAGCTAGAATTGCTAAACCTGATTCTAAAGATAAAAACAGACCCGTTGTGGGCATGCCTGTTGTCTCAGTTAAAATAGGAGATCATTGTTATCATGGCTTATGTGATTTGGGTGCTAGTGTGAGTGCTATTCCGTTTACCTTATATCAAGAAATTATGAATGATATTGCACCTGCTGAAATTGAGGGCATTGATGTTACTATTAAACTTGCAAACAGAGATACCATTACACCGCTTGGGATCGTTAGAGATGTTGAAGTCTTGTGTGGAAAAATCAAATACCCTACTGATTTTCTAGTCCTTGGTTCTCCACAAGATGATTTTTGTCCCATTATATTTGGTAGACCTTTCTTGAACACTGTTAATGCCAAGATTGATTGCGCTAAAGAAATTGTTAGTGTTGATTTTGGTGGTATGTCTCATGAGTTTAATTTCTCTAAATTTCGTAGACAACCTCATGATAAAGAATTGCCTAGTAAAGATGAAATTATTGGTCTTGCTTCTATTGCCGTACCTCCTACTGATCCGTTAGAACAATATTTGCTAGACCACGAAAATGATATGCATATGAATGAAAGAAATGAAATAGATAGAATGTTCTTTGATCAGCCACCCATCCTTAAACATAATTTTCCTGTTGGAACTCTTGGAGGCCCTCCTCCACCTAAGGGTGATCCTGTATTCGAATTGAAGCAATTGTCTGATACATTGAAATATGCTTATCTTGATGAAAAGAACATATATCTTGTTATTATTAGTGCTAACCTTTCAGCACATGAAGAAAAGAGATTACTAAAAACTCTGAGGAAGCACCAAGATGCTATCGGATATACTCTTGATGATCTTAAGGGCATTAGTCCCACTTTATGTCAGCACAAAATTAATATGGAGCCTGATGCTAAACCAGTTGTCGACCACCAACGACGATTAAATCCTAAGATGAAGGAGGTGGTAAGAACTGAAATATTGAAACTTCTGGAAGCAGGTATAATCTATCCCATAGCTGATAGTAGATGGGTAAGTCATGTTCATTGTGTCCCTAAGAAAGGGGGTATTACCGTCGTTCCCAATGATAAAAATGAACTCATTCCACAAAGAATTGTAACTGGTTATAGGATGGTAATTGATTTTAGAAAATTAAACAAAGCTACTAGAAAAGATCATTACCCCTTACCTTTCATTGATCAAATGTTAGAAAGATTGTCTAAGCATACACACTTTTGTTTCCTAGACGGTTATTCTGGTTTTTCTCAAATACCCGTAGCACAATCTGATCAAGAGAAAACCACCTTTCCTTGTCCTTTTGGAACTTATGCTTATAGACGTATGCCTTTTGGTTTATGCAATGCACCTGCTACCTTTCAAAGATGTATGACTACTATATTCTCTGACTTTTGTGAAAAGATTGTTGAGGTATTTATGGATGATTTTTCCGTTTACGGAACTTCTTTTGATGATTGCTTAAGCAACCTTGATCGAGTTTTGCAGAGATGTGAAGAAACTAATCTTGTCTTGAATTGGGAGAAGTGCCACTTTATGGTGAATGAAGGTATTGTCTTGGGGCATAAAATTTCTGAGAGAGGTATTGAAGTTGATAAAGCTAAAGTTGATGTTATTGAGAAAATGCCATGTCCTAAAGATATTAAAGGTATAAGAAGTTTCCTTGGTCATGTTGGTTTCTATCGGAGGTTTATTAAAGACTTCTCTAAAATTTCTAGGCCTCTTACCAATCTTTTGCAAAAAGATATTCCATTTGTTTTTGATGATGATTGTCTAGAAGCCTTTGAAACACTTAAAAAAGCCTTAACCACTGCACCTATTGTTCAACCACCTGATTGGAACTTGCCTTTTGAGATTATGTGTGATACTAGTGATTATGCTGTTGGTGCTATTCTAGGACAGAGAGTTGATAAGAAATTAAATGTTATCCATTATGCTAGTAAAACTCTAGACAGTGCCCAAAGAAATTATGCTACTACTGAAAAATAATTTCTAGCAGTTGTGTTTGCATGTGATAAATTCAGATCCTACATAGTTGATTCTAAAGTAATTGTTCACACTGATCATGCTGCTATTAAATATCTAATGGAAAAGAAAGATGCTAAACCTAGACTTATTAGGTGGGTTTTATTGCTACAAGAATTTGACTTGCATATTATTGATAGAAAGGGAGTTGAGAATCCCGTAGCAGATAATTTGTCTAGAATTGAAAATGTTCTTGATGACCCACTTCCTATTAATGATGATTTTCCTGATGAACAATTAGCTGTCATAAATGCTTCTCGTAATACTCCTTGGTATGCAGACTATGCTAATTACATTGTTGCTAAATACATACCACCTAGTTTCACATACCAACAAAAGAAAAAGTTCTTTTATGATTTAAGACATTACTTCTGGGATGACCCGCATCTTTATAAAGAAGGAGTAGATGGTATTATTAGGTGTTGTATACCTGAGCATGAACAGGAACAAATCCTACAGAAGTGTCACTCCGAAGCTTATGGAGGACACCATGCGGGAGACGGAACTGCACATAAGGTATTGCAATCTGGTTTTTATTGGCCTACTCTTTTCAAGGATGCTCGTAAGTTTGTCTTATCTTGTGATGAATGTCAAAGAATTGGTAATGTTGGTAGACGTCAGGAAATGCCTATGAACTATTCACTTGTTGTTGAACCATTTGATGTTTGGGGATTTGATTATATGGGATCTTTTCCTAAATCCAATGGGTATACTCATATTTAGTTGCTGTTGATTACGTTACTAAGTGGGTAGAAGCTATTCCAACTAGTAGTGCTGATCATAACACTTCTATTAAAATGCTTAAAGACGTTATTTTCCCAAGGTTTGGAGTCCCTAGATATTTAATGACTAATGGTGGTTCACATTTTATTCATGGTGCATTCCGTAAATTGCTTGCTAAATATGATGTCAACCATAGAATTGCATCTCCATATCACCCTCAAACTAGTGGTCAAGTTGAATTGAGCAATAGAGAAATAAAATTAATTTTGCAAAAAACCGTTAATAGATCTAGAAAGAATTGGTCTAAGAAACTTGACGATGCATTATGGGCTTATAGAACCGCTTATGAAAATCCCATGGGTATGTCTCCTTATAAAACGGTTTATGGAAAAGCATGTCATTTACCTCTTGAGTTAGAACATAAAGCATATTGGGCAATTAAAGAACTGAATTATGATTTTAAACTTGTCGGTGAAAAGAGGTTATTTGATATTAGCTCATTAGATGAATGGAGAACCCAAGCTTATGAAAATGCCAAATTATTTAAAGAAAAGGTTAAAAGATGGCATGATAGAAGAATTTAAAAACGGGAATTCAAAGTAGGTGAGCAAGTTCTATTATACAATTCTCGTTTGAGATTCTTTGCAGGAAAACTTCTCTCTAAATGGGAAGGATCGTATATCATCGATGAAGTTTATCGCTCCAGAGCCATCAAAATAAACAACTCCGAAGGCACTAATCCGAGAGTGGTGAATGGGTAGAGAATTAAGCATTATATTTCAGGTACCCCCATTAATGTTGAAACTAATATTATTGAAACAATTACACCGGAAGAATACATAAGAGAGACCTTCCGGAACACTCCAGAACCCTGAAAAGGAAGAGGTATGTGATACGGTAAGTAAACCGACTCCAAAAATTCCATAAAAATATTTTCTGTCAGTTTTGGAATATTTAGAAAAATACAAAAATAAGAAACAGCCGGGGGGACCCACCTGGTGCCCACGAGGCACCAGGGCGCACCACCCCCCCCCCCCCCCAGGCGCGCCCTGGTACCTCGTGGGCCCCACGTGTGCCTTTCCGACTCCGTTTTTCTTCTGTATTACTTGTTTTGCAAGATAAAAAATCTTTATATATACTCCCATATGTTTTGACCACCGTATCGCAGAAATCTCTTCTGTTCTTGTTTCGTGCTATTTTTCTGACAGATCTAGATTGTAATGGCTCCCCAAAAGCTTCGTGCCAAGCACCGCATTGTGCAATCATCGCCGGGCAAACGCCCCTACAGCGAGGTCTACTATGAGTTGTCGTCGGAAGAAGAAGACAATGGAAAGGAGGACTAAGTCGAGGAAGTTGCAGGAGCCCAGGCTCCAGAAGGAGGGCAAGCCATCCCCATGGAGGACAACGCAGAGAAGGGAGATATCCTTCAACCTTTATATGATCATCTCTCTCCATCCGTAATTGAAGCCCTAAGAGTCTTTGAAATAGTTAGTGTTCAGAATACATCTCTCACTCGCGAAGTTATTTTGTTGGAGGAGCAAAACATCGCCCTTCGGAGCATCAACCGCAGATTGATGTGTCTGCTTGAGCTGAAGGACAAGCTTGCCACTTCACCATCACCACCATCACCGGAGAAGGAGACTTGAGCACATGGGTATGGGCACTCCCCTTGGCTTGTGCCAAGCTTGGGGGAGGTGCCCCGGTATCGTATCACTATCACTTTTATTATCTTTACCTATTGTTACTGCGATCCTTAGTTATTTCGTGATCTAGTTGAATAAAAGTTTAGTATGATCTATTTTCGAGTGTTAGTTTCGTGATCTATCTATCTATGTAATCGAGTTGAGAGTTATATAATAAAGAGTAGTTTGAGTTTTTACCTCTTTACTTTCATGTTCCAACTCTAGCAATGAAAATAATGAAAAAGATCATATGCTAATCCTATGGAAAGTAATGACATTACATAAAGAAAAGTGTAAGTGGTAAAATTTATTGGAAGTTAACAAACATAGTATTAGTCAATGATACAATTCATGAAAGAATTAATAAGGGAAGAGAAGATTCACATGCAAATATACTATCTTGGACATCTTTTATGATTGTGAGCCCCCATTAAGTATTTTATGCCAAATTGTTGAAGTTGGACAAGGAAGACAACGTAATGAATTATGTTTGTTCATATTCACATAGAAGTTATATTGTTATAGATCCTCCAACATGTGGTGCTTGCCCAATATCTTTGCTAGCCAAAAACTCGCACCAAGTAGAGATACTACTTGTGCATCCAAAACCCTTAAACCCAGTTTCATGTCATGAGAGTCCACTATATCTACCTATGGATTGAATAAGATCCTTCAAGTAAGTTGTCATCGGTGCAAAAAGTAATAAAAATTGCCTCTAAATATGTCTGAACTTTTATTGTAAGGGAAATAAGCTTTGTACGAACTTGTGATGGTAAAGGAATAAAAGCGACAGACTGCATAATAAAGGTTGCTATCACAAGGGGCAATATAAAGTGATGTTCCTTTGCATTAAGAGCTCTTGCATCCAACAACAAAAAGCGCATGACAACCTCTGCTTCCCTCTGCGAAGGGCCTATCTTTTACTTTTATGTATTTACTTTTTATGCAAGAGTCAATAGTGTTCCCCTCTATTTCCTTTTTATTTTTCTCTTTTGCAAGCATCATGTGGTGGGGAAAGATCTAGGCACATATATCCAGTTGGATATGAGTGATCATGAGTTATTATTGTTGACATCACCCTTGAAGTGAATAAGTTGGGAGGCGAAATCACAAGCCCCTATCTTTCTATGTGTCTGGCTGAAACTTTTTGCCCCATATATATGTCGTGAGTGTTAGCAATCATAGAAGACTAAATGATGGTTGAGTATGTGGACTTGCTAAATAGCTCCTACATGAGACCCTTCCTGAAAATATGATGAATTGCAATTGCATTGCTGACTAAGAACATAGTTTGTTAGTTTTCAAGAAAGTTTATGCCTTATACTCCATTGTTGTGATGAATTGTTACTTGCTCATGAGAAGTTTATGATAATAAATATTGCTGTTATAATAATGATCATGATGCTTCTATGTCCGTATTTTGTTTTTATCGACACCTCTCTCTCTAAACATGTGGACATGATTATCGATATCGGGTTTCGCTTGAGGACAAGCGAGGTCTAAGCTTGGGGGACTTGATACGTCCATTTTGCATCATGTTTTACTACTGTTATTTATAGTGTTTTTAATCAATATAACACTTTGTGGAGCTATTCTAATGCCTTTTCTCTCTAAATATGCAAGATTTGTTGGGAAACGTTGCATGGGAAACAAAAATTTTCCTACGCACACACAATATCTATCCATGGTGATGAGCATCTACGAGAGGGAGAGTGAATCTACATACCCTTGTAGATCGCTAAGCGGAAGCGTTAAGAAACGCGGTTGATGTAGTCGAACGTCTCCGCGATCCAAATCGCAAGTCGTCCCTCGATCCGATCACGAACTAGTGCCGAACGGACGGCACCTCCGCGTTCAACACACGTACG
This sequence comes from Elymus sibiricus, assembly GCA_039707655.1. Lineage (NCBI taxonomy): Eukaryota > Viridiplantae > Streptophyta > Magnoliopsida > Poales > Poaceae > Elymus > Elymus sibiricus. Next base: position 90,498,866 of record CM077672.1, on the reverse strand, counting down.
GCTTGATGACGCCTTCACCTCCTCGATCCAGCGAGCGATGATGAAGTAGTAGATGAGTTCCGGCAGCACGACGGCGTGGTGATGGTGGTGAGGAACAATCTCTGCAGGGCTTCGCCAAGCACTACGGAGATTACGACGGGAGAACTAGAGGGTTAGGGTTGCCGACACACGGCTTGGGAAATCTTAATGTGTCCCGTGTGCTAGCCCTGCCCCTCTATTTATATGTTGAGCCTTGGGGTCTAAACTTGGAGTAAAAGCCTCCTCCAGGTCGGTTTTGCCCGCACAAGGTCGGTTTGGCCCGCAGGGAAAGAGTCCAACTCGGATCCCTGCAGTACCGCACACAAGCGGTAGTACCGCTCACGAGCGGTAGTACCGCTTGAGCGGTAGTACCGCTTCACACAAGCGGTAGTACCGCTTATGCGGTAGTACCGCTTCACACAAGCGGTAGTACCGCTTACGCGGTAGTGCTGCCTTACCAGCGGTAGTACCGCTTAAGGCAGCAGCAAAACTTCCTTTTGCACTTTCCAATACCTCGTGGGCTTTACGCCTTTGGCTCATATAAAGTGTTGTTGCACCCAAACACTTCGGTAAACATCCGGAACCCCTTCCGGTGAATTCCGGAACCCTTCCGGAGATCAAAACACTATTATCACATATATTAATCTTTACCTCCGGACTCTTCCGGAGATCCTTGTCATGTCCGGGATCTTATCCGGGACTCCGAACAACCTTCGGTCACCAACACAATAACTCAACTATACTAATCGTCACCAAACGTTAAGTGTGTAGACCCTGCGGGTTCGAGAACTATGTAGACATGACCGAGACACCTCTACGATCAATAACCAATAGCGGGACCTGGATGCCCATATTGGCTCCTACATATTCTACGAAGATCTTTATCGGTCGAACCTCTATGTCAAGGATTCAGTTAATCCCGTATACTGTTCCCTTTGTTATTCGGTATGTTACTTGCCCGAGATTCGATCGTCGGTATCTCTATACCTAGTTCAATCTCGTTACCGGCAAGTCTCTTTACTCGTTCCGTAATACAAGATCTCGTGGCTAACATTTTAGTCACATTGCTTGCAAGGCTCATTGTGATGTTGTATTACCGAGTGGGCCCTGAGATACCTCTCCGTCACATGGAGTAACAAATCCCAGTCTTGATCCATGCCAACCCAACAGACACCCTCGGAGATACCTGTAGAGCACCTTTATAGTCACCCAGTTACGTTGCGACGTTTGATACACACAAGGTACTCCTCCGATGTCAGGGAGTTGCATGATCTCATGGTCATAGGAACAGATACTTGACATGCAGAAAACAATAGCAATAAACTGACACGATCATATGCTACGTTCGTAGTTTGGGTCTTGTCCATCACATCATTCTCCTAATGATGTGATCCCGTTATCAAATGACATCTCATGTCTATGGCTAGGAAACCTTAACCATCTTTGATCAACGAGCTAGTTAACTAGAGGCTTACTAGGGACACAGTGTTGTCTATGTACCCACACATGTATTTGAGTTTCCAATCAATACAATTATAGCATGGATAATAAACGATTATCATGAACAAGGAAATATAATAATAACCAATTTATTATTGCCTCTAGGGCATATTTCCAACAGTCTCCCACTTGCACTAGAGTCAATAATCTAGTTCACATCACTATGTGATTTACATTGTAATGAATCGAACACCCATGCAGTTCAGGTGTTGTTCATGTTTAGCCCTTGGAAGATGTTTAGTCATCGGATCTGCAACATTCAGATCCGTGTGTACTTTGCAAATATTTATGTCGTCCTCCTTGATGTAATCGCGGATGGAATTGAAACGTCGCTTTATGTGTCTGGTCCTCTTGTGAAATCTTGGTTCCTAGGCTAGAGCAATGGCACCAGTATTATCACAAAACAGAGTCATTGGGTTAAGCGCACTAGGCACTACTCCAAGATCTGTCATGAACTCCTTCATCCAGACACCTTCCTTCGCCGCCTCCGAGGCAGCGATGTACTCCGCTTCGCATGTAGAATCAGCTACCACGCTTTGCTTGGAACTGCACCAGCTAACCGCACCCCCATTAAGAATAAATACGTATCCGGTTTGTGACTTAGAGTCATCCGGATCAGTGTCAAAGCTTGCATCGACGTAACCCTTTACGACGAGCTCTTGATCACCTCCATAAACGAGAAACATGTCCTTAGTCCTTTTCAGGTACTTCAGGATATTCTTGACCGCCGTCCAGTGTTCCATTCCTGGATCACTTTGAAACCTTCCGACCATACTAATGGCAAGGCTGACATCGGGTCTTGTGCACAGCATTGCATACATGATAGAGCCTATGGCCGAAGCATAGGGGATGACACTCATCTTTTCTCTATCTCCTGCAGTCACTGGGCATTGAGTCTTACTCAACTTCACACCTTGCAATACAGGCAAGAACCCCTTCTTGGACTGATCCATTTTGAACTTCTTCAAAACTTTGTCAAGGTATGTGCTTTGTGAAAGTCCTATTAAGCGTCTCGATCTATCTCTATAGATCTTGATGCCTAATATGAAAGCAGCTTCTCCTAGGTCCTTCATTGAAAAACTCTTGTTCAAATATTCCTTCACGCTTTCCAACATTTCTACATTGTTTCCAATCAGTAATATGTCATCCACATATAATATTAGAAACGCTATAGAGCTCCCACTCACTTTCTTGTAAATACAAGCTTCTCCGTAAACTTGTATAAACTCGAACGCTTTGATCACCTCATCAAAGCGAAGATTCCAACTCCGAGATGCTTGCACCAGTCCATAAATGGATCGCTGGAGTTTGCAAACTTTGTCAGCATTCTCTGGATCGACAAAACCTTCTGGTTGCATCATATACAACTCTTCCTTAAGGAAACCGTTAAGGAACGCTGTTTTGACATCCATCTGCCAAATTTCATAATCGAAAAAGGCAGCTATTGCTAACATGATTCTGACGGACTTAAGCATCGCTACTGGTGAGAAGGTCTCATCGTAGTCAACTCCTTGAACTTGTGAAAAACCCTTTGCCACAAGTCGAGCTTTATAGACGGTGACATTACCGTCCGCGTCCGTCTTCCTCTTAAAGATCCATTTGTTCTGAATGGCCTTACGCCCTTCAGGTAATACTTCCAAAGTCCACTTTGTTTTCATACATGGATCCCATCTCGGATTTCATGGCCTCTAACCACTTCTTGGAATCCGGGCCCATCATCGCTTCTCCATAGCTCGTAGGTTCATCGTTGTCCAACAACATGACCTCTAAGACAGGGTTGCCGTACCACTCAGGAGCAGTACGCGTCCTTGTCGACCTACGAGGTTCGATAGCAACTTGATCCAAAGCTTCATGATCATCATCATTAACTTCCTCTTCAGCTGATGTAGGCTCCACAGAAACATCTTTCTGCGCTGCGCTACTTTCAGGTTGAAGTAAAGGTTCAACAACCTCATCAAGTTATATCTTCCTCCCACTCAATTCTTTCGAGAGAAACTCTTTCTCAAGAAATGTTTCGTTTTTAGCGACAAACATTTTGCCTTCGGATCTGAGGTAGAAGGTATACCCAACTGTCTCTTTTGGGTATCCTATGAAGACGCATTTCTCCGCTTTGGGTTCCAGCTTTTCAGGCTGAAGCTTTTTGACATAAGCATCACATCCCCAAACTTTAAGAAACGACAGCTTTGGCTTCTTGCCAAACCAAAGTTCATATGGCGTCGTCTCAACGGATTTCGATGGTGCCCTATTTAAAGTGAATGCAGCTGTCTCTAATGCATAACCCCAAAACGATAGTGGCAAATCGGCAAGAGACATCATAGATCGCACCATATCCAATAAGGTTAGATTACGACGTTCGGACACACCATTACGCTGTGGTGTTCCAGGCGGTGTCAGTTGTGAAACAATTCCACATTGTCTTAAGTGACTGCCAAACTCATAACTCAGATATTCTCCTCCTCGATCAGATCGTAGGAATTTAATCTTCTTGTTACGATGATTCTCAACTTCACTCTGAAATTGTTTGAGCTTTTCAAATGTTTCAGACTTGTGTTTCATTAAGTAAATATACCCATATCTACTTAAGTCATCAGTGAAGGTGAGAAAGTAACGATAACCACCGCGCGCCTCAATACTCATCGGACCGCACACATCAGTATGTATGATTTCCAACAAGTCACTTGCCCGTTCCATTGTTCCAGAGAACGGCGTTTTAGTCATCTTGCCCATGAGGCATGGCTCACATGTGTCAAGTGATTCAAAATCAAGTGACTCCAAAAGTCCATTAGCATGGAGCTTCCTCATGCGTTTTACGCCAATATGACCTAAACGGCAGTGCCACAAGAAAGTGGTATTATCATTATCAATTCTACATCTTTTGGCATCAATGTTATGAACATGTGTATCATTACTATCGAGATTCAATAAGAATAAACCCCTCACATTGGGTGCATGACCATAAAAGATATTACTCATATAAATAGAACAACCATTATTCTCTGATTTAAATGAGTAACCGTCTCGCAATAAACAAGATCCAGATATAATGTTCATGCTTAACGCAGGCACCAAATAACATTTATTCAGGTTCATCACTAATCCCGATGGTAATCGAAGAGCGAGCGTGCCGACGGCGATCACATCAACCTTGGAACCATTTCCCACGCGCATCGTCACTTCGTCCTTTGCCAGTCTCCGTCTATTCCGCAGTTCCTGTTTTGAGTTGCAAATATGAGCAACCGCACCGGTATCAAATACCCAGGCACTACAACGAGAGTTGGTAAGGTACACATCAATAACATGTATATCATATATACCTTGTTTGTTGTTGGCCGCCTTCTTGTCAGCCAAATACTTGGGGCAGTTCCGCTTCCAGTGTCCAGTTCCCTTGCAATGAAAGCACACAGTTTCTGGTTTGGGTCCAGCCTTGGGTTTCTTCACGAGAGGAGCAACTGCTTTGCCACTCTTCTTGGAGTTACCCTTCTTACCCTTGCCATTTTTCTTGAAACTAGTGGTTTTATTGACCATCAACACTTGATGCTCCTTCTGAATTTCAGACTCAGCGGCTTTCAGCATCGCAAACAGCTCGGCGACTGACTTGTTCATCCCGTGCATGTTATAGTTCAACACGAAGCTCTTGTAGCTAGGTGGCAATGATTGAAGAACTCTGTCAGTGATAGCCTCTAGCGGAAGGGGCATCCCCAATTCGGCCAGACGGGCGGAGTACCCAGACATTCTGAGTACGTGATCACTGATAGACCCGTTCTCCTCCATCTTGCAAGCATAGAACTTATCGGAGATCTCATATCTCTCGATCCGGGCATTCTTCTGAAAGATAAACTTCAACTCCTGGAACATCTCATATGATCCATGACGTTCAAAACGTCTTTGAAGTCCCGGTTCTAAGCCATACAATATTGCACATTGAACTATTGAGTAATCTTCAGAACGAGCCTGCCAGGCGTTCACAACGTCTAGAGACTCAACTGGAGCGGGTGGATCACCAAGCGGTGCATCAAGGACATAAGCCTTCTGGGAAGCCGTAAGGATAATCCTTAGATTACGGGCCCAGTCCACAAAGTTACTTCCATCATCTTTCAACTTAGCTTTCTCTAGGAACGCATTAAAATTCAGGGGTGCTACTGCGCGAGCCATGATCTACAACATAAATATAGCAAAGACAACTTAGACTATTGTTCTAGATAATGAGTTTAGTTAATCATATTACTTAAAAACTCCCACTCAAATTGACATCCCTCCGGTCATTCGAGTGTAACATGATCCAAATCCACCAACTCAAGTCCGATCATCACGTGAGTTGAGGTGGTTTCAATGGTGAACATCTTCATGTTGATCATATCTACTATATGACTCATGTTCGACCTTTCGGTCTCTTGTGTTCCGAGGCCATGTCTGTACATGCTAGGCTCGTCAAGTTTAACCCGAGTGTTCCGCACGTGCAACATGGCTTACACCCGTTGTATGTGAACGTAGAGTCTATCACACCCGATCATCACGGCGTGTCTCGAAACGACGAACTTTCGCAACGATGCACACTCGGGGAGAACACAATTTTATCTTGAAATTTAAGTGAGGGATCACCTTATAATGCTACCGTCGTCCTAAGCAAAATAAGATGCATAAAAGGATTAACATCACATGCAAATCATAAGTGACATGATATGGCCATGAACTTGTGCTTTTGATCTCCATCTCCAAAGCACCGGCATGATCTCCATCGTCACCGGCATGACACCATGATCTCCATCATCTTGATCTCCATCAACGTGTTGCCATGAGGTTGTCGCGCCGACTGTTGCTTCCACGACTATTGCTAACTCATAGCGATAAAGTAAAGCAAAACGGCGAAAATAATTAAAGACAACTCTATGGCTCCTGCCAGTTGCCGTACTCATCGACATGCAAGTCGTGATATTCTATACAACACATGATCATCTCATACATCACATATATCTCATCATGTAATTGGCCATATCACATCACAACATACCCTGCAAAAACAAGTTAGACGTCCTCTAATTGTTGTTGCAAGTTTTACGTGGCTGCTACGGGTTTGCAAGAACCGTTCTTACCTACGCAAAACCACAACGTGGTGTAGTGATTGCTTTTTGATCTTCTAAAAGAACCCTCTTCATTGAAATCGATTCAACTAAAGTGAGAGAGACAGACACCCGCTAGCCATCTTTATGCAACGAAGTTACATGTCAGTTGAAGGAACCAGTCTCTCGTAAGCGTACGAGTAATGTTGGTCCGGGCCGCTTCATCTCACAATACCGCCGAATCAAGTATCAACTAGTAACGGCAAGCAATATGTATACACCCACGCCCACAACTTGTTTGTGTTCTACTCAAGATCTCATCTACACTCTGATACCACTGTTGGGGAACGTTGCATGGGAAACAAAAAATTTCCTACGCACACACAAGATCTATCCATGGTGATGAGCATCTACGAGAGGGAGAGTGAATTTACATACCCTTGTAGATCGCTAAGCGGAAGCGTTAAGAAACGCGGTTGATGTAGTCGAACGTCTCCGCGATCCAAATCGCAAGTCGTCCCTCGATCCGATCACGAACTAGTGCCGAACGGCGGCACCTCCGCGTTCAACACACGTACGGCTTGATGACGCCTTCACCTCCTCGATCCAGCGAGCGATGATGAAGTAGTAGATGAGTTCCGGCAGCACGACGGCGTGGTGATGGTGATGAGGAACAATCTCTGCAGGGCTTCGCCAAGCACTACGGAGATTACGACGGGAGAACTAGAAGGTTAGGGTTGCCGACACACGGCTTGGGAAATCTTAATGTGTCCCGTGTGCTAGCCCTGCCCCTCTATTTATATGTTGAGCCTTGGGGTCTAAACTTGGAGTAAAAGCCTCCTCCAGGTCTGTTTTGCCCGCACAAGGTCGGTTTGGCCCGCAGGGAAAGAGTCCAACTCGGATCCCTGCAGTACCGCACACAAGCGGTAGTACCGCTCACGAGCGGTAGTACCGCTTCACACAAGCGGTAGTACCGCTTATGCGGTAGTACCGCTTCACACAAGCGGTAGTACCGCTTACGCGGTAGTGCTGCATTACCAGCGGTAGTACCGCTTAAGGCAGCAGCAAAACTTCCTTTTGCACTTTCCAATACCTCGTGGGCTTTACGCCTTTGGCTCATATAAAGTGTTGCTGCACCCGAACACTTCGGTAAACATCCGGAACCCCTTCCGGTGAATTCCGGAACCCTTCCAGAGATCAAAACACTATTATCACATATATTAATCTTTACCTCCGGACTCTTCCGGAGATCCTTGTCATGTCCGGGATCTTATCCGGGACTCCGAACAACCTTCGGTCACCAACACAATAACTCAACTATACTAATCGTCACCAAACGTTAAGTGTGTAGACCCTGCGGGTTCGAGAACTATGTAGACATGACCGAGACACCTCTACGATCAATAACCAATAGCGGGACCTGGATGCCCATATTGGCTCCTACATATTCTACGAAGATCTTTATCGGTCGAACCTCTATGTCAAGGATTCAGTTAATCCCGTATACTGTTCCCTTTGTTCTTCGGTGTGTTACTTGCCCGAGATTCGATCGTCGGTATCTCTATACCTAGTTCAATCTCGTTACCGGCAAGTCTCTTTACTCGTTCCATAATACAAGATCTCGTGGCTAACATTTTAGTCACATTGCTTGCAAGGCTCATTGTGATGTTGTATTACCGAGTGGGCCCTGAGATACCTCTCTGTCACACGGAGTAACAAATCCCAGTCTTGATCCATGCCAACCCAACAGACACCCTCGGAGATACCTGTAGAGCACCTTTATAGTCACCCAGTTACGTTGCGACGTTTGATACACACAAGGTACTCCTCCGATGTCAGGGAGTTGCATGATCTCATGGTCATAGGAACAGATACTTGACATGCAGAAAACAATAGCAATAAACTGACACGATCATATGCTACGTTCGTAGTTTGGGTCTTGTCCATCACATCATTCTCCTAATGATGTGATCCCGTTATCAAATGACATCTCATGTCTATGGCTAGGAAACCTTAACCATCTTTGATCAACGAGCTAGTTAACTAGAGGCTTACTAGGGACACAGTGTTGTCTATGTACCCACACATGTATTTGAGTTTCCAATCAATACAATTATAGCATGGATAATAAACGATTATCATGAACAAGGAAATATAATAATAACCAATTTATTATTGCCTCTAGGGCATATTTCCAACAAGATACACACAAGGAGGGAGAATACCGGCAGCTGGAATTCTGGACCTGAAAAAGCTCTGTCAAGATACCTATTCTGCACATCTCCAAATGAGCTGAAATTTTTTGGAGAATTGTTTTGGAATATATAAAAAATATTGGAAGCAAAAAGTACCAGAGGGGCCCACCCAGGTGCCCACGAGGCACCAGGGAGCGCCACCCCCCCCCCAAGCGCGCCCTGGTACCTCGTGGGGCCCCTGGCCCACTTCTGGCCCCCATTTTCTGGTATATAAGTCATTTTGCCCTAGAAAAAATAAGGAGAAGACTTTTGGGATGGTGCGCCGCCGTCTCGAGGCGGAACTTGGGCAGGAGCACTTTTGCTCTCCGGCGGAGAGATTCCGCCGGGGATACTTCCCTCCGGGAGGGGGAAATCGTCGCCATCGACATCACCAGCGACCCTCTCATCGTGGGAGGGCCAATCTTCATCAACATCTTCACCAGCACCATCTCATCTCAAACCCTAGTTCATCTCTTGTATTCAATCTTTGTCTCAAAACCTCAGATTGGTACCTGTGGGTTGCTAGTAGTATTGATTACACCTTGTAGTTGATGCTAGTTGGTTTATTTGGTGAAAGATTATATGTTCAGATTTATTCTACTATTCAATACCCTACTGATCATGGGCATGTTGATGATGTGTGAGTAGTTACTTTTGTTCTTGAGGACATGGGAGAAGTCTTGTCATAAGTAATCATGTGAATTTGGTATTCGTTCGATATTTTGATGATGTGTATGTTGTGATTCTCTTAGTGGTGTTATGTGAACGTCGACTACATGACACTTCACCATCTTTGGGCCTAAGGGAATGCATTGTGGAGTAATAAGTAGATGATGGGTTGCTAGAGTGACAGAAGCTTAAACCCTAGTTTATGTGTTATTCCGTAAGGGGCTGATTTCGATCCATATGTTTCATGCTATGGTTAGATTTATCTTAATTCTTCTTTCGTAGTTGCGGATGCTTGCGAGAGGGGATAATCATAAGAGGGTTGCTTGTTCAAGTAAGAACATCACCCTAGCACCGGTCCACCCACATATCAAATTATCAAAGTAGCGAACGCGAATCAAATAAACATGATGAAAGTGACTAGATGATAATTCCCATGTGTCCTCGAGAACGCTTTGCTTTATATAAGAGACCGTTCCGGCTTGTCCTTTGCTATAAAAAGGATTGGGCCACCTTGCTGCACTTTTGTTACCGTTACTACTTGTTACGAATTACCTTGCTACCAAACTATATGTTACCGCTACTTTCAGTGCTTGCAGAAAATACCTTGCTGAAAACCGCTTATCATTTCCTTCTGCTCCTCGTTGGGTTCGACACTCTTACTTATCGAAAGGACTACGATTGATCCCCTATACTTGTGGGTCATCACCTGTGTACATATAGTACGACTCCAAGTCCAACTGTAACATATCTTATATAGAATATTTGACACAACTCCAACAGACACTATGTCCACTAGACCCGCAACGTCCAACAACAAGATCATAGTGGGTGAGTCAGATCTAAGTGTCAAAATGTTTGATGACGCAAACTGAGGCCCGGAACCAGACCTATTGCACTACATGTGTGCACGACACATACCCCTAGACTTACAACCTTGGTTGCTGACAAGTGTCACTATCCATCATTGTCGACAAGTCTACTTTTTCATCGTCACAATCGGGGGAGTAGCTACCAACACCCCATCCTATGGTGATGAAACCGAACCCTAAGGATGGCAAGTCTCCCTAGGGTGATAATTACCTGCACAAGGTAAATAAAGTTTCCCTTATGTCATCTTTTGATCCTATGGAAGCTTTGCCTTGTTTGTCAAGTCAGCGCCATCGTGGAAGGGTCCCTACAATTTTGAATAGGATCCCTAGCGAACAAAAATAAATACTATTTAGTCTTTCACTTATGTACGTATTATGGGAAACGATTACAGTCGGGCGACCAGCCGAGCGCAGCGCCTGTAGCTCGCGACTCGTTCGACCGTCATGATTGAGTGTCCCATGTTTAGACACGACTTGCGCCCACAGTCCTCGCGTGTGTCGCACGTGCTTGTGAGTCCCAGCCACCGCATTAACCCCCCCCCCCCTAATCTTTTTTGCGCGGCCTCATCCTCTCGTCTTCTCCCCTATTTCCTTTCTCGTTTCGCTGCGGACGCCATGGATGTCCTCGTCCAAGGACGCATGTTCATTCCCATCTATCCCTCTCTTCAGACCTCCCCGGCTACCCATCGTGCCTAGGCACCCATCCCGCACTGTTGTAGCGCCACACACCCCACACCACCTGTGACATGAGCGACCGACGACGAGGGGGCGCTCTGTTCTTTTTGCACTGCCCGTTGTGGGAGGTGATGCTATAGGAGAGGGGAAGGAGGAAATGATGCATTGCATACAAGAAGCGGCGAGCTGCAATCATGGTGGTGGCGAGCTGCCACCGTGGCCTGATGCTTCAAGGCGATGGGGGTGCTGGAACCATGGTGTTGGTGAGATGCGACCGTGACCACAGCTTGGTGGAACTGCAACCACGACGAACTGTGATAGCCACCATGACGAGCTGCAACCACGGCGCGTCGAGCTGGAACTATGGCCACGGGACGCTGCAATAGTGACCGTAGCTTGTTGGAACCGCGAGCTCGGCGAGCTACGATGGTCACTGCGGTGAGCTAGAACCATGGTCGCAGTTTGTTGTGATGGCCCTGTCAGCGAGCTGCAACCAGCATGGCAGAGAGCTACAACCGACGCCATCAGATGCTGGGACGGGCACGACCAAAACTAGCATTGTCGGATGCCGGGGTGGCGCGTTTGGCGAGCTGCAACCAGCACCGCAGAAAGCTGCGACATGACATGTTTTTCGCTGACCAGTGCTGGCGACACCGTCCACGGGTGCTAGAACCGACAAGCTTCGATGCTGGGAGCGGCGACACCCGCAATGACTGGAATGCTACAACTATGGTGACCATGTGTTGGAACCGACCAGCGGCAGAGCTGCAACCGTCAGCAACAGAAGTTGGAACCTCTGGCGGCTGTGCTGCAATTCCCAGCGGCAACGCGATGGGGGCGATAAGGTAGCAATGCAGTAGGGGTGCGATGTGTTGCAACCGGAGCGTGGCGGAGTCTGCGAGCTGCTGCATCGGAGGATGGAGGACGGCAAGGCGAATAGCGCGAGGGATGGGGCAGGCGCGACGTGGTTTTGCCTCGATGAGACGGCTATACGTGGTTCAATCTGACGGTGCGGGAGGTGTCCGTCAACCGGTGCCTAGCACTGCCCATGTATTAGGGCATCTCCAACGCTAACCCCCAAAACAAGTACACTATTTGTTTGCAGACTGGACCGGACCAGTTCACAGACAGTGATGCAGGAGCCGACCATCCAACACTGTTCCCTAAATGACCGCTCCTGGGTTTTTTTTGTAAGGCCGCAAAAATCAAAATAATTATAGAAAATAGCACAATTCAACCATAAATAACAGGCAAATACCCTAGTATAACAATAGTTCAAATGTAAATATTACATCCAAGATAACTAGATGTTCAACAAGTTTTACAAATTTATCGATTCCAAATTCAACGGTACTAGAGTCAGAACCGGCACATGTCGTCTCACACATACTGCCCTTTGAGCTTCATCTAACAATGTATGTGCGTGAATGGCCTGCCCTCGGTCCTGTAGTACATCACGGCAGCGCGTGCATGCTATACATTGTGTAGAGCAACATTGAGTGAATGAACGAATTAACCAACATGTAGGGCAACATGAAGCAAACTTACAGTCTTCATTGATGACGAGCCTAATTGCCACATTAATTGTCTCCACTCGGTGAATCACACCGTAAAACTTCATGATGGAGTTATTGTGTACCATCGATGGGATGTCAACTTCACATTGCATGAAGTTCTTTTGCTCATGAAACGAAGCATGCATGCGCTGTCAAAAGATCGAGCCCCTTGAGTTCCTGCCTACAAAGTCCGCAGATACGACCAACCACACATCGCACAACAACTCATCCTCCATCTCCGAGTACCCCTCCATTGAATTACTCTAGAAAACAACAAAAGGTTCAACAAAAGATCTCAATGGCATTTGACTGAACACCTGCCGGGCGTGGTGTCCGCCATGGACGTCATCGGCAGGGGGTGGAGGGTACCTGCCTGCGGAGGGATCCTAGGTGGACGGTAGCATAACTCAAGGCGGACAAACACATTGGTGGGGGTTGCAGACGTTCTACGATGGCTGGGCGGCGGGTGGAGAGGTACAACGATGACGTCGGACGAGTAGGGTGCGGATGCGAAGTAAGGGGGAGGAGTGGCGGTGTGGAAGAAAAGTGGACTCGAAGGGGGATTTGAGTGGGCCAGGGGTCTCGGAGTCCTACGTAGCAGCGGTTCGGACACCCGCAACCCCCCCCCCCCCCCCCCCCCCCCCCCCGCCGCTTGCCTTCGGTTTGAGGGAAAACGACAATGTCCGGGCCAGTCCGCAGACCGATGGGGTACCGCGCTGGTTTGTCGATCCGGGCGGATATGAGCGGTTTGAGGTCAGTGTTGGGAGATCCCCTTATTATGTTGTAAAACATATTTTGGTCAAAATTAAAACATACTCCCTCCGTCCCTAAATATAAGTCTTTTTAGAGATTTCAATACGAACTATATATGGAGTAAACTGAGTGAATCTACACTCTAAAATATATCATACATCCGTATGTAGTCCTATTGAAATCTCTAAAAATGCGAAACGGAGGGCGTACATGTGTCGAGTGTGCATGCTATGGCTGCCAAATGGAGAGAGCTGGTAGGCCGGCCTTAGCCACGTCGACAAACACGATATGGACACAGAGGATGACGTCGTCTCCATGCTTCCGTGGCTTCCGCCCATCTACCTCCTCTCTCGGTGGACGTGGTGGTGGTGCCCAAAACGGCAAGTCAATAGACACTGCTCGCAGTTTGGAATCAGTCCACTGTCCACCTGTTCGTAACTAACTACGTAACTCTTTTTTCCTTTCTTTCTTGATATCACACGCAGCTATTAACTTTCTACAGTAATTTTCTTCTTCTTTATCAAAAGCCCCACGTGCTCCATTTGACCACTATACCTTGCAGTGCCTAGGAGCTGCATGCGTGCGTGCATGTGTGTTTCCTGGGTGATGTTGCCGACGTGGTAACCAGTGGGGGAGCTTCATGGGGTCAAAGGGGGCCATTGCCTTCCAACTCTAGGAAAACTCTTAAGTGTACATCTAATATTATTAGTCTTGAATATCAAAGATTTCTCAGAGTTCATGCATGACTTATCTTCTTCGCCCCCTCAACTCTGATTAGCCTCCTCAACAATCTTTATCAAGCTCCGCCACTGGTGGTAACGGTATGCCTCGTCAATGTGATCAGCCATCAGCAGCAGCTTCGCTACCGCCTCGTAGAGCGCCAGCGAGAAGTACATGTGTATCATTGACTCATTGTTCAGCGTGTCTTTTTTCCATGTGAAGAAACCTCGTCCTAAATTTATCTTATTTGACCTTAACTTTTTTTTAGAATGGTTTCACCTTAACATTTTAAGTTTGACTGGGAAGAGTTGTGAGTATGTGGCTACGTGCTGCTCAGCTTCTAGCTTCTCTTCGGAGTTGCTCTTCTTCTTTTTGAGATAGAAAGCTCTGCTTCTAGAGGGTGATGATCTAGTGGCCATACGATGGTTTTTCAAAATAAAAACGAGAGCAGATATAAAAAAAAGGAAATAAATTTCTGAAATATAAAATGCTGAATACATACTGGAAGGCTGGTACTTCAGATTTTCAACACTAAAAAATCATGAAGCCTAGAATAGGCGCATTTCGAATTCAGCGTTTGACGCGCCGGTTAACTCGTTAAATGTAGAAAGGGCTCACGTCCCCCGTAAGTGTAGTTCCTAGATGGGCTAGCCCATGTATGTGTCTTTTCCACTGGTTTCGTTCAAGTCGAGAGGCAGCGCTATGTCTCGCTTAAAGCGAGACCTGGCGTGCTCTCGCGTCTGGCGACTCACTTAATAGGCCAGTACAGGCGCGCGGGAGGCCACGACCTCATTTTTTTATGTTTTTCATTTTTTTTGTTTTCATTCTTTTTTACTTTCATTTATACTTCCAAATAGTATACATAAATATATTACAAAAAACACTTTACATAAACATTTGAAAAAAATGTTAACGAAGCATTTGAAAAATGTTAAAATGTGTATAAAGTTGATCATGTATAATATTTGGAATACAAGCAATTGAAAAAGGAATACCTCATTTTAACATTCATGTATATGAAAAAGGAATACAAAAAATATACAATATATGTGAAAAAGTTGATCATGTATTTAAAAATGTTAATCAAGCATTTGAAAAAAAAATTAAAAAAAGTATTTAAAAAATGTTAATCAAGCATTTGAAAAATGTTAAATGTGTATAGAAAAATGTTGACCATGTATTCCAAAAATGTCAGTCTTGTATTTGAAAAATGTTATGAAGCATTTGAAATTGTTAAAATGTGTATAGAAAAAATGTTGAGCATGTATTAAATTTTGTTTAATCTTTTCTTTCAAAAATGTTATTCAAGCATTTGAAAAATGTTAAAAAGGTATATAGAAAAAAATGGTGACCATGTTTTCCAAAAATGTTAACCAAGCATTTGAAAATTGTTAAATGTGTATAGAAAAAAATGTTGATCATGTATTTAAAAAATATTAATCAAGCATTTGAAAAATGTTGAATATGTATAGAATTTTTTGTGACCATGTATTAAAAAATGTTAATCTTTCATTTGAAAAATGTTAAAAAGGTGTATAGAAAAAAATGGTTACCATGTATTCAAAAATGTTAACCAAGAATTTGAAAAATGTTAATCGAGCATTTGAAATTTGTTAAATGTGGATAGAAAAAACTGTTGACCGTGTATTAAAAAAATGTTAAACTTGTATTTGAAAATATGTTAATCAAGCATTTGAAAAATGTTGAATGTGTATAGAAACAATGTTGATCATGTAGTAAAAAAATGTTAATTCTCTATTTGAAAATTGTTGATCAAGCATTTGAAAAAACTAAATGTGCACACAAAATATTGACCATGTATTCAAAAAATGTTGATCTTGTATTTGAAAATGTTAAGCTTGTATTAGAAAAATGTATTAGATATATACCAACAATGTGTCTAGAAAAACGTTGAAAACCGAGAGAGAGAAAATGATGAAAAATGAGAAAGAAAGAAAAAAGCAATGGAAACCAAAGAAACGGAAAAAGAAACACCTTAGAAATGAAGAAAAAAAAAACCCAAAGAAAACCATGATAATCCATGAAGAAGCGAAGAAAAATCAAAAAAATAGAAAAGAAAACGAGAAAAACCTGAGAAAACCAGTGAAAAACAGTGAAAAAAATAAAAGATAGCAAAGAAACAAAAACCAAAGGAAAGCGATAAAGAAACAAAAAACTGAAGAAAAGAGGAAAGAAAAAAATAGTGAAACGAGAAATAAATGAAGAAAATCGATGAAAAAACAAAGAAAATCATGAAGAAGCAAAGAAAACCGTAAAGAACCATGTAAAAGATGAAAAAGAAAACGATGTAAAAACAAAGAAGAATGGAAAACAAAAGAAAACCATAAAAACAAAAGAAAACGAAAATTAAAACAAAATTAAAAAAAGAATAAAACCAGAACGAACCAGTGCAGGAGTGAGCGAGTAGCGACAGATCAATCGGTCCGAGCGAGCGAGGGTGGGGAAGAAAATGGGTCGGCCCGATTCGTAGGCAAGAGTGAAATCCCTTCAGGCGAGTGCAGCTATTGTCTCGCTGTAAGCAAGACATAGCTCTCATGCAACTCGAATTCTTTTGGTTTTTCTGGGGCGGTTTTCCTTTGTTTTTTCTAAATGCGCTCAGGAATGTTTCATCGGTTTTTTCTGGGGCGGTCTACCTCTGTTTTTTTTTCAAGTCAAGATTTGTTCAGTTTTCACCTTACGTTTTTTCATTATAAATGTTACTTTTTTGTTTTTCAATTTTCGTGTTTTTTTTAAATTGCAACTTTTTTCAATTTCATGAACATTTTCAAAACTCGAAGCTTTTTCAAATTCAAGCACATGTTAAAAATCCGTGAATTATTTCCTATTTCATGAACCTTTTTAAATTCAGATTCAGGAACATTATTTTAATCCGTGAATTATTTTCTTTTTCAAGAAAAAAATCAGATCCATGAATAATTTTCAACTTCTTGAACATTTTTTCAAATTTGTGATTCTTTTAGAAATTCCCCAACTTTTCTCAAATTCATGATTTTTTTTTCCAAATTCATGAAGTATTTTCAAATTCTGAAAAAAAAACAAATTCATGAACTCTTTAAAATTCATGATTTTTCAAAACCGTGAAATTTTATAAGAACTCCTGTCTTTAAAGTCAACGGTATGTGGTCAACTCTCAGGAATGATTTTCGCTAGCAAGCGAGCGAGTGAGTAAGCGCCGAGACCCTATGGGTTGCGGGGTATGTAGCTGGCGCGAGCGCCAGCACGCTAGCGGACGCCAAAGGCGCTTGGGACGATGACTCTAGAATAGGGAGGTCCTAAGTGGCGCCTTTAGCGCCACTTGGAGAACGGGCGCACACAGCGCCTCCGTGCTGGGCCGGCCAACGTAAGGCGAGCGTTCGATCCCCCCCCTCATCGCTCGAGCGCACTATGATCGGTCGCAATCAACCATTGGCTTTTAAAAAATAAGAAAAGAAAAGCGATTCAAAAAATGTCACGGATTTAAAAAAAAATCACAAACTTAATAAAAAGTTCACGAATTTGAAAAAAAAAAATCGTGAAACTAGGAAAAAAGTCATCGAATCTGAAAAAATAGTTAATCAATTTTAAAAAATGTTCATCTAATTAGAAAAAAGTTCATCGATTTTGAAAAAAGTTCATTGAATTAGGAAAAGGTTCATTGATTTGAACAGAAGTTCATCAATTTTTAAAAAAGTTCATCGAATTTCAAAAAAGTTCATCAATTCTAAAAAAAGTTCATCAAATTTTGAAAAAGGTTCATCGTATTTGAAAAAAGCTTCATCGAATTTTAAAAAAGTTCATCAATTTTTTTTCAAAAAAGTTCATAAAGATGGGAAAAAGTTTCATAAAAACGAAAAAACATTTCATGGAATTTGAAATAAAAAATCGTTGATTTTAAAGAAAAGTTCATCCAATTTGAAAAAATAGTTCATTGATTTTACAGAAACGTGGAGGTCGTGGGTTCGAAACCGAAGTCTTGCATTTTTTTGTAGTTTTTTAAACAGAGAAAATAGGAAGGGGATCTGGGCCGGCGCACCGCGACCCGCTCTCAGTCGCCATCACGTGTCGCGCCCTGGGCGCTCCCTCCGATATTTTTTTCTTTATTTTTCCGCACGCGTTTTCGGCTTTTTTGATAACTTTTTTGGTTTTTCGGTTTTCCCCCGGGTTTTCTTAGGTTTTGGAAAAAAAAAACATTTTTTTCTTTTTTGCGCGAAAAAAAGCGTTTTATTTTTTTTCTTCCGCGAGAGGCACGGATTTGCTTCGGCGAGGGGCACAGTCGTGCCTCTCGAAAACGGAAAAAAATGTGTTTTTCTTTTTTTTCCTTCCGCGAGAGGCACGGTCGTGCCTCTCCGAAACGGAAAAAAACATGTTTTTTTCCCTTCCGCGAGAGGCACGGATTTGATTCCACGAGAAGCACAATCGTGCCTCTCGGAAACAGAAAAAACGCATTTTTTTTTCTTCCGCAAGAGGCACAGATTTGCTTCCGCGGGAGGCACGGTCGTGCCTCTTTCGAAAAGGGAAAAAAAGTGCTCCCGGTTAGGTTTTTTCGTCTGGTTTTTTCGTCCGGTTTTTTTTCGTAAAAAAAGTTCGTCAAAACCTATCAATATGGGATCTAGTTTTTAAGATCTCGACGCGAGAAATCCAACGGTGAAAACGGTTCGAGATTTGGACGCACGGTTTAAGAGATAAAACATTTTGAATAAACGGATATACAAAAAAGGATAAAACTCTCAGGTTGCGACAAGTGACGCACAGTGCGCCACTTGTTGCAACCTTGGGAGGTGGTTGTGACCTTTGCGACGAGTCCTCCTTAATTAGTTAATTAGTGATTTCGCTAGAATAGAAGCTTGCCTAGACGACTACATTGCTACATGGGCTGGTCACAGGTTACTAGTAGGGCCGGCTCAATAGTAAACTATGAAGAAAATAATCCCTATTTTTCTATCCTAAAAAGAAAATATGAAATTTGCGAAAGAGAAAAATCAACAACAGAATTTGTTGCTCGTATTTAAATTTTATTAATGATTTTAAAACATTTGACACCTGTAGAAAAATATTTTAAAAAAATTCAGGCACAACTAGATTTATGTTCGTGCACTTAAAAACGTTTGTTTATTTCATCTAAACAAAGAAACGAAAAAATGAAAATAAAACACAGAAAAAGAAAAATAAAACAAAAAAAGCACAATGGAAATCTAAAGAAAAAACTGACATAAAACTTAAAAGGAAAAGAGAATGGATGGAAAAACATAGAAAACTAGCGAGAAAACGTTGTGTTAAATATGAGTTGCCACTTCAATTGCTAACTCGAGGCCTCAATTGTTCCCAAAAAAAGGTCTAGCAATAAATTATTCCCCTCCAACCCAAAAAAATTGTTCGCAAAGAAAGTTAAAATCTGAAAACCTGAAATGGCCTTAAAAACTCAATCAAGAAGAGCCATTGTCAAGCTCTACAAATAATCAACACTTCCTATATGGCATGTATAAAAAAATTCACGAATACGCAAAGCATGTGTATCATGGCATGTATAAATGATGGAACATATTTTTCATAAGAACAATACTAGTATACCCTCCAACTGAGCCTTTAGGAAAGACTAGACCTGGGCATTTCTCGAGCCGGGCCGGGCTTCGGGCCGGGCCGAAAAAAGCCCGACGCTAAATACCCAGACCCGAGCCCGGCCCGGCCCGACTGTCGGGCCGTAGATTTAGGCCCGAGCCCGGCCCGGCCCGAATGGCCCAGCCCGGCCACGGCTTAAATCGTGCATTTAGTAGGCCCGAGCCCGGCCCGGCCCGACTGTCGGGCTCACAAATACAGGCCCGAGCCCGGCCCGAGGTCACACTTTGGCCCGGCCCGGCCAGGATTTTCGGGCCGGGTCGAGTCGGGCCGACCGGGCCGGGCTGCCCATGCCCAGGTCTAGGAAAGACATACAACTAGACAGAGAAGTGGTGGGGACACGTAGAAATAACATGAACATCTTGCAACAAAAAAGCATCCCTGCTGGGACTAGGAATTAGGAAAGTGCCAGGTTAGTCAAAGAACTAACATCCGTTCGGTGCCCAACAGCCCAAGAAGGGTTAGTACCAGGCTTATACTAGCAAACTTCTTGAATTAGGCCCAAAAGGTCTTCAATACCGCCCTATCTTTTCCCCTTCGGCTTCCAGGTCCCAGCTCCAGATCACGTAAGACAAGGACGTTTGCCAAAGGCGCAGAAGAAAGGCTACCGCTGACGCTGACCTCTCTAAAAGCTCGTGTCTGCAAGAGACCGATCGACGGACGGATGTTTCGCTTTCCCCCTCTGCTGCTGATCCCGATCTTATCGCAAGTGACACCATCAACAACCTTGTCTCGGGAGTCTTCACACGTATCATCACAGACTCATGGTTTCACACTGTCCTTTTTCTTTCTCTTTCCTCTCTGATTTGGACAGAGTGCATGCCACCGTTTGACACGTCAGCGTGAGTGGCGAATTAGTGGCTGCCAATGCTTATGGGCACACCAGTCTCATGTCAATCACCGATTGATGGTACCAAATAAAGACTAAGTAGGCACATACGCACCAATTTTGAGGTGCTGTCCACACTAGGAGCATTTGTATTCCTAGCAATCAAACGCTAAGTAGGCACATTGGCTTTGGCTATCACCCTCTTTTTAAGCCTCTTTCGCCATATCCCTTGTAGCAACACCATCAAGTGTTAAGGCATCTCCAACGCTGACCCTAAACCTCCAGCATCACCTAGCTGTCCGGACTCTGCAAGTCATCCAATGGAATCCCCCATCGGTCCGCGGACCAGCTCGGACCATCGTTTTCCGCAAACCAGAACCAAACCAAGGGGGTTTGCGGGAGTCTGGACACAAGCCACGTAGGACTCCGACACCCCAAGCCCACGCAAAACTAAGGCGGAACCCGCACTTTTGTAGCTATCCGCACTATTTCGGCCGCAAAATCCCGCTTTCTCAACACTCATCTTCGATCCCGCCGCTTTCCACCCAATTCTCGCCCTTTTTCGCCGTTGCCGCATGGCCTACACGAAAAGCTGCCAGAGACGGCGGTGGTGGAGGATCCAGCGATCACGCTTGCCCAGAAGATCAACTCGAAGACACGGCAAAACCGCCGCCTCAAAGCGAAGGCTAAAGCGACATCTTGGCGAAGAAAGAGGAGGCATACGTCAAATGCTCCGACGTCAAGGAGGCATCCAAGGCCGAGAGGTTTAACATGTTGATGACGGCCAGAAAAAGATAAAACTCGAAGAGAAGAAGGTCATGCTCGAAGAGAAAAAGATTGGGATCACAGCTACTTCACAGGACGCGAAGATGTCGACCTTGAGGATGGAGAATTTGGATGGAGATGCAAGAATGACGTGCAAGTTGTTTGTCTTAAGATGTTGAAGCGCATGAAGGATCAATTGGAGAGGGCTGAGAAGGAGGCGGCCGAGAAGGCAGTGACGATAGAGTGAGAGTGGAGGCTCGGATTGCCGGTCCGGCAGGGCAGAAAATCCAATTTTACACGGACTGCCAGACTGATATTCTTTTGTGATTGGATATGTAAAAATTATGCATGCTTGCCTCTTTTTCGTTATGATCGGACGCGCGCTATGTTCGGGCTTGAATTTCGAATTAACCGTATCTGGCAGACATTTAGGGAATAACTTTGGATGGCCGGCTCCCGCATCAATGTCCGCGGATGTATACGGTGTCCAGTTTGGGGTCCCCCTAAAGACCGCGATCCATATTATCGCTACTTTAGTAAAGCAGCGACAAGTAACACGAATTGAGGGAGTAGTAATATAATTTCAGAATGATGATTCAATCTGCTTAGTATTAGCCTATTAGGTGTTATGCTAATCTTTTTGACCTTGCATCTATTCAAAAAAAAAACGAGACCATCCAGGACTAGCCATTGGAGGTATATTTTTATAGAAGGAATTCTTTAAGCACCCGGGCAGAAAATCCAAATTTTTACACGGACTGCCAGACTGATATTCTTTTGTGATTGGACATGTAAAAATTATGCATACTTGCCTCTTTTTCGTTATGATCGGACGCGCGCTATGTTCGGGCTTGAATTTCGAATTAACCGTATCTGGCAGACATTTAGGGAATAGCTTTGGATGGCCGGCTCCCGCATCAATGTCCGCGGATGTATACGGTGTCCAGTTTTGGGCCCCCCTAAAGACCGTGATCCATATTATCGCTGCTTTAAGAAAGCAGCGACAAGTAATATGAATCGGGGGAGTAGTAATATAATTTCAGAATGATGATTCAATCAGCTTAGTATTAGCCTATTGGGTGTTATGCTAATCTTTTTGACCTTGCATCTATTCCAAAAAAAAAAAAAAGACAATCTAGGACTAGCCATTGGAGGTATATTTTTATAGAAGGAATTCTTTAAGCACCCGGGTCACCTCCGGACTCGAACCCAGGTGGGCTTGCTCGCACCGAGCGAGCCAAGACAGCAGGGTGACACCCTGCTCTCCCCTTGCATCTATTCCACATCCCTTATCACTGGTGCTTGTCAATTTCTCTCACCTCTGACGTCTTGCTTACGGACGCACGCACTTTAATTAGGCCGCTGGTTACACAAAAAATGATCCAATTTTCTCGGTGTATGTTTTGCCCACCTTAATTATTATTTTCGTTCTTTTTATAGCTTAAACAAACTTTCTCACTAGTAACTGGCATGTTCGTGTTGCCAACTGAAACAAAAAAATTAGATAACAGAAGAGTCATAAGCAGATGCAGCCCATGTGACAAGTGTACCTTCTCTCCTCTTGCGTTGTGACATCACCGTCGCCCAGATTGCTACGGAAACCGTGTTTGTATTGCACTGCAAGAGTCCTATCGTACGTACTGGTTAGTTCGATGCGGTGACTTGTGTGTACGATGTCCCATCATAAACTGAAACAAACCCAAGAAAAACATATTCTAGTCAATTGCACTTCCGAGCAAAATAAATTTCGTACCACGCTAGTACAGTACCATGTTAATTGCTCGGAGCCCAACGGATGGTTGGAGTGGAGTCACCTCTGACACTACCTGGTCGGTGCCGACTTCCCCTTTCCTGCAGATCAAAGCAATTAAGGTGTATTACATTTAGTATTAGTTTTGTGTATATTTAAGCTGTTCCCAGTAATTCATATTTCTAGGAGATGTGCTGAATTATTAAAAAATAAAAAATAAAATACTATTGGGGTAGCTTGCTAACATGGAACGTGCCGTTGTCTGGTGTGCTAGTAGATGTACCTTTTGCCTCCTGCTCCTTTTTCCTTCCACCCAAGCCTCCATGCCAAATGGACAAATTTTCACAACTCATGTGATCTGGACAGCACAAGGGATGTTAGTTGGGTATCCCCAATAATAAAAGGGTGACCAAATTCAAAATTTAAAATCACTCCATAAGTTTGGAAACGGTGTAGTGGCAGGAACATGGGATCTTCGTTAGTACCAAATTTCATTACTCTAATGTGATATAAAATTTGTTTGTTGAGCAAACCATCTGAGGAGTTAAGTGTGCAGCAAGTCGTCAACTGTTTTAAGTAGGTCAAACACGCTAAAGAAATGAACAGTGGTTTTGAGAGTACCCTGAAAGCTCATGCTTAAGTTGTCAGAGAAAACGCTGTCACCTTGTGATCTTCTGCAACAGAAGGTTTGTGCACAATGATGTGATGCTCTTTACAGATGATGAGCTGCATGTAGGCAAATGGAGGTTGTCTAAGAGCATCAACAACGGGACGCCCAACTTTGTCCGAGGAGTCGTCACACGTATCATCACACACTCATGGTTTCACACTGTTTCTTTTCCTTTCTCTTTCTTCTCTGATTAAGAGTGCATGCCACCGCTTGACACGGCAGCATGAGTGTCACATGACGGTGGACCCCGCTATGCCCGCACCCATGGTCCACCCGTCATGGACCCCTAAGGTCATCTGTCCGGTGCGTGCCGTCAACACAGATCGGACGACACGGAGAGCCCCAAGGAGGTGCCCGCGCCACGCCAACGCTAAACGGACGGCGCAGAGGGCCTAATCGCCAACGGAGGCTTTCAGGAGGCGAGTACTCTAGCATCCTTTATCGAACATATAAATGATGAAAGGGGTGCTAGGCAGAACCGTTGCCTCCACGTCCTCGCTATGAATAGTGCAAAGCAGCGAGCGAGCGAGCGGAAAAAACGGGCAGCGAGAGCGGGTAGCGAGAGAAAAAGGGCAGCGGGCAGAGGGCAGTGGGCGGGCCATGGCGAAAAGGAGAAGCGACCGGGCGTCTCCCCCGCGACCATCATCCCCTCTTGCCGCCGCCGCCGGCTCCTCTCCTCTCCCCGCGCCTCGTCCGCCTCCTCTCCTCCCTCTCCCTCGTCTCCTCTCCCGCACCGCCAGCCCCTTCTCTCTGCTCGCCCCAGCCGTCTCTCTCCTCCCCCTCGTAGGAGTAAAGGCCGACATACAGGTCCCAATTAACATTTGATGTTCGACCATATCCGCAAGACACTCAACTCCAATCACGATACTCGATGCGGCCCTAGTCAAAGGTTGCTTCTACAACAACAATATATACTTAAGTCCAAACATTGATGGCATTTATTTAAATATTTTGTTCTCTTCGTACATCTATCTCGTGATGATGATGATGATCTGCCTCATCGGTAGACCCTTTTATCACATTTATCATGCAACATAACACAAGTATTGTTCTACTTGTGTTCTGTTGTTGTGACAAGTGTGATAAAAGGGTGTGCTAATGAGGTAGATCATCATCATCACGAGGCAAATGTATGAAGATTACAAAATAATTATATACATGCCACCACTGTTGAGATTGAACTGTTGTTGAATGAATTGATTTAAATTATTCATGAAAAGATAGACAATTCCTGTAGTGTTCAACTATCACACTAGTGCGATAAGAGGCGGAGGGAGAAATCATAATATTAGCGCGTAACTATAAATTCTCCATGCAAGCTTCGGTTGACAATTCCTTTAGTGTTCAACTATCACATGCGAAGATCATTAACATTAATGTGACACACATAAATTCGATTTGCTCGGATGCTGACAGGGTGACCCGACTCTCTCGCTCACACGTGGGGCACCACATGGGGCGGCACACAAGGGCACGACCGAAATCACCACACGACAATGGCCCCGGTCGCGCCCGCAGTCCTCCCGTCATGGGCCCCCAAGGCAGGTCGTCTTGGTGTGCGCCGTCCGGGCAGATCGGACGGCGCAGATAGCCCCAGGGAGCTAGTCGCAGGAGGCCAGCATGAAACAGACGGCGCGGAGGCTTCCTCGCCGAGCCGTGCGCACGCATCTGTCCGGTTGGCGCGAGCAACGCACCCCGTGCGGGGAAAAAGAATCCACGGTGTCGTAAACACCGGGATCTTATGAGATATTTTGACATTCATATGTACAAAATATACGTTGGATTATGATTGAGGCATAAAATCTGGCACCGATTTTGTCACCTTTTTTGTACTGAACACTAGAGTGCTAGACTCGATGACACTGGTAGTCAAGACCAACAATGAGGAGTTCTTGGCGAAACAGCATTAGAAGCTTTAGCTAGAGAACAAGGCTTATGGTGCTCAGTTAATTTCACTACTCAAGATGGACGTAAATGTTTTGGGACATAATATAAAATATGTTTGTGTCCCATAATTTTTATGTCCACCTTGTGTAGTGAATTTAAAGTGGGCATCATCTGAAGCCTTGTTCTCTATCTGAAGCTTTTGATACAGTTTTGCCAAGAGCTCCTCATTGTTGGTCTTGATTACCAGTGTCATCGAGTGTGACACTCTTGCGTTCAGTACAAGAAAAGTGACAAAATCGGTGTCAAATTTTATGCCCCAATAATAATCCATTGTATATTGTTTTCAGATGGATGTCAAACGATCTGATAAGATCCCGGTGTTTATGCCGCCATGAATTCGTTTTCCCCACGAGAGGGCGCATGCAGGCGCGACCGAAACCACCATATGGCGGTGGCTCCGGCTGTGCCCGCATCCGTGGTCCACTCGTCATGGACCCCTGAGGTCATCCGTCTGGGTGCGCGCCGTCCAGGCAGATCGGACGACACGAAGAGCCCCAGGGAGGCGAGCGTGGCACGCCAACGCTAAACGGACAACACAGAGGGGCTAATAGCCCACAGATAATGTCAGGAGGCGGGTACACTAGCATGCTTTATAAGAGTAAAGGCCGACATACAAACCCTAATTAACATTTGGTGTTCGACCATATCCGCAAGACACTCAACTCCAATCACGCTACTTGAGGCAGCCCTAGTCAAAGGTTCTTTCTACAACAATAATATATACTTAAGTCCAAACATTGATAGCATTTATTTAAATTTTTTTGTTCTCTTCATACATCTATCTCGTGATTATGATGATCATCTGCCTCATAGGTAGACCCTTTTATCGCATTTATCACGCAACACAACACAAGTATGGTTCTACTTGTGTTCCGTTGTGTGATAAAAGGGTGTGGTAATGAGGTAGATCATCATCATCATGAGGCAAATGTATGAAGATTACAAAAATAATTAAATGCATGCCACCATTGTTTAGATTTAACTATTATTGAATGAATCGATTAAAACTATTAATGAAAAGATAGGCAATTCTTGTAGTCTTCGACTATCACACTAGTGCGATAAGGGACGGAGGGAGAAATCATAATATTAGCACGTAATTATAAATCCTCCATGCAAGCTTCGGTTGACAATTCCTTTAGTGGTCAACTATCACGTTCGAAGATCATTACATTAATGTGACACACATAAATTCGATATGCCCGGATGCTGACAGGTTGACCTCGCTCTCCCCCTCGCACGTGGGGCACCACGCGGGGTGGCGCAAAAAGCACGACCAAAATCACCACATGACGGTGGCTCCGGTCGCACCCGCGGTGTTAGAAATATGCCCTAGAGGCAATAATATTGTATTATTATATTTCCGTATTCATAATTAAGAGTTTATATTCTATGCTATAACTGCTATGATCCTGGAATATGCGATTCAGTGGAAACTCATATGCACGTGTGGAATGATAAACGGCAATATTAGGTTCCTAGTCTTGCCTCTAAGACTGGCTTAAGTGTTGTTGGTGATCATGTTTTCCGGATCTTAGGATATCGTTAAGTGTAACGATAGTCCTAAAACAACATTGAGAGTATGACGTTAGAATAACATCATATTGAATCGACCCAAACTTGTTTGTTATACTTTAAGATAACATCATCTAAAATCAATTGTTATAACACGGAGTGTTAACATGTGTTTTTTTCCTTAGACCATGAGAGTATCGTAGTCACTTCTTACTGTACAATGAGCTTTGGGGTTGCTCAAATGTCATCTATAACACGGTGATCATAACGACAATTTACAGGTTCATCGAAAAGTTTGACAAGGGACTAGATAGCTCGAGAGTGGAATTTGCTCCTCCGACGATGAAGAGATATTCTTAGGGCCCTCTCGGCGTGACGGCATCCATCATCGTATGGCCAGACGTGGGTGACTATGTCACGGGGATGCCGGAACATGTCAACAAGAAAGAAGAACAAAACCGGTAACGAGGAGAACGGTATAGTGAGCATGTGTATGACTCAAGAGGATACCGATACATCTCACCTCAGGTTTTGTGAAGTATCGTGAAGCAAAGGTAATGTCACATGATAACCAAAGGTTCACTCGAATGTCATTCATGTACTCATAGGGATCGATATGGACGTCCACGGTTCCGCTATCGGTCATTGAACAAAGGGGCTTTATTCATGTCTAAGTTTTACCGAACCTACAGGGTCACAAGCTTAAGGTAATCACGAACTGCTGAGTGTTAGTAGGACGAGAGTAATGAGGATTTTATTTGTGAAATAGTTTCATTAATATTCTAAATAGTTTCGAGAGGAACCGAAAGCGTTTCGGGGTCACCGGAAGGGTTTCAGAGTTTATTGGGTAATACCGGGTATTACCGATAAATAATATATAGGTGGAAAATATTTTCAGAGATGTTAAATTAATAATAAAAGGCTCTAATAATAGTTAGGAGGCTTTTATAATTAATTAAATATCAACGGACCTTAAAAGGCCAAGAGGTGGAATGCAACTTGGGCCACAAGGGCCCAAGAGGGGAGGCGCCCCCTTTCTCTCTAGGGGGGCCGAATTGGGGTGGGGGAAGGACTCCTCCTTCCCCCCTTGGCCGGCGCAAGGAGGGGAGTCCTTCCTCGCCTTGTGGCGCCCCCTCCTCTCCCCTCCAACCTATATATACTAGAGGATTTGCACCTTTTCTCTACACAAGTTTTGGAGCCTCCTCTAGTTCTCTAGTTCTAGTTCTAGTTAGTCCTAGTTGATCAATTAGAGCTTGATCTAGATCCTCTAATCCTCATAATTAGAAGCTCGATGTGGTTCTAATCTCCTCCCTCTAATTCTCCAGTGATGATTAGCTCTGGACGACGAAGCTACCGGATCATGAAGACCGTACGCTTGCAACTCGTAGAGAGGCCGCGCTTTCGGTCTTCCGTTCGAGGGACTGTTCATGGGCGATTCGCGGGATCGTTCATCTATGGTTCAAGGGACTCCAAGTACGATCTACACCGACTCGTCTTGTTCCGCTGCAACTCGGAGTCGGTAACGATCAAATCCAAACCGTTAATGCATCTTCATATTGTTCCTGGGTGATCGTAGGGCGATTTTTCTTTGTTTTCTACTACATTTCCCAACAGTGGCATCATGAGCGGTTCTATGGGTAGATGCAGGTTTCGATCTAGATCACATGTGAATGTGAGGGTTTGATGTTCTTGCTATGCTTCCCTCGAGTGTTGCTTCGGTTCGGTTCATTGACGGCATGATGTAGCTTTGCACAAAGTTCTGACAATCGATCGGCTCTGGCTGTTGACGATCTGCTAACAGTTCTTTGGGCTTCATCATAGTCAAGAATCGTGAATTGTCGCAAACACGAGAGGGCGATGAAGATGTTTGATCTTCTAGGGGGTCACGCGTATTGACGAAGTTTAGTGTGGGGCTAGAGATTTTTAATGAAGTCTCTTCCCTCACACACCCTGAAAATTAATCTAGCAACAAGAATCATCACCTTAATGGTGGACGTAGGTAGCTAGTGTTCTCCGAAAACCCTGAAAGCCACATAATAAAAATTTGCCAAACCGGTTAAAGGACGTCTAACTTGGTTTTGCAGGTTGCATATGATGTGATATAGCCTTCGTCATGATAATGAGTTTATGTATGAGATGGTTATATGTTGTAATGTTAAGTGGCATGCACGTCACAGTACGACATGATGGCTGGAGCCAAGGGATTGTCTTTTTAATGACCTGCGTGTCAACCTTGTTATTTATTTGATGGATGTTACACGAAGGACCCCGGCGTGAGGCAGCTATACCAGGAGCAGGGGGAGGGGCTGAAAATTTTCTTGCCATGACAATGTTTTTGAAACGGTCGCCACGACAATGTTTTTTGAAATTGCCGCCACGGCAGCATTTTTGAAACGACTGCTACGACAACGGTTTTTCTGCAGCCACGGCAACGTTTCAAATGAAGATTCAAGAAGACTGTGAAGACTTCTCGGCGCCCAGGGCTATACCATATTATGCTATTATAACATGCCTGAGATGTTTATCCCTTTGTTGTTTACACCCTTTGATTGCGCAGTAGTCAATTATTAGGGTGATCTTTCACAGTAAATATCAAGTTAAAAAGTGCTCTTCCCAATATTGCAACTGTCTATAACACGTAGCCTTCCAAAGTGCGTCATGTCCACATGAGTACAAACAGATTGTGAGGTGTAAGACGGGTGGATGGTCAGACCATGTAAGCAGATAACACTCGGTTGTCTTGAAGTTCTGGCAGAAACGTTCTGAGCTCGGAGCACGAAGCATCGAAAGATGAACAAGAGTCATATGGAGATATGATTGGAAAAAGTTTGCCTACCGACCAAATTCTCGTCATCAGTGATGTCCACATTAATGGCTGAGAATAAGATCAGGGTCTTGAATCACTCACTATCAATTATGAGAGTTATTCATTTGAGTGGGAGTGCACTTTATATTAAAATTTGATTTAAACACTAGCGCAAGTTAATTATGAAATTGTCTAAGCGAATTTTTGTGTCTATCATTGTAGATCAATGGCTCACAATATGTTCAACTTAGCCCCTATGTTAGAGAAAGAAAAGTTGGCTGCAAATGATGGAAACTATGCGGATTGGATCCGGAACCTGAGATTTGTTCTCAGGAGTGCTAAGAAGGAGTATGTGCTAGATCAGCCCCTAGGTGATCCTCCTGCAAAGGATGCACCACAAGAAGTTTTAGATGCTTTCACTGCTCGTAGTGATGACTATGAGTCAGTCCAGTGCCTCATGTTGACTTGCATGGATCCTGAACTACAGAAACGTTTTGAATGATCTACTACTCAATTTATAATTGGGTCACTGAAAGTTCTGTACAAGAAGCAGGCAAGGACCAAATGTTTTGATATAACCAGGGCCTTGATTGAATGCAAGATGGCAAAAGGTTCCTCAATGAGTGAGCATATAGTGAAGCTTGCTGGCTATGCTGATAGATTGGCTTCTCTGGAATTTGGAATTCCTCCAACACTTGATACAGATATTGTGCTTGCTTCACCCCCCCATCTTTCCCCATCTTTTGATGGTTTTATCATGAATTACAACATGAACGGGATGGAGAAAAGTGCAAACAAGTTGTTCGCTATGGTCAAAACTGCGGAAGCTGGAATGCAGAAGAACAAACAAGTGTTGATGGTCAATAAGACCGTCAGTTTCAAGAAGGGCAAGTCCAAGAATCAGTCTACTGGCGCCGGTAAGACCGTGTCTCAGAAGAGGAACAAGGACGGAGCCACTAAGGAGACTGAATATTTCTACTGCAAACAGAAAGGACACTGGAAGCGCAACTGCAAGAAGTACTTGGTGGATAAGAAGAAGAACGGTTCTTCCGGTAAAGGTATAAAAGTTATACAAAGTTAATGTTATTCTACTTGTTGATTTCCTGTATGTCATGAGTATTTGATAACCCACAAGTATAGGGGATCAATTGTAGCTTTTTCGATAAATAAGAGTGTCGAACCCAACGAGGAGCTAAAGGTAGAACTAATATTCCCTTCAAGTTCTATCGACCACCGATACAACTCTACGCACACTTAACGTTCGCTTTACCTAGAACAAGAATAAAACTACTTTGTAGGTGTAAGGATAAGTTTGCAAGAATAAAACTAGAAGTACTTAGTAGGAATAAAACTAGGAATAATTTGCAAGATAATAAAAGTTAGTTGTTTAGTAGAGAGCTTTTTGTAACACAAAGAGAAAGATTGTCCATAGGCAATTGAATATGACATGTGTGATAATTATTATACGCAATGAGGGAGAGGCATACGCTAACATACTTTTCGTACTTGGATCATATGCACTTATGATTGGAACTCTAGCAAGCATCCGCAACTACTAAAGATCATTAAGGTAAAACCCAACCATAGCATTAAGTAACAAGTCCCCTTTACTCCCATATGCAACAATCCCCTTACTCGGGTGTAAGCTTATGTCACTCTAACCACCCACTATAAGTGAATCATGAACGTATTGCAAAACCCTACAGCGGTAATCCCACACGCTTGCGCAACACGGAGGGCACCATATTAACATACAACTCATATCAATCACACCATACCACAATTAACCCGTAGGACAAAACAAATCTACTCAAACATCATAGGATTGCCACATATCATTGGATAATAATATATAGCGTTAAGCACCATGTTCAAGTAGAGAATTACAGCGGGAATAGAGAGGTTGCACCACTGCATAGAGGGGGAGAGAGTTGGTGATGACGGCGGCAAAGTTGTTGGTGTAGATCGCCGTCACGATGCTTCCCCCGGCGGCGCTCCGGAGCCACCGGAAGAGAGGGGGAGAGAGCCCCCCTCCTTCTTCTTCTTGCTTGGCCTCCCCCCTAGATGGGAGGAGAGTTTCCCCTCTGGTCCATGGCCGCCATGACTCCCGGAGGGCAGGAGCCCCTCCGAGATTGGATCTCTCTCTCTGTTTCTCTTCTCTTTCGCGTTCCTGTTTTCTGGCCGAAAACCGTTTCTTATATTCTCGGAGATCCGTAACTGCGATTGGGCTGAAATTTTGAGGGGATTTTTATCCGGATATTAGCTTCCTTGCGGCAGAAGGACACCCCCAACCGACCTACAGCGGAGCCACAAGCCTGCCAGGAGCGCCCCCGGGGGGCCCGCGCCCTCTGAGCTTGTGGTTCCCTCGGGCATCGTCTCGCGTTGATTATTTTTCCCCAAAATCACATATATTCCAAAATAAATCTACGTAAATTTTTATCACGTTTGGACTTCGTTTGATATGGATTTTCTGCGAAACAAAAAAACATGCAACAAACAGGAACTGGCACTGGGCACTGGATCAATATGTTAGTCCAAGAAATCATATAAAATGTTGCCAAAAGTATGTGGAAATTGTAGGATAATGGCATGAAACAAACAAAAATTATAGATACGACGGAGACGTATCAGCATCTCCAAGCTTAATTCCTGCTCGTCCTCGAGTAGGTAAATGATAAAAAGATAATTTTTGATGTGGAATGCTACCTAGCATAATCTTGATCATATAATCTAATCATGGCATGAATATTAAGACACGAGTGATTCAAAGCAATAGTCTATCATTTGACATAAAGACATCAATACTCAGGCATACCAACAAACAATTATGCCTTTCAAAATAAAAATGCTAAAGAATGCATTCCCTAGCCCGTCATGCTCAATCATTGATCCAGTCCTGATGTACGCAACGTTAACTATACTCAATGCATAAAAATGACAATAGTGATCTCCAACTGGTGCTTGAATGAGAAGGTGATGACTCAACAATAAAAGTAAAATAACATAAAGTAAATAGATAGGCCCTTCACAGAGAGAAGCATGGATTTGCAGAGGTGCCAGAGCTCAAAGCTTAAATCAGAGATTAATACATTTTGAGAGGTGTACTTTTCCTGTCAATGTCACGACCGAGGATTCTCAATATCTTCCATGCTAAACACATTATAGGAGGTTCCCAAGCGAAAAGGTAGAGTTTACTCCCCCTCAATCATTCAAACACAAGCCATGGCTAGCCGAATCCTCGGGTGCCCTCCATACAATCAACTTTCCAGGGGAGTTTGTTTCATTATATATTTTTTTCATTTTGATTACAGGACTGGGCATCCCAATTACCAGCCTCTCTCGTGTAATGACAAGTGAATAAACACCCATCGCGAGAATAACCCGCTTAGCATGGAAGATACTGACCACCCCCTGCCGCTCCATGAGCGGTACGGGCACACAAAACAGATGCTTATTTGAATTATTAGAGGTGGCACATGCAAATTTACTTGGAACGGCAGAGTAATACCGCATATAGGTAGGTATGGTGGACTCATCTGGAGCAACTTTGGTTTAAGGATTTGGATGCACAAGCAGCATTCCCGCTTAGTACAGGTGAAGGCTAGCAAATAGATTGAGAAGCGACCAAGTAGAGAGCGACAACTGTCATAATCATGCATTGCGAATAATTAACATTGGATACTAACATGAGTAGGATATAACTTCGTCGCATAACTATACGTGCATGCTTCGGGAGTCACAAACCTTAACACCAATATTCGTACTAAACCACAATCATTCACTAGTACCTCCCACGTATCACCATCTTAATATCGCAAAACTATTGCAAGGAATCAAACTTATCATATTCAGTGATCTACAAGTTTTATGTAGGATTTTATGACTAACCATGTGAATGACCAATTCCTGTTGACTCTCTAAATAGATATAAGTGAAGCATGAGAGTTTAATTATTTCTACAAAAGACTTGCCCACGCTCTAATAAATATAAGTGAAGCAAAAGAGCATTCTACAAATAACGGTTTTCTATATGTAGAGAAACAGGCATCCAAACTTCAAATGATATAAGTGAAGCACATGAAGCATTTTATAAAGCCATACTCAAAAGATATAAGTGAAGTGCAAAGAGCATTCTATAAATCAACCAAGGACTATCTCATACCAGCATGGTGCATTATTAAAATAAAAATAAAAAACACATGATGCTCCAAGAATTTACGCATATCATGTCAATAAAACAAAAACCGAGACATATCGATAGTTGTTGAAGAAATATGGGATGCCTTCCGGGGCATCCCAAGCTTAGATGCTTGAGTCTCCTTGAATATTACCTTGGGGTGCCTTGGGAATCCCCAAGCTTAGGCCGTTGCCGCTCCTTATTCCTTTATCCATCGTAGTCTCACCCAAAACTTGAAAACTTCAGCACACAAAACTCAACAGAAACCTCATGAGATCCGTTAGTATAACAAACAAATCTTAAAATTTAGGTATTATTGTAAATTGATTCATATTTAATATTGGCATAATGCTACTTTACTCCAATTTCCCCATGGCTCATACCCCCCGATACGATTCATAGATTCATCAAAATAAGCAAACTATGCAACAAAAACAGAATCTGTCTAAAACAGAACAGTCTATAAAGATCTATTTAGAACCTATACTTATGTAACTCCAAAAATTCTAAAAAATTAGGACAACGTAACCAATTTATATACCAATACTGTGTAGAAATTTCAGATTTTTCTGATGCTCCAGTACAGAATAAAAAATCAAATACTGGACGCAAAACTTTCTGTTTTCCAAACAGCATCAATTATATTATCATCCAAATCATCCCAAAGGCATTACTTGGCACAGACACTAATTAAAAGATAAAAACATAATCATAACAGAGGCTACAATTGTGTAAACACACAAAAATAGAAAGTAAAACAAAGATTTATTTTATTTATTGGGTTGCCTCCCAACAAGCGCTATTGTTTTATGCCCCTAGCTAGGCATAATGCATAGTTTCAAGTGTTGTCATCCTTGGTTTTCAAATCCTAAATTACACACCCACTATTTCTAGGAGTTTAAACATGGAGGTTTCTTATCATCACGCTCTTAGGCACAAAATTAAGAATTTTGCTTTTATAGATAGGTTCCTTTATTATATCAATGAAATTGGGATGCACGATAATCATTTTAAGATCCTCATTTCCCTTGCTAGAAGTGGCACCCTTAGTCTTAGGAACATACATGAACTTGCAATTTTTATTGGGAGGAGACCTATCAATAGTTTTAATGGAGGAAAAGGCGGAACCCAAGTTATTAATAATTTCCTCTGGCTTATCGATTCTAGCGGGACTTTGTTCTATCCTTTCGTTAATTATTGGCTCCTTTTCCTTTAAGGTTTTCAATGTAACTCCCACCTTGGAACCAAATTGAGTAATGTGATTATGGACCTTTTTTTCTAAATTCTCAAGGTGTTCAATAGTAGAAATTTTATTTTCAATAGCCTCTAACCTTTGCATAACATGTTCCAAAGTCAATGTCGTTTCATTAATAGTGATAGGTGGTGATCCGACTAAATTCCCCATAGCATTGAAAGAATACATAGAGGGACACATCAAGAAATTCCCTCCGGTAATAGTGTCAAGCACAAACCTATACCAAGTAGTAATTCCCACATAAAAATTGCGAAGAAGAACGGTAGTGGATTGCTTACGAGTTGATCTAATTTGAGCATCACAAATCCTATACCAAGCATCTTTTAAATTTTCTCCCCCCCTTTGTTTAAAATTAAGCACTTCATTTTCAGGAGTATAAGTAATGAACGAAGAACTAGCCATAGTGGTGAAGCAAACTAACGAGCGAGCAAACAAGCAAACGGAAATATTTTTGTGTTTTTGTAAATGTGACTCCCCCGACTCAATCGTGCACTAATCATACACGCAAATGCGCATGATCAAGCCCATGGACTCACGGGAAGATATCACAACACAACTCTAGACACAAAATAAAATAATACAAGCTTTATATTACAAGCCAGGGGCCTCGAGGGCTCGAATACATAAGCTTGAATACAAGAGTCAGCGAAAGTATCAGTATCTGAGTACAAATATAATTAGACAAGGTTGCCTTAAGAAGGCTGAGAAAAACAACGACAACTAGATCGAAAAGGCGCAGGCCTCCTGCCTGGGAGCCTCCTAAACTACTCCTGGTCATCGGTCTCCACGTAATAGTAGGCACCATCAAGGATCTCCGGCTCCTGGGCTCCGTCATCTGATCGCAGCAATCGGGTAGGGGGGAAAAAGGTAGCAAAGCAACCGTGAGTACTCATCCAAAGTACTCCCAAGACTTACATCATATCTAAACTAAGTATGCATCGGTATCAAAGGGAAGGGGCTGTATCTATGGACTATACTGCAGAAATGCCAGAATAGAGGGAAGGCCTAGCCTATCGAAGACTAGCATCTTGCAGCAACAGAAGAGAGTAGAATAACATAACATGTAGTAACAAATATATATTAGTAACGCCCAGAGATCCTTCCTCGACTCCCTGCGAGAAAGCGATCCCGGAGCCATCATATTAATTAATTACCACAAGTATCCAGTTTTAGTTGTAGTAGATCGGGATACAACTCCGAGCATCCTGTTACCGTGGACACGGCTATTCAAATATATAACTTCCTTGCAGGGGTGCACCAACTTACCCAACGCGCTCGATTAACTCTGGCCGGACACACTTTTCCTGGTCATGCCCGGCCTCGGCTGATCGACACGCCGTAGTCCTACCTAGGCTCCGTAGAGAGGTCCCCACCGGTCTACATCCTAAGTGCAAAGGGGTCATGGGCCAATCGTCCTAAGAACTCCGGGTCGTTGTGTCGCGGATCGGAGTCCAACCCCACCACTGTCCTGGATGGCACTTGCTCCAACCGGCTCACAATGCTGAACTGGACGTCTGACAAAGCTTTCGGGAGAATCGTACGACGCCGAGTGCCCATAACTTATCCCGCGTGCTGGTTAGTGCGAAAAGGCCGGAGGCCTACTCAGATCACATATCCAAACCGTTAGTGTATTGGGAGCTCACGGAGACGATCAGTGATCCTGTCGCCTGATACGTCTCCAACGTATCTATAATTTTTTATTATTCCATGCTGTTATATTATCAATCTTGAATGTTTTTATATACATTTACAGTAATTATATATCATTTTTGGAGACTAACCTATTAACTTAGTGCCCAGTGCTAGTTGCTGTTTTCTGCCCTATTTTTGTTTTACAGAAAATCAATACCAAACGAAGTCCAAATGCCACAAAACTTTTTGGAGATTTTTTTCTGGACAAGATAAACACTAGAAGCTTCGGGAGAAGACCAGACGCCAGAGGAGGTAGCCACGAGCCACCAGGGCGCGCCTGGGGGGGCAGGCGCACCCTGGTGCCTCGTGGGCCCACCTCAGCTCCGTTTGACCTAATTCCACCACTATAAATTCAGGAAAAATCAGAAACCCTCAGGGGAGTCCACGAAATACTTTTTCCGCCACCGCAAGTTTCTATTCTCGAGAGATCCCATCTGGAGGACTTATCTGGCACTCCGTCGGAGGGGAAATCGATCATGGAGGGGCTCTACATCAACCTTGCTGCCCTTCCGATGATGCGTGAGTCATTTACCACAGACCTTCGGGTCCATAGTTAGTAGCTAGATGGCTTCTTCTCTCTTTTTGATCTTCAATACAATGTTCTCCTCGATGTTCTTGGAGTTCTATCCGATGTAATCACTTTTTGCGGTGTGTTTGTTGGGATCCGATGAATTGTGAGTTTATGATCAGATTATCCATGAATATTATTTGAGTCTTTGCTGCACTCTTTTATGCATGATTATTATAGCCTCATATTTCTTCTCCGGTCTATTGATTTGGTTTGGCCAACTGAGTTGATTTATCTTGCCATGGGAAGAGGTGCTTTGTAATGGGTTCGATCTTGCGGTGCTCAATCCCAGTGACAGAAAGGGACATGACACGTATGTATCATTGCTATTAAGGGTAAAAAGATGGGGTTTATTCATGCGTGAGTTTATCTTGTCTACATCATGTCATCGTTCTTAAGGCGTTACTCCGTTCTTTATGGACTTAATACACTAGATGCATGCTGGATAACGGTCGATGTGTGGAGTAATAGTAGTAGATGCAGGCAGGAGTCGGTCTACTTGTCTCGGACGTGATGCCTATATACATGATCATTGCCTTGGATATCGTCATGATTATTTGCTTTTCTATCAATTGCCCAACAGTAATTTGTCTACCCACCGTATGCTATTTTCTTGAGAGAAGCCTCTAGTGAAAACTATGGCCCCCGGGTCTATCTAAATCATATTACTAAAACCCTAAAAATATTGTTGCCATTTTCTTTTATTTATTTTATTTTGTATTTTTATTTCAATCTATCTATCTATCCCATACAATTTAATCTTGCAATTGACCGCCGAGGGATTGACAACCCCTCGTTTGCGTTGGGTGCAAGGATTTGTTGTTTGTGTGCAGGTGCTGCTAACGAGGTGTTGCGTGATTCTCCTACTGGTTCAATAACCTTGGTTTCATAACTGAGGGAAATACTTATCTCTACTGTGCTGCATCATCCCTTCCTCTTCGGGGAAAATACCAACGCAAGCTACAAGTAGCAGGAAGAATTTCTGGCGCCGTTGCCGGGGAGACATCATCAACATCTATCAAGTACCTTTGCATAAACTCTCATCTCCTTGCATTTACTTTATTTGCCATTTGCCTCTCGTTTTCATCGTCCCCACTTCTAAAACGTTTTTACAAAAATACAAAAAAATATTTTTCGTTTGCCTTTTTCTTGTTTGCTTGTTTGCTTTTTGCTTGCTTTATCATTATGTCTAGTTCTTCGCTCGTTACTATTACCCCTGAAAATGAAGTACATAATTTTAAATAAAGGGGAGGAGAGAATTTAAAAGATGCTTGGTATAGGATTTGTGATGCTCATAATAGATCAACTCGTAAGCAATCCTCTACCATCCTTCTTCACAATTTTTATGTGGACATTACTACTTGGTATAGATTTGTGCTTGATACTATTACTGGAGGGAATTTCTTGATGTGTCCCCCTACGGATGCTTTTAATGCTATGGGAAATTTAGTGGGATCACCACCTATTACTATTAATGAAACAACTTTGACCTTAGAACATGTTATGCAAAGGTTAGATGCTATTGAAAACAAAATGCCTACCATTGAGCATATTGAAAATTTAGATAAAAATATTCATAACCATGTCACTCAATTTGGATCAAAAGTAGGTATTACTCTTAAGATGCTAAAAGAGAAAGAACCAATAATTAATGAAAGGGTGGAACAAAGCCCCGCTAGGATCGATAAGTTGGAGGAAATTATTAATAAATTAAGTTCCGCTTTTTCTTCCACTAAAACTATTGAAAAAATTACTCCTAGCATGAATTGCAAGTTTATGTATGTCCCTAAAACCAATGGTGCTACTTCTAGTAAGGGAAATGAGGATCTTAAAATGATTAGCGTGCACCCCGATTTCATCGGTATAATTAAGGAACCTATTCACAAAGGTGAAATTCTAGATTTTGTGCCTAGAAGTGTTATGGTGAGAAACACCTATGTTAAATCTATTAGAAAAAATGGACGTGTGATTGAGGAATTGGAAACCAAAGATGACAATACTTGAAACTATGCATTATGCCTAGCTAGGGGCATAAAACAATAGCGCTTGTTGGGAGGCAACCCAATGAATAAATTAAATTTTTTCTGTTATTGTGTGTTTTCACAATTATGCTACTGGTATGATTGTGTTTTTGTGTTTTTAATTAGTGTTTGTTCCAAGTAAAACCTTTAGGATGATTTGGAGGATAGTATAATTGATGCTGTTTGGAAAACACAAAGTTTTGCGTCCAGTGCCCGAATTTTGTTTCTGTACTGGAGCGTCAGAAAAATCTGAAATTTTTACACAGTATTGGTATATGAATTTCCCACGTTGTACTAATTTTTCAGAATATTTGGAGTTACAGAAGTATAACGTTTAAATAGATTTCTACAGACTGTTCTGTTTTTGACAGATTCTGTTTTTGATGCACTACTTGCTTGTTTTGATGAATCTATGGATTGTATCGGGGGGTATAAGCCATGGTGAAGTTAGAGTACAGTAGGTATAATGCAAAAATAAAATATGAATGGGTTTGCAACAGTACTTAGAGTAGTGATTTATTTTGTTATACTAACGGATCTCACGAAGGTTTTGTTGAGTTTTGTGTGATTGAAGTTTTCAAGTTTTGGGTGAGATCACGATGGATGAAGGAATAAGGAGTAGTAACAGCCTAATCTTGGGAATGCCCGAGGCACCCCAAGGTAATATTCTAGGAAGAATCAAGCGTCTAAGCTTGGGGTTGCCCCGGAAGGCATCCCCTCTTTCTTCTACCAACCATCGGTAATTTTAGTTGGAGCTATATTTTTATTCGTCACATGATATGTGTTTTGCTTGGAGCGTCTTGTATTACATGAGTATTTGCTTTGTTTGCTTTTTAGTTTGTCACAATCATCTTTGCTGAACACACCTATCTTGAGACAGCCACACGTTTATCATCATTTGTTAGAATACTCTATGTGCTTCACTTAAATTTTTTGAGCTAGGCAGTTGCTCTAGTGCTTCACTTAAATCTTTTTGAGCACGGTGGTGGCTATATTTTGAAAAATTGAATTCTCATGCTTCACTTATATTATTTTGAGAATTGATAAGATTGAAATTTTGAAGAAATATTTGCACTCTCATGCTTCACTTAAATCTTTTTGAGAGTTGATAATAGTAACGGTAATTTGCACAAGATATGAATTTGGTCCCAAAGTGATGAATATTCAAGAGGGATATAAATAAAATCTTTCATATAGATCATTGGATATGATAAGTGTGATTCCTTGCAATAGTTTTGCGATATGGAAATGATAATATGTGAGTCATGTTAGTGAGTAATTGTGATTTAGTAAGAATATTAGTGTTAAGGTTTGTGATTCCCTATGCATGCACATTAAGTCAATAGTTATGCAAAGAAATTATATCCTATTTATGGTGCATTATTCGGTGTTAGTTATGTTCAATGCATGTTTATGACCGTTTTCGTTTTTTGGTTGGTTGCTTCTCAATCTATTTGCTAGCCTTCATTTGTACTAAGCGGAAATACTACTTGTGCATCCAAAATCCTTAAACCCAAGTTGTGCCAAATGAGTCCACTATATCTACCTATATGCGGTATTTCAATGCCGTTCCAAGTAAATTTGCGTGTGCCAACTCTAATTTTCAAAATAATTTTTCCGTTTTGTGTGCCCGTACCGCTCATGAAGCGGCAGGGGGTGGCCATTATTTACCATGCTAGGTGTGTTATTCTCACGATGAGTGTTTATTCACTCGTCATTGCACGAGAGAGTGGCTGGTAATAGGGATGCCCAGTCCCACAATGAATCAAAAATTAATAACAACAAAATTCCTTGGAAAATGTTGGTTTGGAGGGCACCCGTGGATACGGCTAGCCATGGATTGTGAAAGAATGGTGGAAAGAAAATAAACTTTACTTTCTGTTTGGGAACCGCCTATGATGTGTCTAGCATGAAAAATATTGGGAATTCTCGGTCGTTTTCGTTGACAGGAAAAGCATGCCTCTCAAAATATTTTTATCTCTCTAATTTCAGCTTTGAGCTCTGGCACATTTGACAAATCTCTGCTTCCCTCTGCGAAGGGCATATCTATTTACTTTTATGCAATTTTTATTTTATTTGAGTCTCCATCTTCTCTTACAAAAGCACCAACTAGAGAGCACTATTGTCATACTTGTGCATTGGATGTAGCTAATATTTGAGTGTGTTTCATGAATGGATCAATGATTGAGCATAATGGGCTAGGGATAACTTTCTTTAGCGTTGATATTTTGAAAGACATGGTTGCTTGTTAGCATGCTTGAGTATTTATATCTTCATGTCAAATTATAGACTATTGCTTTGAATCATTCAAGTCCAATGTCCACGCTATAAAAGAAAAGAATATGTGATGAATATGATAGGCAGCATTCCACATCAAAAATTCTGTTTTTATCATTTACCTACTCGAGGACGAGCAGGAATTAAGCTTGGGGATGATGATACGTCTCCAACGTATCTATAATTTTTTATTGTTCCATGCTGTTATATTATCAATCTTGGATGTTTTTATAATCATTTACAGCAATTATATATCTTTTTTGGAGACTAACCTATTAACTTAGTGCCCAGTGCCAGTTGCTGTTTTCT
The DNA here is from genome assembly GCA_039707655.1 of Elymus sibiricus. NCBI lineage: Eukaryota > Viridiplantae > Streptophyta > Magnoliopsida > Poales > Poaceae > Elymus > Elymus sibiricus. The sequence goes on along the minus strand of CM077672.1, from coordinate 90,456,621 downwards.
GACCTATTTTTGTTTTATAGAAAATCAATACCAAACGAAGTCCAAATGGCACGAAACTTTTTGGAGATTTTTTTCTGGACAAGATAAACACTAGAAGCTTTGGGAGAAGACTAGACGCCAGAGGAGGTGGCCACGAGCCACCAGGGCGCGCCTAGGGGGGGGCAGGCGCGCCCTGGTGCCTCGTGGGCCCACCTCAGCTCCGTTTGACCTAATTCCACCACTATAAATTCAGGAAAAATCAGAAACCCTCAGGGGAGTCCACGAAATACTTTTTCCGCCGCCGCAAGTTTCTATTCTCGAGAGATCCCATTTGGAGGCCTTCTCCGGCACTCCACCGGAGGGGAAATCGATCACGGAGGGGCTCTACATCAACCTTGCTGCCCTTCCGATGATGCGTGAGTAGTTTACCACAGACCTCCGGGTCCATAGTTAGTAGCTAGATGGCTTCTTCTCTCTTTTTGATCTTCAATACAATGTTCTCCTTGATGTTCTTGGAGTTCTATCCGATGTAATCACTTTTTGCGGTGTGTTTGTTGGGATCCGATGAATTGTGAATTTATGATCAGATTATCCATGAATATTATTTGAGACTTTGCTGCACTCTTTTATGCATGATTATTATAGCCTCGTATTTCTTCTCCGATCTATTGATTCAGTTTGGCCAACTGAGTTGATTTATCTTGCCATGGGAAGAGGTGCTTTGTAATGGGTTCGATCTTGCGGTGCTCAATCCCAGTGACAGAAAGGGACATGACACGTATGTATCATTTCTATTAAGGGTAAAAAGATGGGGTTTATTCATGCGTGAGTTTATCTTGTCTACATCATGTCATCGTTCTTAAGGCGTTACTCCGTTCTTTATGGACTTAATACACTAGATGCATGCTGGATAGCGGTCGATGTGTGGAGTAATAGTAGTAGATGCAGGCAGGAGTCGGTCTATTTGTCTCGGACGTGATGCCTATATACATGATCATTGCCTTGGATATCGTCATGATTATTTGCTTTTCTATCAATTGCCCAACAGTAATTTGTCTACCCACCGTATGCTATTTTCTCGAGAGAAGCCTCTAGTGAAAACTATGGCCCCCGGGTCTATCTAAATCATATTACTAAAACCCTAAAAATATTGCTGCCATTTTCTTTTATTTATTTTATTTTGTATTTTTATTTCAATCTATCTATCTATCCCATACAATTTAATCTTGCAATTGATCGCCGAGGGATTGACAACCCCTCGTTTGCGTTGGGTGCAAGGATTTGTTGTTTGTGTGCAGGTGCTGCTAACGAGGTGTTGCGTGATTCTCCTACTGGTTCGATAACCTTGGTTTCATAACTGAGGGAAATACTTATCTCTACTGTGTTGCATCATCCCTTCCTCTTCGGGGAAAATACCAACGCAAGCTACAAGTAGCATCGTCCCGTCTCGCGGACTTACGACAAGGGCCAGGCCCATCCCTCTCCAGGGCGGTCTTTGCCTGCCCGGCCGTGCCATGTAATTATCTCACGGGTACCCTCACGGTCAACCCGACTTCACATCTCTCGCGGGTACCCCTCGGGGTCGACCCGACTTCAACAAAGGACTGAGGTAAAAACAGGGTATCCGTGTGTCCATAACATCAAAGGGGAAATCCGAGGAATCACCCTCAATGATTCCTACTCGATGTAACCATCAAGGTGAACTTGGAGGAATCACCCTCGATGGGTTCACACTTGAGGGGCTGCACGACAGAGGCATCATCGGAGGTGGTGAAAGAGGAATCACCCTCGATAACCCACAACCGACTAGCTACACTATAGAGATATCATCAGGAGTGAGGTAGGAGGTATAACCCTCGGCACTCGATAGTAGCTCTGCAGAGTCATACAACTAAGGGGGGTGTGCGGTGATGTGTCAATCTCTACACGTCGATCACACTGATCGAGCATCCTGAAGCAAAGCATGGCAACACGGACAAGGGTGCGGGGCCACTGATGGATCACTAACCAACCTATACTAAGCATATAGGATAGCAGGTAAGGTATCAACAACAAGTTACAAAAATAGGCTATGCATCAGAATAGGAGCTATCGAACAACAGTAGCAAAATCTAATGCAAGCACGGGAAAGAAAGAATGGGTGATATAGAAATGATCAAGGGGGTTTTGCTTGCCTGGAAGCTCTGCTGAAAGGGGTTGGACGTCTGCAGCGTAGTCGTACTCGGGAGCAGTGTCAGTCTCAGAGTCTACCGGAGAGAAGAGGGGGAAGAAACAATAAATACAAAGCAAACAAATGTAGCACAATGCATGACATGGCAATATGCTGTGCGAGGGGTGACCTAACGCAGAGCTACACGTTACAGACGGAGCGAGAAAATATCTGGGAATATTTTCCCTGCTTTAGGCAACTATTGGACAGCCAACCCGGAGGGGAAGGTTCCATGTTTATGGTGTTGGAGGCATGTGGCAGGCATGCGGCGGCGTAAAAATTCATCTATGTTAACTTTCGGGGGTTTCTGAATATATATGATTTTTTGGCGTTGGAATCACGCGAAGAGGTGCCACAGGGGGCCCACGAGTCACCAGGGCGCGCCTGGGGGGGTGGCGTGCCCTGGTGGCTCGTGGGGCCCCTGTGGGTCTTCTGGCCACCTCCCGAAGCTTCTAGTGTCTCTTATGTTCCAGAAAAAAATCGTCAAAAAGTTTCGCTGCATTTGGACTTCATTTGATATAGATTTTCTGGAAAACCAAAAACAAGCAGAAAATAGCAACTGGCACTGGGCACTAGGTCAATATGTTAGTCCATGAAAATCATATAAAAACCATATAAAAGTGCACCAAAATCATACAAAACTATAATAAACATGGGATGAATACTTCATCAATTCTCGATACGTTGGAGACATATCAGCATCCCCAAGCTTAATTCCTGCTCGTCCTCGAGTAGGTAAATGATAAAAGAAATAATTTATGAAGTGTGAATGCTAGCATAGTGCATAAGTTTGATCAATGATAATTTCAATCACTTTTTCTAGCATCAATATATATCATAATCAGTAGCTCATCTCATAAAACTTCTCATGATCAAGTAGCAAGCTATTCACATGTTTAAAGTATAGGCCATAAACTTTCTTGAAAACTAACAAACTATGTTCTCAGTCATCAAACAATTGCAATTCATCTTATTTTCAGGAAGGGTCTATGTAAGAGCTTTGATCTAGCAAATTCCACATACTCAACTATCTTTTAGTCTTCCATGATTGCTGACACTCAAAGCATATTTTTAGAACAAACCGTTTCAGTCAAACACATAGGAAGATAGGGGCTTAATGTTTCGCCTCCCAACTTATTTATCTCAGGGATAATGTCAACAATAATAACTCATGATCACCTATATTCAACTGGATATATGTGCCTGGATCTTTCCCTACCACATAATGCTTGCCAACTAAAGAATAAATAGAGCGGAATAGGGATGAACATTAATGACTCTTGCATAAAAGTAAATACAGAAAAGTAAATGCATAAAAGTAAAAGATAGGCCCTTCGCAGAGGGAAGCAGAGGTTGTCATGCATTTTTTGTTGTTGGATGCACAAGCCCTTAATGCAAAGGAACGTCACGTTATATTGCCCCTTGTGATAGCAACCTTTATTATGCAGTCCGTCGCTTTTATTTCTTTACCATCACAAGTTCGTACAACGCTTATTTTCCCTTGCAATAAAAGATCATACATATTTTAGGAGGAATTTTTATTGCTTTTTGTACCGATGACAACTTACTTGAAGGATCTTATTCAATCCATAGGTAGATATGGTGGACACTCATGGCAAGAAACTGGGTTTAATGGTTTTTGGATGCACAAGTAGTATCTCTACTTAGTACGAATTTTTTGCTAGCAAAAGATCCTAAGCAAGCACCACATGTTAGAGGATCCATGACAATATAACTTCTATGTGAATATAAACAAACATAACTCATTACATTGTCTTCCTTGTCCAACGTCAACTACTTGATCAAGCTTGAAAATAATTAATGGGGGCTCACAATCATAGAAGATGTCCAAGATAGTATATTTATATGTGAAATTTCTCTTCCTTCAAAATTCTTTCATGAATTGTTCAAGTGACCAATGGTATGTTTGTTAACTTTCAATAAATTTTACCACTTATACTTCTCGTATGTGAAGTCACTACTCCTCATGGGACAAGCATATGAAGCATATAAATTTCATATTTATGATATTCAATTCATTTCAAGAATTTACTCATAGGATATAAGTGAAGCTCAAGAGTAAATGACAAACTACTCCAAAAAGATATAAGTGAAGATCAAATGAGTAGTTAAGTAATTAAGTAGCTATGTGATAACTCTCTCTCATTTAAAAATTTCAGATCTTAAGTATTTTATTCAAACAGCAATAAAAACAAAATAAAATGACAATCCAAGAATATCACATATCATGTGAAGAAGCAAAAACTTAGGCTCAACCAAAACTGACCGATAGTTGTTGAAGAAGAAAGGTGGGATGCCTACCGGGGCATCCCCAAGCTTAGATGCTTGAGACTTCTTGAAATATTATAATGGCATGCCTTTGGCATCCCCAAGCTTGAGCTCTTGTGTCTCCTTAATTCCTTTCATATCATGGCTGCTCCTAAATCTTAAAAACTTCATCCACACAAAACTCAACAAGAACTCGTGAGATAAGTTATTATAAATCAACTCAAAACCTTAACATTCTTTGCTGTAGCAAATCACAAAAATTATAATTAAACATTGCATACTAAATGCCTCTTCATATTTAATACTCCTATCCTCAAATAGAAACATTAAACACGCAAACATATGCAAACAATGCAACTATAACAGCAATCTGCCAAAACAGAACAGTCTGTAAAAGGGGAATAAGAATCCATACTTCCCTAACTCCAAAAATTCTGAAAAATTACCACGTGACAGAGAACTCATGCGTGCTTACTGTGTAAAAATTTCATATTTTTATCATGTTCTAACTATTCAGGAATATTTTGGACATAACAGAAAACTTTCTGTTTTCAAACAGCAACACATGGACTTGCAAACCGAGCATGGTAAAGGCTATAATTGGCATTTTATTGAACTAAAAGATACAAAACATGATTATTGATAGCACAAAGCATATATTAACATAAGAAAATGACGCTCCAAGCAAAACTCATATTATGTGACGAATAAAAATATAGCTCCAAGTGAGGTTACCGATAGTGTAGAAGACGAAAGAGGGGATGCCTTCCGGGGCATCCCCAAGCTTAGATGCTTGAGTCTTCCTCGAATTTAACCTTGGGGTGCCTTGGGAATCCCCAATCTTAGGGTCTTGCCACTCCTTATTCTCCTCATATCGATATCTCACCCAAAACTTGAAAACTTCAATCACACAAAACTTAACGGAACTTCGTGAGATAGGTTAGTATGATAAAAATAAATCATCCACTTAGGTACTGTCAAGACAAGATTAATAATTGTTATCACATAATTCATACTGTATTCTATCATTTCCACAATTTATATTACTCAATATAAGCTATGGAAACACTAAAACAAGCAAACTATGAATCGAAAACATAATCTGTCAAAAACAGAACAGCGTGTAGTAAGCGATTTAAAAACCATACTTCTGTACCTCCAAAAATTCTGAAAAATTAGGAAAACGTAAAAAAATTGTAACCCAATTCTCTGTAAACATTTCAGAATTTTCTCACGCTCCAGTACAGAATAGAAATTCCAGCACTGGACGCAAAAGTTTCTGTTTTTGCACAGAATCAAATCAACAAGCATCGACACTATCCCAAAGGCTTTACTTGGCACATTATTGCAAAGAAACATATAAAATATGATTACTACAGTAGATTAATCATGTGAACACACAAAAACAGTAGGTATAAATACTGGGTTGTCTCCCAACAAGCGCTTTTCTTTAATGCCTTTTTAGCTAGGCATGATGATTTCAATGATGCTCACATAAAAGTAAAGAATTGAAACACAAAGAGAGCATCATGAAGCATATGACTAGCACATTTAAGCCTAACCCACTTCCTATGCATAGGGATTTTGTGAGCAAATAGTTTATGGGAGCAAGAATAAACTAGCATAGGAAGGCAAAACAAGCATAACTTCAAAACTTTCAACACATAGAGAGGAAACTTGATATTATTAAAATATGTAGAAGCATATATTCCTCTCTCAAAATAATTTTCAGTAGCATCATGAAGAAATTCAACAATATATCCATTACACAAAGCATTCTTGTCATGATACATAAGCATAGAATTTTTATTACTCTCCGCACAAGCAATTTTCTTCTCATTCATAATAGTGGGAGCAAACTCAACAAAGTAACTATCATGAGATACTTGATTGGAATAATCCAATTGAAAATTAAAATCATGATGACAAGTTTCATATTTATCATTATTTGTTATAGCATACATGTCATCACAATAATCATCATAGATAGGAGGCATGCAATCATCATAATAAATTTTCTCATCATAACTTGGGGGACTAAAAATATCATCTTCATCAAACATAGCATCCCCAAGCTTGTAGTTTTGCATATCATTAGCATCATGGGTATTCAAAGAATTCATACTAACAACATTGCAATCATGCTCATCATTCAAAAAAATTATGTCAAACATTTTATTAAATTCTTCTTCTATCAATTGAGCACAATTTTCCGATCCACCATTTTCAAGAAAGACATGATAAAGACGAATAATATGAGGCAACCTCAATTCCATTTTTTTTGTAGTTTTCTTTTATAAACCAAACTAGTGATAAAACAAGAAACTAAAAGATTCGATTGCAAGATCTAAAGATAAACCTTCAAGCACTCACCTCCCCGGCAACGGCGCCAGAAAAGAGCTTGATGTCTACTACACAACTTATTCTTGTAGACTCGTGTTGGGCCTCCAAGCACGGAGTTTTGTAGGACAGTAGCAATTTTCCCTCAAGTGGATGACCTAAGGTTTATCAATCCGTGGGAGGTGTAGGTTGAAGATGGTATCTCTTAAACAACCCTGCAACCAAATACAAGAAATCTCTTGTGTCCCCAACACACCCAATACAATGGAAATTTGTATAGGTGCACTAGTTCGGTGAAGAGATGGTGATACAAGTGTAGTATGGATAATAGATATAGGTTTTTGTAATCTGAAAATATAAAAACAGCAAGGTAGTAAGTAACAAAAGTGAGCACAAACGATATTGCAGTGCTTAAAAACAAGGCCTAGGGTTCATACTTTCACTAGTGCAATCTCTCAACAATGCTAACATAATTGGATCATATAACAATCCCTCAACGTGAGACAAAGAATCACTCCAAAGTTCCTATTCACGGAGAACATAAGATAAAAATTGTTGTAGGGTACGAAACCACCTCAAAGTTATCCTTTCCGATCAATCTATTGACCCATCCCTATAAGTGTCACGAATAGCCCTAGAGTTCGTACTAAAATAACACCATATGAAACACATCAACCAACCCTAATGTCACCTAGATACTCCAATGTCACCACAAGTATCCGTGAGTTGATTATTCGATATGCATCAAACAACTTCATACTCATACTATTCAATCCACACAAAGAACTCCAAAGAGCACCCCAAAGTTTCTATCGAAGAAAAGATAATGAAAACGTGCATCAACCCCTATGCATAGATTACCCCAATGTCACCTCGGGAATCCGCGAGTTGAGTGCCAAAACATACATCAAGTGAATCAATATAATACCCCATTGTCACCACGGGTATTCATATGCAAGACATACATAAAGTGTTCTCAAATCTGAATATTCAATCCGACAATAACGAAACCTCAAAGGGAAAAGATTCGATTCATCACAACAAGGATAGAGAGGGAAGAAACACCATATGATCCAACTATATTAACAAAGCTCGCGATACATCAAGATCGTGCCATATCAAGAACAAGAGAGAGAGAGAGAGAGAGATCAAACACATAGCTACTAGTACATACCCTCAGCCCTGAGGGTGAACTACTCCCTCCTCGTCATGGAGACCGCTGGGATGATGAAGATGTCCTCTGGTGATGAATTTCCCCTCCGGCAGGGTGCCGGAAAAAGGCTCCAGATGGGTTCTCCTTGGTACAGAAGCTTGCGGCGGTGTAAAAACTCATCTAGGTTAACTTTCGGGGGTTTCTGAATATATATGATTTTTTGGCGTTGGAATCACGCGAAGAGGTGCCACAGGGGGCCCACGAGGCACCAGGGCGCGCCTGGGGGGGTGGCGCGCCTTGGTGTCTCGTGGGGCCCCTGTGGGTCTTCTGGCCACCTCCCGAAGCTTCTAGTGTCTCTTATGTTCCAGAAAAAATCGTCAAAAAGTTTCACTGCATTTGGACTTCATTTGATATAGATTTTCTGGAAAACCAAAAACAAGCAGAAAACAGCAACTGGCACTGGCACTAGGTCAATATGTTAGTCCATGAAAATCATATAAAACCATATAAAAGTGCACCAAAATCATACAAAACTATAATAAACATGGCATGAATACTTCATAAATTATAGATACGTTGGAGACGTATCAACTATACTACAGAAATGCCAGAATAGAGGGAAGGCCTAGCCTATCGAAGACTAGCATCTTGCAGCATCTTGCAGCAACAGTAGAGAGTAGAATAACATAACATGTAGTAACAAATATATATTAGTAACGCCCAGAGATCCTTCCTTGACTCCCTGCGAGAAAGCGATCCCGGAGCCATCATATTAATTAATTATCGCAAGTATCCAGTTTTAGTTGTAGTAGATCGGGATACAACTCCGAGCGTCCTGTTACCGTGGACACGACTATTCGAATAGATAACTTCCCTGCAGGGGTGCACCAACTTACCCAACACGCTCGATTAACTCTGGCCGGACACACTTTTCCTGGTCATGCCCGGCCTCGGCTGATCGACACGCCGTAGTCCTACCTAGGCTCCGCAGAGAGGTCCCCGCCGGTCTACATCCTAAGTACGAAGGGGTCATGGGCCAATCGTCCTAAGCACTCCGGGTCGTTGTGTCGCGGATCGGAGTCCAAGCCCACCACTGTCCTGGATGGCACTTGCTCCAACCGGCTCACAATGCTGAACTGGACGTCTGACTGAGCTTTCGGGAGAATCGTATGACGCCGAGTGCCCATAACTTATTCCGCGTGGTGGTTAGTGCGAAAAGGCCAGAGGCCTACTCAGATCACATATCCAAACCATTAGTGTATTGGGAGCTCACGGAGACGATCAGTGATCCTGTCGCCCCGTCTCGCGGACTTACGACAAGGGCCAGGCCCATCCCTCTCTAGGGCGGTCTCTGGCTGCCCGGCCGTGCCGCGTAATTATCTCGCGGGTACCCTCACGGTCAACCCGACTTCACATCTCTCCCGGGTACCCCTCGGGGTCGACCCGACTTCAACAAGGGACTGAGGTAAAAACAGGGTATCCGTGTGTCCATAACATCAAGGGGGAAATCTGAGGAATCACCCTCAATGGATTCCTACTCGATGTAACCATCAAGGTGAACTTGGACGAATCACCCTCGATGGGTTCACACTTGAGGGGATGCACGACAGAGGCATCATCGGAGGTGGTGAAAGAGGAATTACCCTCGGTAACCCACAACCGACTAGCTACGCTACAAAGATATCATCAGGAGTGAGGTAGGAGGTATCACCCTCGGCACTCGATAGTAGCTCTGCAGAGTCGTACAACTAAGGGGGCTATGCGGTGATGTGTCGGTCTCTGCACGTCGATCACACTGATCGAGCATCTGGAAGCAAAGCATGGCAACACGGACAAGGGTGCGGGGCCACTGATGGATCACTAACCAACCTATACTAAGCATATAGGATAGCAGGTAAGGTATCAACAACAAGTTACAAAAACAGGCTATGCATCAGAATAGGAGCTATCGAACAACAGTAGCAAAATCTAATGCAAGCACGGGAGAGAAAGAATGGGCGATATAGGAATGATCAAGGGGGTTTTGCTTGCCTGGAAGCTCTGCTGAAAGGGGTTGGACGTCTGCAGCGTAGTCGTACTCGGAAGCAGCGTCAGTCTCAGAGTCTACCGGAGAGAAGAGGGGAAAGAAACAATAAATACAAAGCAAACAAATGCAGCACAATGCATGACATGGCAATATGCTATGCTAGGGGTGACCTAACGCAGTGCTACACGTTACAGACGGAGCTGGAAAATATCCGGGAATATTTTCCCGGCTTTAGGCAACTATCGGACAGGCGACCCGGAGGGGAAGGTTCCATGTTTGTAGTGTTGGAGGCATGTGGCGGGTATGTGGATAGCATCATCGGATTCGTCTTATTTTTTTGATCATTTTTCATATATAAATTATTTTCATCCGAGTTACGGTTTAATTTCTACGAATTTCCAAAGTTTTAAAAGATTTCTGGAATTTCTGGAATTAATCCAAATTCAAAAATAAATGGGAAATTGCTAGGTGCACCCGGTGCGATGCACCCAGCTGTGCACACAGAGGCTGACAGTGGGGCCCAGTTGACTGCTGAGTCAGCAGTCAACAGTCAACAGTTGACTGGTCAATCTGACCAGGGGGACCACTTGTCATTGATAGAGCTATTTAACAGAGGTTTAGTTTAACTAAATATGTTAATTAACTAGTGGGACCCATCTGTGAGTGACACATTTAGTAAACGGATTAAATTAATTAGCAGTTTAGTTAACTAGCAAATATGCCCGCTCGATGCGCGGGCTAGAATTATTAAATGTTTAATAATGAGAACATATTATTTGATTATTCTAAAGAAAATTTGGAATCAAATAAGATGACATTTGCTAACATAAGACTTCCACAAACATAGTTTTGTCGTTGGTATGTTTAGTTTTTTATTTGATCAGAGAGCAACTGCATAAATTCTTGTGTGATTCCATGTATCACATGTACATTATCAATAAAAAGATTTACACTCTAATTAAACTTTCCCAGTACAGCATTTTGATGGACTCTATGTATTTGCATATTATCCTTGGATTTCATTGGTTTGTATGTCTTGGGGTGCATCTTGTCTACCAGCGGCCTCTGTTATGTGTGGCCTTTCTTTCCCAATGAGGAAAAACTATGAAGCACCAGACATGTACGCAAATATATTAGAAAATATATTTTGTATCCAAAGCCAAGCTGGATGGCAATCACCATAACAAAAAATAATAATGTAGCGGGGCGGCTGCCGGAGTTCGGATGGTGGCGGGTTCGCAGCTGCAGCGCGCAAACGAGCAAACAAAAGAGGCCATTGTGCTCTACGTGTGCGGGCGAGGCGGCTGGGCACGAGCGTGCTACCATTTGGTCACCGGAGCAACGCCGGCGACCAAGGGAGGCGGCGGCGAGCTGCGGCCACGGTGGTTCAAGGGCCCAGAGGGCGAACGCGAGCAAGAGGAGAGAGGGGAAAGGAAGAGGAGCTCACAGCGAGCCTGCAGAGGTGCTTAGTGGGCTCGGGGGAGGCTCAGAGGTGCCGGAATCGACGGCGAGGCTCGTCGGGGCCGAGGAAGAGGAAGGCGATGCAGGGCTCGATGCAGGGGGTCCTAGCTCCAATGTGTGGCCCAGGCGACGGAGCGGTCGACGGCGGAGCGGATGGACACGGCGGCGTGGCGCGGTGAAGTCAGTGGCCGCGGGATCGACGCGGCGACGGCAATGGCGTCTCGGGCGAGCTCAAGATCGAGCGAGGGAGAAGGGGATAAGTGGCTAGGGTTTGCCAGGGGGCCGAGGCGTCGCTCTTATCCACCCCAGGGCGCCGGCAGCGTCGGCGGACGGCCGACACATGCGCCTGGCCGGCCCCGGGCGCGCGCGCGGTGACACGCATTGGAGAGAGAGGCGGAAGGTGGAAGGAGAGAGAGAGGTGGGCTGGGCCGGTGCACTGTGCACTTAGGCCCAATGCACAGTGGGTTTTCCTCTTTTTCCTTTTCTTCTTTCTGCTTTTTTTCTTTTTACAAAAACTGTTTGCATTAGTTTAAGCTGCCAAATGGACTTTATAAAATGTGGGACTTGGCCACATAAATACATTGCAATATTTGGCACTGTCACAAAAAGTTTGGGAGGAGTTCGAATTGATTTGAATTTTTCATAATTGGAAAAGCATTTAAAAATGCTGATTTGGCACTGTTTTAATTGCTATAGCCCATTTAAGCAAATAGGTGATGTTGTTTTCCTTAACAAATAATTGTTATGGAATATTTGCTAAATGAAGGACTATTTTGCAACCATGTTTGTGCAACTTTAAATTTCACTTGCAATTTGAAAATGAATTCAGTGAAGGAGTTTGAAATGAGATATGATTCCACTGTGATCATTCATTGTAAATCAGAGTAACTTAGCATTAGCATAAAGATCACTGTAGCTCATTACATAGGGGTGTTACAGTAAAATTGTTTTAGAAGTGGGGGAGATGAAAACGAGAGGCAAATGCAAATAAAAAGGCAAATAAAATAAATGCAAGTGGATGATAGTTTATGCGAAGGTACTTGATAGGTTTTGGTGATGTCTCCCCGGCAACAGCGCCAGAAAATGGTCTTGATAACCCACAAGTATAGGGGATCAATTGTAGCTTTTTCGATAAATAGGAGTGTCGAACCCAACGAGCAGCTAAAGGTAGAATTAATATTCCCTTCAATTTGTATCGACCACCGATACAACTCTACGCACACTAAACGTTCACTTTACCTAGAACAAGAATAAAACTACTTTGTAGGTGTAAGGATAAGTTTGCAAGAATAAAACTAGAAGTACTTAGTAGGAATAAAACTAGGAGTAATTTGCAAGATAATAAAAGTTAGTTGTTTAGTAGAGAGCTTTTTGTAACACAAAGAGAAAGATTGTCCATAGGCAATTGAATATGACATGTGTGATAATTATTATATGCAATGAGGGAGAGGCATACGCTAACATACTTTCCGTACTTGGATCATATGCACTTATGATTGGAACTCTAGCAAACATCCGCTACTACTAAAGATCATTAAGGTAAAACCCACCCATAGCATTAAGTAACAAGTCCCCTTTACTCCCATACGCAACAACCCCCTTACTCGGGTGTAAGCTTCTGTCACTCTAGCCACCCACTATAAGCGAATCATGAACGTATTGCAAAACCCTACAGCGGTAATCCCACACGCTTGCGCAACACGGAGGGCACCATAGGACAACACCATATTAACATACAACTCATATCAATCACACCATACCACAATTAACCCGTAGGACAAAAGAAATCTACTCAAACATCATAGGATTGCCACATATCATTGGATAATAATATATAGCATTAAGCACCATGTTCAAGTAGAGAATTATAGCAGGAATAGAGAGGTTGCACCGCTGCATAGAGGGGGAGAGAGTTGGTGATGACGGCGGCGAAATTGTTGGTGTAGATCGCCATCACGATGCTTCCCCCGGCGAAGCTCCGGCGCCACTGGAAGTGAGGGGGAGAGAGCCCCCCTCCTTCTTCTTGCTTGTCCTCCCCTAGATGGGAGGAGAGTTTCCCCTCTGGTCCATGGCCTCCATGGCTCCCAGAGGGTAGGAGCCCCTCCGAGATTGGATCTCTCTCTCTGTTTCTCTTCTCTTTTGTGTTCCTGTTTTCTGGCCGAAAACCGTTTCTTATATTCCTAGAGATCCGTAACTCTAATTGGGCTGAAATTTTGAGGGAATTTTTATCCGGATATTAGCTTCCTTGCGGCAGAAGGACACCCCCAACTGACCTACAGGGGAGCCACAAGCCTGCTAGGCGCACCCCAGGGGGGCCGCACCCTCTGAGCTTGTGGTCCCCTCGGGCATCGTCTCGCGTTGATTATTTTTTCCCCCAAATCACATATATTCCAAAATAAATCTCCGTAAATTTTTATCGCGTTTGGACTTCGTTTGATATGGATTTTCTACGAAACAAAAAATATGCAACAAACAGGAACTTGCACTAGGAACTGGATCAATATGTTAGTCCAAGAAATCATATTAAATGTTGCCAAAAGTATGTGGAAATTGTAGGATACTGGCATGAAACAATCAAAAATTATAGATACGATGGAGACGTATCAGTATTTGATACTGATTGGTTGCTCTCATTTGCGAACCGATACAGGGACTACAGAAAGCTCGCAAGTTGAGAAGAAAAAGTCGTGCTACAAGTCGGGAATGGTGATAGGATCGCTACTCAAGCCTTCGAAGTCATGTTTTTAGTTTATCTTCAATATTTACATTAGAACTTAATAATAGTTATTTCGTTCTGGAGTTGTATAAAACATTATGTTTTGGGTTATGCGACGGATATTCTTATAAATTTTAAACAATGGTTGTTTAAGTTGTTATAAGAATATGGCTTTGGATTTACCTCAATTATTAGTGGTTTATTCATATTGGATCTTGAAAATAATTATAACATTAAATGCTAAATATCTTGAGAAGATTGATAACACTACTTAATGTGGCACTGCTTGGTTATATCGGAGAATAATGTATGTAAAACCTTCATATAGATGGAGCATTGAAATCTTTTGATTTTGAATCAATAGACAAAATACATAGTGATGTATGTGGTCCGATGAGCAAACCAAGGCGCAGTGAATACTTATACTTCGTTGATGTTTTGAGCAAATATGATTTACTTGATGAAACATAAAATCTGAAATATTTGAAAGGTTCAAAGAAATTCAGAATGAAGTTAAGAATCATTATGACAAAAGATAAAAGGTTCTTCAATAATGAAAAATATATATGAGTCATGAGTTTAGAGAACACTCGAATAATTGTGGAATTATTTACTGATCTGCTTTTATTAATTTTTGGGGATATGCACTTGAAACAGCAACATATACACTAAACAGAGCACCGTCTAATAGTCTGGCGAGACGGCACCATATGAGTTATGGAGTACACGATCCATACAAATGCTAATTTGTAGGTTATCCCAAAGACAAAATTGGGTATTCCTTCTACCAAAAGTTCAAGGACAAAGTGTTTGTCACAAAGAATGAACACTTTCTCGAGAAGGAGTTTTCTCATTAAAGAAGTAAGTGGGAGGACAGTGAAGCTTGACAAGATTATTGAATCTCCGGTGAAAGTAAGCAGGATTAACAAACCGGAAGCTGTTCCAGAAGTTGTCCACACAACTAAACCAAAAGTTACTACACCAGTTGTAGAAACTCTAGTTAAGCCTGTAACTGAACTGTGTAGATCAGGTAGAGTTATCGAACCTTCTGAATGATTTCACAATCAAATACTCATCTTAGAAGAATATGAGCCTATGCACTACAAGGAAGCGATGGCGGCGCCCAGCTCAAAGGAAATGGCTTATAGCCATTAACTCCGAAATGGAGTTCATATATGACAATTAAGTTTGGAACTATTGGTTGATTCTCCAGAAGGTATGGAGCAGATGGATGTCAAAACTAGTTTCCTAAATGGAAAGGATGTATAAATGATACAACTAGAAAGTTTTCGTCAATCTTGAGGAAACCGAAAAGGTGTTCAAGCTTCAAAGGTCTATCTATGGTTTGAAGCTAACATCAAAGAGCTGGAATCAATATTTTAATGAAATAGTTAAAAAGTTTGACTTCATTAAAATGGAAAAAACTTATGTATACAAGAAGTTTAGTGGGAGCTCTATAGCATTTCTAATCTCATATGTAAATGACATATTGTTGATTGGAAATAATGTAAAGTTTTCTAGCACTATAAAGAATTTTTAAAGAATATGTTTCCAATGAAAGACTAAGGCGAAGCAACTTATTGGTCATTAAGATCTATATAGATAGATCAAGACGTCTGGTTGTCCTAAGCCAAAATGAGTACATTGACAAGGCTTTAGAAGGGGTTTTAAAATGGAGAATGTAATTTCTCCCAATGTCACATAGCATGATGCTTAGAATAAATCAATGTCCTAAGACAGTTGATAAGCATGTGCAAATGAGTGGAGTTCAATATGCCTCGATAATTGAATCCATCATGAATGCTATGATATGTATAAGGCCAAATGTTTCTTATGTACTAAGTGTTAGTAGCAGGTACCATAGTGATCCTGGATTGACTCACTAGGTAGTTGTTAATATAATTAAGTACCTCAGAATGAGAAAGGACATGCTCCTTGTTTATAGAGGTTATGAAGAGCTCGTTGTAAATGGTTACACAAACACCAGCTTCATGACTGATATAAATGATTATAGGTCTATGTTAGGATAATTGTTTGAAATAATTTTCAAAGCATGAACAATATTGTGGATTCTATAGCGAAAGAAGAAAATGTTGAAGCCTCGGATGCTTCAAAGGTAGAAGTCTGCATCAAGAAATATCTTGATATATTTGGTGTGATCCTAAGTGCAATGAAACCAATGGCATTGTATTGTGAATAGTGGTGCCATTGCTCAAAGCAAGAGGAATCTAGATCCCATGTATAGTCCAGACATAAACAAGCATAATGTTCACACGGTTTTGTATAAGTTAGACCCGATGACGAAGGCTACAAGCAAAGCATGAGCAACACCGGATAGCCATAGGTATTAGAGAAACTATGCAAACTAGATTATTGACTCTAGTGCAAGTGGGAGACTGTTGAAAATATGCCCTATAGGCAATAATATTGTATTATTATATTTCTGTATTCTAAGAGTTTATATTCTATGCTTTAACTGCTATGATCCTGGAATATGCGATTCAGTGGAAAACTCATATGCACGTGTGGAATGATAAACATCAATATTAGGTTCCTAGTCTTGCCTCTAAGACTGGGTCAAGTGTTGTTGG
The DNA here is from genome assembly GCA_039707655.1 of Elymus sibiricus. Lineage (NCBI taxonomy): Eukaryota > Viridiplantae > Streptophyta > Magnoliopsida > Poales > Poaceae > Elymus > Elymus sibiricus. The sequence goes on along the minus strand of CM077672.1, from coordinate 90,439,857 downwards.
TGATCATGTTTTCCAAATCTTAGGATATCGTTAAACATAACGATAGTCCTAAAACAACATTGAGAGTATGACGTTGGAAGAACGATCATATCGAATCGACCCAAACTTGTTTGTTATACTTTGAGATAATATCGTCTGGAATCAATTGTTATAACACAGAGTGTTAACATGTGTTTTTGTTCCTTAGACCATGAGAGTATCGTAGTCACTTCTTACTGTACGATGAGCTTTGGGGTTGCTCAAACTTCATCTGTAACACGGTGATCATAACGATAACTTACAGGTTCATCGGAAAGTTTGACAAGGGACTAGATAGCTCGAGAGTGGAATTTGCTCCTCCGACGATGGAGAGATATTCTTAGGGCCCTCTCGGTGTGACAACATCCATCATCGTCTGGCCAGACACAAGTGACTATTGACGGGATCCTATACAGGGGGTGGCTAACGCCAAGGAGCCCGGCCTCATCAACCACAAGGGGGCCCAACAGGCCCAAGACATGGTGCAAACCCTAGGAGGCCAGACGACCTTCTTGACGCTCAAGACTAGAGGGCGACAATGCCCCAGATCGCATTTGACATGTAAAACCTAGGCCTCTCCTGCCTATATAAAGGGAGGTCTAGGGTTCCCCTTGATCATCTATCCTCAGATAGGAGAACTCTCGGTAGCAATCTCATACACAGTTGTAACCCCTCGCACGAGGTATCCCTCCAATATGAATCATCAAAACCAGCAGAATGTAGGGTATTACTCTCCGGAGGCCCGAACCTGGATGAACCCCTTGTGTGACCTCTGATCCGTGACTTCCAGCTACGCTGTGACCCCTACCGAGGGATCTGACGGGAATTTGCTCTGTCAGTTGGCGCGCTAGGCACGGGCGGCGCCAGCTGGAGACCGATCACGGATTGGATCTTTTTCTGCTTCCAGCGGCCTATCGCCGAGGGAGAGCCTAACCTTTGGCTCCCTTACATTTGTTACTGACAAGGCGGGCCGGGTCGACATCAGCCCACCGGTCAACCTCACCGCCTAGGACTCCCCAAAGGACCTCACGAAGATTGCGTCTGATCCGGCAAACGCACCACACCATCAGCCCCAATGCGACCTGCGAGCTACCTCCGTACCACCCACGGGAAGGAGGCCGCGCCGGCAATCCAACTGGTCACGATGGTCTGTGGGGCCTATCGCCTTAACCGGGCATCGGAAGATTGCCTCGTCACCGACCCAGACGTCCACGAAAACGCCGACGCGGTGAGCATCGCTTCGGCCTCGGACGATGAGAGGGACGATATGCCACCAATCTACCTCACCAACAAGGACGAGAATGCTAGCCTCCAGCCCTCCGCGAGGTCATGTACTCCGACCTCTGGGGAGAAGCAGGGTCATCCACGGACTCAGGGATCGATGCCTCCTCTGATCATGCGGCATCCCAGTCCGAAGCCCCGCAAGCAATCTCTTTCCACCAAGTCATGATGATAGAGCCAACCATGAACGTGCTACGGATGACGGAGGCAATGGGGCCCGTGGCCTCCGGCGCCGGGGCTGATATTACCCATGACGCAACCGCAAATTGACCCTGTGCTGACGCCTCAATCGCAAGTCAGCACAGGCCTCCCCCTGAGTTCACCAGCAGGTCCCGCCACGATTACTGCAGCCCTACGGGGTACCACATCGGTATTACCACCGGTGACAGGGTACGCCCTGAACTACCTTATGACGCCCATCGCCGGGACCGACCCCACATCAAGAACACTAGAGGCCATACGCGTGTCCCAGCTTAACGCACAGCTCGCGCTTCAGCAAAAGGCGCCGGAGGTCTCCGCCAGCGAGGCCCAATGGAGCGAGACAATGACGCGTGAACGTCTGCGTCGCCCACGCCACCAACCACGGAACCTCCTCGACGACCTCGCCAACCGAGGCCGAGAACAAGGAGTCGGCTTCAATGAGCCGGCCACGGAACCCGCAGCGCTTCCACCTCCAACCCCAGCCCGCGGCCTCCAAGCGGCGGTGGCACTAGCGGACCGACTGCGAACCACACCAGGAGATCCTAAACTCTTGGCCGACCTCACCCACGTGCTCCACAAGACGGTGGAGCTCTAGGATAACATCTCGCGATCAAGGGAGAAGCTAGCGGGCACTGAGATTGTCCTATCCGCTGCCAACCACCCAGCCCGCGAATAGCGTTAGGGATCCATCCAGCGACTAGAGGCCGCGCCGGCAGTCACGACTACACACTTACGATAGCCGATATCGGCTGTCGCCCTGCAACAACGCGTGGCCCTGCCACCCACAAACCTTGCACCAGCGGGACGACCCCACCACCAGCACGGTGGATGGGGAGGAGCGGGAACAAACGGGCTACACCCGGGGGCTCCCACACCGAGATTTACCTCACTCACCTGAAGTATTGCGCCGGCGTGATTTGGGCAGGAGGTCATATCACACCCATTTCCCCAACCCTTCATTGTCCGGGGCGTCGACAAATACTCAGGCAACACAAAACCAGAGCACTGGCTGAACAACTACCTGCTGACGGCGGTCAAAATGGCCAATGGAGACATCGGCAACACCCTCTGGCATATACCCCTATGCCTAACAGGGCACGCGCACTCCTGGCTGAGCGGGCTCCCTCCCAACTCTATCCATAACTGGGCGGACTTCGAGCATGTTTTTTCTCAACAATTTTGAGGAGACCTACCACCGGCCAGGAAGTGGCGCCGTCCTCCACAACATCATCCAAGAAGACAAGGAGTCAGTCGGCGACTACGTCGCACGCTGGCTCAAGAAGAAAAACACGCTGTCAAGCATCTCAGACGAAACGGCCATAGAAGCATTCGTCAGCGGCGCCCAGGACCCCTTGTTCCGACATAAGCTCGGGAAAAAGAGGGGAGAGGGCAAGCTGACATCTCTGGCCGCCCTAATGAAGGTCGCAAATGACTTCGCCACCGGAGAGGAAACGGCTCGGACTGGCCGCCGGCCTCTCCCGCACGACAAGACTACCAAGCCCACAGGGGCCGAAGCGCAAGGAAGAGAAAGATTCCGAGCTTGTCACAACGCCAATGAAACGGACGAGGCCGGCGGAAAATGACAGCGCTAGAACGGCAAGCCCAAACGCAACCCTCGCACATACGAAGAAATAACGAACGGGCCCAATGTATATCATAGCTACGGAAATCACAAGGCCCAGCATTCAACATGAGACTACGGGCTCAACGAGCAGATCCTCCGTGAAAAGGGCAACCCAACCGCCTCAAACAATGAGGGCGGCAACATCACAGCTCCACCAATGCTAGTGGCAAACCCAGAGCAGCAAGCCCACGGGCAGAGCCAACTAGCTTTCCCCAAAGACGTCCGGAGGGTCAATATGGTCACCGAGGCGTGACGCCGGGCAAAGATTGACATGCAGGCATCACCACACGAGGAATAGGAGGGACTCCAAATACCTCTAATGGTCAGAGCAAACCATCTCCTTGGGCTAAACCGACCACCCGTCCTTTTTCCATAGGCCGGGAAGCCTACCGCTCATCCTCAGCCTTGTCATCGGAGGTTGCTGCGTCCCAGCAGTACTCATGGACGGGGGCTCCGGAATAAACATATTATACACAAGGACATTGGAGTGAATTGACATACCTATGGAGGCCCTACACCCCTCCAACACAGAATTCCGAGGCATAATCCCAGGACAGAGGGAAGAGCCCTTAGGGGAAATCACATTGGAGGCCATCTTCGCCAATGGCATCAACTATAGGTGTGAACTCATCAGCTTCGAGGTAGTTCCATTTGTCGCGGGCTACGACGCTGTCCTAGGAAGGCCAGCCTTCGCAAAGTTCATGGCCGTCCCGCACTACACGTACATGCAGATGAAAATGCTAGGCCCACCCGGCACCATCACCCTTCACAGTTGCCCTTTACAAGCGATCAGATCAGAGAAAGCAAACCTTGACGAGCTCGTGGAATGGGGCATAGAGTACAAGGAGGCCCGGCGAACGCCCAGAGTCAGAAAGTTCCCAAAGTACAATTGGGAGCGGCGGCCCCTTGTAAGCCCAGAAGAAGAAATATACCTGGACCAAGTGGAACGCCGGGAGGAACCACTCTGCAGGAGGACGGACACCTATTGGTAGACCTCCTAGCCAGCAATAACCGAGAGGCCAGAGAAGCACGCAAAATCGTCAAGGCCTCCGCAACGCAGCTACAACTAGTAAAATTCATCCTCGTTATTTACATTTCAAGCATAAATTTCCCTTCATAAGTAAGACTTTGTGGAATAATCATAGTTAGTTCGATCATGTACCAGACAAGCAATAAAGTGATTCGTTACGCAAGCACTTATGTTTCGTTACACTATATGATCACTAAATGAAGTACACAAATCATAAAGTACTGAAACCCCCTTGGAACTCTTTGCGGATGGTACAAGAGATCTCCTTACTTGCGACTCTAGGGCTACACGTTTTTCGGACCCCCCCCCCCCCCGCAGCTCAGTAGTAAGGGCCGCATCCAGTGACCCTTCAAAGTACAAGTACGGGGGGCTGTATTCTAGGTACGTAGACCTCCTGCCGCCAAGGCAAAAGGCAAACAGGCTTACGACCTAACCTAGTCGCTAGAGTTCAGACAAATCTTAACATATGCAGAGAACCGACTCGGAGCTTGCCGCCAACATCAGTGCATAGCGCCACAGACCAGCAAGTCGAGCTCTCAAGGGCCTCCATCCACATGGCCAACGCTAACATGCGCATATTTGGTCGGGTGCGGGCGTTCTCCCAACGGATATTAAGAAGTCATACAACACAGCAAATGGCAAGTTCTAAATAAACATAAAGCAAAATGTTACAATGCAGTACCATAAAGGACACCTAATAGTTTATTACAAACTCTCGCTTTACGAGCTACGTGCACCAGGGCGCCTTCTAAGGGGACAGATCCCGCAAGCATATTCGGCCTCCTCAACAACTTCCTGCAGGAACGCCTGAGGATTCGGACTTCCAGCAGGAGGCCTCACAATTGCCCAGAGGTTGGCATTGGGATAATGCGCACGGACACCAGCCAGCACCTACCAAGCTCCCTCGAAAGCAGCGGAATACATCCAATCATCAAGCTAATTGGACGAATCTGCCAACAACTTCAGGATGACCTCCAGGTCAGAGGTCAGGTCAGGATACCGAGCAAACAAGGTGTCGACAGCAACCCCCAGCGTGGCGGTCATCTGCTCCACAACAGAGGCAACCTCTTGAGGCCGCTCCTCTGTGTCATGATTCTGGATGGCTGACAAAGGACCTGAAATAAGGACAGCAGAGGGCATATATGAATAAAAAAATCATCGCTCATACATCTGCGAACATGAGGCATCCACGCACAAACCTTGGGCTGCGGCCTCCAGATCCTGGCAGCATCGTTGGGCCTCAGCAAGCTGCACCGCGACCTCCTCGCCATCCTTCTCCAACCGAGCAACCTTCTGTTCGGCCTCCTGTGCGGCCTGCCCCTGCGAGGCAGCTTCCTTCTCGGCGGCCTCCACTTGTCGTTGGAGCACAGCCCGCCGATCCTTACTCTCATCAAGGTCAGCACGTAGGCCACAGCAGGCCTCCTGCTCTTGCTGGAGGATGTCCTCGAGCTCCCACTTCATGGTAAGAGCCGTCTTCAGCTCCGCAAGAGTAGCCCGCTCAGCCTCTTCAGCACGCCGGCGGGCCTGCGCCGCTTCCTCCGCCTCCCTCCTAATGGTAGCCGCGGTCTCGACAGCTAAAAAGTAAGAATGACCAACGCTCGACCATATTAACATACAGGAGGTCACCCCGGTGAACAACAGAGGAATCAGAACTCACATGAAGCGGAATCAAGATCATACTGCAGCCCATCCCCTTGGCGCTGCAAGGCTTCGATCTGCGACTCCAACTCCGCGACCTTCGCCTCGCGACTACGGTTCGCCTCAGATACTGCCTGGACATCACAACAAGGGAAGCCAAATCACATTTTCTAAGGAACCAAGCCCGGCTAGCACTGCATCGCCGCACTCAGCCCCGGGGGCTACTACCACCATGTGTACCCAAGTATCGTACCTTGAATCCGGGCTCCAACGCCTGGCGGACCTCCTTCAGGGCCTCCCATAAGCGCCCTAACGCCCCATTTGCGGTCTTCAAAGAAACCACAACCTCCTGGGGGACCTCAGGTCCGTATCCACTAGGCACGAAGGAAGTTACCTTGGGCGACACATTTGAAGATGAGGCCGCCGCGCGGTCCGACCCACCAACGGAGACCTTCACGATTGCCGCCACGGCCTCCACACTTACCAAAGGAAAGGTTGGCGCAATCAGGTCCGGTAAGGAGGCCGGGACAGGGGAGGTTGACGGACCCACGACACCCTCAACCTCAGAGCCAGCCGCGACCCCAACGGCAGGAGATCCTGCTCAAAGACCAGCCTACATAAAGATATCGATCTGCGAGGTGGTATCGCAACAGCACTCAGGGCCAAAAAGTGTACTTACCCAGGGGCCGGATTTCCGCTCCAGAAGAAGGGATCCCCATGGACGATTGCGTCATCGGGATCGCCAACAGAGGTACGGCCACGGTCACACCAGCGATAACGGGCTCAACGACAGACGATCCCGCTGGACTGTGAGAGGCGACCCTGAACATAAGCTCAAGGGATTAGGCCAGCAGACAAACAGCAAAAGCTCGCGAACCATAAGGATAACTTACAGGGAGACTGGCGGCATATACCTCCTTAGCACCAGCATGGGAGCAATCAGGGGAATCTGCAACCCAGGGGACTTCATCAGACCACCACGGGGCTCGCAGCTCACCGGGGTCTCCTCCCGAGCGCCGCGGTGAAGCCTTTTGAGGGGCTGACACGACGCCTCGACAACCGTCTCCGTCGTCTCCTCCTCGTCGTCCTCACCTCCATCCTCCTTGTCAACCTCATCATCATCCACATCATCGTCGTCACCGTCGTTGTCGTCATCATCACCACCCTCTCCACATCCGCTATCTCTCGATGGGGAAGTGATACGTCTCACACGTATCTATAATTTTTTATTTTTCCATGCTATTATAGTATCAATCTTGGATGTTTTTTATGCAATTATATGCCATTATATATATATATATCATTTTTTGGGACTAACCTGTTAACCCAGTGCCCAGTGCCAGTTGCTGTTTTTTTGCCTGTTTTTGTCTTTTCAGAAAATCATTATCAAAAAGTGTCCAAACGAGAAAAAACTTTGGATTATTTTTTTCTGGACCAGAAGAGACCTACGAAGCTTTGGGAGAAGACCAAAGGAGCCACGAGGGAGCCACAAGCTCGGAGGGCACGCCCTGGGGGGGTATGGCGCGACCCCAGGCTTGTGGGCCCCTCGTAGCCCCTCCTGGCCTAATTCCAGCGCTATAAATTCCCAAATATTCCCAATATACCAGAGAGATAGAAAAAAAACCTTTCCACCACCACAAGCCTCTGTTCTTCCGCAATCTCATCTGGAGGCCTTTTCCGGTACTCTGACGGAGGGGGAATCGATCACGGAGGGCTGTTGGGGAACGTTGCATGGGAAACAAAAAATTTCCTACGCACACGCAAGATCTATCCATGGTGATGAGCATCTACGAGAGGAAGAGTGAATCTACATACCCTTGTAGATCGCTAAGCGGAAGCGTTTAAGAAACGCGGTTGATGTAGTCGAACGTCTCCGCGATCCAAATCGCAAGTCGTCCCTCGATCCGATCACGAACTAGTGCCGAACGGACGGCACCTCCGCGTTCAACACACGTACGGCTTGATGACGCCTTCACCTCCTCGATCCAGCGAGCGATGGTGAAGTAGTGGTTGAGTTCCAGCAGCACGACGGCGTGGTGATGGTGGTGAGGAACAATCTCTGCAGGGCTTCGCCAAGCGCTACGGAGATTATGACGGAGGAACTAGAGGGTTAGGGTTGCCGCACACGGCTTGGGGAAATCTTGATGTGTCCCGTGTGCTAGCCCTGCCCCTCTATTTATATGTTGAGCCTTGGGGTCTAAACTTGGAGTAAAAGCCTCCTCCAGGTCGGTTTTGCCCGCACAAGGTCGGTTTGGCCCGCAGGGAAAGAGTCCAACTCGGATCCCTGCAGTACCGCGCACAAGCGGTAGTACCGCTTCACACAAGCGGTAGTACCGCTTGGGCGGTAGTACCGCTTCACACAAGCGGTAGTACCGCTCGGGCGGTAGTACCGCTTCACCAAGCGGTAGTACCGCTTACGCGGCAGCAAAACTACTTTTGCACTTTCCAATACCTCGTGGGCTTTTATCCCTTGGCCCATATAAAGTGTTCTTGCACCCGAACACTTCGGTAAACATCCAGAACCACTTCCGGTGAATTCCGGAACCCTTCCGGAGATCAAAACACTATTATCACATATATCAATCTTTACCTCTGGACTATTCCGGAGATCCTCGTCATGTCCGGGATCTTATCCGGGACTCCGAACAACCTTCGGTCACCAACAAAATAACTCAATTATACTAATCGTCACCAAACGTTAAGTGTGTAGACCCTGCGGGTTCGAGAACTATGTAGACATGACCGAGACACCTCTACGATCAATAACCAATAGCGGGACCTGGATGCCCATATTGGCTCCTACATATTCTACGAAGATCTTTATCGGTCGAACCTCTATGTCAAGGATTCAGTTAATCCCGTATGCTGTTCCCTTTGTTCTTCGGTATGTTACTTGCCCGAGATTCGATCGTCGGTATCTCTATACCTAGTTCAATCTCGTTACCGGCAAGTCTATTTACTCGTTCCGTAATACAAGATCTCGTGGCTAACACTTTAGTCACATTGCTTGCAAGGCTCATTGTGATGTTGTATTACCGAGTGGGCCCTGAGATACCTCTCCGTCATACGGAGTAACAAATCCCAGTCTTGATCCATGCCAACCCAACAGACACCCTGGGAGATACCTGTAGAGCACCTTTATAGTCACCCAGTTACGTTGTGACGTTTGATACACACAAGGTACTCCTCCGATGTCAGGGAGTTGCATGATCTCATGGTCATAGGAACAGATACTTGACATGCAGAAAACAATAGCAATAAACTGACACGATCATATGCTACGTTCGTAGTTTGGGTCTTGTCCATCACATCATTCTCCTAATGATGTGATCCCGTTATCAAATGACATCTCATGTCAATGGCTAGGAAACCTTAACCATCTTTGATCAACGAGCTAGTCATCTAGAGGCTTACTAGGGACACAGTGTTTGTCTATGTACCCACACATGTATTTGAGTTTCCAATCAATACAATTATAGCATGGATAATAAACGATTATCATGAACAAGGAAATATAATAATAACCTATTTATTATTGCCTCTAGGGCATATTTCCAACAGTCTCCCACTTGCACTAGAGTCAATAATCCAGTTCACATCACTATGTGATTTACATTGTAATGAATCGAACACCCATGCAGTTCTGGTGTTGTTCATGTTTAGCCCTTGGAAGAGGTTTAGTCATCGGATCTGCAACATTCAGATCCGTGTGTACTTTGCAAATATTTATGTCGTCCTCCTTGATGTAATCGCGGATGGAATTGAAACGTCACTTTATGTGTCTGGTCCTCTTGTGAAATCTTGGTTCCTTGGCTAGAGCAATGGCACCAGTATTATCACAAAACAGAGTCATTGGGTTAAGCGCACTAGGCACTACTCCAAGATCTGTCATGAACTCCTTCATCCAGACACCTTCCTTCGCCGCCTCCGAGGCAGCGATGTACTCCGCTTCGCATGTAGAATCTGCTACCACGCTTTGCTTGGAACTGCACCAGCTAACCGCACCCCCATTAAGAATAAACACGTATCCGGTTTGAGACTTAGAGTCATCCGGATCAGTGTCAAAGCTTGCATCGACGTAACCCTTTACGACGAGCTCTTGATCACCTCCATAAACGAGAAACATATCCTTAGTCCTTTCAGGTACTTCAGGATATTCTTGACCGCCGTCCAGTGTTCCATTCCTGGATCACTTTGAAACCTTCCGACCATACTTATGGCAAGGCTGACATCGGGTCATGTGCACAGCATTGCATACATGATAGAGCCTATGGCCGAAGCATAGGGGATGACACTCATCTTTTCTCTATCTTCTGCAGTCACTGGGCATTGAGTCTTACTCAACTTCACACCTTGCAATACAGGCAAGAACCCCTTCTTGGACTGATCCATTTTGAACTTCTTCAAAACTTTGTCAAGGTATGTGCTTTGTGAAAGTCCTATTAAGCGTCTCGATCTATCTCTATAGATCTTGATGCCTAATATGAAAGCAGCTTCTCCTAGGTCCTTCATTGAAAAACTCTTGTTCAAATATTCCTTCACGCTTTCCAGCATTTCTATATTGTTTCCAATCAGTAATATGTCATCCACATATAATATTAGAAACGCTATAGAGCTCCCACTCACTTTCTTGTAAATACAAGCTTCTCCGTAAACTTGTATAAACTCGAACGCTTTGATCACCTCATCAAAACGAAGATTCCAACTCCGAGATGCTTGCACCAGTCCATAAATGGATCGCTGGAGTTTGCAAACTTTGTCAGCATTCTCTGGATCAACAAAACCTTCTGGTTGCATCATATACAACTCTTCCTTAAGGAAACCGTTAAGGAACGCTGTTTTGACATCCATCTGCCAAATTTCATAATCGAAAAAGGCAGCTATTGCTAACATGATTCTCACGGACTTAAGCATCGCTACGGGTGAGAAGGTCTCATCGTAGTCAACTCCTTGAACTTGTGAAAAACCATTTGCCACAAGTCGAGCTTTATAGACGGTGACATTACCGTCCGCGTCCGTCTTCCTCTTAAAGATCCATTTGTTCTGAATGGCCTTACGCCCTTCAGGTAATACTTCCAAAGTCCATACTTTGTTTTCATACATGGATCCCATCTCGGATTTCATGGCCTCTAACCACTTCTTGGAATCCGGGCCCATCATCGCTTCTCCATAGCTTGTAGGTTCATCGTTGTCTAACAACATGACCTCTAAGACAGGGTTGCCGTACCACTCAGGAGCAGTACGCGTCCTTGTCGACCTACGAGGTTCGATAGCAACTTGATCCAAAGCTTCATTATCATCATCATTAACTTCCTCTTCAGCTAATGTAGGCTCCACAGAAACAACTTTCTGCGTTGCGCTACTCTCAGGTTGAAGTAAAGGTTCAACAACCTCATCATGTTCTATCTTCCTCCCACTCAATTCTTTCGAGAGAAACTCTTTCTCAAGAAATGTTCCGTTTTTAGCGACAAACACTTTGCCTTCGGATCTGAGGTAGAAGGTATACCCAACTGTCTCTTTTGGGTATCCTATGAAGACGCATTTCTCCGCTTTGGGTTCCAGCTTTTCAGGCTGAAGCTTTTTGACATAAGTATCACATCCCCAAACTTTAAGAAACGACAGTTTTGGCTTCTTGCCAAACCAAAGTTCATATGGCGTCGTCTCAACGGATTTTGATGGTGCCCTATTTAAAGTGAATGCAGCTGTCTCTAATGCATAACCCCAAAACAATAGTGGCAAATCGGCAAGAGACATCATAGATCGCACCATATCCAATAAGGTTCGATTACGACGTTCGGACACACCATTACGCTGTGGTGTTCTAGGCGGTGTCAATTGTGAAACAGTTCCACACTGTCTTAAGTGACTGCCAAACTCATAACTCAGATATTCTCCTCCTCGATCAGATCGTAGGAATTTAATCTTCTTGTTACGATGATTCTCAACTTCACTCTGAAATTGTTTGAACTTTTCAAATGTTTCAGACTTATGTTTCATTAAGTAAATATACCCATATCTACTTAAGTCATCAGTGAAGGTGAGAAAGTAACGATAACCACCGCGCGCCTCAATACTCATCGGACCACACACATCAGTATGTATGATTTCCAATAAGTCACTTGCCCGTTCCATTGTTCCAGAGAACGGCGTTTTAGTCATCTTGCCCATGAGGCATGGCTCACATGTGTCAAGTGATTCAAAATCAAGTGACTCCAAAAGTCCATCAGCATGGAGCTTCTTCATGCGTTTTACACCAATATGACCTAAACGGCAGTGCCACAAGAAAGTGGTATTATCATTATCAATTCTACATCTTTTGGCATCAATGTTATGAACATGTGTATCATTACTATCGAGATTCAATAAGAATAAACCCCTCACATTGGGTGCATGACCATAAAAGATATTACTCATATAAATAGAACAACCATTATTCTCTGATTTAAATGAGTAACCGTCTCGCAATAAACAAGATCCAGATATAATGTTCATGCTTAACGCAGGCACCAAATAACACTTATTTAGGTTTATCACTAATCCCGACGGTAATCGAAGAGCGAGCGTGCCGACGGCGATCACATCAACCTTGGAACCATTTCCCACGCGCATCGTCACTTCGTCCTTTGCCAGCCTCCGTCTATTCCGCAGTTCCTGTTTAGAGTTGCAAATATGAGCAACCGCACCGGTATCAAATACCCAGGCACTACAACGAGGGTTGGTAAGGTACACATCAATAACATGTATATCATATATACCTTGTTTGTTGTTGGCCACCTTCTTGTCAGCCAAATACTTGGGGCAGTTCCGCTTCCAGTGTCCAGTTCCCTTGCAATGAAAACACACAGTTTCTGGTTTGGGTCCAGCCTTGGGTTTCTTCACGAGAGGAGCAACTGTTTTGCCACTCTTCTTGGAGTTACCCTTCTTACCCTTGCCATTTTTCTTGAAACTAGTGGTTTTATTGACCATCAACACTTGATGCTCCTTCTGAATTTCAGACTCAGCGGCTTTCAGCATCGCAAACAGCTCGGCGACTGACTTGTTCATCCCGTGCATGTTATAGTTCAACACGAAGCTCTTGTAGCTAGGTGGCAATGATTGAAGAACTCTGTCAGTGATAGCCTCTGGCGGAAGGGGCATCCCCAATTCAGCCAGACGGGTGGAGTACCCAGACATTCTGAGCACGTGATCACTGATAGACCCGTTCTCCTCCATCTTGCAAGCATAGAACTTATCGGAGATCTCATATCTCTCGATCCGGGCATTCTTCTGAAAGATAAACTTCAACTCCTGGAACATCTCATATGCTCCATGACGTTCAAAACGTCTTTGAAGTCCCGGTTCTAAGCCATACAACATTGCACATTGAACTATTGAGTAATCATCAGAACGAGCCTGCCAGGCGTTCACAACGTCTAGAGACTCAACTGGAGCGGGTGGATCACCAAGCGGTGCATCAAGGACATAAGCTTTCTGGGAAGCTGTAAGGATAATCCTTAGATTACGGGCCCAGTCCACAAAGTTACTTCCATCATCTTTCAACTTAGCTTTCTCTAGGAACACATTAAAATTCAGGGGTGCTACTGCGCGAGCCATGATCTACAACATAAATATAGCAAAGACAACTTAGACTATTGTTCAAGATAATGAGTTTAATTAATCATATTACTTAAAAACTCCCACTCAAATTGACATCCCTCCGGTCATTCGAGTGTAACATGATCCAAATCCACCAACTCAAGTCCGATCATCACGTGAGTCGAGGTGGTTTCAATGGTGAACATCTTCATGTTGATCATATCTACTATATGACTCATGTTCGACCTTTCGGTCTCTTGTGTTCCGAGGCCATGTCTGTACATGCTAGGCTCGTCAAGTTTAACCCGAGTGTTCCGCGTGTGCAACATGGCTTGCACCCGTTGTATGTGAACGTGGAGTCTATCACACCCGATCATCACGGCGTGTCTCGAAACGACGAACTTTCGCAACGGTGTACACTCGGGGAGAACACAATTTATCTTGAAATTTAAGTGAGGGATCACCTTATAATGCTACCGTCGTCCTAAGCAAAATAAGATGCATAAAAGGATTAACATCACATGCAAATCATAAGTGACATGATATGGCCATGAACTTGTGCTTTTGATCTCCATCTCCAAAGCACCGGCATGATCTCCATCGTCACCGGCATGACACCATGATCTCCATCATCTTGATCTCCATCAACGTGTCGCCATAAGGTTGTCGCGCCGACTGTTGCTTCCACGACTATTGCTAACGTTTAGCGATAAAGTAAAGCATTACATAGCGCTTAATGATTGACACGCAGGTCATACAATAATTAAAGACAACTCTATGGCTCCTGCCAGTTGCCGTACTCATCGACATGCAAGTCGTGATATTCTATACAACACATGATCATCTCATACATCACATATATCTCATCATGTAATTGGCCATATCACATCACAACATACCCTGCAAAAACAAGTTAGACGTCCTCTAATTGTTGTTGCAAATTTTACGTGGCTGCTACGGGTTTGCAAGAACCGTTCTTACCTACGCAAAACCACAACGTGGTGTAGTGATTGCTTTTTGATCTTCTAAAAGAACCCTCTTCATTGAAATCGATTCAACTAAAGTGAGAGAGACAGACACCCGCTAGCCATCTTTATGCAACAAAATTACATGTCAGTTGAAGGAACCTGTCTCGCGTAAGTGTACGCGTAATGTCGGTCCGGGCCGCTTCATCTCACAATACTGCCGAATCAAGTATCAACTAGTAACGGCAAGCAATATGTATACACCCACGCCCACAACTCGTTTGTGTTCTACTCGAGATCTCATCTACGCATAGACCTAGCTCAGATGCCACTGTTGGGGAACGTTGCATGGGAAACAAAAAATTTCCTACGCACACGCAAGATCTATCCATGGTGATGAGCATCTACGAGAGGAAGAGTGAATCTACATACCCTTGTAGATCGCTAAGCGGAAGCGTTTAAGAAACGCGGTTGATGTAGTCGAACGTCTCCGCGATCCAAATCGCAAGTCGTCCCTCGATCCGATCATGAACTAGTGCCGAACGGACGGCACCTCCGCGTTCAACACACGTACGGCTTGATGACGCCTTCACCTCCTCGATCCAGCGAGCGATGGTGAAGTAGTGGTTGAGTTCCAGCAGCACGACGGCGTGGTGATGGTGGTGAGGAACAATCTCTGCAGGGCTTCGCCAAGCGCTACGGAGATTATGACGGAGGAACTAGAGGGTTAGGGTTGCCGCACACGGCTTGGGGAAATCTTGATGTGTCCCGTGTGCTAGCCCTGCCCCTCTATTTATATGTTGAGCCTTGGGGTCTAAACTTGGAGTAAAAGCCTCCTCCAGGTCGGTTTTGCCCGCACAAGGTCGGTTTGGCCCGCAGGGAAAGAGTCCAACTCGGATCCCTGCAGTACCGCGCACAAGCGGTAGTACCGCTTCACACAAGCGGTAGTACCGCTCGGGCGGTAGTACCGCTTCACACAAGCGGTAGTACCGCTCGGGCGGTAGTACCGCTTCACCAAGCGGTAGTACCGCTTACGCGGCAGCAAAACTACTTTTGCACTTTCCAATACCTCGTGGGCTTTTATCCCTTGGCCCATATAAAGTGTTCTTGCACCCGAACACTTCGGTAAACATCGAGAACCACTTCCGGTGAATTCCGGAACCCTTCCGGAGATCAAAACACTATTATCACATATATCAATCTTTACCTCCGGACTATTCCGGAGATCCTCGTCATGTCCGGGATCTTATCCGGGACTCCGAACAACCTTCGATCACCAACAAAATAACTCAATTATACTAATCGTCACCAAACGTTAAGTGTGTAGACCCTGCGGGTTCGAGAACTATGTAGACATGACCGAGACACCTCTACGATCAATAACCAATAGCGGGACCTGGATGCCCATATTGGCTCCTACATATTCTACGAAGATCTTTATCGGTCGAACCTCTATGTCAAGGATTCAGTTAATCCCGTATGTTGTTCCCTTTGTTCTTCGGTATGTTACTTGCCCGAGATTCGATCGTCGGTATCTCTATACCTAGTTCAATCTCGTTACCGGCAAGTCTATTTACTCGTTCCGTAATACAAGATCTCGTGGCTAACACTTTAGTCACATTGCTTGCAAGGCTCATTGTGATGTTGTATTACCGAGTGGGCCCTGAGATACCTCTCCGTCATACAGAGTAACAAATCCCAGTCTTGATCCATGCCAACCCAACAGACACCCTGGGAGATACCTGTAGAGCACCTTTATAGTCACCCAGTTACGTTGCGACGTTTGATACACACAAGGTACTCCTCCGATGTCAGGGAGTTGCATGATCTCATGGTCATAGGAACAGATACTTGACATGCAGAAAACAATAGCAATAAACTGACACGATCTTATGCTACGTTCGTAGTTTGGGTCTTGTCCATCACATCATTCTCCTAATGATGTGATCCCGTTATCAAATGACATCTCATGTCAATGGCTAGGAAACCTTAACCATCTTTGATCAACGAGCTAGTCATCTAGAGGCTTACTAGGGACACAGTGTTTGTCTATGTACCCACACATGTATTTGAGTTTCCAATCAATACAATTATAGCATGGATAATAAACGATTATCATGAACAAGGAAATATAATAATAACCTATTTATTATTGCCTCTAGGGCATATTTCCAACAAGGGCTTCTACATCAACCTTGCTGCCCTTCCGATGATGTGTGAGTAGTTTACCACAGACCTACGGTTCCATGGCTAGTAGCTAGATGGCTTCTTCTCTCTCTTTGATCTTCAATACCATGTTCTCCTCGATGTTCTTGGCGTTCTATCCGATGTAATCTTCTTTTGCGGTGTGTTTGTTGGGATCCGATGAATTGTGAGTTTATGATCAGATTATTCATGAGAAATATTTGAGTCTTCTCTGAACTCTTTTATGCATGATTATTATAGCTTTGTATTTCTCTCTGATCTATCGATTTGGTTTGGCCAACTAGATTGGTTTATCTTGCAATGGGAGAGGTGCTTTGTGATGGGTTCAATCTTGCGGTCCTCAATCCCAGTGATAGAAGGGGACATGACACGTATTTGTATTGTTGCCATTAAGGATAAAAAGATGGGGTTTAATCATATTGCTTGAGTTTACTTTGTCTACATCATGTCATCTTGCTTAAGGCGTTACTCTGTTTCATACTTAATACCCTAGATGCATGCTGGATAGCGGTCGATGGGTGGAGTAATAGTAGTAGATGCAGGAAGGAGTCGGTCTACTTGTCTCGGACGTGATGCCTATATACATGATCATTCCCATGAATCCGTCATAATTATTTGCTTTTCTATCAACAGTAATTTGTTTACCCACCGTATGCTATGCGTTCGAGAGAGAAGCCTCTAGTGAAAACTATGGCCCCCGGGTCTACTTTATCATATTTTAAAAACCAAAAATACCTTGCTGCAATTTATTTACTTTTATTTTATTTAGTATTTTAGTTTATCTATCTATCACTATCAGAATTAATCCTTGCAAATAATCGCTAATAGGATTGACAACCCTCTTATTTGCGTTGGGTGCAAGTGTTTGCTTTTGTGTGTGTAGGTGCTGCTAAAGGGATTTTGCGTGGTTCTCCTACTGGATTGATAACCTTGGTTCTAAACTGAGGGAAATATTTATCTCTACTATACTGCATCATCCCCTCCTCTTCGGGGAAATACCAACGCAGTCTACAAGTAGCAGGAAGAATTTCTGGCGTTGCCGGGGAGACATCACCAAAATTTATCAAGTACCTTCGCACAAACTATCATCCACTTGCATTTACTTCATTTGCCTTTTTATTTGCATTTGCCTCTCGTTTTCATCTCCCCCACTTCTAATTTTTTTTACAAAAACACGAAAATATTTTTATTTGCTTGTTTGCTTGTTTACCTCGCCACTATGGCTAGTTCTTCGCTTGTTACTATTACCCCTGAAAATGAAGTACTTAATTTTAAACAAAGTGGAGGAGAAAATTTAAAAGATGCTTGGTATAGGATTTGCGATGCTCAAAATAGATCAACTCGTAAGCAATCCACTACCGTTCTTCTTCGAAATTTTTATGTGGGAATTACTACTTGGTATAGATTTGTGCTTGACACTATTACCGGAGGGAATTTCTTGATGTGTCCCACTTTGGATGCTTTCAATGCTATGGGAAATTTAGTGGGATCACCACTTATCGTTATTAGTGAAACAGCATTGACTTTGGAACATGTTATGCAAAGGTTAGAAGCTATTGAAAATAAAATGCCTACTCTTGAACATCTTGAGAATTTAGATAAAAAGGTCCATAATCATATTACTCAATTTGGTTCTAAGGTGGGAATTGCTTTGAAAACCTTAAAAGAGAAAGAACCAATTATTAACGAAAGGATAGAACAAAGTCCCGCTAGAATCGATAAGCTAGAGGAAATTATTAATAATTTGGGTTCCGCTTTTTCTCCGCTAAAACTATTGATAGGACTCCTCCCAATAAAAAATTGCAAGTTTATGTATGTTCCTAAGAATAAGGGTGCCACATCTAGCAAGGGGAATGAGGATCTTCAAATGATTAGTGTGCACTCCAATTTTGTTGATCTACTAAAGGAACCAATCTATAAAAGCAAAATTCTTAATTTTGTTCCTAGGAGTGTGATGATAAAAAATTCCTATGCTAATCTCATAGAAAGAGTGGGTGTGTAATTGAGGATTTGGAAACGAAGGATGATAACGCTTGAAACTATGCATTATGCCTAGCTAGGGGCATAAAACAATAGCGCTTGTTGGGAGGCAACCCAATGAATAAAATAAATTCTTGTTTTACTTTCTGTTCTTGTGTGTTTACTCAATTATAGCCTCTGTTATGATTGTCTTTTAATTAGTGTTTGTGCCAAGTAATGCCTTTGGGATTATGTGGATGATAGTATAATTGATGCTGTTTGGAAAACAGAAAGTTTTGCGTCCATTGCTGGATTTTTGATTCTGTACTGGAGCCTCAGAAAAATCTGAATTTTTTACACAATATTGGTATATGAATTGTTTACGTTGTCCTAATTTTTTAGAATTTTTGGAGTTACGTAAATATAGCTTCGAAATAGATCTTTACAGACTGTTCTGTTTTAGATAGATTCTATTTTTGTTGCATAGTTTGCTTATTTTGATGAATTTATGGATCGTATCGGGGGGTATGAGTCATGGAGAAGTTGGAGTACAGTAGAATTATGCCAATATTAAATATGAATCAATTTACAATAGTACCTAAAGTTTAAGATTTGTTTGTTATACTAACGAATCTCACGAGGTTTCTGTTGAGTTTTGTGTGCTGAAGTTTTCAAGTTTTGGGTGAGACTACGATGGATAAAGGAATAAGGAGCGGCAAGAGCCTAAGCTTGGGGATGCCCAAGGAACCCCAAGGTAATATTCAAGGAAGACTCAAGCGTCTAAGCTTGGGGATGCTCTGGAAGGCATCCCCTTTTTCGTCTACAATCTATCGGTAACTCACTTGGAGCTATATTTTTATTCATCACATGATATGTGTTTTACTTGGAGCGTCTTGTGATATAGTTTGTTTGCTTTTTAGTTTGTCACAATCATCTTTGCTGAACACACCTTTTTGAGAGGGACACACATTATTCGTGATTTGTTAGAATACTCTATGTGCTTCACGCATATCTTTTGAGCTAGGCAGTTGCTCTAGTGCTTCACTTATATCTTTTAGAGCACGGCGGTTGTTATATTTTAAAGAAATAGTTGCACTCTCATGCTTCACTTATATCTTTTTGAGAGTCTAATAAATAGCAATGGTAATATGCACGGGTTATGAATTTGGTTCTGATATGATAGGTATTCAAGAGGGATATAATAAAAACTTTCATGTAGATCACTGAATATGATAAGTTTGATTCATTGCAATAGTTTTGCGATATTAAGATGGTAATATGTGGGAGGTGCTAGTAGATAATTGTGGTTTAGTAAGAATATTGGTGTTAAGGTTTGTGATTCACGAAGCATGCACGTATGATCTGTCGTTATGCTAAGAAGTTGGAGCATGATTTATTCTTGATTGTCTTCCTTTGCGTGGCGGTCGGGGGCGCACGATGGTTAACTCCTACCAACCTCCCCCCTAGGGGCATGCGTAGTAGTACTTTGCTTCGAGGGCTAATAAACTTTCACAATAAGTATGTGAGTTCTTTATGACTAATGTGAGTCCATGGATTATACGCACTCTCACCTTTCCGTAATTTGCTAGCCTCTTCGGTACCGTGCATTGCCCTTTCTCACATCGAGAGTTGGTGCAAACTTCGCCGGTGCATCCAAACCCCGTGATATGATAAGCTCTATCACACATAAGCCTCCTTATATCTTCCTCAAAACAGCCACCATACCTACCTATCATGGCATTTCCATAGCCATTCCGAGATATATTGCCATGCAACTTCCACCGTTCCGTTTTTTATGACACACATCGTCATTGTCATATTGCTTTGCATGATCATATAACTGACATAGTATTTGTGGCTCAGCCACAGTTCATCATTTTTTATACATGTTATGCTAGTATCATTGCACATCCTGGTACACTGCCAGAGGCATTCATATAGAGTCATATTGTTCTAGTATTGAGTTGTAACATTGAGTTGTAAGTAAATAGAAGTATGATGATCATCATTATTAGAGCATTGTCCCAGTGAGGAAAGAATGATGGAGACTAATGAGTCCTCGAAAAAGTGGGTATGAGGTCCATGAGACTGTTCAAAAAAAAGAGGCCAAAAAGAGCCCACGAAAAAAATGAGAGAAAAAGAGAGAAGGGGCAATGTTACTATCTTTTTCCATACTTGTGCTTCAAAGTAGCACCATTTTTTCATATAGAGAGTCTCCTATTTTGCCACTTTCATATACTAGTGGGAATTTTTCATTATAGAACTTGGCTTGTATACTCCGATGATGGGCTTCCTCAAATGCCCGAGGTCTTCATGAGCAAGCAAGTTGGATGCACACCCACTTAGTTTACATGTTGAGCTTTCATACACTTATAGCCCTTAGTGCATCTGTTGCATGGCAATCCCTACTCCTCGCATTGACATCAATTGATGGGCATCTCCATTGCCCGTTGATTAGCCGCGTCGATGTGAGACTATCTTCTTATTTTTGACTTCCCCTTGTTAATCCCTATCACCACATTCTATTCCACCCATAGAGCTATATCCATGGCTTGCGCTCATGTATTGCGTGGGGGTTGAAAAAGATGAAGCGCGTTAAAAAGTATGAACCAATTGCTTGGCTAAAACCGGGGTTGTGCATGATAAATATTTTGTGTTAAGAAGAAGGAGCATGACAGGATTATATGATTTTGTAGGGATAACTTTCTTTAGCATTTTTATTTTGAAAGACATGATTGTTTATTAGTATGCCTGAGTATTGATGTCTTTATATCAAACTATAGACTATTGCTTTGAATCATTCGGATCTTATTATTCATATCGTAAGAGAAAGATTACATGATGAAACATGTTGGGTACCATTCCACATCAAAAATTCTGTTTTTATCATTTACCTACTTGAGGACGAGCAGGAATTAAGCTTGGGGATGCTTGATACATCTCCAACGTATCTATAATTTTTGATTGTTCCATGCTATTATAGTATCAATCTTGGGATGTTTTATATGCAATTATATGCCATTATATATCATTTTTTGGGACTAACCTATTAACCCAGTGCCCAGTGCCAGTTGCTATTTTTTTGCCTGTTTTTGTCTTTTCAAAAATCATTGTCAAAAAAGTGTCCAAACGAGAAAAAAACTTTGGATTAATTTTTTCTAGACCAGAAGAGACCCATGAAGCTTCAGGAGAAGACCAGAGGAGCCACGAGGGAGCCACAAGCTCGGAGGGCGCGCC
Source organism: Elymus sibiricus (assembly GCA_039707655.1). Classification (NCBI taxonomy): domain Eukaryota; kingdom Viridiplantae; phylum Streptophyta; class Magnoliopsida; order Poales; family Poaceae; genus Elymus; species Elymus sibiricus. The sequence continues at coordinate 90,418,124 of CM077672.1, read as the reverse complement.
CTGGGGGGTAGGGCGCGTCCCCAGGCTTGTGGGCCCCTCGTAGCCCCTCCTGACCTAATTCCAGCGCTATAAATTCCCAAATATTCCCAATATACTAGAGAACAGAAGAAAAACCTTTCCGCCGCAGCAAACCTCTGTTCTTCCGCGATCCCATCTGGAGGCCTTTTCCGGTACTCTGCCGGAGGGGGAATCGATCATGGAGGGCTTCTACATCAACCTTGCTGCCCTTCCGATGATATGTGAGTAGTTTACCAAAGACCTACGGGTCCATAGCTAATAGCTAGATGGCTTCTTCTCTCTCTTTGATCTTCAATACCATGTTCTCCTCGATGTTCTTGGGGTTCTATCCGATGTAATCTTCTTTTGCGGTGTGTTTGTTGGGATCCGATGAATTGTGAGTTTATGATCAGATTATTCATGAGAAATATTTGAGTCTTCTCTGAAATCTTTTATGCATGTTTATCATAGCTTTGTATTTCTCTCCGATCTATCAATTTGGTTTGGCCAACTAGATTGGTTTATCTTGCAATGGGAGAGGTGCTTTGTGATGGGTTCAATCTTGCGGTGCTCAATCCCAGTGACAGAAGGGGACATGACACGTATTTGTATTGTTTCCATTAAGGATAAAAAGATGGGCTTTAATCATATTGCTTGAGTTTACTTTGTCTACATCATGTCATCCTGCTTAAGGCGTTACTTTGTTTCATACTTAATACCCTAGATGCATGCTGGATACCAGTCGATGGGTGGAGTAATATATAGTAGTAGATGCAGGCAGGAGTCGGTCTACTTGTCTCAGACGTGATGCCTATATACATGATCATTGCCATGAATCCGTCATAATTATTTGCTTTTCTATCAATTGCCCAACAGTAATTTGTTTACCCACCGTATGCTATGCGTTCGAGAGAGAAGCCTCTAGTGAAAACTATGGCCCCTGGGTCTACTTTATCATATATTAAAAACCAAAAATACCTTGCTACAATTTATTTACTTTTATTTTATTTAGTATTTTAGTTTATCTATCTATCAGTATCAGAATTAATCCTTGCAAATAACCGCTAAGAGGATTGACAACCCTCTTATTTGCGTTGGGTGGAAGTGTTTGCTTTTGTGTGTGCAGGTGCTGCTAAAGGGATTTTGCGTGGTTCTCCTACTGGATTGATAACCTTGGTTCTTAACTGAGGGAAATACATATCTCTACTATACTGCATCATCCCCTCCTCTTCGGGGAAATACCAACGTAGTCTACAAGTAGCAGGAAGCGGTGCCCTCATCGTCCTCCCGACCTCGGAGGTCTCCACTGGGCCTCCTCCGGGGCCCTTTTCTTTTCCTTGGCAGAGCCGACCTCCTCGCGGGATGGCCCGGAGGGAGCTACCACCATGACGGCGGCCGGAGTAGGGCTCGCTTGCTGCCCTAGGAGTGGGGCCTCGGAGCGGAAGGTTTGGAAGGTGGCGAATTCCTAAAAAAAAGAAGAAAGATCATGATTCGATCTCTTAGCCCCCGAATAGCAAGGAGGTTGTGAAAAGGATGCTTACACTGTCGGGGAGAAGGTCGGGCGAAAAAGGCAGCACGGTCTCTTTGTAAGACCTCGTGATGGCATCCGGCCCCACCAAAAAGCCGAGGCAGGCGTCGATAGCCTCGGAGTCCAGCTCCTCCTGAGAAACCCGCGCGGGATCCATCGACCCCATGTATTGGGACAATAGGGAGCCTCGGGCCTGCAGGGGCAGGACGCGACGCGCCACCCACGTGCGCATAATGTGGCCTCTAGTCAACCCACCTTTCTTTCAGGCGGGCGATGGCCTCCGCCAGAACCTTGACCTCCGAGGTCGGTTTGATGAGCGGGGCCCATGGAAGAAGTTTCTGAGGGGGCTCATTCACAAAGGCCAGCAGATCATCGCCGAGACCCTCCACATAAAACCAAGACTTATGCCACTCCCAAACGGTCTTCGGGAGGTCGAAGGAGAAAAAGGTGGAATTAGTGCGGAGCTGGAGAATGGCCCCTCCGAGGTTGCAGACGGCGCCTTCGTTCGACTGAACGCAGACCCAGAAGAAGTAGCGGAACAGATCAAAGTGCAGAGCTATCCCAAGATAGCACTCGCAGAAAGTAATGAAGTTGGCGATGTGGAGCACCCCATTGGGCGGAATATGGTGGAGTTGGCAGCCGAGGAAGTGCAGGAGGCCGTGCACAAAGGGATGGATTGGAAAGCCGAGCCCGCGCCCGAAATAGCCCAAGCATAAGGCATGCTTGTTGGCGTAGGGCTCCAGCGGAACCTCCCCAATCAGAAGCCGTATGCTTAGATCCGCCGGCATGAGTAGGTCATCCTTGTACCCCTTGACCTCGCTCTTCGTCGCCACGGACGGGAACCGCTTTCCCGTAGACTTAGGCGCAACGTACCCCGGCTTCGCCCCTCCTTTGGGGGAGGTACACTTCCGCTTTCCGCCGGAGGAGCTGGATGACGCCTCCGGACGAGAGTCTTGCCTCCCCTTCTCGCTCCTCGTCTTGGCCATCGGCGGCAAGAGCGCGGGAACGAGATGGGTAGAGCGCCGGCGCGACGAAGGACTTGAGATGGGCGAAGGGGTGGAATGAACCAGAACGGGGTAGGGTTTTGAAACCCCCCCGTTTCCCTCTTCTTATAAACGGCCAGACCCGAAGCATTGATCGTCCAAAGCAGAACGGACGATTCCTTTTTCTCCGCCCCGGGAGGATTCTCCTTTTCTTTTTGCGGAAAACAAGGGCGACGATCATGGTGGCGTCATCCCCTCAAGATCCGTGGTGGGCCCATCACCCACGCCGAGCTAGGACTCTGGCTAGTGGACACCCAGTCTATTGGATGAATCAAACTCGGAAACTATCCGGGCTCCGAGAAGACGTGAAGATATGGGAGCCCGCTGGAGGTCTCGCGACCTTCACTATGACCTCCCCCACTCTCGGGGGCTACTGACAGGGTCCTATACCGGGGGTGGCTAACGCCAAGGAGACTGGCCTCGTCAACCACAAGGGGGCCCAACAGGCCCAAGACATGGTGCAAACCCTAGGAGGCCATACGACCTTCTTGAAGCCCAAGACTAGAGGGCGGCAGCGCCCCAGATCGCATTTGACATGTAAACCCTAGGCCTCTCCTGCCTATATAAAGGGAGGTCTAGGGTTCCCCTTGATCATCTATCCTCAGATAGGAGAACTCTCGGTAGAAATCTCATACACCAATGTAACCCCCCGCACGAGTATCCCTCCAATATGAATCATCAAAACCAGCAGGATGTAGGGTATTACTCTCCGGAGGCCCGAACCTGGATAAACCCCTCGTGTGACCTCCGATCCATAACTTCCAACTGCGCTATTGGTCACGAGGATGACGGAACATGTCAATGAGAAAGAAAAACAAAAACGGTAACGAGTAGAACGGTATAGTGAGCATGTGTATGACTCAAGAGGATACTGATACTTCTCACCTCGGGTTTTGTGAGGTATCGTGAAGCAAAGGAAATGTCACATGATAACAAAAGGTTCACTTGAATGTCATTCGTGTACTCATAGGGATCGATATGGACATCCACGGTTCCGCTATCGGTCATTGAACTAAGGGGCTTTGTTCATGTCTATGTTTTATCGAACCTACATGATCACAAGCTTAAGGTAATCATGATCTACTGAGTGTTAGTAGGACGAGAGTAATGAGAATTTTATTTGTGAAATAGTTTCATTAATATTCGAAATAGTTCGAGAGGAACCAAAAGCGTTTCGGGGTAACCAGAAGGGTTTCGGAGTTTATCGAGTAATGCCGGGTATTAACGATAAATAATATATAGGTGGAAAATGTTTTTGGAGATGTTAAATTAATAATAAAAGGCTCTAATAATAGTTAGGATGCTTTTATAATTAATTAAATATCAACGGCCTTAAAAGGCCAAGAGGTGGAAGGCAACTTGAGCCACAAGGGCCCAAGAGGGCAGGCGCCGCCCTTTCCCTCTAGGGGAGGCTGAATTGGGGTGGGGGAAGGACTCCTCCTTCCCCCCTTGGCCAACGCAAGGAGGGGAGTTCTTCCCCTCCTTGTGGGGCCCCCTCCTCTCCCCTCCAACCTATATATACTAGTAAGTGGCACGTGCTTTGCATGTCATAGCATGCATGTCAAAGATTCATGTTAGCATTTCATAAAGTGTAAAATATGCACGATAAATCTGTAACGATTGATTTAGAATATCATGTATGCTTATATAGACTTTCTTATGTCACATTTTCCTTCTTTTCTGGGTGTGTATTGTGAAATCTATTATGTCATTTTTGCAAAAAAAGAAAAGGAATATTATGTCATGTGTTCCTTTTATGTCACGTTTTCTGAGGCTGTACATTAGCCTACAGTGAGATTTCCTTTTTTAATTTAGGGGCGTGAGATTTTCTTTTAGGGGTCCGTGAGCGAATCATTCAGGACATTCATGCATGCCAATATGAGCCGTGCTATGCGAACGACACATATTGAACGATATGCGCACGAGGTTTAAATCCAGCCGGAGAATCTCGTACCCTGCCGAGCAACCAACCACTAGATAAGAAGGTCGTCCACAGATCATCCAAGCTTTTTCGTCTGTGGAGCAGTTTCGTGCCAATATTGTACCATGTCATAATAGCAATTCCACTATGGCCCACTTGCCCATCCGAGAAGGCCCATGAACGCCCAGCTCTTATTTTACGCATCTCTCGAACTTGCCTAAAAAAATGCATCTCTCGAACTCTCGTGTCTCTTCTGCTGTCCTCGCTGCTTCTCATCTCTCGTTCTGTGTATTAGAACCGCCGCACATTTTCTTCACATCTTCTCTACCACATCCTCCTATCGCTACTGTTCCTCAGTCCTCACCATATCGGTGTTACCTGGTCACCGCTCAAAGGACTGGGCCTCCCAGGCAGCCGTCTCCGGCCACCATGGCTTTGGCTGATGCTGCATTTCACGTGACGACAACATTTCGGTAGACCCTCTAGATGGGAAGATGTGTACGCTGGGCAAGCGGGCGGCTGATCAACGTGAAATCTTGCTCGTGCAATAGCAATGGGGAATAATCTTGGGCAACAAAGCAAGGTAATTCCGAATTGATGGATCCCGAGGTAGCGCAAAGCATATGTGTCATGAGGGTTCATTTATCAAGGCGGGGTTGGATGACAATGATGCCATGGAAGAAGAAATGGCTGTGGCTAGTGGGCGAGGAGGCGAGGTCGTACAGCAGGAGGAAGGCGAGCACACTGGGAGAGTGAGACAGGTGCTGCGCTTTTCAGCCGTTAGATGCCAAAATCGATGTCTCACATTGTAGGGATTTTCCACATCCTGGCCATTGGATCTGTAGATCAGACGGCCTACATTCATAGTTATTCCCACACTATATAGTGGTATAGACTAGAGGCTTTTGCACCTTTTCTCTACACAAGTTTTGGAGCCTCCTCTAGTTCTCTAGTTCTAGTAGGTCCTAGTTGATCAATTAGAGCTTGACCTAGATCCTCTAATCCTCATAATTAGAAGCCCAGTGTGGTTCTAATCTCCTCCCTCTAATTCTCCGGTGACGATTAGCTCTGGACGGCGAAGCGCTGTCGGATCATGAATACCGTATGCTTGCAACTCGTAGAGAGGTTGTGCTTTCGGTCTTTCGTTCGAGGGACTGTTCGTGTGCGGTTCGTGGGATCATTCATCTACTGTTCAAGGGACTCCAAGTACGATCTACACTGACTCGTCTTCTTCCGCTGCAACTCGGAGTCGGTAATGATCAAATCCAAACCGTTAATGCATCTTCATATTGTTCCTGGGTGATCGTAGGGTGAATTTTCTTTGTTTTCTACTACGCTTCCCAACACGCAGTCCTCCCGTCATGGACCCCCAAGGCAGGTCGTCCGTGTGCGTGCTGTCCAGGCAGATCGGATGACGCAGAGAGCACCAGGGAGCTAGTAGCAGGAGGCTAGCGTCAAACAGATGGAGCAGAGGGCTTCCTCGCCGATCCGCGCACACGCATCTGGTCGGCTGGCGCGAGCGATGCACCCCACGTCGGGAAAAATAATCCATGGTATTGTAAACACCGGGATCTTACTAGATATTTGGACATCCATATGTACACAATATATGTTCGATTATGATTGAGGCATAAAATCTGACACCGATTTTATCCCCTTCTTTGTACTGAACGCTAGAGTGCTACACTCGATGACACTAGTAGTCAAGACCAACAATGAGGAGTTCTTAGCGAAGCAGCATCATAAGTTTCAGCTAAAGAACAAGGCTTCAGATGATGCTTAGTTTAATTTCACTACTCAAGATGGACGCAAATTTTTTGGGACATAATATAAAATATGTCCGTGATAAGGATCAATTAAATCAAGATCATGGACATATTTTATATTATGCCCCATAATTTTTGCATCCACCTTGAGTAGTGAACTTAAACTGAGCATCATCTGAAGCATTGTTATCTACCAGAAGCTTCTGACTCTGTTTTGCCAAGAGCTCCTCATTGTTGGTCTCGATTAACAGTGTCATCGAGTGTGACACTCTTGGGTTCAGTACAAGAAAAGTGACAAATCGGTGTCAAATTTTATGCCCCAATAATAATCCAACGTATATTGTTTTCAGATGGACGTCAAAATATCTGATAAGATCCCGGTGTTCATCATGCCAAAAATTAATTTTCCCTGCGAGAGGGCGCACGCAGGCGCAGCCGAAACCACCATATGATTGTGGCCCCGAATGTGCCCGCATCCGCGGTGATGGGGAATGTTGCATGAAAATCAAAAAATTTCCTACGAACACCCAAGATATAATCTAGGAGAAGCATAGAAACGAGAGGGGAGAGTGTGTCTACATACCCTTGTAGACCAAAAGCGTTAACGATCTAGAGATCGTGGTTGGCGTATGATGTCCACTACACAACTTATTCTTGTAGACTCGTGTTGGGCCTCCAAGTGCAGAGTTTTGTAGGACAGTAGCAATTTTCCCTCAAATGGATGACCTAAGGTTTATCAATCCGTGGGAGGCGTAGGTTGAAGATGGTATCTCTCAAACAACCCTGCAACCAAATACAAGAAATTTCTTGTGTCCCCAACACACCCAATACAATGGTAAATTGTATAGGTGCACTATTTCGGCGAAGAGATGGTGATAAAAGTGTAGTATGGATAGTAGATATAGGTTTTTGTAATCTGAAAATATAAAAACAGCAAGGTAGCAAGTAACAAAAGTGAGCACAAACGGTATTGCAATGCTTAAAAACAAGGCCAAGGGTTCATACTTTCGCTAGCGCAATCTCTCAACAATGCTAATATAATTGGATCATATAACCATCCCTCAACGTGCGATAAAGAATCACTCCCAAGTTCCTATTAGCGGAGAACATAAGATAGAAATTGTTTGTAGGGTACGAAACCACCTCAAAGTTATCCTTTCCGATTGATCTATTGAGCTATTCCTATAAGTGTCACAAACAGCCCTAGAGTTCATACTAAAATAACACCATATGATACACATCAACCAACTCTAATGTCACCTAGATACTCCAATGTCACCACAAGTATCCGTGAGTTGATTATACGGTATGCATCAAACAACTTCATAATCATAATATTCAATCCACACAAAGAACTCCAAGGAGCACCTTAAAGTTTCTATCGAAGAAAAGATAATGAAAACGTGCATCAACCCCTATGCATAGATTACCCCAATGTCACCGCGGGAATCCGCGAGTTGAATGCCAAAACATATATCAAGTGAATCAATATAATACCCCATTGTCACCACGGGTATTCATATGCAAGACATACATCAAGTGTTCTCAAATCTGAAATATTCAATCCGACAATAACAAAACCTCAAAGGGAAAAGATTCGATTCATCACAACAAGGATAGAGAGGGAAGAAACACCATATGATCCAACTATATTAACAAAGCTCGCGATACATCAAGATCGTGCCAAATCAAGAACACGAGAGAGAGAGATAAAACACATAGCTACTGGTACAAACTCTCAGCCCAGAGGGTGAACTACTCCCTCCTCGTCATGGAGACCACCGGGATGATGAAGATGGCCTCCGATGATGATTCCCCCCTCCGGCAGGGTGCCGGAAAAGGGCCGTAGATTAGATCATGGAGGTACAGAGGCTTGCGGCGGCGTAAAAACTCATCTAGGTTAACTTTCGAGGGTTTCTGAATATATATGAATTTTCAGCGTTGGAATCACGCGAAGATGGGCCACAGGGAGCCCACGAGGCACCAGGGCACGCCTAGGGGGGTGGCGCGCCCTGGTGGCTCGTGGGCTCCCTGTGGGTCTTCTGGCCACCTCCCAAAGCTTCTAGTGTCTCTTATGTTCCAGAAAAAATCGTCAAAAAGTTTCACTGCATTTGGACTTCATTTGATATAGATTTTATGGAAAACCAAAAACAAGCAGAAAACAGCAACTGGCACTTGGCACTAGGTCAATATGTTAGTCCATGAAAATAATATAAAATCCATATAAAAGTGCACCAAAATCATACAAAATTATAATAAACATGGCATGAATACTTCATAAATTATAGATACGTTGGAGACGTATCATCATCCCCAAGCTTAATTCCTACTCGTCCTCGAGTAGGTAAATGATAAAAGAAATAATTTATGAAGTGTGAATGCTAGCATAATGCATAAGTTTTATCAATGATAATTTCAATCACTTTTTCTAGCATCAATATATATCATAATCAATAGCTCATCTCATAAAACTTCTCACGACCAAGTAGCAAGCTATTCACATGTTTAAAGTATAGGCCATAAACTTTCTTGAAAACTAACAAACTATGTTCTTAGTCATCAAACAATTGCAATTCATGTTATTTTCAGGAAGGGTCTATGTAAGAGCTTTGATCTAGCAAATTCCACATACTCAACCATCATTTAGTCTTCCATGATTGCTGACACTCAAAGCATATTTTTAGAACAAACTGTTTCAGTCAAACACATAGGAAGATAGGGGCTTAATGTTTCGCCTCCCAACTTATTTATCTCAGGGATAATGTCAACAATAATAACTCATGATCATCTATATTCAACTGGATATATATGCCTGGATCTTTCCCTACCACATAATGCTTGCCAACTAAAGAATAAATAGAGCGGAATAGGGATGAACATTAATGACTCTTGCATAAAAGTAAATACAGAAAAGTAAAAGATAGGCCCTTCGCAGAGGGAAGCAGAGATTGTCATGCGCTTTTTGTTGTTGGATGCACAAGCCCTTAATGCAAAGGAACGTCACGTTATATTGCCCCTTGTGATAGCAACCTTTATTATGCAGTCCGCCACTTTTATTTCTTTACCATCACAAGTTCGTACAACGCTTATTTTCCCTTACAATAAAAGATTATACATATTTTAGGAGCAATTTTTATTGCTTTTTGCACCGATGACAACTTACTTGAAGGATCTTATTCAATCCATAGGTAGGTATGGTGGACACTCATGGCAAGAAACTGGGTTTAAGAGTTTTTGGATGCACAAGTAGTATCTCTACTTAGTACGAATTTTTTGCTAGCAAAAGATCCTAAGCAAGCACCACATGTTAGAGGATCCATGACAATATAACTTCTATGTGAATATAAACAAACATAACTCATTACATTGTCTTCCTTGTCCAACGTCAACTACTTGATCAGGCTTGAAAATAATTAATGGGGGCTCACAATCATAGAAGATGTCCAAGATAGTATATTTATATGTGAAATTTCTCTTCCTTCAAAATTCTTTCATGAATTGTTCAAGTGACCAATGCTATGTTTGTTAACTTTCAATAAATTTTACCACTTATACTTCTTGTATGTGAAGTCACTACTCCCCATGGGACAAGCATATGAAGCATATACATTTCAACTTTATGATATTCAATTCATTTCAACAATTTACTCATAGGATATAAGTGAAGAACAAGAGTAAATGACAAACTACTCCAAAAAGATATAAGTGAAGACCAAATGAGTAGTTAAGTAAATAGGTAGCTATGTGAGGACTCTCTCTCATTTGAAAATTTCAGATCTTATGTATTTTATTCAAACAGAAAATAAAATAAAATAAAATGGCATTCCAAGGATAGCACATATCATGTGAAGAAGCAAAAACTTAGGCTCAACCAAAACTGACCGATAGTTGTTGATGAAGAATGGTGGGATGCCTACCGGGGCATCCCCAAGCTTAGATGCTTGAGACTTCTTGAAATATTAATTTGGGATGCCTTGGGCATCCCCAAGCTTGAGCTCTTGTGTCTCCTTAATTCCTCTCATATCATGGCTTCCCTAAATCTTAAAACTTCATCCACACAAAACTCAACAAGCACTCGTGAGATAAGTTAGTATAAATCAACTCAAAACCTTAACATTCTCTACTGTAGAAAATTACTAAAATTATAATTAAACATTGCATACTAAATGCCTCTTCATATTTTATACTCCTATCCACAAATAGAAACATTAAACAAGCAAACATATGCAAACAATGCAACAATAACAGCAATCTGCCAAAACAGAACAGTCTGTAAAAGGGGAACAAGAATCCATACTTCCCTAACTCCAAAAATTCTGAAAAATTACCACGTGACAGAGAACTCATGCATGCTTACAGTGTAAAAATTTCATATTTTTATCATGTTCTGACTATTCAGGAATATTCTGGACATAACAGAAAACTTTCTGTTTTCAAACAGCAACACATGAACTTGCAAACTGAGCATGGTAAAGGCTATAATTGGAATTTTATTGAAATAAAAGATATAAAAACATGATTATTGATAACAGAAAGCAAATATCAACAGAAGAATATGACGCTCCAAGCAAAACTCATATAATGTGACGAATAAAAATATAGCTCCGAGTGAGGTTACCGATAGTGTTGAGGACGAAAGAGGGGATGCCTTCCGGGGCATCCCCAAGCTTAGTTGCTTGGGTCTTCCTTGAATATTACCTTGGGGTGCCTTGGGCATCCCCAATCTTAGGGTCTTGCCACTCCTTATTCTCCTCATATCGATATCTCACCCAAAACTTGAAAACTTCAATCACACAAAACTTAACGGAACTTCGTGAGATAGGTTAGTATGATAAAAATAAATCATCCACTTAGATACTGTCAAGGCAAGATTCATAATTGTTCTCACATAATTCCTACTGTATTCTATCATTTCCACAATTTATATTACTCAATATAAGCTATGGAAACACTAAAACAAGCAAACTATGCACCGAAGACAGAATCTGTCAAAAACAGAACAGCATGTAGTGAGAGATTTAAAAACCATACTTATGTACCTCCAAAAATTCTGAAAAATTATGAAAACGTAAAAAAATTGTAACACAATGCTGTGTAAAAATTTCAGAATTTTATCACGCTCCAGTACAGAATAGAAATTCCAGCACTGGACGCAAAAATTCTGTTTTTGCACAGAATCAAATCAACAAGTATCCACACTATCCCAAAGGCTTTACTTGGCACATTATTGAAAGAAAACATATAAAACATGATTACTAAAGTAGCTTAATCATGTGAACACACAAAAACAGTAGGGGTAAATATTGGGTTGTCTCCCAACAAACGCTTTTCTTTAATGCCTTTTAGCTAGGCATGATGATTTCAATGATGCTCACATAAAAGTAAAAAAATTGAAACACAAAGAGAGCATCATGAAGCATATGACTAGCACATTTAAGCCTAACCCACTTCCTATGCATAGGGATTTTGTGAGCAAATAGTTTATGGGAACAATAATCAACTAGCATAGGAAGGCAAAACAAGTATAGCTTCAAAACTTTCAACACAAAGAGAAGAAACTTGATGTTGTTCAAATATATATAAGCATATGATCCTCTCTCATAATAATTTTCAATAGCATGATGAATGAATTCAACAATATAGCTATCACATAAAGCATTCTTTTCATGACCTACAAGCATAGGATTTTTATTACTCCCCACATAAACAATTTCCTTCTCATTCATAATAGTGGGAGCAAATTCAATGAAATAACTATCATGTGATACTTGATTGGCATAATTCAATTGAAAATTAAAATCATGATGACAAATTTCATGGTTATAATTATTCTTTATAGCATACATGTCATCACAATAATCATCATAGATAGCAACTTTGTTGTCATAATCAATTGAAACCTCTTCCAAAATTGTGGAATCATCATTAAATAAAGTCATGGCATCTCCAAATCCACTTTCATCAATATAATCATCATAAATAGGAGGCATGCAATCATCATAATAAATTTTCTCATCAAAACTTGGGGGAGTAAAAATATCATCTTCATAAAACATAGCATCCCCCAGCTTGTAGTTTTGCATATCATTAGCATCATGGACATTCAAAGAATTCATACTAGCAACATTGCAATCATGCTCATCATTCAAATATTTTATGCCAAACATTTTATTGAATTCTTCTTCTATCAATTGAGCACACTTTTCTGATCCAACATTTTCAATAAAGACATGATAAAGACGAATAATATGAGGCAACCTCAATTCCATTTTTTGTAGTTTTCTTTTATAAACCAAACTAGTGATAAAACAAGAAACTAAAAGATTCGATTGCAAGATCTAAAGATATACCTTCAAGCACTCACCTCCCCGGCAACGGCGCCAGAAAAGAGCTTGATGTCTACTACACAACTTATTCTTATAGACTCGTGTTGGGCCTCCAAGCGCAGAGTTTTGTAGGACAGTAGCAATTTTCCCTCAAGTGGATGACCTAAGGTTTATCAATCCGTGGGAGGCGTAGGTTGAAGATGGTATCTCTCAAACAACCCTGCAACCAAATACAAGAAATCTCTTGTGTCCCCAACACACCAAATACAATGGTAAATTGTATAGGTGCACTAGTTCGGCGAAGAGATGGTGATAAAAGTGTAGTATGGATAGTAGATATAGGTTTTTGTAATCTGAAAATATAAAAACAGCAAGGTAGCAAGTAACAAAAGTGAGCACAAACGGTATTGCAATGCTTAAAAACAAGGCCAAGGGTTCATACTTTCGCTAGTGCAATCTCTCAACAATGCTAATATAATTGGATCATATAACCATCCCTCAACGTGCGATAAAGAATCACTCCCAAGTTCCTATTAGCGGAGAACATAAGATAGAAATTGTTTGTAGGGTACGAAACCACCTCAAAGTTATCCTTTCCGATTGATCTATTGAGCTATTCCTATAAGTGTCACAAACAGCCCTAGAGTTCATACTAAAATAACACCATATGATACACATCAACCAACTCTAATGTCACCTAGATACTCCAATGTCACCACAAGTATCCGTGAGTTGATTATACGGTATGCATCAAACAACTTCATAATCATAATATTCAATCCACACAAAGAACTCCAAGGAGCACCTTAAAGTTTCTATCGAAGAAAAGATAATGAAAACGTGCATCAACCCCTATGCATAGATTACCCTAATGTCACCACGGGAATCCGCGAGTTGAATGCCAAAACATATATCAAGTGAATCAATATAATACCCCATTGTCACCACGGGTATTCATATGCAAGACATACAACAAGTGTTCTCAAATCTGAAATATTCAATCCGACAATAACAAAACCTCAAAGGGAAAAGATTCGATTCATCACAACAAGGATAGAGAGGGAAGAAACACCATATGATCCAACTATATTAACAAAGCTCGCGATACATCAAGATCGTGCCAAATCAAGAACACGAGAGAGAGAGAGAGAGATAAAAAACATAGCTACTGGTACAAACCCTCAGCCCCGAGGGTGAACTAATCCCTCCTCGTCATGGAGACCGCCGGGATAATGAAGATGGCTTCTGGTGATGATTCCCCCCTCCGGCAGGGTGCCGGAAAAGGGCTGTAGATTAGATCGTGGAGGTACAGAGGCTTGCGGCGGCGTAAAAACTCATCTAGGTTAACTTTCGGGGGTTTCTGAATATATATGATTTTCAGCGTTGGAATCACGCGAAGAAGGGCCAGGGGGCCCACGAGGCACCAGGGCGCGCCTGGGGGGTGGCGCACCCTGGTGGCTCGTGGGGCCCCTGTGGGTCTTCTTGTCACCTCTCGAAGCTTCTAGTATCTCTTATGTTCCAGAAAAAAATTGTCAAAAATTTTGCTGCATTTGGACTTCATTTGATATAGATTTTCTGGAAAACCAAAAACAAGCAGAAAACAGCAACTGGCACTGGGCACTAGGTCAATATGTTAGTCCATGAAAATCATATAAAAGCCATATAAAAGTGCACCAAAATCATATAAAACTATAATAAACATGGCATGAATACTTCATAAATTATAGATACATTGGAGACGTATCAGCGTAGTCGTGCTCGCGTCGCGATCCAATCCGATCCAAGCACCGCACGTGCGTCACCTCTGAGTTTAGCACACGTTCGGCTCGGTGATGTATCCTCCTTCTTGATCTAGCAAGAGAGGGAGAATAGGTAGATGAGATCTAAACCAACACGACGGCATGGTGGTGGTAACGGCAGCGGAACACCGACAGGGCTTCGCCAAGCGCTGACGGATCAAGGTGGAGGCTTATCGGGAGAGAGAGAGGAGGCTTGGGTTTGGTATGTCCAGCTCTTGTGACCCCTCCCGACTATATATAGGGATGTGGGAGGGCTGGGGGCACGGCCCTAGCCCCTCCTCCAAGGAGGGGAGGCGGCCAAGGGAGTGGAAACTTGACTCCCAAGGCAAGTGGACTCCCTCCCACTTAGGGTTTCTCCTTCCTAGGCTCATGGGCCTTGTGGGGGCTGGTGCGCCTGGCCCAATAAGGCCAGGGCGCCCCCCCCCCCCCCCCCCCCCACAGCCCATGCACGCCCTAGGGGCTGGTGGAATCCACTTGTGTACTTCCGGACGCCTCCGGAACCTACCGAAAGCTTCCCGGTACAATACCGAAAAAACAGATTTTTCCGGAACTCCGACAACAACTTTCCATATATAAATCTTTACCTCCAGACCATTCCGGAGCTCCTCGTGATGTCCCGGATCCCATCCAGGACTCCAAACAACCTTTGGACTTTGCCATATGGATATCTCAATACTACCCAAGCTTTACCAAACGTTAAGTGTGCGACCCTACGGGTTCGGGAATATGCAAACATGACCGAGACTCTTCTCCGATCAATAACCAATAGCGGAACCTGGATGCCCATATTG
Source organism: Elymus sibiricus (assembly GCA_039707655.1). Taxonomy (NCBI): domain Eukaryota; kingdom Viridiplantae; phylum Streptophyta; class Magnoliopsida; order Poales; family Poaceae; genus Elymus; species Elymus sibiricus. The sequence goes on along the minus strand of CM077672.1, from coordinate 90,402,953 downwards.
ATCCCCACATATTCAACAAAGATCTTTATCGGTTGAATCATGATGTCGAGGATTCAGTTAATCCCGTATACAATTCCCTTTTTCCGGCGATGTGTTACTTGCCCGAGATTCGATCGTCGGTATCTCCATACCTAGTTCAATCTCGTTACCGGCAAGTCTCTTTACTCGTTCTGTAATACAAGATCCCGTGACTAAACTCATTAGTCATATGCTTGCAAGCTTCTTATGATGTTGTATTACCGAGAGGGCCCAGAGATATCTCTCCGTCACACGGAGCGACAAATTCCAGTCTTGATCCATGCAACTCAACCGGAGATACCTGTAGATCACCTTTATGATCACCCAGTTACGAAGTGACATTTGATAGCACACAAGGTATTTCTCCGGAATCCGGGAGTGACATGATCTCATGGTCGAAGGAACATATGCTTGACATGAGGAAAGCTATAGCAAATAAACTAAACGATCTGATGCTAAGCTTACGGTTGGGTCTTGTCCATCACATCATTCTCCTAATGATGTGATCCCGTTATCAAATGACAACTCATGTCTATGGTTAGGAAACCTTAACCATCTTTGCTCAATGAGCTAGTCTAGTAGAGGCTCACTAGGGACATGGTGTTGTATATATATTCACACATGTATTTAAGTTTCCGGTCAATACAATTCTGGCATGAATAATAAACATTTATCACGAACAAGGAAATATGATAATAACCAATTTATTATTGCCTCTAGGGCATATTTCCAACAGTCTCCCACTTGCACTAGAGTCGATAATCCAGTTTACATTGTAATGAATCTAACACCCATGGAGTCCTGGTGCTGATCATGTTTTCCTCGCGGAAGAGGTTTAGTCAACGGGTCTGCCACATTCAGATCCGTATGTACTTTGCCAAGTTCTATGTCTCCCTCCTTGATGTAATCACGAATGGAGTTGAAGCGGCGTTTGATGTGCTTGGTCTTCTTGTGAAACCTGGGCTCCTTGGCAATGACAATAGCTCCAGTGTTGTCACAAAAAATAGTCATTGTATCTGATGCACTAGGTATTGCTCCTAGATCAGATATGAACTCCTTCATCCAGACTCCTTCCTGCGCTGCTTCCGAAGCAGTTCCGCTTCACATGTAGATCCCGCTACGACGCTTTGCTTGGAACTGCACCAACTGACTGCTCCACCATTCAATAGAAATACGTATCCGGTTTGAGACTTAGGGTCATCCGGATCTGTGCCGAAGCTAGCATCGACATAACCCTTTACGATGAGCTCTTCGTCACCTCCATAAACGAGAACCATGTCCTTAGTCCTCTTCAGGTAATTAAGGATATTCTTGACCGCTGTCCAGTGATCTACTCCTGGATCACTTTGGTACCTCCCTGCCAGACTTATGGCAAGGCACACATCAGGTCTGGTACACAGCATGACATACATTATAGAGTGTATGGCTAAGGCATAGGGGATGACTTTCATCCTTTCTCTTTCTTCTGCCATGGTCGGGCTTTGAGTCTTACTCAACTTCACACCTTGCAACACAGGCAAGAACCCCTTCTTTGACTGGTCCATTTTGAACTTCTTCAAAATCTTGTCAAGGTATGTGCTTGAAAGTCCTATTAGGCGTCTTGATCTATCTCTATAGATTTTAATGCCCAATATGTAAGTAGCTTCACCCAGGTCTTTCATTGAAAAACTCTTGTTTAAATAACCTTTTAAGCTTTCCAGAAATTCTATATCATTTCCAATCAACAATATGTCATCCACATATAATATTAGAAATGCTACAGAGCTCCCACTCACTTTCTTGTAAATACAAGCTTTTCCGTATGTTTGTATAAAACCAAAAGCTTTGATCACCTCATCAGAGCGTATATTCCAACTCCGAGATGCTTGCACCAGTCCATAGATGGATCGCCGGAGCTTGCATACCTTGTTAGCATCCTTAGGATCAACAAAACCTTCCAGTTGCATCATATACAACTCTTCCTTAAGAAACCCATTAAGGAACACTGTTTTGACATCCATCTGCGAGATTTCATAATCATAAAATGCGGCAATTGCTAACATAATTCTAGCAGACTTAAGCATCGCTACAGGTGAGAAAGTCCCATCATATTCAACCCCTTGAACTTGTCGGAAACCCTTTGCGATAAGTCGAACTTTATAGACGGTGACATTACCATCAGCATCTGTCTTCTTCTTAAAGATCCATTTATTCTCAATGGTCCGCCAGTCATCGGGCAAGTCCACCAAAGTTCATACTTTGTTCTCATACATGGATCCTATCTCGGATTTTATGGCCTCAAGCCATTTGTCGGAATCTGGGCTCATCTTTGCTTCTTCATAGTTCGTAGGTTCGCCGTTGTCTAACAACATGACTTCCAGGACGGGATTACCGTACCACTCTGGTGCGGAACGTACCCTGGTCGACCTACGAAGTTTAGCAGTAACTTGATCCAAAGTTTCATGATCATCATCATTAGCTTCCTCTCCGGCTGGAGTAGACATCACGGGAACTTCTTTCTGTGATGTGCTACTTTCCAATTCGAGAGAAGATACAATTACCTCATCAAGTTCTACTTTCTTCCCACTCACTTCTTTCGAGAGAAACTCCTTCTCTAGAAAGGACCCATTCTTGGCAACAAAGATCTTGCCTTCGGATCTGTGATAGAAGGTATACCCAATGGTCTCTTTAGGGTATCCTATGAAGACGCACTTCTCCGCTTTGGGTTCGAGCTTATCAGGCTAAAGCCTCTTGACATAAGTGTCGCATCCCCAAACTTTAAGAAACGACAGCTTAGGTTTCTTGCCAAACCATAACTCATACGGTGTCGTCTCAACGGATTTAGACGGTGCCCTGTTTAAAGTGAATGCGGCTGTCTCTAATGCATAACCCCAAAATGATAGTGGCAAATCGGTAAGAGACATCATAGAACGCACCATATCCAATAGAGTACGATTACGACGTTCAGACACACCATTACGCTGTGGTGTTCCAGGTGGCGTGAGCTGCGAAACAATTCCACATTGTCTTAAATGCATACCAAACTCATAACTCAGATATTCACCTCCACGATCAGATCGTAGAAATTTAATTTTCTTGTTACGATGATTCTCTACTTCACTCTGAAACTCCTTGAACTTTTCAAATGTTTTAGACTTGTGTTTCATTAAGTAAATATACCCATATCTACTCAAATCATCTGTGAAGGTAAGAAAATAACGATATCCACCGCGTGCTTCAACACTCATCGGACCGCATACATCGGTATGTATTATTTCCAACAAGTCACTTGCCCGCTCCATTGTTCCAGAAAACGGGGCTTTAGTCATCTTGCCCATGAGGCATGGTTCACATGTCTCAAATGATTCATAATCAAGAGATTTCGAAAGTCCATCAGCATGGAGTTTCTTCATGCGCTTTACACCAATATGACCTAAGCGGCAATGCCACAAGTATGTGGTACTATCATCATTAACTTTTCTTCTTTTGGCATCAATATTATTAATAACCCACAAGTATAGGGGATCAATCATAGTCCTTTCGATAAGTAAGAGTGTCGAACCCAACGAGGAGCAGAAGGAAATGATAAGCAGTTTTGAGCAAGGTATTTTCTGCAAGCACTGAAATTATCGGTAACGAGTAGTTTGATAGCAAGATAATTTGTAACAAGTGACAAGTAGCAATAGTAACTAAGGTGCAGCAAGGTAGCCCAATCCTTTTGTAGCAAAGGACAGGCCGAAACGATCTCTTATAATAAGCAAAGCGTTCATGAGGACACATGGGAATTTCATCTAGTCACTTTCATCATGTTTGTTTGATTCGCGTTCTCTACTTTGATAACTTGATATGTGGGTGGACCGGTGCTTGGGTGATGTTCTTACTTGAACAAGCCTCCCACTTATGATTAACCCCTCTCGCAAGCATCCGCAACTACGAAAGAAGAATTAAGATAAATCTAACCATAGCATTAAACATATGGATCCAAATCAGCCCCTTACGGAATAGCGCATAAACTAGGGTTTAAGCTTCTGTCACTCTAGCAGCCCATCATCTAATTACTACTCCACAATGCATTCCCTTAGGCCCAAAGATGGTGAAGTGTCATGTAGTCGACGTTCACATGACACCACTAAGAGAATCAACAACATACATATCATCAAAATATCGAACGATTACCAAATTCACATGATTACTTATGACAAGACTTTTCCCATGTCCTCAAGAACAAAAGTAACTACTCACACATCATATTCATGTCCAAGATCAGAGGGGTATTGAATAGCATAATGGATCTGAACATATAATCTTCCACCAAATAAACCAACTAGCATCAACTACGAGATGTAATCAACACTACTAGCAACCCACAGGTACCAATCTGAGGTTTTGAGACAAAGATTGAATACAAGAGATGAACTAGGGTTTGAGATGAGATGGTGCTGGTGAAGATATTGATGAAGATTGGTCCTCCCATGATGAGAGGATCGTTGGTGATGACGATGGCTTCAATTTCCCCCTCCCGGAGGGAAGTATCCCCGACGGAATCGCTCCGCCGGAGAGCAAAAGTGCTCCTGCCCAAGTTCCACCTCGAGACGGCGGTGCTCTGTCCCGAAAGTCTTCTTATTATTTTTTCTAGGGCAAATGGGCTTATATACCAGAAAATGGGCACCGAAGGCTGGCCAGGGGCCCCACAAGCCACCAGGGCGCGCCTGGGGGGGGGGGGGGGGGGGGCGCGCCCTGGTGCCTCGTGGGCACCTGGGTGGCCCCCTCTGGTACTTTTTTTCTCCAGTATTTTTTATTTATTCCAAAATAAATCTCCGTGAAATTTCAGCTCATTTGGAGATGTGAAGAATAGGTATCTCTGACATAGCTTTTTCAGGTCCAGAATTCCAGCTGTCGGCAATCTCCCTCCTTATGTAAATCTTGCATATTAAGAGAGAAAAGGCATTAGAATTGCTCCACAAAGTGTTATATTGATTAAAAACACTATAAATAATAGTAGGAAAACATGATGCAAAATGGACGTATCAACTCCCCCAAGCTTAGACCTCGCTTGTCCTCAAGCGAAAGCCGATATCGATAATCATGTCCACATGTTTAGAGAGAGAGGTGTCGATAAAAACAAAATACGGACATAGTAGCATCATGATCATTATTATAACAGCAATAGTCATTATCATAGAACTTCTCATGAGCAAGTAACAATTCATCACAACAACGAAGTATAAGACATAAACTTTCTTGAAAACTAACAAACTATGTTCTCAGTCAACAATGCAATTGCAATTCATCATATTTTCAGGAAGAGTCTCATGTAGGAGCTTTTAACAAGTCCACATACTCAACCATCATTTAGTCTTCTATGATTGCTAACACTCACAACATATATATGGAGCAAAAAGTTTCAGCCAGACACATAGAAAGATAGGGGCTTATAATTTCGCCTCCCAACTTATTCACCTCAAGGGTAATGTTAACAATAATAACTCATGATCACTCATATCCAACAGGATATATGTGCCTAGATCTTTCCCCACCACATGATGCTTGCAAAAGAGAAAAATAAAAAGGAATAGAGGAGAACACTATTGACTCTTGCATAAAAAGTAAATACATAAAAGTAAAAGATAGGCCCTTCGCAGAGGGAAGCAGAGGTTGTCATGCGCTTTTTGTTATTGGATGCACAAGCCCTTAATGCAAAGGAACGTCACTTTATATTGCCCCTTGTGATAGCAACCTTTATTATGCAGTCCGTCGCTTTTATTTCTTTACCATCACAAGTTCGTACAAAGCTTATTTTCCCTTACAATAAAAGTTCATACATATTTAGAGGCAATTTTTATTGCTTTTTGCACCGATGACAACTTACTTGAAGGATCTTATTCAATCCATAGGTAGATATAATGGACTCTATGACATGAAACTGGGTTTAAGGGTTTTGGATGCACAAGTAGTATCTCTACTTGGTGCAGATTTTTTGGCTAGCAAAGATATTGGGCAAGCACCACATGTTGGAGGATCCATGACAATATAACTTCTATGTGAATATAAGCAAACATTATTCATTACGTTGTCTTCCTTGTCCAACGTCAACAATTTGACATAAAATACTCAATGGGGGCTCACAATCATAAAAGATGTCCAAGATAGTGTATTTGCATGTGAATCTTCTCTTCCCTTATTAATTTTTCATGAATTGCATCATTGACTAATGCTATGCTTGTTAACCTTCAATAAATTTTACCACTTATACTTTTCTTTATGTAATGTCATTACTTTCCATAAGATTAGCATATGATCTTTTTTCATTATTTTCATTGCTAGGATTGAAACATAAAAGTAAAGAAGCAAAAACTCAAACTACTCTTTATTATATAACTCTCAACCCAAATTACATAGATAGATAGATCACGAAACTAGCACTCAAAAATAGATCATACTAAACTTTTATTTGACTAAATCATGAAATAACTAAGGATCAAACTAAAAATAGGTAAAGATAATAAAAGTGATGGTGATACGATACCGGGGCACCTCCCCCAAGCTTGCCACAAGCCAAGGGGAGTGCCCATACCCATGTACTCAAGTTTCTTTCTTCGATGATGATGGTGATGATGAAGTAGTGGGCTTGTCCTTCATGACATTAATTAGGATCTCCTTTAGGCTCTGGATTTCCCGGAGCACATGCTGTATCATCTCTGTATTCTTTTGGACTTCGGCCATAATATGCTTATTCTCTGGCCCCCAAGCATTCTTTCCTTCATCACTTTCACTTGGACGAGAGATGTCCCAATTGGAGGGTATGTGCATACGAGGAGTATTTTCAACCCCGTAATTGTGGACCAAGTTATGAAAGTTGTTATGATGTAACCTATGTAAGGGCCTCCGTGGAGGGAGACCTCCTTGTACCTCTGGATTCCCATGACTCGTAGTGCTTCTCCGGGCTTGATTAGGATTTGGGGTCGTGGAGATGCCGGCAAGAGTAACCCTCTCGGAAGCCGGAGGGTGGACCTCAAGTGAATCTCCATCATCTTCTTCCATGGTAACCTCTCCTTCCTCCCCCCTCCTGAGCTCCATCTGCATCAACCAAGCGTCGTCTCCCTCATTGTTGGAGGAAAAGGAAGACATGATGCCTGGCCTCGAAATCTGACAGAAAACACCACGAAAAAGGAACAGAGGATATTTCCGCGACGGTGGTCAACATGTCCAGGAATATATATAAAGAATTTTTTCTTGCAAAACAAGTTTTCCAGAAGAAAACGGAGTCGGGAAGGCTCACGAGGGGCCCACGAGTCACCAGGGCACACCAGGGGGGGTGGCGCCCTGGTGCCTCGTGTGCACCTCGTGGGCCCCCCTGGTTGTTTCTTATTTTCGTATTTTTTCTAATATTCCAAAACTAACAGAAAGTATTTTTATGGAATTTTTGGAGTCGGTTTACTTACCGTATCACGTACCTCTTCCTTTTCAGGGTTCTGGAGTGTTCTAGAAGGTCTCTCTTATGTGTTCCTCCGGTGTCATAGTATGAATAATGTTAGTCTCAACATTAATAGGCGTACCTGAGATGTAATGCTTAATTCTTTGCCCATTGACCACCTTCGGATTAGTGCCTTCGGCGTTATTGATCTTAATGGCTCCAGAGCGATAAACTTCCTCGATGATATATGGTCCTTCCCATTTAGAGAGAAGTTTTCCTGCAAATCTAAAACGAGAATTGTACAATAGAACATACTCACCCACTTTGAATGCCCATTTTTGAATTCTTTTATCATGCCATCTTTTAACTTTTTCTTTAAACAGTTTGGCATTTTCATAAGCTTGGGTTCTCCATTCATCTAGTGAGCTAATATCAAATAACCTCTTTTCATCAACAAGTTTAAAATCATAATTGAGTTCTTTAATTGCCCAATATGCTTTATGTTCTAACTCAAGAGGTAAATGACATGCTTTTCCATAAACCATTTTATAAGGAGACATACCCATAGGGTTTTTATAAGCAGTTCTATAAGCCCATAATGCATCGTCAAGTTTCTTAGACCAATTCTTTCTAGATCTATTGATAGTCTTTTGCAAAATTAACTTTATTTCTCTATTGCTCAATTCAACTTGACCACTAGATTGAGGGTGATAGGGAGATGCAATTCTATGGTTGACATCATATTTAGCAAGCAGTTTACGGAATGCACCATGAATAAAATGTGAACCACCATCAGTCATTAAATATCTAGGGACTCTGAACCTCGGGAAAATAACTTATTTAAGCATTTTAATAGAAGTGTTATGATCAGCACTACTAGTTGGAATAGCTTCTACCCACTTAGTAACGTAATCAACAGCAACTAAAATATGTGTATACCCATTAGAGGAAGGAAAAGGTCCCATATAATCAAATCCCCAAACATCAAATGGTTCAATAACAAGTGAATAATTCATAGGCATTTCCTGACATCTACTAATATTACCAATCCTTTGACATTCATCACAAGATAAGACAAACTTACGAGCATCCTTGAAAAGAGAAGGCCAATAAAAACCAGATTGTAGTACCTTATGTGCAGTTCTGTCTCCCGCATGGTGTCCTCCGTAAGCCTCGGAATGACACTTCCGTAAGATTTGTTCCTGTTCATGCTCAGGTATACAATGTCTAATAATACAATCTACTCCTTCTTTATATAGATGTGGGTCATCCCAAAAGTAATGTCTTAAATCGAAGAAAAACTTTTCTTTTGTTGATATGAAAAGCTAGGTGGTATAAATTTAGCAACAATATAATTATCATAGTCTGCATACCAAGGAGTATTATGAGAAGCATTTATGACAGCTAATTTCTCATCAGGAAAACTATCATCAATAGGCAGTGGGTCATCAAGAATATTTTCCAACCTAGACAAGTTATCAGCTACGGGGTTCTCAGCTCCCTTCCTATCAGTAATATGCAAGTCAAATTCTTGTAGCAACAGAACCCACCTAATGAGTCTAGGTTTAGCATCTTTCTTTTCCACAAGGTATTTAATAGCAGCATGATCGGTGTGAACAATTACTTTAGAATCAACTATGTAAGATTTGAATTTATCACATGCAAACACAACTGCTAGAAATTCTTTCTCAGTAGTAGCATAATTTCTTTGAGCACTGTCTAGGGGTTTACTAGCATAATGGATAACATTTAATTTCTTATCAACTCTCTGTCCTAGAACAGCACCAACAGCATAATCACTAGCATCACACATAATTTCAAAAGGCAAGTTCCAATCAGGTGGTTGAACAATAGGTGCAGTGGTTAAGGCTTTCTTAAGTGTTTCAAAGGCTTCTACATAATCATCATCAAAAACAAATGGAACATCTTTTTGCAAGAGATTAGTAAGAGGCCTGGAAATTTTAGACAAGTCTTTAATAAACCTTCTATAGAAACCAGCATGACCTAGGAAACTTCTTATACCTTTGATATCTTTAGGACATGTCATTTTCTCAATAGCATCAACCTTAGCTTTATCAACTTCAATACCTCTTTCAGAAATTTTATTCCCAAGGACTATACCTTCATTAACCATAAAGTGGCACTTCTCCCAATTCAAGACAAGATTAGTCTCTTCACATCTCTGCAAAACTCGATCAAGGTTGCTTAAGCAATCATCAAAAGAAGTTCCGTAAACGGAGAAATCATCCATGAAAACCTCAACAATCTTTTCACAAAAGTCAGAGAATATAGCAGTCATATATCTTTGAAAGGTAGCAGGTGCATTACATAAACCAAAAGGCATACGACGATAAGCATAAGTTCCAAAAGGACAAGTAAAGGTGGTTTTCTCTTGATCTTCAGGTGATACAGGTATTTGAGAGAAACCCGAATAACCATCTAGGAAACAAAAGTGTGTATGCTTAGACAATCTTTCTAACATTTGATCAATAAAAGGTACGGGGTAATGATCTTTTCTAATGGCTTTGTTTAATTTTCTAAAATCAATTACCATCCTATAACCAGTTATAATTCTTTGTGGAATGAGTTCATTTTTATCGTTAGGAACAACATTAATGCCTCCTTTCTTAGGAACACAATGAACGGGACTTACCCATCTACTATCAGCTATGGGATAGATTATACCTGCTTCCAGAAGCTTTAATATTTCAGTTCTTACCACATCCTTCATTTTAGGATTCAGCCTTCGTTGGTGGTCGACAACTGGTTCAGCATCAGGCTCCATATTAATTTTGTGCTGACATAGAGTGGGACTAATGCCCTTAAGATCATCAAGAGTATATCCAATAGCAGCATGGTGCTTCCTCAGAGTTTTTAGTAATCTCTTCTCTTCATGCTCTGAAAGGTTAGCACTAATAATAACATGATATATCTTCTTTTCATCTAGATAAGCATATTTCAATGTATCAGGCAATTGTTTCAGTTCGAATACAGGGTCACCCTTAGGTGGAGGAGGGCCTCCAAGAGTTTCAATAGGCAAATTGTGTTTAAGGATAGGTGGTTGATCAAAGAACATCCTATCTATTTCATTTCTTTTATTCATGTGCATATCATTTTCATGGTCTAGCAAATATTGTTCTAACGGATCAGTAGGAGATACGGCAATAGAAGCAAGACCAATAATTTCATCTTTACTAGGCAATTCTTTATCATAAGGTTGTCTACGAAACTTGGAGAAATTAAACTCATGAGATATACCATCAAAATTAACACTAACAGTTTCTTTAGCGCAAACAATCTTGGCATTAACAGTGTTCAACAAAGGTCTACCAAATATAATGGGACAAAAATTATCTTATGGAGAACCGAGGACTAGAAAATCAGTAGGGTATTTTATTTTTCCACACAAGACTTCAACATCTCTAATGATCCCAAGCGGCGTAATGGTATCTCTATTTGCAAGCTTAATAGTAACATCAATGTCCTCTATTTCAATAGGTGTAATATCATTCATAATTTCTTGATATAAGGTAAATGGAATAGCACTCACACTAGCACCCAAATCACATAAGCCATGATAACAATGATCTCCTATTTTAACAGAGACAACAGGCATGCCTACTACAGGTCTGTTTTTATCTTTAGGATCTGGTTTACAATTCTAGCTGCTTCATCACAGAAGTAAATAACATGCCCATCTATATTATCGACCAAGAGATCTTTAACCATAGCAACATTAGGTTCAACTTTAATTTGTTCAGAGGGTCTAGGTGCTCTAATATTACTTTTGTTAACCACAGTTGAAACTTTAGCATGTTCCTTAATCCTAACAGGAAAAGATGGTTTCTCAATATAAGCAGTAGGCACAACTGGATCAACATGGTAAACAATTGTTTCTTCTTTAACACTAACGCATTCCTCAATCTTTTCTTTAACAGGGGGATGATATTTAAATCATTTCTCCTTAGGGAGATCAACATGAGTAGAAAATGATTCACAAAAGGAGGCTACTATCTCAGAGTCAAGTCCATATTTAGTGCTAAACTTATGAAAAGCATCGGTATCCATAAAAGATTTAACACAATCAAACTCAAGTGTTATACCTGACTCATTACCTTTGTCGAGTTCCCAATCTTCAGAGTTGCGTTTAATTCTTTCCAGAAGATCCCATCTGAATTCAATAGTTTTCTTCATAAAGGAGCCAGTCGAAGAAGAATCAAGCATGATTTGATCATCATGAGAAAGCCGAGCATAAAAATTCTGTAAGATAATTTCTCTTGAGAGCTCATGATTGGGGCATGTGTACATCATGTACTTAAGCCTCCCCCAAGCTTGAGCGATGCTTTCTCCTTCACGAGGCCAAAAATTATATATATAATTCCGATCACGATGAACCAGATGCATAGGATAAAACTTTTGATGAAATTCCAATTTCAATCGGTTCTAATCCCACGTTCCAATATCATCACATAGCCTATACCATGTCAATGCCTTTCCCTTCAAAGATAAAGGGAAAACCTTCTTCTTAACTTCATCTCCGGGTAAACCTGCAAGCTTAAATAATCCACAAACTTCATCCACATAGATTAGGTGCATATCATGATGTATTATTCCATCTCCTGCATAAGGATTACCTAGCAGTTTCTCTATCATACTCGAAGGAATCTCATAATAAATATTTTCAGTAGGTGCAGTAGGTTGGGGAGCAACTCTTTGTGCTTCCGGTCGAGGTGAAGATACCCCGAACAAACACCTCAAAGGATTACTTTCCATAGTGACAAGTGACAGTAAATTTTAGCACGTAATATAAATGTTTCCTTACCAAATTCCACTCACCAAAGGCGCTTCACTCCCCGGCAACAGCGTCAGAAAAGAGTCTTGATGACCCACAAGTATAGGGGATCAATCATAGTCCTTTCAATAAGTAAGAGTGTCGAACCCAACGAGGAGCAGAAGGAAATGACAAGCAGTTTTTAGCAAGGTATTTTCTGCAAGCACTGAAATTATCGGTAACGAGTAGTTTGATAGCAAGATAATTTGTAACAAGTGACAAGTAGCAATAGTAACTAAGGTGCAGCAAGGTAGCCCAATCCTTTTGTAGCAAAGGACAGGCCGAAATGATCTCTTATAATAAGCAAAGCGTTCTCGAGGACACATAGGAATTTCATCTAGTCACTTTCATCATGTTTGTTTGATTCGCGTTCGCTACTTTGATAATTTGATATGTAGGTGGACCGGTGCTTGGGTGTTGTTCTTACTTGAACAAGACTCCCACTTATGATTAACCCCTCTCGCAAGCATCCGCAACTACGAAAGAAGAATTAAGATAAATCTAACCATAGCATTAAACATATGGATCCAAATCAGCCCCTTACGGAATAGCGCATAAACTAGGGTTTAAGCTTCTGTCACTCTAGCAACCCATCATCTAATTACTACTCCATAATGCATTCCCTTAGGCCCAAATATGGTGAAGTGTCATGTAGTCGACGTTCACATGACACCACTAAGAGAATCAACAACATACATATCATCAAAATATCGAACGAATACCAAATTCACATGATTACTTATGACAAGACTTCTCCCATGTCCTCAAGAACAAAAGTAACTACTCACACATCATATTCATGTCCAAGATCAGAGGGGTATTGAATAGCATAATGGATCTGAACATATAATCTTCCACCAAATAAACCAACTAGCATCAACTACGAGATGTAATCAACACTACTAGCAACCCACAGGTACCAATCTGAGGTTTTGAGACAAAGATTGAATACAAGAGATGAACTAGGATTTGAGATGAGATGGTGCTGGTGAAGATGTTGATGAAGATTGGTCCTCCCACGATGAGAGGATCGTTGGTGATGACGATGGCTTCAATTTCCACTTCTCGGAGGGAAGTATCCCCGGCGGAATCGCTCCGCCGGAGAGCAAAAGTGCTCCTGCCCAAGTTCCGCCTCGAGACGGCGGCGCTCCGTCCCGAAAGTCTTCTTCTTATTTTTTCTAGGGCAAATGGGCTTATATACCAGAAAATGGGCACCGGAGGCTGGCCAGGGGCTCCACAAGCCACCAGGGCGCGCCTGGGGGGGTGGCACGCCCTGGTGCCTCATGGGCACCTGGGTAGCCCCCTCTGGTACTTCTTTTCTCCAGTATTTTTTATTTATTCCAAAATAAATCTCCATGAAATTTCAGCTCATTTGGAGATGTGCATAATAGGTGTCTCTGCCATAGCTTTTTCAGGTCCAGAATTCCAGCTGCCAGCAATCTCCCTCCTTATGTAAATCTTGCATATTAAGAGAGAAAAGGCATTATAATTGCTCCACAAAGTGTTATATTGATTAAAAACACTATAAATAATAGTAGGAAAACATGATGCAAAATGGACGTATCAATTATGAACATGTGTATCACTACGATCGAGATTCAACAAGAGTAAACCATTCAACAAGGGTGCATGACCATAAAAGATATTATTCATATAAATAGAACAACCGTTATTCTCTGACAAATGAATAACCGTCTCACAATAAACAAGATCCAGATATAATGTTCATGCTTAACTCAGGCACCAAATAACAATTATTCAGGTTCAAAACTAATCATGGAGGTAAACGTAGAGGGAGCGTGCCGACGGCGACCACATCAACCTTGAAACCATTTCCGACGCGCATCGTCACCTCATCCTTAGCTAGTCTTCATTTATTCCGCAGCTCCTGTTTCGAGTTACAAATATTAGCAACTGAACTAGTATCAAATACCTAGGCGCTACTACGAGCACTAGTAAGGTACACATCAATAACATGTATATCAAATATACCTTTGTTGACGTTGCCAGCCTTCTTATCTACCAAGTACTTGGGGTAGTTCCGCATCCAGTGACCATTCCCCTTGCAATAGAAGCAATCAGTCTCAGGTTTGGGTCCAGCCTTGGGTTTCTTCATGGGAGTGACAACTGGCTTGCCATTCTTTTTGAAGTTCCCTTTCTTTCCCTTGCCTTTCTTCTTGAAACTGGTGGTCTTGTTGACCATCAACACTTGATGCTCTTTCTTGATTTCTACCTCCGCGGCTTTAAGAATCGCGAAGAGCTCAGGGATCGTCTTTTCCATCCCTTGCAAATTATTGTTCATCACGAAGCCCTTTTAGCTCGGTGGCAATGACTGGAGAACTCTGTCAATCGCTACTTCATCCGGAAGATTAACTCCCAACTGGTTCAAGCGGTTGAAGTACCCAGACATCTTGAGTACGTGCTCACTAGCGAAGTTGTTCTCCTCCATCTTGCAGCTAAAGAACTTGCCGGAGGCTTCAAACCTCTCGACCCGGGCGTGAGCCTGAAATACCAATTTCAGCTCCTGGAACATCTCATATGCTCCGTGGTGCTCAAAACGTCTTTGGAGCCCCGGTTCTAAGCCGTAAAGCATGACGCACTGAACTATCGAGTAGTCATCAGAACGTGCCTGCCAGACGTTCATAACATCTGCAGGCGACGCTTGAGGGGGTGCATCACCAAGCGGTGCATCAAGGACATATAATTTCTGTGTAGCAATGAGGATAGTCCTCAAATTACGGACCTAGTCCGCATGGTTGCTTCCATCATCTTTCAACTTAGCTTTCTCTAGGAACGCATTAAAATTCAGGGGAGCTACCGCGCGAGCCATTGATCTACAACATTAATTTGCAAAGACAATTAGACTAAGTTCATGATAATTGGTTCTGTTAATCAAATTACTAAAGAACTCCCACTTAAATCAACATCTCTCAAGTTGTCTAAGTGTTACATGATCCAAATCAACTAACCCATGTCCGATCATCACGTGAGATGGGGCAGTCATCAATGGTGAACATCTCCATGTTGATCATATCTACTATATGACTCATGTTCGACCTTTCAGTCCTCCGTGCTCCGAGGCCATGTCTGTACATGCTAGGCTCGTCAAGTTTAACCCAAGTATTCCGCATGTGTAAAACTGGCTTACACCCGTTGTATGCGAACGTAGAGTCTATCACACCCGATCATCACGAGGTGCTTCGAAATGATGAACTTTCGCAGCGGTGCATACTTAGGGAGAACACATTTTATCTTGAAATTATGTGAAGGGATCATCTTATAATGCTACCGTCGTCCTAAGAAAAATAAGATGCATAAAAAATATAAACATCACATGCAATCAATATGTGACATGATATGGCCATTATCATCTCGTGCTTTTGATATCCATCTCCAAAGCACCGGCATGATCTCCATCGTCACCGGCATGACACCATGATCTCCATCATCGTGCCGTCATGTTGTTGTCTCCGCCAACTATTGCTTCTACGACTATTGCTAACGCATAGCGATAAAGTAAATCAATTACATGGCGGTTAATAGTTGACACGCACGTCATACAATAAATTAAAGACAACCCTATGGCTCCTACCGGTTGCCGTACTCATCGACATGCAAGTCATGAACTTATTACAAAACATGATCATCTCATACATCTACATATATCACATCACGTTTTGGCCATACCACATCACAACATGCCCTGCAAAAACAAGTTAGACGTCCTCTACTTTGTTGTTGCAAATTTTACGTGGCTGCTATAGGCAACTAGCAAGAACCGTTCTTACCTACGCAAAGCCACAACGGTGATAGTCAAGTTGCCTTTTAACCTTCTACAAGGACCGCTAATGTCAAATCGAATCCAACTAAAGTAGGAGAGACAGACACCCGCCAGTCACCTTATGCAATACAAGTTGCATGTCAGTCGGTGGAACCGGTCTCTTGTGCGAGGACAAGTAAGGTTGGTCCGGGCCGCTTCATCCCACAATACCGCTGAATCCAAATAAGACAAATAGAGGTAAGCAATCTGAACATCAACGCCCACAACTTCTTTGTGTTCTACTCGTGCATATACATCTACGCATAGACCTAGCTCATGATGCCACTGATGGGGAACGTTGCATGAAAATCAAAAAAATTCCTACGAACACCCAAGATCTAATCTAGGAGAAGCATAGCAACGAGAGGGGAAAGTGTGTCTACATACCCTTGTAGACCAAAAGCGTTAATGATCTAGAGATCGTGGTTGGCGTAGTCGTACTCGCGTCGTGATCCAATCCGATCCAAGCACCGCACGTGCGGCACCTCCAAGTTTAGCACACGTTCGGCTCGGTGACGTATGCTCCTTCTTGATCTGGCAAGAGAGGGAGAATAGGTAGATGAGATCTGAACCAACACGACAGTGTGGTGGTGGTAATGGCAGCGGAACACCGACAGGGCTTTGCCAAGCGCTGACGGGTTGAGGTGGAGGCTTATCGGGAGAGATAGGAGGCTTGGGTTTGGTGTGTCCAGCCCTTGCGCCCCCTCCCCACTATATATAGGGGTGTGGGAGGGCTGGGGGCACAGACCTAGCCCCTCCTCCAAGGAGGGGAGGCGGCCAAGGGAGGAAACTTGCCTCCCAAGCCAAGTGGACTCCCTCCCACTTAGGGTTTCTCCTTCCCAGGCGCATGGGCCTTGTGGGGGCTGGTGCGCCTGGCCCAATAAAGCCAAGGTTCCCCCACAGCCCATGCATGCCCTAGGGGCTGGTGGAATCCACTTGTGGACTTCCGGACCCCTCCGGAACCTTTCGGAAGCTTCTGGAACCTTCCCGGTACAATACAAAAAAAACAGATTTTTCCGGAACTCCGACAACAACTTTCCATATATAAATCTTTACCTCCGGACCATTCCAGAGCTCCTCGTGATGTCCTGAATCCCATCCGGGACTCCGAACAACCTTCGGACTTTGCCATATGAATATCTCAATACTACCCTAGCGTTACCGAACGTTAAGCGTGTGACCCTACGGGTTCGGGAATATGCAGACATGACCGAGACTCTTCTCCGATCAATAACCAATAGCGGAACCTGGATGACCATATTGATTTCCACATATTCAATGAAGATCTTTATCGGTTGAACCACGATGTCGAGGATTTAGTTAATCCCGTATACAATTCCCGTTGTCCGGCGATATGTTACTTGCCCGAGATTCGATCGTCGGTATCTCCATACCTAGTTCAATCTCGTTACCGGCAAGTCTCTTTACTCGTTCTGTAAGACAGGATACCGTGACTAAACTCATTAGTCATATGCTTGCAAGCTTCTTGTGATGTTGTATTACCGAGAGGGCCCAGGGATATCTCTCCGTCACACGGAGCGACAAATTCCAGTCTTGATCCATGCAACTCAACAGACACCTTCGGAGATACCTGTATAGAACCTGTATGATCACCCAGTTACGAAGTGACGTTTGATAGCACACAAGGTATTCCTCCGATATCCGGGAGTGACATGATCTCATGGTCGAAGGAACAGATACTTGACATGAGGAAAGCTATAGCAAATAAACTAAACGATCTGATGCTAAGCTTACGGTTGGGTCTTGTCCATCACATCATTCTCCTAATGATGTGATCCCGTTATCAAATGACAACTCATGTCTATGGTTAGGAAACCTTAACCATCTTTGATCAACGAGCTAGTCTAGTAGAGGCTCACTAGGGACATGGTGTTGTTTATATATTCACACATGTATTTAAGTTTCCGGTCAATACAATTCTAGCATGTATAATAAACATTTATCATGAACAAGGAAATATGATAATAACCAATTTATTATTGCCTCTAGGGCATATTTCCAACAAGAAAAGTGACAAATCGGTGTCAAATTTTATGCCCCAATAATAATCCAACGTATATTGTTTTCAGATGGACGTCAAAAGATCTGATAAGATCCCGGTGTTCATGACGCCACAAATTAATTTTCCCTGCGAGAGGGCGCACGCAGGCGCAACCGAAACCACCATATGACTGTGGCCCCGAATGTGCCCGCACCCGCGGTCCACCCGTCAAGGACCCCTGAGGTCATCCGTCCAGGTGCACGCCGTCCAAGCAGATCAGACGACACAGAGAACCCCAGGGATGCGCCCGTAGCACACCAACACTAAACGGCCGGCGCAGAGGGCCTAATCGTCCACGAATGCTGTTAGGAGGCGGGTACTCTTGCATCCTTTATTGGAGTAAAGGCCGACAAAGAGGCCCCAATTAACATTTGGTGTTCGACCATATCCGCAAGACACTCAACTCCAATCACGCTACTCGAGGCGGACCTAGTCAAAGGTTGATTCCACAACAACAATATATACTTAAGTCCAAACATTGATTGCATTTATTTAAATATTTTGTTCTCTTCATACATCTGTCTCGCGATAATGATGATCATCTGCATCATCGGTAGACCCTTTTATCCCATTTATCACGCAACATAACACAAGTATTGTTCTACCTTTGTTCTGTTGTGTGACAAGTGTGATAAAAGGGTGTGGTAATGAGGTAGATCATCATCATCATGAGGCAAATGTATGAAGATTACAAAATAATTAAATACATGCCACCATTGTTTAGATTTAACTATTATTGAATGAATTGATTAAAACTATTCATGAAAAGATAGGCAATTCCTATAGTGTTCAACTATCACACTAGTGCGGTAAGAGACGGAGGGAGAAATCATAATATTAGCACGTAATTATAAATCCTCCATGCAAGCTTCGGTTGACAATTCCTTTAGTGTTCAACTATCACGTGTGAAGATCATTAACATTAATGTGACACACATAAATTCGATCTGCCCGGATGCTGATAGGGTGACCCGGGTCTCCCCCTCGCACGTGGGGCACCACACGGGGTAGCGCACAAGGGCACGACCGAAATGACCACATGATGGTGGCCCTGGTCGCACCCGCAGTCCTCCCGTCTTGGACCCTCACTAGTAGAAAACAGGGCTTTGGTCCAGCCCTGAAAAGCCCATTAATCCCGGTTCACTCACGAACCGGGACCAATGGGGGCATTGGTCCCGGTTCGTGAGGCCAGGGCGCCAGCCGGGCCTCGTGGGCCATTGGTCCTGGTTCGTCTGACCGCTTTGGTCCTGGTTCCAGACACGAACCGGGACCAATGGGCCTCGCTCCTGGCCCACAACCATTGGTCCCGGTTTGTGGCTGGAACCGGGACCAAATGATGTCCTTTAGTCCCGGTTCCAGCCACAAACCGGGACCAATGGTCGG
Source organism: Elymus sibiricus (assembly GCA_039707655.1). NCBI lineage: Eukaryota > Viridiplantae > Streptophyta > Magnoliopsida > Poales > Poaceae > Elymus > Elymus sibiricus. The sequence goes on along the minus strand of CM077672.1, from coordinate 90,383,446 downwards.
CCTATATATACTCCCCTGCCCGCGAGGAGAGCAGTGCACTGCTCTATTTTTTTGGCCAGCCGTGGGAGAGCTTTGTGGTGCTCTAGCTCACCTCCTATGCACATGAGGTGTTCGATGAAATGCCCGAGCCACACTTAAGCTTTCTCCTCTCGAAGCTCCTTGTCCAAGCTCCATTTTCCTCAAGATTTGTCTAGGTTTGGCGGTCCGTCCTGTCCCGTCCCCGTCCTCACCGTCGTCGATCGCCCGCGCCCATCTCGGCGCCGGCACCACCGTGGTTAGCCTCTTCTTCTTATCTTCTTTCTAAAAGAAAAAAGTTCTTACTTGTATGATTTAGATAGATACTTGTGTAATTTTCTTACTTTTATTATTGCTTGTTATTATATAGTGCGATGGTGACCGGCAATGGACCGGCAATGGATGTACGGTGACCGACGCACCTCCGAGTATATTAAGGGCCTGCATAATTTTCTCGAAGTGGCTGAGGCAAACAAGCAGAATGGTTTTATGCATTGTCCATGTACTGTCTGTGAGAATACGAAGGCTTTCTCCAACTCTAAAACCCTTCACTTCCACCTGCTTGAGAAGGGTTTTATGCCACACTATAATGTTTGGACCAAGCACGGAGAAAGAGGGGTTATGATGGAAGACAACGAAGAAGAAGAGGATGATGGCAACTACCCGCCCCCTGAATACGGTGATGCTGCAATGGGGAAAGCTGAAGATCAAGAGGAACCAGACGATGTGCTCGATGATGATCTTCGCCGGGTCATTGTTGATGCACAGAGAGAATGCGAAAGTGAAAGGGAGAAGTTGAAGTTCGATCGCATGTTAGAGGATCACAAAAAATGGTTGTACCCAAATTGCGAAGATGACAACAGAAAGCTCGGTACCACACTGGAATTGCTGCAATGGAAGGCAGACAATGGTGTAAATTTTGAACACACAAAAATTGATGATGTGGCTTTGAATGGTTCATTTTGAACACACAAAAAGTCTGGAGTTCAAATAAGTTCAAAAAAATGAAATACCTTTGTAACAGATGAGTTTTCGTCCGAAACCCTCATACTTCGAAAGAGATTGTCCGTTTTGTACACGAAGTGCATCTAGTTTTTGCCGTAACCCTCTGATCTTTTTAGCACATGCTATTTGGGTGAAATGATGATACCATGCCAACTTTCAACCTTTTCAGAGTTCATTTGTAGTGTTTTTCAATTTCAGGGTCATTTAGCTCAAAGAATGAACTAATAGCAAAAAGAATGAACTAGAAAACTTTTATGAAACTCTAATAGCAAAAAGAATGAACTAAAAATAATCAATTAAAATATTCTGTTATGATCAACTAAAACAAAACTATAATATTCTTCAATAGCAAAAAGAATCAACTAAAAAGCTTTTATAAAACTCTAATAGCAAAAGGAATCAACTAAAAAGCTTTTATAAACCTCTAGTATTTTTGAAACTAAAATTATATAAAATTTATGCAACTAAAATTATCAAAGAATTTTTTGTTCAAAACATTAATAGCAAAAAGAATTTTCATAAAGAAATTTTTTGTTAGAAACTTTAATAGCAAACTAAAATAACCAAATCTGTTTTTGATTAAAATAGACATTTAAAATAACCTAAAACTTACCAAATTGAATATAATGATAAAACACGGTAATATTAAATAGCAGGAAAAAGTTTCACTCAAAAATCTATTTTTTTAGTAAAGTTATTCACAAACTAGTGATTCACACAAATTTCAAAAAATTCTAATTTAAACTATTCAAATTTGAAAACTAAAGGCACTAACAGAAAGTTTATAATTTTTGTGAACTAAAAGCAAAAAGAATCACTGAAAAACAGTAAGTAGGAACAAAATAAAATAAATAAAGCAAAAAACAAAACAAAAAACTGGATTTTTTTTAAAATGCCACCTACTGGGCCGCCACGGCCTGAATACGACTTGAAACCCAACCAGCTTGTTGGGCCAGGATTCAGGCCCGCAAAAGGCCCAATAGGCCCACAGGCAGTGACAGATTAGGCCCGGAGGCCTGCAGTTGAGAGGAGCTCGAGAGGGTATGCGCAGAAGCGCTTATAAACCACTCTCGAGCTCTCTCGGCTAGCGAGGTGGGACTAAAAATTTGGCCCCGGGCAGCACCACCCTTTGGTCCCGGTTGGTGCCACCAACCGGGACTAAAGGCTTTGCTATATAAGCCAACACTTAGGAATTTTTCCCCAAATTCTCACATCTCCCCCGACGCCGCCCGGCTGCTCCTCGTCGCTGTCGCCGTCGCCGCCCGCTCCTCGTCGCCATCGCCCTCTCCCATCGTCGCTGTCGCCGTCGCCCTCTCCCATCGTCGCTGTCGCCGTCGCCACCCAGCCCCGTCGCCGCCCGCTCCTCGTCGCCGCGCCTCCTCGTCGCCGTCACCCTCTCCCATCGCCGCCCCCAGTGAGCACCCCGCCTTCCCCCGAGCCCTCGCCGTCGCACCCTCCTCCCCGTCTCCGCGCGCGTGCCCCTCTGAGCCTGCCGTCCTCGTCGCCGGCCTCAAGCCATCGCCGCGCCCCCCCAGTGAGCCCCCCTTCCCATGGTCCCCTGCTCCCCGTCGCCGCGTGCCCCCGAGCACACCTTGCTCTGCCACTGCTCCATGGTCGCCGGCAGCCCCCGTTGCTATGTTTTTTTATGAGATGTATATTTTCATGTGGAGATAGATGATGATGTTGATAGATAGATAAATGATTTTGTTGATATATATATATAGTTCATTATGTTAGATAATTTGATGAAATGATGATATATATATAGATGATATGATGATATATATATGATGCTCTGTTGGAAACAATTAATTTTTCTGTTGTTGATATGATGATATATATATATATGATATGATATGATGATATATATATATATATATATATAGATGAGATGTATGTTCATGTGGAGATGAGATAGATAGATAAATGGTCATGTGGAGATGATATGTATGTTCATGTAGAGATGAGATAGATGTATGTCCTCGTCGCCGGCCTCGTCGGACATGACATGAGGGGTGAGCGTCGTTGTCGTCTACCCCCTCCCCGATAACTTCAACATGAGGGGGGACGTCGGACATGACATGAGGGGTGAGCGTTGTTGTCGTCTACCCCCTCCCCGATAACTTCGACATGAGGGAGGACGTCGGACATGACATGAGGGGTGAGCGTCGTTGTCGTCTACCCCCTCCCCGATAACTTCGACATGAGAGGGGACGTCGGACATGACATGAGGGGTGAGCGTCGTTGTCGTCTACCCCCTCCCCGATAACTTCGACATGAGGGGGGACGTCGGACATGACATGAGGGGTGAGCGTCGTTGTCGTCTACCCCCTCCCCGATAACTTCGACATGAGGGGACGATGGCCTACCGATTGAACCCAAGCGGACCAAGGACGCATTTGCTGCTCAGTGCAGAGTTATTGTTAGGGACAACATCCCAATTAGCATCAAGCAATGGAATAAGCCTAAGGACGACACCCATGAAGGTGATTATGTCACCGATAGACAGAAAGATGATCTTTGGACCGCGCTGAAGGCAAATTTCACCCTACCGCCAGAGGAGGATCCAAACAAGCCAGTTATAGAGCCACTGGTCAAGGCGTGTGCTCTTAAGAAGATGGCAGATCTATTCAGGAGGTGGAAGAATGAGTTGAAATCAAAGTTTGTCGACAAAGGGAAGACTCCAGAATTCACCGGCCGATTTGAGAAGATAAGAGATCACTGGCCCGCATTTGTGGCCTACAAGACATCGGACAAGAGTAAGAAAATGTCAGAGACAAACAAGAACAACGCTGCAAAGAAGCAGTATCACCATCACACGGGGTCAGGTGGCTACCTCAAAGCCCGGCCGTTGTGGGACAAAGCTGAGAATGACCTGATTGCTAAAGGGGTCGTACCACAGACATTGAACTGGCTAGACCGTTCAAGGACTTGGTTCTTCGGAGTTGGGGGAACTTTAGACCCTGAAACAGGGAAGTGCCGTTGGACAGACGAGCAACTTGCAATACCCGTCACGAAGCTTCAGGAGTATATCACCGCAGCGCAGGAAGGGACGTTCATTCCCGACAGAGAGAAGGAAGAGCTGACTGAGGCCTTAGGGAATGCTGAGCACCCTGGACGAACACGAGGCACACTAGGCTCCGTTCCGTGGAAGGTTGGGTTTCCCGACGCAGGCGGTTACAGATGCCGGGAGAGTAAGAGGAAAGCGGAGCTGAGCGAAATTCAGAAGCTCAATGCAAGACTACAAAAGCTAGAGGAAGCTGAGAGCCAGCGAGCTGCCGGCCAACCATCTCAGTGGCACGAAGCTACCCCAGAAAAGCACAAATCTATGACCCTCGACAAAACAATCTTGACTTGCTACTGTCTGTAAGTACTACTTCTGTAAGTAAGTCTCTCTCTATATATAGCTCAACTCTTTCATTGCATGTATATATAATTATCCTCACTATATTATGCAGATTGAAGATCGTCGAATGCAGAAAAGCACAAATCTATGTCATTGGGTTCATTAACCCAAATATCATACATGAGTTTACGGTTAAAAACAATGTCACACAAACCGAGGACAACTTGCTACAATCGTTGCTTAAAAATCAAAACAAAGAGACAATACTCTTTCCTTACAACTTCAAGTGAGTGTTACTGTCTTGTGCATATTCGGTTTCCCTTATTACTCGAGGCTATAGTAATGTAATTGATGAGTTATGCATGCGTGCGCAGGTTCCACTTTATTCTGCTAGAGATTAAGCTTGAGCGGGGAGTAGTAATCGTCTTAGACTCGAAACGAAAAGATCCCCAGGAATATGCGGACATGACTGAAATGCTCCAGAAGTAAGTTCAATCGATCATTATCGCATCATATCGGCAACTTTGTTCATTTCCTGATATCAAGTAATTATTTTCTTTGTCTGGCAGGGTTTGGAAAGAGTTCACCGCAATTGTTCCGGCACTGCCGAGGGAGCTGCGATTTACACACCCGAAAGTAAGTACTACTAGCTAGTTCCGCGCATCTCCCATTGATTCTAGTTTCATCAATACCATTTATCATGCTTGATTATCAGTTTGATTGAACTCTATTTCTCGTAAAGTGCTTGTGGCAGGAAACCGGGAATGATTTTTGTGGATACTACGTTTGCGAGTTCATCTACAACGCGACGACCCCTAAGCGGGGCTACTCTGAAAAACAATTTCAAGTGCGTAAGCAATAATATTCACAATTTTATTTTATTACCATGATTTGTGTTGAGTTTCATTCATATATATGTATTGACCCCCTTCTTCAAATTAGATGTGGCAGATGTGGGATGAACTCCTACCACATGATCGCATACGAGCAATTCAAGAGGAATTGGCGGGATTCTTTCTTGACCACGTCATAAATAAAGCCGGAGAATACCATCTGGAATTTGACATTAGATGTTAGGGATTGTAAGAGATCTTATATTGTATATATGTAGCTAGTAGCGTCGGATAGATATACGAAAACTTGTTGTTCGACCAATCTCTCGGAGAAAGAGAGGTCGATCACTTCTCTCTGTATATGTTCATGACGATCTTGTGTACTTAATGGTTCCTTCATTTGCTTACTAGCTAGCGTGTCGAGTTCTCTCTATAGTAGCTACCGTTGACCAAGCACGGAGAAAGAGAGGACACTTCTCTCTATTAGCTAGCTAACACAATATGAAACCCCTAAATTAACCCTCCAAAACCCCCTAAACCCCCCCTTTCAAAAAAAAAACCCCAGCTCCTGCCAGATGCTGACGCGTGGATGCTTTTTGGTCCCGGTTGGTGTTACCAACCGGGACTAAAGGTCCTCCTGCCTGGGCTCCCCGCAGCGGCCACGTGGAGGGCCTTTGGTCCCGGTTCGTAAGCAAACCGGGACTAAAGGTTTTGGGCTTTAGTCCCAACCCTTTAGTCCCGGTTCCAGAACCGGGACAAATGGGCCTCTGGAACCGGGACAAATGGCCCTTTTTCTACTAGTGCCTTAAGGCAGGTCGTCCGGGTGCGGGCCATTCGGGCAGATCGGACGGTGCAGAGAGCCCCTGGGAGCTAGTCGCAGGAGGCCAACATGAAACACACGGCGGGGATGGCTTCCTCGCCGAGCCGTGCGCACGCGTCTGGCCTGCTGGGGTGAGCGACGCACCCCGCCCGGGGAAAAAGAATCCATGGCGTCGTAAACACGGGATCTTATGAGATATTTTGACATCCATATGTACACAATATATGTAGGATTATGATTGAGGCATAAAATCTGGCACCGATTTTCTCACCTTTTTTATACTTAACGCTAGAGTTCTAGACTCGATGACCCTGTTTTTCCAAGCGCTCCTCATTGTTGGTCTTGACTACCAGTGTCATCGAGTGTGGCACTCTTACATTCAGTACAAGAAAAGTGACAAAATCGGTGTCAAATTTTATGCCCCAGTAATAATCCAACGTATATTGCTTTCAGATGGATGTCAAAAGATCTGATAAGATCCCGATGTTTATGACGCCACACATTCTTTTTCCCTGCGAGAGGGCGCACGCGGGCGCGACCGAAACCACCACATGACGATGGCCTCGGCTGCGCCACACCCGTGGTGCACCCTTCATGGACCCCCGAGGCCAACCATCCGGGTCCACGCCGTCCGGGCAGATCGTACGACGCGCAGAGCCCTAGGGAGGCGCCCGCGGCACGCCAATGCTAAACGGATGGTGCTGAGGGCCTTGTCACCCACGGAGGCTGTCAGGAGGCGGGTACTCTAGCATCGTTTATAGGTGTAAAGGCCGACATACACACCCCAATTAACATTTGGTGTTCGGCCATATCCGCAAGACACTCAACTCCAATCACGCTACTCAAGGCGGCCCTAGTCAAAGGTTGTTTCTACAACAACAATATATACATAAGTCCAAACATTGATGGCATTTATTTAAATATTTTGTTCTCTTCATACATCTGTCTTGTGATGATGATGATCATCTGCCTCATCGGTAGACCCTTTTATCAAATTTATCACGCAACATAACACAAGTATTGTTCTACTTCTGTTCTGTTGTGTGACAAGTGTGATAAAAGGGTGTGCTAATGAGGTAGATCATCATCATCATCATCATGAGGCAAATGTATGAAGATTACAAAATAATTAAATACATGCCACCATTGTTTAGATTTAACTATTATTGAATGAATTGATTAAAACTATTCATGAAAATAGACAATTCCTTTAGTGTTCAACTATCACACTAGTGCGATAAGAGGCTGAGGGAGAAATCATAATATTAGCACAAAATTATAAATCCTCTATGCAAGCTTCGGTTGACAATTCCTTTAGTGTTCAACTATCACGTGCGAAGATCATTAACATTAATGTGACACACATAAATTCGATCTGCCCGGATGTTGACAGGGTGACCCGATCCCCCCCCTTCGCACGTGGGGCACCACGCAGGGCGGCGCACAAGGGCATGACTGAAATCACCACATGACGGTGGCCCCGGTCGCGCTCGCAGTCCTCCCGTCATGGACCCCCAAGGCAGGTCGTCCTGGTGCGCGTTGTACGGACAGATTAGACGGCGGAGAGAGCCCCAGGGAGCTAGTCGCAGGATGCCAGCATGAAACAGACGGCATGGAGGGTCTTCTCGCCGAGCCTTGCACATGCGTCTGGCCGGCTGGCACGAGGAATGCACCCCACGCGGGGAAAAAGAATCCATGGCGTCGTAAACATCGGGATCTTATGAGAGATTTTGACATCCATATGTAAATAATATATGCTGGATTATGATTGAGGCATAAAATCTGACACCGATTTTCTCACCTTTTTTGTACTGAACGCTGGAGTGCTAGACTCGATGACACTGATAGTCAAGAACAACAATGAGGAGTTCTTGACGAAACAACGTCAGAAGCATCAGCTAGAGTACAAGGCTTCTCGATGACACTGATAGTCAAGAACAACAATGAGGAGTTCTTGACGAAACAACGTCAGAAGCATCAGCTAGAGTACAAGGCTTCAGATGGTGCTCAATTTAATTTCACTATTCAAGATGGACGCAATTATTTTGGGACATAATATAAAATATGTCTGTGATTGATCCAGTCCCATAATTTTGGAATCCACCTTGAGTACTGAATTAAACTGAGCATCATCTGAAGCCTTGTTATCTACCTAAATCTTCTTACGCCGTTTTGCCAAGAGCTCCTCATTGTTGGTCTTGACTACCACTGTCATCGAGTGTGACACTCTTGCGTTCAGTAGAAGAAAAGTGACAAAATCGGTGTAAAAATTTATGCCCCAATAATAATCCAACTTATATTCTTTTCAGATGGATGTCAAAAGATCTGATAAGATCCTGGTGTTTATGACGCCACGAATTCTTTTTCACTACAAGAGGGAGCACGTGGGAGCGACTGAAACCAGCACATGACAGTGGCCCCGGTTGTGCCCGCACCCGCGGACCACCCGTCATGGACCCCTGAGGTCATCCGTCCGGGTGCGCGCCGTGCAGGTAGATCGGACGACACGAAGAGCCCCAGGGAGGCGCCCGCGGCACGCCAAAGCTAAACGGACGGCGCAGAGGGCCTCGTTGCCCACGGAGGCTGTCGGGAGGCGGGTACTATAGCATCCTTTATAGGAGTAAAGGCCGACATACACGCCCCAATTAACATTTGGTGTTCAACCATATTCGCAAGACACTCAACTCCAATCACGCTACTCGAGGCGGCCCTAGTCAAAGGTTGTTTCTACAACAACAATATATACATAAATCCAAACATTGATGGCATTTATTTAAATATTTGTTCTCTTCATACATCTATCTTGTGATGATGATGATGATCATCTGCCTCATCAGTAGACGCTTTTATCGCATTTATCATGCAACATAACACAAGCATTGTTCTACTTGTGTTCTGTTGTAGTAGATCATCATCGCCATGAGGCAAATGTATGAAGATTACAAAATAATTAAATACATGCCACCAATGTTTAGATTTAACTATTGTCGAAAAAAATTAGAAGTTCCACTAAGCCGATGAGTAGCTAGCAAGGCCTAGTTTATATTCATAATATGGTAGTATTTCGTATTTCGAGCATTTGAAAAACCTTCAAAATTGTTGCGTCTCGTATAGACGTATAGGCTTTTCAAATGAACACGAAACTACTCTTGAAATTTACAGGAATTTCAGAGGAAACAGTTCAACATCTACAAGATTCTGATTTTTTTTTTGTTCTTTCAAACATGGCTTTTCCTTTCAACTAGAAATAAGAAATGCCTTGTTAGTAAAACAATAAACAAAATTCAGCCCGTTAGACATTGAGCTGATTCCTGTGAAACACCTGTAAAATTCATCCAACCATAACTAGTGTAGTCAAGTTATCTGTATTGTTTTCTAGTACTAGTAGTACCAGGAATGCAGCAACACCGTAGAAATTCCGACTGAAATCCTGGTACCAGAAGATCTAAAAGCTCTCACCCATCTATCTGCCAAATGTGATGGGACCTACAGTCGCTAGCACCACTCGGGGAAGCAGCGAGCGGCGCAGAAGAACCTCTCGCTCGCGTCAATCCAATTTTAATGCTGCGACACCCCCCTCCCCATCCTCGGAATCTGTTGCATTCAATACAACTTTCGAAAAACAATCATTTTTCTAATGCGCCCCAGCTACCTAGATCCAGCCAAGGCTCCAAGCCCCATCAGCCAGCACTGTTCGGCCTCCATTAGCGGCACACGAGCTTCTCCGCTCCCTCGCCTCTGTTGATTAGTACCACCAGCGATTAGCGGAGTGCTCACGAAGAGATCAGCAGTGAAGGCGAGGCCTTCGAGCTCGCAATCCCTTTTCTCTGTTGCTGACGCAAGATTACAAAATCCCGCGTTTGTCCTGTTGCCGCTGATTCCGCTGGCGCTCTCGGGAGGGCGGCCATAGAAAGGAGATAAGGAGAAGAAGAAACGGAAAAAATAAAGGCTGGAGGCTTTTGGAGCTCATAATTTTTGGCCTTTCTCTGCGCTCCCCGGGGAGATTTTCCGGCGCTTTCTCTCTTTCTGGGAGGTGGGAGAGAATCCAGCCTCTGAATTCGGCGAGTGAGTTCTTTCCTCCTGCTTTTCGTGTGCAGAGTAGTATTTGGTTTGATTCGCTTCTGCCCCTTATTTTAATGTGCTGATGTGAAGCCTTTTTTGCCTTTTCTAATTCTTGCATCCTTTTCACTACATTTTCTTTGGAGATTCTTCTTGGGACAAACTTGCAGGAATCACCCCAAGTGAAGCTCTCATCGGCCATATCTTGTTGATGTTTCTCTTTCTCTCTGCCTGTCACTTTCCTCCCAATTGTAGGATAATACTACTACACAGGTCTTGGTCTTTTCCCCCCTCAAGATTTGCATCTCTGCTTGTGAGTGAGTCGCCCATGGAGTCGTGGTCAATTCTTGTGAGCTAGGGTAAGATACAAGCAGCAGCTGCAAGCAACGCTGGCTGGAGTGTCCGTGTTCTCTTCTCCTCTGCAACCTTTCTTTCTTCTGCTGGCAAAGTGGCCGTTTTTTCATCCCATTGTGAGGAGTGAGAGCTGCAATTCTTTGGAGTGTAGTTACTCCCACCAGCCATTTCTTGGCACTGGTTTACTCTACTCATTAATTGCCCTAAATTCCGTTTTATGCACTGCTAAAAAATTTGTGCAATCAATGTGAAGCCCCCCGACTGCGCGCATAAAAGGGGGGCAAAGGTGTGAAGACCCAAGAGCATCTCCTGATTGTTTTTCCTGTGCAGCAGTTTCTGGTCTGGTCCAAGGCGAGAGAGTGTTCTTGAGTTGGTGTTGATCCAATGGGCGAGATGAACCACCAGCCCATGGCGCCACCGGTGGGCGTGCCACCGCCCATGGGGATGCAGCCCATGATGAACGCACCGGTCGGCGCGGGCGCCATGCACCAGCCCTACGAGCAGTTCAACCAACTCAACTACTGCGTCCACTCCAATCCTTCTTGGGGTACGGAATCCAATCCTGGCTCCCCTCTAACTCCTCTGCCCGCTTTTACTTCCGCATGTACAGTTCGATTGTGTGCATACAGGACGAAGTAGCAGTCTGATTTCTAGTACTACTACCTACAGATTTAGGCATCTTTAATTTTGGTTTGCAGATGGTTCTTGGTCTTTCTTTTGTTCAAGGCCTATCTCAGATTTCGGTTTGGCTGCGTTCAGTAATGCTCTGTTTTGTAAAGTCCCCATATATAATCGACTTCATTGATGTATCGATTTTGTTGAATCTCCCGTTCATGTAGAAATTATGGCGTTTGTTATTGCATACTTTGTTAATCTGTAAAGGACTGTACCTACTATCCTTGATGTGAATCTGGGATGTTCAATTAGACAGCTAGCAACACTTCTATCAGGTGCTGCTATAAGAGGCAATGTTTTTTCATGGAACAAAAAGAGGAATTGTTGTGATCTGCCACTTTGAAGTATAGAAAAGAAAAGTCTATGTATACCTAATCTTGAAGAAAAGTCTTTGTCTGCATATCTCCTGTAGTATTTTATACTTCTCCTTTGCATATATTTAGGTATGAACAGTATTGCTGGAATTGGTTTACTTGTTTGGATATGATTAGGATGTATGTAGAACTTGCACTTACCCTGTTCTATTATGCCATCATCTTCAGTTCAGGTGGCAGGACTTGCATTCCTCCACTACCTAGTGATGTTGGGCTCTACTGTCATGCTTGTGTCAACTATTGTTCCTGCAATGGGTGGTGGTCCTGTAAGTAGATCAATTTGCTTTACTATTCATAGCATTTTGTTATGCATCAATGTAATTTCCTTTTGAAGATTTAGTGTTGATTCCCTACTGCTTTTGTTGTTCTTACTGACAGGGTGAGAAGGCTCGTGTTATTCAAGCGTTCCTGTTTGTGAGTGGCATTAATACTCTGCTCCAAACACTCGTTGGGACACGACTTCCAACAGTTATGAATGCCTCCTTCGCATTTGTTGTCCCAGTGCTGTCAATAGCCAGACAGTTTAACCCAAACGACTTCGAAAGTAATCACGAGGTAGAGTGGTGCTAATTTGCTCAGTCATAACACTCTTTTATCTGTAATGTTTAACCATGCTCCTTGTCGCGTTTTGGCAAATGTTATTTGGAATGCTAGTTATTTTGAGGATTCATTGATAAATTATCTTTCACATGGTAATATGTACACTTCTAACTATTGAGGCATTTGCAGAGATTCGTTCACACAATGAGAGCAACTCAAGGGGCTCTAATTGTTGCTTCAATCCTCAACATGATTCTTGGATACAGCAGAGCATGGGGGGCATTTGCCAAGTATGCATTCTGGAGTACTAGTTCTTAGACTTCAAATAGTATTATTTTCTTTTCAAGCTATTAATATTCATGTAATTTTACTTCGCAGGAAATTCAGTCCTGTAATTATGACTCCTGTTGTTTGTGTCGTTGGTCTTGGACTATTTCAAATTGGCTTTCCTCAGGTATGATTTCTATATTTTAGCAGAGGACTGAACATTGAGAAAGAAAGAATGGAAACATATAATGTTTATTTTCGATGGTAGGTTGGAAAATGTGTTGAGATTGGGTTGCCAATGCTAATTCTTGCGATTGTTGTGCAACAGGTAACAACTTAAATCTCCTTTTGTATTTTCTGATGGAAATATCGATCAATTTCTATTTTAGTTATGCTATGATTTGTGAAGCTGGCTAGGAACCAACTGTTCAATTTGCTCTATGCAGTATGCGCCACATTACTTCAGACATATCCATGAGCGAACAACCTTCTTGTTTGAGAGGTATTCGTTGCTTCTTTGTATCGGCATTGTGTGGGCCTTTGCAGCTATCCTTACTGCTGCTGGTGCATACAACCATGTTTCGCTCAAGACACAACAGCACTGCCGCACTGACAAGTCTTTCCTTATATCATCTGCACCATGGTATAGCTCTTGAGGATATTTCTTATGAACTAACTTTACGAATCGTAAATGTTTGAAGCAGCCATTTTGCCGAAAAAGGCTTTCGCCCCGCTTTATATATAAAGCAATGATCCATAACAAGCCGATACAAACGCACGCCAACACAACACACACACACCCAAGGCATGATACATCGGTGCTGATCGCAGCAACATCACTTGAAGCACTCAACCGGGAATGCCACCGCGAAGAGATGAAGCCGCATACGACAAACCGTGAGCTCCAAGACGGTGCCTTCAGGAAGGAAACGACACCGGAGCGCCGTCACCGCCGGATCCAAGGATCAGAGTTTCCCCTGGAGCAGCACGACGGGCGATGAGAGCCGCGACGACGCCTTCAAGAAGGGAACGAGCTTCGCCGCCGCCGGTCCGTCCGAAGATAGAGCAGGTTTTCACCCCGGCCAACACTCACCGCCGCCGATCGCCGCACCCCGACTACCACGCCGCCCACACGGCCATGGTCATCGGGCAGCACCAAGCCACGGGCTCTGCCCATGAGCACCGCGCAATCACCTCCAGGGCCGCCGCCCCGGCATCCAAGACCTAGACACCACCTCACCCGAGATCCGGCGCTACCCCAACCAAAGAGACGAGTGAAAAGGAGCCGCCTTTTCCACCCCTGGGCAGCCCCCTGCGCCGAGACCCAAAGGCCGGCCAACACTGGCCTCCATCGCCGCGTCCTGCAGCACCGGGCGCGAGACAAGTTCAGTCTTGCGGCACCGCGTGGGAGACGAGGTCGGTCCTGCTGCACCGTGCGCGAGACGAGCTCGGTCCAACCCACTGTGCGCGAGAGGAGCTCGGTCCTGCCGCACCGGGCGCGAGACGGTTGATGGACCGCAGCTGGGAGCGGGCCAGCCCTTCGACAGAAGTAGTGCCCGAACGCCGAGGAGATGAAGCGAAGGTCGACACGATCCAACCGCAGACGAGCCGACACCGGAGTTAAGCCGGCTGTCGCCGCGGGCAGAGCCGCCGAGCCACCGTGTAGCGCCGCGCCTCCGAGAAGCCACCGCCCGTGCGCCGGACCTCCCCGCGCCGCCGCCCACGGCCGGAGCAACAGCCACGCCAGGCCACTGCCCAACCTGCGCCGCCCATCCCGATCTCGAGCCAGATCCAGGACGCCGGGCCCGCATCCGCCACAACCTGCCGCCACCTGCAGCCCATGCTGTGCCGAGGCCAGATCTGGCCGAACCGCCGCGCCGCCAGCCCGCGTCTGCCGTCCCTGACCTCCAGCACACCCACCACCACCCACCTCCACCAGCCAGAAAGCCCATGGCAGAGGTGGCCGCGCCGCCCTCGGCCCGCGCCGCCGCAGGGCCAGATCCAGCCGACGCAGCCGCATCAGCCCCGTGCGCGCCCTGCCACCACGCAGCCCACCGTGCCTGCAGCAGATCCCCGCGCCGCCGTCCGCAGAGCAGCCGCCGCGCCGCCCTGTCCCGCGCTCCGCGGCGCCCCGGCCCGACAGCGCCGGCCCGCGCCAGCCCCTGCCACGCGAGGGGGTGAGAAAGCCCCGCCGCCGCCGGCGCCGGCCGGGCTTCGCCTGGACGCGCCCTCTGGCGGCGGCGGGAGGAGGAGGAGGAGGGAAGAGGTGGAGAGGCGGCCGGCGGCTAGGGTTCCTCCCCTGCCGCCCGCGGGAGCGCCAGAGGAGGAGGAGAGGGTCCAATTGTTTCTTTTTCATTCAAGCAGCCATTTTTAATCCACTCTTTGCATGCCTGTACTTTCAGGATCAAAATTTCATACCCCTTCCATTGGGGTTCACCAATCTTCACTGCAGGTCATTCATTTGGAATGATGGGTGCTGTGCTTGTTTCATCTTTTGAGGTTAAGACTAATTGGATTTCCCTTTGTTCTATCTTCTTTCGTGCATTCTTTTTGCTAGAGTCTAATTGTGCTATCTTGTGTAGTCAACCGGTGCACACTTTGCAACTGCACGTCTAGCCGGTGCAACACCACCCCCAGCTCATGTTCTTACTCGAAGTATTGGTTTACAGGTGACTGTTATTTCAGAAGTTGTCTTATAAGGGCTAGTGAAATATGGTTATCCATGAATACTTGAATTTGAATGCTTTCCTTTTACTTACAAATGCTTTGACTGGATGTATATGCTAGAGCACAAATAGTTTCAAATACTTTCTATATGATGTGATGATTGGTTGTGCCATACTTTCTTTGACTCTTGTGCGGATTCTTCTGGGCTGCTATTAAAGTGTCTACGTGCAGGGCATTGGGATATTCCTGGCAGGACTGTGTGGTGCTCCAGCCGGTTCATCTGTATCAGTGTAAGGGAACAACTCCCCCCCCCTCGTGCGGCACAGTCACAAGTCATGTGTAGGGTTTTACTATTATAGAATAGTTTCACGCGTAAATGAAACTGAAATGCATTCCTGCATTGTAGGTATGATGATCCAACATTGTAGCTAAGTTTATCTTGGGGCTGGTCGTTGACTTATTATTAGCAACCATAATTGCCTTAAACCAGCTTTTTTCATGCCATCAGAACTTATCACGTAATCTCGAGACTGTTCGTGTCGGAAATATACTTCCATCTACTGTTTAGGCGCTAGTCTGGTGATAACCTCACACAATGAAGAAAGAAAGAGGATGCAAGCAAGAAAAAAGAGTGGAAATGACATACCTGTCTAGGCCAATAGCACCAGAGCCTCCATCCATGGCGCCCGCCACTCCCAACTCTTTCACTACCAGAGCGAGTGATCAATGATGGCTTGAATTATGCGATCCAAGGAGGAGGTGCTTAATGTTGCCCTGACCTCGATGGATCTGGTGGTGGAGAAGGACAGACATGACAAAGGTGGGAGATCTAGCAAGGAGGAGCACGTTCTTTATCGGAGAGCCTTAGTTGCCATCTGGCTAGTAGGACCAATTCCAACTCACCTACAAAATGTGTCAAAACTTCAAATCCAAAAGTTCCAACTCGAAAATCAACTTTGGAATCTAAGATTTGAACTTTACAAGAGTTAAAAGCAAAAGTTCTAATCACAAGCTCAGGTTGTTGTATGCCAAGCTCAGAAGAGCTTGGGACAATGACACTTAGCACCTTAGGAACACCAGACGCACACACTCTTTCTTGCTTGCTCCTTGTTATCCGCCTGAAGTCATGTGAAGCACACCTAGTTGGTCATCCTCCCCATGATGATGACGGAGGCAGAGCAGACTGAGGAACTTCCTCTACCCTCCTCTAATCGACTCGGTTTTGTTACTTTGTTCTAGATCAAGGTATTTGTTATTCTTCATCTAATCGACTCGGTCTTATTGGTATCTAGTTTACTATTCTAGATCTCCATCTAGCTGTTCTCTTTATTTTGCTACTCCTTCCTAAACGTTCCTCTAATCGACTCGATCTTGTTGCTTTGTTCTAGATCAAGGTATTGGTTATTCTTCCTCTCTTATCCTATGTAGCAGCAGGAGGAGGTGACGAGTAGAATAGTAGCAGAGAATAGCTAGATCAGATCTATAGTAAACAGAGAAGGAGACGGGAAACTAACCGGGAGGTGGATTCAGCCATCACAGCACGCCATCGCCATCCCCACCTAGATCTGATTCTTGGGTGGGCCACAAAGGTGCTTTACCGGTAGCGAGTTCTTCTGATCTGGACAAAGCAATAAGACCAAATCTATTAGAGGAAGGATTAGCAAATAAAAGAGAACAACTAGATCAAGATCTAGAGTAGTAAAACAGATACCTTTATCTAGAACAAAGCAGTAAGACCGAGTCAATTAGAGGAATAATAACCGATACCTTGATCTAGAACAAAGCAACAAGACCAAGTCGATTAGAGGAAGGTAGAGGAAGGAGTAGCAAATAAAAGATAACAACTAGATCAAGATTTAGAGTAGTAAAATAGATACCTTGTTGATCTAGAACAAAGCAATAAGACCCGAGTCGATTAGAGGAAGAATAGCTGATACCTTGATCTAGAACAAAGCAACAAGACTGAGTCGATTAGAGGAAGGTAGAGGAAGGAGTAAGCCAAAAAAAGAGAGAACAACTAGGTTGAGATCTAGTCTAGAGTAGTAAAATAGAGGAGACGGGAAACTAACTGGGAGCTGGATTCAACCCTCAGCACGCCATCGCCATCCCTGCCTAGATCTGCTTCTTGGGTGGGCCACAAAGGTGCTTTACCGGTAGCGAGTTCTTCCGATCTAGAACAAAGCAATAAGACAAAATCGATCAGAGGAAGGATTAGCAAAACAAAGAGAACAACTAGATCGAGATCAGTTGTAAAACAGATACCCCGACCTAGAACAAAGCAACAAGACCGAGTCGCAACACGCCATCGCTATCCCCGCCTAGATCTGCTTCCTTGGTGGGTGACAGAGCCTTTACCGATAGCGAGTTCTTCTGATCTAGAACAAAGCAACAGGACAGAGTCGATTGGAGGAAGGTACAGGAAGGAGTAGCAAAACAAAGAGAACAGCTAGATCAAGATTTTGAGTAGTAGAACAAATACCTTGATCTAGATCAAATCAATAAGACCGAGTCAATTAGAGGAAATAATAACCGATACCTTGATCTAGAACAAAGCAACAAGATTGAGTCGATTAGAGGAAGGTAAAGGAAGAGTAGCAAAAAGAAAAAAGAACAACTATTGAGATCTAGAGTAGTAAAATAGAGGAGACGCGAGACTAACCGGGAGGTGGAGTCAGCCATCACAGCACGCCATCGCCATCCCCGCCTAGATCTGCTTCTTGGACTGGCGACAAGGGTGCCTTACCGGTAAGAGGTAGCGAGTTCTTCCCTAGGACGTCGCCGCCGGGTTAGGCTGCTGGTGGCGATGGACTGCGGTTCTCCGTTGGAGAAGTTCTATGGGAAGGGATGAGTTGGGTGCGGCGGTTCAATGAGGAAGGGAGTGAAAACCTAATTTCTCTTTGTGTGTGGCAGCTTTATAAGGAGCGAAGCGAAAATGTAATAGCCCCACCTTCCGAGGTGGCCATCTGGGCTAGTTGGGCCGGCAAAGCAGGCCAACAACCAAGTGAATCAGCAATGGCAAGGAAGTCAGGGTAGAATGTTTCACCTCGACTGTTGTCTTGTGCTTCTAGCATTTCCTTCCCGCAGCCGATGGCGGCCTCGGTTTTGCCGGCCCAACTAGCCCAGATGGCCACCACGTCGCCCACACGACCATGGTGGCCAGCCCGCACTTGAGCCGTCAGCTCCGCCCGCGAGCACCACGTCTCCCACCACCGAAGCCGCCATCCTGGAATCCGAGACCACCCCACCTCCGCAGCCGAGGCACATGAATGCCGCCGACCGAAGACGGGCAAAAGGTGCCACCTTTCGCCCCAAACCGCCCCCATGGTAGGAAGAGGGCCCAGCCAACCGGAACACAGGCAGGGGAAGGTCGCCGGCAGCGGCCGGCCACACCACAACCACTGCCCCACGCTACCGGGGACCAGGGCCACCGTCACGACCCACCTGGCACCTCCAGATTTCGGCGACGGCAAAGGCCGGGAGGCACCCCTGCCTCCCTCCCCGGATCGCCCCTGCCCCACCGGCCGGCCACTGACGCACCATGCGTTGAGCTGCCGTCACCACCTAGCAGGAGCATCCGTCGGCCGACGCACCAAGTACCCGCGCAAAGGAGGGTAAGCTCACCACCATCGCTTGTGCCGCCACCCCCCACTAGCCGACCACCACGGCAGGGGGCGGCCACCTGCGGCCCGCACCTCGCGAAGGCCAGATTTGAGCGCCGCGTCGACGGAGCCCTGCCGCAGACGACGCCCCGGCCACCACTTGTGCCCCTCTACCAGGACGCTCGTCACGGGGCCGCCACCCTTCGGCACCGGCGCGCTGCAACGCCGGTCGCCCAACGTTGCAATCCCCACCAGCCACCAAGTCCCGCGCCGAGGCCGCCATGCGGGGAGACGAGAGAGTCCTCGCCGCCGCCAGAGGCAACCGGGCTTCGCTCGGCCGCGCCCTTCGGCGGCGGCGAGGGAGGAGGGAGAGCTGGAGGGGGGGACCTGGTGGCGGTGGCGACTAGGGTTCCCCCTCGGTCGCGCGCGGGGCGACGCGAGGGGGGAGGGTCTGTGTGATCTCCTCTGGGCTTGACTTACCATTTGCGCCGGGCTGCAGGAGTTGGCAGCCCTGAATGACTGGGAAGCTAAATGCAACTAATCGTTTTTTAGGGATAAATGGAACTAGTCTTCATCTGGTCAATGACTTCATGACTATGGTGCAATTTAACGTTTAAAAAGAAAGTAGTAGTGCAATCTGACGTGGTTCATGCACGCACTGTAATATTGCGACAGGCGTCCATGGATTAGGCCGGGGATTTCTAGTTAGAACTTAGAAATACTATACTGATGATCTTTTAGCACATCACATCTGAATATAAGCCAGTCTATTGTTTCTCAAGACAAAGCTTCCCTTTAGAACTATTTATGCTATGCCTTGTCAACTGCAAGCACTAGACTTATCTTCCTATATAAATGCAGCGAAAACATCGGGCTACTTGGATTAACAAAAGTTGGAAGTAGGAGAGTGATCCAGATATCAACTGGCTTCATGATATTCTTCTCCATATTTGGTAATTGTCTGTTCCCACCTTGTGTTACTGAAGGAAAGAAAAGTAAATTCTGGCTCAAATTTGGGAACTTTCATTCTTGCAGGGAAGTTTGGGGCGTTCTTCGCATCAATCCCGTTGCCAATCTTCGCAGCAATTTACTGCATCTTGTTTGGTATCGTAGGTGAGCCAGAACTTCCTTTTTGTGCTCTTGTATATATGGTTTTTTCACTATATTTGGCCTAACCAATGTATTTTGCTGATACCAGCTGCTGTGGGAATCTCGTTCAGCCAGTTTGCAAACAAAAACTCCATGAGGAACATCTACATCATTGGACTATCCTTGTTCCTTGGCATCTCGATTCCTCAATATTTCGCGGAGTACACCGCTTCTGCTGGCCGCGGACCTGCCCGAACAAATGCAGGATGGGTATGTTAAGCAACCCCCTTTGCATGATTGTTTAGTTATCATCTCAGTTCGAGCCTCGAGTTCCTGGTGTGTGAATTTTTATTTCTAAATTTCATCTCTACGTTCTTCGTTGCCGCAGTTCAATGACATCATCAACACAGTTTTTGCCTCTGGCCCAACGGTGGCGCTGATCGTCGCGTCGCTTCTGGACAACACGCTGGAGCCCTGGGCGAACGAGTCCGACCGGGGGCTCTCATGGTTCACACCATTTCTGCGCCGTCGTAAAGGGTACTCGGACCCTAGGAACGAGGAGTTCTACAGCTACCCGATCCGGGTCCATGACTTGGTTCCGCACCGGTTTCTCTGATTCTAGAAGGGGTGCTGCTAATTATCCTGTGCTGCTGTGCAATGTAAATCCCCTTTGTTCTTGTTAGCCTTTTACCCCCTGTGGCCCGTAGCGATTGGTGCGGTCACAGGTTTCAGCTTAGTGGGATATGGTGCAAGGATGCTAGGACTTCCGTCGTTGCTGTTGTTGGCCGTTTGGGCCAAGGAGTTGGTTACATTTTAGAAAAGTTGGTTACATGGTTGACGTAGAGTTTTATTGTCCGGTCCGGGTGTATGTTGTCTCTGGGGAAAAATGAATGCAAAAGGATAGTACCTCAATTATCGGTTACCGAGGCAGTGATGTGTTTATGAACTTTCAGTGCATGCGTCGGTTTACGAGATCTTCGTGACTAAATTGGCCTGATTTTCTTCTGTTCAAAATCAAAGGCAGGGATGGCAGTTGGTAGGTATACGTATTCTTGTGAACGCCTAGTAATTTCATGGGTTCACATTGTCTCCTTGCGATGTTTTTTGGTTTACATAAAGGAGCAGTCCAAGGAGCAGAACCGCATGAAGGCAGGAGAATGAAGCAGAGTTTTCGTTCGTGCAGGCCACGGCAAAGGCCTGCATCCGACTACTGTGAGATTGTGAGGCATTGGGAATATGGAGCTCTTGTGTCGCCCTGCCAACAGCGCTTCGTTGGGACAAGAATCGCTTTGCTGCTATGGTCGAGGCTGTTGAAACTGCACTAACTGTTAGACTATTACTTGGCCTTCAAGTTTCCTAGCCTAAGTCGGTCTGTAATAGCCTATATAAACTCTTATACGCCGGCATAATACATAATTATTATCGTTCTATTCAACTCAATATGGTATCAGCCTCCCGATCCTAGGGTATGGCTAACCCGCCCACACCGCCGCCACCGCCGCCGCCCGGCTACTTCGAGCGGCGGGCTGCTCTCGCCGCCTCCAAAGCCGCCGCCGCGGCAACATCCTCTTCTACCCTCTCTCTAGCTCCACCATGTCTTCCTCCATCTCTTTCACCGATACAATCTCCAATGTCAGCCCCTATATTCCCATAACCCTCGATCTCAATTCCCACAACTACTACCATTGGCGCCACCTCTTTGAGGTTCATCTTGGGCGCTGCAATCTCCGCTCTCACGTCGCCTCCACCTCTGTTCCTCAACCCCATGATTCCCAATGGGTCAAGGATGATCTCGCCATCATACAATGGATCTACATGCGCGTCTCCACTGAGATTTTTAATCTCGTTTTTCGCGATGCTGCTACTGCCGCCGATCTCTGGGTGGCTCTCCGTCAGTTGTTCCAAGACAACGTCGATGCTCGCGCCAACAACCTTCACACCGAGCTCCGGAACACGGTGCAAGGCGATGCTTCGGTCAGCGTCTACTGCCAACGTCTCAAGGCCATCGCCGACGAACTCCGCGAACTTGGCGACCCCGTCGACGATTGCCAGCTCATCAACATCCTCGTCGTTGGGCTCAGCGAGCGTTTCGAGAAGCAGGCCTCCTTCATCCCCATGATGCGGCCGCGTCCCTCCTTTGCCGAGGTTCGCTCCATCCTCCAGTGGGCCGATCGTGCCCAAACAAACAAGGACGCTCGTCCCCAGGTCTTCACCGCCATGCCCCGTGCACCTGCACCGCCACCTTCTCCATCCCCGGCACCACCAGCAGGCTGGCGTCCCGGCCCTAATTACCGCGGCAAGAATCCCGTCTATCGGCCGCCTCAAACGTGCCCAGCGCCATCGTCCTCGACACCAGCTCCTCCAAGCTCTCCGGCTCCTCCAAGCACTCCGGCGCCTTCAAGTGCTCCGCCCGCCGCTTCAAGCTGGCACCCGTCGCACGACCCCTGGACCGGGCTTGTCCAGGCTTGGCCCATGCCCTGGTCTGCCCCGTCTCCATACGGCGCCCCACCTGCCTATTCTGGTGCCTGGCAGCCCGGTGCTCGTCCACATACAGGTGCCCCTGGGCTTCTTACGCCCCGCCAACCGACGCACGCTTATCATGCTGCTCCGGCGTATGCTCCTTCAATGTACCCTGCTGCCCCATACGCTCCTTATGGCGCTCCATCATCCCACTACGCCGACGGCGGTGCCTACTACACGCCCCCGCCGGCTCTGCTGCCGACACCGCCACAACAGCCTGCCCTACTGCCTACACCGACCTCCACCTCGACGCCGAGCTGGGATCAAGCTACTTTTATCCAGGCCATGAACAATTTTGCTTCCCAAGGGAACTCAAGTACGGATTGGATCTTCGATTCTGGTGCTTCTAGTCATATGTCTGCATCAAGTAATTTGCTGTCCTCTTGCACTACATCTCCTTTTTCTTCCATTACCCTTGGTGATGGTTCTTCTATTCCAATTTATTGTGTTGGTCAAGCTCAAATTCCTTCTCCCACCAAACCACTTCTTCTTCGTGATGTTCTTGTTGCTCCAGCTCTTATTAAAAATCTAATTTCTGTTCGTCAATTTACTCGTGATAATTTCGTTACTGTTGCCTTTGACCCCTTTGGTTTATCTGTGAAGGATTACCAGACCAAGGTCGAGATCGCATGCTTCAATAGCTCCGGTGAACTATACTCGCTCCATGGTGTCCTTGCCGCTACTTCTCCAACATCCATGGTCGCCTCAGTTGATCTTTGGCACCGACGACTCGGCCATCCAAATAAATCTGTTTTATCGTCTCTCCTTAGCGAATTTTCTATACCTTGTAATCAAGATTCTCATAATTCCTCGCTTTGCGAGTCTTGTCAATTAGGAAAACATGTACGTCTCCCCTTTAGTTCCTCTACCTCTACTAGCACTTTTCCTTTTGAATTACTACATTGTGATTTATGGACATTTCCCATTACAAGTGTTTCTGGTTTCAAATATTATCTTGTTATACTCGATGATTATACACACTTTGTCTGGACTTTTCCTTTGCGCAACAAATCTGATGTACACACACTGTTTCTTAACTTTCAGCGAGATGTTTCTGTACACTTCTTCCTTCCAATTCGTTTCATCCAATGTGACAATGGACGTGAATTTGACAATCTTAAGAATCGCACTTTCTTTCTACAACACGACATTCTTCTCCGTTTCTCTTGCCCTTATACTTCTCCTCAAAACGGTAAAGCCGAGCGCTCTCTACGTACAATCAATGACATTGTTCGCACTCTTCTACTTCAATCTTCCATGCCTCCAAAATTCTGGGCTGAAGCCCTCCACACGGCCACCTTCTTACTTAATATTCGCCCCTCAAAAGCCAATCCCAATACCACTCCCTACCTCTCTCTCTTTTTATGTCATCCCAACTACTCCGACATACACGTTTTTGGTTGCCTTTGTTTTCCAAACACTTCTGCCACCTCAGCCAATAAACTTTCTCCACGATCCATTCCATGTGTCCTTCTTGGTTTCTCCGACGAACACAAGGGCTATCGCTGTCTTGATTTACTCACTGGACGTGTCCATGTGTCCCGTCATGTTACATTTGCTGAGCATATTTTTCCTTTCGCCCAACGCACCTCCCCTACACCAACTCCCTCTTTGCCGACCACCTCTTCTCCTCGACGTGCTCTTTTTCCTTTCTATGCTCCCACCGTGGATTCTGCCACGGCACCCAAATCGATCCCAAGCCCTGCCGCGGAAACAGAAACATCCCAAAACCCTGCCGCGGCAGCACCTTCTCCACCCTCCCCTACAGTGCCTCCTGCCGCGGCAGCCGAAATTGCTCACAATCCTGCCGCGCCCGAATCATTATCACCACCACAAGCGCCAGCCCCCATTCACCACCTCCCACGCCTGTCTCATCCGCTGCGCCAGACCCTTCTTCATCACCCACCATACTCCCACCACCTGCGCCACTCCCTCCTCGTGCCATTCCAATTTCTGCACCTCAAAACGATCACACTATGCGCACTCACGGCAAATCTGGTTTCCGTCAACCTCAACAACGTCTAAATCTGTATGCCAATCTCTCTCTTTCTTCCCTTCCAAAATCTTACAAAACAGCTCTTCTTGATCCAAATTGGGCCGCCGCCATGCAAGACGAATATAATGCTTTAATAGAGAACAATACATGGCAGCTGGTTCCTCGCCCCTCTAACACCAATATCGTGTCCGGCAAATGGGTTTTTCGCCAAAAGTTTCACTCTGATGGGAGTCTTTCATGGTACAAAGCGCGCTGGGTATGCCGCGGTTATTCTCAACAACAGGGCATCGATTACGATGAAACCTTCTCTCCTGTTGTTAAGCCCAGCACTATTCGTACTGTTCTCAGCATTGCTGTCTCTTCCACATGGCCTATCCACCAATTAAATGTCAAAAATGCTTTTCTTCATGGCTCCCTTCAAGAAACAGTCTATTGTCAACAACCTCTTGGCTTTGAAAATCCTTCCTATCCCAATCATGTGTGCCTTCTTCAAAAATCTCTTTATGGTCTCAAACAAGCACCTCGAGCCTGGTTTCAACGTTTTTCTTCCTTTATCCAAACCATTGGTTTTACTCCTTCTCTTTCTGACACTTCTCTATTTGTCTACCATAACAATTCCGATGTTTCCGACTTACTTCTATATGTTGATGATATCATCCTTACTGCCTCTTCTCAAACCTTTCTGGATCACATTATCACTCATCTTCGCTCTGAGTTCTCTATGACCGATCTTGGTCTACTTCATCATTTTTTGGGCATTGCAGTTCTTCGTGATTCTTCTGGACTCTTTCTTTCCCAACGTCAATATATCCTTGATCTTCTCTCTCGTGCTGGCATGCTTGACTGTCAATCCTCTCGCACTCCTGTCGATACTAGTTTCAAACTTTCTGCCGATGGTGAACCTTTCTCTGATGCTACTCTTTATCGTAGTATCACTGGTGCTCTCCAATATCTAACTATTACTCGTCCTGAAATTTCCTTTGCTGTCCAACAAGCTTGCCTTTATATGCATGACCCCCGCCTTCCTCACTTCAATCATGTCAAACGCATTCTTCGTTATCTAAAAGGCACCCTTGATCATGGTCTTCATGTTAACAAATCTTTACCTACTTCTCTCACAGCTTACTCTGATGCAGACTGGGCAGGTTGTCCAGACACTCGTCGGTCCACTTCCGGATTTTGTGTTTTTCTTGGTAACAATTTGATTTCTTGGTCCTCAAAAAGACAGGTCACGGTCTCCCGCTCGTCCGCTGAGGCTGAATACCGTGCTGTGGCACATGCTGTTGCTGATACTATTTGGCTTCGTCAATTTTTGTCGGAGCTGCATCGACCGATCCAGCAGGCTACCGTTGTCTATTGTGATAATATTTCAGCCGTCTACATGTCTGGGAATCCTGTTCAACATCGCCGGACTAAACATATCGAGATTGACATTCACTTTGTTCGTGAGAAGGTGGCTCTCGGTCAGGTTTGGGTTCTACATGTTCCAACTACAGCTCAATTTGCTGATATATTCACCAAAGGATTGCCTACTACGGCGTTTCAAGACATCCGTTTCAGTCTCAACGTCGTCGAGCCTCCCGTTGATACTGCGGGGGGATGTTAGACTATTACTTGGCCTTCAAGTTTCCTAGCCTAAGTCGGTCTGTAATAGCCTATATAAACTCTTATACGCCGGCATAATACATAATTATTATCGTTCTATTCAACTCAATACTAACTGCTCCTGCATCTTGTAAACTGGAGTGCTTGAGCACCCGGCTGGCACTGGCAGTGTTCTCCAGCCTATAGTACCTGTGTTATGCGACGATCCTAGACGTAGTCTCAGTGTTGTGCATACTCTAGTACTCATCTGCAGAGTTGCGATGTAAGTATATCATCATGTTTGAGCATGGGTGCTATCTTGTGTTCTTTCCCTGCCAACTCGGGGTAGTCAATTATAATTGTTTATTGCCCCTTATAAACTGGAGTCTGGAGTGCTTGGGCTGCTTGCGGAGCTACCGGATCGTTCCTGTACTACATCCAACTTGGGAAGTTGGGGCAATTAAACATGACCCTAAACACAATGTCATTCAGATTTCAGTCCACTACCTGTGCAGGAGCCACGTTCCAGGCACGGTTGTGGATTCAACTGAGCACAATTTATTCAGTACTTGTATAGTTGTATTGCTCAACGATTTACATCTGTGCTACCAAATAATCCTGATGACAACCACCACTATCCATCCTAATTAATGATTTACATCTGTGCTACCAAATAGTCGACGAGGTGGCCGGCCATCTCAGCGCCTGTGGAGGCTCAAGCTTCGGAATTGAGCCCCGCTGTGGCTACGACCACCAGACCTATGAGAGCTCCTATAGGACGCCCACTGGCGGCAAATAGATGAGCTTTCGCACAGGACGCGACCTAGCGGCCGTTTTAACACTCTAGCGACCGTAGGTACTGTAGCAACCTGTTTATTGTAGTGATTCTTTTTCTGGTCGGTTTTTATTTCGTACATTTTTTAAAACATGATTATTTAAAATTTATGATCATTTTTAAAAAACAGTGAACTTTTTTGTACTATATTCTGAACAATCTTTTTAAACATTTTTCTAACATATCTTGAAAATTTTCTTAATATACGATAGAATATTTTAGTTAAATCTTTGCAAGTAAATGTCCTACTTCTCTTCTACATTTTATCACAATAAGATGCTCAAAATGATAGGCAGCTATGACAGTTGGTAGGTGTACATACTGAAGTAGGCTTGCAGTCCGTGTCTCCTTAAGAACTACATTGATTCACATGGTCTATAAAAGAGTAGTTCAAGCAGAGGAAGTGCTGCAACAGATTATTGGGAAATGAGACACAACTTCCATTCGTGGAGGGCAATGCAAAGGCCTGCATGGGAGTATTGTGAGCTTGTGAGGCATCGGGAATATGGAGCTCTCGTGTTGACCCTCCCATAGTACTACTTCGGAGGAGGAAGCATCGCTTTGTTGTAATGGTTGAGGCTGTTGAACGGTTCAAGGAAGGTTCAACTTGCTTCCTTGCGCATGCACCCGAAAAGTAGAATCCTTTTAGCGGTCCTACAACCTGGAATGCTTAGCCAGGCGACTGTCTGTCGGTGTCCCGCAACTTTGCTACTGGTGCTATAGAGCCAATCTCGATGATCATACTTGTTAGGATCGCTCTCTCTACTCAGTTCTCAATCAGTAGTTCTCAGGATCCTAGAGGGTAGTGTTTACACCCGCGAAACGCGGAGGAGGACGAACAAGAAGGAAACAGATAGTACAAGTAAGCCACAATTGCCGTTCTAATCCTAGCCGGGATGACATATTCCCGGCAGATGAGACTTAACTTAAGTAGCCAGTGGTTGAGCCACTCCTCTTTTACTCATGAATATGTTTGATTTTTTTAAGGCTAAACACGCTCCACTTTATTGATCGAAAACAACATTCATAGTAATACAATGAATATCTGGAGGCTGAAGGAGCCAAAGATGACAACCAACAGGACAATCTAGAGCGAATTTAGCGAGGCTATGGGCCTCGATATTAGAATCCTATCCTTCAAAGATGAAGGAGCTGGCAAGGAACTCAGCTACTGTCATGGTGATCTCTCTAATGATATTAGCATAAATTCCTCCACCGATGTCAAAGTTGATGTCAGCAATGACTTGCTTACAGTCAGACGCAATGGTCACCTTAGTCAAAGACAGATCTTTTGCAAGTGTCAACACTTCCCTACATGCCAAGGCTTCTAAAGTAGCTGGGTCCTGAATACTTGCATCTCTGATAGCAAAAGCTCCCAAGTACAAACCCGTCTCTGTAAGCCACTAGGGCTCATGAACTTGTGGTTGGGCCTGCTTTCCTTCCTCTTTGCATCGTGTATTTGGCGGTTTGCTGGGGAGAGGTCATTGACATGTGAGCTCCTAATGGAGGCTCGTTGCGTCCAATAGAGGTCGCGACGCATAGGGCGAAGCCAGACTGGGTCGGCCCATTGACAGGCATTGTAGAGGCACTGTAGCACATGAGTTTTGGAAGCACGCTGTTCAACAATTTGCGAACAATCTCTACCTTATATCCATATATATATAGAGAGAAGCACTTTGGTACAACCCCCCCCCCCCCCCCCCCCTAAACGTATAGAAAGGGTAGTATTGTCCATACTAGTTTGCGTATAGTATACCCGCCGTCCGTCGTACGGCCGCCCGCCCGTGTACGCCCCGCCCCCGTACGCCCGCGTACGCATACCGATCGTGGCGTCGGTAGTTCGATCGGAAAAGAAGAAAAAAAAAACGCCGACACCCCACCCCCGACACCCCATCCCCGCCGAGGAAACCCTAGCGTCATCAACGCCGCCGTGACTCCGGCGGCCGGAGGGAGGGGGGATCTAGTCGCGTGGTGGTCGCCACCCGAACACGTGGTCCACCGCCGTCACGACATCGACCCTGACCAAACGTCTCGACGCCGTGCCCGTCTACATCAAAAAGACAGCAGCACGGCGGCGTCCGCAGTCACCCACGCGCCGTGTCCCCGGTGAAACGCCGAGCGCTCCCGCGTCGACATTCTGTCCTGTTACGCGCCCTCGACGACGTGGGTGGCAGCAGCGCATCGGCGTCGACCCCAGGCGAGGACCCCTCAACGGCGGAGAGTAGGTTCTCTCTCTCTCTCTCTCTCTCTCTTTTTTTTTTTGCTTTTTCCATTGCAATTTGTATGCAAAATGATTCCCTACTTAGCTAAATAAGAGAGTTGTAGTGACCTCTTAATGATTGTTCGTGTCTATATTTTTTGTACATTCAAATTTGTTACACATTTAGTAATGCATGACACATAGCCATGTCACTGTTGATGAATTTACTGTATCCTCGATGATGTTGTGGAATGTTGGCATTGGTCTCACACCTTATTTGTAGGTGTATAGATGTAGCAAGAAACCGGATACGCCAGTGATGATTCCGGTAGCGATAATGGATCCTCGTCATTGAATGCAAACCAACCTCCCGGAGACAACTATATGAGTCAGGATGAATTGTATAGTGGTAATGTAAGTGCCGTGAACGTTGACCAAAACATATCGAATACAAACTAGTTCTTTGACACTTACATGTTTTTTTAAATTTTTACAGGTACATGGCAATGATGACAATGAGGAATATGATATAGATGAACAATCTTATGCAGATAGTGCGAGCCAGGTACGTTCAAAAAATTGTAGGGCAATGATTGACATAAAAATTGTATTACCACTTATTTTACTTTAAATGTGCACAGATAAATGCCGATGGTGACAATGACCGTAATACTTTAGATGATGACAATGCCGAGAGCGAGGTCGATGCATCTCGTAGTGGGAGCGCGAGCCAAGTAAGTTTTTTAAATTATTTATGGTAAGTAACAATACAAGAACAGACTGACATGCAAGGTTATATGTCTTATTTTGCAGGGAGGTGTTGATGGTCCTAGCGGGAACGATGAGCACAGCGACGATGTTAAGTTTGACCTTGACATGGGCTATGATGAATATCAGCAAGAGTCACTGGATAGGCATTGGGAAGTGATGGCCAAGACATTCAGGTCAGTAGATGAGGCGTACATGTTCTACAACAAGTACGCGAGAGAACGTGGGTTCAGCATCAGGAAGGACTCGCTGAAACGGTCAAAAGGTCCCGCAAGGAGTGTGCGCTTGAGGAGGTATCTCTGTTCCAGGGCAGGAAAACGACAGGCCAAATTTTGTACCATGGAAGGCCGGACCCGCAAGCTTAGACCGGAGAGTCGATGCTTCTGCGAAGCCCATTTGACAGTTAAGCTTGATAAAAAGCTTGATCTTTGGTATGTCAGCAGTTTCTCCGATGATCACAGCCACATTCTTGCACGACCGGACGAAGTCCCTTTCCTCCGATCTCATAATCAGATCAAAGCATTTGAGAGAGCAGAGATCTTAGCTATGGCAGGAGCTGGGATAAGAAAACATATTATTTTTGACAACTTCGTTAGCAGGTATGGGTCGTATGCAAAGTCAGGGTTTCAGAGGACAAAGCTGTATAACATGTGCTACAGGGAGAAGATGAAATTGCTTGCACAGGGTGATGCTGATACTGCCATAGGAATCATGATGACCAGAAAGGACAGAGATCCAGATTTTTTCTTTGAGCACACTGTTGAAGCTGAAGGCAGGCTCCAAAACCTGTTCTGGTGTGATTCACAGTCACGTCGGGATTATCTTGACTACGGTGATGTTATCGTCTTCGACAGCACATACAAGATGAACAGGTATGGAATGCTGTTCATCCCTTTTGTGGGTCTGAACAACCACCGTTGCACTACGGTATTCGCCTGCGCCATTGTTTCAGACGAGACTGAAGCTACGTATGTTTGGCTGCTTCAGACGTTCTTGAAAGCTCACTGTCAGAAGAGGCCCAAGTCTGTAATTACTGATGGAGATGCAGCGATGATAAGGGCTATCAGGAAGGTGCTTTCTGACGTGTGGCATCGTCTATGTTCATGGCATATTGAAAAGAATATGCAGAAACACCTCAACCACAAGTCGTTGAAGGAGTTCAGGGCACTATTGTACTATGCCACTACACATAAAGTTTTTGAGGAGAGATGGGCCGCATTTGTGTTCAAATGGCAGACGGAGAGAACAAAAACATGGCTCCATAGGATGTACAGGAAGAGGACGCTTTGGGCTGCATCATATTTGTCTGGTGGGTTTTTTCTTGGTATGCGCAGTAATCAGAGGAGCGAGAGTCTGAACTCCAGCCTGCACCTTCATCTTGACTATGGTATGACGATCGTTGACATGATTATACACTACGAGAATTGTATCGTTCGCCTCCGTGAGAATGAAGCTTACGACGACTACACGGCCTCACAGACTCTCCCAGTAGCAGTGACTGAGTGTAAGACCATTGAGTCGTATGCTGCCAAAGCATTCACGCAGGCAAACTTTTATATCTTGCAGCAAGATTTGAAGAAGGTACAGGAGCTTGAGGTCATTGATAGATTGACAGGGACCGATAGTCAGAGATTTGTGGTTGCGTGGAAGAATAACAGGGATCACAGATTTAATGTGGACTATACGCCAGGTAACTCGGCAGAAACTATAAAGTGCAGTTGCCGAAGTATGACTCGCAAAGGGCTTCCTTGCAAGCATACTCTTCATGTTTTGAATGCACTGAACTTACCTGTGATACCCAAGTGTTGTGTCCTGCGAAGGTTCTAAAAAAAAGCAAGAGTTGGACTGCCCGTGAAGCGCACCAGCGATCTGTTTGCGTGGGGTTGGTCGAGTGCTGGGGACAGAGCTAGATATAGTGAGTTGACCATCTTATCTGCAGAAGCATCTCATCTCGCATGTCATAAACCATTCTTATTCGACAAGATGAAGGCATATCTGAATGATATTATAGCGAGTAACGATGTTGAGGGGAATGAAGATGATAGTCAGCGAAGCTTCGTGAATGATAATCCATTTGAGCCTAACCGAGATCATATTCTGGTTCGTGATCCAGCAAAGGTTTCCACCAAGGGCGCACCTAAGCAGAACAGTAGAGGTCGCGGTAAGGGTGGCCCAGATGTGACAAAAAATGAGAGACCTAAAGCATTTGACGAGAAATCCGGACGTCTATGTACCATATGCAGACTCTCAGGTCATAACAAGAGCACATGCAACCAAAATAAAGAGTATGTGTATTGTTTGTTTATGTTAATTTTGTTGTTTCATTTACTGTGCATTGATTCTCACAGTATGTAATTTATTCTATGCAGCAACTGGGCTTGAAGACAGAAGTGAGGACGGTGCATCTGTTTTACTTCATCCATTTATATGTAACAGTATGTCTTTTTGTTTGTTTATGTTAGTTTTGTTGATTCATTTACCGTACATTGATTCCCACAATTTCTAATTTATTCTATGCAGCAACTGGGCTTGAAGACTCAAGTGAAGACGGTGCAAGTGTTTTACTTCATCCATTTATATGAAAGACAATTGTTAACTTTATATTTGTGTTGAGTATTTTATATGTGTGAAATCAAGATTATTGGCTACGGATCGTTATGTTTCTCATGTTATATGAGACTTGATATTTGTGTCGACTATATTATATGTGTGTAATAAAGATTATTGTGTGACAATTGTTATGTTGAGACATCATATTAGTTGGTGTTGACTTATTACATAATTATTGTTGATATAAATGTACACTATCCAGTGTTTATACTGTCGACTATGCACTTGTTTTTACTACAATCCCGTCGGCTGGAATAAATGTAAGTTAAAAAAGAAAAAAAATGAACGCCCAGGCAGCATGCTATGTTAGCAGTCGCCATCCCATTCGGCGGCGGCCACCGGGCCCACAGAGAAGCACAGCAGTCGGGTTCGTATATGTTGAAGAAGTTCAAGAGCGTCGGGGGAGCCGGTTATTTAAGCCGGTCGACGTCCCCTTCGCTTAGCGAGGTGGGACTAAACTTGCCTTCGTTTTCCATCGCGCGTCGCCCCGGCGGGGTTAACTGGGCCGGCCCACGGCGCGTCGAGCCGTCGCGAAGTCCGCGCCGTCCATGGCCTTATTGGGCCGACCCACCTCGCGGCTGGCTGTCTCCAAGTCGCCCCGCGGCCGACGAAACTTTAGTCCCACCTCGCCGGCCGAAGGGGACGACGACTTGCTTAAATAGCCGGCGCCCCGTCCCGCATTGAACTCCTCTCACTAGTTACGTATGACGTCGCCGACTCGGCCGCCCTGTTGGGCCCTGTTTCCACCACGTGATCTGAAATGCCTGGCTTTGTCACCCGCCCGGTGGGCTTGATATTGACGGGTTTAGTAGGACACGCTGGTGGACGGGCGGGCTATTTTTTTTTCTATTTTTAATAACGCGCAGCCATAGTTGAGTGTAAAAAAAAATAAACACCGACACGATTACATATATGTAAAACCAAACATCATTGTCAACAAAAAAAGTAAGTAAGTATATAATCTTTCCGAAACAAAATATCGTGTACACATACAAACCGTAACTAAGCATATAACTTTTCCGAAACAAAATATCATGTAGAGATAAAAAAAGTAACTAATTATATAATTTTTCTGAAACAAAATATCATGTAGACATAAAAAACCTAATTAAGTATATAATCTTTCCGAAACAAAATAGTGGCCAAACCAATAAATATGTCTATTACATAAAATTTATAACCAAGTGTGCAAAACGTTTGGAAAATCTAGTCCTGTAGTAAAACCCAATCACGTGCAAAACTCCTTCTATTTCTTCTTCTTTGCTATCCGAATAACTTTGTTTTTCACTTCATTAAGCTTGTTTCTTTCCGAAAAAATAAGTTGCGCTATCATTATCTCCCTCGAATCATCAATTGACCTCTGAAAAAATAGTGGTGTTAGTACAGTGTACATTGTACGTCATAGTAAAAACATTACTTGTGTACCTGTGAAAATAGGCCTGTCCATTTGTCACCATCCCAATATTGAAAGCATCGAAGGAGAAATATTCCACATGAAATCCTGGTGCATACAATTTACGATGAATAAATATGTATTGTACATATAGGACCGACATTCTGTCCAACTAGGTACTCACCCATCTTGTTGTTTTGGCATATCATACGTTTCAATAGGCCATGTGGACACATCCGGATAATTCACAACTCCGGTTGCATTTGCTTCTTGGATATCTTCTCCTAGTTGTTTTCTCTGAAGATATAAAGAACATGGTGGAAAGACTTTCATTCAGTATACTAAACAAAATGAATGTTACCCAATACGCATTTGAAAGTAAAACCTACCAGGTCCTCAACGAGTTGTCTAGTATCACTGTCAAGTTCTCCTGTCATCAACGAGTCAAGAACCTGAAACTCTTTCTTCCCGCTATGCATGACGACCGTAACCCAGTGAGTGTTTCCCTTGTTTAGAGGAATATAAGTCTGCATGACAACGAGCATACAACACAATCAGCACAGAATTTGTTATACTATCGTATGTCTACCATATAGCCACTCAAACTTACCTTTGTTTTTTTGAAATACTCGTCCTCACATCTATTCACGGGTCCATTACTATGCGACTCTGCTTCATAGTTGTTACCAGCGGCCTTCTTTGCGGGTCTAATTTCAAGTAGCCAATACACCCTCCAAGTCGTCAACATGAAACGACCGTCATTAACTTTCTCCGACAAATATGATGAGTAAGCATTAATTACCTGGAAATAATGTGTCAGATGTGACGATGGTATTTTGCAATCAACTGTAATACGATAGACGAAATTAACTTACGTCGCCACCTAGCCACTCATGGTTAATAATCTGACAAGCTCTCTGCGCACTGAGACCGTCGGCCGTACCATCATTGAAAATTTCTGTTTTGGCATGTTTTTGTGAGTACTCATGCGCGCGCACGTACTTGACGGACGCTTTCACCACATCATACTCATCATTAGATTTTTTAACACCTTCCTGTTGGAACAATTTTGCAACACACAACTCAAATACTTATAAACGCAAATATACAAACAAAGTAGTACGCACGAACAATTAGAAACACAGAAAACTTACTTCCTTTGGCAGAACGTTTTGCACGCTTGTTCGGTTTAGGGACCACAAAAGGAGACTTGACAAGTTTTGATACTCTGCGCTTCCGCTTGCCAGGAACCTCCTCCACTTCCTCTTCTACTCCTTGAGAACTACCCGATGCATGCGATGCGATCTCGTCCGTCCCTAAAGATGTGGCCGCCTTTTCATTTGATACTTCTGGTACTTGGATAGGATCATCCATATCACCCTTGAAACTATCCCAGTACTCAGGAGTGCAGTAATAAGGTGTCTTTCCACGAGAAGTTACATCAACGCCGTCATCATCCTTTTGCACATTCATCTTGGAAGGTGTGTGGAACTGGTCCGAATCTTCTTTCTGATATACAAACTCTTTATTAGGAAGTCCACCATCGTTTGCAGACTCATTAATGTCTCCGTATAGATTCTCTTCTTCTTCTTCCAGGTTACCGGGTTTGTAGAAGACGCCGGTTGTGTTCAATTTCTCAATCATCCTCTGCAAGAAAACATTAATTCAACTTATTTCTTCAATACAGTGCTGGACATTAAAGTGACATGTTCAAGTGTTACCTGTGCGCATAACTCTGGCAAACGAAGCATTTCCTTCCGAAGCTCATTCATCTCATTCAAAATCCGGTCCATAGTAGGCTTCTGGCTCGCGGAAGCCTCCGAGGTACTGCCCTCTTTCCTCCTTCCAGTAACGTTAGATTTTTTGCTACTAGCTTTCTTGGTTTTTTCAGCTTCTTCTTGTGCAATTTTTTTCAGCCTGTACTCCTCTGTAATGTTGTCATCGATCTACAACATGCAAAAAATTATACATACAAATCATATGAACAATTAATTTTATTTTGTAAATGTAAAATAAAACAAGACTACTCGGATTACCATCCCAACACCACGACCATAATCATAGTCGTATTTGTCTCTTCTCACCGCCACATCTTCCTTCCAGTTCCTCATCAGCGGGCTCAACAATGCCAACGGATCATATTTAGGACCGGTGATTGGCTGCACCTTCTCCCAGTATACGTACTGCAAAACACATAAGTTGATTAAATAACATGTTCTTGGATAACATTATATAACAAAAATGTTAAAATCAATAAATAGAACGTACTTGCAAAAGGGCCAGGTTCCCCTGTGGCCACTGCCTAACATGGCCGTCCTGCAAAAGCTTGCCAATCTCCGACAAACAGAACCGCGAAGTGAATGCGTTCCAGTTGAACTTCCTTATCAACTTTATATTTTGCACTAAGGCATAGTACTTCTTCGGAATGTATTCATGAGAGACTGGTGCAATTATAGTTCCTAAGAGAACTAGAAACGTCATCCGAATGAAGTCATCGTCCGTGGTGTTATTCCTCACAATCTTTTCGATCAGATCATCAATCATGATCTTACCATTTTTTTGTTAACAAAAATAACTGGTATTTTTTTTGTTGCTTTTTCTCCTTCTGTACAAAGAAAACCAAAAACATCCACTCCATCGTTTTTCCAACCAAATATGGAGAACACATCATCAGGCCGTAATGAAATAAGGCCTTTACTTCCAGAAGTCTCTTGGACCATGAATTTTTTGCTACTTGGATTGTAACCTTGGATCAAAAAGTGAAGCAAAAAATCACGCATCTTTACCGATGGTATTCTGAACATGCCCTGCATATCCGTTTCATAAAACCTGAATTTCTGATTTGGTGACAGTCTGTCAACTAGGCTAACCCACTTTTGAACAGAACATGGAATCACACCGTCGATATTCATACTGCATGAAATAGTTTTCTGTCACGTACCATGAAACTGCTATGTCGTTCTATATACTAATAAGCAGAAAACAAAACTTACATGCGTTGGCGTTCGCGGTCGGGGGCCGGGAATATGATAGCCGGCGTGCACGACGGCCCACTGTCCGGGCTGGTGGAGATGGGAGGGGGTGTGGGTGTGGTCGTCGAACGTTCGGCCGGCGCGGGGGCACCGGCGGCGTATAGACGGCGAGGGGTCAGGGCAGGCAGGCCGGCGCGGGCGCACCGGTGTCGTTAGGACGGCGGGGCCACTGGCGGCGTACGTCGGCAGTACGTCTAGATCGCGGCGGCGGCGAGACGGGGCTAAAGGAAAATAAATAAAGTTGCATGCACGTCGGCTAAGGACGTCGCACGAACGCAAATCGCGGTGGCATTGCTAGCGGGACGGGCCCATGCACGCCTGCGCGTCGGTTAGCGTGACGGCTGGCATTTTTAATATAATATATCTTATTTAGTCCCACCTCGCGTCGGCGGCAGGGGGTTTACCTCCTTAAAACGGGCTCAGATTTTTTTTAGAATGTGCAAGGCAGGGGTTTCGGTATGGGCGGAAGGGATCCTCAGATGCATGTCTCTTCTTCGCATCCGTCAAACGGGCTCAGATTTTTTTCACGGGCTAGAATGACCATGGCAAGCATGCATGCCAAAATTTGTCGCGTTTCGACACTGTATGCATTTTCTACGATTTTCTGGGCCGAAAAACCCTAAAATAGTGCCCGGACGTGACGCAACGTCCGTTCGGTGTCAGATTTCGTTCATTTTTCGCATGGGGTACCGGGGTGGGGCCCCACACGCGCTGGCAAAAGTTGGGTACATTCCGTGAATGCGCTCAGGTACTTCATGTGCAAAGCAGGGGTTTCGGTATGGGCGGAAGGGATCCTCGGATGCATGTCTCTTCTTCGCATTCGTCAAACGGGCTCAGATTTTTTCCACGGGCTAGAATGAACATGGCAAGCATGCATGCCAAAATTTGCCGCATTTCGACAGTGTATGCATTTTCTACGATTTTCCGGGCCGAAAAACCCTAAAATAGTGCCCGGACGTGACACAACGTGCGTTCGGTGTCAGATTTCGTTCATTTTTGGCGTGGTGTACCGGGGTGGGGCCCCACGCGCGCCGGCAAAAGTAGGGTACATTCCGTGAATGCGCTCAGGTACTTCATGTGGAAGGCAAAGGTTTCGGTATGGGCGGAAGGGATCCTCGGATGCATGTCTCTTCTTCGCATCCGTCAAACGGGCTCAGATTTTTTTCACGGGCTAGAATGACCATGGCAAGCATGCATGCCAAAATTTGTCGCGTTTCGACACTGTATGCATTTTCTACGATTTTCTGGGCCGAAAAACCCTAAAATAGTGCCCGGACGTGACGCAACGTCCGTTTGGTGTCCGATTTCATTCATTTTTGGCATGGGGTACCGGGGTGGAGCCCCACACGCGCTGGCAAAAGTTGGGTACATTCCGTGAATGCGCTCAGGTACTTCATGTGCAAGGCAGGGGTTTCGGTATGGGCGGAAGGGATCCTCGGATGCATGTCTCTTCTTCGCATCCGTCAAACGGGCTCAGATTTTTTTCACGGGCTAGAATGACCATGGCAAGCATGCATGCCAAAATTTGCCGCATTTCGACAGTGTATGCATTTTCTACGATTTTCCGGGCCGAAAAACCCTAAAATAGTGCCCGGACATGACGCAACGTGCGTTCGGTGTCAGATTTCGTCCAGTTTTGGCGTGGTGTACCGGGGTGGGGCCCCACGCGCGCTGGCAAAAGTTGGGTACATTCCGTGAATGCGCTCAGGTACTTCATGTGGAAGGCAGAGGTTTCGGTATGGGCGGAAGGGATCCTCGGATGCATGTTTCTTCTTCGCATCCGTCAAACGGGCTCAGATTTTTTTCACGGGCTAGAATGACCATGGCAAGCATGCATGCCAAAATTTGCCGCGTTTCGACACTGTATGCATTTTCTAGGATTTTCTGGGCCGAAAAACCCTAAAATAGTGCCCGGACGTGATGCAACGTCCGTTCGGTGTCCGATTTCGTTCATTTTTGGCATGGGGTACCGGGGTGGGGCCCCACACGCGCTGGCAAAAGTTGGGTACATTCCGTGAATGCGCTCAGGTACTTCATGTGCAAGGCAGGGGTTTCGGTATGGGCGGAAGGGATCCTCGGATGCATGTCTCTTCTTCGCATCCGTCAAACGGGCTCAAAGTGTTTTCACGGGCTAGAATGACCATGGCAAGCATGCATGCCAAAATTTGCCGCATTTCGACAGGGTATGCATTTTCTACGATTTTCCGGGCCGAAAAACCCTAAAATAGAGCCCGGACGTGACGCAACGTGCGTTCGGTGTCAAATTTTGTTCATTTTTGGCGTGGTGTACCGGGGTGGGGCCCCACGCGCGCTGGCAAAAGTTGGGTACATTCCGTGAATGCGCTCAGGTACTTCATGTGGAAGGCAGAGGTTTCGGTATGGGCGGAAGGGATCCTCGGATGCATGTCTCTTCTTCGCATCCGTCAAACGGGCTCAGATTTTTTTCACGGGCTAGAATGACCATGGCAAGCATGCATGCCAAAATTTGCTGCGTTTTGACACTGTATGCATTTTCTAGGATATTCTGGGCCGAAAAACCCTAAAATAGTGCCCGGACGTGACGGAACGTCCGTTCGTTGTCCGATTTCGTTCATTTTTGGCATGGGGTACCGGGGTGGGGCCCCACCCGCGCTGGCAAAAGTTGGGTACATTCCGTGAATGCGCTCAGGTACTTCATGTGCAAGGCAGGGGTTTCGGTATGGGCGGAAGGGATCCTCGGATGCATGTCTCTTCTTTGCATCCGTCAAACGGGCTCAGATTTTTTTCACGGGCTAGAATGACCATGGCAAGCATGCATGCCAAAATTTGCCGCGTTTCGACACTGTATGCATTTTCTAGGATTTTCTGGGCCGAAAAACCCTAAAATAGTGCCCGGACGTGACGCAACGTCTGTTCGGTGTTCGATTTCGTTTTTTTTGGCATGGGGTACCGGGGTGGGGCCCCTCACGCGCTGGCAAAAGTTGGGTACATTCCGTGAATGCGCTCAGGTACTTCATGTGCAAGGCAGGGGTTTCGGTATGGGCGGAAGGGATCCTCGGATGCATGTCTCTTCTTCGCATCCGTCGAATGGGCTCAGATTTTTTTCACGGGCTAGAATGACCATGGCAAGCATGCATGCCAAAATTTGCCGCATTTCGACAGTGTATGCATTTTCTATGATTTTACAGGCCGAAAAACCCTAAAATAGTGCCCGGACGTGACGCAACGTGCGTTCGGTGTCAAATTTTGTTCATTTTTGGCGTGGTGTACCGGGGTGGGGCCCCACGCGCGCTGGCAAAAGTTGGGTACATTCCGTGAATGCGCTCAGGTACTTCATGTGGAAGGCAGAGGTTTCGGTATGGGCGGAAGGGATCCTCGGATGCATGTCTCTTCTTCGCATCCGTCAAACGGGCTCAGATTTTTTTCACGGGCTAGAATGACCATGGCAAGCATGCATGCCAAAATTTGCTGCGTTTTGACACTGTATGCATTTTCTAGGATATTCTGGGCCGAAAAACCCTAAAATAGTGCCCGGACGTGACGGAACGTCCGTTCGTTGTCCGATTTCGTTCATTTTTGGCATGGGGTACCGGGGTGGGGCCCCACCCGCGCTGGCAAAAGTTGGGTACATTCCGTGAATGCGCTCAGGTACTTCATGTGCAAGGCAGGGGTTTCGGTATGGGCGGAAGGGATCCTCGGATGCATGTCTCTTCTTCGCATCCGTCAAACGGGCTCATATTTTTTTCACGGGCTAGAATGACCATGGCAAGCATGCATACCAAAATTTGCCGCATTTCGACAGTGTATGCATTTTCTACGATTTTCCGGGCCGAAAAACCCTAAAATAGTGCCCGGACGTGACGCAACGTGCGTTCGGAGTCAGATGTCGTTCATTTTTGGCGTGGTGTACCGGGGTGGGGCCCCACGCGCGCTGGCAAAAGTTGGGTACATTCCGTGAATGCGCTCAAGTACTTCATGTGGAAGGCAGAGGTTTCGGTACGGGCGGAAGGGATCCTCGGATGCATGTCTCTTCTTCGCATCTGTAAAACGGGCTCAGATTTTTTTCACGGGCTAGAATGACCATGGAAAGCATGCATGCCAAAATTTGCCTCGTTTCGACACTGTATGCATTTTTTAGGATTTTCTCGGCGTAAAACCCTAAAATACTTGTCGGACGTGCCGCAACCTCCGTTCGTTGTCGGAACTCGTTCAGATTTTGCGTGGAGCACTGGGGTGGGCATGCCCACTTATTGGCAAAGTTTGGTGTTGATCTGAATATGACCAAAATTTGACCTATTCCTGCGGAGGGCGTTCGGGTAGGAGCAAAGGGTCCGTCTCGAAGGACTTTTTTTTCGACATCCTTCAAATGGATCCAAATTTTTTATACGGCATTGTATCGACATGAGAAGCAACCATGTCAATTTTTATTGAATTTTGACACGGTATGCATTTTCTAGGATTTTCCCAGCGATAAAACCTTAAAATACTTGCCGGATGACCCCACACGCGCTGGCAAAAGTTGGGTACATTCCGTGAATGCGCTCAGGTACTTCATGTGCAAGGCAGGGGTTTCGGTATGGGCGAAAGGGATCCTCGGATGCATGTCTCTTCTTCGCATCCGTCAAACGGGCGCAAATTTTTTTTACGGGCTAGAATGACCATGCAAAGCATGCATGCCAAAGTTTGCCGCATTTCGACAGCGTATGCATTTTCTACGATTTTCCGGGCCGAAAAACCCTAAAATAGTGCCCGGACGTGACGCAACGTGCGTTCGGTGTCCGATTTCGTTCATTTTTGGCATGGGGTACCGGGGTGGGGCCCCACACGCGCTGGCAAAAGTTGGGTACATTCCGTGAATGCGCTCAGGTACTTCATGTGCAAGGCAGGGGTTTCGGTATGGGCGGAAGGGATCCTCGGATGCATGTCTCTTCTTCGCATCCGTTAAACGGGCTCAGATTTTTTTCACGGGCTAGAATGACCATGGCAAGCATGCATGCCAAAATTTGCCGCATTTCGACAGTGTATGCATTTTCTACGATTTTCCGGGCCGAGAAACCCTAAAATAGTGCCCGGACGTGACGCAACGTGCGTTCGGTGTCAGATTTCGTTCATTTTTGGCGTGGTGTACCGGGGTGGGGCCCTATGCGCGCTGGCAAAAGTTGGGTACATTCCGTGAATGCGCTCAGGTACTTCATGTGGAAGGCAGAGGTTTCGGTATGGGCGGAAGGGATCCTCGGATGCATGTTTCTTCTTCGCATCCGTCAAACGGGCTCAGATTTTTTTCACGGGCTAGAATGACCATGGCAAGCATGCATGCCAAAATTTGCCGCGTTTCGACACTGTATGCATTTTCTAGGATTTTCTGGGCCGAAAAACCCTAAAATAGTGCCCGGACGTGATGCAACGTCCGTTCGGTGTCCGATTTCGTTCATTTTTGGCATGGGGTACCGGGGTGGGGCCCGACACGCGCTGGCAAAAGTTGGGTACATTCCGTGAATGCGCTCAGGTACTTCATGTGCAAGGCAGGGGTTTCGGTATGGGCGGAAGGGATCCTCGGATGCATGTCTCTTCTTCGCATCCGTCAAACGGGCTCAGATTTTTTTCACGGGCTAGAATGACCATGGCAAGCATGCATGCCAAAATTTGCCTCGTTTCGACAGTGTATGCATTTTCTACGATTTTCCGGGCCGAAAAACCCTAAAATAGTGCCCGGACGTGACGCAACGTGCGTTCGGTGTCAGATTTTGTTCATTTTTGGCGTGGTGTACCGGGGTGGGGCCCCACGCGCGCTGGCAAAAGTTGGGTACATTCCGTGAATGCGCTCAGGTACTTCATGTGGAAGGCAGAGGTTTCGGTATGGGCGGAAGGGATCCTCGGATGCATGTCTCTTCTTCGCATCCGTCAAACGGGCTCAGATTTTTTTCACGGGCTAGAATGACCATGGCAAGCATGCATGCCAAAATTTGCCTCGTTTCGACACTGTATGCATTTTCTAGGATTTTCCTGGCGTAAAACCCTAAAATACTTGTCGGACGTGCCGCAACCTCCGTTCGTTGTCGGAACTCGTTCAGATTTTGCGTGGAGCACTGGGGTGGGCATGCCCACTTACTGGCAAAGTTTGGTGTTGATCTGAATATGACCAAAATTTGACCTATTCCAGCGGAGGGCGTTCGGGTAGGAGCAAAGGGTCCGTCTCGAAGGACTTTTTTTTCGACATCCTTCAAATGGATCCAAATTTTTTATACGGCATTGTATCGACATGAGAAGCAACCATGTCAATTTTTATTGAATTTTGACACTGTATGCATTTTCTAGGATTTTCCCGGCGATAAAACCTTAAAATACTTGCCGGATGACCCCACACGCGCTGGCAAAAGTTGGGTACATTCCGTGAATGCGCTCAGGTACTTCATGTTCAAGGCAGGGGTTTCGGTATGGGCGGAAGGGATTCTCGGATGCATGTCTCTTCTTCGCATCCGTCAAACGGGCTCAGATTTTTTTTACGGGCTAGAATGACCATGCAAAGCATGCATGCCAAAGTTTGCCGCATTTCGACAGCGTATGCATTTTCTACGATTTTTCGGGCCGAAAAACCCTAAAATAGTGCCCGGACGTGACGCAACGTGCGTTCGGTGTCCGATTTCGTTCATTTTTGGCATGGGGTACCGGGGTGGGGCCCCACACGCACTGGCAAAAGTTGGGTACATTCCGTGAATGCGCTCAGGTACTTCATGTGCAAGGCAGGGGTTTCGGTATGGGCGGAAGGGATCCTCGGATGCATGTCTCTTCTTCGCATCCGTCAAACGGGCTCAGATTTTTTTCACGGGCTAGAATGACCATGGCAAGCA
Organism: Elymus sibiricus; assembly: GCA_039707655.1. Lineage (NCBI taxonomy): Eukaryota > Viridiplantae > Streptophyta > Magnoliopsida > Poales > Poaceae > Elymus > Elymus sibiricus. Next base: position 90,340,038 of record CM077672.1, on the reverse strand, counting down.
TGCATGCCAAAATTTGCCGCATTTCGACAGTGTATGCATTTTCTACGATTTTCCGGGCCGAGAAACCCTAAAATAGTGCCCGGACGTGACGCAACGTGCGTTCGGTGTCAGATTTCGTTCATTTTTAGTGTGGTGTACCGGGGTGGGGCACCACGCGCGCTGGCAAAAGTTGGGTACATTCCGTGAATGCGCTCAGGTACTTCATGTGGAAGGCAGAGGTTTCGGTATGGGCGGAAGGGATCCTCGGATGCATGTCTCTTCTTCGCATCCGTCAAACGGGCTTAGATTTTTTTCACGGGCTAGAATAACCATGGCAAGCATGCATGCCAAAATTTGCCGCGTTTCGACACTGTATGCATTTTCTAGGATTTTCTGGGCCGAAAAACCCTAAAATAGTGCCCGGACGTGACATAACGTCCGTTCGGTGTCAGATTTCGTTCATTTTTGGCATGGGGTACCGGGGTGGGGCCCCACACGCGCTGGCAAAAGTTGGGTACATTCCGTGAATGCGCTCAGGTACTTCATGTGCAAGGCAGGGGTTTCGGTATGGGCGGAAGGGATCCTCGGATGCATGTCTCTTCTTCGCATTCGTCAAACGGGCTCAGATTTTTTTCACGGGCTAGAATGACCATGGCAAGCATGCATGCCAAAATTTGCCTCGTTTCGACAGTGTATGCATTTTCTATGATTTTACAGGCCGAAAAACCCTAAAATAGTGCCCGGACGTGACGCAACGTGCGTTCGGTGTCAAATTTTGTTCATTTTTGGCGTGGTGTACCGGGGTGGGGCCCCACGCGCGCTGGCAAAAGTTGGGTACATTCCGTGAATGCGCTCAGGTACTTCATGTGGAAGGCAGAGGTTTCGGTATGGGCGGAAGGGATCCTCGGATGCATGTCTCTTCTTCGCATCCGTCAAACGGGCTCAGATTTTTTTCACGGGCTAGAATGACCATGGCAAGCATGCATGCCAAAATTTGCCTCGTTTCGACACTGTATGCATTTTCTAGGATTTTCCCGGCGTAAAACCCTAAAATACTTGTAGGACGTGCCGCAACCTCCGTTCTTTGTCGGAACTCGTTCAGATTTTGCGTGGAGCACTGGGGTGGGCATGCCCACTTACTGGCAAAGTTTGGTGTTGATCTGAATATGACCAAAATTTGACCTATTCCAGCGGAGGGCGTTCGGATAGGAGCAAAGGGTCCGTCTCGAAGGACTTTTTTTTCGACATCCTTCAAATGGATCCAAATTTTTTATATGGCATTGTATCGACATGAGAAGCAACCATGTCAATTTTTATTGAATTTTGACACTGTATGCATTTTCTAGGATTTTCCCGGCGATAAAACCTTAAAATACTTGCCGGACGTGCCGCAACGTGCGTTCGTTGTCGGAACTCGTTCAGATTTTGCGTGGAGCACTGGGGTGGGCATGTCCACTTACTGGCAAAGTTTGGTGTTGATCTGAATATGACCAAAATTTGACCTATTCCTGCGGAGGGCGTTCGGGTAGGAGCAAAGGGTCCGTCTCGAAGGACGTTTTTTTTCGACATCCTTCAAATGGATCCAAATTTTTTCTAGGGCATTCTATCCACGTGAGAAGCATCCTTGCCAATTTTTGATGAATTTTCACACTGTATGCATTTGCTACGATTTTCCCGTCGAGAAAACCATAAATTACTACTAAATAGTTTTTAATTTCCGAATCTTTCTATTCAATTTAATTAACATGCTTTTTTAATCTTATCAACTTTCTCCATTTTTCGTTTTGTTAATCAAAACTCCCAACTTTTTTTTAACATCGATGCACTTTTTCCATTTTTATAACCTTTTAAAAACGTATCAACTAATTTTAAAAATCAACCATTTTTGGAACTTTTTACAAACCTATCAATTATTCTTCTAATTTTTCTGCTTTATGTTTTTTTCCTATTTCTTGAAATGCACAGACTCCCGAACCGACGACATTTTATTAGTAAACAAACACGTTCTTCTCATAATTTTAAAATTTTATTTTATTCTCGTCATTATCGTATTAATTTAACAACAGCTTCGACGAAATTAAAATACGAATCTTTCAAATAAACATACTTTTTCCTCGTTCAATTTTCATTAAACATAGAGATATTTTACATAGTCGAACGAAAATTAAACGATAGCTACAAGTTCATACACAACAGACTAGTACTAGTTGCTACACGAGAGAATGAAATTTAAACTAAGAACTACTACTCGTCGTCGCCGTCGCTAGCCATGAGGTCGATTACGACCGCGTCGTCGCCACCGTCGTCGATGCTGCTTGCTGCAGCGGCCTCGCAGTCGATGTCATCGTCGGGCACCGGCACCTCCTCCTCCGGCGCCACCGCCGCCTCCTCTGCCGCCATCGCCGCCGCCGCTTGGATCGCAGCCTCTACCTCGGCGGCCTCCCTAGCAGCCGTCGCAGCCGCTGCCGCCGCCGCTGTCGCCTCCGAGGCCCGTAGGGCGACGTGGAGACCCGGCATGTCGTCGGGATCGCCGTCCTCGCGGAGGACGATCTGCTCCGGCGGCAGCTCCACCACTGGCAGGGAGGGGGGATCGGCGGGCGCGGGCGCGGGCGTCGGGGTGCTCCGGCGGCCGCGGGCATCTCCAGGACGGGGCTGCGGATGGGCCGGGGCGCGAAGGCGGCCGCTGCCGCCAGTGAGGTCGGGGGTGACGCCGGACGCCGCCAGCCGGAAGGCGGCGATCACCTCGTCGTACGCCTTCCCGTCCCAAAAGGCGTGACGGCCTCTGATGTTGTGCCGGCCGCCGGGGTGGGTCCGGAGCTCCTCCGCCGTCGCGCCGGGGCCTGGCGTCGCATACCCGTCCTTGTCGACCTTCTAGTTGTGAGGAAGACGACAGCCCGGCGGCACGGGGAGGCCGTAGCGGTGCAGCTCCGCCGTCTCCGACATTCCGAGGCTGGACGGCCAGGAGCTGGGGCCATCGTCGCCGCCGCCGGCACTGCTGCTGCCGCGATGGAAGGCCATCGCCGGCGTTGGGGCGGGATCGCGTCGGGTGTGAGGTCGGGTGTGAGGGCGCCGGGGTTGGGGCGGGTCGGCTGTGCGTCGTCGGAGGAAGCCGGGGGCCTTTTTATAGCCGCCCGGGGGACGCGAGGTAGGCGGCCGGGCCAGTAGCCGGCGTTACCCCGCATTAATGGCGGCGCCTCGGGGCGGGGCGGCGGGGCGGAAGGCGAGGCGGCAGGCGACGGGACGGGACGGCGGGGCGGAAGGCGAGGCGGCAGGCGACGGGACGGGCAACCGACGCCGTGCCGCGCTTTGACCGCCACGACGCGACGCGACGCGCTTTGACCGCCACGACGCGATTCAGTCGGGTCACGCGACGCGCTTTGATGCCACACGTCACGCCGGCGTACGCGGGTCACGTCACGTACGTGTACAGCCCCGGTCGCGCGTCCGTACGCGTACGTCGCCCCCGGACCGCACGTGTACGCCGTGGGAGCCAATACGTCGCCCGGGCCGCACGTGTACGCCGCGGGGAGCCGGCGCGGGTACGACGGGGGGCGCAAAGACAATCGTGCCCTTTTTTTACGAAGGGGTATGGGACAATCTGAGCCGTCAAAGTGTCTAGGGGGTTTGTACCGAAGAAGAAGTAACTCAAGGATACTAGCATCCAAAGTCGACATCTTAGGGCATCTCCAATGCTGCAAACCAACCTGTGGTTGGATGGTTAGAGGGACTGTGGTATCCCCAGCCCACCAGGGTTCAAATCCTGGTGCTTGCATTTATTCCTGGATTTATTTCAGGAACTCCGACGATGCGCATTCAGTGGGAGGAGACGTTCCCGTCGATGACGAGGTGCCTACGGTGACTTCGTAAATTTCAAGATGATATGCCGGCTCAGTCTCTCGGAGGTGCTCATAGGGATAGGGTGTGCGTGTGTGCGTTCATAGGGGTGAGTGTATGCGCGTGTATATGAGCGCTTGCGTCTGTACTGTGTTCAAAAAAAAAAAAAGGGCATCTCCAATGCTCAGCGCTTGGATGGGCGCTAACAGAAAATAAATAAAATATTTTTCTCTTTTGCGTTCGCATTAGAGTCTCTCCTTCCAATGCTAGCAGACGCTAGGCCAGTTAGAAAAGAACGGAGAGGTTGGCTAAGCTTACGACGAAAAAGTCAGGGCACCCGAGGACTTTTCTGGCATCAACACTATCTCATTTACGTAATTTGGCCCGGAATAGCACCTAAGGGCCAGGAATTTGATCCTAGTGCTCGGCCTAAGCACCGGTGTTGTAGATGCCCTTAGAAGAAATGAGAGCCTTGGGGAGCCCCATCAGGACTCGAACACCAGGCGGGCGAGGCATAAACATGCTTCTCAAACCACTCAAGTTGTGCTCTGTTCTCTATTGCATGAGATCACAGAGCACGCTAGTACTGTAAATCGTACTCCATCCGTTCATAAATATAATATGCTCTGGATATTTCAATATAAACTACATACAAACTGAAATAAGTGAACAAACACATTAAAATATATCTACATAAATCCGATTAAGAAAAAAGTTAAAACATCTTTTTTTTTGACATTCAACAACTCCTTTATTAAATAGCTACAATCGTAGCATCAGAAACAATCAGGGGGATAATCGTCCCCGGGGCTGCGTCCAGCCAAACACCAGGAGGATTAAATTTAACTACTCTAGCTAACTCATGAGCTATTTTATTGTTTTCTCTACAGCAATGTTCATAGATAATATGGGTGAAATCTAAGGACATAAAGAAACAGTCATCAAAGATGGCACTGGCAACCGAAGAAGAACTCCCTTCTTTAAGCGCGTTGATGACCTCGAGACTATCTGAATTTATCTCGATCTTATTACATCCAGCAGTACGGGCAAGATTCAGGCCAAACCTTACTGCAATTGCTTCTGCAGTAACTGCATCATAACATATGTCCAGTTTTTCATTAGCAGTTGCCACGAAATTACAATTGTGATCTCTAATGATAGCCCCCACAGATCCTTCCAGCGAATCATGATCGAATCCCGCATCCACATTCAGCTTAACATACCCATTCCTCGGCCTCGTCCAGCCACCCTGTCGGATCTTTGGTTTCGGAGAATAAGCATTAATATAGTTAGCAGCAAGTGCTCTCACCGCTACATTGATCTGTGATGCATTAAAATTTACTCCTCCATGTGTTAATTTCCTTCTTTCCCACCACAAAAACCAGCAGCACGTGGCAATTGTTTCTCTGAATTTGGGGAGTCCCAGCACATGAATATGATTATCCGGTAAGTTGAGAAGGAATTCTAAGGTTACTTCACCAGATCTGTCCAGTACCAGGGCTTTAGCGATTACCTCATGCAATCCGAGCAGCTTCCAAACCTCGGTGGCAACTGGGCATTCAAACAACAGGTGTCGGATGGTCTCAGGACCCAGGTTGCACGAAGGGCAGTGGGCTTTAATCTTGATATGTCTGTCCGCCAGTAACGCCCGGCATGGAATAGCGCTGTGGAGTGCTCTCCAAACGAAAATTTAATTTTTGCAGGACAATTCAACCTCCAAAGAGATTGCCAAGTAGGTTTTGGTGTTGATGAGCTACAGCCAGCCTGCAAATGGTGACCAAACTGGGCCTCCCAAACAGCATGATATGCAGATCTCACTGTGAAGCCCCCCGTCTTCGTCAAGCTCCAAGCCAAGAAGTCTGACATATCATGTATAGGCAATGGGATAGCGAGTTAGAGATGGCAATGGGTACCCACTACCCGCATACCCTGCGGGTAAAAACCCTATTAGGGTAAGGGTATGTGACAAAAATTTACCTATGGGTACTTAAATAGAAAAATATCATACCCATTGGGTAGAGAGGGTACGGGCATGGGATCGTATAATCCATGCCCGCGTACCCATGTACCCATCTAAAATGTTGACAAGTGGGTTTCCTTTAATATCCTAACGTATTAACTTGTATTAGCGTTTCCCCCATAATCACGCTAGGTAAAAACTCTAATGTGCAGTCAAATTATCTCTATAATTTATCGGGATTTTGTGAACTTAAAGTATATGACAATGTGTTGTTATTTATGATTATGTGTAGTTGATTAACATTTTTATGTGTTGTTTTATAGGCAAGTTTTTTTATTTACGATAATGTGTTGTTGTTACAATGTGTTGTTGTACATTGTTGTTTAAAATGTGTTGTTATTAATAGTTTATGATTATATGTAGCTTTTTACAATTATTTTTTGCTCAATTTGATGTGTTGTAAGCGCGGGTATTTTTACCCGCGGGTACCCATATACCATGTCGGGTGACGGGTATGGGAAAAAATTGTACCCTTGACGGGTATGGGTATGGGTGATAGGTAAGTTCAGAGTGGACGGGTAAGGGTATGGGGTGGCTCCACCCGTACCCATACCCTGCGGGTGCCATCCCTAAGCGAGTATTCTTTGGGCATCAACATGACAAAAAGTTTGGTACACAAGCTGCGTGTCACACTTCTCGAAATAGGCTTTCGCCCCGCTTTATAAATAGAGCAACGGTCCGTACAAGCATCACACATAAATCCAACCACACTGGATAGCCGGGGCAGCGGCACACTCATGCCCAAGGAAAGAAAAAGAGAAATAGGGAAAAAGCCACCTAGTGGCGGCCGCGAAGCGGCCCTACGAAGAAGATAGTCGACGCGCTGTAGCCTGAAGCGCGTCCAGTATGCCGTCAAGCCGATCCCGATCTCGCTGCCTAGAGAGCGGGTGCCAGTGCTGCATAAAGGCCAGGAATTTGAAGAATGAGTCAGACGCCTGCCTCGGGAAGATCCGCTCAATAACCATCTTATTGCGAGTCGTCCAGAGGGTCCATGACATCGCCGCAAAGATCAACCAAAATAAGCGGCGATGTCTCCCAGTTTGGTTGGCCCTGGTCTGGAGGAATTCCGCTAGGTCCTGGGCCTCCCAGTCAGGCCCAAGAGCCTCGCGTATGAATGTCCAAAGGGCTCTCGCCGCCGTACATGTGAAAATGATGTGAGCCGCCGTTTCCGGCACCACGCATAAGGATCACAGTCCATCCCCTGGACCATGCTGCTTACGCACCTCCGTCCCCGAAGGAATACAATCTCGGAGAAGTTGCCACACAAAGATCTTGATCTTTAGTGGCAAGGGGGCCTTCCACAGAAGCGAGAGCCAGGGGATGATGGGTGCGCGGCATAGCGCCTGGTATGCCGAGCTGACTGAAAATTCCCTAGACGGTGCGAGCCGCCAGGCCACGGTGTCCGAATGGTCCGGTAGCGCCTGTGGCAGGGCCTCGAGAAGGCGGTACCACTCAACAGTTTCCACCGGGCCAAATGAGCGCCTGAACCGGACATCCCAATGTCCCAGGCGCATAGCCGCAGACACTAGAAGAGACGGATCTGTACAGATGGAGAACAATACCGGGAACCCCATCCTTAGCGGCTCGTCCCCAACCCATGGGTCTAGCCGGAACTGGGTTCCCTCCCCATTACCTATAGAGAAGGAAATTCCTAGTCTAATTTCCTCCTTGATCTTTTGAATCGCACGCCAGAACTGGGAACCTCCGTAGCGGGAGCATGCGAGGAGCGGCTCGCCCCTTAGGTACTTTGCCTGAAGGAGCTGGAGCCATAGGCCTCCTTCGCCACGCAGGATCCGCCAGACCCAACGTAGCATGAGAGCGACGTTCATCCTACGGGATGCCGTAATCCCGAGACCTCCGCGGTCCTTGGGCAAGCAGATATCTACCCACTTGACCATGTGGTACTTCTGGCGGCCATCAGATGCCTGCCAGAAGAACCTAGCGAGCTCCTTATCGAACGAGCTATGAACGCCCTCCGGAAGGATATACAGCCCCATCATATACATGGGGAGGCTCGCTAGGTTAGAACTAATGAGGACCGTTTTACTTCCCTTGGATGTAAACCGGCCTCGTCACGGCTCGGCCCGTGCAGCCACCCGGCCGACCAAAGGATCAAATCCACTCGACAAGATCTTCGAGTCAGCCAGGGGCATCCCCAAATACGTTGTGGGGAACGATGCCAGCTTGCAGTTTAAGTTATCAGCAATCCGTTGTTGGTCCTCATGCGGGAACCCGAGAACGAAGACCTCACTTTTGTCAAAGTTGATCTTTAGCCCCGACATCGCCTCGAAGCATAGAAGTAGGAACTTTAAATTGACTAAGTCTAGGTCCGACCCTTCGACCATAATCATGGTGTCATCAGCATATTGGAGGTGGGTGACCCCTCCCCCAGGGATTAGGTGACCAACAACCCCTATAAGGTGACCGACCAACCTTGCTTTATCCAGGATGCCGGACAAGGCATCGACGGCAAGGTTGAAGAACAAGGGAGAAATAGGATCCCCCTGCTTCACGCCTGCCGAGGATGCAAAGAAGGGACCCACCTCGCCGTTAATATTAATGGCGGTCCTGCTAGACTGCACCAACTGCATAATCCATGAACACCATCTGTCATCAAAGCCCCTGCGCTCGAGCACCAACCGCAGGAAAGACTAATCCAAACGGTCATACGCCTTCTGGAAATCCAACTTGAGGAAGACGCCCTTATGGCCACGCGAATATACCTCATGTGCGATCTCGTGGAGAGCCAGGATCCCGTCATGGATCCTTCGGCCCTTCAGGAATGCAGTCTGAAGGGGATGATCTAGCCTCTCTGCTACAGGGGCTAGCCGCGTAGCGCATACTTTCGAGAAGATGCGCTCGAGCACATTAATCACCGTGATAGGTCTAAAGTGTCTAATATCCGTCGCCCCAACTATTTTGGGGATCAGGGTAATCACACCATAGTTGATCCGAGACATGTCAAAGGTTCCAATATAGAATTCATGGAACATCGGCATGATCACCGGCTTTATGACATGCCAGAACCGCTGGAAAAAGGCCACCTGCAGACCGTCCGGGCCCGGGGCCGATCCCGCCTTCATAGAGGCGATAGCCCTGCCCACCTCCTCCGGCGAGAATGGGAGTGTTAGCTCCGCATTCTCCGAATCCGAGACTCTGTCGGCCGGAGCCCATAAGTCATCGGTCAATGAAACCCCGCTACGGGGTGACGCCGAGAATAAGTCCTTATAGAAGGAGTAGATGTGAGCCTTAATTTCGTTCGGGTGTTCCAGAAGAGTGTCCCCCTCCCAGAGGCACGGGATCACGCATTTCCGCCGACGTCCATTGGCGATCGCCTGGAAATAAGTTGTATTGGCATCACCCTGAAGAAGCCATTTCTGCCCTCCACGGCGTTGCCAATAAAGCTCCTCGCCCTTGAATATCTCCATCAACGAGGATTCAAGGGCGTATCGCCTAAGCCATTCATCAGCCGACAGGCTAGATGAATCGGCCAGCAAATCAAGTGCCTTAATCTGCACCAGCAGGGCCTCTTTTCGCGCTCTAATGTCTGCGTCTAGATTAGCCCCCCACCCCCGCATGAGCTGGCGGCCTAGCTTAGTGCAGTGGTGCCAGGTGTCAGTGGCACAGAAAGCTCTAGGCGGGGAGGCCGCGGCTTCTACCCATCGGTCCCGCACCATCTCAAAGAACCCTGGCTGTAGCAGCCATGCAGGCTCAAAGTGAAACCGCCTCGTCCTGGAAGGGGCATCGTCCCCCGAGGATAGAAGCAAAGGGACGTGGTCAGACCCAATACGCGTGACCGCCCGAAGCGAGCACAACGGGAACCTGACCTCCCACTGTACCGATACTAGGACCCTATCAAGCACACTCTGGATAGGGTCCGCTTGCTTATTAGTCCACGTGAATCTAGCCCCAACGCGGGCTATCTCCCGTAGAGCCAAGTCAGCAATGCAGTCGTTGAACATGCGCATACGCACCCGATCAACATGCGGGGAGCTCTTATCAGCCTCATGCCGAATAAGGTTAAAGTCTCCGGCCACCACTATAGGTGTAGTGCAGCGTTCGACTTTATCCTTGAGCTCGGCCAAGAAGTCCGCTGACCGCCCGTGGTCAGCTGGGCCATAGACGATGATCACGTCCCAACTGAGGTTCACACGTCGGTCCGTGACGGACATACTAAGGAAGAACTCCCCTCGGTCCATGTCCTCGACCGAGAAGGCATCCTCCCAGACCCCGAGCAGGATGCCGCCCGAGAGACCCACTGAGGGCAGCCATTGCCAGGCAAACGGGTGTTGGGAGAGCCCCTGAAGCTCTTGGATAGAGAAGTCTTACCGAATTGTCTCCTGCAACCCAACTATATCAATCCCCTCTTGTCTAATGTACTCGATCAATTGACGCTTCCGGCCCAGGTGCCCGAAGTCCCGTATGTTCCAGCATAGGAGCTTCATGTTGGAACCATCGCCGTTGGACTAGAGGGCCCCTCTGGTGGGGCCGAGCTAGCCCGGTCGCTGTCTGCGGACCGGGGGACCTGCTTGGTCGGGCGTCCACGATGCCCCTTCCTAGTAGGGGCGTCCGCAGCATCGACGTTCCCATCTAGAAGGCCGGTACTAGCCCCGCGCCCCGCCGCCCATTGCTCAGTGGGGTGGAGGCGCGTGGGAGGTCTGCCCCGTAACACCCTTCCAATTGAAGGGCCGTCACGGGCAGCAGACATCATACCCTAGCTACCCGGCCTGCCTTCAACCCCGAGCTCTCTATGCCCAGAGTCGTCGGACGCCAGGTTCACCACCGGGCCGCTAGGCCCAGGTGCGGTGGAGGCCAGGGTGTCAGATGCCCGCTGCTCAGCTCGAGCGCGAGCCTCTGCCAACACCCCATCGAGTCGCTCCTTGGCACAGATAGCCGAAATCTGCTCCATCCGCGGGCTCTTCTCACCGCGGAAGACAATATCACAATCGGCAGCCACATCACCAAAGTGCTCAAGCGGAACGGACCCAAGAATCGCGAACCGAGATCCAGAACAGGAAGAACTAGGAGCGGGAGGCGACATACCTGGGGAGAGGTCATGAGCGGCCGCCCGCATGGCCGCCTTCTCCGCAATGGTCGGAACCCGGCCATCCGGCAGCACCCTAGAGCCGCAGATCCGAGCGCTCTGCCGGGCCGCTACCAACGGGGAGGGGGTCGGCCGGGTCCGGGTGCCATCCATGGGGGAGGCGGTGACGACCGTGGTCAGCCCCACACCCGGCGGCGGAGGTGTGGCGGGGACCGGCGCCGGGGACCCCAAGGCTGGAGCAGGTGGGGTCCCAGGCGAGCGAGTATAGCAGACCGCCCCGGGAGAGCGAGGAGATGACGGAGGGCATACATCCAACCCTGGGCTCCGAGCGTCAGCCTCCAGCATAGAAGAGGGGAGGCCAGCCAGGGCCGCCGTCGGGGCCGGAGTCCCCCCAGCCGCAGCTGGGCCAAGGAGGGCCGCGGGCAACCCAGGAGGGGAGTCACTGGCCCCCGAGTCGGGGGAGCTGCCATCAGACGAGTCCCCATCCCCTCCCGGCCCCGCCTCCGTCGAGGATGGCGGCGGGGGAGGAGGTCTGGCCGCCGTCCGCGCCTCCAGGTCGTCCAGGTCGAGCTCGTAGGTGAGGCGGACCCCCTTGGTCCTTCCAAAGTAGAAGACCAACAAGAGGCCGTCGATGTCAGCCGACGACTGGCACATGATCTCGACACGCGCCGGTCCGTCGCCCTCCAGAGAGTCCATGTCAACCGTCAGAAGCTTGCCCACCGGCTCGGACACCGCCTTCAGGATGTGGTCACGCTTGCCCCCCTCGGGAAGGTCGTAGATAAGAATCCACACCTGCTCAAGGGGTGGCAACGGGTCTGGCACTGCCTCGGCCTTCTTAATGGAGATCATGAACTTGTTGATGGGGCATTTGACAGCATCGCGGGTGCAGACATTGAGCATCTCCCCTGATGCTGGATTAATGAGCTCAGATACACGGGATAATAGGTGGTTACCTCTATGAGAGATGACTTTTTTAGATGGTGATTGTGGGATCCAGCAGTCTTCCCAAATTTTAATTTTTTGTCCATCCCCAACTCTCCAGATTAGGCCATGCTTCAAGGTGTCCACTCCTGCCATTATACTTTGCCATGTGTAGGAGGCCTTCTTCCTCAACCCCACATTCATAAGATCATCGTTAGGGTAATACTTTGCTCTGAGAATCTTTGCACATAGGGAGTCAGGATCATCAATAAGCCTCCATGCTTGTTTTGCTAATAGTGCCAAATTGAAACAGTGAATGTCCCGAAATCCCATACCTCCTTTGCTCTTTGGTATGCACATCTTCCACCAAGCAAACCAGTGCATTCTCTCGTGTGATGCATCATCACCCCACCAAAAATGTGATATCGCATCTGTGATTCCTTTGCATTTTTTTTAGGAATTTTGAAGACCGACATCGCATAACTTGGTATGGCTTGTGCAACAGACTTAATCAGCACTTCCTTACCTCCAGAAGACAGGCATTTTTCTTTCCATCCAGTAAGTCTCAGGATTAAACGATCAATCAAATACTGGAAGCTGTCACTTTTGTCCAAACCCAGGGTAGCAGGCAACCCCAAGTACTTATCATTGATGGCCTCTGTCATTATATTAAGAGTGCCACATACCTGAGCCTTAATGTTAACATCTGTGCTAGGACTGAAGAAAATGCTGGATTTATCCACACTTACTAGCTGACCCGAGGCCCCACAGTATGAGTCTAGTAGTGATTTCAGACAAGTGGCGTTTTGCACATTAGCTTTCATTAGAATTAACGAATCATCAGCAAATAAAAGGTTGGTGATAGATGGTGCATCACGACAAACCTTAACTCCCACTAACTCTCCTAACTACTCTGCATGATTTAACAAGGCTGTAAGTCCCTCTGTACATAGCAAGAATAGATATGGTGACAAGGGATCTCCCTGTCGAAGTCCATGAGAAGGTTTGATCGTCTCCGATTCCACTGAATTATATCTCACTTTGTATTCCACAGAAGACACACATTCCATTATCATTTTGACCCATTCAGGTTTGAAACCCAAATTCAACAAGATTGCTTCCAAGAACACCCACTCAACACGGTCATAGGCTTTGTGCATATCTAGTTTTACCACACACCAGCCCTCCTTGCCTGCTCTTCTCTGTTTAATAGCGTGGAGACTTTCATATGCAATCAGAACATTATCAGTAATAAGCCTCCCTGGGACAAAGGCACTTTGTGTAGGACTAATAATTTCTGGAAGTAAAATTTTCAGCCTAGCAGCAATCATCTTAGAGATAGTTTTGTAGACCACGTTACATAAGCTAATTGGTCTAAACTGTGAGACTTTCTCAGGTGTGTTTACCTTAGGGATCATTACAATGGTGGTGTCATTCCAACCTAGTGGCACCACCTAAGAATTGACTGCATTTAACACCTCCATGACTAGATCATCCCCAAGCATTGGCCAGAATCTTTTGTAAAAGACTGCATGTAGACCATCCGGCCCCGGTGCTTTAAAGTCACCAATGGAGAATAGCGCTTTCCTAATCTCCTCAGCCGTGTAAGGTGCCATAAGAGCCTCATTCATAGGATCTGTTACTCTTCGTTGAACTAGAGACAACACATTGTGGTCCGGAATTTGAACCTGCGATGTGAACAGATCAGTAAAGTAACCGGAGATAATGGCCTTTATATCATCATCATTTTCTTTCCAAACTCCTGTATCATCTAGGAGTTTTTTTATGCAATTCCTTTTCTTCCGCGCTGCTGCTGCTCTGTGGAAGAAAGCTGTGTTCCGGTCGCCATGAAGCAGCCAGTTAGCGTGCCCATGCTGGAGCCATATCATCCCCTCCTGATCCAGCAAGTTCTCAACAAGAACCTGTAACTCTTTACATTTTCTGATGCGCTTCAGAAGTATTAGGTCCACACCTTAGTTTCTCTAGTTCCTTCTTAAGCTTGTTTATTCTCTTCTTCGGGCTCTTGAGAGTCTCTCGATCCCATTCATGTAGGTCAGTGAGAACTGCTTTTGTTCGGTCAGAAAGTGAAGGACCTAACCCTGCCAACTTGGCCCGTTCCCACGCCGAACTGATGATCTCATTTACTGTCCCTTCGTTCAGCCAACGCGCTTCAAACATACGGTTGCGCTTCTGCTGCCGAACCATCATTGGTTTATAATACTCAGTATCGAGAATAGGTCTGTGGTCTGAATGTATATGATGCTCTGTATCAAACCTGCATGCGGAAATTTTCCTGCCCACAACTCATTGCATAAGGCCCTATCGAGTCTCTCTCTAATAGGCCCCCGACTCCAAGTAAACAAGTCACCTATCACCATGACCTCTTGCAAACCACAATCATCAATACAATCTCTAAACTCCTGCATGTAGTGTTGAGGCCGAACGTTACCCCCTTCTTTCTCACTGGTAGTGGTGATTTCATTAAAATCGCCGAGCACTAACCAAGGCCCAGTATTAATATTATGAAGATCACGCAAGTATGTCCACGAGAGGTGCTTCCTCTCCCAAATTGGTTCTCCATAGAACCCAGTTAGCCGCCATGACGGATTGTTACCATCCATCACTATGCCGTCAATAAAATTGTCCGAGGAATAATTCAAAACCACTTCATTAGCTGAATTATAAAAAGGCACAAGTCCACCAGAACGGCCATCACTGCCCACTAAGTGAAAGAACTCAAAATCTAACTTAGACCTCAATCCTTCTGCCTTATCATTATTCAAATGTGATTCTGACAAAAAGACCACGTCCGCTTTCACACGCCCTTGGAGATCCAAGAGCTCTCGAACTGCCGTAGACGAGAGCATTCCACGGCAGTTCCATGCTAAGGTTTTCATTGCTCCAGGCGATCCCCCTGCTCGAAGGTCGCTGATGTAATATCAGGATTATTTGTAACTGCCTCTCCATCTGTTCCTTTCAGCTTCTTCCTGTTCTGACTTTTTTGCGGTGTGCCCCCATCAACAGAGGGCTCTTCTTCACTTCCTTCGAATTGATGAGCAATCACAGCTGTATTACCCACTGGAACTAGTGCCGAACTCGGATCCAGAGGATCATTCGTCAGGCCCCTCGAATTTGAATCATGAGCTGTCCTCTTCCTCAACACGAGGGGATCTTCATGCTGGTGTTCAGTCATCAACGATGATGTTCCAGTATTGGCGGCTGGGTTAGTTTGGGCATTAAACCTCCACTTAAAACATCTTATAATAGTGAAGGAAGGGAGTAATTGTTTGTTGCCCCTTATAAACTGGAGTGCTTGAGCTGGTTGCGGAGCTACCAGATTGTTTCTGCGACTACACCCAACTTGGGAGGTTGGAGAATTTAAATACGACCCTAACACAGTGTCATCAATCCACTACTTTGTGCAGAAGGCACGTTCCAAACCCCTTTCCATTCTTCCTGAAACTTTCGATTGTGGACTCAATCGGGCATAATTTATTGAATACTTGTATAGTTGTATTGCTTCACGATTTACATCTGTGCTACTTCCTTCGTCTGGAATTAGTTGACGCTCAAACGAATGTATTAAGTCTAGACACATCCATTTAAGCGTCAACTAATTCCTGGCTGAGAGAGTACCAAATAATCCCGATGATAGCCACCACTTTCCATCGTAATGGACATTTGAATCGTGTGAATTGTCTGGAGAGTCGACGAGGTGGCTGGCCATCTCGGCACCAATGGAGGCTTGAGCTTCAGCTTGCCCGATGTGGAGGAGCATGAAACATATTGCCATGCCCCTACACGCAGACGACCACACGCTGTCTGGATGGAGCCCCACTGCCGCCACGACCAGATCGATGGTGCCGGCGGGAGCTCCTATTCCCACACCCGTGTGGTTGAAAGCGAGTAAGGGCGCCATTGTTTTTTGTTTCCTTTTTCTTTTTCTTTTTTCTTCTTTGAAAAATGTCCGGTATTTCAATAGTTCATGAGTTTTACAAAATGTTCTAAATTTTAAAAAATGTTCATAAATAAATTTTAAAATATTTCTGGATTTCAAAAAATATTTGAATTTCAAAAACATTAATGAATTTGGAAAATATATTAAGATTTTAAAACATATTCATGAATTTTAAAAAATGTATATTAATTTGTAAAATGTTCTAAATTTCAAAAAATGTTACTCCCTCTAATCCGAATTAATTGATGCAACCTCTAACAATGTCCTCTATACAATGTTTAGAGGCTGTGTCAATTAATTCAGATTGGTGGGAGTAACAAATTTGAAAGATGTTTGTGAATTCAATTTTTTTCATGAATTTCAAAATTTATTACAAATTTCTAAAAAAATTCGTCGGTGCAAAATGTATTCACAAATTTAAAAAATGTTTACAAATTTCAGAATATGATCGCCAATCCAAAAATGTTTACGAATTTCAAATAAGGTTGCAAATTTCCGAAAAACTTCACGAATTCAATATTTTTTACCAAAATTTCAAAAATTGTTCCCTAATTTTTGTAAAAAAATTTAAATTTTAAAATGGAAAAAAGAAAAAGAAAATAAGAAAGAAGAAAACCTAAAAAACATATATAAAACGAAAAACTGATTTAGGGAAGGTTATAGAACCTTCCCAAAAGCGGTGAGAGAAAGGCACGTGAAATTCCCAAACATGGGCCGACTCATATCTGTGCGAGCGATGTGTGTGTGTGTGTGGTGGGGGGGGGGGGGGGGGGAGGGGTTGCTACCTATCCCCTGACCTACGCGGGAAATAATATCCGCCGATGTCGGCAGCGAGGAGGAGGGATCGATTTTTAGGCCAGCGTAACACATACTCTCTAAATATTGAACTTGCATGCGGCCTGATTATGAGTTCTGATCAGACTTTGGTTTGGGGGCTCCTGGCCCCTTCGCGTCAACAAGGAAACTGTGGACGACAATGGATTTAGAATTAGAATAAAACAAAGACCCTATCAAGCAAATAGAGGAAAGGACCGGTGGAAAGGGGAAAAAGTAAAATCTAAGTGACATATGGCACGAAAAGGAAATCCAATTTCGGCAAGACTTGATCTGAATCGTGGTTTGGATCCAAGTCGGTTCAGTGAGGGCCACCGCAAAAGTCACCAAATGGGGTCGGTCCGTCTTTTCCAGATCTTTGTTTGTCCCCCCGAAAAAGGCATGAGAGGATGTTGCAGATGTCCGGGACGGACATGACTTATTCTAATGCTAGAAAACCACAGGAAGAAACCCGGGACCAGAGCATGTCGTGAAAGACGCACACGGGGCGGGCGTGCTTCGACCGTGTCTCCGAGGCATAGTTGAATATTGATATCATGAGTGCGAGGATAAGGATATCAGGCCGAGAAACTCGGGAAAGTACCCAGTGCCTCACGCAGGATGACACGATGTTAGGACTTCCACAATACTATTTCTCCACCGTTTGGGGCTAAGGTGCTGGTTACGGGTTACATAAACTTTATTGTCTAGGTGTATGTATCTCAAAGAAGGAATGCAAAAGGATAGCACCTCAATTGTCAATTACTGAGCCAGTGATGTTGATGAACTATTAGTGCATGCATTGTTTTATGAATTCTTTGTAAGCAAATTGGCTTGCTTTCTTCTACGTTTTATTCCAACAATATGCGCAAAATCAAATGCAAGGATGATAGTTGGTAGGTGTGCATACTGAAAAGAACTTGCAATATATGTGTCCCTAATAATTGCAAGTTCCTTTCAGTATGCACACCTTCTATGAATTAATGGGACAACCGGTTCGGCCACATAGAAGGACTCACATTGTGTTCTTGTGACATGTTAGAGTATCTACAATAGATGATGTATAATAGGGCACTAAAAACGGTTTTAGGGCACCCACAAAAAAGGGTTTTATGGCATCCTAATTTTTTCTGTTGTAGTAGATGATGTAAAATAGGGCACTCAAATGTTGTTTTCTTTTCCACAATTGTATACATATTGAAACAAATAAATTTCAAACTCATCTCAAGTGAATCTAAAACAAATATAACATAAATAGTACTTAATTATTACATAGTTCATCAATCCACAACATCAAATTCAACACAAATTGTTCAACAAACCTAACACAAAAGTTCACATCATCACACATACATGGAAACATAGAGATGAAACTAGTGGGCTTGTTGCCCATACCATGCCCACAACTTCTTGATGAGATCTCTTTGAGGACATTTGTGTGTATCGGAATATCGAATTTTATCGTACACTTCGAGAAAGCGGCGGATGTGGTATTTCCTTCTATGTGGCCGAACTGGTTGTCCTATTAATTCATAGAAGGTGTAATGCAAATCTTTCCCACGCTCATTTTCAATGATCTTGTTGTGCATGATCACGACAGCCGTGATCACATACCAAAGGATCTCTTGATCCTAAAACCTAGTCGTTCCTCTCACAATAGCAAATTGGGATTCCAAAATCCTAAAAGCCCTCTACACATCTTTCCTAAAAGCCACTTGAAAATTATGGAAGTAAAGTTCTTTCTTACCTTGGGGGCTTGAAATTGGCTTCACAAGTAGCCCATTTCGGATATATCCCATCCGCAAGGTAGTAACCTGTGTTGTATGTCCGACCATTTGCTTGAAACTCCACCGGTGGTGATTCACCATTGGCTAACATAGCAAAGAGTGGTGACTGCTGGAGCACATTGATGTCATTGCAAGATCCAGGCATCCCAGAACATGCATGTCAAATCCATATCTCCTGATCGGCCACGACTTCAAGAATGATGGTGGCATTCTTCTTGTGTCCTTTGGACTGTCCATGCCATGCTCCATTGCCGATTCGATGATGGTCCATCAAGGCCAAGTCGATGGACGATGGCCAGAGCCGTTGCGCCGCCAAATGCATCCTCCACCTCTGGCTTGCTCGTCACAGCAGCGCAGATGCGGATCGGCGACGGACTGCAATGCCGATGGGGTGGGGCGTGGGGCTGTGGCGGCAGCTAGGTCAGGCGCTGTGGCGCTTGGAAGGGGACAGGGGTTGGGGACGCGAGTCACTCGGCCTAGGTTTTACTTGGAGGGGCTAGTGATGGGATTTTGGGTTGGGCCTTCTCTGTTCAGGATTTTATACTGGGCTGCCGAATTATTTCGGGCTATTCGGACAATTTTTGTAACGTGGCTTCTAACCCCGAATCTTCTATTCTTAAATATTTGTAACCCACTACCTATTTTTCCTCCTCATGCAACCATGCCACATCATCAAGTCATGGATATGGTCATAAGTACTTATTTTTCCTCTTCATGTTACCATGCCACATCTTCAAGTCATGAATGTGGTCATAAGTTAAATTTGTGCACTAATCTACCCATTGTTTCACTAATTTTTGTGTGGGCATAAATGAAATATACATTAGACGCTTAGGGCAAATATATGTAGACCGTGTTACACATTTTTGTTTAAAATGGCACCCCGTTATTCTTAAATAGTTGCAACCCACTACCTATTTTTCCTCCTCATGCAACCATGACACATCATCAAGTCATGCATGTGGTCATAAGTACTTATTTTTCCTCTTCATGTTACCATGCCACATCATCAAGTCATGAATGTGGTTATAAGTTAAATTTTTTGTGCACTAATCTACCCATTGTTTCACTAATTTTTATGTGGGCATAAATGATATATACATTGGATGCTTAGAGCAAATATATGTAGATCGTGTTACACATTTTTGTTTAAAATGGCACCCCTTTACTTCAATTCAATAGAGTATATTTTTATACATCATTTTGTCAAATGCTTCATATGATTTATTGTTTTTCAAATATAAACCAAGAGCAATCCTAAATTTGTTTCTGCTATATTTTTAGTTTTTAGCACATATTATGCATTTGTTTATCATGTTTCCCGCAGCAACGCGCGGGGCATTGTCTAGTTTTAAAATTTGGGTTTCCAAAATTGCTACCCGATGTAGTGCTTGGGTTTTTTGGGTCCGGTTTATATGGGTTTGCTTCGGGTTTTTTGGGTTCAGGCTTCAGCTATCGGGTTTTATGTCCGGCATGAGATTAAAGTATTCAAATTATTCCCTCCGTTCCTAAATATAGGTCCTTTTACAGATTTCAATATAAACTACATATGATGTATATAGACCTACTTTAGAGTGTAGATTCACTTATTTTGCTCTGTATGTAGTCTATATTGAAATCTCTGAAAGGACGTATATTTAGGAACGGAGGGAGTACATAGGAGTGACCAATGGAAAAAGAGTTTGTGATCGACATTTACTTGTTCACTTTGAAACACACAACTTTTTGACACATACAAGGTTACCAGTATAAGATATTATTACTAGCGTCAAAAAGCGCGGCGCACGCCGCGCCCGTTAGAGAGCCCGTTTGAATCTTATATGTTGATGTCTTATGTGAGCATTTGAATAAGGCTGATCTCAATTGTCGCTTGCCAAATGCATATATAATTCACAAATTTAGCAGCTACAACATGTTTTTGTTTAAATAGCATCGAGAGTATAACATGGCATGCATCATTAACTGGTATAGGCGCACACAGATCTTGTGGTTCCTTTAAGAAAGATCATAAGTGCAGAATTGAACAAAATTTACATAGAATACTATGTACTGTTACATGAATGCTTCCTAGGAGTAATGACCAAATGGTAAAACACATTTGAAAACTGCTATAATTCTGAAGGTGTATAAAAATTGAACCTTCAGTTCATGTACATATGAATTGGCCAACTTGTTTGACAGAAACAATAGTGATGTGTTGTCCACATTGAACAAACTTGTGCGAGTTAAATCAACTTTTGTAGCTTTGTAGGCCACATATGTGCTATGGACCAGAAGGCAAAGAAATAGTTGAATTGTTTCACTTCGGTAGCATTTCAACCATCTTGGCATCAGAAGCTAAATCATATTTTTTTACAAAAGGGCAGGTGAACTGTATTGCCTTGAAAGAACAAAAAATATATGCTGAGACATTGCTCATCCCACTTTTTCTTCAGTTCTAGAGAATCTACAATTACTGCAAATATGACAAAAATATGGTAAACCCCGACAAAAATATGCACAGATGAACACCTTGAGGCAGATTTTGTTCCTTTGTTTCTTGACTGATATGCTGCACAAAAGTTCTGTTTACAATCCATAGTAATTAGATTTCGGTCAAAGTCACCAGGCAATTAAGCATATGCGATATCTACACTGACTTATAACATTATATACGTGCACCAATGTCTTTTTAACAATTACTAATTGTCAGAGTTAATCAAGGGTAAATATACTGTACTCAATCATCATTTCCCTTCTTGATGTTACCATATGAAAAATCATATAGCATCACCAAACAATTTTGCACGAAGGAACAAATCCATGAGCTTCAAGTCATGTAGGGATAGCCGCTCCTAAAATTCTCAGCGTATTGCTCACTGATCGAAGTCGAACACCCTAAAATTACAAGAGAAAAATCTCTCTTGTTTTGGTAGGCAAAGTAGACTAATTATATTACTAAATAACTTGAACAAAACGGTGGAATTTCAAGAAATACAACATCTATATAACTAAATTGGTCAATTTTCACCGCCTAGACCATAAAAAATCCCCCTGTGCTGCAAGAATTGACAACAACAAAACCATGTTTTCTGCCCTGATGCATACGAAACAAAACATATGCCTAGTACTTCATACCGATCAATGTGCTGATCTCCAAGGAGGGTTCACCGAGGGCGCAGGAGGCGGTGCCGGTTCCTTGGCATGACCAACCGAGGATGAAGGATGAGCTGTGGGGGTTTAGATCCTGCTGTTGGGGGTGGGTGGGGGGCGCTGGATCCGCGGCCAGCGGTCTGCTGGCTCCTGATGCAGACGGGGGGAAGGGCACGGTGGAGAGGACGCCGTGTTGCTGTGCTGTTGGCCGCTGTTGCTGCTGCTGCGCTGCTGTCCGCCTCCGCTGCTGATGCACCTGCCCGCTGGTGATGAGCCGGGGCTCCTGTAGTCGAGGCGAGGTGGAAGAGGAAGGGAGAAATAGGAGGAAGGGAGGAGGTGGAGGGAAGGGAGGCGGCAAGCCGTTAAAGGAAAATAAAATTATGGGGTATCAGTCCGTAAGAACGGACTTAAAACAAAATAAAATGAGCAATACTTTTGTAAGCAATTAAAATGGTTGGCATCAAAGATGCTATTTTTTTTCCTTGGAGTTTGGCTTTTTAGTAAAATTGGAGTGAAAGGACAATCACTGTTTCGGTTTATGATTCGGGTGGGTTAATGTTTTCGGTTTATTCCGATATTGTTACGTTTTATTGGTTTTACTGTTTTGCGTTAAGGGAGGAGGAGTCCCAGTTTTTTGGCTATCTTTTTATATTTCTTCTGGATTACTGTTCACGTGAATGCATAGTGCTGTTTTATTTTTTGTTTCGGTTTATTCGGGCGTATTGTTCTGCGTTAAAATTCGGTTACTGTTTCCGTTTTATGGCTCGTGTATGTTAATGTTTTCGGTTTATTTGGTATTGTTTCGTTTCATTGGTTTTATTGTTCTACTTTATTCAGGGTTACTGTTTCGGTTTATTTGGGCTATTGTTTCGATTAGTAGTCTTGAGTTTATTCGGATAATGGTCTGTATTTTGTTCGTGTATTTGTTAGTGCACTTTTAACTGTTGTCGTGTTGTAAAAATGGGTAGTAATCGGTCAGAAACTTATTTTCCCCACGGATTACTGTTCGTGCAAATGTACTGTTCCGGTCTAATAGTTTTGTGCCCCGGCAGCACTATCATCGGAAAGGATCAGGAGACAATTGAGGCGGCTGTGCATCGGTATAGAAAATTCTAAATCCTAACCCTTTATATAAGGACGCGATGGTGGAGTAGGGGGGAGAGAAATGATGTGTAAAAAAATTCTAGTTTTTTTTAAACGCGTGTATTTTTTCTTCGGTGAAAGCTACAAAAAGAAAAGTCAGATTCTTTCACTGTTCACCCCGAGGCACTGTTCATGTTTAGTCACTGTTCGTCAGTACCTACTGTTTACACGTAGGTACTCTTTTCGTCCGTAAATACTGTTCACGATTCGACTGTTTATCAGTGACTACTGTTTGCGGCTGGCTCCTGTTTTATCCGTAACTAGATAATACCCCGCGCGTTGCTGCGGCAATTGGTAGCATTGTATAGGTGGAGAATTATGGAGCAGAAGATAGTAAACAGTGAAAATAAATATAAATGTATGTTTATTTGAAGCTTTGATGATATGGTATAAAAGGTTGAAAAATTAACATATTGTAGAGTATTTTCATATTTGCATAATTAGTATGTGTCGCTTTTTTCCTCTATAAAAAGTATGTGTTGCTTTTTATGCTGGGAAATTTAAATACATCACTGACATTGTTTTGAGGGATAATAGAATACATCACTAGCATGAAAAAATGCAACATATAGTTTTATGATAATGTCACTGAAATGTACCAAGCCCGGTTGAAACCCAATACTTCACTGAAATAAAAGCCCAAGCAAGTCACACAAAAAAAAACCGAAGACCAGATATATAAAACCGCTAACGCGAATGATTGTTGAGTTATCTGTCGTTCAAAATTATCTTAAAATAATATTTCATTCAAAAGCAAAAGCACAAAATATATGCAAATCCATCATTAACGCATCGCACCAATACATGCGAGTTTCTATATGACCAGGAGCCTCACAACAATCGCTCATAAAGAGTAAAAAGAAGGTGCATACAGTAATACATACTGTATGTATGAGGCACGCACAACATAGACAGCCCAATAATAAATCAAATTAATGCATGATGGGCAGCGATGAAAAGGTAAGAAGCATGTTATCCGGGTGGAGAAACAGAGATTCTTTTTGCAAGAGCACTCTTTAGCTACGAAGCACCGATACGGCGACACGGATACGACGATACGGGTACGTCGATACGGGATACGGCAATTTCTGAAAACAGCAATACGGCGATACGGCAAGTATAGATAAATAATTAATAAAATGGCATAATATATAGACAAAGAAAATTAAATGCATGAGATGAGATCAAAATACTGCCACATAAGTTGCATACATGCCTCTTTTCATCAAGTCCTCATCTCGATGACTGAATGATCATCAATTTACTGAATCATCATGCTGCTTACAAAATACGGAGTATATCATATGCTAGTATTAGAATTTGAAATACACAGAACTCTTGAGCATGGAAAGCTGAAAACAGTAAGACGTTGGCTTGTAGCTTGCTTACCCAGTGATACGTGGTTGATGCTTCCCAGCCTATGAACTGAAGATTGGCCTGCAGATGTCATCGTCAGTATTTCACTCCCTAACACCAGCAGCAACATCAGCAGGTCCGCCGCAAATCATAGTTGATACAGAAGAGGGTAGCACCCAGTAGCCAGCAACGGCTAGCAAGCACGCACACAAGTACGCACTACGCAGACAAACACACCAAGCACGAACGCACACACGCCGCAGCAAGCACACACACAGCCAGCACGCACGTGTTCGGCAGCAAGCACACACAGAATCGCGGTCATGCCCTAAGGAACAGACGCTTTCAGACAGCTTGTGCAGAGCGTGGCCATTGGCCAGGACGGCGGCCGGCGGGCTAGAGTTCATGCAGTCGACGACATCGACAGACACCTTATCTGAGTCTCTCCTCACCTCCTCCCGACGTGTCGCGGGCTAAGGATGAAGGATGTGCCTCGGCCTCGACTGGTTGCTACTTGCTGGGCTCCTCCCGACGAGATGGAGTACAACACTTGCAGGCTCAAGGATGGAGCAGCCGAGTAGTACGTGCATGCTTGTCGATGCCTAATGATGGGCTTATGCATGCAACATTCGTGAAGCTCAAGAATCAAGATCCACATTGCCCAGGGCATCCAGTGACACGACAACTCCTCCTGACCTCTGCAGTAGGTCGACGGCGTGGCATGGTTCGACCGGCGGCAAGGCGCACGGGGGCGGCAGAAGGAGATGAAGGCGGAGGCGCATGCACCATGAGGCGGCCGGCGGCTAATAAGCAGAGAAGGATACGTGATATCTAGATGCAGCGGAGATGGGATAAGGAAGGAGCAGGACACGCACAAGCGGTGGTGGATTTTTATGACTCTGGAGTAACCGTGGCCCATTGAAAAGCAACACCTTTCTTTAGAAAAGCTAAAGCGCATCAGTTACGGAAGTTTAAGAATCACAGGAGAATCATAGCCTTAGTGCTAGCCAGGAGATATGCCCTCGTCGTCAGTTGAAAAGTGGTCTTTTTTGCTGGGAGACTATTCGGCTGCTTACGTGGAAACCGAGAAGAATGATTGGATGATAACTGCTGACATGGCATCTACGCTGATGTGGATAGCCTGCATGTTAAGAGAAATAGGTTAGTGGGGATGAACTATTTAGGTATTATAGATAATGTTCACATGCAAAACTGTTCACGATTCGTTACTGTTTGCTGGCATTGTTTACTGACGTTGACATAAAGTGAACAGTAACCTTTCAAAAAAGGGAGAAAAAAAGGATGCTTCCCGCTTTAATATAGTACATAATATTAGGTTACCAGTTTGTGGGACTGCATACAAGGCACTTTTACCATCCTCTTACACTTCCAGTATGCATGCATACTGTTAATCAACAGCTTAATGAGATAAGTACATGTTCAAATCACAAAACAACAATAAGACCGAGTAGCACAAGGGCTTTCAAGCGCTCCTCCACTTATTTAGCCATAAAGTGTAGATGCATATGTACACCCACACTCTGACACACACCTTAGATGCTTAAGGATAGTACCTCGGATCATCACGAGCAGTTGCTGGGCATGGTAAGACCGCACTTGCCTGGCAGTGCCATAGCACGGCGGGCGTCAATATGGTACCTTTTCAGCCATATGCCTGCCATGCCTTTGTAGCGGCAGATGCACGATAGGTTTGCCTTTCCTAGCGCGGCACAACACTCAGCGGACGGACTGTCTGTCGGGTTATTCATTGCCGCCGCGGGCTGACAAAGCTTGAATTCATCATTCGACATGCCGCAAACGCCATGAACACCATCTATTGCGGCGAGGGACACCATCAGGACAAGCAGCAGTGTTGCAGCCAATGCCTGTGACTTGGCCATTGATGCTGGTAATGTATTTAGTTTTCTACTGGATTGCTATTGGAGATTTTGGTCTTAGCTGGTTTTACCTTGAGGGTGTGTGAGATGAATGTTTGGTGTGAGGTTCTATTTATAGGGGCATTTGCCGCTATGTTCATTAAGCGTGTATTCTGCATCAAGCAGGAACAACACCAAGTGCTCCAACGTGTAGAAGCACTATCGTGTTATCATGCCAAAAAATAAATCTGCACTTGAACTTCCTGTTGAACGATAACGACGGCCATACCTGGCACACAAAGATATACAATGAAGCAAATCTACTGATTTCTTTTGAAATATTCGTGCGACAATCTCCATAATGCAACGCCGAACCAAATCTCCAAGATTGAATTGTTTAACTGACCAAATATTCGTGCCAACGCCGAACTAGTCTTTTGAAGATTGAATTGTTTAACTGACCAAATCCATGAAGACATCCACTGAACTCTCAAATGCAATATGTTTCGCTGCCGAATTATATGAATGATTTCTCTAGATATCGCACGACAACCTGCTAAACAAGTGTTTTATCGCGTACCAATTGTTCAGAGTTATTTTCTTCTTCCAAAAACATGGTATGTGTTCATAGGTAATGAAAAAGGATGATAGTTCATTTACTGTCGTTTGATAAGTATAGACAAAAATCACTACAGTTCGGCCACAACGTACGACGTTCGCTAGCTTGAAGCATTACACACCGGAACTGGACGCATGCACCTACTGTAGCTTGAGATTGGCGTGATCTTGGGATGCTAGCTTTTGCCGACTTAACTCAGTAATGCTGCCAGCCCAGTACAGGGGAACAGCTAGACTCAACGCATGACTGATTGCGGCGGCCGGCGGCTGTGGAAGTCGAGCTCAGCGGCTCAGCCGGGTCTTGCTTAGCATGATAACATTTTTCAGGGCATGGAAATTTGGCGGGGACGTCGACCGGCACTCGAGACTAAATGAAAAGCGTCTATTGCTTATGCAAATCTGCCGACCATCACTTTGGTAAGCATATTGCGGGACATCTACTGATTCAGTGTATATTAAGGGTCTACTGAATTCTCTCTTACTCAAAGTAGCTCGGCAACAATCAGTGCAATCTGGAGCGCAAAACTAGCACGGGCGTGCGTGTGCATGTTTGTCCGTTTGCTGTGCACAAGCTACCGCTGCCGTTGTGGGCGAGGCGACGAGAGGACCATGAGAGAGGTTAGGTTGTAACAAGCTGCACCCAAGTTCATTGCACCCACGATGAACAGTAAAATCAAAAAAATAGCAGAAAAATTCTGAAACTTTGTGGCTTCGATTATGACCAAATGTTTTAGCTGCTCGTAAAATTTGGTGACCAAATGACATCCGAAGTACTTGGCCCTATGGACAGCAATCACGACGGAATCGTTACACGACGAGCAATAAGACTCCATTACATGGGCTTGGGAGACCGACGGCTGCTTCTCGACTGGCTCTGCATATGCGGCGAGGTTTTGGGGTCTGGAAATAGTTCCCACGGCAGAGTTCACGTGGAAGTCAAGGCCCCCCAGCGGTGCAGATTCTTCACCTGGCTTGAGTTACGGAATAGATGCTGGACATCGGATCGCCTAGCTCGAAGAGGGCTGGATCACCATGACGCATGCCCATTTTGTGACCAGGAAGAGGAGATAATAGATCACATCCTACTTGACTGTGTGTTCGCGTGAGAGGTTTGGACAGTGGTTTGTCGTGCTCTGGGCAACCAAGATTGGATTCCATCAAGGGGAGAGAAGCTAGCTCATTGGTGCCAAAGCAAGATCGGCACCTGGCGCAGCGGGAAAGACGCTGTAACGCAATCGTCTTTGATGGTGTGGTGCCGTCGAAACACTATGTAATCGCTAGGATCGAAAGCGAAGGACAGACGTGGAACCAGGCCGGGTTAATTAGAGGGGATGTTGGCTCCTTCCTGGGAGCATGTCAAAGTGGGCTACGGGGAGGAGTTAGGCTAGCTAGTGTCACTAGTGGAGAAACGGCCTTTAGTCCCGGTTGGGAAGGGCCTTTAGTCCCGGTTCACCAATCGGGACTAAAGGCCCCCACCCTTTAGTCCCGGTTGGTGTCACCAGCCGGGACTAAATCCTTGCCACTTTAGTCCCGGTTGGTGACACCAACCGGGACTAAAGGTTTAGGGGTTTAGGGGTTTAGGGTTTATTGTTTATTTTTCCTTTTCATTTTGTGTTTTTCATTTAATTCTTTTTCATTTCAAACATATTTTACGCTACTACATACTGTACACGTTATGCATATATAATAGAATTTCTCGTAGAACCAATCATATATCATAGAATTTCTCGTACAACCATGCATACATATATATATATATATATACAATTTGGTATATACAATTTGGTATATACAATTTCTCCTACAATTTGCAGATCATTACATGCAGGCATTAGGTGAAATGGTATTCTCCGTCGGGAGATATGACCTGCTGAAGCAAAAATCCTGCCATTTCCTCTTGAAGTGCTCGTATGCGGTCCTTTCATAGGAGCCTATCCCGCATCTCCACCATCTTTAAAGAGGGAGATCAATATGAATATATTAGTTGTGTATATATATATTAGATCATGATAAAAAAATTGTGAATAGTGTTTACGTACCCAAAGATGTCTTGCATCTCTGCTCCTTTCGGTCATAAAGCGAATGTTCTCGCAAACGATGTATGCACATATATTAGTCCCCTTTTCCTGCCTCATACACTTTACGAGAATAGAATTCAATCAGATAATAATCAAGCATGATAATGGTATTGAAACTAGAATTAAAGAGATTCGCGGACGTAGCTAGTACTACTTAATTACCTTGGACCGTCGCCATTTCAGCTGTGGTTTCCATTGACCGACAACCTCTTTGATGAACTTTTTCCAAACCCTGCCCGGCAAAGAAAATGAATAAAGGAGTTATTAATTACTTGATATCAGAAAATGAACTAAAGAGGCCGACATAGTGCGATAATGATTGAAATTACCTGTCGAGCATCCAAAACAGGCTTCTGTATTCTTCAGGGTCTTTACCTAGTGAGTCCAGTACTTCAACAGTTTCCTCGTCAACTCTAATGATTAGCAGGATCCAGTGGAATCTGCGCACACGTTTGTATAAGCAGGCATGCATAACTCATGAACTACACTTAACATCGAGTAAGCAAAAAATAGAATTTGTAGTACAAGACAGTAACACTCACCTGAAGTTGTAAGGAAAAAGTATTTCTGGTCTGGTATTTAGTTCCTTAAAAAACATTAGCAAGCTATTCTCTGTGTCTTTGGGGTAGTCTTGTATCATATTTTCATTAACGGTATTTGGGTCAATGAACCCAATGCCATAGATTCCATTTCTGTTCATTTCAAAAATATTCATTCTGCATAATACCACAGAAAAGAATATAGTGAGGATAATTACAGGCAATGAACGAGCTGAGCTAGAGACTTAAATTACAGAAAGAAATCACTTACAGACAATAGCAATTGACGAGAGATTTGTCGAGTGCGTCTTGATTGAATAACTAAAAAATTTCTGGAAATTCAATCCACACATCTTTTCCATGGAAGTAATGCTCTGGCTTGACTTTCACCATAAGGCTCTCTCGCCCGGCCTTTATTTCTCTCAGGTACCAGTCATGCAATCTGCGCATTTGCGTTGGTAGAAGCTCCACCTCGTCAGGCCTGACCAGAGGGTTCCCGGGGACATATTTCCATGCTAGTTCCTTCGGATCCATCATGGGGAATTCCTCGATGCCTAGGAGTTGTTCAACAGTGACACCCATCTCTCTAGCCATCTCTCTATCAGCGTCGGTTACCGCCTTATCGGTACTCACCTTGAGCGGGGGGATCGATTGCACTTCCTGTTCTCCGAGCTGAGGAACAATTTTCCCGCTTTTATTACTATCTATAAGGCTCGACTGCTGATTTTTTTGTTGATAATATGACTTGCTAATAGAGCGTTCATAGTCTGATCGCCTTTTCTCCACAGCCGGTTTAGCAAGATCCACAAAGTGTTGTACGACTTTCTCAGGTATTTTCTCCTTTGGCGGCGGGGGCGGTTTCGGTGCAAAATGGGCCTGCACTTCGGAAGCCACTTGGGCTTTGGTTTTGTCCTCAGTCATCTCGTAAGCCAACTTCTTTTTGGCAGGAGGCTCGGCTTTCTTCTTTGGTGCTCCCTTCCACTTTGTAGTCGGCTGACGCGGCGGAGATCGATATCGCGTACTCGCGCTGGGCTCCGTCTCGAGGTGGGGTGGATTCGGCTGACGCGGAGGAGATCGATATGGTGGCGGACTCGCGCTGCGCTCCGTCTCGAGGTAGGTTGGAGTCAGCTGGCGCGGCGGACTTGGAGGAGGAGTCGGTGCCCTTGGCGTCGAGTTTGGAAAGACGATGCAATCCTTTCTCCATACAATGATACCACGTATGGCTTCTCCCAGTGTCTGCTCCCCTTGAGCTCCCCTTGACCTCCAGGAAAGCCAAGCTGTAGTGAGTCATATGCCGACAGAACTTCATCCACCCCAACACGAGCATAGCCAGGTGGAATCGGATTGCCGTGGAAGGTTGCTTCAGGGGGATTTGGTAAAGCATAGCCGTCCACCACCTTCATGGATATGTTCTTCACTTTCATGTGTAGCTCACAACTTGTCGTCTCTTCGATATCATCCACGGGGTAGCGAGCCAGCAGTGCATCATCAACGGGGACCCCCGTGGAACCCACGCTGCTTTTCGGCATAGATCGGACGGTGCTATCCAATGCTGGATCTGCTTGCTGCTGCCGCTGAGACGCCCTTTCCAGGCTAAGGGTGTCGATCTGCTCCTGCTGCCGCATGAAAGCGCGTTCCAACTCTGTGTGCTTTGATTCCATCTCAGACAGCCGGTCTGCATCCTGCTTCTTCTTGTCTTCCTCCTGCTTCTTCTTTCTCGCACGGCTTCTGTAACTGACGTTCCAGTCCGCAAACCCCTCAACCCACGGAACAACGCCTTTGCCTCGTGTTCGTCCCGGGTGTTCAGGATCCCGAGGGCGCGTGTAAGCTCGTCGTTCTCTCTCTCGGGCTGGAACGCCCCCGTTCGAGCCGCTTCTATTGCAACAAGTAAAGCGTCCGAGGCTTCTTTAAGACTTGCCTGCACCATAATCTCCCCTGTCTTTGGGTCCAACTTTCCCCCATGCGCATAAAACCAAGTCCTGCACCTGTCGGGCCAACCCAATGTTTTTGGAGTGACCCCTGCAGCAATCATCTTTTCCTCAGATTCATCCCACTTTGGCCGACCAATCTTGTAGCCACCTGGCCCCAGAACATGGTGAAACTGTTTCTTCTCAGCATTGATCTTGTTTTTCCTCGACCGTTCCTTAGCTGCTTCCGATTCCTTGAACTCCACAAATAAGTCCCAGTGATCTTTTGCCTTCTCCAGTGCTCCAGTGAATTCTGGAGTCTGCTTTCCTGCTTCGACGTAGCAGGCCCATAATCTTTTCTTGTGGTTGCAGAATTGTGTGGCCATCTTCTGAAGAGCACTCTTCTTGACTTTCTTCCGTTCTGCATCTGTTAAATGCTCTGGTAGGGTGAAATGTGACATGAGCGTTTCCCAAAGCAGATCTTTTGCTCTTTCGTCGACAAAACTAACTCCTCGATCTCCCTTTGGCTTATTCCATTCTTGAACGGAGATCGGGATTTGGTCCCTGACAATAACTCCGCACTAACGAGTAAATTTGTCCGCATTCTTTTTAGGAGCAAGCGGTTCGCCATTTGGTTTGATCTCATCGATGTTGTACTTTATGCCAGCCTGCAACTTTTTGGCCGGGCCTCGTACTGCCCTGCTTGTAGAAGATTTGCTCGATCCGGAGGGCTAAAAGAAGAAAGATTCGTTAATATATATATATATATATATATATATATATATATATATATATATATATATATATATATATATATATATATATATACACACACAAATCAATTAATACATGTAATGATCACCAAAGGCCTTATATATACCTCGCCGGTCTTTGTTAATTGAAGATCATTTCCTTCGCCATCATTGTTTGTGTGGCCTTCGTCTGTTGGTTCTTCCTCAAATATTCCCTCAAAGGAATTGTTCAGATATTGTGAGCCGTCATCTTCAGGTTCACCCTCTGGGTTTCGGATCATGTCGAACATGATATGCTCTTGATCATGGTCGTCTCTGCCGCTAGCGTCCATAGCTTAACTAATCCAGAAGAAAGATAAAACAATTTAGTATTCAAATTAGAATGCATCTCGAATAATATCACTAATACATCTCGAATAATTCAGTTAATGCATCATCGAATATTATCGAATATAATCTCGAATACATCTCGAATATTATCACCAATACATCTCGAATAATCCAGTTAATGCATCATCGAATATTATCGAATATAATCTCGAATACATCTCGAGTATTATCACTAATACATCTCGAATATTATCATATAACATCACTAGCTAATACAGGTCGAATACTATCTGATAATCCAGTTGACTCGCGGTTCCTGAGGCGCGGGCGGTGGACACCCAAAGAGAAGGAACGATCACAGGATCATAGCTCGGGTGAGATCCCTGAAGAACCTGCCAGGTATTGGAGAACCTGACGTCCAACGCAACCATGTAGCGACGGACGTGCTCGTCCTCCTCCCTGACACGGCGACGTACCACCTCCTCAGGAGCCGGCTGCCTCCGCACCGATAGTGGCCCACGCGACCGCCACCAAAGAAGCTCCGGGTCGACGATGGGAGCCCGGTTCCTCACCAAGCTGCGCGCCCCGGAAGGTAGCACCTCCCAGTGCCAGCCCGACGGAGCCCAGTCCCGGACATGGCGCCTTTCAAGCAGGTTGTCGCCACCGAGTCGACGACGAGGATGCGGGCCGGGCATCGTCGACGCCAAAAATGTTTCTATGCAAATTTAACATTTTTTAAATGCTTGATTATGATTTTTGTAATTCTTGTTCACTTGATTTTGCAAATACATGACAAATTTTTGCAAATACAACATTGAGATATTAACATTTTCCAAATAAGATATTAACATGTTTTTGATCAATATTTTTAAGATACAACATTAAAATATTTTTAATACATGGTCAACTTTTTTCTATGCAACTTTTTTCTATGCAAATTTTTTCTATACTATACATGATACAACATTAAAAGTATAAAAAACTAAAAATCAGAAAAAAAAACTAGCTAGTGAAAAAAAAACAATCTATGCAAATTCCACCGTTCATCTACATACATACATACATTGTATACATACATACATATACTAAGCATCTACAACATCTAGTGAAAAAAAAACAATCTATGAAAAAAAAAGATGAACAAAATTAAGGAGGGAGGCTCACCGGCCGGGATCGTCGGGGCGGAGGGAGGCGGGGAGGACGCCGGAGACGGAGGAGGACACCGGAGGCGGGGAGGAGTGGCGCCGGAACTAGGACGTGCGTCATGATATTGAAGAAGGATGGTGGGAACACGAACTCGAAACTGACAAGACATTGCACCAAATCATTCTGTAACCTTGGTAGGATTTCTGGATCGATTACCTTCTGAGAGATTGCATTGAGGAATGCACATAGCTTCACAATGGCTAATCGAACGTTGTCCGGTAGAAGCCCCCTCAATGCAACCGGAAGCAATTGCGTCATAATCACGTGGCAGTCGTGAGACTTTAGGTTCTGGAACTTTTTCTCTGCCATATTTATTATTCTCTTTATATTCGACGAGAAGCCAGACGGGACCCTCATACTGAGCAGGCATTCAAAGAATATTCCCTTCTCTTCTTTGGTAAGAGCGTAGCTGGCAGGACCTTGATACTGCTTTGGATGCATGCTGTCTTTTCCGTGCATACGTTGTTGGTCCTCCCGTGCCTTCGGTGTATCTTTTGTCTTCCCATACACGCCCAAGAAGCCTAGCAGGTTCACGCAAAGATTCTTCGTCACGTGCATCACGTCGATTGTAGAGCGGACCTCTAGGTCTTTCCAATAGGGTAGGTCCCAAAATATAGATTTCTTCTTCCACATGGGTGCGTGTCCGTCAGCGTCATTCGGAACAGATTGTCCGCCAGGACCCTTTCCAAAGATTACTTTTAAATCCTTGACCATATCAAGTATATCATCACCAGTATGGTGGCGAGGCTTCTTCCGGTGATCTGCCTCACCTTTGAAATGCTTGCCTTTCTTTCTTAAGAGATGCTTGATCGGAAGAAATCGACGATGTCCCAGGTACACATTCTTCTTACATTTATCCAAATATATACTTTCGGTATCATCTAAACAGTGCGTGCATGCATGGTATCCCTTGTTTGTCTGTCCTGAAAGGTTACTAAGAGCAGGCCAATCATTGATGGTTACAAACAGCAACGCTCGTATGTCAAATTCCTGTTGTTTGTGCTCATCCCACACACGTACACCTTTTATGTCCCACAGCTGTAAAAGTTCTTCAACTAATGGCCTTAGGTACACATCAATGTCCTTGCCGGGTTGCTTGGGGCCTTGGATGAGCACTGGCATCATAATGAACTTCCGCTTCATGCACAACCAAGGAGGAAGGTTATAGATACATAGAGTCCCAGGCCAGGTGCTATGATTGCTGCTCTGCTCCCCAAAAGGATTAATGCCATCTGCACTTATACCAAACCATAAGTTCCTTGCGTCACCTGCAAACTCCGGCCACTTTCTCTTGATTTTTCTCCACTGCGACCCGTCAGCGGGTACTCTCAACTTCCCGTCTTTCTTACGGTCTTCTTTGTGCCATCGCAACAACTTGGCATGCTCTTTATTTTGGAACAAACGTTTCAACCGTGGTATTATAGGAGCATACCACATCACCTTGGCAGGAATCCTCTTCCTGGGGCGCTCGCCCTCAACATCATCACCAGGGTCATCGCGGCTGATCTTATAGCGCAATGCACCGCATACCGGGCATGCATTCAAATTCTCGTACTCCTCACCGCGGTAGAGGATGCAGTCATTAGGGCATGCATGTATCTTCTACACCTCTAATCCTAGAGGGCAGACAGCCTTCTTTGCTTCATACGTACTGTCGGGCAATTTGTTGTCCTTTGGAAGCATCTTCTTTAACATTTTCAGCAACTTTTCAAATCCCTTGTCAGATACACCATTCTCTGCCTTCCATTTGCAGCAATTCCAGTGTGGTACCCAACTTTTTCTTGTCATCTTCGCAATTTGAGTACAACAATTTTATGTGATCCTCTAACATGCGCTGCAACTTCAACTTCTGCTTTTCACTTTCGCAGTTTCTCTTTGCATCAGCAATGGCCCGACCAAGATCATCAGCGGGCTCATCCGATGCCTCTTCTTCAGCTTCTTCTTCTTCATTCTCTTCCCCCATTGTAGTACCATCGTATTCAGGGAACTCAGGATAGTTGTCATCATCCTCTTCTTCTTCATTCTCTTCCATTAGAACCCCTCTTTCTCCGTGCTTGGTCCAACAGTTATAGCCGGACATGAAACCGGACGTAAACAGGTGGACGTGAATGACTTTTGAGCTAGAGTAATTCCTATCATTCTTACAGACACCACATGGACAACACATAAAACCATTCCGCTTGTTTGCCTCAGCCGCACGCAGAAAACTATGCATGCCATTAATGAACTGGGGAGAGCGTCGGTCATCGTACATCCATTGCCGACTCATCTTCATTACACAACACCGAAAAGACCAAATTAATACAAGTTCATACATAAAGTTCATACACACTTATTCTCATAAAACAACATAAAACTATCTAGCTAAAGCATTTAAATGCAACAACAAATGCGATCAAAATCGCAACTAAGGTAATAATTGATCCAACATCATAATGATACCAAGCCTCTTTATTAACGGCATATTTTCTAATCTTTCTAATCTTCAAGCGCATTGCATCCATCTTGATCTTGTGATCATCGACGACATCGGCAACATACAACTCCAATTTCATCTTCTCTTCTTCAATTATTTTCAATTTTACTTTCAAATACTCGTTTTCGTTTTCAACTAAATTTAACTTCTCGACAAGAGGGTCGGTTGCAATTTCCGGTTCACATACCTCCTAGATAAAAATATCTATGTCAACTTGATGGGCATAATTGTCATAAACACGAAATGCAACAAATAGTTATAAAAGAGAATATACCACATCCGAATCATAAACCGGACGAGGGCCGACGGGGACGGATATCAGTCATGGCACTATGTATAACAAACAATCATACAAGTAAGAAAATTATACAAGTAACTATCTAAATCATACAAATAAGATTTTTTTTTATAAAAAGGATAAGAACAAGAGGCTCACCAAGGTGGTGCCGGCGACGGGACGGTGCGGGCGATCGACGGTGGTTAGGATGGGGACGGGAAGGCACTAAGTAAACCACACCTACACATATGCAAACTAAGAAGTTAATTTGAGCTCAAATTGCATATAAATCAAATAAACTCCCACATAATTACTCCCAAACTAAAACCCACAAATCACTATACTTATAGAGCATTGCACGAGCTAATCTAGCAATGAGAGATGAAAGGACAAAGTTGCTAACCTTTGTGAACACTTGGATAGATGGGGTGCCTTCAAATCTTGACAAATCTTTGGCAAAAATGGAGGATGAGCTCGAGCAAGGGGGAGAATAGAGGAGAGAAAGGGGAAAACAGAGAGAATGGGCTCGGGCTGGACGAAGGGTTTATATAGGGACGTCTTTAGTCCCGGTTGGTTATACAAACCGGGACTAAAGGTCCACCTCTAGTCCCGGTTTGTGATACAAACCGGGACTAAAGGGGCTCGTGGGGGCCCCAGCCTGACACCAGCCTGCCACCACCCCTTTAGTCCCGGTTTGTATCACAAACCGGGACTATAGGTAGAAAATGAACCGGGACTAATGATGGCCGTGCCCCCGACCGCTCCTAGCCGTTGGAACCGGGACTAATGGTCACATTAGTCCCGGGCCGTAATCAAACCGGGACTAAAGGGGCGGACGAAAGGACTGTTTTCTACTAGTGTGTTTTCCGTTTCGGGTGGAGTTGGGTTCATGTAATATGCAACTTTAACATGGAGGGGCTATTTACCCCATCCCTCTCTTTAATATATAGTATGCACACTCGTGCGTATTCGAGAAAAAATGACATCCGAAGAGATCTGTACAAAAAATAACAAAATGTGTTCTCAAACTTGTGTGCACTGTTTGAGGCAAAAAATTATGTTGCCTATATAGAGCTCATTTGATGTTATTTGGCCACCAAATTTTGCAAGCACCTCAAAAT
This sequence comes from Elymus sibiricus, assembly GCA_039707655.1. Classification (NCBI taxonomy): domain Eukaryota; kingdom Viridiplantae; phylum Streptophyta; class Magnoliopsida; order Poales; family Poaceae; genus Elymus; species Elymus sibiricus. The sequence goes on along the minus strand of CM077672.1, from coordinate 90,302,870 downwards.
TTTGGTCATAATCAAAGCCACAAAGTTTCAGAATTTTTTGAATATTTTGCTTTTTATTTTATTTTATTATTTACCGTGGGTGCAATGAACTTGGGTGGAGCCACTACTTTGGTGATTCAATTTCTTTTGCATTGTTTATTTTCCATTTATATACCAGATGCTTTTAGTATACTTCTTATTTTGAAATGGAAGTGTTCTACTCTTTTATTTCGATATATCAAACTGGTACCACCATTAAAGAGTTCAAGTCCTTATCCTCCACGCCTTTGGATTACACTCCACCTAAACCCTAAACCCTAAAATGCTAGCAAGCGGGCAAGATACTGACAAGACTCTCAAACAACGCGATTAAGATTTATATTCATGGAAATTTAAGTAAAGAAAGCAACATATACCGGACATAATGAATTTTCATGTTAGACTCAGGATGATAAAGCAAAAAAATACACTCCTTGATAAACTATATGGTAAACAAGATCCTTGTCATGAGCATGGACGATGGAGACAATGGACAAGAATTTGTCATGAACTGATAGAACCAAGCAAAGTGATTAACCACTGCATGGTTGGGAGTCGAGTAAAGGGCCAACTTGCAGGACCTAGCAATCACGCTCCTGAATTGCACTGAACTTTCTATGGTTACAATGATGGAAAATGGAACCAAAGTCAACGGAATTGCTCTAGTGAAGGTTCTCACAGAAAACTATTGAGGTTCATGCAAACCCAATAGATATACACATGGTTGATCCAGGAAGGAACTCCATGAAGGACGAACCCGAAATTCCATCAGAGGAGGAGGTTTGCAAATCAGCAGTAGGACCTGAAGATCTACTTGCACTGGTTGACATGCATATTCCTGTAGAAAACTATGAGGAGATTAAAGACAACATGTTTGAGTTATATGATGCAGCATGCTCGAATAATTCTCTCACTAAGGAGTAGGAACAGAAATTTGATCGATATATTGTTGCCTTCATGATGGAATAGTACCTAGCAGGCTAGCAGTACTTTGTCAGATTATGTCTCTAAATTTTAATTGTTCTCGAGTTATTAACATTTTAGCAAAATGTTTTATTTGAAGCTCAAGGAAGAGCATGAATTCTCAAGTTATAGTCAAGAAGACTTAATATTCTAGTAAGATGAAACCTCGTAATAGATATTTATTATGTCGTATTCATCTACCACATCTAGAATATTGGAATATTTGAATTGTGAAAGCATGTGTAGCATCCAACATGAAGGAATCAAGTGCATCATGCAAGATAGCAAGTCCATAGAAAACAAAGATCTTCCATGAAAGAAGAACACCACACACGTGCGATTCATGTATTAGAAGCTCTGGGAAGTTCGTACTTTGCTAGTGGAACAACAACGATCATTAAAAGAATCAAATGTTGTGTCCCAAGTCAATGCATATTCAACTGCAAAATTATGTGCCAACAGTTTCCCTGAAGAAACACGCGAAACAATGTGGTAGGAAATACTTGCTCATGAATATGTGTGATAGTTATGATAAAATAAAGTTGTACAATTTCCTTCACACAAACTTGGTGGTAACACTGTCCGAAGGCGCTACACCCATTTTTCTACATGGGGACGAATTAGGCCACCCAAAGTGTAGAATGATGAGAAATCCTTGTGGTTATGGCATAAGTTTAAAAAATCCTCACGGCAATAAAATTCAAGTGGCTTAGCATGCACCATTGGAAATTGATCATAATGCCGCTGTTCTTGTAGAATGGAAATGAGCATCTACATTCCTGGAAGTAATATATGAATAGACCTATTGTGCCCCTTCAGACAAATTTAGGTACACCATGGTACTAGCGATGCATCTTGAGAATTAGTAGCATCGAGATACTCCCTACTGCTAGCGCCCTCCGGTAGTAGTATTATAAGACGTGACATTGATGATGGCGCGGATCGCATCATGACGATGGCATCGACCACGTAATCTACGAAGGCTAAGGCTGGATCAACACAAAATTACCATAGTGATGACACCTTCACGGCCTAGACAGTGAAAACCTATGTGTGCCTGATGGGTTCCCTCCTATTATGAAAAAATTGTTAGTCTCAGCAGTGACGCATCCTTGCATATGGTGCATCGTCCACAGCCGCAACTTCAATTTCCACCCGCACATTTTTGCACCTTCGGCTATATAAGTGCGGCTTCATCATCCATGATGACTACACCATTGATCATGATTACTGTGATGCCCCCGGCCCGACCGTGCACTAATCATACACGCAAATGCGCACGATCAAGCCCAGGGACTCACGGGAAGATATCACAACACAACTCTAGACACAAAATAAAATAATACAAGCTTTATATTACAAGCCAGGGGCCTCGAGGGCTAGAATACATAAGCTCAATTACACAAGAGTCAGCGAAAGCATCAGTATCTGAGTACAGACATAATTAGACAAAGTTGCCTTAAGAAGGCTGAGCAAAACAACGACATCTAGATCGAAAAGGCGCAGGCCTCCTCCCTGGGAGCTTCCTAAACTACTCCTGGTCGTCAGTCTCCACGTAGTAGTAGGCACCGCCGGAGGGGTAGTAGTAGCCGTCGACGGGGCCAACTGGCTCCGGGGCTCCGTCATCTGGTCGCACCAACTGGGTATGGGGAAAAAGAGGTAGCAAAGCAACCGTGAGTACTCATCCAAAGTACTCGCAAGACTTACATCAGATCTATGCTAAGTATGCATCAGTATCAAAGGGAAGGGCTATATCTGTGGACTAGACTGCAGAAATGCCAGAATAGAGGGAAAGGCCTAGCCTATCGAAGACTAGCATCTTGCAGCGTCTTGCAGCATTAGAAGAGAGCAGATTAGTTGTATAACATAAAGTAATAAGTATGTAGTAGCAAAGCCCAGAGATCCTTCCTCGACTCCCTGCGAGAAAACAATCCCGGAGCTTACATATTAATTAAAGTAACATGTATCCAATTCAAATTGTAGTAGATCGGGATACAACACTGAGCGTCCTGTTACCGTGGACACGGCTATTCGAATAGATAACTTCCCTGCAGGGGTGCCCTACTGTTACCCAACACGCTCGATTAACTCTGGCCAGACACACTTTTCTCGGTCAAGCCCGGCCTCGGCTGATCGACACGACGTAGTCCTACCTAGGCTCCGCAGAGAGGTCCCCGCCGGTCTACATCCTAAGTGCTCAGGGGTCTTGGGCCCAACGCCCTTTGCACTCCGGGTCGTTGTGCGCAGGGGGATACCAGCACCACCTCTCTCCTGGATGGCACGATCCGACCGTGCCACAATGTTGAACTGGACATCTGACAAAGCTTTCGGCTGATACATACGGCGCCGAGGGCCCCATTAAACCATTATCCCGCGTGGTGGTAGTGCGTATAGGCCAGTGGCCAACTCAGATCAAATACCCAAATACGTTAGTGAATTATTAGGAGCTCGGGGAGACAACCAGTGCTTCGGCCGTTCCGACTAGGTATCTCGCGGACCATGACCAGGGACTAGGCCCACCTCTCTCCTAGGTAGTCTCCGCCTGCCCTGTCGCTCCGACTACAGTATAAGTTTCGTGTCGGCTGTCGGGACAAGTCCCGAGCTACCACCACATCCTGGGTGGTACTGCTAACAGCCAGCCGCCACAGGACTCTCTCGCGGGTACCCTTGAGGTCAACCCGACTTCAACATTATCTCGCGGGTGCTCTTGGAGCCGACCCGTCTTTAACAAAGGTCTGAGGTGAAGGTCAAGGTACCCGTGTGTCCATAACATCGTGGGGAATCCGAGGAATCACCCAGGATGGATTCCCACTCGATGTAGCTGTCAAGGTGAACTTGGAGGAATCACCCTCGATGGGTTCACACTTGAGGGGCTGCACGACAGAGGCCTCATCGGAGGTGGTGAAAGAGGAATCACCCTCGATAACCCATAACCGACTAGCCACGCTACAGAGATATCATCAGGAGTGAGGTAGGAGGTATCACCCTCGGCACTCGATAGTAGCTCTGCAGAGTCGTACAGCTAAGGGGGTGTGCGGTGCTGTGTTCAGTCTCTGTACATCGATCACACTGATCGAGTCACCGGTGGTAAAGCATGGCAGCAAGGACAAGGGTGTGGGGCCATTGATGGATCACTAACCAGCCTATACTAAGCATTTATGTCAACAGGTAAAGTATCAACAGCAGGTTACAAAATCAGGCTATGCATCAGAATAGGAGCAATCAATTACAATAGCAAAATCTAATGCAAGCATGGGAGAGAAAGAATGGGCGATATAGGAATGATCAAGGGGGTTTTACTTGCCTGGAAGCTCTGTTGAAAAGGAAGAAGGGTCGTCGGTGACGTAGTCGATCACCGGGGCATCGGCGACAGTCGCAGGTTCTACCGGAGAAGAAAGAGGAGGGAGAAACAAATAAATAACGGGCAAACCAATGCACACAGCTGTAAGACAGGTCAGTATGGGCTGATTATGTGCTCTAGTGCTTCACTAATTATTTTAGACGGAGGGGGAAATATCCGGGAATATTTTCCCAGCTCCAGGTGCTTATCGGTATATTGATCCGGAGGGGAAGGTTCCATGTTTGCAGTATTGGAGGGGTGTGGCAGGTATGTGGATAGCATATTCGGATTCGTTAGATTTTTCTGATCATTTTTCATATATATAAATTATTTTCATCTGAGCTACGGTTGAATTTCTACGAATTTTCAAAGTTTTAGCAATTTTCTGAAATTTCCTGATTTACTAATAATTTGAAATTCTTTAATATTTAACTGCTAGGGGTACCCAAAAGTGTACCCAGTAGAGTGCTGGTGTGGCTGACAGTGGGACCCAGTCAACTGCCTAGTCAGCAGTTGACTGGTCAGCTTTGACTGGTCAACGGGACCAGTGGGTCCCACCTGCCAATGACTGGGCTTGCCCAGTTAGCAGGTTGACTGGGTCAACAGGGCCCAGTGGACCCACATGTCAGCCACTGTTAGGTTTAATTAAAACCACTGTTCCAAATATCGGCCGAGATAACAGTTAATCGGCCAGTTAACTGTTACTCGGAGGGTGTCCGGTACGAAAACCCCCTGATCGTCGCATTTCTCGGCCAGCCAGTTAATCGGGCTGTCAGACCGATTTATCGGGCTGTCAGACTGAAAAATCGGCCCGCAGCGATTAACTGGGCTGCCACTTCGGCCTATTTAGAGCCCAAAATATCCACCCGGCCACATCTCACAGCCGCGCCCGCATCTAGGGTTGGGGAAATTGGCCTCCCGCTCCTCCTCCTCTCCTCTCCCCCACTCACGGACGAGCAGCCGCCAGCGCCGCCGGCCAGTTCCTCGACTAAGCAGCGCAAGGACTTGCCGCAGATCAGATCCTCGCATCCCCAACGACCGCACGGACCTTCAGCAGCTCGAGCTCGCCGCCCCACCCGAGGAGCCCCTTCTGTTGCACTGTCTCCGCCGCCTCCCCTCACCTTAAAACGTTGCTGTCTCCATGGAGTCTAGCAGCAAGGTACGTTGTTGTTCTCCCACCATTGTGTTGCTGGCCTGTTCCTGCTGTTTCTATTCGTATTCCTGATGTTGCTATTCTAGATTTCTAGTATGGCTTGTTGCTGATGTTGCTAGCTTGTTCGATTGTTGATGTTGTTGCTCTAGATTTGTACTGTATGCACTATGCAGGGTAGATTGTTGCTGTAAATTTGGATAAAGGTTGTTCTTATATAGATGTGAAGGTCTGTATGGCTTGTTGCTGGCTTGCTGCAGTTCAATAGTGCTGCTGTTGTTAGCTTCCTGCTGTTGCTATTTGCATTCTTATATAGATGAGAAGGTATGTGTACTGATATGTATGGAATATTCATTTTTTGTAGCAGCAATCAACAGTTGCTTCTACTGCAGCAACTGCTCCAACGTTGAAAAGAAATTCAGATGACATGGGCTGGGAGTTTGGAGTCTTGTATGATCATGATGATCTACAAAGGGTGAAGTGCAAGTTGTGTGGAAAGGAGATGGGTGGAGGGATAAGCAGATTGAAGCAACATGTTGGTCAAGTGAAAGGTCAAGTAAAAAGTTGCATGGTGGCCAACAAAGATCAGCAAAAAAGATGCAAGGAAGCTTGTTATGTAGCAGGCCTTAAGAAGAAGGCCAAGCTTCTACATGAAGAAGAAGTAAGAGCTCAAGTTAACCTAGAGATTGTTCATGTCGATGAGAATGACGACGAGGAGGGGCTTGATTTAGTTGGGAAAGGTGGATCGAATAAGACAGGTCCAATGGATCAATTTGTGAAGCCAGCTGATCCTTCCATTGCATTGTTGAAGAACAAGTACCAACAAAATATTGCTATCATTATTGACCAGGAGAAGGCTTATAGAGTAGGGCAATATTTGGCTAGATGGATGTATAAGAAAAACAACCCTTTCAACGCTATCAACGATGATGACTTCAAAGCATTCACGGAGGTTGTTGGTCGAATTGGTCCTAATTGGAAGCAACCTTCACAGCATATAATCCGAGAGAAGATGTTGGTGCAAGAGGTGGAAAGAACTAAGGATTTGTTGAAGCCACATGAAGAGGCGAGGGTGGATTTTGGGTGCTCGATCATGACCGACGCATGGACGGATAAGAAAAGGAGGAGCATAATGAACTTGTGTGTGCATTGCAAGTTGGGGACTGCCTTTCTTGAATCAAAAGAGGCATCGGCCGATGCACACACAAGTCTATACATCTTCAACTATGTGGATGAATGCATTGCCAAACTAGGTATGAATCTGAATCTTAACTATTTCATTACTTCCATCATTCCTTTCATTGCTTTTCATCAATTTTCTTTCACTCATTGCTGGTATCATTCATTGCTTTGTAGGTGTTGATAATGTTGTGCAAGTAGTCACGGATAATGCTTCCAACAACATGGGAGCAAAGGCACTACTCAAAGACTCGAGGCCACAAATCTTTTGGACCTCATGTGCAACTCACACCCTCAACTTAATGGTAGAAGCTATTGGGAAGTTGAAACAATTTGGTCCTACAATTACTAAATCCAAGGACATGACTATTTTCCTTTATGCACGTCATAAAACATTGTCCTTGATGAGGTCTTATACTAAGAAGAGAGACATTGTGAGACCAGGAGTGACAAGATTTGCTTCGGCATTTCTTACTTTGCAAAGTTTGGCTGCTAAGAAGAAGGAATTAAGAGCAATGGTTTGTGGTGATTATTGGGAAGAATGCAAGCACACAAGAACAAAGAAAGGAAAGTACACTCATGCCACAATCATGAGTAGGGGCTATTGGAAAAATGTGTCTCTTTGCATCAAGGTATGGGCTGTTTTCTCTTCTAGTTAGTGGCTGTTTTCTCTTCTAGTTAGTGGTTGTTTTCTGTTCTAGCTTGTTGCTGTTTTATGCTCTAGTACTTGGGCATGTACTAACCTATGGGCATGTACTATGCAAGGTTTTTGAGCCATTGGTGAAGGTGCTTCGGTTGGCTGATAGTGACGGTCAATCCATGGCCACAATCTATGGTGAGCTACTAGAGGCAAAAAAAGCAATCATGGATGCTGCTGAACATTCAGAGAGAGACTATAATGTGATCACTACGACCATGGATTCCAAGATGGTGGGGAGGCTTGATTCTCCATTGCACATGGCAGCATACATGTTGAATCCATATTATAGTTATGCAAACCCATCCATCTTTTCTGAATTACAAGTCGTGAGTGGGTTTATGGAAGTTGTTGAGACCTTCTATCATGATGATGGCCAAGCACAAAACTTAGTGATTAACATTGAAAAGAATAAGTTTAAAAAGAAGGAAGGCTTGTTTGGCAAGGTGGCTGCCATAAGAGCAATTGACAATGCAGATTTCAATGTCGGTAAGCTTGTGATCAAAGAAAATCTTTGCATATTGCATTTCTGAAATTATGGACTGATTGTGGACTATGGACTGATTGCATATTACTTTCCTTGTAATGCAGGGGAGTGGTGGGAGAACTATGGGCTGCAGTGTCCTACTTTGCAAAAGATGGCCCTAAGGATACTCAACTTGACATCAAGTTCATCCGGATGTGAAAGGAATTGGAGCACTTTCGAAATGGTAACTCTCAATCTCCCAATTGTCAATTGTCATTTGTCTTTTGTATGCTTTCTTTGTTGAGTTAGTTCCCACAAAATATGTCTATTCTAAGTCTAACCAGGCTTTCATTTCAAATTTGACTATTTGTAGGTTGATGCAAAGAGGAGAAATAGATTAGATGTGCGGCGTAGGGAGAAGCTAGTTTACATCCAGTTCAATGGAAGAATGATGGACAAAAGAAAGAAGATATCCAGCTCCAGTGTTGTTCTTCTTTCTTATGATGCAACACAAGCACAAGATTGGATATGTCCTGATGCATACACTGAAGAAGATGAGTTTGATCCTGTCTCGGGTATAGCATATGCTGTTCTTGATGAGGCAATGGGGGCTACCGAAGCTACGAACCCTCGTAGGAGTGCAAGAGTGAGAGAACTTCATGAAGTAGATGAATTTCTTTCCGATGGAGAAGATGAGTCTGAACATGAGTATGATATGGATGACGAGATAGAGTATGAGTCCGATGATGATGGGGTGATGTCAACCAAGGACAATGATGATGAGGAGCCACCGCAGCCTTGAGCCATTCAGCATTTGTGTTGTTTGTTATTTGCTTGCTGCTTGCTGTGAACTTGTGATGGGAGAACTATCTTATTTTGCATGTTTCAATTTGTGCTGGTTGGTAGCTACTTTGTTGTGAACTTGTGATGTGAGAACTCTGTTTGTGAAACTTGTATGATGTGAGAACTATCTATTTCTATTTGTGCTGGTTGGTATGTCTTATGCCTTTGTGAGTTTGTGATATTGATCATTGATTTGATATGAAATATGATGTTGTTTTTAATGTGCAGGTTCATGGCCTTCCAGATCGGCTGCAACAACATCAAAACATCAAGGTAACACTATAACACTTCTCCTTGTTGTTACTTATGTAGCCTAGGATTGCATATTGAGAAATTTAGTACATTGAATGGTGCTATGCGGCCTAGGATATATAGATATGACTCTAGTTAACCTACCGATAAATGAGTTACCGATAAATTCAGTTACATGGCTGATTCGCCGATTAATCCCTACTCGGCACCCGACCGAGATGGTACCAGTTACCGATATCCCGAACAGTGATTAAAACTTATCCACTTAAACAGTAAATGGGCCCACATGTCAATGACTGTTAGCAGTTTTAATTAAATAAACCTAACACTAATCGCTACAATAAAAGGGGCCCACTGTCAGTGGTAGGTTAGTGTGCTATTAAGCTCCTAATGAACTGACGGGCGGGACCCACCGGCGTTTAAAGGCCAGTGTGCGCGCCGGAGCACAGCAGAGCGCGGCGGAGTTGAACGGGCGGCCTGCTCCGGTGACCATTCGTCGCGGGGTTTGGTTCTACGGGGTCGGCGCACTGCCGGGCATCCAGTGGCGCAAGCAACCGAAGCTGGAGATGACTGGAACGACAGTAACGACTGAGACAGGCGGCGGCCGGAGCTAGGCACGGTAAGGTCTAGCCAGAGCTCGAAACCGAGCTCGAATCAGGGGGGAGTGCGACTGGTCACTGCGAGTTTGTGGATGGGGCCAGGGAGGCCGGGGACGGACGTAGCTGAGTGGATCGACGGCGATGTTGGGACGGCGGCCGTGGAGGGGATCGGCACGATCTGGTGCTGCGGTGCTCCCTGGCTCGAACTATTCCTCGCCGATGACGAAGACGACGGTGACGCGGCGCCTGGACAACCTCGCGTGGCTTGGAGAGGCCGGTGGCCATGGCAATCACGGTGGCGCGGCGGCGATGGCGTCGGCCGCACGCAGTGGGGAAGGGGGCGACGCGAAGAAGAGGAACGGAGGGGGCTAGGGTTGCCAACGGGGTCGGGGCGAGGTTATGTAGCCGTCCAGGGCTACAGGGGAGCACCGGTGTCGTGCATCGGCCGATGATGGCGCATCCGTGCCGCGCGCGTGCCGACACGCACGAAGAGGAAGACGATGGCCTCGGCTGGGCTGGACCTGGCACTATTCCTAAACGGGCCTAAGTGCACAGTAGACCCTTTAGCCTTTTTCTCTTTTCTGTTTTCTGTTTTTCTTTTACAGAATCCATTTTGCATTTATTTAGCCACCGAACAACTCTTGCAAAAATACAGAACTTGGCCACATAAATGTATTGCAATATTTGGCACTGCCACAAAAAGTTTGGAGGCAAGATGATTTCATTTGAATTTTGTATAAATGAAAATGGATTAATGGGGCTGTTTTGGTCACTATTTTTTGGATGTTAGGGTCAATTTGGAAATTCAAATAATGTTGGTTTTGTTTTTATAATTGCTTTGGGATTATTTACAATATTATGAACTATTTTGTTTAATTATCTGAAGAAGTAATTATTTGACTTGCATTTCAAATGGAATTTGAACTTGATTTTGGACAAGTGGCTATTTGGCATGGAAAAGCATGATGACGTGGCATCATTAGTGTGAGGTCACTGTAGCATGACACTGGGGGTGTTACAAATCTCCTCCACTACAAGAAATCTCGTCCCGAGATTTAAGAGGTGGAGTAAAGGGGAAGGAATTGATTACGAAATTGTAACGAGTCTTCTTGGCCTTGATTGTTCTTCTCGAAAAGGTCGGTTCATTGCGTTGGTGTCTTCATTTTCCCTGCGTCATGCGTCATGACGAAGCTGCCATCCTTTCTTCGGAGTCTTCATCGTACTTACGAAAGGAAAAGGGGTGTAACTCCGGAAGGACGGGCCTTTACAAGGTTGAGTATCTGGTAGGTAACTCAGGGAATGTGGCACATAGTATCTCTCGATTTGAAACTTAAGAAAAACATCGAGAGCAATGTAAGAAGGTACAATAAGGAGTTTCAAGCGGATAGACAATCGTTCGATGCTTGAAACAGAGTGTGAAAGGGGTTCAGAGTAACGGGAATAAGCATTGCGTCTGATACCAGAATAGATCATCTCTAGGAATGTGGCTCGTGATAACATACGAAGCCATGTGCAAAGGATACTTCGGAATCAAGGTTGTACAAGAGAGTCAGGTTTCGATCCTGTGGAATTGCAGTGAGTGTGGATTAAGAGTAGGAAGGGCGGTGACATCTTGCGCGGTCACGACAACAAGACGTGTCAGAGGAAAGTCTGTCAGCTATGTCGGCAACACGTCGGTACCATGGGCGGGGAACGAAGAGAACCATTTTCCTGCTCGTTAAAACGAGGCGGACCAATAGGCAAGGTTCTCGTCCATCGGTGGTTACCGAAATTTCATCAACAATAGTAACAAGGTTTTATTTGGGTTGTTGAATTAAGCAGGAAATTATCACTGCTCAGATAAAAGCTAGATTACAAGAAAGGTTAAACAGACCAATGGACAGGAAAATGTGATGATCAGATTAAACAAACCAATGGAAAGGAATAATTGCAGACAATCCAGCTCTCCGGGTGGATGTGAACACGAGAACCTAATATTAGTGTTAGCAAAACTTTAACCCGAATAGAGGAGAAATCAGAATTCCCAGAGTAAAGGAGAGGAATAAAAGATCCTAATCCCATCCATTGGCGATGTGGTCCCGTAAGCCACACAACCATGTTAGTAAAACAATTTTGGAGACTAGACTCAACTTCGGCCAAGGAGTTGGAAAGGGGGCTACCTACCGGCAGTCGGCTCTGATACCAACTTGTGACGCCCCCGGCCCGACCGTGCACTAATCATACACGCAAATGCGCACGATCAAGCCCAGGGACTCACGGGAAGATATCACAACACAACTCTAGACACAAAATAAAATAATACAAGCTTTATATTACAAACCAGGGGCATCGAGGGCTCAAATACAAAAGCTCGATTACACAAGAGTCAGCGAAAGCATCAGTATCTGAGTACAGACATAATTAGACAAAGTTGCCTTAAAAAGGCTGAGCAAAACAACGACATCTAGATCGAAAAGGCGCAGGCCTCCTGTCTGGGAGCCTCCTAAACTACTCCTGGTCATCAGTCTCGACGTAGTAGTAGGCGCCGCCGGAGGGGTAGTAGTAGTCGTCGACGGGGCCAGCTGGCTCCGGGGCTCCGTCATCTAGTCGCAGCAACCGGGTATGGGGAAAAAGAGGTAGCAAAGCAACCGTGAGTACTCATCCAAAGTACTCGCAGGACTTACATCAGATCTATGCTAAGTATGCATCAGTATCAAAGGGAAGGGCTGTATCTGTAGAATAGACTGCAGAAATTCCAGAACAGAGGGAAAGGCCTAGCCTATCGAAGACTAGCATCTTGCAGCGTCTTGCAGCATTAGAAGAGAGCAGATTAGTAGTATAACATAAAGTAATAAGTATGTAGTAGCAAAGCCTAGAGATCCTTCCTCGACTCCCTGCGAGAAAGCGATCCCGGAGCTTACATATTAATTAAAGTAACATGTATCCAGTTCAAGTTGTAGTAGATCGGGATACAACACTGAGCGTCCTGTTACCGTGGACACGGCTATTCGAATAGATAACTTCCCTGCAGGGGTGCACTACTGTTACCCAACACGCTCGATTAACTCTGGCCAGACACACTTTTCTCGGTCATGCCCGGCCTCGGCTGTTCGACACGACGTAGTCCTACCTAGGCTCCGCAGAGAGGTCCCTGCCGGTCTACACCCTAAGTGCTCAGGGGTCTTGGGCCCATCGCCCTTTGCACTCCGGGTTGTTGTGCGCAGGGGGATACCAGCACCACCTATCTCCTGGATGGCACGATCCGATCGTGCCACAATGCTGAACTGGACATCTGACAGAGCTTTCGGCTGATACATACGGCGCCGAGGGCCCCATTAAACCATTATCTCGCGTGGTGGTAGTGCGTATAGGCCAGTGGCCAACTCATATTAAATACCCAAATCCGTTAGTGAATTATTAGGAGCTCGCGGAGACGACCAGTGCTTCGGCCGTTCCGACTAGGTATCTCGCGAACCACGACTAGGGACTAGGCCCACCTCTCTCCTAGGTAGTTTCCGCCTGCCCTATCGCTCCGACTGCAGTGTAAGTTCCGTGTCGGCTGTCGGGACAAGTCCCGAGCTACCACCACATCCTGGGTGGTACCGCTAACAGCCAGCCGCCACAGGACTCTCTCGCGGGTACCCTTGGGGTCGACTCGACTTCAACATTATCTCGCGGGTGCTCTTGGAGCCGACCTGTCTTTAACAAAGGTCTGAGGTGAAGGTCAAGGTACCCGTGTGTCCATAACATCGTGGGGAATCCGAGGAATCACCCTCGATGGATTCCCACTCGATGTAGCCGTCAAGGTGAACTTGGAGGAATCACCCTCGAAGGGTTCACACTTGAGGGGCTGCACGACAGAAGCCTCATCGGAGGTGGTGAAAGAGGAATCACCCTCGATAACCCACAACCGACTAGCCACGCTACAGAGATATCATCAGGAGTGAGGTAGGAGGTATCACCCTCGGCACTCGATAGTAGCTCTGCAGAGTCGTACAGCTAAGGGGGTGTGCGGTGCTGTGTTCGGTCTCTGTACATCGATCACACTGATCGAGTCACCGGTGGTAAAGCATGGCAGCAAGGCCAAGGGTGTGGGGCCATTCATGGATCACTAACCAGCCTATACTAAGCATTTAGGTCAACATGTAAAGTATCAACAGCAGGTTACAAAATCAGGCTATGCATCAGAATAGGAGCAATCAATTACAGTAGCAAAATCTAATGCAAGCATGGGAGAGAAAGAATGGGCGATATAGGAATGATCAAGGGGGTTTTGCTTGCCTGGAAGCTCTACTGAAAAGGAAGAAGGGTTGTCGGTGACGTAGGTGATCACAGGGGCATCGGCGACAGTCGCAGGTTCTACCGAAGAAGAAAGAGGAGGGAGAAACAAATAAATAACGGGCAAACAAATGCACACAGCTGTAAGACAGGTTAGTATGGGTTGATTATGTGCTCTAGTGCTTCACTAATTATTTTAGACGGAGGGGGAAAATATCCGGGAATATTTTCCCAGCTCCAGGTGCTTATCGGTATATTGATCTGGAGGGGAAGGTTCCATGTTTGCAGTGTTGGAGGGGTGTGGCAGGTATGTGGATGGCATATTCGGATTCGTTAGATTTTTCTGATCATTTTTCATATATAAATTATTTTCATCTGAGCTACGGTTGAATTTCTACGAATTTTCAAAGTTTTAGCAATTTTCTAAAATTTCCTAATTTATTAATATGAAATTCTTTAATATTTAACTGCTAGGGGTACCCAAAAGTGTACCCAGTAGAGTGCTGGTGTGGCTGACAGTGGGACCCAGTCAGCAGTTGACTGGTCAGCTTTGACTGGTCAATGGGACCAGTGGGTCCCACCTGCCAGTGACTGGGCTTGCCTAGTTAGCAGGTTGACTGGGTCAACAGGGCCCAGTGGACCCACATGTCAGCCACTGTTAGGTTTAATTAAAACTTATCCACTTAAACAGTAAATGGGCCCACATGTCATTGACTGTTAGCAGTTTTAATTAAATAAACCTAACACTAATCGCTACAGTAAAAGGGCCCACTGTCAGTGGTACGTTAGTGTGCTATTAAGCTCCTAATGAACTGACGGGCGGGATCCACCGGCGTTTAAAAGCCGGCATGCGTGCCGGAGCACAGCAGAGCGCGGCGGCGTTGCACGGGCGGCCTGCTCCGGCGACCATTCGTCGCGGGGTTTGGTTCTACGGGGTCGGCGCACTGCCGCGCATCCAGTGGCGCAAGCAACCGAAGCCGGAGATGACCAGAACGACGGCAACGGCTGAGACAGGCGGCGGCCGGAGCTAGGCACGGTAAGGTCTAGCCAGAGCTCGAAACCGAGCTCGAATCAGGGGGGAGTGCGGCTGCTCACTGCAAGTTTGTGGATGGGGCCGGGGAGGCCGGGGACGGACGTAGCTAAGTGGATCGACGGCGATGTTGGGGCGGCGGCCGTGGAGGGGATCGGCGCGATCTGGTGCTGCGGTGCTCCCTGGCTCGAACTATTCCTCGCCGATGACGAAGACGACGATGACGCGGCGCCTGGACAACCTCGCGTGGCTTGGAGAGGCCGGTCGCCATGGCAATCATAGTGGCGCGGCGACGATGGCGTCGTCCGCACGCAGTGGGGAAGGGGGCGACGTGAAGAAGAGGAACGGAGGGGGCTAGGGTTGCCAACGGGGTCGGGGCGAGGTTATGTAGTCGTCCAGGGCTACAGGGGAGCACCGGTGTCGTGCATCGGCCGATGATGGCGCATCCGTGCCGCGCGCGTGCCGACACGCATGAAGAGGAAGACGATGGCCTCGGCTGGGCTGGACCTGGCACTATTCCTAAACGGGCCTAAGTGCACAGTAGACCCTTTAGCCTTTTTCTCTTTTCTGTTTTCTGTTTTTCTTTTACAGAATCCATTTTGCATTTATTTAGCCACCGAATGACTCTTGCAAAAATACAGAACTTGGCCACATAAATGTATTGCAATATTTGGCACTGCCACAAAAAGTTTGGAGGCAAGATGATTTCATTTGAATTTTTTATAAATGAAAATGGATTAATGGGGCTGTTTTGGTCACTGTTTTTTGGATGTTAGGGTCAATTTGAAAATTCAAATAATGTTGGTTTTGTTTTTATAATTGCTTTGGGATTATTTACAATATTATGAACTATTTTGTTTAATTATCTGAAGAAGTAATTATTTGACTTGCATTTCAAATGGAATTTGAACTTGATTTTGGACAAGTGGCTATTTGGCATGGAAAAGCATGATGACATGGCATCATTAGTGTGAGGTCACTGTAGCATGACACTGGGGGTGTTACAATTACCTTAACCATGGCTACTACATCATCATGATGGACTACCCTCGGCATCAAAATGAAGGGCTATGCATACAAGTACTCATAGGCAAAAACTACAGCCAAAGCGTCCATGTCGTCACTTGCGTCCATAGCACTCTCGATGTGACAGCGGGAAAGAATAGAGGAGAGACATGGAAGGCACCAGAAGGGCAGTCACCACTCAAGGTGTCGACCCATCTGAGACAAATTGATGATGGCGAAGAAGGTACAAGCAGAAGACTTCAGAATTGTCGCAGTCGTCTACTTTGCTCCCGTTACTACTGAGGGGGTGTTAGAAGTACAACAATGTAAAATATAGAGATAAGAAGAGATAGGCAAAATAGGTAAGTCAAGTACAACTTGCCGTGTACTCCAATCACGTTGTACTCTACATATCACGAGGGTCAGATCAATAAATCAAACAATCGTTAGGCTTTCTATAATTTCCATACCTACTACTGGCATAGATCACGAGGAAAAACCATTGATCCGGGTGTTCAAAATAATGTCTCCAAGACCCAAAAAAAAACACTTCATATTTGGAATTTAGAATGAATATATACTATTAATTATGGTTTTTGTCCAAAACAAACATGTAGGGAAGGTCCTGGTATATAATAGATATGAACATAAAATCCATTCCACAATGATTTGAGTCCAGGTAAGAAGAATGTGCATTCGCTCCCCGCCGAATTTAGCTACGCTCACTTTGTGATAGATAGAACCGTTGCCATAGATGGGTAATTTAAATATAGAAAACAACCGTGAGCATGCAAAATAACCACCGATAAGAATGACAAAGAGAGAATGTTTTAGTAAAAAGTTTGTAAGCAACATTTCATGCCGAGTGTGTAGTTAAACATCTTATTCATATGGAAAAAAATACGTAAGTAAACACAAGACAATATGAACATGATCAATAAGGACATATATGACGACATGAGAGACAATCTATTGGTATTTTCAGATCATACATGTCGGTATTTGCACAGCCTTATATCGATGGTCACATAATATATAAGGCGGTGAAGTACACAGAGGCATGACAATGTACCAATCGAGGAACGCCAGTAAACTGCGAATAAAGATTTATATTTGTTCACGTACAAGCTCTCAAATGTTTAGATTTAATACTTGTTTTTTTCTCGAAGATTATTGGTGCGAAGATGACACCGGGTTTCATGGATTTGAAGAGGGAAAGTTCGTGATCAATGTAATGACCATGGTCATGTATAGCCAACTGTATGTTTCTGTGCAGTCGGTCTTATGTTGTTGTGGATACTTACCAAGAATCCAGTACACTTCAATGGAGATATTTCAACAAATGTGGATTCATGTCTTTGTAGGGCATATATTTGGAACAATAGGTCACTTTGAGACTTAATAACTTGAAGAGAAAACATAATCAACTATAAGGATGTCTATGGGTCGCCCTGATAGTTGATTACAATATTGAAATTACCTTGTGATTGCATTTTACTTGTTCATTGAAAACACACAACTTTTGGGCAATAAGAAGCTCACCACTTAAGATATTAAATTTATGGGACTGCATGCAAGGCACTTTTGTCCTCCTTTTACACTTCCGGTATACATACATACTACCATTTATCGACAGATTAATGAGATAGGCAGAGAATTCAAATCACACAACAACAATAAGACCTTTCAAGTGCTCCTCCACTTATTTAGCCGTATTAATGTTGATGCATATCTAGACAGACCGACACCTAGATGCTTATGGATAGTGTGTCGTCCGATTATCACGAGCAGTTGCTGGGCACGGTGAGGCCGCACTTGCCTGGCAGCGCCATAGCACGGTCCGCGTCGATGTGGTACATCCTCAACCATATGCCGGCGATGCCTTTGTAGCGGCAAATGCATCACAGGTTGGCCTTCCCAAGCGCGGCACAACACTCAGCCGACGGACTGTCTGTTGGGTTTTCCACTGCTGCCGCGGGCTGACAAAGCTTGAATTCATCATTCGACATGCCGCAGATGCCATGAACACCCTCTATTGCGTTGAGGGACACCACCAGGACAAGCAGTAGTGCTGCAGCCAATGCCTGTGACTTAGCCATGGATGCTGGTATTTTATTTGTTTTCTAGCAGATTGCTATTGGAGATTTTGTGGTCTTAGCTAGGTTCTGCCTTGGTGATGTGTGAGATGAATGTTTGCGTAGGGCTCTATTTATAGTGGAAGGCAGCTATGTTCACAAAATGTGTATTCTGCAGCAAGCAAGCAATTAGACACACCAAGTGCTCCCCGCATGTAGAAGCACTATCGTCTTATCATGCAAAAAATCTGGATGAACTTGGTGTTGAACGATAACGACTACCATAGTTGCCACAAAAAGATATATAACAAAGAAAATCTACTTATTTAAACATATGTGCAAACATCTCCATAATGCAACATCAGGAGTATGCCGCAAAGACCAATTCGTCGCAATGATAGAAAGTGATTCTTCGATTTGCCCGGCTATAAACTTTTTTGCATTGAAAAGAAAGACGACTCAAGATAACATTTTGAAGATTATATTGTTTAACTGACCAAATAGATTAAGACAGCCACCGAAAACTCCGTGGTGTGTGTTTCGCTGCCAAATTATAGGAGTGGCTTCATTAGCCTTGTATCATGTGTTTACAGTTATTTTGTTTTCGAGAAACAGGGTCATGTTTTCTATCTATAACAAAAAAAAAAAAAACAATCTTGACCAATGGTCACGTATTATATGTTTTAGATTCTTAATTTGGAAATCTTTAGAAGTCATATATATGCAGCTATTACTGAGATAGTACATATAGTTTCCTTTAAAAAGTAAACAAAAAGTACTGCAGTTCTGCGACATTGGCCTGCTTCTCGTTAATTAATTAGGCAACAACGCTTGCTAGCTTGCAGCGTTTCACATTTGACGCATGCGCCCACTATAGCTTGAGATACTTTCTTCAGAATTCAGACCATAGGGAGATCAGCTTGATCTTGGCCGCTGGTTGGTGCTAGTTTTTGCGGACTTTAGCTCAGTACTGCTCCTAGGGGACAGCTAGACACAACGCATGACCGATGGCGGCGGCGGTGGAAGGCGGGCTCAGCCAGGTCGTGATTAACATGATAACATTTGGCCGGGACGTCGACCGGCACTTGAGAACAACTGAAAAGCGCACATTGTTTATGCCAGTAAAGATATTTTGCTGCCGACCATCACTTAGATATCAATTGATTCACAGTGTATATTTTTTGAGGATTACAACCATGCCAAACCAACAAAGAAAAAGAACAACACGCTAAGATATAGAGGTGCGAGAAAGCGATAATCATCTTCTGAGCCCAGGCTCATCTGCACCCACGCTGAAGAAAAAAAATCAAAACAAATACTAGAAAAATTCAAAAAATTCCAAAAAAAAAATTGTATGGTAGAAAATTTGATGCGTGAGGTCCGCTCCAATTTTCAAATCATTTGGACATCTGATCAGCTCTCGGCAAAAAAGACAAATCGAAGGTCTGTAAAAAAGTTTACTGTTCATGCACTGTTCTGACCCGATTTGTCTTGCCGAGAGCTGCTCAAATGTCCAAACGATTTGAAAATTGGAGACCTCACACATCAAATTTTCTACCATGCAAAAAAAATTGTAATTTTTTGAATTTGTTTGAATTTTTTGTGATTTTTTTTCTGACCGGGTGCAGATGAGTCTGGGCACCGAATCGCTGCACTCTGCGAGAAAGCAGCTAACAAAGCCTCACACGCTTCAAGCAAGAAAGATACACAAAGAACATGAAGCTGAAGACGTTGAGGTCCTCTTCCGTGAATGAAGCACAAGGGACTAGGAACATGCCGGCTCTGGAGGAGAAAGGACGACGGGCACAAACAGAGTATGCCATCTCCAAAAAACTAAGGACACCTAAACGACACAACCATCCAATTCCATCTCCGAAGAAGGCCCCTGCCTCCTCACCTGGCTCGAAAGGTACCGCGTCATCGGAAGATGGAGATGTTCCCCCTGGAACAGGAAAACATTACTAGAAAAAAACAAAAAAATCTGAAATTTTGGGGCCGGTATCAAACTTGGTCGACTGGTCTACTCACATGTGGATTTTTGTGAAGAAATAACATCCGTGGTATTCTAGGCAAAAAAAAAAGTTAAAATCGAAGCTATAAAAGCCACGTTTGAAGTAATAGTAAGATCCAATTTTGTTTTCTTTGCTGAGAATACCATGTGTGTCATTTCTTCGCGAAAATTCATGTGTGAGTAGACCAGTCGACCAAGTTTGATACCCCAAAATTTCAGAATTCTTTTATATTTCCTAGTATTTTTTTCTGATTTTACTATTCACGTGGGTGCAACTGGAACCATGTTCACCTTGATATTATCGCAAATTATGTTGGTTAATTTTTTTCGCGATTACAAGGTAGAGAGCATAACAGCACTCGCGCATCCACACCATTATGCACACATACCTTTGGAAATTAGATTGTTTCATCCGTAGAACACCTTTCTTGTATTTGTAAGTTGATCTGGCTAATCATGAGATGCATATTTCTATGATGATGTGTATCGCTAAATGACTTGCTCTTCCTATGAAGCTCCAGTTTGTGCTGTTGCTGCCTAAGCTTCATCTTGTTTTTTTTAGAACCTCGAAAGGGCAGGGTGTTCCTGCATTTCATTAAGAATAACAGAGCGACCCGGTTTATATAGCTTCAATTTGGTCATAGCTCATAAAACATAATTTTCACTACTGGACCCATGCCTTCAAATCCTCAATAACTTTAACAACTTCGTCCTGTGGTAAGAGTGGTAGGAAATATCCCGCATAAGGCACAAGATAAGAGACGTCCCCTCAAAAATAAACAACGTAAGAGATGCCTACTGTATGTTGCCTTTTTTGTAACAGCAACTAGCAACCATGTATGTGCAATGCACCTTTCTTGCAATGTACTCCCTCTGTCTCAAAATATAAGACGTTTCTTGAAACTATCAATGTCAAAAAACATCTAATATTTTGAGACAGAAGGGGTATATTGCAGATAAAATATAACTAACATAATACATATGTTAGAAAATTATATCTAAAATTTAAATGCACTCATCATTAAATTTGGTGTTTTCCCTCACAAACCATCAATCATCATTAAGCATGGTTAAATCACGAGCCAAAAGCTAGCAATTAGGACGTGATCAGTAGGTGTTGATTCTGAATTAATAATAATATAAGTGTGCAACTAAGAGGTTATCCCATCCAACTACAAGGATTCAATTTAAATCATAAGCCGCTGATGAGAGAATTATGGATGGCTAAGATCTATAGTATCCCATCCAACTAAGCTTACTTTAGCATGAAGTAGATTGTGCTTTCTTATAAAGACAAGTACTAGATCTTATACTTATTCGAGCATGAGTAGTTTCATCTCCAGCCCAGTGTTTGTGTTGAGAAACAAGATGAAGATGGTTGACTACAGTTATTCAGTAATTTACATTTTCACAGACAAAAAGGGAACTGAGATGAAATGAAAGAAAATAAACAAATAAAGAATGGTGATCCTTCCATTATATATAAAAAAATCAAAATAAATAAACAGATAAAACATACCTAGCCGAGCCTTCTTCATCAGACTTGTGCCATCCTACATAATTTCATATCTGGCATCTCATCCTCACTTACAGCTAAGGCCTCCAAGATCCAATAGTTACCTTTATCAAGCTGTTTTGTGGTGGACAACAGAAATCCGAAGATCAGATTCAGACCGAGAGACACAAGTGATCTGCAGGTGCATGGAGTGTTTGTAGTCATTACTTACTGCATGTTAGATGCTGAGCCAATGTGATCTAGGGCCGGTACATCAGCAGGTACATTTGATCAACACAGCATTTGTGTAAGACCGTGCCAAACCTATTGAGTGGAATTGTGTAGCTTAAGCATATAAGAAACATATCGTAGGTACAGACAGAGCCGATATGCAAATGTAAGAAGCATGTATATATGTATAAGTAAACAAGGGAATAATTTGGGCAGGAAACTCGAGAAGCACATTACCTTCTTTAGATTAAGCAAATGATTGCTTTTTTCTCATCTGATTCACACTATTTCTTTCTCATCCAGGAAATATTCACACCATTGTTTCAGTTCAGGGTTATGCCTGATCTGTAACTCCCTCAGAGCGCTGTGGTGTTGCATGCATCGTGGTAAAGACTTGACTAGTTGGCATCCCGAGATCTCAAGTCTTTGGAGAGAGATGAGATTGCCGAACCACTCCGGCAGTGATGAGATGTTGTCGCAGTGACCCAAGTGCAGCAATCTGAGTGATGTAAGGTGCTGCATACTCCCATGCAAGGACTTGAGCTTAGGATAGTAGTTGATTTCCAATTCTTGGAGTGTGGCGAGATTGCCAAACCATTCCGGCAGTTCGGCCAAATTGTGGCATGCAAACACAAGTAGAGACCAGAGGGAGGCAAGGACTTCAATGCTTCCTGGTAAGCTGCTTAACTCATTACACATGCGGAGCTTTAACTTGCGAAGGGCGGGAAGATGATAGAGCAGCCTCCAACCGTTAGGCTTGACATGGCAATCTGATATTTCCAAACAAGTCATCGAATTGGACAGAATTTCCGCATGTCCTTTATCCTCCCATGATGATACTATAATATCATTAACCTCTACTAGATGACCCGGTTGCGCCAATGGCGCAAGAACCAGTTAGAAGCAATGTTAGTAGTGAGTAAGTAGGGGGTGTAGATGGAAAGATAATGCAATGTGGATTGTATTACAAATAGTAGGATGACCAAATTGATTTTCAGATGAAAAAAATAGAATGTTTAGAAGAGGAAGTAAGCAATTGTGGATATGATGGCAGATGCAATAATAGTGTTAAACTTGGATTTCATAAAGTATTAATTTCCCTTTTAGTTTTTTTGCGAATACGCCGAGGGTGCGTATCTTTTCATTGATAGGAGAAGATTTTACAGCATGAGGTTACAGCGATCCACTAAGCCATGTACACAAGTAGGCATGGAAGTGATCGCCGAGCAACCGAAAGGGGGGTTGCTCATCCCCGGTACATCTCAGTCTAACTCTCCGGGATTATGTTGTTGATCGCGGTTGCGCCGGCCTTAGCCCAAAGGCGTGCTTCGTCTTTGATGGTAGAGCAAATGTGCGAGACCGATGGCCGGTCGCCGTCGAAGACACAGCCATTCCGGTGCTTCCAAAGCCACCAGGAGGTGAGGATGATGAGGGAGGCGAGTCCTTTGCGCGCGGCGGCGGGCGCGTGAGCACAAGTAGCAGCCCACCAGGTGTGAAAGTCCATCGCATCAATCGGTAGATCAGCGGTAGATCTAGCCCAAGCCAAGATCTCAAGCCACACCTGCCTGGAAAAGGAGCAGCCAGCCAGCAGGTGTTGCATTGTTTCCTCCTCCTGGTCGCAGAGGGCGCAAGTGGGCTCATGGGGCAGGCCATGTCGAGCGAGACGCTCAGCTGATCTACATATTCATTGACGATCATATATAGAGCAATGTAAATGGATTTCTTATCTATATTGGTCACAGAAGCAGAAAGCTTGTCGCCTGAATATAAGAAAATATTTGCATTAAACAGCAGGGATTAGACGTAGTTCGAATAGATATATTACACGGATCTAACATAGCATCTCCAAATTTATACATGACCAGATAGTGCCAAAAGCAAACAGGTTCTTAGGGTGAAGCTATACACACAGAGCTTCATAGGCTATTTAGGTAGCTTAGTACACTGAACATGATGACCAGAGAGTCCAGTGCCAAAAGCAAACAGGTTCTTAGGGTGAAGCTATACACACAGAACTTCATAGGCTAATTAGGTAGTTTAGTAGGCTGAACACGATGCTCAGAGGGCGTGCACGGTGAGACGCAGGCGCTTGTAGTTGCGCTTGAAGGCGAAGGAATATATTTCTCTTTCCCTCATATTAGCTGTGTGGAAGAAGTCTGCCCAGCCTGTGGTAATTGTTGCCCTGTTATCGACTCCTTTAATTAGACGGGCTTTGATGCAGGTATTTCCATCTCCAGATTTTATTGGCAAGTCATAAAGCTTTGGGTCAATACAGCGGTGGAGATATTTCTTGGTAAAACTGACCGAGAAATACTGCAAATGAAAGGTAACAACATTGAGAAAAGAAATATTGGAAATGAAAGGTAACAACACTAAGAAGAATTGTATATATAATTGCAGGTGATGTGTATAGGGTCTTGCCATTCTTTGAGTGGCAAAGGTCTTCCTTGTAGCGATGAGACACCTCAAATTTGTGAGCTGCTTCCTGTATAGCCTCGCTTTGTTAGCAAAATCTTAAATAAGGACATTTTGTAACTCAAAACCAAATAGGGTTGTAACTAACTGTTAATTCCATATCAGTATTTAGAAAAGTGAGTGATTTGGTAAATGGTAGAGAGGATCAATGTGAACCAATAGTATTACTTGGATGCAAAAGGGCACACTTTAAATTCACGTTAAGATGAGAAACAGCAGATGCGGCAAATAGTAAATCAGGAAATCCTTATCCTGAGCCTTGGATTCATCATACAGAGTAAATTTGTGTCAGAACAGTAGAGAAATCTCACGAGCTGGCATAAAAAAGATGGTAAACGTCAACGTTGAAGACTGCTCTGCCAGAAAATAGGCACACCGGCGTCGGCACCATCATAGCCCAGAGAGAGAGAGAGAGACGGACCTGGTAGCCTGCTTAGAAGGAGACGTCGATCACCTCCGCCCCTTCCCCTTCGCCAGCGCCCTGCGGTGATCCAGCGACCGTGACCCATCCGCTGAGGCCGCCGTCTGCTGCATGACCGAACGATCCGCCTCCTGTTGAGCGACGGCAAAGAGGAAAAGGCGAAGCGCAAGCAAGGGGCTGAGCCTTTGGCATGGAAGAAACAGAGATAATGAGAGATGGGAGAGAGATCTCACCACCTCAAACTTGTGCTCGCCGACGAGCCGTCCTCTGCTGCTCCGCCTTGAGCACCTCGAGCTCCCCCTTTGTCTCTGTCCTCTCACCTTCCCGAGCAGATCCGTCCCATCCCACCAACCCTCGTCCTCCCTTGTCTGGCCATCAAGGTCACCATCTCCTTCTCTATCATCCCGCGCCGGCATCGAGGGCTGGGTGGCTGAATCGGGAAGCGGAGATGAGGCGGGAGGGGAGGCGGCCGCCACCACCGCTCCTCTCCTTCGCGTTACTCCTCCCGCGTAGGATCCATGGCTTCATGGCGGCGGCTGGCTCGAGGTGGGGGAGCGGCGGCTCCATGGCGGCGGCTGGCTCGAGGCAATAAGATGGAGAGCTGCATTATCATCATTAACAGAAGGAAAAAGCATAGGCAATGAAGAATATTTGTTTTATAGTAGGCATGAACATAAATATAGACATACACAGGATATTCTTCGACAATATGTACAATTTAATTTATAGAAATCCATGTTGTTTTATAGTAGGAAGAACACACTTGCATCGACAAAAATACAAAATTGAAATGTAAGATCCAAGTAACTATACAGATAGGCAACACAATAGAATGCAAGACATGATAAAATAAAGCACTGTGTCCAGGAGCAGTTCTTAGGAATAGCAGTCAATCACATCATATAGTAATTGGATCCAAAACCATCAACCCATGGTACCTTTTCTACAGAAAAAGCACACAAAAATATGATATAAAAGCTTCTTCTGATCTTCTCTACCAAATATGATCGGTCTGATCTTCATGACTATGATCAGTCTGATAAAATATGCAAGTTTGTTATTTCTAGATTCATTTATCCATAAAGCATGAAGCAAACTTAGTAACTTCAAGACATACCATGAACAAGAGCATTATTAATCTTCCCAGATTGTCAGACACGGATAGCTGAGATAGCAAAAGCATCAGAACTAAAACACACTAAGAACAACAAAAACATGCACCTATTGGCCTAATTATTTGATGCACATCTTTGACACGGCCCTGCCTTTGAACTGCACATCTGTGCCACAGATGACTCAAAACTAAAAATAGAAAAGATCAGAAAATAAGGGGACAAATATTGTATAAACCAGCTAATGGGTTCTTAAACCAAGCCAGCCAACAAAGATATAAATTGTGATCAAGATATTCAGTTAGTACTTACTACTACAGATTACTAATTATACTTATACACTCACATATACATTACACATTTTTGACAAAGAGTAAACCAATCTTCAATTCAGTGTTTTGTTAGTCGCACTGAACCAAGCATCGATGCTATCTAAACACCTATCGTGTGAATTATCAATTGAGTAAATCAAAAGAATACTACAGAACAATCAATATTTGCCTATTTGGTCTAGACGAAGAAGGTTGCTCATATTTATATGCAATAGGAACTCCATATTTTTAAAGATGGTCAAGAGAATACATAATCTATAAAGCAAAGAGGTGGGCAATATTAACTGTCATAGAAGAATGTTGTTGTGTTCTCCTTTCGCCCTTTGAGGGCTTGATCAAGAGTGATAGGGCTACTCCCTTGTTGCTCACATATCTGGTTCAAAAATAGCTGATGGAGGCACCTATCCTGCATTAATAAACATAGTGTTACAAACAGATAATATGAAGAAAAAAAATATCATTATTTCAAACTAGTTAAAATTGGTCCCGGCAAATAACAAACGATTGCAAATTTGTAGAAAATGAACCGAGATTCCACCAAGTAGTCACAGGGATCATAGCAATCACAAACCTAATAAAATAAATCTAACACCCTAGTTCGAACACAGGCAAACCCCCCTTGCTTTCAAGCAGTGTCTCAACTCTTACCAATCAGTGTAACATCAATCTAGCATTCTTTCACAGATTGGTACTTACAGAACTTACCTTCCTCGGAACCTTTGAAGAGTGTGGAATGCAGATTGGTAAACCAACATCAAGGGGGTGTAGATCAGCAACTGGGTGTCCAATCTCTGGCAACGTACAAGCCTTCGTACTCCATGCAACACTGTAAGAACCAATCATCAAAACACGGTCAATTCTAAAATTAGTGAAAGGCTAACACGGAATATATGTAGCTCAGCCGAACACAGAACAACTGGTAACTAAAACCAGAAAAGTTGAATTAGTATCTCACCATAGAGCCAGTAAATTTATCAAAATCAGAGATTCAGATCAAGTAAGCAACCATGGGGGATTGGGGGATCAGGGGATGAGGTACCTCTCTCGGAAGAGGCAACGGGCTCAGCAGCTGAGCGCCTGAGGGGACTGGGCGGCTCCAGCAGTCCGCCTAATAGGGGCGGCTCGGCGCGCTGCTGCCCGGTGGTGCGCGCCTGTGCGGACAGCAGCCGGCTGGGCAGGCAGAGGTACAGGAGCGCGCACCTGAGCAGCCGGCCGGCCGCGCAGAGGCAGGCCACGTCACCAGGGGCCTCCTCGGCAGGTCGCCGTCACCAGTGAGGAGAGCTCGTGTTCCCCGTCGATCTCGCGCCTCCGCCAGCCGGAATCCGTCCATGGGGAGGAGTGGAAGGGAGGAGCGGCGGCGCAGGGTCTCATGGTAGGAAGAAGATGAGGGGAGGCGGCCGCCACCACCGCTCCTCCCCTTCGCGTTTCTCCTCCTCCCGCGTAGGATCCATGGCTTCATGGTGGCGGCTGGCTCGAGGTGGGGGAGCGGCGGCTCCATGGCGGCGGCTGGCTCGAGGCTGGGGAGCGGCGGACGCGGCGTCGGCAGCGGCTAGCATGTAGAAGGGGAGAAGAGGGCGCGGCGGCGGCGGCGGCAGGAGAGGAGGCGGGGGTCGCGGAGGAGGCGGGAGACGCGGGGAAGACGCGGGTTAGGTATCGCTACTTTTGTCCTGTGATCCCGCTTCTTTTTTTTTCTCGCTCGCTCGCTTCTTTGCTCGCGCGGGACGCAACGCTCGTGGCACTATTCATAGCCTACGTGGACGCAGCGAGCCTGCCTAGCAACCCCTTCATCTTTTATAAGGTGCGGCGGCTGGCTCGAGGTGGGGGAGCGGCGGCTCCATGGCGGCGGCTGGCTCGAGGCTGGGGAGCGGGGGACGCGGCGTCGGCAGCGGCGTCGGCAGCGGCGAGCATGGTGAAGGGGAGAAGAGGGCGCGGCGGCGGCGGCAGGAGAGGAGGCGGGGGTCGCGGAGGAGGCGGCAGACGCGGGGGAGACGCGGTTATGTATCGCTACTTTTGTCATGTGATCCCGCTTCTTTTTTTTTCTCTCGCTCGCTCGCTTCTCTGCTCGCGCGGGACGCAACGCTCGTGGCACTATTCATAGCCTACGTGGACGCAGCGAGCCTGCCTAGCAACCACTTCATCCTTTATAAGGTAGATGTATAAAGCAAAGAGGTGGGCAACATTAACTGTCATAGAAGAATGTTGTTGTGTTCTCCTTTCACCCTTTGAGGGCTTGATCGAGAGTGATAGGGCTACTCCCTTGTTGCTCACATATCTGGTTCAAAAATAGCTGATGGAGGCACCTATCCTGCATTAATAAACATAGTGTTACGAACAGATAATATGAAAAAAAAATCATTATTTCAACCTAGTTAAAATTGGTCCCGGCAAATAACAAACGATTGCAAATTTGTAGAAAATGAACCGAGATTCCACCAAGTAGTCACAGGGATCATTGCAATCACAAACCTAATAAAATAAATCTAACACCCTAGTTCGAACACATGCAAACCCCCCTTGCTTTCAAGCAGTGTCTCAACTCTTACCAATCAGTGTAACATCAATCTAGCATTCTTTCACAGATTGGTACTTACAGAACTTACCTTCCTCGGAACCTTTGAAGAGTGTGGAATGCAGATTGGTAAACCAACATCAAGGGGGTGTAGATCAGCAACTGGGTGTCCAATCTCTGGCAACGTACAAGCCTTCGTACTCCATGCAACACTGTAAGAACCAATCATCAAAACACGGTCAATTCTAAAATTAGTGAAAGGCTAACACGAAATATATGTAGCTCAGCCGAACACAGAACAACTGGTAACTAAAACCAGAAAAGTTGAATTAGTATCTCACCATAGAGCCAGTAAATTTATCAAAATCAGAGATTCAGATCAAGTAAGCAACCATGGGGGATTGGGGGATCAAGGGATGAGGTACCTCTCTCGGAAGAGGCAACTGGCTCAGCAGCTGAGCGCCTGAGGGGACTGGGCGGCTCCAGCAGTCCGCCTAATAGGGGCGGCTCGGCGCGCTGCTGCCCGGTGGTGCGCGCCTGTGCGGACAGCAGCCGGCTGGGCAGGCAGAGGTACAGGAGCGCGCACCTGAGCAGCCGGCCGGCCGCGCAGAGGTAGGCCACGTCACCAGGGGCCTCCTCGGCAGGTCGCCGTCACCAGTGAGGAGAGCTCGTGTTCCCCGTCGATCTCGCGCCTCCGCCAGCCGGAATCCGTCCGTGGGGAGGAGTGGAAGGGAGGAGCGGCGGCGCAGGGTCTCATGGTAGGAAGAAGATGAGGGGAGGCGGCCGCCTCCACCGCTCCTCCCCTTCGCGTTTCTCCTCCTCCCGCGTAGGATCCATGGCTTCATGGTGGCGGCTGGCTCGAGGTGGGGGAGCGGCGGCTGGCTCGAGGCTGGGGAGCGGCGGACGCGGCGTCGGCAGCGGCGAGCATGTAGAAGGGGAGAAGAGGGCGCGGCGGCGGCGGCGGCAGGAGAGGAGGCGGGGGTCGCGGAGGAGGCGGGAGACGCGGGGAAGACGCGGGTTAGGTATCGCTACTTTTGTCCTGTGATCCCGCTTCTTTTTTTTTTCTCTCGCTCGCTCGCTTCTCTGCTCGCGCGGGAAGCAACGCTCGTGGCACTATTCATAGCCTACGTGGACGCAGCGAGCCTGCCTAGCAACCCCTTCATCCTTTATAAGGTGCGGCGGCTGGCTCGAGGTGGGGGAGCGGCGGCTCCATGGCGGCGGCTGGCTCGAGGCTGGGGAGCGGCGGACGCGGCGTCGGCAGCGGCGTCGGCAGCGGCGAGCATGGAGAAGGGGAGAAGAGGGCGCGGCGGCGGCGGCAGGAGAGGAGGCGGGGGTCGCGGAGGAGGCGGCAGACACGGGGGAGACGCGGGTTATGTATCGCTACTTTTGTCATGCGATCCCGCTTCTTTTTTTTTCTCTCGCTCGCTCGCTTCTCTGCTCGCGCGGGACGCAACGCTCGTGGCACTATTCATAGCCTACGTGGACGCAGCGAGCCTGCCTAGCAACCCCTTCATCCTTTATAAGGTAGATGTATAAAGCAAAGAGGTGGGCAACATTAACTGTCATAGAAGAATGTTGTTGTGTTCTCCTTTCGCCCTTTGAGGGCTTGATCGAGAGTGATAGGGGTACTCCCTTGTTGCTCACATATCTGGTTCAAAAATAGCTGATGGAGGCACCTATCCTGCATTAATAAACATAGTGTTACAAACAGATAATATGAAAAAAAAAATATCATTATTTCAACCTAGTTAAAATTGGTCCCGGCAAATAACAAACGATTGCAAATTTGTAGAAAATGAACCGAGATTCCACCAAGTAGTCACAGGGATCATAGCAATCACAAACCTAATAAAATAAATCTAACACCCTAGTTCGAACACTGGCAAACCCCCCTTGCTTTCAAGCAATGTCTCAACTCTTACCAATCAGTGTAACATCAATCTAGCATTCTTTCACAGATTGGTACTTACAGAACTTACCTTCCTCGGAACCTTTGAAGAGTGTGGAATGCAGATTGGTAAACCAACATCAAGGGGGTGTAGATCAGCAACTGGGTGTCCAATCTCTGGCAACGTACAAGCCTTCGTACTCCATGCAACACTGTAAGAACCAATCATCAAAACACGGTCAATTCTAAAATTAGTGAAAGGCTAACACGAAATATATGTAGCTCAGCCGAACACAGAACAACTGGTAACTAAAACCAGAAAAGTTGAATTAGTATCTCACCATAGAGCCAGTAAATTTATCAAAATCAGAGATTCAGATCAAGTAAGCAACCATGGGGGATTGGGGGATCAGGGGATGAGGTACCTTTCTCGGAAGAGGCAACGGGCTCAGCAGCTGAGCGCCTGAGGGGACTGGGTGGCTCCAGCAGTCCGCCTAACAGGGGCGGCTCGGCGCGCTGCTGCCCGGTGGTGCGCGCCTGTGCGGACAGCAGCCGACTGGGCAGGCAGAGGTACAGGAGCGCGCACCTGAGCAGCCGGCCGGCCGCGCAGAGGCAGGCCACGTCACCAGGGGCCTCCTCGGCAGGTCGCCGTCACCAGTGAGGAGAGCTCGCGTTCCCCGTCGATCTCGCGCGTCCGCCAGCCGGAATCCGTCCGTGGGGAGGAGTGGAAGGGAGGAGCGGCGACGCAGGGTCTCATGGTAGGAAGAAGATGAGGGGAGGCGGCCGCCACCACCGCTCCTCCCCTTCGCGTTTCTCCTCCTCCCGCGTAGGATCCATGGCTTCATGGCGGCGGCTGGCTCGAGGTGGGGGAACGGCGGCTGGCTCGAGGCTGGGGAGCGGCGGACGCGGCGTCGGCAGCGGCGAGCATGTAGAAGGGGAGAAGAGGGCGCGGCGGCGGCGGCAGGAGAGGAGGCGGGGGTCGCGGAGGAGGCGGGAGACGCGGGTTAGGTATCGCTACTTTTGTCCTGTGATCCCGCTTCTTTTTTTTTCTCTCGCTCGCTCGCGCAGGACGCAACGCTCGTGGCACTATTCATAGCCTACGTGGACGCAAAGCCTGCCTAGCAACCCCTTCATCCTTTATAAGGTAGATGAACCACTCCGCAGCTATAGGCGGGCATGGTTTCACCATCAACTTGTTGCATCCATGTATCAGCAACTTGTGAAGGTTAGGGAACATGACTTCTTCCCTTTTATCTTCACCATCTATTGATACTCTCGTATACCAGACTTCCAGATTATCCATGTCCTGCATAACAAATTTTGTCAACTTTGTGAATGCATGATTACCACCACAGAAATTCTTATCCAGTTTCTTGATGTTTGGCAATGCACGCAGAGACAACTCTTGCAAATTAGGTAACTGACCAAGTGATGGTAGCTGGGTGCATCCCTGCAAATTATGCAACTCTATTCTGGAAAGGTTTGCAAGATATGTAGCAGAGCATATCCAACTTGGGAATGTGATGCCCATGTAACCTTGGAGAATAAACTGTTCCAAGGTGGTTGGGGGTAGGAACTCCCCAAGCAAAGACTCATCATCCACAAGATGGTCGACGACATTGCCAGTCCAAGAGAGGAACAGCATGGAAAGCCTTGATTTACATGCCAGGTTGACTTTCTTAGCTTCTTCCAAAGTCACCACATTTTCAAGAAATTTTATCTCAAGCTCTTCAGCATCTACACCCTCAAGCTGCACAATATTGCTGGACACACCACCAGGCATGTTATACACAAAAAACTTTGGCAGTGACATCAAACCATTGGCCAGTGAGGATCGCTTGATTTGATCTTCGATAGGTGGGAAACAATTCTTCACAACTAAAGATTTAAGGTTTGGCAATTCAAGAATTTTTTGTGGCAATTTTCTTAGGGAAATGCAACGCGAGATATTCAATGTGTGAAGCATTTTGAGGTTGGCAAGAGATTCAGGAAGAACAGAAACAGGGCATGCTGAGAAGTTTAGGTATTGCAGGTTGGATAGGTTACATAGGACTCGAAATAACATGTCGAAGTAGTAGCATAGCTCACTGTAGTGCAAGGGCATGTAATGCATGAAAGCTTCTAAGTTTAAATGCTGCAATTTGTTTAGATTACCAAATGAATCAGGCAATCTAGAAAGATTGGAACAGTGCGATAAATCCAAAAGGCTTAGTTCTTGAAGGTTACCAAAGAAATTTGGTAGTTCTTGCAAACCAGAACAATAAGATAGGTCTAGCTTTTCTAAGGAAACAAGGTTACAGAGGGAATCAGGTAAATCACGAAGCCTGGAACACCTAGATAGGTTCAGCAGCCTTAGCTTCTTAAGATTTCCCAGAAATTTAGGTAGTTCTTCCAGTTTACAACCTGGGAGGTTTAAGTTCTCTAGATTCAAAAGGTCACAGATGGAATTGGGCAATGCAGAAAGGCTGGAACAATCTGCCAGGTTCAATAGCAAGAGACTTGTAAGGTTGGAAAAAAACTCCGGCAAGTGCACAAGGCTTCCACAACATGATAAATCCAGATGTGCCAAATCTTTCAATAGCAAGTGGTAGGCGTGCTCATGAGTAACCTACAAAAATAAAAGGTGTAAGAGAAGTAATTACTAATTAGTAATATTTCAATAAACAAGCTCTTATATCAGGTGAAGGTTGAACCAAATTTGTTTATACTGGATGAAACAATATTATATAGTACAAACTCCACCACCCATTATCAGAAAATAGAAATTCATCTGTAGCGAAGTATGACTTATGAGATATTATAAATGGTTGATAATACGTAAAAGTGTGCAAAACTGTATGTCAAGTACACACACGAGCATGGATGCTTTCATACACACCCACAGACACACTTAAATATCTCATACACTGATGTAAACAGTTACTCTACAATAGTTTATAAGAACTCACCATGGAAGATACCGAGTTTTGAAGAAGAGATGTTGCCAAAAGCTCTCTTAGATATTCCTCTGCTTGTGCTTTGGGAGACAAGGTTGGTAGGGATGGTTTAACGAAGTCAAGAGCCATCCACTGTTGAATTAGTTTGTCCTTATCTATGGTGGAACCTTTTTGGAAGATGGCACAGTAGGCAAAGCATGGTTTCAAATAAGATGGCATATGTTCATAACTCAACCTCAATGACGGCAAGACATCAATGTGAGATGAACATTGATCCCAAGTGTTACTATCTCTGGCAGCTTTCCAGAAGTCAACATTTTTATTACGAAGCATGGATCCAACAGCATGAGCTGCCAAGGGTAAACCTTTGCACTTCATAGCAATGTCTCTTCCAATAGCTTCTAGCACATGCAGATCTTCTTCATTTGTCCACTGAAAAGCAATTTGTTTGAATACAGTCCAGCAGTTATCATCCGATAAAGGTCTCAATTTATAAGGACCAACTGTAGACAATTCCTGCGCAATTGCTTCAATACGTGTTGTTACAATTATCTTAACCATGCTCCTCTCTTTTCCACAATTCACCATTAATTTCAGTTTGCGCAACAGTTCAATGTCACTCTCCCACAAGTCATCGAGCACAATTAAGCATTTCTTGCCACTAGAAATTTTCTCTAGCTGATTGTACAGAGACTGCAGATCATCAAAGCCATCAGCAGTCCCTTCAAATTGAGATATAACAGCTTTTACTATTCTTACCAGATTAAACTTTTGGGAAACATGAACCCATGCCCTCCTCTCAAAATCTTGCATTCTGCGGTCATTGAAGACCAGTTTTGCCAAAGTGGTCTTACCCATTCCGCCAAGACCAAGGATGGGAAGAATAGCCGTTTTACTTTCAGACTGCAATAGAGTCCTTACTATCTCCTCTTTCTCTCTTGATCGACCAACAATTGTAAATTCATCATCAAGACATGCTATTGTTTCCCTTTTGGCATATGTATCCTCAATAGTTGAGGTACTATGGAAGGTGAAACCAAATATATGGCGTTTCTCTTCCACCGCCTTCAGTTTCTCCTTTAGCTTTTCTATCTTCTTAACCAAATTAAGTTTTGCAAAAACCTGTTGAAGATTGAAGTTATCACTGCCAGCACATAAGATTGAAGATTGAAAATTTGGAATAGCCCTTTTCTTGTACTAGCATCATGTTGCATAAGCGTGCGAATTAAGAAATAGACAGTTAAAGAAGGTTTCCTGCAAATGTCTTATTTCTATCAGTTTGCAGTTCACCCTAGAGAGCCACTCATTCTGCAGTAAATATGTACTCCTAGATCCGGCGCAACCCTTCGCGCCTGTAGATGGGCTTCTTTGTTTCCCTTCCTTTTTGTAAAGATTTGGTACTTCATCGGCATGGTTAATAAGCTATGAAAAGGGGAAAGGGCGAGAGGACTCGTGTCTCTGCATACGGCATGCCGCGTACCTTCCACGACGGCGGTGGCGGCTGTTCGAGGGCGCCGGAGATGTCGCGAGCGACGGCCTTGAGCTGTTGCAGCCACAAACGCACCGCCTCCTCGTTCCCGGACCGCCGCTCGGCGTCTCTCAAGCCGGCCTCCAGCAGGACAAGGGTGCTCCGCATCTCCTCGAGGTCAGGTTTGCAGTTCCTCCACAGCCTGGCCATCGGGCTGCCTGCGGCCGCCGCAACACTCCGGATGGCCTCCTTAACGACCACCGACGCGACCATTGCCTCCATGACCGACCACCACGACCCAGGGCCAAGGCGCGCGCTCTCTCCCTGCGCGCGTTTGTGCCGTGTGCGTGCGTACAACAATGGCGGATGCAGACTTCCCTTGAACTTTCTGGGTGTTGACTTTCTTTTGTGTATGTGTGCGCGATGCAGTAGAACTGAAACAATAATACAACCGCATGGAAGCCATCGAAAAAGGCTCTGATTCTCAACAACAAAACATCACCATTTTTTTTGCGAATAAACAACAGAACATCAAAAAAGGTGTAAATAATGTATTCACATATGTCGCGCAAGTCGCAATATTCATTCTCATCAAGGTCATCCGAACGGACGCCGCGATGTGAGAGTGTTCCCTCAAAAAACAATTCTCAACGAAAGCTCGAGAATTGTCATGCTAAAAGAGATATATTTGTCATGTTATTATACAAAGATTTGTTATGTTATAAAGAAAAGATTATCATGTTATTGTATAAAGATTTGTCATGTTGTAAAGAGAAAAGATTATCATGCTGGCAGAAAGATTGTCAGAAATTTGACATTATGCAGCAGAGTAATTGTCACGCGCTTTCAAGGGCATAACACATGTTTAAATTGCTCTTTCACGAGTTATGCAGCAGAGTAATTGTTTAAATTGGTCTTTTAGAAAGTTTAAATTTCACATGTTTAAATTGGTCTTTCAGAAAGTTTAAATTTGACATTACGCAGCAGAGTAATTGTCACATGCTTTCAATTACCAACAACTATGATAGTTATTATCTTTCACATGTTTAAATTGGTCTTTTCATGAGTTTAGCATGATAACAGTTCAAGGCATGGATATTTGGCCCGGGCGCCGACGGGCGCTTCAGAATAATTGAAAAGCACACATTGTTTATGCTAGTAAAGATATTTTGCTGCCGGCCATCACTTAGATGTGCTTACTTTATGACATCAATTGATTCACAATGTATGTTTTTGGAGAAAGGGAACTTTAAATTAACAAAGTCATCAACTGGCCAGGATTATAATTAACACCAAACCAACAAAGAAAAAGAACAAGACGCTAAGATGGAGGCGCGGGAAATCAGTTAATAAAGCCTCACACGCTTCAAGAAAGAAAGATACAACAAACATGGAGCTAAAGACGTTGAGGCCCTCTTCCGCGGACGAAGCACCATGGACTAGGAACATGCCGACTCTGGAGGAGAAAGGACGACAGGTACAGACAGGGTATGCCACCTCCAAACAACTAAGGACACCGACACGACACAACCATCCAATTCCATCTCCCAAGAAGGCCCATGTCTCCTCGGATGGCTCGAAAAGCGCCGCACCGTTGAAACATGGAGTTGTTCCACCTAGTACAAGAATGGATGTCGTCAGAAGGTGGCCACATAGAGAAGATCAACACACACCCGACACACCGACGATGGCTCTCCTTGAACAAAGCAAGGCCTCTGCCCTTGACCAGACCACAAAGCAGGAATGCTTTGGATGTTATGTTGTCTCCTTGCCTTGAAAAAGGCGACATCGCTCACCACCTTTACATCACTATTTGCTTAATTTTACTTTGGCACACATGGTCTCTCTTGTTATATTAGCGCATCTACAGTCAGACTCCCTATACTGACCGGGCGGACGGCCCGGTCAGTGACGGTCACTCTTTCCCGAGCGAACTGGGTTGACTGGCACCCCTCATACCCATCATATATGGGGCGGTCCGGATGCGTTTGCCACGTCAGCCCGGCCCACCCTGACCCGCACGGACCCCACTCCGTTCGCACTAAAAACCCCATCCGGACCCAACCCTAGCTTCACTTTCTCACTCTCTGCTCCGCTCTTCATCGATTCCCCTCCCCTTTTCGTCCTTGCATCTCCCCTTTCCATCCCAATGTCGAGCACTGGCAGTGGTGAAGGTGCCAGATCCGATAGGACGACTGGGACGCATTCGTCCGTGAGGTGGACGCGTTCAACGACGAGGAGCTGGCCCTCCGCATCGCGCTGAAGTGGTTGTGGGTCGACACGGGCGACAGCTCGGGTTCCGCTCTGCCCCCTGTCGCCCGGCGCCGCAGCGCGGACACTAGCGATGGCCCGTCGCACACTGCGCTCAGCACCGCGCGCTCGGCTCGCTCCGCTCCGCTGGCCCGACGCCCTCCTCCTCCCCCTCCGACGGCTGCTCCTCACAGGCATCGGTGGGTGCTCGTGCACACGCCACTAGCGTCGTGGACGCGGAAGCTGGAATTGGAGGCGCGTGCCACCTACCGCGAGAGGCAACATTCTAGGGAGAGGGCGGCGGCGTCAGAGGTGGCCACATCTTCCTCCCACCGCCGGCGTGGATTGCCGGAGCCCGATGCGGAGGAGGATCTCCTCGCGGCTGTTCTCCGCCGCTCGCTCACGATGGCAGAGATGGACGACCGCCGGCTCCTTGGGAAGAACGTCAGGGCGCTCCGGCTCGGTATCGAGCAATCGGAGCGTCAAGCGGCGGAGAAGGCGGCGGCAGCAGCGAAAGCCGCCAAGGTGGCAAAGCACTACATCGACTCTTCGTCCGATGACTCCGATGACCCCCCCCCCCCCCCCCCCTCCTCCCACCACCGATGCCTACATGGAGGGTTACAGCCGCTCCGGTGACCGGAAGGGCAAAGGACCAGCGAGGAAGTGGTGAATATGCTTGGCCCTCTCCATCTCCGTTTGCATTTTTAGTAATTTTAGTTTAGATCTCTGTCTGTTCGCCGGTTGAACTGTGATGTTTAAACTGTGTCTTTTGGTCTGGATTAACTGTCATGTTTTTGCCGTTTGTTCTATGTCTGTTTGTTCTATGTTTCGGAATTTCGTTGATCATCTACGTAGTTTCTTTCACGTTGTTTGGATAGTAAGGGGTACCGAATATGAGGTACACGACTTTAGACGCGGTGATTTAAGGATTGACCCGGTTACTATCCGCGGACGCGATCGGACGCGTCTACGGACATATAAGGTGCCAGACTTGATTTGTAGATGATCTAAGAAAGAGCAAGTGAGGCAAGGGAGCACGAGTGTAGAAAGTCGTTTTGCCGAACAAGCACCTTAAACCCATTCTCTTTTTTAGAGAAAAGGCCAGAGCCCGACTTTATAAATAAAGCCACCAGCCAAAGTAGCACATCACCACACACTCTGATACAGGGAACCTTAAATCCACTCTCAGTGCCAACATTGCTAGGTAATAGATGAGTAGTCCATGAAAGGTATTCCGATAGCTTTGTCGTGGTAGGATCAGGAGGTATCAGGATCCCATGTGATACAGTTTGTCTAACAGATCGTAAGATCTTAGCTTACCATTTTGCGTTGAAAAATTCAGCCGAGACTTAGATTGTAGCTGAAACTGCGATGGAGTCGAGGTAACCAACGGCGTCAAATCCTGCAGCTTTGTCTGCGCGCTCCACACTGAAAGCCTGCTATACTTGTGGAACTTAAGGTTACTGTCATGGTGCATTTTTTTTCACTGTCTCGGTGCATGCACTGTCCTCGAGATACATAAAGGAGAACATTGCTTAGTAGTGTTCGTAATTGTGAGGAGGCTCCAGGAAAACGCGCCATCTTCAGCAACAGTAACGGCTGATCTTCTAGCTTGTACTTGATTCTCTCTAATCATTCAAACGTATTCTTGAGTCTGCCTAATACTTTGGATGTTGGCAAACGCTTGTTATGTTACCGATGGCGACCAACTCATGGCCAACAGGGAAACATCCAGGATACTAAATTTCACAAGGAGGTTGAATTTTGGCACTAAAATCGATTTTGATCGCATATCAATACTCAGCAAAATTCTTGCTGGATAGCTTCCAAGGTGCCCCAAAACATGAAGAACTACTCCAAGTTTGAACTGGTTAACCTAGAGATTTGCTAACAATGTAGTACCATATATACCGAAAAAGGGTTTCCCCCGCTTTGTATTACAAAGCAACGAACACCGATCACATAGCAGTTGCTGGGACCTCAGCACAAGCACGCCCAAAAGAAACAAAAGAGATAGAAAAAATGCCAACAACGTCGGATCAACGAAAACGAAGATGACTCGCAACCGCTGCGCCCGCCGGAGAATTCCACCACGCTCCTAGCACTCCGGAACGCCGCACACCAAGCAACACCTTCAAGAAGGGACGCGACGACAACGACGCTGCTGCTCGGACATGTCCTAGGGTTTCCCCCGGTATGCGAAGGGGCGTGGGGGGAAGGGGTATATCCGACGCCCTCCAGGAAGGCACGGCGGCGCCCACGGGCGTCACCACGTCGGTGTCGGTCAAGCCGACAAGGATTTCTCCCAACCGCCAACCAACCACGACCCCGGACGATCCATCGTGCTCCACCATACTTGTCGTCTACCAAATGCGCCACCACGGTCTTGCAGTCACCATCGCCGTCTCACCGTGGCAAGCGAAGTGAGACCGGCGGGATCAAGAGGAAGCAGTCGGGAACGAGGAGCGGCAGGGTCAGCAGCCACACGGGAGGAGACAACCTCCACCACCCTCAGCGGTAACCGACCGGACGCAGCTCAGGAGCAAGCCAGGCACCCCTGCCCGGCCGAGCCCGAAACGGGCTCGTGAAGCTCCCGTCGCCGCGCTGCAGTAGGCGTGCCGCCGTCTCCGCCACCCCCAGCACGAGCCACACCTCCGCCCGCCGGAAAGCCCAGGCCAGGCCCGCCCAGACCCAGATGGGGCCCAAAAGGGCCCAGATCTGGGCCGAAAGGGCGCCGCCGCCAGCCACCACGCCGCCCCGCAGCCAAGCAGCCGTGCCACGGCCACCTCGCCACCCGGTGCTGCGCCGCCCACGAAGCCGCGCCGCCGTCGGATCCGTTGCCGGCCTAGGTGCACCGCCGCCAGCCACCACCACCCGAGCCGTAGCGCCGCGCGGGGGGGGGGGGGGGGGGGGGGGGGACGGGGCCGCCGCCGCCGGCACCACGCGAGCAAGGCCCGGTGGCCTACGCCGGCGGCGGCGGGAGGGGGGAGGAGGAGGGGGAGGCGCTGGGAGGAGGAGGGAAGGGGAGCCCCCGGTCGCCTCGCTCGGGGAGGCGACGCGGGGGACGGGGGGTCTTCCTCCATAGTACCATATATACAGAAGTTATGGCAATTAGTTACTTAATTCATGAAGAGACTCAGTTTGATCCTACATTTCACGCTCTCGATAACTAGCTTCAACAATACACAAAGTCAGTGGCCATCAATCCCATCATCCTCCTACTTTCGTCTCCAAACTCGGAACATCAGAACTAAACTGAATAATGCCTCAAATATTTATACCTTCAATTGACTTTAATATGGAGACGTGCATATACATGAGGTGGTAAGTCCAGCGATGAAATAGACGGCACATGCCGAATAATTGCACGATACCAACTAATACAACATCATCATTCGATATCTTGATCTATCTTGGTTCATAAAAGAGCAAAAAAAAAAACTTTGGTTCTTAAAAGAGCAGAATAGGGTTTGGGATCGAGTGCCACAATCTGAGAGATGAAATCTTCATGGGGGCACTCTAGTGGATTTGCTATGATAGGCTTGGGAGGCATGAGGAGCCCTCCTATTGCAGAATCTTGTACTCTTGTAGTCTCACATTGCAAGAGATGTTCTCACGGATCCGGTCGATGTCATGCCCACGTGTTGGCATGGTGCATAGACTGGTGGCAATGAAATTGTCACTCTGCTTGCGCCTCGATCTGGAAGGGCACACGCTCGGCAATAATGCTGGTGGCATGGTGCATCTTGAAGCATAGCAGCACGATTATCTTCAATAATTATCAACTCATCTTAGCTCTCCTACTTGATACAATCAAAATGGAAGCTAGACATTGGGCGATGGCGGGTTCAGGCTGCTTTTCTTCTCGCAGTGACGGTGCGCAGCAATTAGAGGCATCTTGTTGTAATCCCCGTGTGTTATCCTTCTTAGGGCTTCTACAAACTATTTTTTCTATTAATGCATCAAGACTAAAGATTTATACATTTTCTCGAAAAAACATAAAAGTTGTCTTGGAATTGTAGATGGGTTGTAACCAATGCACGCAGCGCCATCTTGAACATATCTTCCAGCAGAGTTTGCATACACCGGTGTCCACTCAGTGTCTCTGTTAGATCAATCCAAACTAACATGTTCCACTGAGAGGAGATTGGCAAGAGTACATGGATGGATGACGTTGCACGATATGTTTTCTTACTCCAAATAATTTTGCAATTTCTATGTTTCTGAAATCATCCAGACTGATCGTTAAGTAATTTTTGTATATCTGGAATAAAAATTCAATGTCGTTCATATACCATTACGCGTGGTCCCTTTCTTGTGGTAATCCGTCCATGCATCTATCATTACTAGCTAATTAATATGCCTAAAGAAATATTTAATTAGCAACGAAAAATATTGTGGACATTGGTTGGTACAAATGTAAAGGCATACGATTTTCATGAAGGCCTGCACTGCACGCGCACAAGGCATTTGGTGTCGCTCTGCTTTCTCATACTCCATAGAATTCGGAACTTCAGTGACCTAATGAATGGCCATTTGTACATAAGGAGAGGACAAATGTGATGCATACTTTCAAATTGCCATCTCGGTGATTCATCAGGTTCTAAACTCGCTCCAAGAATGCCCACTCTTTTAAGACCAATTAAAACTAACGGTGATGGCTAGTTATCTGAACGTGATGCCAAATCTTAGATTGCCAGAAGTACAAACTTGAGGTAGAGCTCAAGGAAAATTGTGCTCTCTTTAGCC
This sequence comes from Elymus sibiricus, assembly GCA_039707655.1. Taxonomy (NCBI): domain Eukaryota; kingdom Viridiplantae; phylum Streptophyta; class Magnoliopsida; order Poales; family Poaceae; genus Elymus; species Elymus sibiricus. The sequence continues at coordinate 90,261,119 of CM077672.1, read as the reverse complement.
CAAATAACAATGCATATTCTTGTAATTGTACTTGACTTTCTTAGATGGTTCCAACACATTTTAGAGTTAATGTAGCTTGGATCTAAAAGGCTGCATTCGGTATTATTCAATAAAAATTGGTGAACTCAGTCAGGACAAAAGAAAAATGTGAAAATTTGTTATACGGATGTCTAAATTCCACATGGTTAATCGCACGCACACAATGTGTATCAAATTCTTTGAGGGTTGAATCCCAAGCTACCCAATAGCACTACCATTAGCTCCTGGTTTGAACTAGCGAACCTATATGCAGTGTCGTTTGTACATGAGTGGTGGCATTTTTTCTTAATTTGCAGAGAGGCTCAGAATTCTTCGACTGATTTGATCCCAGCTTTCGCTCACTTCATAGTTAAAGTCAGAGTTATACCCAAAGGCATCTGCCATTTACCTCCTAGTTTAGTGTGGGAATTTGGAAGCTGAGCTGAATAGATGACTATAACATTTACGACTTCAGTTGAATGGATATATACATGGTCATTTTGTGGTAAGTTTCACATTGAATTGGACTGCCGGCGCAAGATAATTGCATGTGATCAAATAGTACATCCTCACTCCATAAAAGAGCAGGTGAAGCATTCAAAATAGATGCAAGCTGAGAGATGAACAGTTCATGGAGGGCTCCCCGGTGCCCTTTGGTACGGTAGGCTTGGAAGGCATCAGTAGGTGTTATGGTGCAGCAAGTACATTTTGGGCATTTTTTTCGCTATTTTAACTTTTGAAATTTCTGATGAAAGTTCTTTTAAGCACTATGGACATATTTTCATGACTGTTGCATCTTTAACCTATGACAACACCACATAAACTAATTCGGGCAGATATAGGAAACATGCACCAAGGCCAGATCTTTAGTTAAGTGCAGCTTCAGTTCTGCTGATGAATATTCTCGGTCATTGGACTGGCCAGTTTGTACTGAGCTTAAACTGAGCAACGTTTAATGGATTGCGGGTTTAGTTTTGATGTAACAGGACATGGGACTTTCTTTCTCACTGAGAATTTAAATGAAGTATTGCCTTCCATCTCACCACTATGTGCGAGATCGATGAATATGACTTGAGGCGCGATATTATTCGAAGTGTAAATTGGAATTGATATAGTTATATTTATCAGGGGGTGAATTTAGCTGCATAATATGCTTTACTACTCCAAAAGATTTTGGAAGGTCATGTATCTTGTTGTAATCATCCAAACAGATTGTTAAGCACTTTTTATATACGAGTTCCGTAAAAGAAGTTCAATGTTTTCTGACAAACCAAAACTTGTGGTTTTTCTCTGATGTCTTCATATACCTAAACTTTGTGACGGTTAACCTTTTAAGAACCTCTTGTTAGTTGATAATATCATAATAGGCAGAAAGCATTAACAATGAAGCTCTTTCAACATTAAGGTCCAGAAAATTCTGAACTTCATAAACCTCATGACGTGGCAGACTGGTAGTAGTACATAATGCAATGTCAAATGTGTGTTTGAAATATTAGCACCTTATCCATTAATCTAATCCATGAGTAAACAGTAAGCATGGCAATCACAGTATGCAACTCATACCGATACCTAAGCATGTGAGCACGTACAATACATAGAATCGAAACATCTATAAACACAACATATATGGCTAGCACATGAACGAGTAAATGAGGGATGAACAAATCATACCCTTCGGTTGGCCAGGCCAACGCGGCGGCGGCAGCAGTAGCCTCGGCGTCGTCCGTGGCCTTCTTCTTGGCGGCAGCGGTGTTGACCATGGTGTCGATGCAGGGGAAGTAGTGGAAGCAGAGGATGACGGAGACAGGGACGGATGGGGAGTAGTCGCACCGAGACGCTCCCCAAAACCCATATTACCGTTCTCCCGTGCAGGATCTCGAACAACAAGGTTCCAACGGCACCTGCTCTCCCGACCAACCGTGCATGCGGTCGTCAGGATGGGATCGCCGGAAGCAGCACAGAGAGAGGAACAATAGATGACGGCTAAGGGTTATGCAGGATGGAGGGAGTGAGTTAGGGTTCACTCCACAGGCCAGCGCCTCCTTATATAGGCCGTCGGGTAGATGGGCTTGGGCTCAGGCCCACGACCGAGTCCGCGAACAGCACACGGTCCAACGTCTTAGACGGTGGCACTACTGTAGCAACTCGTCAATTAATCTGAGATTAATTAACCATTCTTGACCGGCAAAAATAGGCTCGGCTCGGCTCATTCCCATAACCCGCGGCACACGCGCGCGTCATGACGAGGCGAGGCAAGGCGGGTGGCAGAGGAGGAGGAGCACGCGTGTACAGCTCCTCTTCCCAAGCTCCCAGTGGCAAGTGGTAGTGCATCCCTTATAAAGGGGTCTCACTCTCAGTCCACTAGCAGTATGGTACTAAACTTCCCATCACTTGCCATGCGCCTAAATGGGGCTTAGAGATTAACCAGGGATTATTGTCTTATATGGGCCAAAGCCCATCTATAATCCAACAATCCCCCACCAGATCTCGAGGCACATAAGTTTGTCAAATGTTCCAAACAATGTTTTGATATACCAGAATTTTCAATGGAGACTGTTAAGTTGAACTTCCACCTAGAGCAACAGGATTAGACTTCTTCACAACTGAACGATGGACTATGCCTTGAATTATCAGTTTGGCGTGCAGAAGTTTCGCCTGTTGTCAGCTGATATGTGGCTGCCGAAGGCTACACCCCACGGGTGGAGCTTATTAGTCATACTCCTGGCCTTCTCATGAGCTTCCTAGAGATTACCCTATTTCATAGACTATGACCAGTAGTCGGGCTCATGTAGGTGTGTTCCTCCAAAGATAGCTCTGTAGGATAGCATCTTGCTTATACAAGCTTTGGAACACATTAAGACAAAAGTCAACTTGCCTTACAAATTACGAGAGTATTGCATCTCCAACGGAGTGGGTTAGCAAGGATACTCTCCTCAGTTGACCGCTGGATTGTTTTCCTAGGTCCTAATTCATAGGATCTCCGATCACATAGGTTGGGTTATCCCCATGGAAACTTACGTGGGTTTCATGCCCATCTCCCTCGATGCATTTTCTATCACAATCCATGATAGCCCTTTCATAAAGGGATCTGCCAGATTCTTAGCCGTCTGGATATAATCCAACGCTATTACTCCGGAGTTTCTAAAATGTCTAACAGGTTTTTAATCTTCTTCTTATATGGTTTGAGGATTGCATGTTGTCCTTTGAACTCTTAGCCTTGGCAATCACTGTTTGATTGTCACAGTTCATAAGGATAGCCGGAACCGGCTTATCAACCACTGGCAAATCCATCAAAAGCTCTCAAAGCCATTCTGCTTCGACGCATGATGTGTCTAATGCTGTGAGTTCTGCTTCCATAGTCGATCCCGTTAAGATCATCTGCTTGCAAGACTTCCAGGAAATAGCACCACCACCAAGTGTGAACACATATCCACTTGTGGCTTTCATCTCATCAGCAGATATCCAATTCGAATCACTATACCCTTCAAGTACCGTCGGGTACCCAGAATAGTGAATTCCATAGTTCACAGTACCTTGCAAATAATGCATGACTCGCCCAACTGCATGCCAATGCACATCTCCCGGATTGGAAACAAACCGGCTCAGTTTGCACACAGCAAATGAGATGTCAGGCCGAGTAGCACAAGCTAGGTACATAAGTGAACCAATTGATCAACAGCCGTGCCTTCGAACTTTCAAATTCGCACGCTAGGATCATATGGTGTTGCAGAAGGTTTGCAGTCTGAATATCCAAAGCGACTCAAAATCTTCTCAACATAGTGGGATTGCAAAAGTGTAATTCCACCCTCATTATCTCTCAGTAGCTTAATGTTCAACATAACATCAGCCACACCCAGGTCTTTCATCTCAAAGTTATGAGATAGAAAAACCTTGACCTCCTTAATGACTTTGAGGTGGGTCCCAAATATCAGTATGTCATCAACATATAGACACAGTATAACTCCTTCGCCCCCACCATAGCGATAGTATACACATTTGTCAGCTTCGTTAACAACAAAGCCAGCAGATGTCAAAGTATTATTCAACTTCTCATGTCATTGCTTAGGCGCTTGTTTCAGGCCATACAAAGATTTCAATAGCTTGCACACCTTCTTTTCCTGACCATTTACTACAAATCCATCTAGCTGTTGCATGGAAATTTCCTCGTCTAGCTCTCCGTTAAGGAAAGCTGTCTTAACATCCATCTGATGGACAAGAAGACCATGCGAGGCAGCCAACAAGAACACTCGAATGGTTATCAGTCTAGCCACAGGTGAGTAAGTATCGAAGAAATCTTCTTCTTCTTTCTGTGTATAACCCTTGGCCACAAGCCTAGTCTTGTACTTCTCAACAGTACCATCAGGCCTAAGCTTATTTTTGAACACCCACTTACATCCCAATGGTTGGCAACCATAAGGATGATTAGTGACCTCCCATGTCCCATTAGCCAAGATGGAATTCATCTCGCTACGGACCGCATCCTTCCAGTAGTCAACATCTGGTGATGCGTAAGCTTCTGAAATGGATCTAGGAGTGTCATCCACGAGGTACACGAGGAAATCATCACCAAAGGACTTTGCAGTCCTTTGTCTCACTACAAAAAACACTTCTGTGATGATACGTGTTTGTCACAGTAGGTCACAATTTTATGACAGAATCAAGATAGTCATACATGTGCTGTCGTACAATACTCAAATTATCATCACGGAAGTGTCCACTTCCATGACGATAAATGGTGCGTCATGGAAGTGTTTTCGTCAAGGGTAACCGACACGTGGCATCCACCGTAACGGGTCACCGTTAAGCTATTGGGTGCAGGTTTGGATCCGATAACCCGTTAACAGCTCGGACCAATGGCGATTTTCCACGTGTAAAATTCTCATTCGCCAACAAAACCACGTGTCAGCTCTGCGTTGCGACAGATGTCATCCATTCATTGGACGATAGACGCCTATGATATGTCGACACGTGGCACGGCCAAATAGTGGCCCATTCAGGTTAAACGGGCCGGCCCAGCCAAAGGCCCACAAGATTTTGTCAGATACTAGTGGGTCGCAGCCTGCCATGTTTTGGGCCAAATTACGGCACATATCAGATATGGCCCGTTAACAGTGCACTGTGTTTTGGGCCCATTGAAGGCCCGGTTTGTATTACGGCCTGTTAAAAGCCCATTGAACAGTTTGTCCCAGTTCGGCCCGATGATTGTTTCGGCCTGTTAGCGGCCCTTCGTACAATTGGGCCGCTTCGGCCCGGTTTAACTTTTGGCCATTTAACGTCCCGTGCGGCATTTGGGCCCATTTCTGGTACAAGTGACTTTCGGCCTATTAACGGCCCGTGCGGTATTTGGGCCCATTTCTGGTACAAGTGACTTTCGGCCTCTTAACGGCCCATGGTCTTCATGGATAAATTTCAGCCCACTCTGACTATCGGCTTGTTAAAGGCCCATGATATAATTCCTAATTATGGCCAGCTTTGCATCCGTCCTGCTTACATCCCATAATGTTATTGGGCCAACCAAGGCCCGAGATAAAATTTGGCATGTTAATGGCCCGTCATATAATTGGGCCAATCATGGGCTGAGATATATTTCTGCCTGCTGTCGGCCCGTGAATTGTTCGGCACAATTCAGGCCCAATCTAATTTTCAACCTGTTAAAAGCACATTGTATTTTCTGGCCCAACTAAGGCCCGCGGTTTACTCAGCCTATTAAAGGCCCGAAACTACTTGGGCTCGGTTTACGTTCAGGCCTACTAACGGCCCGAGATGATTGTGGGCCCACATTTTGACCCATATATAGAGTTGCGGGCCGGCCTGTTTGTGTAGTCTAATTTTTTTATATATACCACTGATGGACCGATAACGTTTTGGCCCATTGATCTCCGTCGAAGCTTATGACCTAGCGACAATAGGACATACAGTAAATAAATTACAGCATAGTGACTAAGAATAAACCTAGACTGTACAATAAAGAAATAACGGGATATTACATCCACTGGGCATCAAAGTTTGCCACCAGTGATAATAAAGCGCAGCCAGACAACATATTACATACACTGGGCATCAAAGGTCGCCACCAGTGCAAATAAACGCGCCGACAAAATAATATACAGAACCGACAGCACTTCAACACAGTTAAGAAAGGTTAGCCCTGCACGGCAGCTGCAGTGCAAGCAGCTGAGCAAGCTGATGAGTCTACGCTTGTTTGACGCTTATATCCTCCAACTCTAGCTGCATAGCATCAATGGACGTACTGTACTTCTCGTTGATCTTCCATAGAGATTGGAGTTCCAGTAGGAGTTGAGATGAGCCACGTCTTTCTGCTTGAAGTTGAGACTGAAGAAGTCGAACCGATTCAGGTGGCGACTTCATCGAGCTTGTGTCACTGCTATTAGTGAGTAACTTCAACACTACATCAAGACATGACTTTGGGGTTGTATCGCTATCTCCAAGATGTGTTGCCTTCTTCCCTGCAATATATGTTAGAGGGACAAGCAATGGGTTCGTCTCACTATCATTGTGGCCGTTCTTCCTGGCGCCAGAGATATCACTCTCAAAGAGAAACAAGAAAACAGATAACAGGTTTTGCACGTATAAGCATCTGTGCTGTCAATTCATCCCATTTCTTATTGGCAAATAAAGAGATACGGTTTAAAATAGCATTAACATCATATGGCATTGTTCATAGTTAAGACATGGTAGGAAATGGCATTGTGCAGGAGTGGCCAGCTTCACCACACCACTGGATTATAGATCAAGAACACAAGCATACATGCAGTGCTAAAGAACGTATAAGCATCAATGGCCAGTGTGCTGTCAATTTATCCCATTTTGGATTGGCAAATAACATTAACATATATAATATGGCATAGTTCATAGTTAAGACATAGCAGGATATGACATTGTGCTGGAGTGGGTAGTTTCACCACACCACTGGATTACAGATCAAGAACACAAGCATGCATGCACTCTAAAGAAGATCACTTGCTCTGTTTAGTTTAACTTACATGGTATGAATAAGGAACTTGGTTGTACAACTAAAAACTGAAATTGAGAAGGACAAACTTATGTTTATGAACTTCTTCATAATAAACTTTAAACATGCAATTTGATGCAAACACGAAAAATAAACAGCAGTTGCAGTCATGCCTATCCAAATATACACAACAAAGTTTGAAGGCTCGAGAAGGACAAACTTATGTTAGTAGTGAAGACCGGCTCAATAAAGCCCTTGTCCATGCTGATGGGGGGGGGCAATTCAAGTAGTTTACCACAGAATCTTCTTCATAAGCATTGCCTTCATTCTACATTTTGTTAAGCGTAAATATAGATGTGATAATATAGGAACAAATGGAGAATATTTAAGCTAAGATGCAGAGTGATGCTACATAATCAACTAGCTATATAAATGTAAGTACAGCAGTACAGGCAAAAAGGTACTGACAAGAGCAATGCGGAGCTAAACTTCTTCAGTAGCATTTGTTTTATTCAACATTTTGGTAAGAGTAAATATAGATTTGATAAGGTCTAGAAAATGGAGGGCAAGGGGGAAATAAGCTGCAGAGTGATGGTACATGAACAACTAGATGTCAATATAAGTACAGTGATAAAGGACAACGGGTACTTACAAGAACAATGCAGAGCTAAACTTCTTCATAAGCATTGGGTTTATTCTGCATTAATGTAAGCATTAATATAGATCTAATAATTTGGAGCAAACAGTGGATAAGAAAGCTATCATGCAGACAGATGTCACATAATCAACCAGGTATGAATGTAAGTACAGCAATACAGGGCAACATGTACTAACAAGAACAAAGCAGCAAGCAGCATAGTTGCGATATCCTGTCGTCCATTTCAAACCGTTATTCTTCTTCAAGCAGTTTTCCTGCAAAAGAGATCGGTAAGGCACATGCAGAAATGTAGGAGTTCAAATTGTCATGTGATCTCATAGACAGTACCTCATCCTGGGGACGAGACCAGTGCATAACAAGGTTTTTCCATTCAATGTCATGTAAATTTAGTACAGGAGACTTCACCGAAATTTCATTTATAGACTTGCCATCAAAATGTGTTTTCCTCAGGTAACACCGATACTGCTGCAGCGCGTCCTTGAAAAGCACAAGCAAGCTTTGCTTGTCATGACTATCCGGATTGACCCTCGCTTGTTTAGAAGAATGTAATGTAAATCATTGATATGTTCAATCAACAGAAAACAAGACAATAATCACCATGAATAATAGCACTTACACATAAGTGGGACAGGAAGATGTGAAAATGGTGTTTGTCTTCACTATAATCTTCACATGATGGGAAGATACGCACGTGGTTCCTAACAACATTGAAAGCATTGTCTTTTAAACTGGGAATAACTGGAATGGGGTTCTAATCTGCGGGAATTGGGGCTCTCTGTAGTTGGAATAGATCTTTGGCTTGTGGATTTGGTGTACTTTTTGCTGGACTGGGATTTTTCTATGGTACGGCTGGTGCTATGGCAACTGAAATCGGCATACCTTTTGCTGGAGTGCGGTTCCTGTGTGGTGGGGCTAGTGGTATGGCTAGTGGAGTATGGGTACAATCTTTTGGAGTCGGGCCTAGGTTTTGTGGCACTGGTTCTATCGCCAAAATAAGTGGGGTGCTATCTGATTTCTCTGGTACCACCACCTTTTTCAAAGACTTTGTTTGTACTCCTTCAGGTTCTGCAATCACCCTCTTCCTTTTGGATGTCTGATACACAAGAACAACATTTGAATGGAAAAACATGGTATGATGACAGATGGAATAGGTATTGATAATGGATGGGCATGGCATCTTCACATATATGATGAGTAAACTAAGCAGATGTCGGTGCAACGAAGTAGAAGAAATGCAAGACACCTTATGCAAGATACGTGCAACCAATAAAACCTTGCCAAATTAGAACATGCACCTTGATGGGTGAACAGGATAGGCGATCTGCCTTTGACTGCACGAGCTCAGAATAGTCATTAGGATCATATTCTGAACATGAATCTGTAGGTGGGGAGCGAGTGGGTTTCATTCTATCCAGAATGGAACTCAATCCCTTGATGCCAAGTTTGTTAGCCATTGCACTTTTCCGCAATATTCTTCTGATGCGCGCATTCTCATATTCATTGTGATCATGTTCAATATCTGATATGCATGAAAACATAAATAGTAGTGAGATTATCTTTGAAATGCATAGGATATCCTAATATAATAGGGGCTCCCTGTAAACCCTTGTGTGCTACCTCTGGAATTCTGTTGAGAGAGCCCATGCGTGTTGTAATTTGGTGCGTACATTAATATAATCTGGCACTAGTACTCAAAAAAATAGGCTCCCTGTTGGGAGCTCCAGAAGTAATGATAGTTGGCAGATGATAGGCTCAAAATACACTGTATACAAAGTTTATTTCTAAACCATGATGACGAGAGTGCACAGAGAAATAGTATTCCTTCATGTCTCTATATGTGGCGCATGTGCATTTCAAAACTCGCGTAGTAACATTAGCTGACCAATTAAATGTGTCTCGATTTTATTAGTATCTGTATCATATCAGATTCGAATTTGATAACTAAGCTTTGGAATTATGAGTGGCATGTAGTTTAGCTTGAAGGATGGAGTGCTGCTAGTACGACACGAAGCATCTAGGCAGATCGTAGTGTAGATAAAAGGGGGAAACCATATCATCATAAATAAATCGGGAAAGTGGAATTGGCTGGAAAATATGGGTTGTATTGCCGCTACTAATTGAAAGCATTTCGACCCCCTACATGCCAGCTCTATTCAACTGAAGGCGCACTACTGTTACTATCAATCTAGTGTAACACCCCAAAAATCGGGTTATCGATTTTTGTGATGTTATTCCTTCCTAGCTTTCCTTTCCCAATTTTTTCCTCTAGAATCTGGTGAGTGACCAAGTGAATCCAGACAATCCTCGGCCTCTCAATGCCTTTCCCATGCTCTTGTGCCAGCCAAGTTCCCATTAGTGAACCCCGAACCTCATTCAAACCCTAGTTCCGAAATATTGGAACTGGAAATCCTGCCTTTGTGTTTACAAAGGAGCTATCATTTCCTTTGCTCTGATGATCCTCCCAAAATTTCTAGAGATCCTCCTTCATCCATAAACCCTAGATGTGCAAAAATATTGCCAAGTCATATGCAATATTTTTCATCTAGAATTAATTCCTTTATCTGCCTTTCTGAGGAATTAAATCCAGAGGGGCTGGACATCTCTAAATTTCTTGAAAATTTGTGGAGATGATCTTTGTGCCTATCCCAAGCTCTGATAAAAATATTGGCCACAATTAAATAAGGTAAATTGCATTTTCCTATTTAAAACCAATATTTCAATTTGGGGCCTTTCCAAAGGAACTACCATTTTAGTAGCTAGGAAAAATCCCAAATAATTTGTGGAGCTTATCCTACCCAAATATTCACCATTTCTATCAAAATCTCAAGTTCCACAATTCAAATTTTGAGCACAACATCCATTTGCAAATTCTGTCCAGATTTCCAGTTTGCAAAGGAAGTGCTTGAACCCTTGATTTTTTTGGGCTGAAATTTTTCAGGGTGGTTAACATTGATAAATCACCCATGGATACCAAAAACCAGCCCATTTCATTTAGCCAATTTCCCCCAGTAAATTAACCAAGTTTCTATCCAGATTGCATCTCTGTGAAGGAATTACCTTCATAGATGATCAAATTGAGCTGAAATTTTTCCAGCTAGCTCTCATGGCTATATCATCACCCTACACCAAAAATGAGCCAAATCCATTTAGCCATTTCTTCCCAACATCTTCATTTCCATTTCTGGCCAGTTTGCAAGGTTGCAAAGGAAGTACCAGATAACCTTGTCCATTTGAGCTGAATTTTTGCCAAGATGATCACCTAGGTAGATGTTTAACCCCAGCCCAGGATCATGCCAAGAGGAGTACTGTGGTGGCCACACCACCTGTCAACAGTTTGCCGCTAGAAACTGTTTGACTTAGGTGCAGTCACACCAGAGCTCTCCCGTGCCATCCAGCTGCACAAGTCAACTCAGGGAAGAGTGGAGAACACGGTAGACATAATTTGGCATCGAGTAGGATGTGGCAACGCCGTGGCCACGCTGTGACCATGTGCGGAGCACGCCAACCGCGCGCTCTGTGCATTAGAGCCTTCGGGAGCTCACTCCAGCGGGCTCCGGCTTGTCCGGGAGCGCCAGCGAGCTGCCCACCGCATGAGTGGATCGTCTGGAGTCCTCTCCCGCTCGTCTCCTAGCCCATGGCCGCCTCTGCCGACCTCGATGCTCCCCTCGAGTGCCACCACGACATCGCCTCTCGGAGCTTCGGCCGGCGTCGTGTAGCCCCTCCCCTCGCCTATTTAAGGCGCCTCCGAGTCCCTCCTCTTCACGAGCGAGCCCCAGCCCTTCCCTCGAGCTCAAGGAGCTCCCTCTCCCCATCCATGGCCATGGTGCCGCCGCCCGTTCCCCTCGGCCGTCCTAGCGCTCTGGTCCTTCCCCTCCCCTTCGGTTGCATCCCCTACCTCCCCTGGGTGCCAGCGAGCCGCCACCGTCTCCCTTCCCGCCGGGGAAGCTCTGCCGGCGAGGCCCCCCTATGGCCCCTCGGCCGCCGCAGCCCTGGCAGTGGCGCCGGCGCTGTAGCCCACGCCAGGCGGCCCCGCGGCAAGGAGCGGCCGAGCCCCTGCGCTCCCCGGCCGGCTCCCTCGGGCGGCGAGGCAACGGCCCGCCCACCCCAGTGCCCCGACGTGAGGTAGGAGAAGATCCCGGGAGGAGAGAGAGAGGATAGGGGTGGGCCTCGCCCGTAAGTGAGACAGCTGCCGGGCCCAGCCAGTTTTAAGTGAACACGCATTTCCAAAATACACCTTCCAGCTTCTAAAGCACATTCAGCCGCGGCCTCAAGAGCAAATACGCTTCCACTATGGTGAAAGCGTAAACTGCTGAAAGGCGCTTTCAGTCTCAGGCCCGCGGCCGAAACTGTTAATTTGCGGACGTTCGTCCGTTAAAGGCAGAAGTGAACAGGTTTTCGCGTGCTTTTCTGCCTAACGAACGAACGGCCGTTTCTCTTCAACTGTAACTCCGATTGAGGTAATTCCAACGCCCACGTCTTCAGATCGTCGAGCCCGTTCTGATGGTATTATTTTCATAATGTTTTCACACTGCAAAAATGACCATTTTGCTCTTTCCCTTTAGTCAGCCCCCTTCGAGAGGGAAACTTTTCCGGCAAATCTTTCCGCGAGCTCATCGCACTTCCTCCCGGTGTATTCCTCCACCCCAAGGCAAGCCAACCTCTTATCATGAGCTCCGGACTTGTGTGATGACTTTGCTTGCACCCTGTGTGTGTATTGCATTATATTTCAGATCATCTGTCAGTCTGCACTGGCATAGTCCTGTTATTTCGTCCGCACCAGATGCTAGTGTTATTTACCATATAATATCATGAATTGCTTTCATGTCATATTTTCCCATGGTAGTAACAATACTTTTAATACCATTATCATGTTAGTGTTATGATTTGATCTCATGCCATGATTGTCAATACTGTTATGGTTTTGCTATGCTGTTGTTAAGGGATTGTTCCTGCTTATAAATGTTGATGTTATGATGAGATGACGGAAATGTTAAATTGAACTTATAAATTAAACCTCCTCCGTCATCGATGGGATCGAGTCATAGTGCCACCGAACCGAGCTTATCCGTGCAGCCACATTTGCCGTTATGGGACGCCTTGACTTGGTCTAGCCCTGTGCTCTCTTATCGGTACCACCAAAGAGGGAAGGTTATGCGCGCGTGCTACCCTGATCAGGTAGGCGGCGATAATCTTGTGAGCCCAGTTGTTTGTTTAGTCTGGGAGTCCCCGTTTGGGACAGTTTAGTTTAGCCACGACGGTGGCAGGTGTCAGGAGTGACACAGGGGCCACCCAGGACATGACTCAGACGGGGAATGATTGTCGGTGGTACGATAGAAGGGTCACAGGTTAGGCAAGTTTCGTTGGACGAGTGTCCATGGTGTGGGTAAAGTGCGCAACCTCTGCAGAGTGTATGAATCTATTCTAATAGCCGAGTCCATGGTATTGGACACAGTTCGTACTAGGTCACACTATTTGGTCTTGGTCGATCTGGAGGACGAACCTGTTATTATAAACTTGTTAAAGAATGTGCTACTAAGTAAATGTGGTAACTTGGACTATGGGATAATTGTGAGCAGTCACCATGTTGTTCTGACATGACCACGAGATGAGATCTCGGTGAGTCATGAGTTAGCCTAGAAGGGCAGTAAAACTGAATGATGTCACCACATGTTACTTTAATGCTTCACGGGAGGTAAGTGTAGTGTAGGTTCCAGTTTAATTTTGGATACCATGCTTCGTAGAGGTAGCCATGCCATGCCATGATATGTAGTTGATATGTCTGATCCACGCTATGCCATGCTTGATCCATGATTTCCTGTTAATTCCATGCCATGTTTAGAATAAATTCTTACATGAGCATAGGGCTTGCTTTGTCATCTGCTTGTTTGGATGCTATGTATTTGGTTGTCTTGCGAGTACATTCAAAGTACTCACCTGGCCTTGCACGTGGCCAGTTGCAGGAGAAGATCCGCCAAGCTAGATCGTAACCCAGCCAGTCCTGTGAGTTGTTGAGCCCAGCCAGACACATCATTGCAGCTGAACCAAGACCGCCGCTTCCATTTAGTTAGCCTTGGAGCCATGTAATATTGTTGTAAGCCACAGTATTGTAATACTCCATTTCATATAATAAAGCCATTTTTGTGCCTGGAATTGTTGTATCATGTCTCAGACATGCGCCAGGTCTTATCCTGGGACTGGCGTGCGTCGGCCCTCTATCGGGGTGCCACAGGACGTGATATCAGAGCCATGCTGGCTGTAGGTTACCCTAGCAGCGAACCACCCTTATTTTTCAACCGGTAGTAAGCCCAATAGATTTGACCCATCACTGGCGTCCGACACGGCCACTGTTGATCAACAGGCGGCACAGTCAGAATTGACGTGTCCCTACCCAACTGTCCGCCCACCCAGCCATCTCTGGATTGTACGGCGACCCTACCCAGTGGTCGGCCGCGCCAGCGTATCCCCTACCCGGCCCGAGAAGGATCCACGCCATGCTGGTATGTCCCAGCCTGGCTGCATATTTAAAACCCCTCCCACCTGCGAGACGCAGGCCTCTCCGTTCAGTAGGCCAGATCCCCGCAAGAGAACCTAAGCCAGTATCCACAAACCAGCAGCCATGGCTAGTTCTTCCAGAGCACCCACTTTCCATAACCGAACTTTGGCTAATGGTTATCCCGGCTTTCCGCCCATCCTTTCGAGTATGCTCCCCCAAGCCCTTGGCTGTAGTACTAGTCCGGTGTATCTGGTGTTCCAATCGGAATCCGTCCCTCACCTTTGCCGATACTATGCGCATGCGCATATCTGCCCAGGTCCAGCGGAGGATGAGAAGCCCTTGACTTTTCAGGGCAAACCCATGCCCACCTCCGCATTGGCTGTCCAGACAGCTGCTGCGAAAGCCATCGCGCGTATTCGTTAGTTTCCGCAAGCAGCGGAGATGCGGGAGTTCCGCTACTTTCCCTCTGCGTCCAGCGTAGGCTGTGAGTTCTCCAGCACAGTCGAAGATGCCGACCCGGCAATGGCTCGCCTGGTTTAGTTCATTACTACTCAGGGACTGCTGCTCTCCGGCATTCTTGGAGAGTTTAAAGCCATTGACCATGACACCATTCGGGTTGTTACGGAAGCATACCGTGAGGCCCGTCAAACTGCATCCCAGGTCACCAGTTCCCTGATGCCAAACTTAGTGCCACCTTCGCAGCTAGTGCCACCCTCGCAACCCGTGAACCCATATCGACCAGGCATCATTCACCTAAGTTCCTTCTTCCGAGCTATTCGGCGTCTTCGTCGTTGGGATGTGTTCCGTCAAGTTCCAGCCGCAGCTCCAACAGTTGAGCCCTAACCCATAGAGGTGTCCGACGATGAAGGCGGAAGTTGGCTCAGCCTACGTCCCCCAGGAGAGCCCCAGCAAGAGTAGGCCTATTTGAGGCTCCGGCAGTGAGAGAAGTCAGTAGGTGCTGCAAGTAGGTGTGCTGCCAGGACTGCCTTTTCGCCCTCGTCCAGGAATAGAACCCTGTAGTTCGGAGTGTGTAGTTGCTGCCTAGTAAGGTTGCGTGTTGTTGTATGCTTGTATTGCTTGTAATTTGTGTGCTGTTGTAACATTATGTATGCCCATTTGCTTTGTGTGTTTGATTCATCTGTCTCTCTGTTAAGCAGAAATATTTAACAGAGCTGGCAATGGTTTCTTAACAAGATTTCGATCAGTAGGACACTTACACTTAATAACAACGGACTCGCTCGGAGTCCCTAATGAAATGTGAGCTGGTGTAGGTGTATGTATACCAGGAGTACATACACCCACTAGCATTAAAACACCTTAGTGTAATCTGCTGGATGTGTTTTTCCCTTGCATGTATTTTGCTCCCATATGCCTTCTGGATTTGCTTGCATATTGGTTTGAATAGATTGCACGTGTATCGTGTTTGCACACCAAGTTCATCCTCCTGAGTACAGTCGTAGCAGTGCTCGGGTAGAATGCAAAGCCGCATATCCATACCCATCTGTGCTTATTCCGTTCACCAGCTTTTCGAACCCAGCATTCTGGAAAACCAGTTCTACTCAATAGTTCCCCGGTCCCAAAATCTTTTCCAGAGACTTTTCCAAGAGGTGTAATATTTGTTTTGAGCTAACCCTAGGAATCTCGAGGACGAGATTCTCTTAAGGGGGGAAGGTTTGTAACACCCCAAAAATCGGGTTATCAATTTTTGTGATGTTATTCCTTCCTAGCTTTCCTTTCCCAATTTTTTCCTCTGGAATCTGGTGAGTGACCAGGTGAATCCAGACAATCCTCAGCCTCTCAATGCCTTTCCCATGCTCTTGTGCCAGCCAAGTTCCCATTAGTAAACCCCGAACCTCATTCAAACCCTAGTTCCGAAATATTGGAACTGGAAATCCTGCCTTTGTGTTTACAAAGGAGCTATCATTTTCCTTGCTCTGATGATCCTCCCAAAATTTCCAGAGAACCTCCTTCATCCATAAACCCTAGATGTGCAAAAATATTGCCAAGTCATATGCAATATTTTTCATCTAGAATTAATTCCTTTATCTGCCTTTCTGAGGAATTAAATTCAGAGGGATAGCTAGACATCTCCAAATTTCTTGAAAATTTGTGGAGATGATCGTTGTGCCTATACCAAGCTTTGATAAAAATATTGGCCACAATTAAATAAGGGAAATTGCATTTTCCTATTTAAAGCCAATATTTCAATTTGGGGCCTTTTCGAAGGAACTAGCATTTTAGTAGCTAGGAAAAATCCCAAATAATTTGTGGAGCTTATCCTACCCAAATATTCACCATTTCTATCAAAATCTCAAGTTCCACAATTCAAATTTTGAGCACAACATCCATTTGCAAATTCTGTCCAGATTTGCAGTTTGCAAAGGAAGTGCTTGAACGCTTGATCTTTTTGGGCTGAAATTTTTCAGGGTGGGTAACATTGATAAATAACCCATGGATACCAAAAACCAGCCCATTTCATTTAGCCAATTTCCCCCAGTAAATTAACCAAGTTTCTATCCAGATTGCATCTCTGTGAAGGAATTACCTTCATAGATGATCAAATTGAGCTGAAATTTTTCCAGCTAGCTCTCATGGCTATATCATCACCCTACACCAAAAATGAGCCAAATCCATTTAGCCATTTCTTCCCAACATCTTCATTTCCATTTCTGGCCAGTTTGCAAGGTTGCAAAGGAAGTACCATATAACCTTGTCCATTTGAGCTGAATTTTTGCCAAGATGATCACCTTGGTAGATGTTTAACCCCAGCCTAGGATCATGCCAAGAGGAGTATTGTGGTGGCCACACCACCTGTCAACAGTTTGCTGCTAGAAACTGTTTGACTTAGGTGCAGTCACACCAGAGCTCTCCCGTGCCATCCAGCTGCACAAATCAACTCAGGGAAGAGTGGAGAATACGGTAGACATAACTTGGCATTGAGTAGGGCGTGGCAACGCCGTGGCCACGAGGTGACCACGTGCGGAGCACGCCAACCGCGCGCTCTGTGCATTAGAGCCTTTGGGAGCTCGCTCCAGCGGGCTCCGGCTTGTCCGGGAGCGCCGGCGAGCTGCCCACCGCACGTGTGGATCGTCTGGAGTCCTCTCCCCCTAGTCTCGTAGCCCATGGCCGCCTCTGCTGACCTCGATGCTCCCCTCGAGCGCCGCCACGGCATCGCCTCTCGGAGCTTCGGCCGGCGTCGTGTAGCCCCTCCCCTCGCCTATTTAAGGCGCCTCCGAGTCCCTCCTCTTCACGAGCGAGCCCCAGCCCTTCCCTCGAGCTCGAGGATCTCCCTCTCCCCATCCATGGCCGTGGTGCCGCCGCCCGTTCCCCTCGGCCGTCCTAGTGCTCTGGTCCTTCTCCTCCCCTCCGATTGCATCCCCTACCTCCCCTGGGTGCCCGCGAGCCGCCGTCGTCTCCCTTCCTGCCGGGGAAGCTCTGCTGGCGAGGCCTCCCTATGGCCCCTCGGCCGCCGCGGCCCTAGCAGTGGCGCCGGCGCTGTAGCGCACGCCAGGTGGCCCCGCAGCCACTGGCGGGCGCGGCAAGGAGCGGCCGAGCCCCTGCGCTCGCCGGCCGGCTCCCTCGGGCGGCGAGGCAACGGCTAGGCAGTGGCCGACCCGCCCCAGTGCCCCGACGCAAGGTAGGAGAAGATCCCGGGAGGAGAGAGAGAGGATAGAGGTGGGCCCTGCCCGTAAGTGAGACAGCTGCCGGGCCCAGCCAGTTTTAAGTGAACACGCATTTCCAAAATACGCCTTCCAGCTTCGAAAGCACATTCAGCCGCGGTCTCAGGAGAAAATACGCTTGCACTACGGTGAAAGCGTAAACTGCTGAAAAGCGCTTTCAGTCTCAGGCCTGCGGCCGAAACTGTTAATTTGCGGACGTTCGTCCATTAAAGGCAGAAGTGAACAGGTTTTCACGTGCTTTTCTGCCTAACGAACGAACGGCCGTTTCTCTTCAACCGTAACTCCGATTGAGGTAATTCCAACGCCCACGTCTTCAGATCGTCGAGCCCGTTCTGATGGTATTATTTTCATAATGTTTTCACATTGCGAAATTGACCATTTTGCTCTTTCCCTTTAGTCAGCCCCCTTCGAGAGGGAAACTTTTCCGGCAAATCTTTTCGTGAGCTCATCGCACTTCCTCCCGGTGTATTCCTCCACCCCAAGGCAAGCCAACCTCTTATCATGAGCTCCGGACTTGCGTGATGACTTTGCTTGCACCCTGTGTGTGTATTGCATTATATTTCAGATCATCTGTCAGTCTGCACTGGCATAGTCCTGTTATTTCGTCCGCACCAGATGCTAGTGTTATTTACCATATAATGTCATGAATTGCTTTGATGTCATATTTTCCCATGGTAGTAACAATACTTTTAATACCATTATCATGTTAGTGCTATGATTTGATCTCATGCCATGATTGTCAATACTGTTATGGTTTTGCTATGCTGTTGTTAAGGGATTGTTCCTGTTTATAATTGTTGATGTTATGATGAGATGACGGAAATGTTAAATTGACCTTATAAATTAAACCTCCTCCGTCATCGATGGGATCGAGTCATAGTGCCACCGAACCGAGCTTATCCGTGCAGCCACATTTGCCATTATGGGACGGCCTTGACTTGGTCTAGCCCTGTGCTCTCTTATCGGTACCACCAAAGAGGGAAGGATATGCGCGCGTGCTACCCTGATCAGGTAGGCGGCGATAATCTTGTGAGCCCAGTTGTTTGTTTAGCCCGGGAGTCCCCATTTGGGACAGTTTAGTTTAGCCACGACGGTGGCAGGTGTCAGGAGTGACACAGGGGCCATCCAGGACATGACTCGGACGAGGAATGATTGTCGGTGGTACGATAGAAGGGTCACAGGTTAGGCAAGTTTCGTTGGATGAGTGTCCATGGTGTGGGTAAAGTGCGCAACCTCTGCAAAGTGTATGAATCTATTCGAATAGCCGAGTCCACGGTATTGGACACAGTTCGTACTAGGTCACACTATTTGGTCTTGGTCGATCTGGAGGACGAACCTGTTATTATAAACTTGTTAAAGAATGTTCTACTAAGTAAATGTGGTAACTTGGACTATGGGATAATTGTGAGCAGTCACCATGTTGTTCTGACATGACCACGAGATGAGATCTCGGTGAGTCATGAGTTAGCCCAGAAGGGCAGTAAAACTGAATGATGTCACCACATGTTACTTTAATACTTCACGGGAGGTAAGTGTAGTGTAGGTTCCAGTTTAATTTTGGATACCATGCTTCATAGAGGTAGCCATGCCATGCCATGATATGTAGTTGATATGTCTGATCCATGCTATGCCATGCTTGATCCATGATTTCCTGTTAATTCCATGCCATGTTTAGAATAAATTCTTACATGAGCATAGGGCTTGCTTTGTCATCTGCTTGTTTGGATGCTTTGTATTTGGTTGTCTTGCGAGTACTAAAACAAGCAAACTATGCAAAAAAACAGAATCTGTCAAAAACAGAACAGCATGTAGTGAGCGAATTAAAAAGCATACTTCTGTACCTCCAAAAATTCTGAAAAATTAGTAAGATGTAAACAATTTGTAACCCAATATTGTATACAAATTTCAGAATTTTCTCACGCTCCAGTACAGAATATAAATTCCAGCTCTGGACGCAAAAGTTTCTGTTTTTGCACAGAATCTAATCAACAAGCATCCACACTATCCCAAAGGCTTTACTTGGCACATTATTTTTATAATATAATGAATTTGTACAAGGGAATAATTATTTTTGTGATAAACTTCCATGAAAAATTCTACATTGTTTCGATGAGCATGAACACAAGTGTTCAAGGTCGACCTCACTTCTTCAATGCAAAACTTTCCAATCGCTTCTCCTTTTGAAAAGTTTTAGGTTCCCCTATTTATTTTTATTTTTTTATTTTGAAAATTTAAATGGCACACATAATAAAGTTTATATTACACAAAATAAGAAAAATACTCTCTAAAACTTCCGGGATGTCTCTCAGGCAGCGCTTTCTTTAAAGCCATTAAGCTAGGCATAAGAGGCAAGTAATATTTTTTTTTGTATTTTGCATTTTTTTAATTTTTTTGTTTGTTTCACCCACAACTAAAGAAAGAAAACAAAAAAAAGGAAAAACAAAATCTACTTAGTGATGAAAGCAAACAAGCATACACGAAAATATTAACCCCACGCTATTGCTCCCCGGCAACGGCGCCAGAAAAGAGCTTGATAATCCCCAAGTGTAAGGAATCATCGTAGTACTTTCCAAAGATGGAAGTGGTAAGTATGGAGTGTCGAACCCACAAGGAGCTAAAGGTAAGATCAATATTCTCTCAAGCCCTATCTGCCACTAATACGACTCTACGTATACCGAGCATTTGCTTTTATCTAGAAACGAGAAATAAAACTACGTTGTGGGTACAAAGAGGATAGCTTTGCATGATATTGGAGAACTAAAACATAAAATAGGTGCTTCCTAAATAAAGTTAGGATATATTACAATATATTACAAATAGCGAGTGTGGAATAATGATGGTATGGTGTGCGGAATTATCCTAGGCAATTGATAACAGGATCGGTAATCATTATTGCAATTTTATATGAGGGAGAGGCATGAGCTAACATACTTTTCGTACTTGGATCATATGAAGTTATGATTGGACCTCTAGCAAGCATCCGCAACTACTAGAAATCATTAAGGTAAACCCAACCATAGCATTAAGCATCAAGTCCCCTTTACTCCCATACGCAACAACCCCCTTACTCGGGTGTAAGCTTCTATCACTCTAGCCACCCACTATAAGCGAATCATGAACGTATTGCATAACCCTACAGCGGGAATCCCCCACATGTGCGTGGCATGGAAGCCACCATAGGACAGAACCAAAATAAAACATACAACTCAAACCAATCAAGATCATCAATCAACCCAAAGGACAAAAGAAATCTACTCAAACATCATAGGATGGCAACACATCATTGGATAATAATATGTGGCAGAAAGCACCATCTTCAAGTAGGGGATTATAGTGGGGTGTGGGAGAGTGGACCATTGAAAAGAGATGAGGGAGGTGATGAAGACGGTGATGTTGATGAAGACGATCACCGTGGCGATGGTTCCCCCGGTGGCACTCCGGCGCCACCGAGAGAGAGGGGAAGAGAGGCTCCCTCTCCGGCTTGCTCCTCCATCGCCTCCCCCCTAGATGGGGAGAGGTTCTCCCTCTGGTCCTTGGCCTCCATGGTGCCCGGAGGGGCGAGAGCCCCTCCGAGATTGGATCTCTCTCTCTCTGTTTTCTTCTCTGGTTCTGCCTCTATTTCTGGCGGAAAGCCGTTTCTTATATTCCCGGAGATCTGTAACTCCGTTTGGGATGAAATTTTGAGGGGAATTTTATACAGAAATTGTCTTCCCTGTGGCGAAAGAAGGGATCCAACCGACCTAAGAGGTGCCCACAAGGCAAGGGGGCGCGGACAGGGGGGTAGGTTGCACCCTGTTGCCTTGTGGAGCCCTCGGGCACCGTCTTGCATTGATTCTTTTTCCCAAAAATCACATATATTCCAAAATAAATCTCCATAAAATTTTATCGTATTTGGACTTCGTTTGGTATGGTTTTTCTGCGAAACAAAAAACATGCAGAAAACAGGAACTGGCACTGGGCACTAGATTAATAAGTTAGTCCATAAAAATAATATAGAAGTGCACCAAAACCATATAAAACTTTTGTAAACATGGCATGAATACTTCATAAATTATAGATACATTGGAGACGTATCAACTCACATATCAAACTATCAAAGTAGCGAACGCGAATCAACTAAACATGATGAAAGTGACAAGACGACAATTCCCATGTGTCCTCGAGAACGCTTTGCTTTATATAAGAGACCGTTCCGGCTTGTCCTTTTCTATAAAAAGGATTGGTCCACCTTGCTGCACTTTAGTTACTATTGGTACTTGTTACTCGTTACGAATTATCTTGCTACAAAACTATCTGTTACCGCTACTTTCAGTGCTTGCAGAAAACACCTTGCTGAAAACCGCTTATCATTTCCTTCTGCTCCTCATTGGGTTCGACACTCTTACTTATCGAAAGGACTATGATTGATCCCCTATACTTGTGGGTCATCACGGTCTTAGTGGGTCGCTCTGAGAAGTTAACCACATAGAGACCGTTCTTGACATGCCCAACAAAGGCTGCTTTAAGAGTCTTGCTCCACAAAAGGGCCACGGTATCAAGTTCAATGAAAGTGGCAAAGCCCATAAGTGCAAGTTGATGAATGGAAAGCAAATTGTATGCAAGAGTCTCAACAAGCATGACCTTCTCAATTGATAAATCATGAGAAATGACAACCTTGCCAAGACCCAATACCTTAGATGTTGAAGCATCACCGAATTGGACATGGGTGGGCATAGATGGGCTTGGTTGCACGTCCACCACCAAGTCCTTGCTCCCGGTCATATGATTTGTCGCTCCACTATCGAGCAACCATGACACCACACCGGAAGCAAACTCCTACATAAGATCAATGCTTTGTTTTAGGTACCCATTTTTGAATGGGTCCTTTGATGTTAGAAACAAGGGTCTTAGGAACCCAAATAGACCATTCAATGTACTCATAAGAAGAACCAACAAATTTAGCATAAACATGCCCATCACTAGCATGGCACAAAACATAAGAAGGGTTAAAGTCACCGGCTTTGTTGGGAGTAGTGGTTTTTCCCTTCTTGGCATCACCACCCACCACCTTGTTCTTATTCTCCTTAGGAGCACCCTCTCCCTCCTTGACAAATACCTCCTTGAGAGGGAGACGTTTCTTGGTCTTGCTTTTCTTCTTCTTCTTTGACTTGGGTACAAACCCAAGTCCTTCCTTTGCCACAACTTCTTTTTGATTGCTCAAAATTTCGTTGAGATTCTTCTCGCCTTGTATGCATGTCACAAGGCCCTTCTCAAGTTGCTCTTTCAACTTGGAATTTTCCTCCACAAGATGCACATGCTCACAACAAGGGTTAGTAGCATGAGCATTATCAATTAACACAAAAGGAGGACAACTTGCTATTTCCTTAGTTAGATTCACTTGAAGTTGATCATGACACTCCTTGAGTGTAGCGTGAGCACTCTTTTAAGCCTTGTGAGCCTTGTCAAGTAACTCAAACTCCTCTTTGAGTCTTGCATGGCCAACCCCAAGCTCAACCTTCTCGGACTTAAGCACACGAGCAAGAACTTGAGCATGATCATGATCTTTCTTTAATTTAGCAAGGTCAACGTTCTGTGACTCCTCAAGAGCCAAACGGAAACCTCGCTCTTCCTCAAGAAGAATAGAAAGATCCGCTATCTCATTGGCATAATCACGACTATGGCCTTCGAAGTTAGTGATGGTCTCTTCGTGAGACTCAATGATATCATTGGCCTCACCTAGTTGTTCCAAGAGAGCAACAAAGTGCTTCTTGGTCTCACCTTTGAGCTTACCCAAGAACTTGTCACGAACCCATCCTCATCCACCTTTACCTCCTCATTTTCATCCACACAATCCAAAAAAGAGGGATTAGTAGTGATGGAAGTTTTTATGTTGGAGGTTACCTTGTTGATGCCTTTTGCCATGAGGCACTTGGGGATGAGGTTCTCGTTGGGGGCGTTGAAGAGTGACACCGAGGTTGGGGAAGAGGTGGCAATGGCCACGGAGGCCGTTGCAAACCCTTCACCACTTGCATCATCATCATCATCATCGGAGTTGTACTCTTCTTGTGCTACCAATCCCTTTTGTGGCACCTTCTTCGTGAAGTTGTTCTTGTTTGCCTTGTCTTTGCGGATGAGCTTGCCACCATTATCTTCCCTCTTCTTGTAGGGGCAATCCACCACAAAGTGACTCACATTGCCACAATTATAGCAAGTTCTCACACATTGCTTGCCCTTGGAGCCACTTGAGTTGTTTTGGAGAATTTGGGCCTTGAGTTTCTCTTGTTGCCCCAAAATTGCCTTGACGCAAAAGCCATGTGCTCGTGGTAAGTATATTTGGTGTCTTCGGGGCAACTCTCGTCTTCCTCCTCTTCTTCTTCTTCCGGGTATCGCCTTGGCCTTTAAAGCAAGGTTGGGTTTCTTTGACCATTGAGCACGCGCAAGGGCATTGTCGGCGGTCTTGTTCAAGATGTTCATTGCAATGAATTCATCCAACACATCACTTGAGGACAAGGTGTGGAAGTCCGGTCTTTGACGTATCACGGAGGACATGGCCTTGTTGTGGGGCATAATCGCCTTGAGGAACTTGCGCTTGATCCAATTGTCATATGTATCCTTGCTCCCATGATCTCGGAGTGAGACCGCGAGAGTAGTCAATCTCTAGTAGAGCTCACGGGGATCCTCATCATCATTCATCACAAACTCATCGGCCTCATCGAGGACCACCTCAAAGTTGGAGCGTTGAATGCTCAAGCTTCCCTTGTACAAAGAGACAATGTGTTCCCATGCATCTTTTGCAAGAGTGAGTGGGCGCAAGTGAGCGAGCTCTTCGAGAGGCATAGCGGATTGGAGAATGAACAACGCGGAATGATTGAATTGATTGTCCACTTCTTCTCTTGGAGTGAAGTTGTTTGGATCATGCGGGTAGAAGCCTTGCTCAATGATTCTTCAAAGATGTGTTGAGCTGTGATTCAAATAAGACTTGATACGAAAAACCCAATTAGGAAAATCATTTAACACAAGCTTAGGAGGAGGACCAAGGTGGTTGATATGAGGTGAGGGGACCGGTCCTCCATAGACTGGGGGAGGGGCAACCGCGACATGGATGCCCGACCCATTCTTTCCTTGAGGCAAAGTAGGTTTATCGCTACTAGCCCCCTCCTTACCGGAATTGGCATCCGACTCCGAGATAGTGGGTTTAACCACTTGTAACGGATCGATAGAGAGTTTGAGACCGTCAAGGAATTCTTTAAACAAGGATTTGACCTTGGTCGTCATAGACGATTTAAGTGAAGCAATGGCCTCATTTAAATCCTCTCAAGTGACCATGGTCACTCCCTTGGCCACTGGTAACTCCTACTACCTTGGCCCGTCGTCAACCATACTCTTTAGGCGGTAAAGCCCTTAAAAAGAGACGAGGCTCTGATACCAATTGAAAGGATCGATACGGTTGACTAGAGGGGGTGAATAGTCAACTACCAATTTTAAATCCTTTTTAACAAATTAGGTTTAGCAACAAATAGGTTGTGTAGATATGCAACTAGGTGAACAACCTATATGATGCTAACAACAACAACACAAGCAAGCAAGCAAAAGGGTGTAACACAATATTAGCTTGCACAAAGTAAAGGTAAGAAATAACCACAAGTGGAGTCGGTGAAGACGAGGATGTGTTACCGAAGTTCCTTCCCTTTAGGGGGAAGTACATCTCCGTTGGAGCGGTGTGGAGGCACAATGCTCCCCAAGAAGCCACTAGGGCCACCGTATTCTCCTCACGCCCTCTCACAATGCAAGATGCCGTGATTCCACTAGTGGTGCCCTTGAAAGCGGCGACCGAACCTTTACAAACAAGGTTGGGGCTATCTCCACAACTTAATTGGAGGCTCCCAACACCACCACGAAGCTTCACCACAATGGATTGTGGCTCCGAGGTGACCTCTTCCGTCTAGGGTGCCCAAATACCCAAGAGTAACAAGATCCACAAGGGATTAGTGGGGGGAATCAAATATCTCTTGGTGGAAGTGTAGATCGGGTCCCTCTCAAGCAAACCCTAGAGAGTTAACAATTTTTGATGGCTAGGGAGAGAGATCGGGCAAAAATGGGCTTAGGGGCAACAATGGAGCTTAGGGGAAAAGAGGTAGGTCTTGTTGGGGAAGAAGATCTCCTTATATAGTGGGGGGACAAATCCAACCGTTTTCTACCCACAAGTCGTGCACAAGTAGTACTACCACTCGGGGGAGCGGTACTATCGTAGAGCACGGAAGTACCAGCCCGTAGAGTGCAAGTGACAAAGTCACGGACACGGTAATGCTGACGGAGCAGTACTACCGCTCCTACTAGCGGTACTTTTGCTTACTATAGCACACCAAAGCAGTACCGCGGTGGTGTAGGCAGGTAGGATGGCAGTACCGCACAGAGCGGTACTACCGCTGGCTACTACCGCCCTACTACCACGAGCATGGATCTGGGTTACAAAAGCGAGAAATTAAGCGGTAGTGCAAGCGGTGGTAAAAGACGATAGTAAGCGGTACTACCGCTCTGCAGCCGCGGTACTACCGTTGAACCCTTTAGGTTACAGTGAGGGTCTGGTAGTGAGGTAGTAGTATGAGCCGTAGTACTGCACAAGCGGTAGTACCGCTCGCAACTATCGCCCTACTACCGCTCTATCACAGTACGCCTAAAACAAGCGGTAGTGGCCGTGGTACTGGAGTGCGGCAATACCGCTGGAACGGTACTACCGCTCCCCAGCGTGGTACTACCACTTGGGTGCTTCAAGTAAGCCCAAGCACAGAACAAAGGGTACTCCAAGTTGCCGGGAAGGAAAGAGGGTGCAAAAGTGAATGTGTACGTGTTGATTCCACCCTAACCTTTCCAATGCGGACCCCCTCTTAATAGTACGGTTTTACTACGACTCAAACCCACCAAAATGAAATCGTCGAAAACAACCGTCTTCACTTTTTATCACCGAGGGGAAATAAACCGTCTCGTGCCATCTAATAATCTCTGAAATACTCAATGCACACGGTTAGTCCGCAAAACGCATTGTCATCAATCACCAAAACCACTAAGGGAGAAATATGCCCTAACAGTCCTAAATAGGAAGTGGTAATATGCACGGGTTATAAGACTAGTCTGAAAATGATAGGTATTAAGAGTGGTATAATAAAATCTTTCATGTAGATCACTAAATATGAAACGTATGATTTAATTATATTGATGTTGTAATATGAAAGGGTATTAGTTCATGATCATTGGTTAGTAAAAATATCGATATTAAAGCTTGTTATGAACTACTCATTTAAGTGTCCGTCATGGCATGAGCATTCTTATTCCTCAATGAAATCCTTTGTGTTGTTTGAATCGGGGGCGCGCGATGGTTAAATCCTACCAACCTCCTCCCTATGGGCATGCGAGTAGTACTTTGCTTTGAGGGCTAATAAAACTTTCACAATAAGTATATGAGTTCTTTATGACTAATGCGAGTTCATGGACTAATACAGCACTCCCACCTATCCACATATTGCTAGCCTATTCGGTACCGTGCATTGCCCTTTCTCACCTCGAGAGTCGGTGCAAACTTCGCCGGTGCATCCAAGCCCCGTGATATGATAGGCTCTATCACACATAAGCCTCCTTATATCTTCCTCAAAACAGCCACCATACCTACCTATCATGGCATTTCCATAGCCATTCTGAGATATATTGCCATGCAACTTCCATCGTTCCGTCTTATGACATGTGTGTTCATCATCATATTGCTTTGCATGATCATATAGAGCTGACATGGTATTTATGGCAAAGACACCGTTCATCATTGTAATACATGTTACGCTAGATCATTGCACATTCTGGTACACTTCCAGAGGCATTCATATAGAGTGGTATTGTTTCAGTTTATCGAGTTGTAAGTAAATAAAAGTGTGATGATCATCATTATTAGAGCATTGTCCCAGTGAGGTAAAGAACTATGGAGACTGATGAGTCCTCAAAATGTGGGGATGAGGTTCATGATATTGTTCTTAAAAAAGAGAGGCCAAATTGTCAAACAAAAAAAGAGAAAAAGATAGAAGGGGCAATGCTACTATCCTTTTACCACACTTGTGCTTCAAAGTAGCACCATGTTCTTCATATAGAGAGTCTCCTTCTAAGCACTCAAGACTTGGTAATCAAAACCATGAAGAAGACCTCGAGGCAGGTCATCGAGAAGTACTGAAGATGAAGACTCGAGGGGCCGGCAAGCCTCGGGTCGGTAACCTCAGGACCGACGAGCTCCATCCCACCGCTCCACCGTGGCAGTTGTCAGGAACTTGCCAACAGGTGTCGAGCCGGCAGGCGGGTGGTGGAGCTTGTCGGGACACGTGGCTGCCCGTCATCGAAGAAAGCAACTTTATTGACACCCGTCCAAGTGGCATGTCGAAGGAATAGAAGGTAGTTGGACGAGCGGTACAGGTGGAGTTGGGCTCCCTTGCCGGCATTCCTCCTCAGCGTGACACCTAACGGAGCATTTAATGCTTTTGTCCTAAACCATCTGTGTTAGGTATGATAGCACTGTAGCTATCAATTCATCATGTAATTACTGTTTTGCCACTGTGGTAGCCCCTTTCATCTATAAAAGGAGGCCCATGGCAACCTTTACAAAGGTCGACACCCTTACCATTTGCACTACGTAGCTGCACCTCCCGAGCTCCTTGTCGACAAGGTTGCGCTCTCTTGTAACTTGGGCATTTCCACAACCATAATCCACCAAAGCAGGAGTAGGGTTTTACGCTTCACAGCGGCCCGAACCTGGGTAAATCTTCGTGTGTTTGCCTGCTGGATATGCTCTTTGTGTGCTGCGCTCCCCGTAGCCGAACCGCAAAGCGACCTCGCTGGTCCCAAAGATTGTCGTACTTCGACAACCGCATTCTATTCCACCTGTAGTGCTAAGTCCATGCATCAAGCTCATATATTGAGTGGAGTTGAAAATGTTGAAGCGCGTGAAAAAGTATGATCCAATTGCTTGGTTTAACACTGTGGTGCTCATGATTTATATTTATGTGGTGAAGATGGAGTCATGCCATGCTTAGATAATTCAATGAGTAGGGATAACATTCTTTGAGCATCGTATATTTTGAAAAAGTAATGATTATGTTCTTGTATTCATGGATATTATTATGTTGATATCAATTACTTCATTGTTTCTCAATACTTATACTGTAAGAAGATTACATGATAAACATGCTAGGTAGCATTCAACATCAAAAATTATCTTTGTTTTATCATTTACCTACTTGAGGACGAGCAGGAATTAAGTTTGGGGATGCTGATATGTCTCCGACGTATCTATAATTTTTTATTGTTTCATGCTATTATTAGATCAATTCTACATACTTTATATGCAATTTTATATCATTTTTGGGAACTAACCTATTAACCCAGTTCCCAGTGCCAGTTCATGTTTTTGCCTATTTTATTGTTTCAGGAAAAAACTATACCAAACGAAGTCCAAATGCAATAAAATTTTACGGTGATTTTTTTGGGACCAGAAGACACCTAGGAAGCTCCGGGAGGAGGCCAGAAGATGTACGAGAGAGCCACAAGCTCACACGGCACGCCCCTAGGGGGTGCCACCTGAGCTTGTGGGGCCCTCGTAAACCCCCCTGACCTAATTCCACTTCTATAAATTCCCTAAAATCCCAAAAACAACAAAGATCCACCCGAAACATTTTTTCCGCCGCCGCAAGCCTATGTTCTTCCGCAATCCCATCTGGAGGCCTTTTTCGGTGATCTGCCGGAGGGGGAATCGATCACGGAGGTCTTCTACATCAACCTTGCTGCACCTCCGATGACGTGTGAGTAGTCCACCACAGACCTACGGGTCCATAGTGATTAGCTAGATGTCTCTCTCTCTCTCTCTCTCTCTCTCGCTCTCTCTCTCTCTCTCTTTGATCTTCAATACAATGTTCTCCTTGGAGATCGATCCGATTTAATCTTCTTTTGCGGTGTGTTTGTTGGGATCCGATGAATTGTGGGTTTATGATCAGATTATTCATTGAAAGTAATTGATTCTTTTCTGAACTTTATTATGTATGATTGTTATAGCTATGTAATGCTTTCCGATCTATGGGTTTTCTTTGGCCAAGTTGATTCATTGATCTTTGGTGGAAGTGGTGCATAGTAGTAGGTTCAATCTTGCGGTGTCCTCACCTAGTGACAGAAGGGGTAGCGAGGCACGTATTTGTATTGTTGCTACTAAGGGTAAAACGACGGGGTTTAATCATATTGATTGGTTTTATTCTATCTACATTATGTCATCTTGCTTAAAGCGTTACTCTGTTCGTTATGAACTTAATACCATAGATGCAGGCAGGAGTCGGTCAATTGGTGGAGTAATAGTAGTAGATGCAGGCAGGAGTCGGTCTACTTGTCATGGACGTAATTCCTATATACATGATCATGCCATGAATACCATCATAACTATGCGTTTTTCTATCAATTGCCCAACAGTAATTCGTCTACCCACTATATGCTATTTTTATGAGAGAGATGCCTCTAGTGAAAACTATGGCCCCCGGGTCTATTTTAGTTATATTACAAAAACTAAAAATACCTTACTACAATTTATTTACTTTGCAATTTATCTATCTACCACTATCAGATTTGATCCTTGCAATTAACGAGTACAAGGGGATTGACAACCCTCTTGCCCGCGTTGGGTGCAAGTATTTGCTCTTGTGTGTGCAGGTACTGCTAAGGAGTGTTTGCGTGGTTCTCCTATTGGTTTGATAACCTTGGTTCTCTACTGAGGGAAATACTTATCCGCTACTATATTGCTTCACCCTTCCTCTTCGGGGAAAATCCCAACGCAGCTCACAAGTAGCAGAAAGAATTTCTGGAACCGTTGCCGGGGAGATATCATCAAACAAAGCGAGGTACCTGCACACACACACACCTTATTTGCTTGCAATAATCATGTGACTCAATAAAATAAAAATAAAGACATATGGATCCTCATCCACTAGCTAATCTTTTCAAACTTGCTGCTTATTGTAAACCAATAGCTAATAATGAAGAAGTGATAAAAGAAAATGCTATTGGGATACATTTATTGAATGAAAAGCATGATTGCAATTGCGTTAGTATAAATGCTACGAATATCAATTGTGCTAATGATCATGATTGGGGTGATAATTATGATGCTTCTTGTGATCTTGAAAATTCATTTGAGCTTCATGATGAATCTATTATTGATAATGATATTTGCAATACTATTAAAAGTGGGTTTGGAAGAGCATCAACTTTAGGTAAAAAGAATCCCACATATTTGGAGAGTGTTCAATTTTATGAAATTTTTGATAAAAGTGGGTTTGGAGAGATCATGACTTTAGTTGATGTTAATCCCAGTATCTTGGAAGATTATAGGATTTGTATGCACATGGACCATAAAGAGAATGTTTTACATGATAGAATGGCAATCACAGTATGCAACTCATACCGATACCTAAGCATGTGAGCACGTACAGTACATAGAATCGAAACATTTATGAACACAACATATACGGCTAGCACATGAACGAGTAAATGAGGGATGAACAAATCATACCCTCCGGTTGGCCAGGCCAACGCGGCGGCTGCAGCAGGAACCTCGGCATTGTCCGTGGCCTTCTTCTTGGCGGCGGCGGCGTCGACCATGGTGTCGATGTAGGGGAAGTAGTGGAAGCAGAGGAGGACGGAGACAGGGGCGGATCAGGAGCAGTCGCGCCGAGACGCTCCCCAAAAACCTTATTGCAGTTCTCCCGGGTAGGATCTCGAACGCCGGGGTTCTGGAGGCACCTGCTCTCCCGACCAACTGTGCATGTGGTCATTGGGATGGGATCGCCGAAAGCAGCACAGAGAGAGGAATAGTAGATGACGTCTAGGCTTATGCAGGAGGGAGTGAGTGAGTTAGGGTTCACTCCACAGGCCACCCTCCACGACCGAGTCCGCGAACAGCCCTAGCGAAAGGCGGAACAAACCTCCGCAATCATATCCTTTCCAACATCAGGAGTGTAACATATTAATTAACACACGGACATTTCAAATAGTAGGCCAAATGAGAGACATCAACATGACTCACAAAAATTGCACTTTACTTGAAAACGATCTTCGTCACCTTTTGTTAGAAGGGATGGAGAAGGTTTGGTGGAATTGATGTTTATTGCTTGAGCCTCGTGGGCATATATATAGGAGTACATGATCAACTTGGAGTACAAGACAAGCTGGAATAATTCCTAGTCTATCCTATGTTTCCTAATTAATCAATATACTCAACATCCCCCCGCAGTCACAATGGTAGCGACGCAGACAGTGAGAATGGAGAAGAATCCGAAGGTAAGCCGACGGACACCCCCCCACACACACACAGTCATAACGGTCGATACATCACGGAAGTCGTGGTTGGAGTGGAAACCGACGAGGTTGCTCAAGCAAGGCGGTAGCCCTTTGTGCCGATGTCGAGGTAGTCGAGAGCATAGGGTGGTGTAGCCGTGGTCAAGGTAGCCGTGCGAAGAACGCCGTGGTCGATGTCAAGTCGGGGTAGCCGGTGTCGAGGAAGTCGCCGTGGAGCCGCGAGCGCAAGGAGGCGCCGAGTTAGTCATGGGCGCAGTGGTGTCGAAGTAGTGATGCGCCGGGAAGAATACGGTGTTGACGAGGCATCGCACCGGGTTTGCCAAACCCAAGGACACGTTGTAGACGAAGGCACGCGTCGGTGTTGCCAGCACCGGGCATGCGTAGACGGACGAAGACGAAGTTGATGAAGTGCCGCACCAGGCTTGCCAGGCCCGGGGACACATCGTGGACGAAGGCACGCATCAGTGTTGCCAGCACCGGGCATGCATAGACGAGGGACCTGCACAAGCTGTACGCCATGTCGAGGAGTCGGAGGGGCCAGCAGAGAAGGACTCGACGACGGTTGCGGCGCAAATCAGCGTGGGACCAATGTTGCCCGCGGTTGTCGAAGTAGATGAAGTGGTCGGAGTAGATGACGGCGACGCTGTCGATGAGCTGGTGCTGGTGTTAGAAATATGCCCTAGAGGCAATAATAAATTGGTTATTATTATATTTCCTTGTTCATGATAATCGTTTATTATCCATGCTATAATTGTATTGATTGGAAGCTCAAATACATGTGTGGGTACATAGACAACACTGTGTCCCTAGTAAGCCTCTAGTTGACTAGCTTGTTGATCAAAGATGGTTAAGGTTTCCTAGCCATTGACATGAGATGTCATTTGATAACGGGATCACATCATTAGGAGAATGATGTGATGGACAAGACCCAAACTATAAACGTAGCATATGATCGTGTCAGTTTATTGCTATTGTTTTCTGCATGTCAAGTATCTGTTCCTATGACCATGAGATCATGCAACTCCCTGACATCGGAGGAGTACCTTGTGTGTATCAAACGTCGCAACGTAACTGGGTGACTATAAAGGTGCTCTACAGGTATCTCCAAGGGTGTCTGTTGGGTTGGCATGGATCAAGACTGGGATTTGTTACTCCGTATGACGGAGAGGTATCTCAGGGCCCACTCGGTAATACAACATCACAATGAGCCTTGCAAGCAATGTGACTAAAGTGTTAGCCACGAGATCTTGTATTACGGAACGAGTAAAGAGACTTGCCGGTAACGAGATTGAACTAGGTATAGAGATACCGACGATCGAATCTCGGGCAAGTAACATACCGAAGAACAAAGGGAACAGTATACTGGACTAACTGAATCCTTGACATAGAGGTTCGACCGATAAAGATCTTCGTAGAATATGTAGGAGCCAATATGGGCATCCAGGTCCCGCTATTGGTTATTGATCGTAGAGGTGTCTCGGTCATGTCTACATAGTTCTCGAACCCGCAGGGTCTACACACTTAACGTTTGGTGACGATTAGTATAGTTGAGTTATTTTGTTGGTGACCGAAGGTTGTTCGGAGTCCCAGATAAGATCCCGGACATGACGAGGATCTCCGGAATAGTCCGGAGGTAAAGATTGATATATGTGATAATAGTGTTTTGGTTTCCGGAAGAGTTCCGGAATTCACCGGAAGAGGTTCCGGATGTTTCCCGAAATGTTCGGATACGAGAACACTTTATTTGGGCCAAGGGGTAAAGCCCACGAGGCTTAGGCAAGGTGCAAAAGGAAGTTTTGCTGGCGTCTGGGGCGGTACTACCGCTTATCGTAAGCGGTACTACCGCTACGGGCGGTACTACCGCTTATCGTAAGCGGTACTACCGCTTGTACGCGATACTGCAGGGATCCGAGTTGGACTCTTTCCCTGCGGGCCAAACCGACCTTGTGCGGGCAAAACCGACCTGGAGGAGGCTTTTACTCCAAGTTTAGACCCCAAGGCTCAACATATAAATAGAGGGGCAGGGCTAGCACACGGGAGACATCAAGATTTCCCAAGCCGTGTGTCGGCAACCCTAACCCTCTAGTTCTCCCGTCATAATCTCCGTAGTGCTTGGCGAAGCCCTGCAGAGATTGTTCCTCACCACCATCACCACGCCGTCGTGCTGCCGGAACTCATCTACTACTTCATCATCGCTCGCTGGATCGAGGAGGTGAAGTCGTCATCAAGCCGTACGTGTGTTGAACGCGGAGGTGCCGTCCGTTCGGCACTAGTCCGTGATCGGATCGAGGGACGACTTGCGATTTGGATCGCGGAGACGTTCGACTACATCAACCGCGTTTCTTAACGCTTCCGCTTAGCGATCTACAAGGGTATGTAGATTCACTCTCCCTCTCGTAGATGCTCATCACCATGGATAGATCTTGTGTGTGCGTAGGAAAATTTTTGTTTCCCATGCAACGTTCCCCAACAGTGGCATCTGAGCTAGGTCTATGCGTAGATGAGATCTCGAGTAGAACACAAACGAGTTGTGGGCGTGGGTGTATACATATTGCTTGCCGTTACTAGTTGATACTCGATTCGGCGGTATTGTGAGATGAAGCGGCCCGGACCAACATTACTCGTACGCTTATGAGAGACCGGTTCCTTCAACTAACATGTAACTTCGTTGCATAAAGATGGCTAGCGGGTGTCTGTCTCTCTCACTTTAGTTGAATCGATTTCAATGAAGAGGGTTCTTTTAGAAGATCAAAAAGCAATCACTACACCACGTTGTGGTTTTGCGTAGGTAAGAACGTTTCTTGCAAACCCGTACCAGCCACGTAAAATTTGCAACAACAATTAGAGGACGTCTAACTTGTTTTTGCGGGGTATGTTGTGATGTGATATGGCCAATTACATGATGAGATATATGTGATGTATGAGATGATCATGTGTTGTATAGAATATCACGACTTGCATGTCGATGAGTACGGCAACTGGCAGGAGCCATAGAGTTGTCTTTAATTATTTTCGCCGTTTTGCTTTACTTTATCGCTATGAGTTAGCAATAGTCGTGGAAGCAACAGTCGGCGCGACAACCTCATGGCGACACGTTGATGGAGATCAAGATGATGGAGATCATGGTGTCATGCCGGTGACGATGGAGATCATGCCGGTGCTTTGGAGATGGAGATCAAAAGCACAAGTTCATGGCCATATCATGTCACTTATGATTTGCATGTGATGTTAATCCTTTTATGCATCTTATTTTGCTTAGGACGACGGTAGCATTATAAGGTGATCCCTCACTTAAATTTCAAGATAAAATTGTGTTCTCCCCGAGTGTGCACCGTTGCGAAAGTTCGTCGTTTCGAGACACGCCGTGATGATCGGGTGTGATAGACTCTACGTTCACATACAACGGGTGTAAGCCATGTTGCACGTGCGGAACACTTGGGTTAAACTTGACGAGCCTAGCATGTACAGACATGGCCTCGGAACACAAGAGACCGAAAGGTCGAACATGAGTCATATAGTAGATATGATCAACATGAAGATGTTCACCATTGAAACCACCTCAACTCACGTGATGATCGGACTTGAGTTGGTGGATTTGGATCATGTTACACTCGAATGACCGGAGGGATGTCAATTTGAGTGGGAGTTTTTAAGTAATATAATTAACTAAACTCATTATCTTGAACAATAGTCTAAGTTGTCTTTGCTATATTTATGTTGTAGATCATGGCTCGCGCAGTAGCACCCGTGAATTTTAATGCGTTCCTAGAGAAAGCTAAGTTGAAAGATGATGGAAGTAACTTTGTGGACTGGGCCCGTAATCTAAGGATTATCCTTACGGCTTCCCAGAAGGCTTATGTCCTTGATGCACCGCTTGGTGATCCACCCGCTCCAGTTGAGTCTCTAGACGTTGTGAACGCATGGCAGGCTCGTTCTGAAGATTACTCAATAGTTCAATGTGCAATATTGTATGGCTTAGAACCGGGACTTCAAAGACGTTTTGAACGTCATGGAGCATATGAGATGTTCCAGGAGTTGAAGTTTATCTTTCAGAAGAATGCCCGGATCGAGAGATATGAGATCTCCGATAAGTTCTATGCTTGCAAGATGGAGGAGAACGGGTCTATCAGTGATCACGTACTCAGAATGTCTGGGTACTCCACCCGTCTGGCTGAATTGGGGATGCCCCTTCCGCCAGAGGCTATCACTGACAGAGTTCTTCAATCATTGCCACCTAGCTACAAGAGCTTCGTGTTGAACTATAACATGCACGGGATGAACAAGTCAGTCGCCGAGCTGTTTGCGATGCTGAAAGCCGCTGAGTCTGAAATTCAGAAGGAGCATCAAGTGTTGATCGTCAATAAAACCACTAGTTTCAAGAAAAATGGCAAGGGTAAGAAGGGTAACTCCAAGAAGAGTGGCAAAGCATTTGCTCCTCTCGTGAAGAAACCCAAGGCTGGACCCAAACCAGAAACTGTGTGCTTTCATTGCAAGGGAACTGGACACTGGAAGCGGAATTGCCCCAAGTATTTGGCTGACAAGAAGGCGGCCAACAACAAACAAGGTATATATGATATACATGTTATTGATGTGTACCTTACCAACTCTCGTTGTAGTGCCTGGGTATTTGATACCGGTGCGGTTGCTCACATTTGCAACTCAAAACAGGAACTGCGGAATAGATGGAGGCTGGCAAAGGACGAAGTGACGATGCGCGTGGGAAATGGTTCCAAGGTTGATGTGATCGCCGTCGGCACGCTCGCTCTTCGATTACCATCGGGATTAGTGATGAACCTGAATAATTGTTATTTAGTGCCTGCGTTAAGCATGAACATTATATCTGGATCTTGTTTATTGCGAGACGGTTACTCATTTAAATCAGAGAATAATGGTTGTTCTATTTATATGAGTAATATCTTTTATGGTCATGCACCCAATGTGAGGGGTTTATTCTTATTGAATCTCGATAGTAATGATACACATGTTCATAACATTGATGCCAAAAGATGTAGGATTGATAATGATAATACCACTTTCTTGTGGCACTGCCGTTTAGGTCATATTGGCGTAAAACGCATGAGGAAGCTCCATGCTGATGGACTTTTGGAGTC
The DNA here is from genome assembly GCA_039707655.1 of Elymus sibiricus. Classification (NCBI taxonomy): domain Eukaryota; kingdom Viridiplantae; phylum Streptophyta; class Magnoliopsida; order Poales; family Poaceae; genus Elymus; species Elymus sibiricus. The sequence continues at coordinate 90,223,843 of CM077672.1, read as the reverse complement.
ACTTGATTTTGAATCACTTGACACATGTGAGCCATGCCTCATGGGCAAGATGACTAAAACGCCGTTCTCTGGAACAATGGAACGGGCAAGTGACTTATTGGAAATCATACATACTGATGTGTGCGGTCCGATGAGCATTGAGGCGCGCGGTGGTTATCGTTACTTTCTCACCTTCACTGATGACTTAAGTAGATATGGGTATATTTACTTAATGAAACACAAGTCTGAAACATTTGAAAAGTTCAAACAATTTCAGAGTGAAGTTGAGAATCATCGTAACAAGAAGATTAAATTCCTACGATCTGATCGAGGAGGAGAATATCTAAGTTATGAGTTTGGCAGTCACATAAGACAGTGTGGAATTGTTTCACAATTGACACCGCCTGGAACACCACAGCGTAATGGTGTGTCCGAACGTCGTAATCGAACCTTATTGGATATGGTGCGATCTATGATGTCTCTTGCCGATTTGCCACTATCGTTTTGGGGTTATGCATTAGAGACAGCTGCATTCACTTTAAATAGGGCACCATCGAAATCTGTTGAGACGACGCCATATGAACTTTGGTTTGGCAAGAAGCCAAAGCTGTCGTTTCTTAAAGTTTGGGGATGTGATGCTTATGTCAAAAAGCTTCAGCCTGAAAAGCTGGAACCCAAAGCGGAGAAATGCGTCTTCATAGGATACCCAAAAGAGACAGTTGGGTATACCTTCTACCTCAGATCCGAAGGCAAAGTGTTTGTCGCTAAAAACGGAACATTTCTTGAGAAAGAGTTTCTCTCGAAAGAATTGAGTGGGAGGAAGATAGAACTTGATGAGGTTGTTGAACCTTTACTTCAACCTGAGAGTAGCGCAGCGCAGAAAGTTGTTTCTGTGGAGCCTACATCAGCTGAAGAGGAAGTTAATGATAATGATCATGAAGCTTTGGATCAAGTTACTATCGAACCTCGTAGGTCGACAAGGACGCGTACTGCTCCTGAGTGGTACGACAACCCTGTCTTAGAAGTCATGTTGTTGGACAACGATGAACCTACGAGCTATGGAGAAGCGATGATGGGCCCGGATTCCGAGAAATGGTTAGAGGCCATGAAGTCCGAGATAGGATCCATGTATGAAAACAAAGTATGGACTTTGGAAGTATTACCTGAAGGGCGTAAGGCCATTCAGAACAAATGGATCTTTAAGAGGAAGACGGACGCAGACGGTAATATCACCGTCTATAAAGCTCGACTTGTAGCAAAGGGTTTTTCACAAGTTCAAGGAGTTGACTACGATGAGACCTTCTCACCCGTAGCGATGCTTAAGTCCGTCAGAATCATGTTAGCAATAGCTGCCTTTTTCGATTATGAAATTTGGCAGATGGATGTCAAAACAGCGTTCCTTAACGGTTTCCTTAAGGAAGAGTTGTATATGATGCAACCAGAAGGTTTTGTCGATCCAGAGAATGCTGACAAAGTTTGCAAACTCCAGCGATCCATTTATGGGCTGGTGCAAGCATCTCGGAGTTGGAATCTTCGCTTTGATGAGGTGATCAAAGCGTTCGAGTTTATACAAGTTTACGGAGAAGCTTGTATTTACAAGAAAGTGAGTGGGAGCTCTATAGCGTTTCTAATATTATATGTGGATGACATATTACTGATTGGAAACAATATAGAAATGTTGAAAAGCGTGAAGGAATATTTGAACAAGAGTTTTTCAATGAAGGACCTAGGAGAAGCTGCTTTCATATTAGGCATCAAGATCTATAGAGATAGATCGAGACGCTTAATAGGACTTTCACAAAGCACATACCTTGACAAAGTTTTGAAGAAGTTCAAAATGGATCAGTCCAAGAAGGGGTTCTTGCCTGTTTTGCAAGGTGTGAAGTTGAGTAAGACTCAATGCCCAGTGACTGCAGAAGATAGAGAAAAGATGAGTGTCATCCCTTATGCTTCAGCCATAGGCTCTATCATGTATGCAATGCTGTGCACAAGACCCGATGTCAGCCTTGCCATAAGTATGGTCGGAAGGTTTCAAAGTGATCCAGGAATGGAACACTGGACGGCGGTCAAGAATATCCTGAAGTACCTGAAAAGGACTAAGGACATGTTTCTCGTTTATGGAGGTGATCAAGAGCTCGTCGTAAAGGGTTACGTCGATGCAAGCTTTGACACTGATCCGGATGACTCTAAGTCACAAACCGGATACGTATTTATTCTTAATGGGGGTGTGGTTAGCTGGTGCAGTTCCAAGCAAAGCGTGGTAGCTGATTCTACATGCGAAGCGGAGTACATCGCTGCCTCGGAGGCGGCGAAGGAAGGTGTCTGGATGAAGGAGTTCATGACAGATCTTGGAGTAGTGCCTAGTGCGCTTAACCCAATGACTCTGTTTTGTGATAATACTGGTGCCATTGCTCTAGCCAAGGAACCAAGATTTCACAAGAGGACCAGACACATAAAGCGACGTTTCAATTCCTTCCGCGATTACATCAAGGAGGAGGACATAAATATTTGCAAAGTACACAAGGATCTGAATGTTGCAGATCCGATGACTAAACCTCTTCCAAGGGCTAAACATGAACAACACCAGAACTGCATGGGTGTTCGATTCATTACAATGTAAATCACATAGTGATGTGAACTAGATTATTGACTCTATTGCAAGTGGGAGACTGTTAGAAATATGCCCTAGAGGCAATAATAAATTGGTTATTATTATATTTCCTTGTTCATGATAATCGTTTATTATCCATGCTATAATTGTATTGATTGGAAACTCAAATACATGTGTGGGTACATAGACAACACTGTGTCCCTAGTAAGCCTCTAGTTGACTAGCTCGTTGATCAAAGATGGTTAAGGTTTCCTAGCCATTGACATGAGATGTCATTTGATAACGGGATCACATCATTAGGAGAATGATGTGATGGACAAGACCCAAACTATAAACGTAGCATATGATCGTGTCAGTTTATTGCTATTGTTTTCTGCATGTCAAGTATCTGTTCCTATGACCATGAGATCATGCAACTCCCTGACATCGGAGGAGTACCTTGTGTGTATCAAACGTCGCAACGTAACTGGGTGACTATAAAGGTGCTCTACAGGTATCTCCAAGGGTGTCTGTTGGGTTGGCATGGATCAAGACTGGGATTTGTTACTCCGTATGACGGAGAGGTATCTCAGGGCCCACTCGGTAATACAACATCACAATGAGCCTTGCAAGCAATGTGACTAAAGTGTTAGCCACGAGATCTTGTATTACGGAACGAGTAAAGAGACTTGCCGGTAACGAGATTGAACTAGGTATAGAGATACCGACGATCGAATCTCAGGCAAGTAACATACCGAAGAACAAAGGGAACAGTATACGGGATTAACTGAATCCTTGACATAGAGGTTCGACCGATAAAGATCTTCGTAGAATATGTAGGAGCCAATATGGGCATCCAGGTCCCGCTATTGGTTATTGATCGTAGAGGTGTCTCGGTCATGTCTACATAGTTCTCGAACCCGCAGGGTCTACACACTTAACGTTTGGTGACGATTATTATAGTTGAGTTATTTTGTTGGTGACCGAAGGTTGTTCGGAGTCCCGGATAAGATCCCGGACATGACGAGGATCTCCGGAATAGTCCGGAGGTAAAGATTGATATATGTGATAATAGTGTTTTGGTTTCCGGAAGAGTTCCGGAATTCACCGGAAGAGGTTCCGGATGTTTCCCGAAATGTTCGGATACGAGAACACTTTATTTGGGCCAAGGGGTAAAGCCCACGAGGCTTAGGCAAGGAGCAAAAGGAAGTTTTGCTGGCGTCTGGGGCGGTACTACCGCTTATCGTAAGCGGTACTACCGCTACGGGCGGTACTACCGCTTATCGTAAGCGGTACTACCGCTACGGGCGGTACTACCGCTTGTACGCGATACTGCAGGGATCCGAGTTGGACTCTTTCCCTGCGGGCCAAACCGACCTTGTGCGGGCAAAACCGACCTGGAGGAGGCTTTTACTCCAAGTTTAGACCCCAAGGCTCAACATATAAATAGAGGGGCAGGGCTAGCACACGGGAGACATCAAGATTTCCCAAGCCGTGTGTCGGCAACCCTAACCCTCTAGTTCTCCCGTCATAATCTACGTAGTGCTTGGCGAAGCCCTGCAGAGATTGCTCCTCACCACCATCACCACGTCGTCGTGCTGCCGGAACTCATCTACTACTTCATCATCGCTCGCTGGATCGAGGAGGTGAAGTCGTCATCAAGCCGTACGTGTGTTGAACGCGGAGGTGCCGTCCGTTCGGCACTAGTCCGTGATCGGATCGAGGGACGACTTGCGATTTGGATCGCGGAGACGTTCGACTACATCAACCGCGTTTCTTAACGCTTCCGCTTAGCGATCTACAAGGGTATGTAGATTCACTCTCCCTCTCGTAGATGCTCATCACCATGGATAGATCTTGTGTGTGCGTAGGAAAATTTTTGTTTCCCATGCAACGTTCCCCAACAGCTGGACGAAGACGAAGGGGGTGGACGGCGGCGCGGCTCGGATGAGCGAGCGGCAGCGGCGGCCTGAGGAGGCGGCGGCGGCAGCTAGGTTAGGAGCGCAGCGGCGATGCTCGAAGTAGACGAGGAGAACCCAACAGCGTGACGAAGACCGGCGCGGAAGGTGGCGTTCCCGCGTCGAGGGAGGCGGTGCGGCGCATACCATAGGAAGTCGACGCGCGGTGACGGCGGAGTGGACCGCAGGTCGCGGCGCTACGGCCCGAAGGGGCGACGCAGCGGCGGCGCGCTGGCAGGTCGGGGCGACGGCGGGAAGACCTCGGGGCGGCGGCGTGGACCGCGTGCCGCGGCGCTCCGGCCCGAAGGGCGGCGCAGCGGCGGTGCGCGGGTCGGTGATGCCGCGGGGACGGCCTCGGGCGGCGGCGGTGATCGCGTTCCGCGGCACTACAGCCCGAAGAGGCGGTGTAGCGGCGGCTCACGGGTCGGGGCAGCCGCGGGGAGAACCACTGGCCGGGGGCGACGGCCCGACGGGAGGCGGCGTGGACCGCGTGCCATGGCGCGACAGCCCTAAGGGGCGACGCAAAGGCGGTGGCAGCTACGGGGGTAGCCGGCGGGAGGATCTCGGGGCGGCGGTGTGGACCGCGTCCCGCGGCGCTACGGCCCGAAGGGCGGCGCAGCGGCGGTGCGCGGGTCGGTGATGCCGCGGGGACGGCCTCGGGCGGCGGCGGTGACCGCGTTCCGCGGCGCTACAGCCCGAAGAGGCGGTGTAGCGGCGGCTCGCGGGTCGGGGCAGCCGCGGGGAGAACCACTGGCCAGGGGTGACGGCCCGACGGGAGGCGGCGTGGACCGCGTGCCGCGGCGCGACAGCCTAAGGGGCGACGCAAAGGTGGCGGCAGCTACGGGGGTAGCCGGCAGGAGGATCTCGGGGCGGCAGCGTGGACCGCGTGCCGCGGCGCGACAGCCCGAAGGGGCGTCGGCGGGAGCGGCACGCGGGTCGGGGCAGCCGGCGGGAAGACCTCGGGGCGGCGACGCAGCGGTCCGAAGGGACGACGCAAAGGCAACCTGTGGCTCGATCGGTGGTAGGCGCGTGCTCGGGGACGTGCTTGGCGAAGACAGGCACGTGATCGGTTGATCAGACCGACGGCGGCGCTATACGCGCCATGGCGAGGACGTCGCGCAGATCGAAGTTGATGGCGACGTTGTCGGTGATGTCCCGGGCGATGACGACGAAGACGGACCGGCGATGGAGACCGCGCGGACGAGCGGCCGGCAGCGACGCACAAAGGCGTTCCTTGGGCAGCGCGTCCAACCTTGCCGCGCGGTTGATGACGAAGGGGCCGGTGTCGACGCCGTTGTCGGAGTAGAGGCGCGGGGGTCGACGGCAGCGGCGGGCGACGCAAACCGATCTTAGATCGGAAAACCAAAAAAAAAAATAACACCGATCAATCAATCGGCGAGAGAGAAAAATCCAAATCAACGGATCGGGAAAAAGACTCTCTAGGGCAGCCGGTCAACACGACCGGCGGACGAACCCTAGTTACCGGCGGCGCGGTCCCCCGGCGGCGGTCATGGAGGCCAACCGCCCCGGGGGCGGCGCGCAGGGCGGAAGCGGCGGGCGGCGGCTAGGGTTTGGATCGGTTAGGCTGATACCATGTTAGAAGGGATAGAGAAGGTTTGGTGGAATTGATGTTTATTGCTTGAGCCTCGTGGGCATATATATAGGAGTACATAATCAACTTGGAGTACAAGACAAGCTGGAATAATTCCTAGTCTATCCTATGTTTCCTAATTAATCAATATACTCAACACATTTAATTTAGCTACACTCGAACACAGACCATTACCACCAGGTACTTATGGACCCAGTTAGTGGCGAGGGTGACAAAGATCTCAATAACCGAAGCCAAAACATATAGTGTGCGGGTCAAAGAAATAATTTTGCCCAAGTTTAACCACAAAACTTGTGTGTATTAGGTTGCAAATGGGCCAAAAGTAATTCCTTAGGAATGGAACAGAAATTGGCGATTTTTTATGGCTTCCGAGGTGCCCAAAAACATGATGATTCAGCCAGGGTTTAGCAAATAAACCTAGCGTTTTACTAAAAATACAGTAATATCCAAAGACAGTTGCTATCCAACTCCTACTTTGTGTTGAAATTTGAGAACTGAACTAAGGAATCGACTAGAACTTTTATGGCTTTAATTGAATGGTATAAACATGCATGTCATGGTGTGGTAAGTTCCACATTAAATGTGGTACATGGAAACATTCATCCTCCCCCTCCCGCGTCGCTCCCGCGAGCGACCGGGAGGGGAAACCCTAGCCGCCTCCCCTCGACTCCCCTCCTCCCCTCCTCGCCGCCGCCAGGGCGCGCCGGCGGGCAAAGCCCGCTGGCGTCGGCGGCGGCGGGGCCCTTCATCCGTTCGCCCTGCGGCGGTTGGCGCGGGCCGGCGGCGGCGGGCGTTGCGTCGCGCTGGCGAAGGGCGTGGCGACGCGGCGGCGAGCTCTGGCGGCGGGGTCGCGAGCGCATGGCGGCGGCGTGGTGGGCTTCGCGGGCGTACGCGCGTCCTGGGCTGGGGCGGCGGCTGGTCCTGGCTCGGCGGCCCTCGACGGCGCGGGCCTTCTCGCCGGAGGGGCGCGGGCGCATCTGCTGCGGCTCGCGCGGCTGCCGGTGGCCGGTGTGCTAGGCCCGGCGTGGCGCCTCCTATGGTCGTCTCCGGGACGGATCTGACTGTCCGCGCGTCCTCGTCGTCGGCCGGATGTCCGGCGTGCTCCTCGCTGGTCTGATTTGGAGGCCGTGGTGGGGCGTTGCAGGGGGCAACGTGAGGAGGCTGGCTGGAGGGATGGGTGGTCTGCCCACCCGTCACCGGCGCGGGGGTGTGCCGGTCGTGGTCTCGCACCGCTCCGCCCCCTCCTCTTTTCCCTGGCCTGGTTGCCTCCGACTCCATCTGTCGAGGCGCTGGCGGCTCCAACTATGGTAGGGGTCTGCTGGTGGTGGTGATTCGTTCCCTTGGGCGGTCGTTGGGGGTGTCGGGTGGCAGGGCGGCGGCTCTGCGGTGGGAGCTGCTGTTTTCGTGAGCGGAGCTCGCAGCTCAGGTGCGGACCGGCGACCTTGGTCGCGTGGGCGGCGGGGTGGCTCGGGCTCGGCGAGCCGTGGTGGTGGTGTGGCCAGTCTCTTCGACTGGGCGCACCCTGATCGGAGATGGAGAGGTATACCGGGGTGAAATCCTTGTCTGACCGCGGTCAGACCGACGGTGGCGGCGTCCGCGGGCATCGTCCCCTTCCTGTAGGCTCCGTCGCGGTCTCTCCTGATTCTCCGTGTGGCTCCGGATGAAAATCTTGATCTTTGGATCGGGTGGTGTCGGCGCTCCGGTGCCGTGCCCTTCCTGAAGGCACTACCTTGGAGCTCTCGGTTTCGTCGGCGGTCAGCTATGTTCTTCATGGTGGCTTGTCCTCAGTGGAGGGCGCCGTCATCTTCATAGTGATGCTTGTTGTACATCCGTTGTCCGCTTTGGGTTGGCTTAGCTGATCTCCGGCACCTTTGTATCTTGCTTTGTGTGTGTGTGTGTTTGGGTGCTGTGTTGTATGGTTCGGATGTATAAGGGTCGTTGCTTTATATATAAAGCGGGGCGAAAGCCTTTTTCGGTAATGTGGTACATGTGCTTAATAATTGCATGTGATCGGTAGGACATCCTCACTCGATATTTAGATCTACATTGATCCATCAAAGAACAGATGAAGGATTCAGAAATGCTTCAAGCTGAGAGATGGACAATTCATGGAGGGAAATCCAATGTCATTGCTGCGGTGGGCATGGAAGGCATCAGGAGCTCCTGTATTGCAACTCCGAATCTCCAAGCTTTCCTGCTTTTATTTTGCCGTTTTGACTTTTGAATTCTCTGATAGAAGTTGGCTTGAACACTATGCACGTATTTGTCACGTCCTCACCCTCATCTTCATCGGTGACTGGCACATTTGGATGTCGAGGATTTTGTTCCGTTATCATTGTAATGGAATCCGGTTGGAGGCGTTTGCAATGGTTGTGACAGACTTGGAGAGGGCGGTTCAGGCAGAGGGGTTGTGCACCAAGCTGATCTGGTTTGGCTAGAATGTCCTATGTGCAGCAGTGCATGTGTGGTCGTTGTGTGAGTTGTACCTACCGAGTGTGAGCTAGGTATCATGAAGATTATCTCTGAAATTTATTAGACTCTGAAGAATTCTCTTCCTTTCTCTGTTCCTCATCCCCAACTTCGTCACTTTCTCATTCATCTTGCTGCAATTCTTCGATCCTATTCGTGAAGCACCACTTCGGTTTGATCTTTGAGTTTGATCCAAGGCAACGTGATGGTGGATGAACATAATCCACGCAGATGAAGAGAACAGACGGCAAGGCCAGATCTTCAGTTTAGTGTAGCTTTAGTGATTTTCATGAATATTTTGGTTCACTGGACCTGGTTCTGTATTCTTTTACGGTTTCGTTTCAATGAAATGGAAAACTGGGTGGTCTTCCTCCTTGAAAATCGGACTCAAACGTTGCCTTGAATCTCACAGTCGGGAGAATCAGAAGTTCATAACTAACCTATGCAACAAATGGACACATACCACTTGAGGGAACATATTGTTTGGATTGTGAGATTGGAATTTATATTTTTTTCTCATATTTCAAAATAAAGTTTATAGCTGCATAATATGTTGTCCTACTTCCAAATAATTTGGAAATTGATGTATTTTTTCCTGGTCATCCAAACATGTTCTACAGTGATTTATATATGTACAAGTTTCGCAATAAAATTTGTTGTCTTCCAACAAACCAAAATGTTTTCCCTGATTTATTCGTACACCTAAATTTTCTTATAATTAACATCTAAGAGTCTATATAGGCCAAAACACATCCTTGTAATGAATTTGTGTGAACATTGATAAGAACCCAAAAATTTACAAAAAAAGCATAAAATCCGCACGCACACAATGAATACTGGTAGTAGAAGAAAAATATTGTGAGATGTCGACCAAGGTACCCAACAGCACGACCATTACCGAAAAAGGCTTTCGCCCCGCTTTATATATAAAGCAACGACCGACACAGCACGACCATTAACTCATGGTTTAAACTAGTGAACCCCGTGGTTTAGTATATATGCAGTGTCATTTATTATGAGTTGTGGCAATTAGTTGTGTAGTTTGTGGAGAGACTCAGACTTTGACGACTGATTTGATCCCAACTTTTTTTCAGTTTATGGATAGACTTAATGATATCCAATGGCATGTGCCATCTACCTCCTACTTTAGTGTAGAAATTTGGAAGGTGAACTGAATAATTGACATAGAACATTTACAGTTTCAATGGACTGAAAATATACATGGTTATGATGTGGCCCCGGATGCAGAGGCCGGGGGTACTCCTCCTTTTCAAAAGAAAATTGTTGTGGTAAGTTTCACATTGAATTGGACTACAGGTGCCGAATAGCTGCATGGGATCAACTAGTACATCCGCACTCAAGCCCATAAAAAGGGCAGTTGAAACATTCAGAGGTGCTGCAAGAGAGATGAACAGTCATGGAGGGAACTCAGTCCAGTGTTTTCTCTACATTAGGCTTGGAAGGCATCAGTAAATTGTGTTGCATGAAAGTGAACCTTTCTGATGAAAGTTTCTCTAAACACTATGGACTTATTGTAATGGCCGTTGCATCTTTGAACCGAGAGAACACTGCATAAACTGCAGAAACTAATTATCCAAGGCAGGATCTTCAGTTAAGTGCAGCTTCAGTGAATATTCTCCGGTTCAGCTTCAGTTCTTTCCTTGCTGGAATTTAAAAGAAGTATCGCCATCCATCTCACCACTATGTGAGAGGTTGATAAATATGGCTTGAACGCAGATATTGTCCAGAGTGTGACATTAGAATTAATATAGCTATATTTGTGGGAGGGATGTGTGAATCTAGCTGAACAATATGTTTTTTTACTGCAAAAGATTTTGAAAATTCATGTGTTTTAATCTAATCATCCCAGTAGACAGTTAGGAATTTTTTATATATATATGAGCTTTACAATAAAATTTCTCCACTATCTTCATATAACTCACTTTTCTGACGATTAACATTCTAAGAGCTTCTTGTTGGTTGATAATAGGCAAAAGTCCCTGACAATGAAGTTTTGTGGACATCAGAAACCTCATGAGGTGGCGGACTGGCAGTGGTACATAAGGTGATGTCAGCGCAGTCTAATTTTAGATATGTATCTTAGCGTGTGGTGATCTCCTGAAGCTAATATCCGAGGAGGGGTCCATGGCCATCAACATCAGGACTGTAACAAATTAATTAGCACGCTGGTATTTCAATGGGTGACAGGAACATGACTCCCAAAAATTGCACGCCAAGATTTTCTTTCATTCAAAGCCATCTCTGTCGCATTTAATTAATTTTCAGTTGAACACGAGACCATTAACACTGTCACACATGGACCCACTTGCTGGCGAGGGTGACAAAAATAACAAATCTCTAATGCTGTAACTTGTGGTGTGCAGGTCAGAGAAAATAATTTCACCAAAACCACAAAACCTGTGTTAGGTTGCAAAATAGGCCAAAAGGAATTCCATGCAAGGGGACCAAAATTACGAAATAAAAGGATAAGAGGGCAACAAGGAAAATTCGGAACTTGAAAAGGGACCAGAAACTAGGAATTAAAATCGTTTGACATTTACCAAACTTTTTCCTTGACGACTTCCAAATGTGCCCGAAAACATGATGATCTACTCATGGTGTGAACAAATGAATCTAGCATATTATTAAATATGCAGTACCATATGCATGAAAGGGATGGTATTTAGCTGCTTAACTTCAGGAGAGACTTAGAAACTGTTGAGTAACCTGATCCCAACTTTCGCCTGCTGTAAAATTAGAATCAATAATACCTAAAGGCATTTGCTATCTAGCTCCTACTTTGGTGTCAAAATTCGATGCTGAAATGAAGAACTGACAAGAACATTTATGGCTTACATCAAATGGATATAAACATGCGTGTTATGGTATGGTAAGTTCCACATTAAATTTGATGCATGTGAGCATGTCCTCACTCGAAAATTTTATCTATATTGGTACATAAAAGAGTAGCGATTCAGAAATGCTTCAAAAGAGATGGACAGTTCATGGAGGGCTATCCAGTGTCTTTGTTGCGATAGGCCTGGAAGGCATCGAGAGCTCTTGTATAACAAATTTGACTTTTGAAGTCTCTAATAGAAATTGGCTTGAACACTCTGTCACTCTGCACGTATTCGTCACATCCTCATCATCATCTTCATCTCCGATTGGCACATCAGAATGCCAAGACCTTTATCATCAGTAACGGAATCCGACTGGGGAGTTTGCAGAAAGCAGGGCGTCGATGGGGACCTCCTATATGACGTGCATTGCGTGCAATAGACAGGCGCCACACAGGGGGCTCCCCCGAGTGGGCCAGCTCAGCACCGAGTGGTACTGTAGAGCAAACAGTGAAAATTGCAAAAAAAATATATGATGCGCATGTGAAGGATAGAACACAACACTTCCAGCTGATAAACAATCGTGCCTAGCCAAGTAGATAAGATTTGGTGTCCAACCAAATGCAGCGCCGAACATAAGAACTATCAGCAGCGATCTAAACTTTCTATTTAAATTTCAAACGTTTAAAAAAGTGAATATATTTTTTGAAACGCAACATTAAAAGATTTGTGACATTTAAAAAACAAACTCAAACATTTTTGGAATTCTCAAACACTTTTAAAAACGCAGACACTTTTGAATATGTGAACAATTTTCAAAAAAGGGATATATTTTGAAATTTTCAACAAATTTTGAAAATGCAATTTTTTCAAACTCAAAAAAATTGAAAAACAAAGATTTTTTTCAATCTGTGAACATTTTTCTAGTACGGGAACATATTTCGAAACTCCGAACAAAATTTTAAAATGTAAACATTTTTTTAAAACATGAACATTTTACGAAATAAATAACATTTTTTTAAAATTGTAAATATTTTGAAAAAGAAAACAAAAGGCCAAAATTGTGAATTTTGAAATTTCAAACATTTTTTGAAATTATGAACATTTACTAAAAAAGCAAACATTTTCTGAAGATATTGAACATTTTTTCGAATTTGTGCTTTTTTTAAAAAAAATACGAAAACCGAAAAAACCAATAGGGAAAACAACCGAAAAACCTGGCTCAGGGACGGTCTAGAAAGTTCCCAAAACCGGTAAAAAAATGGGCTGAATGTTTCCAAAACATTCCCAAACCGGAATGAGCAAACGCTTTTCTTAGCGCGAAATGGGCTGGCACTTCGATTCTTTGCGAATCAGCGAGGATGGTCAACCACACATGGCCAAGACTCCTATGGGAGGCGGCAGTGGGAATGTTCCACAATGGGGGTATTCAACGCTTATGGCGCTAGGAATAGGGAGCACTAATTCAGCGCGTTCAGGCTGGTGCTGGCACTCGCGCGCCAACAAGTGGGTCGCAGCCCATCAAATTTTGGCGCATCACTGGCTTCTCACGCTAGCCACAGCTTGCTTGTAACAGTTCTGAAAAAAAACCGCGTCAGGAAAAAAAATCTGGTCTTGCATATATTTAATTTTCTCAAAAAAAAGTTTACATACTTGAAAAAATGTAAAATTCAAAAAAGTTCACTAATTTGACAAGATTTACAAATTTGAAAAGGCTAACAAATTTGGAAAAGGTTAACGGATTTGAGAAAAGTTTGCGTATCTGAAAGAAGTTCACACATTTGAAAAAAGTTTGTGGAATTGAAAAATGGTGTGAGTTTGCCAAAGTTTGTGGATTCAAAAAATGTTCATGGACTTGAAAAATGTTCGTGCCTTTGAAAAAGAAACATGAATTTGGAAAAAGTTTGTGAATTTGGAAAAATTCCTCGAGCTTGAATAATGTTCCCGAAATTGAAAAAAAAAGTTCACGAATTTCAGAAAAGTTCACAAATTCATATTTTTGCAAAATGAAGAAGGTTCACGAATTTGAAAAAGTTCACAGTGTTCATGAATTTGATAATAGTTCATGAAATTGAAAAGGTTTGACAAAGTTCACAAATTTTAAAAAACATTGACTAATTTGAAAATTATTCATGAAAATAAAAAATAAAAGGAAAAGGAAATTAGTTAAAGAAAAAACTAAACTAAACCTGTACTGAGAAGAAAGCCGCCCCAGAAAATCCCGAATGATCAAGAGGTTCCCAAAACTGATAGAAAAAAAAACACATGGGTCGGCGCAGTAGGGAAGCGATCACCTATCGAGACGGTGTCGAGGGCGCTGCGTACAAATAGACCTATTTCACTTTTTTTTTTAGTAAAAATAGACCTATTCCAAGATGGGTGCTCCAATTCAGCGACCTACACACTGAACAGGTAGGAAACCTAAATCCAACTTGGCCCCTTCTGCGCGTGTTAACGTGCATTTTCTTAACTCGTGCTGAAAGTGTTCCGACTTGGGCCGGCCCATTTAAGGGCCTAATCGGGTTTTTTCTTTTTCTCAATATGGTTTATTCTGGACCGATTTTTCTTTGCTTATTCCTTTCCTTCTTTTTTTTCTCTTTTTCTTCATTCTTTTCTTTTTTATTAATTATTTTTCTTTTCTATAATTTTATTCTATTTTTACTTTTTCAAAATAAGCGAAGTTTCCTCAAATTTGATGATTTTTTTTTCAAAATTGACGAAGTTTCTATTAAAATCGATGAACTTTTTTCAAATTGGTGTTTTTTTAAGCTAATAAGTTTTTTTTCAAATTCATTTTTTTCAAAATTGATGAACGTTTTTCACTTTTTTAACTTTTTCCAAAATTGATGAATTGTTTTTCAAAATCATTGAGAATTTTTAAGTTTGTGATTTTTTTTCAAAATCGATGAACTTTTTTATTTCATTTTGAACTCTTTTCAAATTTACTTTTTTGAAAAATTTATGAACTTATTCCAAACGTGAATGGTCAACTGCCAACGAGTCAACTGGCGAGATCTCCCGAGCGAGCGAGTTTTTTTACACCTTTTTTTAGTCTGAGTTTTTTTAGACAATACGAGCGAGGGAGTGAAATGAGTGCCCAGCTTCGCGTTTTCTGACCGGCCCGCTACACTTCGCGTGTGAGCGCCAGCAGCGCCAACAGGCAAGAGCAACTAGTCAAGGAGTACTTCTTCGGGAGCCCCCGCAAGGGACATTTTTGGTGGCCTGAGAGCGCGTAACTTGGCGCGCTCTAAGCCGCCACCATGTGTCGCGCTCTAGGTGCTCCCTCCGGATGTAGTTCTTTTTTTAAATTTTTATGTACCCGTTTTTGGTTTTTAGATGATTTTTTCAGCTTTCAGTTTTCCTCTGTTTTTTCTTAGGTTATGGAACAAAATAATAATAATTTGCGCGGGAAAACACGTTTTTTTTGTTTCGCGAGAGGCACAGATTTACTTCTCATGGAAGCACGGATTTGCTTCCGCGAGAGGCATAGTCGTGTCTCTCGAAAAAGGAAAAAAAACGTGTTTTCTTTTTTTTTCGTTCCGTGAGAGGCACATATTATTTCTCGTGGAGGCACGGATTTGCTTCCGCGAGAGGCACAATCGTGCCTCTCGGAAAAGGAAAAAAACATGTTTTTTTTTGTTCCGCGCGAGGCACATATTTACCATCTTGTGGAGGTAACGATATGCTTCCGCGAGAGGCACAGTCGAGCATCTTGGAAAAGGAAAAAAAACGTGTTTTTTTCGTTCCGCGAGAGGCATAGATTTACTTCTCGTGTAGGCACAGATTTGCTTCCGCGAGAGGCACAGTCGTGCCTCTCGGAAAGGGGGGGGGGCGCCTTTCCATTTTTTTTCCTTCCGCAAGAGGCACAGTCGTGCCTCTCGAAAAAGAAAAAAAAACGCGTGCCTTTTTTGAAAGGGAAAAATACGTGTTTCCGGTTCAGTTTTTCCGTCTGATTTTTTTAGAAAAAAAAAGTTCGTCGTAAACTATCAACATGAGATCTAGTTTTGAAGATCTCGACGCGAGGGATCCAACGGTGAAAAGTGTTTTAAATTTGGACGCACGATTTTAAAGATAATACCTTTTGAATAAATAAATTTAGAAAAAAGAAAACACTCACATGTTACGACAAGTGACGCACATGTAGCGCGTCACTTGTCGCAGGCGTCGAAGAGGAGCACACAGTAGGAAACGTGCACCCCGTGCTTCGCTGCACGAGTTTTCAGGCCCGCTCATGTGCAGGGCAGGACGCCGCAGTTTTTCCTCATTTTGTTTTTTCTTATTTTATTTTTCATTTCCCTTTTTTTCTTCTTTCAAAGAGTAATTCGGGATTTCACAAAAGATCCAAATTAAAAAAAGATGGTAAATTTGGAAGAAAAAAAATCCATGTATTCTTAAAATGTCCATGAATTTTAAAATTATGTTCGCAAATTCAAAAAATATTCCTAATTTTGAAAATTTGTTCAGGAAATCATAAAAAGTTTGTGTATCTATAAAAATGTTTGTGAATCAAAAATGTTCATGAATTTAAAAAAAAAATCACGAATTCAAAAAAATGTTCATGATTTCAAGAAATGTACAAGATTTCAAAACAAATGATTTTAATAAATGTTTGAGAATTTCAAAAATGTTCGCAAAATGAAAAGGAATATTTGTCAAAATGTTTTTAAATTTTAAATACATAAAATGTTCATGTATTCAAAAACTGATCTTTTCTAAATATTTGGGAAATTCTATGAATATAAAAAAATGTGAGTTTGAAAAATGTTCACTAATTTCCAAACATGTTTGCGAATTTGAAAAATGGCGGCATAACGCCGGCCATCGGTGGCCACCAACCTCGCCGCCCTCTCTCGCCTTTAGATTCCCCCATCCACACACACACACACCCCGCTGTCGCACACAACTCCCCCTGTTGTCCATCTTCGCAGCCGTCCGACGCCTCCCTTTCAAAAAGCCAGCCCGTCTCCACCTCGACCACCGCTGCGATGCCGTGTCACGACCACAAGGCCGGCTGCAGCAGCTGGCCCTCGCGCAGCCTGTTTGTCACGGACGCCGAGGAGCTGGCGCGGTTCAGCCTCATGACGTCGCTGGACATGCGGTTGCCAAAGGGCTGGAACCTTAGCCTAGGAGGAGTTTTGGTGGTGCTAATCCCCAACATCGGCACGCCCGCCATGCGGCGGGACATTGTCGCGTTCCGAGCGCACATGCCACCGGAGCTGAAGATGTTGCCAGAGTACACGGCCAACATCACGTACTAGCCGGGCATCCTCGCCGAGCGGCAGGACCAGCTCAGCCGGTACGACGGCGAGGTCGTGCCGTTCCACCACAACCGTGAAGTGCGGCGCCTATTTTGGGCGGTGCGCAACGTCGGGGACGTGCTGGCATGCGTAATAGGTTATCTTACTTTCAAATAATTTGAAAATTGATGCATTTTTCCCCTCCAAGCAGGTCTTAAGCGATTTATATATGTATGAGTTTTGCAATAAAATTTGTTGTCTTCCAACAAACCAAAATGTTTTTCCTGATTTATCCATACACCTACATTTTCTTATGATTAACATTTAAAAGCCTATATAGGCCAAAACACATTTTTGTAAATGAATTTGTGTGAACATTTATAGGCACCCATTTCTTTTTAAATGCATAAATCCCCCCGCGCGCGCACACACACACACGAACACACACAATGAATACTGGTAGTAGCAGAAAAATATTGTGAGATGTCAACCAAGGTACCCAAAAGCACGACCATTAACTCATGGTTTAAACTAGTGAAGCCCGCGGTTTAGTATATATGCAGTGTCATGTATGATGAGTTGTGGCAATTAGTTGTGTAGTTTGTGGAGAGACTCAGACTTTGTCGACTGATTTGATCCCAATTTTTTTCAGTGTACCCAGAAGACTGATTCAATGATACCCAATGGCATGTGCCATCTACCTCCTACTTTAGTGTAGAAATTTGGAAGGTGAACTGAATAACTGACATAGAGCATTTACAATTTCAGTGGAACCGATATATACACGGCCATGATGTGGTAAGTTCGACATTGCATTGGACTGCAGATGCCGAATAGCGGCATGGGATCAACTAGTACATCCACACTCCATATTTCAATCTATTTAAGTCCACAAAAAGGGCAGCTGAAACATTCAGAGGTGCTGCAAGAGAGATGAACAGTCATGGAGAGCACTCAGTCCAGTGTCTTCTCTATGTTAGGCTTGGAAGGCATCAGTAACTATTGTGTTGCATGAAAGTTGCTCTCAACACTGTTGGGGAGGGGCGCCAAGCTAGTTTGGCTAGACCGCCGTGTGGCATGGGGCCCAGTATCAACCTTCAGAGTGTGTGTGACGTTGCGTGTGAAGAGCGTGGGCTGTACAAGTTCGTCCCCATCCCATCCACCTTCCCTGCAACCCTTCAATCCGATTGGGAAGGAACCACCTTTTGGGCCTCACGGTATTGTAACGGCCATTTGCATCTTTGAACCAAGGCAGCAAGAGGAAACAGGTGGTCAGAACAGATCTTCAGCTAAGTTTAGCTTTTAGTTTTTTCTTTCATGATGAATATTTTGGTTCACCGGAGCTGGTTCTGTATGCTTTGATGGTTTCGTGTCGATGGAATGGAACATGGGGGTGCCTTCTTCCTTGAAAATCTGACTGAAATGTTGCTTTCAGTATCACCGTCAGGTCAATCAGAAGTTCAGAACTAACCTATGTAACAGATTGATACATACGGTACGGCTTGAGGGGACACACTGTTTGAAATGTGAGATTGGAATTAGTATAGCTGCATTTCTCAAAATAAAAAAATAGAGCTGCATAATATGCTTACCTACTTCCAAATAAATCAGCAATTGATCTAATTTTTTTCCTGGTCATCCAACTGATTCTTAAGCGATTTGTACATATTCGCTTATTTCTCGATGCACCTGAGTTTTCTTATGATCAACATTTAAAAGTCTGTATAGGCCAAAAAACATCCTTGTCAATGATTTGTGCGAACATGGATAGACACCGTGGATGCGCGCACGCAAAGGCCCATGTATCAGTCCATGATAGCATGCGCACGCAAAGGCCCATACACCAATCCATCAGATTAAGGTCAATAAAATTCTGAACTTCAGAGACCTCAAGAGCTGGCAGAAGCAGTACATAAGGTGATGACAAACGTGCTGCCTAATTTTAGATGCTTATCTGAATGTGATGATCTCTTGAAGCCAATAGCCAACATACAACTCTTCAGCCATCTTTGAGGAGGTAGGGTCCATGGCCATCAACATCATGAGTGTAACAAATTAATTAGCATAGTGGTTCTTCAGATAGGCCAAATGAGTGATTGCAACATGACTCCCAAAAATTGCACACCAAGATGCTCTTTCGTTGAAAACCATCTTCGTCGCATTAAATTTAGTAACACTCGAACACGGGACCATTAACACCGGGCATGAATGGACCCACTTGCCGGCAAGCGTCATGAAAATGATATTTAGCGTAGGTTAGGGAACATAACTGAAACAAAAATTAACCACAAAACTTGAACAAAACTACCGAATTCTACCCCCAGATCTCGACGATTTTCGCGATATCGACGGGCAGCGGTAAAATTCCAGAACCAAGCTGTTTTTCATTTTCCCTGTTGCTGATACACCCACATGTCAAGGCATGCCTGGACGAGAAAGCTCAGTGCCACCCTAATGCTAGCCAGCTCTCAGTTTCACAACCGGATATTATTTTTGTGCGTGCTTGATCGACGCCATTTGCAATTGTTGACCTTGGAGCAGAAGCTTACGGAGAAGGCAAAGGGTTGCTGTCGGTCGACGTCGCTGGCCAGCAAAGAATCTATTGGAGAATTGTGGCCACCTTTGTTTTTCATGAATTCAGCACGTGATCTTCTAGATGTTGCTTCGCGGAGCAGGCCTCCTCTCAAGGCCACACACGCATAATTGCAGGAGCTCCGGTTCTTATCCTGAATCTGAATGAATGCTGCATGCACATATTGCATCTTTTTTTATAGTGGGAAAAAAAGTAGGATCAGATGCAATGGATCATATATAGGTAGTGTTTAATACTGGTGGGACTACACATGTCATGGCGTCCTTTAGATACATGGTGCATTCAAGCATGTGAGTGATCGACATGTGATGCTGCTAGGGTACAAATACAACTGCTGCTGGATCTAGCATGAGTTTTTTTTTTTCTTTCTCTCTTCTTCAGAGTCAATGCTCATCAACTTTCTTGGTCAGGTTCTGGAAGCTAGTGGATGGATACTCGATCATCTTTGGTTATTTATTTATTTTGCTTAGATGGTCTACATATATGACACAGTTCAGGAGGTCATCTTGCAAAAATTTCAACTCGACAAAGAAAAGTTCGTCGGCTTTCCGGGTTGGGACTCTGGGCCCTAGTTGAGGCACAATTTTCAGACATGTTTGAAATTCCTGTCGCTCATGGTGGTGCTCGGGCGCGAACGAGTGCGCACGTGCGCGGTCGTGTTCGTCCATTCCTTTTACCCACTGACGTTGGTTATCTGCTCCGGCTTCAATACCGATCACTCGTGGCATTGTCCTGAAAGATCCGCAGTACCACAGCATCATCAAGCATGGTAGGCACGCTGGCACACAAAGCTAGCTCAGTTGACAATCCAGAGTTTTTACACCACGAGATTCGGGACCTTTTTATCCGTTCTTCGCCACGCGCGTGGGCACCAGCTTGTGTGAGCAGACGTATATATGGGTGCCATGTCTGAACTCTGAACTGCCATCACCACTTGTGCAAAGTAGAGATCATTTTGACCGAGCACTGATGAAATTAATTCGAGCTGAGCAAAAGTGGGCATGAATGATATATGCTGTGTGTGATTGATTTAACCAGTGGTTAGTGTGAACCCTAAAGCGCTTGTGGCTCCAAAGACAAAACAACATTCAACACAGTAGAAAAACCCAGAAGAGGACACAAATTGCTGAAGGCGACACCCTTTTGCTGAAACCACCACTCATGCCTACATGATTCGCCATGGACCGCCACGAATCTCGCAGCGGTCGCCGGAATTCACAAGAAAGCGTGGCGTGCGGCGAACCCAAATACCACGCCACGCCACTGCTATCTATCTGTGACGTACTACCGTTTTTCCGGTAAGTATGACGCCACTCTCGTCGTCTGCACATCAGGCCATGAACTCCCCGTCGCCGTTCACGTCGGTGATGACCGGCCGGCAAGATGGCCATTGCTTTGCAGAGAGGCACGGCCATTCATCTCGGGAAGTTACCCTTTTCCCACGAATAATTCATCGCCGCTGTCGACCTCGATGTCGCTCGATTAATCGATGATGAGGCAAATCTTTTACCTCCGTTTTGAAAAATAATTCATCGACCCCGACGTCGCTCGATGCTCGACAGACAGATGCGCTACACCACCCGTCCTACTTGATAGGAAAGCGATACGGGCAACCAATCGCGCCCCGAGCGTCGACAGCGGACTCAAAGCGATACGGTCAGAGAAGCCGACGAACATTTCGCTCGGGTAGTCGGGTGCAAGTAGATTAAGGCGAGAATGATCTGCTCGTGACGCGTCTCCCTCTTGAAAAGCAGTGTGAGTCGTGTCCTGCTCACTGCCGTGTACTCTCTGCTGCGTGCATACGGATGCATACACAAGAGAGTTATCACATCCACCATGGGATAGATAGATCAGGGGAAATGATCGCTGCAAAAAACCCTACGATTTGACCTCCTTTCGCCCTCTCGACTTCCGACTGATCGTGCTCCGGGGCGCAGACCCCGTCTGCCTTTTCGTCCCGGACAAAGCTACGGCTGATCGATGGACGTAGGCTGAAGGCAACAACAGTGGAGGGAGGAGCAATGGAGATGTTTTTTTTTTTTTTGAGAGAAGAGCAATGGAGATGTAGGGGACACGATCGGCATGAGATCCGAGACATGACCAGACTCGCTCATCTTGCTTGTTGACCCATCTCCTGCTCATCAACTACTCTCTCCCTCTATCCTCTATGAATAAGTGTACATCTACTTTTCGTCCTTAAGTCATAGTTTTAAAATTTTGATCAACTATATAGAAAAGAGTAGTAACATATATGATATCAAATTGATATATTATGAAAGTACATTTCAAAACAAATCTACCGATACTAATTTAATATCATAAATTCTGCTACTTTTCCCTATAAAGTTGGTCAAGTTTGTAAAAAAGGAAAAAATTAAAAAAGGAGGATGACCCCCGGCCTCTGCATCTGGACGATGCATGCAACCACTTTATTAATTATTCACAAAGTCCTTACAAAGTAAGACATCAGTAAGTTTGAATCCATCATCTCAACAGCATCTGTCGCTACTCATATCCACTTGATGAAGGGGTGCCGAAAATCCGAACCGAATACCAAACAGACTTCGCACCAAATCCTAACATCTAAAGCCGGATGCCCCAACCAAGCCACAATGCCGGGTCTAGGGCACACACCGGTCCGGTGCACTCTCAGAGGCTACCGCCGCCGTCTTTCACCTATCCATCTTCAGAACAGGAACTGACGCATCGACCTTGCCAGGCCTGCCGTCGACGCCACCATGACGCCAGACAGCGTCGTCCTCCTGCGCGAGTCCGTCAACCCGCATTGGATGCCGAGACTCCACTGCACCACGCCGTCGAGATCCGCCGTCATCGATGCGGAGCATGAAACCCCGCTCCGCCTCCTGCCTCTGTCTTCCAGCGCTACTCCACAAACGATGCTCCCAAGAGAGAAACGACACCGCAATGCTGCCATTGTCCGATCTGGAAGGCCGGATCCTAGGGTTTCCCCTGGAGCAGCACGAGTGGGTCGACAGTAGTTACACGACGATGCCTTCATCAAGGTAATGACGTAGAACGCCGCCATCGTCCGCCGTCGGCTCGGTTTTCACCGGCAACCATGTCTCCTCGACTTGCAGCCGGGACTAGATGACGGACCACGAGATCCGACCACCCAGATCGAGCCCGCCTAGCACGCCGCCGCCTCCTGCCAATCCCGCCGTCTACAGCAGAGCTCCTCGACGTGTCCCGGCCGCCGCTGCCCGCCATCCACGTGGGGATCAAGATCTAGCCGCCGCCGCCTCAGATCCGCGGACGCCAGAGGAGTTCCGCCGCCGCCGCGCCACAAGGCCTACGCCCGGCGACGTTGCCGGCGGCGGTGGAGGGAGGAGGTGCACAGGGTCGAGGGGAGGATGGGTGGTGGCCGCCCGGTGCGGCCCGGCGGCAGCCGCACGGGGTCGGGAAGGAGGGAGGGGGCGTGACCTTAGATGGCTCCAGTTACCTCTTCGCGAACATCATTTTAAAACTTTGACTTGACAAAAGCTAGATGTACGCTTATTCGTGGACGGAGGGAGTAAATTAGAGGAGAATTTCCGCAGCACAGCTGAACAGTTTCATGAGAAGCTTTGTGCGTCCATGCATCCAAGGAAGTAATCACACGAGTACACAGCAGCATCCACAGCTTACCACATGCTCCCGTCGGCATGCATTAAAATTTTGTATTCGTGACAGGTTACATCGTTGCCATTTCTTGTGTGGACGATATCAAATTGGAGGATAAATACATTTGGGTCAAGGTCAAGGAGCTACCGGCCAGACGGGTCTCCGGTCCAAAACTTTGACCAGGTTCATTGAAAGGAATCGGAGCCATGAAATCTGCATACGCCATATATGTGTATGTAGAGGCAGTAGGCTGAGGAAATAATGAAATCGCTGGAAAGGGATGGACGCTTGGATGCCGATGCTTCAGTTGGATGGCATATTCTAATCCCTGCGGCGGTAGGGCTGGACGCTTATTTAGCATGTGTTCGTCCCATGCTTTGACATACCCGTGGCAACGGTCGGTTGGTACAATACTGCTTCTAGCTAGTAAACACCGCCACGACTATCCGGGTCTGTGATGCTGGTCGGATGGCCGCAGCCACGGTACACGCGTACATATCTCTCTGTGATTGGGAGAACTCAAGGTCTCATTTCGGACAAACGAATTTTTCAAACCATACAGAAGAGCTGCATGTATTTCATCAAAAAGAACGATGATACAATGTCGAAGACACAAAAATGCTACACCTACAGGCTGCTCCTTACGAACGCTACGTACGGGCTGATTTGTCCTCTTTTAATTGGCCGAATTAACTATCCCTTCTAATTAATCTCCCCCCCTCCCCCCTCCCCCCCGGGCGAAGTTATGGAAGTGTTGTGCGCACGAATTGTGCACCCACGATACACACACGACACAATTTGGGCCACAAAGATTTACAAAACGAGGTAACCCAAGGGTGTAGATGTGCTCTAGTGCGTAGATCGTGCATGAATTCATCGTGTGCATAGCAGTGCTCCCGAAGTTAAGTGGGGGCGCGGGTGTCCATTTACATAAAACCCCCGTAGCTCGCCCGTAGATGTAGCGTTACTCGTCGAAGACGGCACGACCGATACATCGTCAAAGATGGCGCAACCCACACGACACACACAAGTCCACGACCTGACAGTGCCAAACAAGACGTGATGCAAACAACACCAGTACACCCAAGAACAACAAAGCCTCGATAGACAAATGCCTAAGACCTGCAAACAGAAGTCTAGCAACCCCAACACCAAACACATAGGGTATCGACTCCACAACAGGGTCGGCAACATCATCGAGAACACGACCAAACACAACTTGAATCGCCGGGATAACCTCAACCACCAAAACATGATGGGGGGCAAATCCGGCGGTTTGGTTGCCCATGAGACCGGGTGAGCTTGCATGGCACGAAGCTTAAAGCACCACCCCCACCCCCCCCCGGCCCTGGCTCTAGAGAAATGGTCGAATCGACAATTTCCAGTGAGACAGATCCAAGCGAGAGCAAGGGAGCGCACGTGGTGGCTCTCCTGGTGCAGACTGGTACGTAACTTTGCACGTGATATGTTCTTCTCATATTTCTTAATCTTCTTCGCATGATCCCTTCTAATATACACAACAGTGCTACGATTCAAGATAAGCTCTACACAAAAAGATGCACCTTGATGTTGTGATTCCATTCCCGTGATCGTTCCTAATTTCATTGACTGTTAATCTTCAATTTCATGTTTGTGTGGAGCTTTTTAAAATGAATTTTGTCAAATTCCTTGCACAGGGTCGACTGTTTGAGATTTCCTTTGTCCACTAGTTTCATCCCGTTGTTCCACACACTCATGTTGAAAGTTTTTTATTCAGACGCTCATAGACAAATAGATCTATATTTCATGTTTGAGGTTTGAGCTTATTTAGACGAATTTCGTCAAATTCGTCACACACGGTCGACCATTTAAAATTTTCTTTCACCACAAGCTTCATTTCTTTGTTCCACAGAACTCTAATGTTGTAAGTTTTTTATTTTGACGCTCGTAGATGAAACTATTACAAGTGTGGTGGTGTGAGACAAGAGGTGAGTAATCATCAGTGCACACGTAACCAAATAGTTGAACGTTGCATCTGGAGAAGCACAAAGCCTGTAACCAAACGTGGTACTTGTGTTTGTGCTCTAATGCAGCCTAGGACTTTGTGGGCAACCAAATGCATTGCAGAATATGCGCCGACGCTAGGAGTATGGAACCAGTAGCGCGCGACACAACAAGCAAGCCACATAGCCAAGCCGGCCACCACCCAGCCAACCAGAGAACGATAAGAAAGAAAGGGGATCAACCCAGCGGCGAGGAGGCAGACAAACATGGTAAAGGGGGGCACATGGGCGTCCAAAACGACCTAGTCGACCATCTTCGGCCACCTCCAAGAGAACAAGCTACGATAGAGAGCAAAATGCCCGATCTGGCGGCAAAAGCGCTTGGTTCTGGCCGAGAAACGATCATAACAAAAGGGTATGCATGTCAACGCGTATTACAATGTATGCTCGAGCAAAATGTTTCACATCTTTATATAACACACCACATCAATCTTGATGGTGAGGCCAACGATGGATGCATCGTCGTTACATACCTAGAATTATCACTTTCCCTGTCTCCGGCTCAGGTGCTTTTCACCGGCCAGAGATTCGATTGAAACACCGGAAGAGAAAAACTCCCGAAGAATAGCAAACTTTATATTAAGGTACAGAGGCAGTGTAATACAAGTATAACATTGCACTATTACACTTACAGAACCAATTAACACATTTCTGGGCATACGACAATTCAGCCGCCTTGTGCCATCGTGGTAGATCTGAAGAAAACATCACTCAATTATTGAGAAAGAAAAGGACAGGATGGAACGCGCGGTGCACCGTTCCTGGACATCTTATAATATCGCAAGATAATAATTGAAAATGTAACACGTACATATCCATGGGTCACTACACATTTATTCGCATTACTGGGTCAAACCCCATGTACACAGTTTGTTGGCGGTCGATCATTTAATTGGCAAAGCACTATCGCTCGACAGTTGACATACACCCTTGGTCCCATGCCGTCTTTGTTTGCCAACGGCAACTGCGGCGGACGCCCAGCAAAACTCAAAGCGCAGCATGACACGGCCGGCCAAAGTCTTATGGCATCTTCAACGCGAACCCTTAAAACACTGTGATAATTCAGACCAAGCTGTCTGGACACAATTTATCAATCAACACGATACTCATTGATCCACGAACCAGTCCGGTTGTCCGAATTCCTGCAAGCCTGGCGGAAACTAGGGGAGGAAGGGCCTTCGTGAGAGTCCGGACCGCCGTCATGTAGAATTCCAACACTCCCGGTCCACTCAAATCCCCACTTGATCAATTTTTCTTTCACTCCGTCCATGCTTCACTTTTTTTTTGCATCTGCATCCTCCTCTCTACATGCCACCGTTGTACTTCTCAGGCTGCCGTCCAGACATACCCGGACGTCCGCAGACCCCACCCACACGCCCAGGGGCGATGCTGGGCCCAGGCCTAGGGCGTGACCTTTCTTTTTAGCTATCACCTAACTATATTTCTGTATGAGCCCTAGGCTTAGCCCAGCAAACACAACACAGGCCCAACTCCACTACTCCTAATGACCGCGCAGGACATAACCGACCTTGCACGCACGCACGCGCCGTCGGGACCGACGCACAGGACGCGGCCCACTCTTTGGAGTGCGTCGCCGGCAACTTTGCCCCGCTCTACTGCCCCCCTCCCCCCGACCTTCCCTGCTCGGATTCCAGCCGCAATTCCGCCTGGCCCCGGGCCCCAAGCGGTGGCCTCCGTGCTTCTCACTTTCTCAGGGTGGTGTTGCACTGTTGCTCCAGCTGGGCGCCGCCTCGCCGGCCCTGCTTCGGCCTCTCCCGCCCATGACATCCTGCCTCTGCCTGCTACATCTACTCTGCTAGAACGCTGGTAGGTAATTTCAGCAAGCCGGATGGGTAACTTTATTACCTGAGAGAGAGGATGAGAGCCTAAGGCTGCCTGTAGTGGGAAGTATCATAAGTTAGTATCATGCATTTATACTAGTTTATGATACTACGTCTGTAATGCATAGTATCATAGATTATTATCTTAGATAACTTTATTTATTATCATGCAAGACATATAGTAGTATAACATTTAGGGATTTCTATTTTCGTGCCCCTCCTTCCTTAGTTCTACTCAGTTTTGCCCCGCCCTTCTTACTGTGCTCACTTTCCCCCTCCTCCCCTCGCCCACGCCTCACATGAGGCCAAACGGTGCCTTGCCGTCGGGTCAATGCCTTTGACCGTTGCATCGCCGGTGCTGACGCATGGGACCGCCATGTAAGGCCGCTTGCATTCACATCGCCGGTGCTGACGCGTGGGACCGCCATGTAAGGCCGCATGCATTCGCGTCGCCGGTGTTGACGCGTGGGACCGCCATGTAAGGTCGCATGCATTTGCGTCGCCCGTGCATACAGTCGCGTGGGACCCACATTTGGCCGCATGCATTACTGATTTCGCGTCGCCGGTTGATCCTACACAGTCTGCGGCTGACGAGTGGGACCCACGTGCATGCAAAACTGAATCAGTGTCGACTGCTGATTCCAAATAGGCCACTGCTTGGGTTTTCACACACGGGGAGTCGCGCCACCGCGCCCATTGATGGCGGCTTAACGCCGCAAACCCACCCCTTCCTCGTGCCATATATGCAGCCCCCCGTCCCATTTCCCCGCTCGCCTCCACAACCTTATCCGCCGCCGGTGCCACTGCAGCACAAACCCTAGCCCTGCTCCCCCTCCTTCCCTTCCGCATCCATGGCGTGGCCGCGCAGTATCACTCTCTGTGAAGCCAAGCTTCTCGCCATCTGCGATGTGCCATCGCCGCCGGACACGCGTCTGCCGGTGGGATGGGTTCTGAGTGCGGGGGGCCTGCTGGTGGCGCCTGTCCCCGCCATCGGTATGGTCCCCTTTGCGCGCGCCGTCCATAGGTTTCGTGCAGGTCTGACGCCGGAGGAGAGGGCGCATCCAGGCTTCGATCCTAACAGCCTAACATGGCCGCAGATCCTCGAGCAGGACCGCATCGCTCGGATCCAGCGCTTCGACGGCCCCAACCCGATGCCGCACTTAAACATCGCCGGGCGACATGCTTTCTGGGATGGCCTTAGCTTCGACGACGTGATTACCGCGTGCCGGTCGCAGGTTGAACCAGAAGATTTAGTTTAGGATTTGTCATTTTATTTAAATAAAGTATGTATGAATTCGTATGCTAAGACTGGATTGTATTTTGAGTTGTTTGGATGCACTTTGAATGGCTCATGATTTGTATGAATCTCGTTTGAAACCCGATGCGGCACGAAAATTAGAAAGTGAATTTGTATGATTTTACATGCAATTTTGACAACAGACGGAAAGAAATTATAGAAAATGAAAAAGAGGCTCAAAATTTGAAATCCTTTCACATGGAGGCCTCCTATGTGCAATGGCTTGTGGGAAAAATGATAAACTAACAATACCACAAATAAAAAGTTAATTTTCCATTTTTCTAGTGGCCTACATGACTTTTTTTGTGAAGCAAGTGCCATAAAAAATAGTGTAAATTGTTCCCTTACAATTTTCACCTAACGTATACCACATGGGATGCCAACTACCAATTTTTCATAAATTTCAGAGTGATATTGCCATATTTCATTGATTTATTGAATTTCTGGCGATTTACATCAAGTAATTCAAATTTGAACTGCAAGTGTGCTCTAGTTTGGTCCAAAAAATTCTGAAAAATCATTTTCACCTTTCACATTAGGAATGCAGGCAGTATCCACAAAGAAAACTCAATTACCCAACCATAATATATGATTACTCATCCATGCAATTTTGACAACAAACAGAAAGAAATTATAGAAAATGAAAAAGAGGCTCAAAATTGGAAATCCTTTCACGTGGAGGCCTCCTATGTGCAATGACTTGTGGGAAAAATGATAAACTAACAATACCACAAATAAAAAGTTAATTTTCCATTTTTCTAGTGCCATACATGACTTTTTTTTGTGAAGCAAGTGCCATAAAAAGTAGTGTAAATCGTGCCCTTACAATTTTCACCTAAAGTATACCACATGGGATGCCAACTGCCAATTTTTCATGAATTTCAGAGTGATATTGCCATATTTCATTGATTTATTAAATTTCTGGCGATTCACATCAAGTAATTCAAATTTGAACTACAAGTGTGCTCTAGTTTGGTCCAAAAAAGTCTGAAAAATCATTTTCACCTTCCACATGAGGAGTGTAGGCAGTATCCACAAATAAAACTCAATTACCCAACCATTATATACGATTAATCATCCATGCAATTTTGACAACACTTCTAATGAAATTAAAGAAAATGAAAAAAGGCTCAAAATTTGCATGGAGGCCTCTTATGTGCAATGGCTTGTGGGAAAAATAATAAACTGACTATACCACAGACTTTAAAAAAAACCCTTCACAAACTGACCTATCTCGTATGAAGATCAATGACTTTCAACCAAGATGACCATGACCATGAGCATCTTCATGGCATAGTACATGATATCATGACCATTTTTGGAAATAACAAGGGTGTTAACATTGTGATCAATAATTCCACAAAAAGATTGAAGATTTGGTTTAAAAAATTAATTTTCCATTTTTCCAGTGCAATGCATGACTTTTTTTTTGTGAAGCAAGTGCCATAAAAATAGTGTAAATTGTGCTCTTACAATTGTCACCTAAAGTATACCACATGGGATACCAACTGCTAATTTTTCATGAATTTCAGAGTGATATTGCCATATTTCATTGATTTATTGAATTTCTGGTGATTTACATCAAGTAATTCAAATTTGAACTGCAAGTGTGCTCTAGTTTGGTCCAAAAAACTCTGAAAAATCATTTTCACCTTCCACATGAGGAGTGTAGGCAGTATCCACAAAGAAAACTCAATTACCCAACCATTATATACGATTACTCATCCATGCAATTTTGACAACACCTTGAAAGAAATTAAAGAAAATGTAAAAAGGCTCAAAAACCAAAATCCTTTTACATGGAGGCCTCTTATGTGCAATGGCTTGTGGGAAAAATAATAAGCTGATAATACCACAAACTTTTAAAAAACTCCTTCACAAACTGACCTATCTCATCTGGAAGATCAATGACTTTCAACCAAGATGACCATGACCATGAGCATCTTCATGGCATAGTACATGATAACAAGGGTGTTAACATTGTGATCAATAGTTCCACAAAAAGATTGAAGATTTGGTTTAAAAAAAATTAATTTTCTATTTTTCTAGTGCAATGCATGACTTTTTTTGTGAAGCAAGTGCCATAAAAAATAGTGTAAATTGTACCCTTACAATTTTCACCTAAAGTATACCAAATGGGATGCGAACTGCCATTTTTTCATGAATTTCAGAGTGATATTGCCATATTTCATTGATTTATTGTTTTTCTGGCGATTTACATCAAGTTATTCAAATTTGAACTGCAAGTGTGCTCTAGTTTGATCCAATAAAATCTGAAAAATCATTTTCACCTTCC
This sequence comes from Elymus sibiricus, assembly GCA_039707655.1. NCBI lineage: Eukaryota > Viridiplantae > Streptophyta > Magnoliopsida > Poales > Poaceae > Elymus > Elymus sibiricus. Next base: position 90,193,471 of record CM077672.1, on the reverse strand, counting down.
ACATGAGGAGTGTAGGCAGTATCCACAAAGAAACTAAATTACCCAACCATTATATACGATTACTCATCCATGCAATTTTGACAACACCTTGAAAGAAATTAAAGAAAATGAAAAAAGGCTCAAAAATTGAAATCCTTTTGCATGGAGGCCTCTTATGTGCAATGGCTTGTGGGAAAAATAATAAACTGACAATACCACAAACTTTCAACCAAGATTGAAGATTTGGTTTTATTTTCCATTTTTTCATGGATACATGACAACTCCAATTACATGAAGTACATGACAACTCCAATTACATAGCGATAAACAAAGGGAAATACATGACAACTACAATTACACAACTACGGGCGACCACTCATCCTTCGACTTTGCTTTGTACATGATAACCCCTAAAACGTCGTCGTCTTCGCTCACACGCCTTATGACGTACGAACACCTATCCTCCTCTGCATATTTATCCTCGTCCTCCTCCTCGTCGGCGGCCGGAGCAGGCTTTGGCAACCAATCCTCATCCTCCTCCTCATCCTCAACTACCATTTGCTCGTCTTCGGGCGCAGGCCTTTTGATGGTCCTCATAAAATCCTTCACATCATCAGGCATAATTATGTGCAGAGACATATCAGGAGGAGGCTGTACATATCTCACCCCCGGAATAGCTGCCAGCTCTCGTTTGACCGCTGGATCCGGCGGGACGCGTCGAGACCCGCACGAATACCAGCGAGCTCGCTGACAAGGATCCGATGACTCCATTGCCTCACGCATCGCCCAGACTAAAACCCCAATACAAGTCACCCCTTTGACTCGATCTGGGATTATCCGCCGGAGCTCATCTGGCCTAGCATCTATCAACAGTTGCAGCGCATGCTCCGCCAGAGCTTTCATGCTTCGAAACCAAGAGCAGATCTCATTGCACTTTGCTACTTGTAGACTGCGTTGGTATTTCCCCGAAGAAGAGAGGATGATGCAGTATAGTAGAGATAATTATTTCCCTTAGTTAAGAACCAAGGTTATCAATCCAGTAGGAGAACCAAGCAAAATTCCGTTAAGCGCACCTGCACACACAAGAGCAAACACTTGCACCCAACTCAAATAAGAGGGTTGTCAATCCTCTTAGCGGTTATTTTCAAGGATTAAATCTTATAGAGATAAATAGATAAACTAAAATACTAAATAAAATAAAAGTAAATAAATTGCAGCAAGGTATTTTTGAGTTTTTAATATATGATAAAGTAGACCCGGGGGCCATAGTTTTCACTAGAGGCTTCTCTCTCGAACACATAGCATACGGTGGGTAAACAAATTACTATTGGGCAATTGATAGAAAAGCAAATAATTATGACGGGTTCATGGCAATGATCATGTATATAGGCATCACGTTCGAGACAAGTAGACCGACTCCTGCCTGCATCTACTACTATTACTCCACCCATCGACCGCTATCCAGCATGCATCTAGGGTATTAAGTATGAAACAGAGTAACGCCTTAAGCAAGATGACATGATGTAGATAAAGTAAACTCAAGCAATATGATTAAACCCCATCTTTTTATCCTTAATGGTAACAATACAAATATGTGTCATATCCCTTTCTATCACTGGGATTGAGCACCGCAAGATTGAACCCATCACAAAGCACCTCTCCCATTGCAAGATAAATCAATCTAGTTGGCCAAACCAAATCGATAGATCGGAGAGAAATACAAAGCTATAATAATCATGCATAATAGAGTTCAGAGAAGACTCAAATATTTCTCATGAATAATCTGATCATAAACTCACAATTCATCGGATCCCAACAAACACACCGCAAAAGAAGATTACATCGGATAGAACTCCAAGAACATCGAGGAGAACATGGTATTGAAGATCAAAGAGAGAGAAGAAGCCATCTAGCTTCTAGCTATGGACCCATAGGTCTGTGGTAAACTACTCACACATCATCGGAATGGCAGCAAGGTTGATGAAGAAGCCCTCCGTGATCGATTCCCCCTCCGGCAGAGTACCGAAAAAGGCCTCCAGATGGGATCGCGGAAGAACAGAGGCTTGCGGCGGTGGAAAGGTTTTCTCTTCTGTCTCTCTGGTATATTGTTAATATTTTGGAATTTATAGCGCTGAAATTAGGCCAGGAGGGGCAACGAGGGGCCCACAAGCCTGGGGGCGCGCCCTACCCCCCTGGGCGCACCCTCCAGGCTTGCCGCCTCCTCATGGCTCTTCTGGTCTTCTCCCGAAGCTTCGTAGGTCTCTTCTGGTCCAGGAAAAATTAATCCAAAGTTTTTTTCTCGTTTGGACACTTTTTGATAATGATTTCCTGAAAAGGCAAAAACAAGCAGAAAACAGCAACTGGCACTGGGCACTGGGTTAATAGGTTAGTCCCAAAAAAATGATATATATTGGCATATAATTGCATATAAAACATCAAAGATTGATACTATAATAACATGGAACAATCAAAAATTATAGATACGTTGAAGACGTATCAAGCATCCCCAAGCTTAATTCCTACTCGTCCTCGAGTTGGTAAATGATAAAAACAGAATTTTTGATGTGGAATGCTACCTAACATGTTTCATCATGTAATCTTTCTCTTACGGTATGAATAATAAGATCCGAATGATTCAAAGCAATAGTGTATAGTTTGATATAAAGACATCAATACTCAGGCATACTAATAAACAATCATGTATTTCAAAATAAAAATGCTAAATAACGTTATCCCTACAAAATCATACAATCCTGTCATGCTCCATCTTCTTAACACAAAATAGTTATCATGAACAACCCCGGTTTTAGCCAAGCAATTGGTTCATACTTTTTTACGCGCTTCAGCTTTTTCAACCCCCACGCAATACATGAGCGCAAGCCATGGATATAGCACTATGGGTGGAATAGAGTGTGGTGATAGAGATCAATAAGGGGAAGTCAAAAATAAGAAGATAGTCTCACATCGACGAGGCTAATCAACGGGCTATGGAGATGCCCATCAATTGATGTCAATGCGAGGAGTAGGGATTGCTATGCAACGGATGCACTAAGAGCTATAAGTGTATGAAAGCTCAACATGAAAACTAAGTGGGTGTGCATCCAACTTGCTTCCTCATGAAGACCTCGGGCATTTGAGGAAGCCCATCATTGGAATATACAAGCCAAGTTCTATAATGAAAAATTCCCACTAGTATATGAAAGTGACAAAATAGCAGACTCTCTATATGAAAAACATGGTGCTACTCTGAAGCACAAGTGTGGAAAAAGGATAGTAACATTGCCCCTTCTCTCTTTTTCTCTCATTTTTTTTGTGGGCTCTTTTCGGCCTCTTTTTTTTTAGAATGGTCTCATGGACCTCATCCCCACTTTTTCGACGAATCATTAGTCTCCACCATTCTTTCCTCACTGGGACAATGTTCTAATAATGATGATCATCACACTTTTATTTACTTACAACTCAATATTACAACTCGATACTAGAACAAAAATATGACTCTATATGAATGCCTCTGGTAGTGTACCAGGATGTCCAAAGATGCTAGCGTAACATGTATAAAAATGATGAACGGTGGCTGAGCCACAAATACTATGTCAGCTATATGATCATGCAAAGCAATATGACAATGATGATGTGTGTCATAAAAAAATAAAACGATGGAAGTTGCATGGCAATATATCTCGGAATGGCTATGGAAATGTCATGATAGGTAGGTATGGTGGCTGTTTTGAGGAAGATATAAGGAGGCTTATGTGTGATAGAGCGTATCATATCACGGGGTTTGGATGCACCGGCGAAGTGCACCGACTCTCGATGTGAGAAAGGGCAATGCACGGTACCAAAGAGGCTAGCAAATTGCGGAAGGGTGAGAGTGCATATAATCCATGGACTCACATTATTCATAAAGAACTCACATATTTATTGCGAAATTTTATTAGCCCTCGAAGCAAAGTACTACAACGCATGCCCCTAGGGGGGAGGTTGGTAGGAGTTAACCATCGCGTGCCCCCGACCGCCACACAAAGGAAGACAATCAAGAATAAATCATGCTCCAACTTCTTAGCATAACGACAGACCATACGTGCATGCTTCAGGAATCACAAACCTTAACACCAATATTCTTACTAAACCACAATTATACACTAGCACCTCCCACATATTACCATCTTAATATCGCAAAACTATTGCAAGGAATCAAACTTATCACATTCAGTGATCTACATGAAAGTTTTTATTATATCCCTCTTGAATACCTATCATATCAGGACCAAATTCATAACCCGTGCATATTACCATTGCTATTCATTAGACTCTCAAAAGGATATAAGTGAAGCATGAGAGTGCAACTATTTCTTTAAAATATAACCACCGCCATGCTCTAAAAGATATAAGTGAAGCACTAGAGCAACTGCCTAGCTCAAAAGATATAAGTGAAGTACATAGAGTATTCTAACAAATCATGATTAATGTGTGTCCCTCTCAAAAAGGTGTGTTCAGCAAAGGTGATTGTGACAAACTAAAAAGCAAACAAACTATATCACAAGATGCTCCAAGTAAAACACATATCATGTGATGAATAAAAATATAGCTCCAAGTGAGTTATCGATAGATTGTAGACGAAAGAGGGGATGCCTTCCGGGGCATCCCCAAGCTTAGACGCTTGAGTCTTCCTTGAATATTACCTTGGGGTGCCTTGGGCATCCCCAAGCTTAGGCTCTTGCCGCTCTTTATTCCTTTATCCATTGTAATCTCACCCAAAACTTGAAAACTTCAGCACACAAAACTCAACAGAAACCTCATGAGATCCGTTAGTATAACAAACAAATCTTAAACTTTAGGTACTGTTGTAAATTGATTCATATTTAATATTGGCATAATGCTACTGTACTCCAACTTCTCCATGACTCATACCCCCCGATACGATCCATAGATTCATCAAAATAAGCAAACTATGCAACAAAAACAGAATCTGTCTAAAACAGAACAGTCTGTAAAGATCTATTTAGAAGATATACTTCTGTAACTCCAAAAATTCTGAAAAATTCGGAAAACGTAAAAAATTCATATACCAATACTGTGTAAAAATTTCAGATTTTTCTGACGCTCCAGTGCAGAATCAAAATTCCAAAGCACCCCAAAGGCTTTACTTGGCACAAACACTAATTAAAAGATAAAAACACAATCATAACCGAGGCTATAATTGTGTAAACACACAAGAACAGAAGGTAAAACTAAAAATTTATTTTATTCATTGGGTTGGCTCCCAACAAGCTCTTTCTTTATAGCCATTAAGATAGGCTTTGAGATTTTAATGATGCTCACATCAAAGACAAGAATTGAAGCACAAAGAGAGCATCATAAAACATGTGACAAACACATTTAAGTCTAACATACTTCCTATGCATATACATTTTATAAGCAAACAAATTATCAAGATGTGACACCCCCGACTCAATCGTGCACTAATCATACACGCAAATGCGCACGATCAAGCCCAGGGACTCACGGGAAGATATGACAACACAACTCTAGACATAAAATAAAATAATACAAGATTTATATTACAACCCAGGGGCCTCGAGGGCTCGAATACATAAGCTCAAGTACAAGCATTAGCGGAAGCAACAACAATATCTGAGTACAGACATAACTAAACAAGTCTGCCTTAAGAAGGCTGATCAAAACAACGACTCTAGATCGAAAAGGCACAGGCCTCCTGCCAGGGAGCCTCCGAAACTACTCCTGGTCGTCGGTCTCCACGTAGTAGTAGGCTCCGTCGGTGTAGTAGTAGTCATCGGCGGGGTCAGCTGGCTCCGGGGCTCCGTCATCTGATCGTAGCAATCGGGTATGGGGAAAAAGAGGTAGCAAAGCAACCGTGAGTACTCATCCAAAGTACTCGCAAGACTTACATCAGATCTATGCTAAGTATGCATTGGTATCAAAGGAAAGGGCTGTATCTGTGGACTAAACTGCAGAAATGCCAGTATAGAGGGGAAGGCCTAGCCTATCGAAGACTAGCATCTTCCAGCGTCTTGCAGCATTAGAAGAGTGCATATTAGCATATTATAAAGCAATAATTATATAGTAGCAATGCCCAGAGATCCTTCCTCGACTCCCTGCGAGAAAGCAATCCCGGAGCTAACATAATATTAAGTTCCACAAGTATCCAGTTCTAGTTGTAGTAGATCGGGATACTCTCTGAGCGTCCGTTATCGTGGTCACGGCTATTCGAATAGATATACTTCCCTACAGGGGTGCACCAACTTACCCAACATGCTCGATTAACTCTGGCCAGACACACTTTTATCGGGTCATGCCCGACCTCGGCTGATCGACACGTCGTAGTCCTACCTAGGCTCAACAGAGAGGCCAGCACGTCGGTCTACACCCTAAGCGCTCAGGGGTCTTGGGCCCATTGCCCTTTGCACTCCTGCGCGTTGCGAGGACGGCTGGGAGCAGATCTAGCCCCCTGTATACACAAGCGGGCGTACCCAGTCCAACCCGGCGTGTGCCGCTCAACCGCTGACGCTGAAGAACTTCGGCTGATACATACGACGCCGTGTGCCCATACTATTCCCGCGTGGTGGTTAGTGCTAAAAGGTCAGAGGCCTACTCAGATCACATATCCTAACCCATTAGTGTGTTGGGAGCTCGCGGTGATGAGCAGTGATCCACGATCTGTGGTCCCGTCGCCCCGTCTCGTGGACTTACGGCAAGGGCCAGGATTGCCCGACCGTGCCACGTAGTTATCTCGCGGGTACCCTCCAGGTCAACCTGACTTCCCAAGAGACTGTCGGGAACTCAGGTCCACCTCTACCGGGTGGTACCGCCTGTCCCTTCAGTCCCGCAGTAACAACACAAAGTGGGCAATAGTTAAAGGTAACTCCGTAGCATCAAGAGGGTAATTCGAGGAATCACCCTCAATGGATTCCCACTTGATGCAACCGTCAAGGTGAACCCGGAGGAATCACCCTCGATGGATTCACACTTGAGGGGATGCACGACAGAGGCATCATCGGAGGTGGTGAAAGAGGAATCACCCTCGTTATCCCACAACCGACTAGCTACGCTACAGAGATATCACCAGGAGTGAGGTAGGAGGTATCACCCTCGGCACTCGATAGTAGCTCTGTAGAGTCGTACAACTAAGGGGGTGTGCGGTGCTGTGTCGGTCTCTGTACATCGATCGCGTTGATCGAAACATCCGGAAACAAGCATGGCAACACGGACAAGGGTGCGGGGCCACTGATGGATCACTAACCAACCTATACTAAGCATTTAGGATGGCAGGTGAGGTATCAATAGCAGTTACAAAAATAGGCTATGCATCAGAATAGGAGCAATCAAATACAGTAGTAAAATCTAATGCAAGCATGGGAGAGAAAGAATGGGCGATATAGGAATGATCAAGGGGGTTTTGCTTGCCTGGAAGCTCTGTGAAAAGGGGCTGGTCGTCAGGGGCGTAGTCGTACTCTGGAGTAGCGTCGGTCTTGGGGTCTACCATAGAGAAGAGGGAGAAGAAACAGTAAATACAAAGCAAAAAAAATCAACACAGATGCACGGCATGGCAATATGCTGTGTTGGGGGTGATCTAACGCAGCACTACACGTCGTAGACGGAGCGGGAAAATATCCCGGCTTTAGGCATCTGTTAGATAGATGAACCAGAGGGGAAAGTTCCATGTTTGCAGTGTTGTGGGCATGGGACAGGTATGTGGAGGGCATATTCGGATTCGTCTCATTTTTCTGATCAACTTTCAGGTAGAAAACTTTTTCATCCGAGCTACGGATTATTTTCTATGAATTTTCAAAGTTTTAAACAATTTTCTGAAATTCCTGGAATTAATTTAATTATTTAAATCCGAATTATCCAGAATAGTAATTACTAGGGGTACCCAGAAGTGTACCCAGCTGATCAGCATAGAGGCTGACCAGTGGGCCCAGTTAACTGGGTCAACGGCCCAGTCAGCAGAGGCTGACTAGTGGGCCAGCTGCCCAGTCAGCAGGCTGACTGGATAGCCTTATCCAGGGGAACAGTGGACTGGGCCCACATGTCGGTGACTCAGGGCTAATTAGAGCTTATTTAAATTAAACCGAGATTAATTAGCGGTGGGCCCCAGTTGTCAGCAACTAAACTAATTAACAGATTAAGTTTAATTAGAAAAACAGTTAATTAGCGAGTGGGGCCCGCTTGTCAGTGACTGGGGCTGCCCAGTTAGCACGGTTGATCGGTCAACGCGGTCAACCGGGCCCCTGGGACCCACTAGCAGTGACCTAGGGGTGGGCCCCAGGCCAGCCAAGTCAGCGGCGGCTGGCGACTCAATGTCGGCGACCAAATACACGGCGGCGCGCACGGGAACGCGGCGGAAATCGGCTACGGGCGGTCATTTAGCGCGGGTCCGGTCGCGTTCGAACGAGCGCACGACGGTGCGTCAATTGGTGGCGGTGGCATCACCGGGCGTGGCCGGAATCGACGACGGCGACCACCGTGGCCGGAATTACGGGCGGTCACCCGACGGGTTTGGGGCTAGCGGGCACGGCAGGACGAGCGGGCGGTGGCGTTGGGCTCCTACGAGTGTGCTGAGCACGTCTACGTGCTCGGTTGAGCTCGACGGCGATGGCAGCGACGGCGACGAGCACGGCAGCGGCGACGAGCTCCGACAACGATGGCAGCAAGCGAAGGGGAGCATGAACGAGCGCGCGGAGAGAGGGGAAAGAGAGAGGAGCTCACCGGGAAGGCACACAGGGGCCCAGTGTTAGCTTAGGAGCAGCAGTGATGCCGGAGTCGAAGAACAACGCCGGCGGGTCCGAGGAGGAAGACGTGGACGAAGCGGTCGCTGCGGTGCTCCCCGGCTCGAATGGCTGGCACCAGGCGAAGAAGCGGATGACGGCGGAGCTCTACGACATGGCAGCGAGGCGCGGGGACGACGGTGGCCGCGGGATCGATGCGGCGACGGCGACGACCGCGTCGGGCTCTTTTCCAGATCGAGGAGGAGAGCGAGAGGGAGAGGGGAAGTGGGCTAGGGTTCGCCAGAGGGGCCGGGGCGATGCTCTTATCCTCTGCGCGGCGGCGACGGCGCCGGGGATGGCCGACGCGTGCCCATCGCCGGCTCAGGCGTGCGCGGCGACGACACACAGGGAGAGTGAGGCGGGAGGAAGAAGGAGAGAGAGAGGGGTGGGCTGGGCCGCGGCACTGTGGCACTTAAGCCCACATGCACAGTAGGGTCTAGGCCTTTTCCAATTTCTTTTCTGTTTCTTTTTCCAGCAGCTATTTTGCATTTATTTTTAGCCATCAAATGACTTTGCAAAAATGTGGAGCTGGTCAAAACAAATACTAGGGAATATTGAGCACTGCCACAAAAAGTTTGGGAGGCTTTTGAATTCATTTAAATTTTTCACAAGTGAAATGGCATTTAAAATGCTGCTTTAGCACTGATCTAATTGCCATAGCCCACATTTAGCTTGATGGTGATGTTGTTTTCCTGAAAAAAATAATTGTTATGGAATATTTGCTAAATGATGAACTATTTTGCAGGAATTTTTGTGCAACTTCAAATTTCACTTGCAATTTGAATTGAATTCCGTGGTGGAATTTGAAACGAGATATGAGTCAGAGATGATTAAGCTTTGCAAAACAAGGTGACTTGGCTTAATCATGATGGATTACTGTAGTGCATTACACAGGGGTGTTACACAAGACAAGCAATATCTAGCATATGCTAATAGGAAGAATGGAGCATTAATAATTTCAACATAACAAGAGGCAATTTAGTAACATGATGATTTCTATAACCATATTTTCCTCTCTCATAATATTTACATGTAGGATCATAATAAAACTCAACAATATAGCTATCATAAACAATATTCTCTCTATGATCCACATGTATAAAAAAATTATAATCTTCCAAGATAGTGGGATTAACATCACCTAGAGTCATGACCTCTCCAAACCCACTTTTGTCAAAAATTTCACAAGATTGAACACTCTCTGAATATGTGGGATTCTTTTTAGCTAAATTTGACACTCTTCCAAACCCACTTTCAATAGTACTGCAATCATTATTATCAATATCATAATCATCATGAGGCATAAATAAATTTTCAAGATCATAAGAAGCATCACCCCAATCATGATCATTACAAATAAGTAGTGGACATAACAAAATCATCATCCCCAAGCTTGTAGTTTTGCATATTATTAACACAATTGACATTAATAGAATTTATAATAAAATCATTACAATCATGCTTTTTCATTCAAGGAGCCATCATGAATCAATTTATAATTTTCTTCTTTTAACACTTCATCACAATTTTCAGATTCACGATTTTCAAGCAAAACTTCATAAAGATAATCTAGAGCACTCAACTCACTAGCAATTGGATCATCATAATTGGATTTTTTGAAAAGATTAGCAAGTGGATGAGGATCCATATCAATAGTTTTTTAGCAAGCAAATAGAAAACACATGGCAACACAAGCAACAAAAGAACAAATAAAAAATATTTTTGTGTTTTTGTAAAATTGTTTTAGAAGTGGGGGAGATGAAAACAAGAGGCAAATGCAAATAAAATGCAAATAAAGTAAATGCAAGTGAATGATAGTTTGTGCGAAGGTACTTGGTAATTTTGATGATGTCTCCCCGGCAACGGCGCCAGAAATTCTTCCTGCTACTTGTAGACTGCGTTGGTATTTCCCCGAAGAGGAGAGGATGATGCAGTATAGTAGAGATAAGTATTTCCCTCAGTTAAGAACCAAGGTTATCAATCCAGTAGGAGAACCAAGCAAAATTCCGTTAAGCGCACCTGCACACACAAGAGCAAACACTTGCACGCAACGCAAATAAGAGGGTTGTCAATCCTCTTAGCGGTTATTTGCAAGGATTAAATCTTATAGAGATAAATAGATAAACTAAAATACTAAATAAAATAAAAGTAAATAAATTGCAACAAGGTATTTTTGAGTTTTTAATATATGATAAAGTAGACCCGGGGGCCATAGTTTTCACTAGAGGCTTCTCTCTCGAACACATAGCATACGGTTGGTAAACAAATTACTGTTGGGCAACTGATAGAAAAGCAAATAATTATGACGGATTCATGGCAATGATCATGTATATAGGCATCACGTCTGAGACAAGTAGACCGACTCCTGCCTGCATCTACTACTATTACTCCACCCATCGATCGCTATCCAGCATGCATCTAGGGTATTAAGTATGAAACAGAGTAACGCCTTAAGCAAGATGACATGATGTAGACAAAGTAAACTCAAGCAATATGATTACACCCCATCTTTTTATCCTTAATGGCAACAATACAAATACGTGTCATATCCCTTTCTGTCACTGGGATTGAGCACCGCAAGATTGAACCCATCACAAAGCACCTCTCCCATTGCAAGATAAATCAATCTAGTAGGCCAAACCAAATCGATAGATCGGAGAGAAATACAAAGCTATAATAATCATGCATAAAAGAGTTCAGAGAAGACTCAAATATTTCTCATGAATAATCTGATCATAAACTCACAATTCATCGGATCCCAACAAACACACCGCAAAAGAAGATTACATCGGATAGAACTCCAAGAACATCGAGGAGAACATGGTATTGCAGATCAAAGAGAGAGAAGAAGCCATCTAGCTACTAGCTATGGACCCGTAGGTCTGTGGTAAAATACTCACACATCATCGGAAGGGCAGCAAGGTTGATGAAGAAGCCCTTTGTGATCGATTCCCCCTCCGGCAGAGTACCGGAAAAGGCCTCCAGATGGGATCGCAGAAGAACAGAGGCTTGCGGCTGAGGAAAGGTTTTCTCTTCTGTCTCTCTGGTATATTGGGAATATTTTGCAATTTATAGCGCTGGAATTAGGTCAGGAGGGGCAACGAGGGGCCCACAAGCCTGGGGGGCGCGCCCTCTAGGCTTGCCGCCTCCTCGTGGCTCTTCTGGTCTTCTCCCGAAGCTTCGTAGGTCTCTTCTGGTCTAGAAAAAATTAATCCAAAGTTTTTTTCTCGTTTGGACACTTTTTGATAATGATTTCCTGAAAAGGCAAAAACAAGCAGAAAACATCAACTGGCACTGGGCTCTGGGTTAATAGGTTAGTCCCAAAAAATGATATATAATGGCATATAATTGTATATAAAACATCCAAGATTGATACTATAATAGCATGGAACAATAAAAAATTATAGATACGTTGGAGACGTATCACACTTCTCTAGTAAGACAGCATCACCGGCGCAGAACACCTCCAACGGGGTTGTCATCGCCGACGGCGGCCGCGGGATTGGGTATGGGGAAGGAGAAGGGGAGGTGGATGTGGGCTGCTCGGGCCGTGGTGGATGCGAAATGAGAGATATTTACCCCCCCTGTTTTTTTGACCAATGACCGAGCCGTCCACTAACCGGTCCCACATGTCAGCATTTCAGGCCGGTCCCACGCGTCAGCACCAGGTGAAGTAACGGTCAAAGGCTTTGACCCTATGGCAAGGCACCGTTTGGTCTCTTGTGAGGCGCGGGCGAGGGGAGGAGGGGGAAAGTGAGCAAAATTAGACGGGCGGGGCAAAACTGAGTACAACTAAGGAAGGAGGGGCACATAAATAGAAATCCCTAACATGTATTATGATACGGTATCATGATATGATGCTCAACCTTCTCTTTCTTCATTTAATTCTATGCCACCTCGTCAAAATTATATAGTTGGCATGCATGATACTAGCTATGATTCTCCCATTACGGTCAACCTAAGAATTATTGGGTTGGCTTGACTCAGTGCAGGCTAGGTTGAATTGAGTTGATCCCGGCTATGAGATCCTCTCCTCTGCCTATCAATGTACTCCCTCCATCCCGAATTACTAATCGCATAAATGGATAGAAATGGATGTATCTATAACTAAAAATACGTCTAGATACACAATTTCTGCAACAAGTAATTTGGGATGAAGGGAGTACGAAAAAAATTGAATTGAATTGAAAAACTATATATCGGTGTATTTGTATTCTAAAAAAATAGGCTATGCTCGTGTTTGTCCTTCTTCTACCAGTGACCAGGTTATGGGTTGGGACAGATGAAGTAAACAACTGATTTTATACTCTCTTCTATCCTTGCATTATTATTTTTAGTTTTGTATCTATTTTGTTGTATCGTTAAACATTAAAATTATACTCTAGATTTATCTAGCAAATGAGCTTTATTTTGTATGTTTTTGCATGCGGTCTTTTTTAGAAATGCATGAGGAATATTGGGTAGTTATAAGTGTCGAAGTTTATCCATGTTGTTGAAGGAAAAAATGGCCCGGGGTTGGGTTAAATCCTGGCTCCGCCACTGCACACGCCTGTTCGTCTTGGACTACGGCGTCGTCCACCCGGGATCCGTTCACAGCCTGGTACCCTCCGCTCCCTGCCGATAACATCCATGACGGACACCACGCCCGACAGTTGTTCGGACAAATGCCATTGAGATTGTTTGATGACCTTCTTGTTGTTTTCTAGAGTAAAACAATGGCGGGTTACTCGCTGGTGGAGGATGAGTTATTGTGTGATGGGTGAAATGTCGTATCTGTGGACTTTGTAGGCATGAGGCAGGCGGGCTTGACCTTTTGGAAAAACGTGCATGCTTCATTTCATGAGCAAAAGAACTTCGCGCCCTACTACTTGCATGTGCTCCATGACCGCAACGTGAAGTCACTACCGCATCGGTGGTACACCATCTCCAACTTCGTCATGAAGTTTTGCGGTGAGATTACACGAGTGGAGACAATGTGGTCATCGGGTTCGTCAACTATGGAGATCATAAGTTTTACTTCTTGTTGCTCTACATGTTGGTCAATTCATTGATTCACTCAATGTTTCAACTTAATAATCTTCATGTTGTATAGTCCGCACGCGCTACCGTGTTGTACGACACCATCGAGGGCAAGCATTTACGCTCATACATTGTTGGATGAATCTCAAGTGGCACGATGCCTGGGACGACATATGCTGATTCTGACACGAGTATCGTTGAATTTGGAATCGATGAATTCAAAAAACTTGTTGAACATACGGTTATCTCGGATGTAATATTTACATTTGAACTATTGTCGAACTAGGGATATTCCCATGTTATTTATGGATGAATTGTGCTACTTTTATAATTATTTTGAGTGTTATGGACTAAAAATAAATAAACACTGGCACTTAGGAGACAGGGTTGGCCCGCTCCCGTATCGTGTCCACGAACGGATTCGGTCCACCATGAAATACGGTATCCGTTTTAAGGGTCAATGATACGTCCCAAACGTATCTATTTTTCCAAACACTTTTACACTTGTTTCGGACTCTAATTTGCATGATTTGAATGAAACTAACCCGGACTGACGCTGTTTTTAGCAGAATTACCATGGTGTTGTTTTTGTGCAGAAATAAAAGTTCTCGGATGGAGTGGAAAATTTACGTCGAATTATTTCAGAATATATAAAAAATATTGGCGAAGAGATCTACTGGAGGGGGTCACCCAGGAGCCACAAGCTCACGGGGCGTGCCCCTCGAGCTTGTGGGTCCCACAGGCCTCCGTTTGACCTAATTCCAACGCTATAAGTACCATCTCGTGGAGAAAAAAATCAGAGAGAAAGTTTCATCGCGTTTTACGATACGGAGCCGCCGCCACCTCCTGTTCTTCATCGGGAGGGCTGATCTGGAGTCCGTTCGGGGCTCCGGGGAGGGGGGTTCGTCACCGTCGTCATCATCAACCCTTCTCCATCAACAATTTCATGATGCTCACCACCGGTCGTGAGTAATTCCTCCGTAGGCTTGCTGGACGGTGATGGAGTTGGATGAGATTTGTCATGTAATCGAGTCAATTTGTTAGGGCTTGATCCCTAGTATCCACTATGTTCTGAGATTGATGTTGCTATGACTTTGCTATGCTTAATGCTTGTCACTAGGGCCCGAGTGCCATGATTTCAGATCTGAACCCTCTATGTTTTTATGAATATATTTGAGTTCTTGATCCTATCTACTAGTTATATGCACTTGTTATTGTTCTGATCCGTAGACCCCATAGTGACAATTGTTTGGGATACTCTCCGGGGATGACTGTAATTCAAGGAGTTCATGTATTCACCATGTGTTAATGCTTTGTTCCGGTTCTCTATTAAAAGGAGGCCTTAATATCCCTTAGTTTCCTTATGGACCCCGCTGCCACGGGAGGGTAGGACAAAAGATGTCATGCGTGTTTTTATTACAAGCACGTATGACTATATACAGAATACATGCCTACATTATATTGATGAATTGGAGCTATTGTGTATCGCTCTAGGTTGTGACTGTTACATGATGAATGTCATCCAACACAAATATCCATCGCTGATCCAATGCCTGCGCTTTTCTCATATTGATCTTTGCTAATTCATTACTGCTGCTACTGTTACAATCACTACAAACTGCTATTGTTGCTGTTCCTGTTACTATTGCTACTCTGCTACTAAACACTTTGCTGCAGAGATATTAGTATTTCCCAGGTGTGGTTGAATTGACAACTCAACTGCTAAGGCTCATAAATATTCTTTGGCTCCCCTTGTGTCGAATCAACAAATTTGGGTGAATTACTACCCTCGAAGACTGTCGCGATCCCCTATACTTGTGGGTTATCAGTCAACGGTGGAGATGCCTTAGATCCTGCTTGTCATCGGTGTAAGTTTATACACCCGGATTTAGTTTAGAAGTGTATGTTATCGGCCACACGAGATTTCCGCCTTGTAAAAAAATGACGCCTCAAGGCGTGTATCGTTATGCGAGGGTACTTAGAAGTCAAATGATAATCCAAGCGGGGCCTTATGGTATTGCTAAACCATCTCTTCAATCGATTGGTGGTAAAATTTGCTTTACCAGAT
Source organism: Elymus sibiricus (assembly GCA_039707655.1). Lineage (NCBI taxonomy): Eukaryota > Viridiplantae > Streptophyta > Magnoliopsida > Poales > Poaceae > Elymus > Elymus sibiricus. Next base: position 90,177,616 of record CM077672.1, on the reverse strand, counting down.
TTTTTAGATGGAACAACACAAGGCTTATACACTGCCATGCACCATATCTCTGAAGACGTAGTCAGTGCTGAGGTCGACGATGAACATGACTCGATGACCAGAGGTGAAGGAGGACGTAGGATGCTACGGCGATTGCTGGGGACCGAGGTGCTCGAAGGCATAGTAGTAGGGCGGCTTCACCTGGGATGGCTACACCGTCGATTGCTCGGGTGACATTAGGGTCGCGACGTGCTTTGTAGGACGAGGTCCACCCTGACCAGCCGCCGGCACACCGCCTGCCTTCGCGAAAAATGCATCCTCCATAATCGTTATGGAGTGCATTCTAAAATTTATGAAGGCTTGAAAGGCAGCTCGCAAACTCGGAGTTTTCATATTTGTTGCCTTCATAATTGAGGAACCCACTCATCAATGAGACATTCCTTTTTCACCAACCTTTATGACATCTGATAACCCACAAGTGTAGGGGATCGCAACAGTTTTCGAGGGTAGTATTTCACCCAAATTTATTGATTCGACACAAGGGGAGCCAAAGAATATTTGCGAGTATTAGCAGTTGAGTTGTCAATTCAACCACACCTGGAGAACTAAATATCTGCAGCAAAGTGTTTAGTAGCATAGTAGTAACAGTAGCAATAGTAACAGAAACAGTAACAGTAGCAGTTTTGTAGTGATTGTAACAGCAGCAGCAACGAAAGTAACTTAGCAAAGATCAATATGCAAAAAGCGTAGGCATTGGATCAGTGATGGATAATTACGTTGGATAACATTCATCATGTAACAGTCACAACCTAGAGCGATACACAATAGCTCCAATTCATCAATGTAATGTAGGCATGTATTCCATATATAGTCATACATGCTTATAATAAGAACTTGCATGACATCTTTTGTCCTACCCTCCCGTGGCAGCGGGGTCCATAAGGAAATCTAAGGGATATTAAGGCCTCCTTTTAATAGAGAACCAGAACAAAGCATTAGCACTTAGTGAATACATGAACTCCTCAAACTACGGTAATCGCCGGAAAGAATCCCAATTATTGTCACCTTGGGGTATGCGGATCATAACACGTAATAGGTGCATACAACTTGCAAGATAGGATCAAGAACACAAATATATTCATGAAAACATAAAGGGTTCAGATCTGAAATCATGGCACTCGGGCCCTAGTGACAAGCATTAAGCATAGCAAAGTCATAACAACATCAATCTCAGAACATAGTGGATACTAGGGATCAAGCCCTAACAAAATTGACTCGATTACATGATAAATCTCATCCAACCCATCACCGTCCAGCAAGACTACGGAGAAATTACTCACACACGGTGGTGAGCATCATGAAATTGGTGATGGAGGATGGTTGATGATGACAATGGCGACGAATCACCCTCTCCGGAGCCCCGAACGGACTCCAGATCAGCCCTCCCAATGAAGAACAGGAGGTGGCTGCTACTTGTAGACTGCGTTGGTATTTCCCCGAAGAGGAGAGGATGATGCAGTATAGTAGAGATAAGTATTTCCCTCAGTTAAGAACCAAGGTTATCAATCCAGTAGGAGAACCAAGCAAGATCCAGTGAACAACACCTACACTCACAAAAGCAAACACTTGCACCCAACGCGAATAAGAGGGTTGTCAATCCTCTTAGCGGTTACTTGCAAGGATTAAGTCTGATAGAGATAAATTGATAAAGTAAATTACTAAACTAAATAAAAGTAAATAAATTGCAGCAAGGTATTTTTATGTTTTTATATGATAAAGATAGACCCGGGGGCCATAGTTTTCACTAGAGGCTTCTCTCTCGAGCGCAGAAACATACGGTGAGTAAACAAATTACTGTTGGGCAATTGATAGAAAAGCAAATAATTATGACGGATTCATGGCAATGATCATGTATATAGGCATCACGTCCGAGACAAGTAGACCGACTCCTACCTGCATCTACTACTATTACTCCACTCATCGACCGCTATCCAGCATGCATCTAGACTATTAAGTTAATAAAAACAGAGTAACGCCTTAAGCAAGATGACATGATGTAGAGAAGCAAATTCAAGCAATATGAATAAACCCCATCTTTTTATCCTTAATGGCAACAATACAAATATGTGTCATGTCCCTTTCTGTCACTGGGATTGAGCACCGCAAGATTGAACCCATCACAAAGCACCTCTCCCATTGCAAGATAAACCAATCTAGTTGGCCAAACCAAATTGATAGATCAGAGAGAAATACAAATATATATTTAATCATGCATAAAAGAGTTCAGAGAAGACTCAAATATTTCTCATGATTAACCTGATCATAAACTTACAATTCATCGGATCCCAGCAAACACACCGCAAAAGAAGATTACATCGGATAGAACTCCAAGAACATCAAGGAGAACATGGTATTGAAGATCAAAGAGAGAGAAGAAGCCATCTAGATACTAGCTATGGACCCGTAGGTCTGTGGTAAACTACTCACACATCATCCAAGGAGCAGCAAGGTTGATGTGGAAGCACTCCATGATCGATTCCCCCTCCGGCAGAGTACCGAAAAAGGCCTCCAGATGGGATCACGGAAGAACAGAGGCTTGCGGCGGCGGAAAGGTTTTTTCTTCTAGCCCTCTGATGGTTTCCGAATATTTGTGAATTTATAGGAGTGGAATTAGGTCAAACGGAGCCACGAGGGCCCCACAAGGCATCAGGGCGCACCCCCTTGGGGCCGCGCCCTGTTGCCTTGTGGAGGCTTCGTGAACCTTCTGGCCTCCTTTCCAAGTCTCCAGTGTCTTTTTTGTCCAGAAAAAAATCTCCAAAAAGTTTCCTGGCATTTGGACTTCATTTGGTACTGATTCTCTGAAAAGCCAAAAACAAGCAGAAAACAGCAACTGGCACTGGGCACTAGGTTAATAGGTTAGTCCCAAAAAATGATATATAATTGCATATGAAAACATCCAAGATTGATACTATAATAGCATGGAACAATCAAAAATTATAGATACATTTCAGTGGCGGCAGCTCCGTATCGTAAAACGTGATGAAGCTTCTTTTTCTATTTTTTTCTCGGGGAAAGTGAATTTATAGCGTTTGAATTTGGTCAGGAGAACCTCCGTGGCCCCACAAGGCATCAGGGCGCGCCCTAGGGAGGGTCGCGCCCTATTGCCTTGTGGGCAACAGATGGCCCCTCTTCTGTTGATTCTTGCGCCAATAATTTTTATTTATTCCATAAAAAATCTCCAAAAAGTTTCGTCCAATTCCGAGAACTTTGATTTCTGCACAAAAACAACACCATGGTAGTTCTGCTGAAAACAGCGTCAGTCCGGGTTAGTTTCATTCAAATCATGCAAATTAGAGTCCAAAACAAGAGCAAAAGTGTTTGGAAAAGTAGATATGATGGAGACATATCAACTCCCCCAAGCTTAACTCATTGCTTGTCCTCAAGCAATTCAGTTGACAAACTGAAAGTGATAAAGAAAAACTTTTACGAACTCTTTTGTTCTTGTATCCATATATAAGCTTAACTAGCACCCAAGTTTTCAGTAAAGATCATGAGCTAACCATGCAGATGACAAGACTTAGAAACTACATTTACTCATATCAATGGCATAATCAACTAGCGAGCAATAATAACATATCTCAAGTGCCAACAATTTGTCAAAACAATCATGATATAATATGATAACATGGTATCTCGCTAGCCCTTTTTGAGACCGCAAAACATAAATTCAGAGCACCTCCAAAGTTCAAGCAGCGACTAAACATTGTAATTCAGGGTAGAAGAGATCCAGTCATGATTTACCCAACATTAACTATAATCAATGCATAAGAATGACAATAGTACTCTCAGGATTGGTGCTTATAATGTGAAGGTGAGACTCAATAATAAAAGTAAAATAACATAAAAATAAATGGATAGGCCCTTCGCAGAGGGAAGCAGAGATTTGCAGCGGTGCCAGAGCTTGAAGCTTAAATCAGAGATGAAAATAATTTTGAGAGGTATGCCTTTCCTGTCAACGTCACGACCGAGAATTTTCAATATCTTCCATGCTAAACACATTTTAGCCGGTTCCCAAGCGGAAAGGTAAAGTTTACTCCCCCCTCCACCATACCAACACAAGCCATGGCTAGCCGAATTCACGGGTGCCCTCCAAATGATCAAATTTCTGGGGGAGTTTGTTTGCATTATATATATTTTTCATTTTGAGCATAGGACTAGGCATCCCAAATACCAGCCTCTCTCATGCAATGACAAGTGAATAAACACTCATCTCGAGAATAACCCGCTTAGCATGGAAGATATTGACCACCCCCTGTCGCTCCATGAGCGGTACGGGCACACAAAACATATGTTTATTTGAATGATTAGAGGTGGCACATGCAAATTTACTTGGAACGGCAGAGTAATACCGCATATAGGTAGATATAGTGGACTCATCAGGAACAACTTTGGTTTAAGGATTTTGGATGCACAAGCAGTATTCCCGCTTAGTACAGGCAAAGGCTAGCAATAGATTGAGAAGCGACCAACTTGAAAGCGAAAACTGTCATAATCATGCATTGAGAATAATTAACATTGAATACTAGCATGAGTAGGATATAAACACCCTGAACATAAATATCGTGGAGGATATGTTGGTTTTGAATCAACTACATGTATGAACATGTGCCAAGTCAAGCCACTTGAAACATTTAGAGGAGGATACCATATTAACATACTACATCATAACCATTTTAATGCATGTTGACATCCAAGATAAATCGTTATCCACTCCTAGCTACTTAAGCATGGCATGAGCAACTATAATCTCTAATTGTCATCACAAACATGTTTACTCATAATATGTTGAATCATGGATACTGAGTTAAACATATTTACAAAGACAAAAACTACAAAAGTTCATACCAACTTTTCCTTGCCACAGTCACTTCATCAAATCATCGTCATTATTGCCTTTCACTTGCATGACCGAATGATGTGAAAATAATAATAGTGCAAGAGTGCCAAGGACTAAGCTGGAATCTGCAAACATTTTATTCAAGGGAGAAGACAAGGTAAAATTGGCTCTTCGTTAGATTATCCATAAAGCATATGAGAGCCACTCAACATTTTCATCGTGGTCTTCTCCCTACGACGACTCAACGAAAAGAAAAGGAATTCAGAGAAATACACTAAAATATTTTTTGAGTTTTTGGTTTTTCTGAAGAAAGCAAATTAACGAAAGAAAAACGAAAAGTGAGAAAAACTATTTACACGGGAGAACTCCCAACAAACAAGAAAAGAAGAAATGAGAAATCATTTTGGGTTTTATTTTAATACTACGAACTAACTAAGAATGAAAAACCAAAAAGAAGCGATAAATATTTTTGGATTTTTGAAGTTTTTCAAACACACTAGAAGAAGGCGAAAATAAATCTAACATGGATATACAATGAAAAAGGATGAGCACCGACAACTGGAATGAATGTGTGAACATGAATGTAATGTCAGTGAGAAATACGTACTCTCCCAAGCTTAGGCTTTTGGCCTAACTTGGTCTACTGCCATGGCCGACCAGGATAATAATCGAAGTGGTAACTCATGGAGGTGTTCTGAGCTGCCTCCTCAGCAAGACGAGCAGCCTCAACTGTCGCGTTATACTCGTGCACCTCGTTCTCATGAAGAAAATATCTCTGTTTGTTCTGGAAATTAAAGAGGACAGGAGCAAGCAAAATAACAAACACAGAACGATATTTATCAAATATCAAGTTATAGTCATATCTGTGGGTGTTGCGCTTAATAAACTCATGGTTCTGCATTGCCTCAAAATTCAAATATTTATCAGGTAAAAGAGGATCATTGAGCCTGGGCGTGACCCATAGCCTTACAGCTCCGGGGGAGGCATAAATTCCTCCATACAAATCACCATTACCCGCGTTACGATGCAACCTACGTGCAATAATAGCCCCAAGATTATAATGTTTGCTACCCGTTAAAGCAGTGTGAATAAGGCTCAGGTTAGGAGCACAAAGTGCACTACAGTCTTGTTTACCAACAATGCATTTGCCATTAAAGAGTGCCAAATACCGAATAGAGGGAAAATGAATGCTTTTTATCCTAGCTTGCGTAACTCCCCTATCCTCACCGTTGCAAAGACTATTGAGAAACAATTCATAATCAGATTGTCGCGGTTCGCTAAGTGAACCCCAAAATGGAATTTTGCACGCATCACAGAATTCTTCTAGAGACATACTATAAGATCTATCATAGAGATGAAATGAAACTCTAGAAGTGCGAGAGTGATACTCAAATTTTTGAGTGAATGAATGGGTGAGACTGTAGTGTTGCGGAGGCTTATCTGCAATGAAGGCGGAGAGCTTGGTGTTATGAATATATTGATCAAATTCTTCCTTAATGCCTGCACCTAACATGAACTCGTTGCATGGCCATCGACAAGATTTTGCTTCGGCACCTCGCACCGAACTTGCCCTTGGTTCAACATACGATTGGCGTGCTGGGCTTTCACTCGATGATGCTTCAGAGGACCTCCTCCTTGAAGAACTCCTCCTGAAAAGGTTCATTTTCCTACGAACAAATTTCTAAAAAAAAATTGGACCACAAAAAGATGTTAACAAAACTTCACAAGATTGATAGCAACTACTCACACAAGTGCCTAGAGGCCATATCAAGCATTCAAACTACTTAGAACTCATCGAATTCAACATGCAAGCTCATTTTTAGCAGCACCTATAGCAGCAATTTATGCAAAATATAATCCACTAAAGCAAAGATTAATTGGAGCAATGGGAGAGTCACATACCAAGGAGCAATCCCTCAAAACAGTTTCGGAAACGGAGCTCCGAGCAAAGAGATCAAAAATCTCAGGTTTGGGAGCAGGAACACGAGAGAGAGAGAGAGCTACAAAGATTTTTTTTGGAGGTAGGAGAAGAAGTGAGCTAAAGAGATAAGTGAGTGGGTCCCTGTGGGACCCACAAGGCATCTTGGCTCGCCCTGGGGGGTGGCCACGCCCTGTTGCCTTGTGAGCAACAGGTGCACCCCCCTGGGTTGTTTTCAGTTCCAAAAATTCTTATATATTCCAGAGAAAAATCATGTTAAAATTTTATTGCATTCTGAGCACTTTTATTTTTGGGCCATTTTTTATTGCACGGATAATTCAGAAAACAGGATAATCATGGCATTTTACTTTATTAAACTATAAATAACAGAGAGCAAACTATGGTTACAGAGAGTTGTGCTTACTAAATTCATCGACCACATGCCCCTCAAAAAGAATTCATTAATAAGGTTGATCAAGTCTTATTAACAAACTATTTCCGAGTAACATGAAACCGAAGAATTTTCGTATAACACTAAGTTACCTCAACAGGGATATGCATCTCCCCAACAACAAGAATTTCATATTTCTTTTTGACAGTAGGAAGAGGAAATTTAAATCCTCCAATATTGATTGTCGAAACCTTTTCAATACAATTGATACCATTCACTGAAGTTTGTTTCTTCGGAAAATAGACCGTATGCTCATTACCATTGACATGAAAAGTGACCTTGCTTTTGTTGCAATCAATAACAGTCCCAGCAGTATTCAAAAAGGGTCTTCCAAGGATAATCGACATGTTGTCGTCCTCGGGCATATCAAGTATAACAAAGTCCGTTAAGATAGTAACATTTGCAACAACAACGGGCACATCCTCGCAAATTCCAATAGGTATAGCAGTTGATTTATCAGCCATTTGCAAAGATATTTCAGTAGGTGTGAGCTTATTCAAATCAAGTCTTCTATATAAAGAGAAAGGCATAACACTTACACCGGCTCCTAGATCACATAAAGCAATTTTAACATAACTTCTTTTAATGGAGCATGGTATAGTAGGTATTCCGGGATCTCCTAACTTTTTAGGTACTCCACCCTTAAAAGAATAATTTGCAAGCATGGTGGAAATTTCAGCTTCAGGTATCTTTCTTTTATTAGTGACAATATCTTTCATGTATTTAGCGCATGGAGACATTTTCAACATATCAATCAAGCGAGTGCGCAAAAAGACAGGTCTAAGCATTTCAACAAAGCGCTCAAAGTCTTCCTCATCTTTACTTCTAGAAGGTTTAGTAGGAAAAGTCATAGGTTTTTGAACCCATGGCTCTCTTTCCTTTCCATGTTTTCTAGCAACGAAATCTCTTTTATCATATCTTTTATTCTTAGGAGGTGGGTTATCAAGATCAGCAGCAGGTTCTATTTCTACATCATTATCTGGTTGAGCATCATCATGAACATCATCATTATCATTATCATTATCATTATCATTATCACTATCATTATAATTATCATTATCATTAGGTGCGTGTTCATTACCAGATTGTGTCTCAGCATTAGAAATATAAACATCATTTTGATTCTCAGGAGGTTTTTCTATCTCAGGTTCACTAGAAGCATGCAAAGTCCTATCATTTTTCTTTTTCTTTTTCTTCTTAGATGAACTAGGTGCATCAATGTTAATTCTTTGAGAATCTTGCTCAATTCTTTTAGGATGACCTTCAGGATATAGAGGATCCTGAGTCATTCTACCTCCTCTAGTGACAACTCTAACAACATGATCATTCTTTTCATTATTCATCTCATCAAGCAAATCATTTTGTGACTTAGCTATTTGTTCTAACTGAGTCTGGACCATAGAAGCATGTTTACTTAAGCATTTAACATCATTAGCAGTTCTAAACATCAAATCACTCAAGCGATCAATCATGATGACATTTCGTTTTAATTGATTGCTAACATATATATTGAAATTCTCTTGCTTAACAATGTAGTTATCAAATTCATCCAAGCATTGACTAGCAAATTTATTATAGGGAATATCACTTTCATCGAATCTACGAAGAGAATTTACCTCTACTACCTATGTCGGGGTATCAAGTCCATGTATTTCTTCAATAGGTGGTAAATTCTTAACATCTTCAGCTTTAATACCTTTTTCCTTCATAGATTTCTTAGCTTCTTGCATATCTTCAGGACTGAGGAATAGAATACCTCTTTTCTTCGGAGTTGGTTTAGGTGGTGGTTCAGGAAGTGTCTAATCATCGACATTTCTCAATATATTATTCAATAGTTCTTCAGCCTGTCCAACAGTTCATTCCCTGAAAACACAACCAGCACAACTATCTAGGTAGTCCCTAGAAGCATCGGTTAGTCCATTATAAAAGATATCAAGTATTTCATTTTTCTTAAGAGGATGATCAGGCAAAGCATTAAGTAATTGGAGAAGCCTCCCCCAAGCTTGAGGGAGATTCTCTTCTTCAATTTGCACAAAGTTAAATATTTCATGTAAGGCAGCTTGTTTCTTATGAGCAAGAAATTATTTTCTAGAGAAGTAATAAATCATATCCTGGGGACTACGCACACAACCAGGAGCAAGAGTATTAAACCATTTGTTAGCATCACCCTTTAATGAGAAAGGAAAAAACTTAAGAATGTAATAGTAGCGAATTTTTCCTCATGAGCAAATAGGGTGGCTATATCATTCAACTTAGTAAGATGTGCCACAACAGTTTCAGTTTCATAACCATGAAAAGGATCAGATTCAACCAAAGTAATTAACTCAGGATCGACAGAGAATTCATAATCCTTATTAGTAACAAATATAGGAGAGGTAGCAAACTTAGGATCATATTTCATTCTCTCCATCATAGACTTTTCTTTCATCTTAGCCAGCAGTTTTCTAACATCATCTCTATCATTACAAGCAAGAATTGCCCTAGCTGTCTCTCCATCAAAAACATAACCATCAGGTATCTTAGGCATTTCAAATCTAGTAGGAGGACTAGGCATAACAGGTGAATCATAATTTTCAGGAGTTTCAATATTCTCAGCTTCTTTAGCTCTAGCAATTTGTTCATCAAGAAATTCACCTAGTGGCACAGTATTATCAAGCATAGTACTAGCATCATCAATAGTTTCATTCATAGCAGCAGTAGTATCATCAATTACTTGCGACATATCAGAATGAATAGCAGGTGGTGGTGTCGCAAGCCTACTCGAAACAGAAGGTGAATCAAGTGCAGAGTGTGATGGCAGTTCCTTACCTCCCCTCGTCTTAGAGGGAACGATCTTGGTCTTAGCGTCTTTCAGATTCTTCATAGTAATCAATAGATATAAATCCCAAGTGACTCAACAAATAGACCTATGCTCCCCGGCAACGGCGCCAGAAAAAGGTCTTGATAACCCACAACTATAGGGGATAGCAACCATTTTCGAGGGTAGTATTTCACCCAAATTTATTGATTCGACACAAGGGGAGCCAAAGAATATTTGCGAGTATTAGCAGTTGAGTTGTAAATTCAACCACACATGGAGAACTAAATATCTGCAGCAAAGTGTTTAGTAGCACAGTAGTAACAGTAGCAATAGTAACAGAAACAGTAACAGTAGCAGTTTTGTAGTGATTGTAACAGCAGCAGCAACGAAAGTAACTTAGAAAAGATCAATATGCGAAAAGCGTAGGCATTGGATCAGTGATGGATACTGATGTCTACTACACAACTTATTCTTGTAGACTCTTGTTGGGCCTCCAAGCGCAGAGTTTTGTAGGACAGTAGCAATTTTCCCTCAAGTGGATGACCTAAGGTTTATCAATCTGTGGGAGGCGTAGGATGAAGATGGTTTCTCTCAAACAACCCTGCAATCAAATACAAGAAATCTCTTGTGTCCCCAACACACCCAATACAATGGCAAATTGTACAGGTGCACTAGTTCGGCGAAGAGATGGTGATACAAGTGTAGTATGGATAGTAGATATATGTTTTTGTAATCTGAAAATATAAAAACAACAAGGTAGCAAGTGATAAAATGGAGCACAAATAGTATTGCAATGCTTAGAAACAAGGCCTAGGGTTCATACTTTCACTAGTGCAATCTCTCAACAATGCTAACATAATTGGATCATATGACAATCCCTCAACGTGCGATAAAGAATAATTCCAAAGTTCCTATTAGCGGAGAACATAAGATGAAATTGTTGTAGGGTACGAAACCACCTCAAAGTTATTCTTTCCGATCAATCTATTGAGCCATCCCTATAAGTGTCACAAACAGCCCTAGAGTTCGTACTAAAATAACACCATATGATACGCATCAACCAACTCTAATGTCACCTAGATACTCCAATGTCACCACAAGTATACGTGAGTTGATTATTCGATATGCGTCAAACAACTTCAGATTCATAATATTCAATCCACACAAAGAACTTCAAAGAGTGCCCCAAGATTTCTACCGGAGAAAGTAGGATGAAAACGTGCATCAACCCCTATGCATAGATTACCCCAATGTCACCTCGGGAATCCGCGAGTTGAGTGCCAAAACATACATCAAGTGAATCAATATAATACCCCATTGTCACCACGGGTATTCATATGCAAGACACACATTAAGTGTTCACAAATCGATAAAAGTATTCAATCCGATAATAGTGAAACCTCAAAGGTAAAAACTCAATTCATCGCAACAAGATAGAGAGGGAGAAACACCATATGATCCAACTATATTAACAAAGCTCGCGGTACATCAAGATCATGCCAAATCAAGAACACGAGAAATAGATCAAACACATAGCTACTAGTACATACCCTCAGCCCCGAGGGTGAACTACTCCCTCCTTGTCATGGAGACCACCGGGATGATGTAGATGGCCTCCGGTGATGATTCCCCCCTTCGGCAGGGTGCCGGAACAGGGCTCCAGATGGTATTTCAAAGGTACAGAGGATTGCGGCAGCATAGTCAAAGTTCTAGGGTTATTTCTGGGGGTTTTGGTATTTATAAGAATTTTTGGCATTGGAATCACGCGAAGATGGGCTAAGATGGGCCCATGAGGTACCACGGCGCCATACCCCCCTGGCGCGCGGTGGTGGCTTGTGAGCACCTCGTACGGCTTCTGGTCCTTCCACGAAGCTTCGAGGGTCTCTTTTGGTCCAAAAAAAATCGTCAAAAAGTTTCGTCCAATTCTGAGAACTTTTATTTCTGCACAAAAAACAACACCACGGTAGTTCTGCTGAAAACAGCGTCAGTCCGGGTTAGTTCTAATCAAATCATACCAGAACCATATAGAATTGTTATAAACATGGCATGAATACTTCATAAATTATAGATACGTTGGAGACGTATCAGCATCCCCAAGCTTAATTCCTGCTCGTCCTCGAGTAGGTAAATGATAAAATAAATAATTTATGAAGTGTGAATGCTAGCATAGTGCATAAGTTTGATCAATGATAATTTCAATCACTTTTCCTAGCATCATAACAACAACTCTTTCTCATAAAACTCATCATGATAAAGTAGCAATCAATTCACATGTTATGGTTCAAACAATGCATTCTCTTGAAACTTAACAACCTATGTTCTTAGTCACCAAACAATTGCAATTCAACTTAATTTCAACAAAGTCTAAGTAAGAGCTCCACATACTCAATTATCATATAGTCTTCTATGATTGCTAGTACTCAAAGCATATTTTTAGAACAAATAGCATCCATCAAACACAGAGAAAGATAGGGGCTTAATGTTTCGCCTCCCAACTTATTTATCATAGAGATAATTGTCAACAATAATAATTCATGATCAAATATATTTGACTGGCCATATGTGCCTGGATCTTTCCCCACCTCATGATGCTTGCCAACTAAAGAATAATTGATGTTGAAATGAGAAGCGATACTATTGACTCTTGCATAAAAATAAATGCATAAAGTAAAAGATAGACCCTTCGCAGAGGGAAGCAGAGGTTGTCATGCGCTTTTGATTTTTGGATGTGCAAGCCCTTAATGCAAAGGAACGTCATGTTATATTGCCCCTTGTGATAGCAACCTTTATTATGCAGTCCGTCGCTTTTATTTCTTTACCATCACAAGTTCGTACAACGCTTATTTTCCCTTGCAATAAAAGATCATACATATTTTAGGAACAATTTTTATTGCTTTTTGCACCGATGATAACTTACTTGAAGGATCTTATTCAATCTATAGGTAGATATGGTGGACACTCATGGCAAGAAACTGGGTTTAATGGTTTTTGGATGCACAAGTAGTATCTCTACTTAGTATGAATTTTTGGCTAGCAAAAGATCCTAAGCAAGCACCACATGTTGGAGGATCCATAACAATATAACTTCTATGCAAATATACCTAAACATAACTCATTACGTTGTCTTCCTTGTCCAACTTCAACTCATTTGCTCAAGTTTGAAAATAATTAATGGGTATTCGCAATCATAAAAGATGTCAAAGATAATATATTTATATGTGATAGTTCTCTTCCTTATACTAATCATTCATGAATTGCTTGTATGACCAATATTGTGGTTGTCAAACTTCAATAGATTTTACCTTATAAACCCAATGTGAAGCTACTACTAGGCATGATACAAGCATATGAAGCTCATATTATTTCAACTTCATGATATTTAATTTATTCAACAATTTACTCATATGATATAAGTGAAGAACAAGAGTAAATGACAAACTACTCCAAAAGATATAAGTGAAGATCAATGAGTAGTCAAACAATTAAGTAGCTATGTGAGGACTCTCTCTCATTCAAGATTTCAGATCTTGATAATTTTATTCAAACAAAATGAAAATAAAAGGACACTCCAAGAATAGCACATATCATGTGAACAAATAAAAACTTAGGCTGACCGATATGTGTTGATGAAGAAAGGTGGGATGCCTAACGGGGCATCCCCAAGCTTAGTTGCTTGAGACTTCTTGGAATGTTATCTTGGGGTGCCTTGGGCATCCCCAAGCTTGAGCTCTTGTGTCTCCTTAATTCCTCTCATATCATGGCTTCTCCTAAATATTAAAAACTTCATCCACATAAAACTCAACAAGAACTTGTGAGATAGGTTAGTATAAATCAATGCAAAACCTTATCATTCTCTACTGCAGAAAATCACTAAAATTATAATTTAACATTGCATACTAAATTCCTCTGCATATTTAATACTCCTATCCTCAAATAGGATCATTAAACAAGCAACATATGCAAACAATGCAACTATAACCGAAATCTGCCAAAACAGAACAGTCTGTAAAGGGGGATTTAAAATTCATACTTCCCTAACTCCAAAAATTCTGAAAAATTACCACATGACAGAGAACTCATGCATTCTTACTGTGTAAAAATTTCAGATTTTATCATGTTCTGACAATTCACAAAAATTCAGGACATAACAGAAAACTTTCTGTTTTCAAACAGCAACACATAAACTTGCAAATTGAGCATGGTAAAGGCTATAATTAGCATTTTATTGAACTAAAAGATACAAAACATGATTATTGATAACAGAAAGAAAATATCAACAAAAGGAAAATGACGCTCCAAGCAAAACACATATCATGTGACGAATAAAAATATAGCTCCGAGTGAGGTTACCGATAGTGTTGAAGACGAAAGAGGGGATGCCTTCCGGGGCATTCCCAAGCTTAGACGCTTGAGTCTTCCTTGAATATTACCCTGGGGTGCCTTGGGAATCCCCAAGATTAGGGTCTTGCCGCTCCTTATTCTCCTCATATCGACATCTCACCAAAAACTTGAAAACTTCAATCACACAAAACTTAACGGAACTTGTGAGATAGGTTAGTATGATAAAAATAAATCATCCACTTAGGTACTGTCAAGAAAAGATTCATAATTGTTCTCACATAATTCCTACTGTATTCCATCATTTACACAATTTATATTACTCAATATAAGCTATGGAAACACTAAAACAAGCAAACTATGCACCGAAAACAGAATCTGTCAAAAACAGAGCAGCATGTAGTGAGCGATTTAAAAACCATACTTCTGTACCTCCGAAAATTCTGAAAAATTAGGACAACGTAAAAAAATTGTAACCCAATACTGTGTAAAAAGTTCAGAATTTTCTCACACTCAAGTATGGAATAGAAATTCCAACACTGGACGCAAAAGTTTCTGTTTTTGCACAGAATTAAATCGACAAGTATCCACACTATCCCAAAGGCTTTACTTGGCACATTATTGAAAGAAAACATATAAAACATGATTAATACAGTATATTAATCATGTGGACACACAAAAACAGTAGGTATAAATATTGGGTTGTCTCCCAACAAGCGCTTTTCTTTAATGCCTTTTTAGCTAGGCATGATGATTTCAATGATGCTCACATAAAAGTAAAGAATTGAAACACAAAGAGAGCATCATGAAGCATATGACAAGCACATTTAAGCCTAACCCACTTCCTATGCATAGGGATTTTTTGAGCAAATAGTTTATGGGAGCAAGAATCAACTAGCATAGGAAGGCAAAACAAGCATAACTTCAAAACTTTCAACACATAGAGAGGAAACTTGATATTATTGCAACACCTATAAGCATATGATCCTCTCTCATAATAATTTTCAGTAGCATCATGAAGAAATTCAACAATATATCCATCACACAAAGCATTCTTGTCATGATACATAAGCATAGAATTTTTACTACTCTCCACATAAGCAATTTTCTTCTCATTCATAATAGTGGGAGTATCGTATGAAACTCGAATACTATAAACTGTTTCCACATTAAAAGAGTGATGTTCAGTAAAAGGATTTTCATAATTATAACAAGTATTATAATAATAATCATCACTATTTTTCATAACATAAGTATCATCACTATAATCATCATAGATAGGAGGCATGTCATCATCATAATAAATTTGCTCATCAAAATACGGGGAATAAAAAGATCATTTTCATTAAGCATAGCATCCCCAAGCTTAGGGCAAACGTTATTTGCAGCAAATAAATTCTCAAACATATCATTCCAATCAAACATAGCATCCCCAAGCTTGTTGGTTTGCATATCATTAGCATTATCACTATTATCATCAATAGTATGAATAGCACCAATAGTATAACAATTATTATCATATTCCTCCAAGTTGGTGCCATAAAGATTTTCAAGATCATAAGAAGTATCATTATCGTCCCAATCATAATCATCACAACAAGATATAGGCATAACAAAATCATCATCAAGTGTATCATCTTCCACAATTATTTTTGATTCATTCTCATGAGGTACAAAAATAATAGGAGCAACATTATTTGGGAGAGATACCTCTTTACCTCTACTTTTCCTTCTTTTCTTTTTCTTTACCACAATCTGTGTGGGTTTATTTAATTCTTCCGAGCTTCTTATTGAAGAGATTGATTGGATAGGAAGCTCCTCCTCGTTACCTATTTCATCATGAGAGAAAATAGGAGGGAAAGGGGGGATCTTTACCCTTCCATTAGTATTTCTTTTATATTCTATTTGTTTTCCCGTTTTTCTATAGTTGGCTATATAAGCATTCTCATTGCAATTTACCATACAAAACATATAGATTTCCTCTAAATTATTTTCAATGTCTTTTGTGAGAATGAATACTTCAAACCAACTATTTTTTGTAGGGTAACGCAGCAGAAAACAAAAAATTTCCGACCTACGCACCAGCCCAGGACCACTATGGAGACTGCATACAAGGTTTGATCTCTTTCGTTACCGACTCGTAGCGCAGCGGAAGTAAAGTCGATGACGAACGGCGGTGCAGATCCCCGCAGCTAGGATTTTACAACCTCCCAACCGCGAGGATGTATACCCTCATCTGCCCCACGGACAGCCCTCCGGGAGGCGGTCGGACAGTCCCCCGGATGGTGTCGCGGACAGCCCTTCGGGAGGACCTCCGAAACACGGACTGTCACTCGGACAGCCCTTTGGGAGGACCTCCAAAACTCGGACGGTCACACGGACAGCCCTTCGGGAGGCACTCTCGAACTAAGACCAAAACTACGATCTCTCTACATAGTTGCACACATACGGTGTCATCTATCCGGCAGGGCTTCGCCGTCCAGAACTAGTTCCGACCAGAACCCAGACAGCCTTTCGGCTCTACGAAACTCTTTTCGTGGGAGGGAGAGAAGAAGCCAGATAATGCATGGCATGTGTATGAGAGTTTTTGAGTGAGGATGGAGAGCTCCTCTCCACCTCCTTATATAGTGGTGGAAGGGGTGAGGGGGGGCTGAAATTCAGCCCACTAAACATGCACCCACCAAACAAGGAAAACATGTTCCCACCAAACATGGAGAAAACATGTTCCCTTGTCCATGGTGTTCCCCCATGGGGCCCCACCTTCCTCCCAACACTCTCCACCATTTGTGGGGGCTGCCCCCCACCATGGGGGGGGGGGGGGGGCAACACTTTGTCCAGCCACAAGGGGGCTGTCCCCTAAAGGGGGCGCCCCCAAAAACAGCCCCCACGATCCGTGGGATCTTGTCCCCTCTCGCTGGGACAAGATGTTTTCCGAAACTATTTCTTCTGAAAAATTCCGGAAGGTCCCAGAACATTTCCGGCACCCTCTAAAATTATCTGGACGCGCTCCGGAACATTTCCGGTATGGTGGTTTAATTTAAAACCATCTTCGTTTACCCGGTAAACAATTCCGGCAGCTCCGAAAACCTTTTTCGGTTTTTTCTCCGGAAAAATTCCAGAAATTACCAGACCAATCTGGCAACCTCCAAAACATTCCCGGTGCTTGCCGAAACCTTTTTGTATCAATGGTTTTATCCGAAACAACTTTTCGGTTTTACCGAAACTTTTCCGGTGTTCTCTCCGGAACTTTTCCATCGTCTCTGAAACCTTTCCAGTGACTTTCTCTCGGACTCCTCGTCTAGTATTCAGCGGATAGATGACCCTTAATCATGTGATCTTATAGGTTCGGTGAAGTATAGACATGACCGGAACACTTTCCGATCAATGATCAGCATCGGAGCCGTGGACACCCATATTGACCCCTATACCCACACGAATGAATATTCGAGTGAACCTCCAGTTGCCGTGTGCTATTCCTGTTGCTTCGCGATATGTTACAATTACCCGAGGTGAGAAACATCGGCATCCTCGTGGATCAACACTTGTCCACAATGCCAGTTACCTCGTTGTCGGGATTGTTCTCTTTTCTCGTTCCCGTGTTCCGGCATCCCTGTGATCAAATCACCCTGTGTCTGGCCAGATGATGATGGATACCGTAACACCGAGAGGGCCCAGAGATATCTCTCCATCGTCGGAGGAGCAAATCCCAATCTTGAGCTATCAAGTTACTTGACATACTTTTCCATGAACCCGTAAGCCGCCGTAATAGCCACCCATTTACGGATGACGTTTAACAAACCCCAAAGTTCATGAAGCAAGCATGAAGAAACTCGATACTCTCATGGTCTAAGGAATTATGCAAACATTAACTTCCTGTGTTATTAACCATTAACTTATGACGAATGTATCTCATAGCATAACATCAATATTGGGTCGATTCAACACAAGTGTTCTACCAACAATTGTGCCCTCAAAATTGCCGGCATAGCCATGCCCATGATCAGGAAAACAGGATCATCATGCAATACTTGAGCCAGTCATAGAGGCTTGACTAGGAATACATTTTACCGTTTATTATCCCACACGTGCAAATGAGTCTTCCTCCGAGCCTCGAGGTTATTGTAGACTCGAGAACCACAGCAGTTATAGCATGGAACATAAACCTAATTATGAACAGGGAGATAATCAATAACATTTATTATTGCCTCTAGGGCATATCTCCTACAGACTCCCACTTGCACTAGAGTCAATAATCTAGTCAATGCTAATGCACTTTACACCTATGGCATACTGGTGTAAAATATGCTTCGCATGTGGTATAGCCTGATGTCCAACGGATCTGACGACTTCAGCTCCGTGTGTAACTTTGCATATCCTCGCGTTCTCACGCTTTCACAAACTTCATATTTTGTGTGGACTTGGCTTTGCATATGTGTGAATCATTGGTCGAAACCTGATTCCTCAGACTGAGCTATGGAGCAACTATCTGCAATAGTGTCCCATAGACAAAAGCCATCTTGGAACCATACTAAGTTCATGAATGAACTATATGATTCAACAACTTCTTTGTCGCTTCTTAAGCGTCAACATACTTAGCCTCTGTTATAGAATTCGCCACAGTATCTTGTTTGGAACAATTTCCAACTACCGTGCCACCATATTATGTATTACACAAAACCCTTAACTTAAATCGAAAATCGCATGGAGCATTGATGAAGTCTGTATCGATGTAATTACTTACAACGAGCACTTCATAATCTCTGCTTGCGAGAAAACATGTCATCACTACTACTCTAGTACTTTAATGACATCTTTCACTGTTGTCCTACGATCAGTACTTTGATCACTTTGGTATCCATACTCTCAACAACTTTGGAGTATCGGACATATCTGGTTGTTTTACATACCATGGAATACATGATTAATCCAAACACAAGAGTGTGTGGAATCTCCATCATGTATTTTACTCATCAGTGTTTTGGGACACCGAGTCTTGCAAAACTCTTTCCATGTGACTTCGGCAAGAATCACTTCTTGGCATTTTAAATGCTAAAAGGTTTTAGCATCTTGTCAATATGTATTCATCGCTTAGCCCTATTAGGTAAATCTATCTCCATAGATCATCATGCCTAATATTGAGGCTATTTAGCCCAAGCACTTCATCAAAAAACTATTTTCAAATGAAGTCCTTAATTCGTGTCAAGAAATTTATTTCCAATTAACAATGTGTCAAGCACACAACATTTTTAGAAATATTATTATGCTCCCACTTAATTTCTTGAATTACAAGCATCTTCGTTACCCATTGATGAAGTCAAACCCCTTTGGCCATTTCATCAAAACACGAAGATTCCAACTCCACTTTGCTCTGTTCTGTCCATCGCTGGAACTCTGAAGTTTGCATACTTGCTAGCATCCTCTGGATTGACAAATTACTTTGGACTGTATCACATACAAGTCCTAGGTTTCATTTCCATGAGATGGAAATCCTTTTGTCATCCATGTTTCATATCTCATGATTGATATATGAATTAATTGCTGGTTCAACCCGAACCGACCTCAAGCATCGCTACGGTGAAACAACCTCATCGTAGTCAACTCCTTGAACTTGTTATTTCAACAAGTCGAGCTTTATGGATAAAACATTTTTATCCGTATCAGTTTTTAGTTCCATAAATATTCGTTTAGACTCTAAGTCTTCCGAAAGGTGTATCAAGGTTCTAATCTTGAATTACTTATATGGAAACTATCTCGGATTGTATTGGCATTTAGCCAATTCCGGAGTCAGGGCCCATCATCGCTTCCTTGTGTATCGTAGGTATACTGTTGTCCAACAACAATATCTCGTTTGCGCACCTGAGAGGTTTGCACGAGCCTTGCCTATGATGTTCAGCTGCAAGTTCGACTGAAGTCCATACATTTTATTGTAGAGACTTCCGTATCAGTCGCAGTAGGAAACTCCGGAATCACTTCCAAGGTTCCTTTCCTTTGACCTGATGACGAAGATACCGGTTATCTCGTCGAGTTGCACTGTCCTCCCACTCACCTTTTGTAAGAACTATTCTCTTTAAAAGCATACCGTTTTGTGGCAATCCTATTTGCCTCGGTATAGTGAGGGAGGAATACCCAATGACTTGGGATAACCTTACAAAGTAGCATTTGTCTGATTTGGAATAGGTTTGTAATCTTTTACACAAGCCCCATATTCCAAATGTTAAGAAAAGATATAACATGGTTGGGCGTACCATACCATGGCGTCATTTCAACAGACCCGATGGAGCTCTTTTTAGGGTAAAAGCCGTAGTCTCTAAAGCATCACCTTAAAAGGGATAATGGCAAATTTATTTATGTCATCTTTGATCTTACCATGTCATAAATGGTTCGATTACATCTTCACGGACTTTCCACTTGCAGTGGTGTTCCAGGAGGTGCAAGTTATGAAACCCCTTTCATAACTCATCAGACATTCGCTAAAGTTGTAACTCAAATATTCCTTTCTGCAATCGAATTGTAGAAACATAATTTTCTTGTTACAATAACTTCTACTTCATTTTTGAAAACCTTATGAATGAATTCAAAAGATCCAGACTTACGTCTCAACAAGTAAATATCCATATATCTACTTGAGTCATTTCTGAAGATAGACAAATCCACTACTTGCAACAACATTTGTTGGACTTTCATACATCATAATGTATGATCACCAATATGTTCTTTGCTCGTTCCTTATGGCCTGTGAACGGTATTTCAGTCACTTCACTTTTCAGAGGAAAGTTGCAAGTGTCAGATGATTCAAAATCAAATGACTTCAAAAATCCATCATAATGGAATTTTCCATGCGGGTTTCTCCAATGTGACCAAATGCAGTGCCACACTTGTGTGGTATTCTTTTAGTCTTGCGACATTTAGCGTCAGTGTTATGGATGTATCATATTACCATCAATATTCATAGCATACATCCCATCCTGTATGGAAGCATGGCCCTTCATGTTATTCATAACACCGAACATCAAAAGTTCTCTTATGAATAACCTTCTTGCAAAATACCTTATGCAAAGGGCTAGAGTGTATGAAACTCTGAATGAATTATGAAAGTAAATACAGAGGCAATGTATTAATATCAATATTCATAACATACATCTCATTCATAATGAAAGTATGGCCCTTATGTTATTCATAACACCGAACATCAAAAGTTCTCTTATGAACAACCTTCTTGCAAGATACCTTATGCAAAGGGCTAGAGTGTGAAACTCTAAAATGAATTATGAAAGTAAATACAGAGGCAATGTATTAATATCAATATTCATAACATACATCTCATTCATAATGAAAGTATGGCCCTTATGTTATTCATAACACCGAACATCAAAAGTTCTCTTATGAACAACCTTCTTGCAAGATACCTTATGCAAAGGGCTAGAGTGTGAAACTCTAAAATGAATTATGAAAGTAAATACATAGGGAATACACCTATGGAAGGCATAGTAACATTTACTATGTTCCCTGCGCGTATCTAAACCTCATTCCTGGCTAGTCTTTCAGACCATAGTAGTTCTTACATCGAGCTGCAACACAATGCAATCGAGCGGGTATCTTTGTGATTAACTCACAATACCCAAGAATTAGTGATTAACATGTTTAACCATAATTGCCAAGAACTATATCTTTGACCAGCCTTCTATACATCAAAAACTTGTATGACATTCATACATGAGCTGGATATTCCAGTCTTCTTTCCTTTTGCCATTATACTTCTAACAGTTTAACTTTCAGTATTTCTCCTACTCTCAGAAGAAGCACCCAACTTTAGAGTGGCGTTAGCCCCGGATTTCCTAGGCGTGAAAGTTTCACTAACACCCTTCGGACACTTCCTTTCTCTTTAAGTTGTTGTTTTATTCACCATCATCATATGACAGGCGTTCTTCTGGATCCCTCTTTTATCAGTCTAATGCATAGTAAACTCCTTTACTAATAGTTTGCAAACAAACATTGCTTTGGATATCTCATATCTTTTAGCCTTTATCTGTCTCTGAAAATGATTTTCAGATTCCATGAATATCACATAACTATCCAAACTTTTGAAGTTCGGGTCTCATGGAAGCAAACGTATTGCACTTGACTGAAACAGAATTCTAGCTTTTGGATCGAAGAACGAGAGTCACATGATCCATAGCATTAGCGGGAGAATACCGAAAGTATGCGATAGGACAAAGTCCTTCTCGGCACTCTAGAGGACAATCCTCACATTACGTTACCAACCGTAAAGATTTAACCAGATATTTAACAGCTATTCAATTTTTAATAGGGAAGGTGGAAACGCGAGCCATTATCCTACAACTATTATGCAAATCACACTTAGACAGAGTTCATAATTAATTGCACTGAGAATTAAACAAGGTAATTCTACAGTGCGCTCCCACTCAAATCAATATCTCTCATAATTGATTGTGAGTGATGCAAGATCCAACTTTCAATTCAGCGTCAAGGATGTAACCATCTCAAGTGACGAGAATTTCAATTGGTAGGCCAACTTGCCAATCACATCTCTATGTGACTCTTGTTCATCTTTCGATGCTTGTGTTCCGAGCTCATGACTTTCATGCCTGAACGTCAAGACAACCAAGTGATCTTGCTGTGAGGTCTCAACTCACCCTCCTCACACTTCTCTAATCGTTCGTACCCATGTAACCATGTGATACCCCGAAGAGATAGGTGCCGTGACGGTGCTACACTTGGGAGAACACTAACTACTTGATATTTTTTTGTGAGAGATCACCCTAATAAAAAGCGACTACCACGCAATCAAGAAGGGTGCATCATAAGGGATAAACATCTCAGGCAATTCATAATAGCAAGATATGGTATAGCCCTTTCTGACGGAGAAGTCTTTCATTTCTTCGTCTTCGGCATTCGCGTCGGTGTTCACCTTCGCGAAGATTGCCACCACCTAGTCGATGCACCAAATAATATTGCTATCTCTATAGCTAATAAAATAAGTGCATTACATAAGGTAGACACGCAGGTCATTAAAGTGCAATCATATGGCTCCAGCCATCATGCCGAATCATGACACGCAGGTCATGTTAATCAATTTACATCATATAGTCATCTCATACATAATCAAATTATTATGAACACTGCTATACCACATCACATGCACATGCAAACCATCCTGCAAAACCAAGTTAGACGCCTCTAATCGGTTCATGCGAAATTTTATTTTACGTGGCTTCTAAGGTTTCGAAACAAACCGAAGCTACCAACGTCCATCATCAAGCATGATAATCCAAGTCGCTAGATTAACATTCCAGGGTGTATGAAACACGAGATAATAAAATCTCGAGCCCCATACTAAACTTCGTCATACGCGTGACCCCCGTGCAGATCACATCTGCATTGCCCTTTCGTCTGCAAAATTTCATCTTTCTTTTTAACTACGGTGGAATTCAATGAACTGTTAGCACTTCGTTGATCAATCAGGATCGCGGATTGCCAGAACATTGAAACTCCACCATACTGTTATCAAGATCAGAAATATGCAAATTCGAGGGAAGCAACAAGAACATCGGGTAACAGACTTCATCTGCTACCCGCACAAATAATTTTCAGCAATAGATCTCATCTACTACCTAATTATATTGTGCAACACCCATACATCTCTATGTATTCTAGATCGCAACCTGCATCTATGCATAGCACGGCTCTTGATGCCACTGTAGGGTAACGCAGCAGAAAACAAAAATTTTCCGACCTACGCACCAGCCCAGGACCACTATGGAGACTGCATACAAGGTTTGATCTCTTTCGTTACCGACTCGTAGCGCAGCGGAAGTAGAGTCGATGACGAACGGCGGTGCAGATCCCCGCAGCTAGGATTTTACAACCTCCCAACCGCGAGGATGTATACCCTCATCTGCCCCGCGGACAGCCCTCCGGGAGGCGGTCGGACAGTCCCCCGGATGGTGTCGCGGACAGCCCTTCGGGAGGACCTCCGAAACACGGACTGTCACTCGGACAGCCCTTCGGGAGGACCTCCAAAACTCGGACGGTCACACGGACAGCCCTTCGGGAGGCACTCTCGAACTAAGACCGAAACTACGATCTCTCTACAGAGTTGCACACATACGGTGTCATCTATCCGGCAGGGCTTCGCCGTCCAGAACTAGTTCCCACCGGAACCCAGACAGCCTTTCGGCTCTACGAAACTCTTTTCGTGGGAGGGAGAGAAGAAGCCAGATAATGCATGGCATGTGTATGAGAGTTTTTGAGTGAGGATGGAGATCTCCTCTCCACCTCCTTATATAGTGGTGGAAGGGGTGAGGGGGGGCTGAAATTCAGCCCACTAAACATGCACCCACCAAACAAGGAAAACATGTTCCCACCAAACATGGAGAAAACATGTTCCCTTGTCCATGGTGTTCCCCCATGGGGCCCCACCTTCCTCCCAACACTCTCCACCATTTGTGGGGGCTGCCCCCCACCATGGGGGGGCCCCCCAACACTTTGTCCAGCCACAAGGGGGCTGTCCCCTAAAGGGGGCGCCCCCAAAAACAGCCCAAAAACAGCCCCCACGATCCGTGGGATCTTGTCCCCTCTCGCTGGGACAAGATGTTTTCCGAAACTATTTCTTCTGAAAAATTCCGGAAGGTCCCAGAACATTTCCGGCACCCTCTAAAATTATCTGGACGCGCTCCGGAACATTTCCGGTATGGTGGTTTAATTTAAAACCATCTTCGTTTACCCGGTAAACAATTCCGGCAGCTCCGAAAACCTTTTTCGGTTTTTTCTCCGGAAAAATTCCAGAAATTACCAGACCAATCTGGCAACCTCCAAAACATTCCCGGTGCTTGCTGAAACCTTTTTGGATCAATGGTTTTATCCGAAACAACTTTTCGGTTTTACCGAAACTTTTCCGGTGTTCTCTCCGGAACTTTTCCATCGTCTCTGAAACCTTTCCAGTGACTTTCTCTCGGACTCCTCGTCTAGTATTCAGCAGATAGATGACCCTTAAGCGTGTGACCCTATAGGTTCGGTGAAGTATAGACATGACCGGAACACTTTCCGATCAATGATCAGCATCGGAGCCGTGGACACCCATATTGACCCCTATACCCACACGAATGAATATTCGAGTGAACCTCCAGTTGCCGTGTGCTATTCCTGTTGCTTCACGATATGTTACAATTACCCGAGGTGAGAAACATCGGCATCCTCGTGGATCAACACTTGTCCACAATGCCAGTTACCTCGTTGCCGGTATTGTTCTCTTTTCTCGTTCCCGTGTTCCGGCATCCCTGTGATCAAATCACCCTGTGTCTGGCCAGACGATGATGGATACCGTAAGACCGAGAGGGCCCAGAGATATCTCTCCATCGTCGGAGGAGCAAATCCCAATCTTGAGCTATCAAGTTACTTGACATACTTTTCCATGAACCCGTAAGCCGCCGTAATAGCCACCCATTTACGGATGACGTTTAACAAACCCCAAAGTTCATGAAGCAAGCATGAAGAAACTCGATACTCTCATGGTCTAAGGAATTATGCAAACATTAACTTCCTGTGTTATTAACCATTAACTTATGATGAATGTATCTCATAGCATAACATCAATATTGGGTCGATTCAACACAAGTGTTCTACCAACAATTGTGCCCTCAAAATTGCCGGCATAGCCATGCCCATGATCAGGAAAACAGGATCATCATGCAATACTTGAGCCAGTCATAGAGGCTTGACTAGGAATACATTTTACCGTTTATTATCCCACACATGCAAATGAGTCTTCCTCCGAGCCTCGTGGTTATTGCAGACTCGAGAACCACAGCAGTTATAGCATGGAACATAAACCTAATTATGAACAGGGAGATAATCAATAACATTTATTATTGCCTCTAGGGCATATCTCCTATTATTGCAAAAATAAACAAAGTTCATTATAAAGTTCACGGGTGATCAAATTATTGCAATATTTGGAAACGATTCGATCATGAAAAAGCATGCATTGTAAATTAAGGTGACCAACTTTATTGCAAAGTTCACAAGTAATAGGACAAAGAGAACACAATTTTGTAGCAAATTCATCTATCACTTTGAGCAAAACATTGGTTCTATCATGTTTATGCTTCTTACAAAATCTATCGTCCCTATAAGGCATGTCTTCACAAATTTTATGCACTCCACAAAAATTGACATGCTTATAAGAAACATTTTTGTCATGACTAGTGCAATCATCTTTAGTATTTTGGATATTCATAGAATTCATACTAACAACATTGCAATAATGCTCATCATTCAAAGATTTTATGCCAAACATTTTATTGAATTCTTGTTCTATCAATTGAGCACAATTTTCCACTCCATCATTTTCAAGAAATACATTATAAAGACGAATAATATGAGGCAACCTCAATTCCATTTTTTTGTAGTTTTCTTTTATAAACCAAACTAGTGATAAATCAAGAAACTAAAAGATTCAATTGCAAGATCTAAAGATATACCTTCAAGCACTCACCTCCCCGGCAACGGTGCCAGAAATGAGCTTGATGTCTACTACACAACTTATTCTTGTAGACTCGTGTTGGGCCTCCAAGCACAGAGTTTTGTAGGACAGTAGCAATTTTCCCTCAAGTGGATGACCTAAGGTTTATCAATCCGTGGGAGGCGTAGGATGAAGATGGTCTCTGTCGAACAACCCTACAATCAAATACAAGAAATCTCTTGTGTCCCCAACACACCCAATACAATGGCAAATTGTATAGGTGCACTAGTTTGGCGAAGAGATGGTGATACAAGTGTAGTATGGATAGTAGATATAGGGTTTTGTAATCTGAAAATATAGAAACAGCAAGGTAGCAAGTGATAAAACGGAGCACAAATGCTTAGAAACAAGGCCTAGGGTTCATACTTTCACTAGTGCAATCTCTCAACAATGATAACATAATTGGATCATATGACAATCCCTCAACGTGCGATAAAGAATCACTCCAAAGTTCCTATTAGCGGAGAACATAAGATGAAATTGTTGTAGGGTAAGAAACCACCTCAAAGTTATTCTTTCCAATCAATCTATTGAGCCATCCCTATAAGTGTCACAAACAGCCCTAGAGTTCATACTAAAATAACACCATATGATACGCATCAACCAACTCTAATGTCACCTAGAAACTCCAATGTCACCACAAGTATCCGTGAGTTGATTATTCGATATGCATCAAACAACTTCAGATTCATAATATTCAATCCACACAAAGAACTTCAAGGAGTGCCCCAAGATTTCTACCAGAGAAAGTAGGACGAAAACGTGCATCAACCCCTATGCATAGATTACCCCAATGTCACCTTGGGAATCCGTGAGTTGAGTGCCAAAACATACATCAAGTGAATCAATATAATACCCCATTGTCACCACAGGTATTCATATGCAAGACATACATCAAGTGTTCTCAAATCCATAAAAGTATTCAATCCGATAATAGTGAAACCTCAAAGGTAAAAACTCAATTCATCACAATAAGATGGAGAGGGAGAAACACCATATGATCCAACTATATTAACAAAGCTCGCGGTACATCAAGATCATGCCAAATCAAAAACACGAGAGAGAGATCAAACACATAGCTACTAGTACATACCCTCAGCCCCGAGGGTGAACTACTCCCTCCTCGTCATGGAGACCACCGGGATGATGAAGATGGCCTCCGGTGATGATTCCCCCCTCCGTCAGGGTGCCGAAACAGGGCTCCAGATGGTATTTTGAAGGTACAGAGGCTTGCGGCGGCGTAGTCAAAGTTCTAGGCTTATTTCTTGGGATTTTGGTATTTATAAGAATTTTTGGCGTTGGAATCACGCGAAGATGGGCTAAGAAGGGCCCACGAGGTACCACGGCGCCAACCTCCCCTAGCGCGTAGTGGTGGCTTGTGAGCACCTCGTAAGGCTTCTGGTCCTTCCACGAAGCTTTGGGGGTCTCTTTTTGTCCAAAAAATTGTCAAAAAGTTTCGTCCAATTCCGAGAACTTTTATTTCTGCACAAAAAACAACACCACGGTAGTTCTGCTGAAAACAACGTCAGTCCGGGTAGTTCTAATCAAATCATACCAAAACCATATATAATTGTTATAAACATGGCATGAATACTTCATAAATTATAGATACGTTGGAGATGTATCAGATAATTATGTTGAATAACATTCATCATGTTACATCACAACCTAGAGCGATACACAATAGCTCCAATTCATCAATGTAATGTAGGCATGTATTCCGCATATAGTCATACGTGCTTATAATAAGAACTTGCATGACATCTTTTGTCCTACCCTCCCGTGGCAGCGGGGTCCATAAGGAAATCTAAGGGATATTAAGGCCTCCTTTTAATAGAGAACCGGAACAAAGCATTAGCACTTAGTGAATACATGAACTCCCCAAACTACGATAATCACCGGAAAGAATCCCAATTATTGTCACCTTGGGGTATGCGGATCATAACACATAATAGGTGCATAAAACTTGCAAGATAGGATCAAGAACACAAATATATTCATGAAAACATAAAGGGTTCAGATCTGAAATCTTGGCACTCGAGCCCTAGTGACAAGCATTAAGCATAGCAAATTCATAGCAACATCAATCTCAGAACATAGTGGATACTAGGGATCAAGCCCTAACAAAATTGACTCGATTACATGATAAATCTCATCCAACCCATCACCGTCCAGCAAGCCTACGGAGAAATTACTCACACACGGTGGTGAGCATCATGAAATTGGTGATGGAGGATGGTTGATGATGACGATGGCGATGAATCCCCCTCTCCGGAGCCCCGAACGGACTCCAGATCAGCTCTCCCGGTGAAGAACATGAGGTGGCGGCAGCTCCGTATCATAAAACGTGATGAAACTTCTTCTTCTATTTTTTTTTCTCGAGGAAAGTGAATTTATAGCATTGGAATTAGGTCAGGAGGACCTCCGTGGGCCCCACAAGGCATCAGGGCGCGCCCTGGGGGGGTCGCGCTCTGTTGCCTTGTGGGCAATAGGTGGCCCCTCTTCTGTTGATTCTTACGCCAATAATTTTCATTTATTCCGTAAAAATTCTCCAAAAAGTTTTGTCCAATTTCGAGAACTTTGATTTCTGCACAAAAACAACACCATGGTAGTTCTGCTGAAAACAACGTCAGTCCGGGTTAGTTTCATTCAAATCATGCAAATTAGAATCGAAAACAAGAGCAAAAGTGTTTGGAAAAGTAGATACGACGGAGACGTATCAACATCCCACGTGAGGTGAGCTGGAGGCCCCCCTTAATTTTCTTCGCGGTACACAAAATTACGCATAATTGTCATATGAAGTGCGTTTCAAAAGGCAACCTCGAAACGTAATATGACACTGGAAGGCTAGATACAAGGGTGCTTCATAAATTTTGGTGATACTTACAAGATGAGAACTCTGTTAGAGTCTTTTTTATCCCCAATATACATTGTTTTAACACAATACAAATGTAGATTCTCACAAACACGCACATACACTCACCCTTAAGACCGCACACTCGCACACTCTACCCCTATAAGCACCTTCGAGATACTAACTCGGCGAAACATTTTGAGATTGACGAAGTTACCGGAGGTGCATTCGTAGTCCGTGGAAACGTCTTCTTGCACTGAATGAACATTGCTGAAAAATCTGAAATAAATCCAAAACATGCGAGCACCAGTGCCAAGCCTAGACTTGAACCCTGGCGGACTGGTTCCACCACAAGGAATCTAACGATATGAGCACGCTCAGTTCGCGACCCCAATATACAGCTTACGTTCCCTGCTGGAGGTAATCCGAGCGAACAATCATTCCCCGATGAACAAATGACTGTTTTCATTTGCTCAAAATAATCAGTCCAGCGAACG
Organism: Elymus sibiricus; assembly: GCA_039707655.1. Classification (NCBI taxonomy): domain Eukaryota; kingdom Viridiplantae; phylum Streptophyta; class Magnoliopsida; order Poales; family Poaceae; genus Elymus; species Elymus sibiricus. Next base: position 90,147,341 of record CM077672.1, on the reverse strand, counting down.
CTCCAAATTTACCGTGCGAAAACAGATAAATTTGCTATGTTCTAAAATAAAAATTCTCATGTTGTATGTAAAAATCCCAGAAGATTGACATGCTACATGAGTGATTGCCATGAAGAATTGCCAGCCTAAAAAGAAAGAAAAAATGATGAAAATTGCGATGTGTCAGATGGAAGCGTTCCTACTCCACCGTAGAGGAGCCGCGGGTTTATATTGATCGAAGGCAGGAATAGCCCCTGCCGTGGCTTACACGTTAATACCGATCGAGATGTGATTCGGTAGTTACAGAGGAGAGAATGGCTATGGGAGAGATAGAAGATAGAGTCTGTGGAGATTACAATAGATGGTTTTATCTCTAAGTCTAACACCCTCCCTTAATCTCAACTATCCTACATTAAGATTCCTCTTGAACTCCTCAAATGACTTGATTGACAAAGCTTTAGTGAAACCATCTGCTACCTGATCTTTGGAGGGAATGAACCGTATGTCCAACTTCTTCTCTGCAACTCTTTCTCGAACAAAGTGAAAATCAATTTTGATGTGTTTGGTTCTGCCATGAAATATTAGGTTAGCAGAGAGATATGTGGCTCCCAAATTCTCACACAATAGACATGAAACACAGCATTGCTTGATTCCCAACTCATTAAGCAGTGATTCCAACCAAATAATTTCAGCAGTGGCATTTGCTAGTGACTTGTATTCATCTTCAGTACTTGACCTTGAAACTGTGGCCTATTTTCTAGCACTCCAGGAAATGAGATTAGGACCAAAGAACACTGCAAATCCACCAGTTGACCTTGATGACCCACAAGTATAGGGGATCAATCGTAGTCCTTTTGATAAGTAAGAGTGTCGAACCCAATGAGGAGCAGAAGGAAATGATAAGTGGTTTTCAGCATGGTGTTTTCTGCAAGCACTGAAAGTAGTAGTATCTGATAGTTTTGTAGCAAGATAATTTGTATCGAGTGGCAAGTAACAAGTATAATAAAGTGCAGCAAGGTGGCCCAATCCTTTTTATAGCAAAGGACAAGCCGGAACGGTGACTTATATAAAGCAAAACGCTCTCGAGGACACATGGGTATTATCATCTAGTCACTTTCATCAAGTTCATTTGATTCGTGTTCGCTACTTTGATAATTTGATATGTGGGTGGACCAATGCTTGGGTCCTGTTCTTACTTGAACAAGCCTCCCATTTATGATTGCCCCCTCTCGCAAGCATCCGCAACTACAAAATAAGAATTAAGATAAATCTAACCATAGCATGAAACATATGGATCCAAATCAGCCCCTTACGGAATAGCGCATAAACTAGGGTTTAAGCTTCTGTCACTCTAGCAACCCATCATCTACTTACTACTTCACAATGCCTTCCCTTAGGCCCAAATATGGTGAAGTGTCATGTAGTCGACGTTCACATGACACCACTAAAGGAAGCAACAACATACATATCATCAAAATATCGAACGAATACCAAATTCACATGATTACTTATGACAAGACTTCTCCCATGTCCTCAAGAACAAAAGTAACTACTCACAAATCATATTCATGTTCAAGATCATAGGGGTATTGAATATCATTAAGGATCTGAACATATAATCTTCCACCAAATAAACCAACTAGCATCAACTACAAGATGTAATCAACACTACTAGCAACCCACAGGTTCCAATCTGAGGTTTTGGGACAGAGATTGAATACAAGAGATGAACTAGGGTTTGAGATGAGATGGTGCTGGTGAAGATGTAGATGAAGATTGGTCCTCCCATGATGAGAGGATCGTTGGAGATGTCTATGGCTTCGATTTCCCCCTCCCGGAGGGAAATATCCCCGGCGGAATCGCTCCACCGAAGAGCAAAAGTGCTCCTGCCCAGGTTCCACCTCGAGACGGCGGCGCTTCGTCCCGAAAGTCTTCTCTATAATTTTTTTAAGGAAAACGAGCTTATATAGCAGAAGGAGGGGGCCAGAGGCCAGCTGTGGGACCCACAAGGCATCAGGGCGCGCCCCAGGGGGGACGCACCCTGTTGCCTTGTGAGCAACTGGTGGGTCCCTTCTGCTATCTATTTTCTCCAGAGAAAGCCACTAACAAAAAGAAAGAAAAGAGGAGGAAGCTGGACTTACCTCTGTTCGAGATACAATGAATCGAATAAATAAGTCTTATGGATGAATGTTGAAGACGGACGATACAACCCTACTAAAAGTCACAAAGCTCACTTCGCTATCAGGCCTAGCAGCTGCTTCATAATATAGGTGACCCGTAGACGCTTCTCCACCTCTCGCAAGAATTGTGTGGGAGTCGTCCTCGGGGGGTCGTTGGTAATGATTCTACTACGGTGCTGCAAATTCGCAAGCTGTACCGCTGGCAAATTCCACCATTTCTCCTGCTTGAATCTCGTTCAATCCATAAACACGTGCAATCCCATAAAAAATAGAATGAATCAAAGAACTGAGGACGTTTCCAATACCGATAGCAGCTCTGGCACCTATTGATTTAGCACTAGTAAGAGGAAAATCCGTCGACTTTCTAAATCGTGAGGGTTCAAGTCAAGTCCCTCTATCCCCAATAAGAAGCCCATTTTACTTCCTAACTATTGTACCAACCTCTATTTTTCATTAATGGTTCAAACAAGATTCACTATCTTTCTTATTCTACTCTTTCACAAACGGATCTGAACTGACTATAAAAAATCTCTGTAAAATTTTAGGTCATTTGGAGCTCTGTAGAATAGGTATCTCCGTTGTAGCTATTTCAGGTCCAAAATTCTAGCTGCCGGTATTCTCCCTCTTCTTATAAATCTTGCAAATTAAGAGAGAAAAGGCATAAGAATTATATCATAAAGTGAAATAATGACCAAATACATTATAAATAACAGTAGGAAATCATGATGAAAATTGGACGTATCAACTCCCCCAAGCTTAGACCTCGCTTGTCCTCAAGCGAATGCCGAAATCGATAATCATGACCACATGTTTAGAGAGAGAGAGTCATCGATAAAATAAAATACGGACATGAGAGCATCATGATTAATTTCATAACAGCAATATATTATCATAAAGCTTCCCATGGACAAGTAATAATTCATCATAACATTGAAGTATAAAGCATAAACTTTCTTCAAAACTAACAAACTATGTTCTTGGTCAATGAAACAATTACAATTCATCATATTTTCAGGAAGAGTCTATGTAAGAGCTTTTTGTTTTAGCAAGTCCACATACTCAACTATCATTTAGTCTTCTATGATTGCTAACACTCACGACATATTTTTATGGAGCAAAAGTTTCAATCAGACACATAGAAAGATGGGGGTTTATAGTTTCACCTCCCAACAATTTTACCTTAAAGGTAATGTCAACAATAATAACTCATGATCACTTACATCCAACTGGATATATATGCCTAGATCTTTCCCCACCACATGGTGCTTGCAAAGAGAAAAAATAAAAACAAAATAGAGAAGGATAGTATTGACTCTTGCATAAAAGTAAATACATAAAAGTAAAAGATTGGCCCTTCGCAGAGGGAAACAGAGGTTGTCATGCACTTTTTATTTTTGGATGTGCAAACTCTTAATGTAAAGGAACGTAACTTTATAATGCCCCTTATGATAGCAACCTTTATTATGCAGTCCGTCGCTTTTATTTCTTCACCATCACAAGATCGTACACAATTTATTTTCCCTTACAATAAAAGTTCATACATGTTTAGAGTAAATTTTTATTGCTTTATGCACTGATGACAACTTACTTGAAGGATCTTATTCAATCCATAGGTAGATATAGTGGACTCTCATGGCATGAAACTAGGTTCAAGGGTTTTGGATGCACAAGTAGTATCTGTACTTAGTGTAGAATTTTGGCTAGCAAAAGATAGGGAGCAAGCACCACATGCATGTTAGAGGATCTATGACAATATAACTTCTATGTGAATATAAGCAAACATAACTCATTACGTTGTCTTCCTTGTCCAACGTCAACTATTTGGCATGGAATATTTAATGGGGGTTCATGATACGTCTCCAACATATCTATAATTTTTGATTGTTCCATGCTATTATAGTATCAATCTTGGCTGTTTTATATGCAATTATATATCATTTTTGGGGACTAACCTATTAACCTAGTGCCCAGTGCCAGTTGCTGTTTTCTGCTTGTTTTTGGTTTTTCAGGAAATCAGTACCAAACGAAGTCCAAATGCCATGAAACTTTTTGACGATTTTTTTCTCGACAAAAGAGACCCTGGAAGCTTCGGGAGGATGCCAGAAGCCTCATGAGGAGGCCACAAGGTCACAGGGCGAGGCCCCAGGGGGCGCCCTGATACCTTGTGGGCCCCTTGTGGCTCCTTTTGACCTAATTCCACTTCTATAAATTCTCAAATATTCGGACACCAACAGAGATCCATACAAGAAAACCCTATCGCCGCCGCAAGCCTCTGTTCTTCCGCGATCCCATCTGGAGGCCTTTTCCGGTACTCTGCCGGAGGTGGAATCGATCACGGAGGGCTTCTACATCAACCTTGCTGCCCTTCCGATGATGTGTGATTAGTTTACCAAAGACCTACGGGTCCATAGCTAGTGGCTAGATGGCTTCTTCTCTCTCTTTGATCTTCAATACCATGTTCTCCTCGATGTTCTTGGAGTTCTATCCGATGTAATCTTATTTTGCGGTGTGTTTGTTGGGATCCGATGAATTGTGGGTTTATGATTAGATTATTCATGAGAAATATTTGAGTCTTCTCTGAACTCTTTTATGCATGATTGTTATAGCTTTGTATTTCTCTCCGATCTATCTGTTTGGTTTGGCCAACTAGATTGATTTATCTTGCAATGGGAGAGGTGCTTTGTGATGGGTTCAATCTTGCGGTGCTCAATCCCAGTGACAGAAAGGGACATGTGTTTCCAGAATTGTGTCACTCCACGGTGTTCTGTTGGAGATCAGTTCAAACCGTGGCAGCCTCTTTACCTCAAGATTCTGGAACAGTTTCCAAGAAGCTATGGGAACTCATCTGTCCTTCAGCACCGCTTTTCATCCCCAGTCCCAGGGACAAGCTGAACGAGTCAATCAAGTGCTTGAGGATATGCTTCGAGCTTGTGTCATCTTATTCGGTAAGAAATGGGAAGAATCTCTCCCTTATGCCGAATTCTCTTACAACAATAGCTACCAAGCTAGTCTGAAGATGGCACCCTTTGAAGTTCTCTATGGACGTAAGTGCCGAACCCCTCTGAATTGGTCAGAAACTGGGGAACGGCCACTCTTCGGTCCAGACATTATTCAGCAAGCTGAAGAGCAAGTCCACATTGTCCAGGAACATTTGAAAGCTGCCCAGTCTCGTCAGAAGAGCAATTATGACCGAAAACACCAGGTAATGGTCTATCAACCTGGCGAACAAGCTTACCTCCGTGTCACCCCAATGAAGGGCACTCATTGATTTGGAATCAAGGGCAAGTTAGCTCCTCGCTACATTGGCCCATTCCGTATTCTCGCCCGTCGTGGAGAAGTGGCATATCAATTGGAATTGCCGCCGAACCTTTCTCAAGTGCATGATGTCTTTCACGTGTCGCAACTCCGACGCTGCTTCAAAGATCCTATCCGAGCAGTGAATCATGAAATGCTTGAATTGCGAGATGATCTTTCTTATCCAGAGTATCCGATCCGTATTCTTGATCAATATGAACGACGAACCCGTCAGAAGTCGATCAAGTTCCTTAAAGTTCAGTGGTCGAATCATTCTGAAGATGAAGCCACTTGGGAACGTGAGGATCGTCTTCGTGAAGAATACCCCACTTTCTTTCAGCCTGTCTCTTAATTCTCGGGACGAGAATTTCTTTTAGAGGAGGAGAATTGTAACACCCCATGTAATTAAGCTACAGTGATCACCTTCTGTTAATGCCAAGTCATCATGATTAACAATGCTTGATCATCATTTGCATCATATCTCATTTCAAATTCCCATTCAAATTGAAATTCAAATATAAAGTGAAGATTAAAGTTGTTCCAATTTTGAAACTAAAATGTTCATTAAATAGTAAATAATCCATAACTAATTATGTTAAGAAAAACAACATCACCCAAATTACGTAGGTAACTCTAACATCACCAAACAGTAGCAAAACAGCAACGTTTAATCCCTTTTTATTTAATAAAAATTCTAATGAAATCATTTATTCACCAAACCAATTTCTGGCAGTGTTAAATATTGCCTAGTGTTTAAATGGACCAGACTCATATTTTATAAAAATCAAATTGAGGCTAAACATTTTGCAAAGCAGAGGGATTAGAAGAAATCAAAAAAAGGAAAAAGAAAAATCCTAATGCCTACTGTGCCTACGGGCTCTAGTCAAACAGTGCAAGGCCCAGCCCGCTAAGCCGTCGTCTCACTCCTCGGGCAGGTGTCGACGCGCGCGTGCTCTCGATCTCCGATGGCCTCACTGTCGTTCATCCGAGCTCTCCCCCGTGAGGATAAGGTCGCCACCGAGCTGCTCGTGCCCTCCCCGAAACCCTAGCCTGCCCCATTCGCCCCCGTTCACCTTGCCTCTCTCTGTCTCGCACCTCGCCCGAGACACCGTCGCCGCCACCGCTTGATCCCGCGTTATCCGTTGTCCCCAAGCCTCGCCGAGATGTCGTAGGACATCGCCGTCGTCCGCTAGGTCGATTGGTGCACGCCATTGGAGCCGGGAGCCCCCACCGCGAGCGCTACTTCTTCTTCTTCCTCCTCGGGCTTCTTCTTCTCCGTCGCCGATTCACCGCCGACGAGCCTCCCCGAGCAGGCTGGAGCACACCTGCAGGCTCACTGTAAGCCCGCGCGTCTTTCCCCTCTCTCTCCCGCGCGTTTCCGTCGCCGTAGACGCCGCATTGGAGATGGCCGAACCCCACGCCGCCGCCGAGCTCGTCGTCGCGGTCACAATCGCCGTTGAGCTCAACCGAGCTCATAGCCGTGCTCAGCTCGCCCGTACGGACCCAATGCACCCCCACACGCGCCTCCCCGTACCCCGTAGAGCCATACCCGAACACGGCCGAACTCCGGCGTCCGCCTCGCCGCTCACCGTCATAGATTCCGGCCGTCTCCAGCCGAGCCAGTACCACCGCTGGATGCGCCACTTTGCGCGCGTTCGAACGCGACCTCCTGCGTTCAAAACGGTGGCTTGTGGCCGATTTCCGGCGAAACCCGAGGCCGCGCCGCCGCGGATTTGGTCGCCAGCGTGACTCTGGCGACGGCGCCGACGACGCCAACGTGGCCCGACATGTGGCCCCCCCTGTGCCACTGACTGTTTGGTCCCACTGGCCCCGTTGACTGGGTTGACCAGTCAACGGTGCTGACTGGGCACCCACGGTCACTGACATGTGGGTCCCGCGACTAATTAAGCTAGTTTAAATTTAAACCAAAATTAATTAGTCTATTCAGTCGTTGACAGTGTGGGCCCACCTGTTAATTAACTTAATTAGATTAGTTTAATTAAATTAACCTCTGTTTAGTTAGGTGAGTCACTGACTAGTGGATCCACTGGTCAGGTTTGACCGGTCAGCTGGGCTGTTAACTGCTGACGTCACCCCCACGTCATGATGACGTCACCAATCACTGTTTCGGATAATTCAGAATTAAATAATTTCAGAAATTCCAGAAAATCAATAAAACTTTGAAAAATCATATAAATTAAACCGCAACTCGGATGAAAATAATTTATATATGAAAAATGATCAGAAAAATATGAAGAATCCGAATATGTGGTCAAAATGCTTGACCATCACTCCTATCTAGGTGAACATGGAACTTTTTACCCGATTTTGATAAACGAATAGTGCATGACCTTAATAAAATAAATCCAAATAAATTCCTAAATTATCTAAAATACTTGGATACGCATTAAATCACCACTGCATATCATTTAGGAATGTCATGCATCGCTGTTGCATTGTTACCGTGGATTTATTGTTTCTTCCCCCTCCTTCTCTCCCGCTAGAAGCCGAGACCGCCGCCGACGCAGCTGAGTACGACTACGCTCCAGACGAGCAGCCTTCAGACGACCAGCCCCTCTCAGCAGAGCTTCCAGGCAAGCAACCCCCCTTGACGCATACCTATATCACCTATTCCTTCTCCCTCCTGCTTGCATTAGAAAATTGCTACTGCTTTGCTATATCCTATTCTGATGCATAGCCTGTTCTTGTAACTGTTATTGATACCTGCCCGCTATCCGATATGCTTAGTATAGGTTGGATGGTAAACCATCTGTGGCCCCTCTTCCTTGCTGTAGTTGCCCCACCTTAGTACCTGCGCCCCGATCGATGTGATCGAACGGGTTGAGAACAGCACATCACCGCACACCCCCTAAGTTGCTCGTCTCTGCAGAGCTGGCATCGAGTGCCGAGGGTGATACCTCTTATCTCATTTATGATGATGCCTCTGTAGAATAGCTACCCGGTTGTGGGTTACCGAGGGTGATTCCTCTTTCATCACTTCCGATAAAGCTTCCATCGTGCAACTCCTCGAGTGGGAATCCATCGAGGGTGATTCCTCGGATTCCTTCTCGATACTTTGGACACACGGATACTTTGACCTTGTTGCAGGCGGGTCGACCCCGAGGGGTACCCGCGGGGAAATGTGAAGTCGGGCTTGCCAGGAGGGCACCCGCGAGAGATTATTGTGGCGGAACGACAGGACAGGCGGAGACCACCCTGATCATGATCCGTGTGTTACCAAGTCGGAGCGACAGGAATCCTGATCGCCTCTGTGAGCTACTAAATACGCCTAACGGATTTGGGTATTTGATCTGAGTGGGTCGTTGGCCCTATACGCACTACCACCATGTGGGATAATGGTTATGGGACCCTCTACGTCGTATATATCAGCCGAAAGCTCTTCAGACGTCACAGCTCAGAGATGCGGGCTGATTGCTGGGGTGGGCTGGTTACGTCACTTGTGTATACAGTGTCGCGCCTGGGCCCCGGCCAGTCTCGCAACGTGCAGGAGTGCAGAGGGCAATGGGCCCAAGACCCCTTCGCACTTAGGATTTAGACCGGTGTGCTGACCTCTCTGCTGAGCCTAGGTAGGACTGCATCGTGTCGATCACCCGAGGCCAGGCATTACCTAGCAAGTGTGTCCGGCCAGATGTGATCGAGCATGTTGGGTAACAGTAGTGCACCCCTGCAGGGAAGTTATCTATTCGAATAGCCGTGTCCACGGTAACAGGACACTCAGTCTTGTATCCCGATCTATCACTATTTGAACTGGATACATGTTAGTTAACTATAAGCTCCGGGATCGCTTTCTCGCAGGGAGTCGAGGAAGGATCTCTGGGCTTTGCTTCAACATGCTTGCTAATTTATATATGCTAATCTGCACTCTTCTAATGCTGCAAGATTGCTTCAAGATGCTAGTCTTCGATAGGCTAGGCTTCTCCCCCTCTATTCTGGCATTCTGCAGTTTAGTCCAAAGATATAGCCTCATTCCTTTGATACAGATGCATACTTAGTATAGTTCTGATGTCAGTCTTGCAAGTACTTTGGATGAGTACTCACGGTTGCTTTGCTTCCCTTTTCCCCATATCCGATACTTGCGACCAGATGATGGAGTCCAGGAGCTAGACGTCACCACAGCCGACTACTACCAGGAGAGCCCCGGAGGCACATACTACTGGGTTGAGCCAGCCGACCAGGAGTAGTTCGGAGGCCCTAGGTAGGAGGCCTTCGCCTTTTCGATCTAGTGTCGCTGTTTGTGCTAGCCTTCTTAAGGCAAACTTGACTAACTATGTCTGTACCCAGCTATCATTTGTGTGTATGACTTATGTATTCGGGTCCTTGTGACCCCTGGTTTGTAATATGAGATTTATGTTTAAATTTGAGTTTAGAGTTGTGTTGTGATATCTTCCCGTGCGTCTCTGATCTCGAGCGTGCACGTTTGCGTGTATGATTAGTGCACGGTCGAGCAGAGGGCGTCACAACATGACACGTATTTGTATTGTTGCCATTAAGGATAAAAAGATGGGGTTTAATCATATTGCTTGAGTTTACTTTGTCTACATCATGTCATCTTGCTCTAGGCGTTACTCTGTTTTATACTTAATACCCTAGATGCATGCTGGATAGCGGTCGATGGGTGGAGTAATAGTATTAGATGCAGCCAGGAGTCGGTCTACTTGTTTCGGACATGATGCCTATATACATGATCATTGCCATGAATCCGTCATAATTATGCGCTTTTCTATCAATTGCCCAACAGTAATTTGTATACCCACCGTATGTTCTGCGCTCGAGAGAGAAGCCTCTAGTGAAAACTATGGCCCCCGGGTCTACCTTTATCATATATTAAAATCCAAAAATACCTTGCTGCATTTTATTTACTTTTATTTTATTTTGCAATTTACTTTTCTATCTATCACTATCAGAATTAATCCTTGCAAATAACCGCTAAGGGGATCGACAACCCTCTTATTTGCGTTGGGTGCAAGTGTTTGATTTTGTGTGTGTAGGTGCTGCTAACGAGGTTCTGTGTGGTTGTCCTACTGGATTGATAACTTTGGTTCTTAGCTGAGGGAAATACTTATCTCTACTATACTACATCATCCTCTCCTCTTCGGGGAAATCCCAACGCAGTTCACAAGTAGCAGGAAGAATTTCGGGCGCTGTTGCCGGGGAGACATCACCAAAACTTATCAAGTACCTTCGCATAAACTATCATCCACTTGCATTTATTTTATTTGCCTTTTTATTTGCATTTGCCTCTCGTTTTCATCTCCCCCACTTCTAAACCAATTTTACAAAAACACAAAAATATTTTCGTTTGCTTGTTTGCTAGTTTGCTTGCTTTGTCGCGATGTCTCAAGAAAACACAAAATTGTGTGACTTTTCCAATACTAATAATAATGATTTTGTTAGTACTCCTATTGCTCCTCCCCCCACTAGTGCGGAGTCGTGTGACTTTAATGCTGCTTTGCTTAATCTTGTTATGAAAGAACAATTTTCTGGTAGTCTTAATGAAGATGCTGCGCCCCATCTTAATACTTTCGTTGAGTTATGCGCTATGCAAAAGAAAAAAATGTGGATAATGATATTGTAAAATTGAAATTATTTCTGTTCTCACTACGAGATCGTGCTAAAACTTGGTTTTCATCCTTGCCTCGAAATAGTATTAATTCTTGGGACAAGTGTAAGGATGCTTTTATTGCCAAGTATTTTCCTCCCGCTAAGATTATTTCTCTAAGAAATCAAATTATGAATTTTAAGCAACTTGAGCATGAACACGTTGCACAATCTTGGGAGAGAATCAAATTAATGATAAGAAATTGTCCTACTCATGGTTTAAGCTTATGGATGATCATACATATTTTTTATGCGGGGCTAAACTTTATTTCTAGAAATTTGCTAGACTCTGCCGTAGGTGGTACTTTTATGGAAATTACATTGGGAGAAGTTACAAAAATCCTTGATAATATTAGGACAAATTATTCTCAATGGCACACTGAACGAACTCCAACTGGTAAGAAGGTAAATTCTGTTGAAGAAATTAATACTTTGAGTGATAAGATGGATGGTCTTATGAAATTCGTTGCTAGTAAAAGTGCTCATATTGATCCTAATGATGTGCCATTATCTACCTTGATTGAGCAAAATAATGATGCTATTGATGTGAATTTTATCTCTAGAAATAATTTCAACAACAATGCTTATAGGGGTAATTTCAATCCTAGACCGTTTCCCAGAAATTTCTCTAATAATTATTATAATTCCTATGGTAATTCATATAATAATAATAGGATACCCTCTGATCTTGAAAGTAATATTAAATAGTTTATTAATTCTCAAAAGATTTTCAATGCTATGGTAGAAGAAAAATTGAACAAAGTTGATGACATGGCTAGGAACATGGATAGAATTGCTCATTATGTGGTTACTCTCAAAATTAAAATTTTGCCACCCAAGCATGATATAAATGAGTCTATTAAAGATATCGATGTCTCCATTAATGAAAGTAAATAAAGGACCGCTAGGTTGAGGGCTAAGCGAGAATTCCTAAAAAAGCTATTCCACCCGGTTTCTATCATAGTAATGATGAAGATATTGAAATGATTGGTGTCTCACCTATTGAATCCCTATTTAGTAATATAAAACTTGTTGAAAAAGGGACTAAAGATGAGTCAACTTTAGCTAGAAGGCATCCCAACTATTTGGAGGGTGATGATCTTAATGATAAAAATGACAAAAGTGGGTTTGGAGAGGTCAAAACTTTAAATAGGGATGTACCCACTACTTTTGATTACAAGGACTTTAATTATGATAATTGTTCTTTAGTTCAATGTATTTCCTTGTTGCAATCCATGATTAATTCACCTAATGCCTATGAACAAAATAAAGCTTTTACTAAACATATTGTAGAAGCTATGATAAAAGCTCATAAAGAAAAGCTTGAGTTGGAAGTTTCAATTCCTAGAAAATTACATGATGAATGGGAACCTACTATTAAAGTTAAAATTAAAGATTATGAATGTAATGCTTTATGTGATCTAGGTGCTAGCGTCTCTACTATACCAAAATCTTTGTGTGATGTGCTAGGTCTCACCGATATGGATCCTTGTTCCCTTAATTTACATCTAGCGGATTCCACCATTAAAAAACCATTGGGTAGAATAAATGATGTGCTTATTCTTGCTAATAGAAATTATGTACCCGTGGATTTTATTGTGCTTGATATTGAATGCAATCCTTCTTGCCCTATAATACTTGGTAGACCCTTCCTACGAACCATAGGTGCTATTATTGATATGAAAGAAGGCAATATAAGATTTCAATTTCCGTTAAAGAAAGGGATGGAACACTTCCCTAGGAAGAGAATTAAGCCACCATATGAACCTATTATGAGGGCCAACTATGGAATTAATTTGAAGGATGACAACACTTGAAGCTATGCATTATGCCTAGCTAGGGGCATAAAACATTAGCGCTTGTTGGGAGGCAACCCAATGAATAAAATAATTTTTTTTTACTTTCTGTTTTTGTGTGTTTACACAATTTTAGCCTCTGTTATGATTGTGTTTTTATCTTTTAATTAGTTTTTGTGCCAAGTAATGCCTTTGGGATGATTTGGATGATAGTATAACTAATGCTGTTTGAAAACAGAAACTTTTGAGTCCAGTGCTGGATTTTTGGTTCTGTACTGGAGCATTATAAAATTATGAAATTTTTACAAAGTATTGGTATTTGAATTTTTTATGTTTTCCTAATTTTTCAGAATTTTTCGAGTTAAATAAGTATAGCTTCTAAAGATATCTTTACAGACTATTCTGTTTTAGACAGATTCTGTTTTTGTTGCATAGTTTGCTTACTTTGATGAATCTATGGATTGTATCGGGGGGTATAAGCCATGGGGAAGTTGGATTACAGTAGCATTATGCAAATATTAAATATGAATCAATTTACAAAAGTACCTAAAGTTTAAGATTTTTTTGTTATACTAACGGATCTCACGAGGTTTCTGTTGAGTTTTGTGTGCTGAAGTTTTCAAGTTTTGGGTGAGACTATGGTGGACAAAGGAATAAGGAGCGGCAAGAGCCTAAGCTTGGGGATGCCAAGGCATCCCAAGGTAAAATTAAAGGATGTCTCAAGCGTCTAAGCTTGGGGATGCCTCGGATGGCATCCCCTCATTCGTCTACAATCTATCGGTAACTTACTTGTAGCTATATCTTTATTCATCACATGATATGTGTTTTACTTGGAGCGTCTTGTGCTATAGTTTGTTTTCTTTTTAGTTTGCCACAATCATATTTGCTGAACATACCTTTTTGAGAGGGACACACATTATTCATGATTTGTTAAATACTCTATGTGCTTCACTTATATCTTTTGAGCTAGGCAGTTGCTCTAGTGCTTCACTTATATATTTTAGAGCACGTCGGTGGTTATATTTTAAAGAAATAGTTGCACTCTCATGCTTCACTTATATATTTTGAGAGTCTAATAAATAGCAATGGTAATATGCACGGGCTATGAATTTGGTCCTAATATGATAGGTATTCAAGAGGGATATAATAAAAACTTTCGTGTAGATCACTGAATATGATAAGTTTGATTCCTTACAATAGTTTTGCGATATTAAGATGGTAATATGGGGGAGGTACTAGTAGATAATTGTGGTTTAGTAAGAACATTGGTGTTAAGGTTTGTGATTCCCAAAGCATGCATGTATGATCTGTCGTTATGCTAAGAAGTTGGAGCATGATTTATTATTGATTGTCTACCTTATGAGTGGCGGTCGGCGACGAGCGATGGTCTTTTCCTACCAATCTATCCCCCTAGGGGCGTGCGTAGTAGTACTTTGCTTCGAGGGCTAATAAACTTTCGCAATAAGTATGTGAGTTCTTTATGACTAATGTGAGTCCATGGATTATACGCACTCTCACCTTTCCGCAATTTGCTAGCCTCTTCGGTACCGTGCATTGCCCTTTCTCACATCGAGATTCGGTGCAAACTTCGCCGGTGCATCCAAACCCCATGATATGATACGCTCTATCCCACATAAGCCTCCTTATATCTTCCTCAAAATAGCCACCATACCTACCTATCATGGCATTTCCATAGCCATTCTGAGATATATTGCCATGTAACTTCCACCGTTCCGTTTTTTATGACATACATCATCATTGTCATATTGCTTTGCATGATCATATAGCTGACATAGTATTTTTGTCTCAGCCACCGTCCATCATTTTGCATACATGTTACGCTAGTATCATTGCACATCCTGGTACACTGCCAGAGGCATTGATATAGAGTCATATTTGTTCTAGTTTCGAGTTGTAATTTTCTGTTGTAAGTAAATAGAAGTATGATGATGTAGGATTGAAAGTATGTCTAGAGGGGGGGGGTGATTAGACTACTTGACCAAATAAAATCTATCCTTTTCCCAATTTTAGTTGTGGGCAGATTTTAGCAAGTATACCAAGTCAAGTAAACCCTACACATGCAATTCTAGGAATGTAGCAGCGGAAAGTAAAACATTGCAAATGTAAGTAGAGGAGGGGATTGGAGATTTCAAATGCAATGAAGACACGATGATTTTTGGTGTGGTTCCGATAGGTGGTGCTATTGTACATCCACGTTGATGGAGGCTTCAACCCACGGAGGGTAACGGTTGCGCGAGTCCACGGAGGGCTCCACCCACAAAGGGTCCACGAAGAAGCAACCTTGCCTATTCCACCATGGCTTCCGTCCATGAAGGACTAGCCTCACTCGGGGTAGACCTTCACGAAGTAGGCAATCTCCGTGCCCTTACAAACTCCTTGGTTCAACTCCACATGATCTTGGAGGCTCCCAAGTGACACCTACCCAATTTAGGAGACACCACTCTCCAAAAGGTAATAGACGGTGTGTTGATGATGAACTCCTTGCTCTTGTGCTTCAAATGATAGTCTCCTCAACACTCAAACAGTTCCTCACAGATTTGGATTTGGTGGAAGAAAGATTTGAGTTGAAAGCAACTTGGGAAAGGCTAGAAATCAAGTTTCAAATGGTAGGATTGGAATATCTTGATCTCAGCACATGAGTAGGTGGTTCTCTCTCAGAAAATGTTTGGTGGAAATGTAGGCATGTTCTGATGGCTCTCTTACTTGGTAAGAGGGTGGTCGAGGGGTATATGTAGCATTCACCTCAAATCCAACCG
Organism: Elymus sibiricus; assembly: GCA_039707655.1. Taxonomy (NCBI): domain Eukaryota; kingdom Viridiplantae; phylum Streptophyta; class Magnoliopsida; order Poales; family Poaceae; genus Elymus; species Elymus sibiricus. The sequence continues at coordinate 90,131,696 of CM077672.1, read as the reverse complement.
TTACAAATCTTTGACCCAACTCGGTGACACCGATATGAAAATCTCGGTGAGACTGACTAGTGTAAAAGACATGAACGTTAGGCTTTTTGGTGGGACCGATATAACCTTCTCGGTGAGACCGAAGTGCAATGGCTAGGGCAAGACCAGGTTTCGGTGAGACCGAAAATTTCATCTCAGAAATTCTAAAGTGAAGTCACATCGTTACAGCAAGTTGGTCAAGCCTTCTCGGTGAGACCGAGAACCATTTCGGTGAGACCTATAAGTTTGGGTTTGGCATGTGGCATAGTGTATAGATGTCTCGGTGGGTCCGGATAGGAATGGTTCGGTGGGACCGAGATCAACTTTTAGGGTTTTGGATAGGATGGAAGTGGAGAAATATTTGGGAGTTTTGGAGCAATATCATTAAACATTTGAGCAACTGAGTCATGACCAAAAGCTCATCCCCTTTTAATAGTATTGGCTTTTCCTATGGATTCAGTGTGATCTTGGATCACTTAACCAAAAATGAAGAGTCTTGAGCTTTGCCAATCTTTGTCCTTGGCATTTTGAAGGGTCCACATCCATTAGTCCTTGCCATGCCAATCATTGATCTTCTTTGAAATATACTGGTAATAAGAATTAGATCAATGATGTATATGTTGTTATTGATTACCAAAACCACCCGGGGAATAGTTGCACTTTCAATCTCCCCCTTTTTGGTAATTGATGACAACATATAGATCAAAGCTTTGACAAAAGGTATAATCAATGAAATATATTGCCACTTTGAGAGGTGTGTGATAAGTAAGAGCTACCCCTAAATTTGTGTATTATTTAAAATTTGCGTTTGAATGCAAATTCACAATCGATTAGGATAGTGGGCCACTCTTCCATGTCACATACATCTTGGTGGAGCGCTCAAAATGATAAGATTGCATAACAATTAGCACTCATCACCAACCAAACAAGTGAATGATCATACAAGAGCAGGCAAATGGATATTCAAGCAAGCATAGCAATAATGTATGGTATGATCAAGCACACAATAAAGTAGTATCTCATACAAGCATCAAACAAAGCAATAAACCAAGTAGCAAGTATCTCAAAAAGACAAACGAATAAAAGCAAAGCACTCTCTCTCGAAGCCTAATGATCTATATAAATTCTACCCCTTTGGCAACAAGTACCAAAAAGTTCAAATATAGAGCTAATCGTCGCTCTAGGCTTGATCTCTGGTAGCTCCTGGTGATGAAGTCTTCTGACTTGCAGCGCCGGTGTGCGTAGATGTTGTTGGAGTGGAGACAAGTGCATCTGCGAAGATCTCTGCGGATGTCTGAGGAGCTGGAGGAGTTGATACTGGAGGTGCTGAAGGTGGAACTGAGGCAGTAGCAGCAGGGGCAGAGACTGTGGCTCTGGTAGTGACTGGCAGAGCAGCAGATCTGGGCATCCTTTGAAACTAGGCTATCGTAGGAAGACCTGTGCCCTGATGCTCTTCATCATCACTGCTGGTGCCCTTCCTAACTTCATCCACTTGAGATTTCAGTGTCTCAACTACTGTCTGGATCTCTGTGACCTTAACATCTAGGTCATGGAACTTTGTCTCAACAATCCTCTCAAGGCTCTTCTGATTTGCAGTCATCTCAGCTAAACTTTTCTCAATTCTCAGAGTGGCTTGTAGAAGATGTTGTATCTAATCCTTGGTTGTCAGCATTGGGGCAGGAGGAACACTAGGCCTAGAAGATCTTGCAGCTTCTGCACTAGCATGTGCTTCAGTTGAGGTAGGATGTGATGCATCCATAGTGACTGTGTTGTCCTCAAATTCTGGGCGAAGTGGTAAATGTTCACGGTCTAGCTGAAAAGACTTGTTTGCACCCTTGGAGTTGATGAGCATCTGGATATGAGGGGCAAATTCACAAGACCTTTTCTGATCAGCAGCTGTCCTCTTGATAGTTTCAACTATGAGATCCATCACTTTAATCCTCTCATGTTGGTCTATGTGATGCAGCATGTTGATGGAGTGTCCTCTGATCATCCTATCATCTCCTGATTTGGGCATCAAGGTATGCCTCATGATTGTGTTGGATGTAGCAAGCCCTGCAAACAGATAGTATACTGAACCAAGCTTGTGGTTCTCCTTCACCTTCTCTGGAATCTCTATGTACAGGTTTGCCATGGAATTATGTCCCATCTTGTACTTAGCATACACATCAATGTCATTTTCTTCAGCTTCTGGCACACCAAGCAATGTGGCCCATTCTAGTACACTGGACTGATATCTGACACCCTCTGTCATCGAGATAATCCTCCCATTGGGATAGAAATCAGCTGTAGAGTAAAACTGCATGATCATCTCATCATTCCAGCTAGTCAAGTTCTTTCCAATGAACTCATCAAGATCAATAGATCTGAAGTCCTCATGAACATGGGGGAAGTGATCTTCATTTGCATCAATATACTTCCAGTCCACCCATTTCATATCACTGACAATTGGCTTCTTGTCAAGCAACACTGTTTCATAGAAATCTTGTTGCTCCTTGGTGTGGAATCTGTAGTCAACTGCAGTTCTCCTCCTGACTGAATAGGGGTCTGATTCCCTCCATTTCCTGAGACCAGCATCTTTTCTCTTCCTCATATTCTCAGCTACTGGGTGATCATCATTGTGTTCTGGCAACTTGGGCCTTAGCTTCATGAGCACTTGGGCTTCTTCCTCTTCCTCTTCTTCTCTCTCAGGCACTGGGGCCTTGTTCTTCTCACTGGCTGGGACATCTTTGGTAGTCCTCTTTGGCTTTGCTGCTGCAGGCTTGGCCTTGGAAGGAGTAGCTGTCTTGATGGCATCTCCCATGAGCTTCTGCTGCTTGGGAAGAGGTGGATTTGCAGCTTCCTCTTCCTCATCTGCAGCATCATCCCTTCTCATGGATGTAGGCCTGAAGATCACATGAGCAGTCTGCTTTCTCTCTATCTTTTTTCCTGCTGTCTTTGGCTTTGACTGAGTAGGAGCCTGCTTTGATCCTTCTGGATTCTCTGGCAAGATGTTCCTCTTGGCAGCAGTGGATGCAGAAACCTTCCTTGTGACTCCTCTCTCTTTCCTTGTGCCATATTCCTTGGCTACAACAGCTGGTTTCTTCTTCTTTGAGGTAGCTGCCTCAGCAGCAAAATCCTCATCATCATCATCAGAATTTTTTCTTCTTCCTTGTCCTAGTGGCTGCCTTAGGCAATTCTGGAGAGCTCCTTTCTCCCTCATAGTAACTTCCCTCAGGACTTGACCCTGCACTCAGCTCAGCCTCTTGCTCTGACCTGTTCTGGCTATCACTAGCATCTGACATCTTGACACCTGTACCTGTGAAGTGGATGGGTAGAGTGGAGTAGATGAGCATCACAAAAACACAACATTTTGAAAACAATTTGAATCCAAACTTCAGTTTTAGGTTTTCACAGAAGGTATTTCGGAGTCACCGATTTGATGGTCTCGGTAGCACCGAAATCAACAACAGAGACTTGGCCACACTGTTACGGTCAAACCGATGTGTGTCCCGGTCTCTCCGAAACACTAGGGTTCTACTGAAACTATAGATTCGGTTTCACCGACTAGTGCAACTCGGTGGCACCGATGTGTACTGAGTGCAATGGCCAGAGGCCAAATCGGTGAGCCCGAGTCTTTCAATTCAGTCAATCCGAGATAAAATCTGAGCAACCCAAACCCTAAAGTTCAAAATCAATCTCTACGGAGTTTGCTGGAATAGAAATTTCAATCCGTGTGATAATTGTGGGCGCAACAGCTCTAGTGCATATAATCGGAAATTTGAAGCACTAGAGGATCAAATCTCACCCTAACTTGGTGGAGATCCTCTACGGCGGCAACGGCGGTGATGAATGCCGTTGACGACGACGAAATCCGGCGGCGAGGGCACGCTGGAGACAAAGGCGACGATCCGTGGACCAGGGCGACGGCAGCAGTGGGGCGCGAGTTCGAAGGGTTTTGAGAAATTTCAATCGAATGAACCCGCTGGATATATATACCCACTGGCTGTCGGTGGCTCCGATTGAAGCGAATCGGTGGCACCGAGACGATCAACTGCTTGCAGTTTGGCATATCGGTGGCTCCAAGACGATTCATGTCGGTTGCACCGAGATTAAAAATCTGATCAGTCTAAATGGTTTCGGTGAGACCGGATGAGAATGGGTTGGTCTAACCGAAAGACATCTAGAAGGTTTTGGAGTTCAGCCCTAAGTGGATCGGTGGCTCCGAGTGCTCCGCACCCGGAGGGTCCGATAGAGACTTGTTCAAGTTTTTGTGATATAGCAAGAATAGAATTTGAGACAAGAAAGAATAGATAGCTAGAGAAGGTGCTTAGGCATTCTTGTACATCCACTTGGCCAGAAAAACCAAGACAATCAAAACAACAAATGGATGTCCTCGAATGAAAAAAAGTGCATTGCAACATGCTCACACAATAAGATAGCAATTGAAATATGTGTCAAACATGCACAACCAATTCTAGCAACTATCAAACAATGGGCGATGACATAGTAATCTATATATGAGTATATTGACTTAGGAGCCAAATGAGAACATTTGATCATAGCTCATACTCATCGTTTAAGCACAAGTGGGGTTACCTTTTTTACATAAAGCATTAATGTGTTCACACCATTAGAGTTGCTTTAGCTCAAGTCTTAGAGCAAAGCTCCCCTAGATGTGATATCCCCCCAAGGAGGGATGAACTAACGTTGGGTTTTGTCGATGATGAATTCATGTAGATGTTGAAGATGTGGATGCTCAATGTTGATGTAGACCATCAAGAGTTGGGAGCAATCCTTAGAGTTTTGCACTTTCACAATACCTACATGGGTTAGTCCCACACAAGGAACATACAAAGATATCCATAGACATAGAGTGAAATGCACATATGATGATGTCCATGAATGCATTGACTACCTTGTCCCTTGCCTTACCAACAAGAGGGTTTGTGACTCCAAGAACTAGTGCAAGATGTTGAAGTTGGTTGCACAAGTTCTTGCCATAAATGAATATGAGTGAAGTTTGTTGGCGGAGTCACCCTCAAGAACTCTCTAGTTCTTCTTCTTTGGGGCCCACATCAACTTGATGGGAATCCTTGGAGTTGTGGTAACACTTGATGAAGTAGAACTTGATGAAGTCTTGGGAACCCATTTGACAAAGGCTTGAGGTGCTTCTTCAAATGAGCCAATCTCCTCTTGAAGCTTTGCTACTTGTAGTCTGCGTTGGTATTTCCCCGAAGAGGAGATGATGATGCAGTACAGTAGAGATACGTATTTCCATCAGTTAAGAACCAAGGTTATCAATCAAGTAGGAGAACCAAGCAAGATCCAGTGAACATCACCTACACACAGAAAAGAAACACTTGCACCCAACGCGAATAAGAGGGTTGTCAATCCTCTTAGCGGTTATTTGCAAGGATGAAGTTTGATAGAGATAAATAGATAAACTAAAATACTAATAAAAATAAAAGTAAATAAATTGCAGCAAGGTATTTTTAGGTTTTTTTATATAATAAAGATTGACCCAGGGGCCATAGTTTTCACTAGAGGCTTCTCTCTCGAGCACAGAAACATACGGTAGGTAAACAAATTACTGTTTCGCAATTGATGGAAAAGCAAATAATTATGATGGATTCATGGCAATGATCATGTATATAGGCATCACGTCCGAGACAAGTAGACCGACTCCTGCCTGCATCTACTACTATTACTCCACTCATCGACCGCTATCCAGCATGCATCTAGAGTATTAAGTTAATAAAAACAGAGTAACGCCTTAAGCAAGATGACATGATGTAGAGAAGCAAATTCAAGCAATATGAATAAACCCCATCTTTTAATCCTTAATGGCAACAATATAAATACATGTCATGTCCGCTTCTGTCACTAGGATTGAGCACCGCAAGATTGAACCCATCACAAAGCACCTCTCCCATTGCAAGATAAATCAATCTAGAAGGCCAAACCAAATCCATAGATCGGAGAGGAATACAAAGCTATATTTAATAATGCATAAAAGAGTTCAGAGAAGACTCAAATATTTCTCATGAATAATCTGATCATAAACTCACAATTCATCGGAACCCAACAAACACACCGCAAAAGAAGATTACATCGGAGAGAACTCCAAGAACATCAAGGAGAACATGGTATTGAAGATCAAAGAGAGAGAAGAAGCCATCTAGCAACTAGCTATGGACCCGTAGGTCTGTGGTAAACTACTCACACATCATCGGAAGGGCAGCAAGGTTGATGTAGAAGCCCTCCGTGATCGATTCCCCCTGCGGCAAAGTACCGGAGAAGGCCTCCAGATGGGATCACGGAAGAACAGAGGCTTGCGGCGGCAGAAAGGTTTTCTCTTCTGGATCTCTGTTGGTTTCCCAATATTTGAGAATTTATAGAAGTGGAATTAGGTCAAACGGAGTCACGTGGGCCCCACAAGGCAACACAACGCGCCCCCTGGGCCGCGCCCTGTTGCCTTGTGAAGCCTTCGTGAGGCTTCTGGCCTCCTCCCGAAGCTTCCAAGGTCTCTTTTGTCTAGAAAAAAATCTCGAAAAAGTTTCATGGCATTTGGACTTCGTTTGTACTGATTCTCTGAAAAGCCAAAAACAAGCAGAAAACAGCAACCGGCACTGGGCACTAGGTTAATAGGTTAGTCCCAAAAAATGATATATAATTGCATATAAAAACATCCAAGATTTATACTATAAAAGCATGGAACAATAAAAAATTATAGATACGTTGGAGACGTATCAAGCATCCCCAAGCTTAATTCCTGCTCGTCCTCGAGTAGGTAAATGATAAAAACATAATTTTTGATGTGGAATGCTACCTATCATGTTTCAGCATGTAATCTTTATCTTATGGTATGAATAATAAGATCCAAATGATTCAAAGCAATAGTCTATAATTTGATATAAAGACATCAATACTCAGGCATACTAATAAACAATCATGCCTTTCAAAATAAAAATGCTATAGAACGTTATCCCTACAAAATCATATAATCCTGTCATGCTCCATCTTCTTCACACAAAGTATTTATCATGCACTACCCCGATGACAAGCCGAGCAATTGGTTCATACTTTTTAATGCGCTTCAGCTTTTTCAACTCCCACTCAATACATGAGCGCAAGCCATGGATATAGCACTATGGGTGGAATAGAGTGTGGTGGTAGGGATAAATAAGAGAAGTCAAAAATAAGAAGATAGTCTCACATCAACGAGGCTAATCAACGGGCTATGGAGATGCCCATCAATTGATGTCAATGCGAGGAGTAGGGATTGCCATGCAACGGATGCACTAAGAGCTATAAGTGTATGAAAGCTCAACATGAAAACTAAGTGGGTGTGCATCCAACTTGCTTGCTCATGAAGACCTCGGGCATTTGAGGAAGCCCGTCATTGGAATATACAAGCCAAGTTCTATAATGAAAAATTCCCACTAGTATATGAAAGTGACAAAATAGGAGACTCTCTATATGAAAAACATGGTGCTACTCTGAAGCACAAGTGTGGAAAAGGATAGTAACATTGCCCCTTCTCTCTTTTTATCTCATTTTTTTCATGGCTCTTTTTCGCCTCTTTTTTTCTTTTTCTTTTTAGAAGGGTCTCATGGACCTCATCCCCACTTTTTCGAGGACTCATTAGTCTCCATCATTATTTCCTCACTGGGACAATGCTCTAATAATGATGATCATCACACTTCTATTTACTTACAACTCAATACTAGAACAAAAATATGACTCTATATGAATGCCTCTGGCAGTGTACCAGGATGTACAATGATGCTAGCATAACATGTATAAAAATGATGAATGGTGGCTGAGGCATAAATACGATGTCAGCTATATGATCATGCAAAGCAATATGACAATGATGATGTATGTCATAAAAATGGAACGGTGGAAGTTGCATGGCAATATATCTCGGAATGGCTATGGAAATGCCATGATAGGTAGGTATGGTGGCTGTTTTGAGAAAGATATACAGAGGCTTATGTGTGATAGAGCGTATCATATCACGGGGTTTGGATGTACCGGCAAAGTTTGCACCAACTCTCGATGTGAGAAAGGGCAATGCACGGTACCGAAGAGGCTAGCAAATTGCGGAAAGGTGAGAGTGCGTATAATCCATGGACTCACATTAGTCATAAAGAACTCACATACTTATTGCGAAAATTTATTAGCCCTCGAAGCAAAGTACTACTACGCATGCCCCTAGAGGGATAGATTGGTAGGACAATGTCCATCGCTCGTCCCGGACCGCCACTCATAAGGTACACAATCAATAATAAATCATGCTCCAACTTCTTAGCATAACGACAGATCATACATGCATGCTTCGGGAATCACAAACCTTAACACAATTATTCTTACTAAACCACAATCATCCACTAGTACCTCCCCCATATTACCATCTTAATATCGCAAAACTATTGCAAGGAATCAAATTTATCATATTCAGTGATCTACATGAAAGTTTTTATTATATCCCTCTTGAATACCTATCATATCAGGACCAAATTCATAACCCGTGCATATTACCATTGCTATCATGAGACTCTCGAAAATATATAAGTGAAGCATGAGAGTGCAACTATTTCTTTAAAATATAACCACCGCCGTGCTCTAAAAGATATAAGTGAAGCACTAGAGCAACTACCTTGCTCAAAAGATATAAGTGAAGCACATAGAGTATTCTAACAAATCACGAATAATGTGTGTCCCTCTCAAAAAGGTTTGTTAAGCAAAGTTTATTGTGACAAACTAAAAAGAAAACAAACTATATCACAAGACGCTCCAAGTAAAACACATATCATGTGATGAATAAAAATATAGCTCCAAGTGAGTTACCGATAGATTGTAGACGAAAGAGGGGATGCCTTCCGGGGCATCCCCAAGCTTAGACGCTTGAGTCTTCCTTGAATACTACCTTGGGCTGCCTTGGGCATCCCCAAGCTTAGGCTCTTGCCGCTCCTTATTCCTTTATCCATTGTAGTCTCACCCAAAACTTGAAAACTTCAGCACACAAAACTCAACAGAAACCTCGTGAGATCCGTTAGTATAACAAACAAATCTTAAACTTTAGGTACTGTAGTAAATTGATTCATATTTAATATTGGCATAATGCTACTGTACTCCAACTTCTCCATGACTCATACCCCCGATACGATCCATAGATTCATCAAAATAAGCAAACTATGCAACAAAAACAGAATCTGTCTAAAACAGAACAGTCTCTGAAGATCTGAATTATGGTCATACTTATGTAACTCAAAAAATTCTGAAAAATTAGGACAGCGTGGGAAATTCATATATCAATACTGTGTATAAAATTCAGAAGGTTCTGGCACTCCAGCGAAAATTAGAAATTCTAGCACTGGACGCAAAAGTTTCTGTTTTCCAACAGCATCTATCATACTATCTTCCAAATCATCCCAAAGGCATTACTTGGCACAAACACTAATTTAAACATAAAAATACAATCATAACAGAATATATAATTGTGCAAACACTCAAAAATAGAATAAAAATTTATTGGGTTGTCTCCCAACAAGCTCTTTCTTTATAGCCATTAAGATAGGCTTGAGATTTCAATGATGCTCTCATGAAAGATAATAATTGAAGCACAAAAAGAGCATCATAGAACATGTGACAAACACATTTAAGTCTAACATACTTTCTATGCATAGGCATTTTGTAAGCAAACAAATTATCAAGACAAGCAATATCTAGCATTTGCAAATCGGAAGAATGAAGTACTAACATAACGAGAGGCAATTTAGTAACATGAAGATTTCTACAACCATATTTTCCTCTCTCATAATAATTACATGTAGGATCATAATCAAATTCAACAATATAGCTATCATATATAATATTCTCTTCATGATCCACATGCATAAAAGTTTTATAATCTTCCAAACTAGTGGGATTAACATCAACTAAAGTCATGACCTCTCCAAACCCACTTTTATCAAAAATTTCATAAGATTGAACACTCTCCAAATTTGTGGGATTATTTTTACCTAAAGTTGACACTCTTCCAAACCCACTTTCAATATTATTGCAATAATCATTATCAATATCATATTCATCATGAGGCTTAAATAAATTTTCAAGATCATAAGAAGCATCACCCCAATCAAGATCATTACAATAAGCAGTGGACATAACAAAATTATCATCCCCAAGCTTGTGGTTTTTCATATAATTAGCACAATTGACATTAATAGAATTTATAATAACATCATTTCAATCATGCTTTTCATTCAAGGAGCTATCATGAATCACTTTATAAACTTCTTCTTTTAGCACTTCATCACAATTTTCAGATTCATGATTTTCAAGCAAAACTTCATAGAGATAATCAAGTGCACTCAACTCACTAGCAATTTGTTCATCATAATTGGATCTTTTGAAAAGATTAGATAGTGGATGAGGATCCATATCAATAGATTTTTAGCAAGCGAAGATGCAAGCACATAGAAGGCACATGGCAACACAAGCAAAGATAGCACACAAAATATTTTTGTATATACTTTTGTGAAATTGTTTTAGAAGTGGGGGAGATGAAAGCAAGAGGCAAATGCAAATAAAAGGGAAATTAAAATAAATGCAAGTGATTGATAGTTTGTGCGAAGGTACTTGATAGATTTTGATGATGTGTCCTCGGCAACGACGCCAGAAATTCTTCCTGCTACTTGTAGTCTGCGTTGGTATTTCCCCGAAGAGGAGAGGATGATGCAGTACAGTAGAGATAAGTATTTTCCTTAGTTAAGAACCAAGGTTATCAATCCAGTAGGTGAACCAAGCAAGATCCAGTGAACAGCACCTACACACAGAAAAGAAACACTTGCACCCAACGCGAATAAGAGGGTTGTCAATCCTCTTAGCGGTTACTTGCAAGGATTAAGTTTGATAGAGATAAATAGATAAAATAAAATACTAATAAAAATAAAAGTAAATAAATTGCATCAAGGTATTTTTAGGTTTTTTATATGATAAAGATAGACCCGGGGGGGCATAGTTTTCACTAGAGGCTTCTCTCTCGAGCACAGAAACATACAGTAGGTAAACAAATTACTGTTGGGCAATTGATAGAAAAGCAAATAATTATGATGGATTCATGGCAATGATCATGTATATAGGCATCACGTCCGAGACAAGTAGACCGACTCCTGCCTGCATCTACTACTATTACTCCACTCATCCACCGCTATCCAACATGCATCTAGAGTATTAAGTTAATAAAAACAGAGTAACGCCTTAAGCAAGATGGCATGATGTAGAGAAGCAAATTCAAGCAATATGAATAAACCCCATCTTTTTATCCTTAATGGCAACAATACAAATACGTGTCATGTCCCCTTCTGTCACTAGGATTGAGCACCGCAAGATTGAACCCATCACAAAGCACCTCTCCCATTGCACGATAAATCAATCTAGTAGGCCAAACCAAATCGATAGATCGGAGAGAAATACAAAGCTATATTTAATCATGCATAAAAGAGTTCAGAGAAGACTCAAATATTTCTCATGAATAATCTGATCATAAACTCACAATTCATCGGATCCCAACAAACACACCGTAAAAGAAGATTACATCAGATAGAACTCCAAGAACATCAAGGAGAACATGGTATTGAAGATCAAAGAGAGAGAAGAAACCATCTAGCTACTAGTTGTGGACCCGTAGGTCTGTGGTAAACCACTCACACATCATCGGAAGGGCAGCAAGGTTGATGTAGAAGCCCTCCGTGATTGATTCCCCCTCCGGTAGAGTACCGAAGAAGGCCTCCATATGGGATCGCGGAAAAACAAAGGCTTGCGGCGGCAGAAAGGTTTTCTCTTCTGGCTCTCTGTTGGTTTCCCAATATTTGAGAATTTATAGAAGTGGAATTAGCTCAAACGGAGTCACGTGGGCCCCACAAGGCAACACGGCGCCCTCCCCCCATGGGCCGCGCCCTGTTGCCTTGTGAAGCCTTCGTGAGGCTTCTGGTCTCCTCCCGAAGCTTCCAAGGTCTCTTTTGTCTAGAAAAAAAATCTCCAAAAAGTTTCGTGGCATTTGGACTTCGTTTGGTACTGATTCTCTGAAAAGCCAAAAACAAGCAGAAAACAGCAACCGGCACTGGGCACTAGGTTAATAGGTTAGTCCCAAAAAATGATATATAATTGCATATAAAAACATCCAAGATTGATACTATAATAGCATGGAACAATAAAAAATTATAGATACGTTGGAGACGTATCAAGCTTGTCCTTGCCTTTTAGCTTGAGGTCTTGTGGTGGAAGATCTTCTTGAGCTTGTGTCCCCTTGAAGGAAGTAGGATCATACTTCTCTTGTTGAGGAACAAACTTTGTCTTGGGGTATTGATCTTCTTCCCACTCAACTCCATTGGCATTGAACTTTCGTTCAAAACCAATACCTTGGTTCTTCCGGTGCCTTCCTTGCTTGCGCATAATTTCCTCAAATTGCTTACTCCCGGCAAGGCTCTTGTAGACACCCTTTTCTATAATTCCTTTCAATAAATTGTTTTCTTGCTCAAGTGTAACTTGGCTAAGAGAATCATTAGTGGAATCAATAGAACTACTAGAAGTAACAACATTGGATTTAGCATTGTTATTGTTACTACTAGAGGTAGAACCCTTTTTACCCTTGTTACTAGTTTGCTTAGATTTAACTTGTGGCATAAAGGTAGACAAGAGTAAACATTTGGCAAGATATGAAGAACTCTTCTTTCGAAGATCATCATTGATAGCTTTAAGAAACTCATGCTCTTGCTCTAAATTTAGCTTCTCAAAGCATAGCTTCTCATGAGATTTTAAAAGCTCTCTATGGTCCTCTTGAGTTGTTTCATGAGATAACTTCAGAGCATTTAGTTCTTTAGTTAGACGCTTAATCTCCTTCATAGCATTGTCATTCGTTTCCTCTTGACTATGATTACTAGCATTTTCGTTGTAGCTCACATCACTACTCTTATCAACAAGTAAATCATCATCACCAAGCAAATCATCGTCATCACTATTGAAGTCAAAGTATTCGGGGTGTGATACCTTGGGGCCATTTGCCATGAAGCATCTTCCAATTCCTTCATTTGGTGAGTCAAATAGATCATAGGAGTTAGATGACACAAGAGAAAGTCCGGCAACACCTTCATCTTGACTATAGTCGGAGTTGGAGTGATAGCTTCTCTCGGAGTGGTTGTCGGAGTCGGAGCCGGAAATCCATTCACCAACATGAGCTTGATGTCTTCTTCTAGTGTAGCTCTTGGATGACTTGTGTTAGGGCATTTCCCGCCTTAGGGTTTTGGTGATGATGACAATGCACTTGTGGACTAATCGTGTGCCCTAGTTTATTCAGGTACACCTTAATTGGCGCAAGACGGTTAGGCATTCCCTCTGGACGGAAAAGATCGAAGACGGAGTTTCCGACGCTTTTATTTCTTTGGTCGTAGGAAATCCGTACTATTAAGAGGGAATCCACATCGGAAGGTACTGGGTGAATCAATGCACGTACACATTCTATTGCACCCACGATATATCCTTCCGTTCGAGGAGAGAGGTCCTCAAAGTCTTTCTGTGGCAGTGGTTTTAGTACCCAGCGGTTGTACCGCCTGTGTAAGTGGTTGTACCGCCCGACCGGTTGTTCCGGCCCTACACCGCTCCACTACCGGAATGCCTTCTGTAGTGGAGCTGTTGTTGGGCGGTGGTGGCCCGGTAGTTCCCAAACGGCTTCGGCGAACCGGTACTACCGGTGCCTGGAGCGGTTGTACTGCTCCAGACTTAGCCACCACATGGACACTGGTCTAGCAGTTGAACCGGCACAACCACCGCCCGACTACCGCTATGGGGTGACTCCCCTTCTGTAATGAGGCGGTTGTTGGGCGGTGGTGGAGCGGTAGTTCCTGGTTGGCTCCGGCCGACCGGTACTACCGGTTGCTCCACCGGTTATACCGCTAGGGCATTTCTACAGTGGGAACCCGTGAATACCGGTTTTACCGGTGCTCCAAGCGGTTGTACCGCTGCAGTGTAATTTCTGCTGTAACGGTTGGATTTTGGGGGCACTATATAAGTAGGTGGTTCCCCCACCTACCTTTCACCTCTTGCCTCTCTCTCTCCTCCACTGTTGCCCCTCAAGCTTTCTTGCCCGATCTCTCTCTCTAGCCACTCAAACTTGTTGATTTGCTAGGGATTGAAGGAGGAGACCTAGATCTACACTTCCACCAAAGGAAATTTGATTCCCCCATACTCTCTTGTGTGGATTTTGTTACTCTTGGGTGTTTGGGCACCCTAGACAGAAGAGGTCACCTCGGAGCCACATTCCATTGGGGTGAAGCTCCGTGGTGGTGTTGGGAGCCTCCAATTCAGTTGTGGAGAGAGCCTCAACCTTGTTTGTAAAGGTCCGGTTGCCGCCTTCAAGGGCACCACTAGTGGAATCATGGCACCTTGCATTGTGCGAGGGCGTGAGGAGAATACGGTGGCCTTAGTGGCTTCTTGGGGAGCATTATGCCTCCACACCGCTCCAACGGAGATGTACTTCCCCCTAAAGGGAAGGAACTTCGGTAACACATCCTCGTCTTCACCGGCTCCACTTGTGGTTATTTCTTACCTTTACTTTGTGCATGCTATTGTTGTGTTGTATCCCTTGCTTGCTTGTGTTATCATTGTTATTAGCATCATATAGGTTGCTCACCTAGTTACACATCTAGACAACCTATTTTGTTGCTAACCCTAATTTGTTAAGAAAAGCTAAAAATTGGTAGTTGCCTATTCAGCCCCCCCCTCTAGTCAACCATATCGATACTTTCAATTGGTATCAGAGCCTCGTCTCTTTATTAAGGGTTTCAACACCCGAAGAGTATGGTTGACGACGGGGATCGGGTTGAGGAAGTGCCCGAGGCCATGGAGTTGAACTCGGTCTCCCGAGACGACTTAAATGAAGCTATGGCTTCACTTAAGACGTCTATGACGGCCGAGGCCAAGTCCATGCTTAAAGAACTCCTTGAGGGGTTGAAGTCCACTCCCGATCCGTTGCTTGTGGTTAATCCCACCGCATCGGAGTCGGAGGCCAATTCCGGCAAGGAAGCGGCTAAAGACACTCAAACATCTTCCCCTCATGGTAAGAATGGGACGGGAACCTATGCCTCGGTTCCCCCTCCCCCGGTCTATGGA
The DNA here is from genome assembly GCA_039707655.1 of Elymus sibiricus. NCBI lineage: Eukaryota > Viridiplantae > Streptophyta > Magnoliopsida > Poales > Poaceae > Elymus > Elymus sibiricus. The sequence goes on along the minus strand of CM077672.1, from coordinate 90,116,522 downwards.
GGACCGGTCCCTACACCGCATATTAACCATCTTGGTCCTCCTCCTAAGCTTGTGAAGGGTGATTTTGCTAATTGGGTTTTTCCTATCAAGTCTCATTTTAATCACAGCTCAACAAATCTTTGGAGAATCATCGAGCAAGGCTTCTACCCACACGACCCAAGCAACCTCACTCCAAGAGAAGAGGCGGACAATCAATACAATCACTCCGCATTGTTCATCCTCCAATCCGCGGTGCCACCCGAAGATCTAGCTCACTTGCGCCCCTTCTCCCGTGCAAAAGATTGTTGGGAACACATTATATCCTTGTACAAGGGGAGCTCAAGCATTCAACAATCCAACTTTGAAGTGGTGCTTGATGAGGCCGATGAGTTTGTGATGAATGAAGATGAAGATCCTCGGGATCTCTACCGAAGATTGACAACTCTTGCGGTCGCTCTTCAAGATCATGGGAGCAAGGATACGGATGATAATTGGATCAAGCGCAAGTTTCTCAAGGCCATCATGCCATTCAACAAGGCAATGTCCTCCGTGATCCGTCAAAGACCGGACTTCCACACATTGTCTTCAACTGAAGTGTTGGATGAGTTTATTGCCATGAACATCATGAACAAGACCGCCGACAATGCTCTAGCTCGTGTTCGGTCAAAGAAAGGCTCACCCAACCTTGCTTTGAAGGCCAAGGGTATTCCGGAAGAACAAGAAGAGGAAGAAGAAGAATGTTGCCCCGAAGACACCAAATATGCTTACCACGAGCACATGGCTCTTGCGTCAAGGCAATTTTGGGGCAACAAGAGAAACTCAAGGCCCAACTCCTCCAAGAACAACTCAAAGGGCAAGCAACGAGTAAGGACTTGCTACAATTGTGGCAATGTGAGTTACTTTGTGGTGGATTGTCCGTATGAGAAGAGGGAGGACAATGGTGGCAAGCTCATCCACAAAGACAAGGCCAAGTCCTTCCCCAACAAGAACAATTTCAACAAGAAGGTGCCTCCAAAGGGCTTGATGGTGCAAGAAGAGTACAACTCCAATGATGATGATGATACAAGTGATGAAGTGTTAGCAACGGCCACCGTGGCCATTGCCACCTCTTCTCCAACCTCGGTGTCCCTCTTCAATGCACCCAATGAGAACATCATCGCCAAGTGCCTCATGGCCAAAGGTATCAACAAGGTAACCTCCAACATCAAAACCACTACCACTACTACTCCTTCATTGTTGGATTGTGTGGATGATAGTGAGATGGTAAAGGTTGATGAGAACGAGTCGCTCTCTTGGAACAACTTGGTGAGGCCAATGATATCATTGAGTCTCACGAAGAGACTATCACTAACTTGCAAGGCCATAGTCGTGATTATGCCGATGAGATTGCGGATCTTTCCATTGCTCTTGAGGAAGAGCGAGGTCTTCGTTTGGCTCTTGAGGAGTCACACAAAGTTGACCTTGCTCAACTAAAGAAAGATCTTGAACATGCTCAAGTTCTTACTCGTGTGCTCAAATCCGACAAGGTTGACCTTGGAGTTGGCCATGCTAGACTCAAGGAGGAGTTTGAGCTACTTGACAAAGCCCACAAGGTTTTGAAGAGTGCTCATGGCTCTCTCAAAGAGTCTCATGATCAACTCCAAGTGAAGCTAACAACGGAAATAGCCACGTGTCCTCCGTTTGTGTTAATTGATAATGCCATTGCTACTAACCCTTGTTGTGAGCATGAGCATCTTGTGGAGGAGAATGCCAAGTTGAAAGAGCAAATCGAGAAAGGCCTTGTGACTTGCATACAAGGCGAGAAGAACCTCAACGAACTTTTGAGCAATCAAAAGGAAGTTGTGGCAAAGGAGGGACTTGGGTTTGTGCCCAAGTCAAAGAAGAAGAAGAACAACAAGACCAAGAAACCTCTCCCTCTCAAAGAGGTATTTGTCAATAAGGGAGAGGGTGCTCATAAGGAGAAGAAGAACAAGGTGGTGGGTGGAAATGTCAAGAACGACAAACTTACTCCATCAAACAAAGCCGGCGACTTTAACCCTTCTTATGTTTTATGCCGTGCTAGTGATGGGCATGTTTATGCCAAATTCGTTGGTTCTTATTATGAGTACATTGAATGGTCTATTTGGGTTCCTAAGACCCTTGTTACTAACATCAAAGGACCCATTCAAAAATGAGTACCTAAAACCAAGCATTGATCTCTTGTAGGAGTTTGCTTCCGGTGGAGGATCAATGTTGCTTGATAGTGGAGCAACAAATCATATGACCGGGAGCAAGCATTTGGTGGTGGATATGCAACCAAGCTCATCTATGCCCACCCATGTTCAATTCGGTGATGCCTCAACATCTAAGGTATTGGGTCTTGGCAAGGTTGTGATTTCTCATGATTTATCAATCAAGAAAGTCATGCTTGTTGAGACCCTTGCATACAATTTACTTTCCATTCGTCAACTTGCACTTATGGGCTTTGCCACATTCTTTGACCTTGATACCGTGGACCTTTTGTGGAGCAAGACTCTTAAAGTAGCTTTTGTTGGGCATGTCGAGAACGGTCTCTATGTGGTTAACTTCTCGGAGCGACCCACTAAGACCGCGACTTGCCTAATGGCTAAAGTTGATGTGGGATGGCTTTGGCATCGCCGACTAGCCCATGTCAATATGAGATCTTTGCAAAGTCTCCTCAAAGGGGATCACGTTCGTGGACTAACAAATGTGAGTTTTGCCAAAGATCGTGCTTGAAGTGCTTGTATCGAAGGAAAGCTACATGAGACGGCTCACCGACCCACGACTCTCATCTACTCGAAGAGGCCCTTGGAGCTCCTTCACATGGATCTCTTTGGACCTCCATCCTTTGATAGTATTGGGGGAGAAAGTATTGCTTGGTGATTGTGGATGACTATTCAAGATACACTTGGGTATATTTCTTCAAGAGGAAGAGCGAGACCCAACAAATCGTCATCGACTTTGCCAATGAAGCTCAATGTCAACATGAGGCAAAGATTTTGATGATTAGAAGTGACAACGGTACCGAGTTCAAGAACTACACCTTGGATGAGTTTCTTAGTGATGAGGGGATCAAGCATCAATATGTCGCACCATATACCCCTCAACAAAACGGTGTAGCGGAGAGGAAGAACCAGACGTTGATGGACGCGGCAAGGACCATGATGGCGGAATTCAAGTCTCCGTGTAACTTTTGGGCCGAAGCCATCAACACCGCATGTCATGCATCCAATCGGCTCTACCTCCGCAAAGGCTTGAACAAGACTCCTTATGAGATACTTACCGGTAACAAGCCCAACCTCAAGTACTTCCGGGTGTTCGGGTGTAAGTGTTTCATTCTCAAGAAAGGTACACGTTTGTCTAAATTTGAATCTAGAGCTCAAGAGGGCATATTTGTTGGTTATGCTACAAACTCTCATGCTTACCGTGTCCTCAACAAGTCCAACGGACTCATTGAGGAGACGTGTAACGTAGAGTTTGATGAAAATAATGGCTCCCAAGTGGAGCAAAGTGGTCTTTGTTATGTAGGTGATGAAATTCCTCCCCAAACCATAAGAAGAATGGGGATTGGTCAAATACTCCCCATTGAGGAACCCCTTGTGGCCGAAGGAGAAGTACAATGCTTTACGCAAGTGGAGCCATCACCAACCATTGACCCACACACTTCCGAAGAACAAACCGAAGGCCCTCAACCAAGTGATCAAGATCAAGGGCAAGATCAACCTCAAGATGATGTTGATTCACCAAATGATGCCCAAGATCAAGATCACGACACCGAGCAAGCTCAAGACGATGCTCAAGATGCTCAAGATGATCCTCCTCAAGTGACCTCGGAGGAACTATTGGAGCGTCGTGCTGCCAAGATTGCCTCCAAACTCAAGCATCAAGAACATGTCTTGGAGAATGTTTATGGAAGCTTAAAGAGGGGGGTAACCACTCGTAGTCAATTAACAAACTTTTGTGAGCATCACGCGTTTGTTTCTTGTGTTGAACCCCAAAAGGTACATGAAGACCTCGAGGACACGGATTGGCTTGAAGCCATGCATGATGAACTCAACAACTTCGAGCGCAACAAGGTGTGGACATTGGTGCCAAGGCCGACGGAGAATCATAATGTCATTGGAACCAAATGGATCTTCAAGAACAAGCAAGATACGAATGGTGTTGTCACTCGAAACAAGGCAAGATTGGTGGCACAAGGCTACTCCCAAGTCGAGGGTATCGACTATGGTGAAACCTTTGCTCCCGTTGCTCGTCTTGAATCTATTCGTATGTTGCTTGCATATGCATCTCATCATGATTTTAAGTTGCAACAAATGGATGTAAAGAGTGCATTTCTTAATGGTTCTCTAAATGAGTTGGTGTATGTCAAACAACCCTCAGGGTTCGAGGATCCCAAGTTCCCCAATCATGTATACAATCTCGATAAGGCACTCTATGGCCTCAAACAAGCCCCACGTGCGTGGTATGAGCACCTTACCGAGTTGTTGCAAGATCGTGGGTTTGAAATTGGGGTAATCGATCCCACTCTTTTTACTAAGAGGGTTAAAGGGGATTTGTTCATATGCCAACTATATGTTGATGATATTATCTTTGGTTCTCCTAACAAAGCTTTCAATGTTGAGTTTGCTGCACTCATGACCGAGAAGTTTGAGATGTCCATGATGGGTGAGTTGAAGTTCTTTCTTGGGTTCGAAGTCAAACAAAGAAGAGAAGGAACCTTCATCAACCAAGCCAAATATACCCAAGACATGCTCAAGAGATTCAAGCTAGAAGATGTCAAACCGGCCAAGACTCCAATGCCTACCAAGTGCCAACTCGACATTGATCCAAATGGTAAAGTGGTGGATCAAAAGGTATATCGTTCTATGATTGGATCCTTGCTTTACCTTTGTGCATCTAGGCCGGATATCATGTTGAGTGTGGGAATGTGTGCACGGTTTCAAGCCGCGCCTAAGGAAAGCCACCTTGTGGCGGTCAAGCGAATCTTTCGATATTTGGATCATACCCCAAACTTTGGCTTATGGTACCCCAAAGGAGCAAGCTTTGATCTCATGGGATATTCGGACTCGGATTGGGCGGGAGACCGTGTGGATAGGAAGTCAACCTCCGGAGGGTTCCAATTCCTTGGTCGCTCTTTGGTGAGTTGGTCTTCGAAGAAGCAAAATTGTGTGTCTCTCTCCACCACCGAGGCCGAGTATGTAGCCGCCGCAAGTTGTTGTGCACAATTTCTATGGATGAGGCAAACTTTAAAGGATTACGGTGTCACTTGTGACAAAGTGCCTCTTTTCTGTGACAATGAAAGTGCAATCAAGATCTCCTACAATCCGGTGCAACATAGCAAGACGAAGCACATTGAGATTCGTCATCATTTCATCCGGGATCACGTCAAGCGTGGAGAGATTGATATTATTCATGTTGGAACTCAAGAGCAACTAGCGGATATTTTCACGAAGCCATTAGATGAAGCAAGATTTCACGAGTTAAGGCATGAGCTAAATATCATTGATTCGAGCAACGTGTCTTGAAACCCGTCACACCCCACCGCATTCATCATGATTATCTTGTTCTAGATGTAGGCATGGATTTAGGGGGAGTGTTGTTCTCTCAATGAACTCTCCCTCCCCCTATTATGCCAAAATTAACCCAATCTTTCACATTAGCCATTTTTATGGTACTAGTGCTTCAAAGATGAGTTTTGGTCATGGGCCAAAGGTTAAAATCTTCGCGGTGCCATACCAATTGACTCAAACATAGGTGGCTTCGGCCACCGCCCCTCCTTTCGTTGTGGAGGTTTGGTTCTCCTTTTGGATCTTATTTGCCTTGTTAGTTTCTTTTTAGGTCCGAGGTGTTTGTGTCCTTCAAGTGTTGGCTTTTATTGTTTGCTTCTTGCACTCTTGGAGTTTACATCACCATATGTCAGTGCCAAATTTCCATCCCAAGCCTTCTCGTCCCATAAAACGTTCTACTCCAAATGTACACAAGTTGATATCTTGGCATGGGTGGCAGTAACCGGGCGGTACAACCGGTGGTCAGGGCGGTTCTACCGCTCTGCCATTTGGCTGTACCGTCCTGGCGGTTCTACCGCTTGGATCTTGATCTGAGCTTCCGGCCAGTACTACCGGGTGGTTACGAGCGGTACTACCGCTGCCTGTCAGGCGACGGAAGTACCGCCCCTAACCACTGGGTAGTACCAGGGGGCGGTACAACCGCTCTTAGGAGCGGTACAACCGCTCCGCGGTCTGCGCAGGTATATAAGGGCGCGGGCCGAAGGGGTTTCTCTTTTTCCCCTTCGTGCCCATCCTCTTCTCCTGTTCCTGCCGCCGGTTGCTGTCCCCATTGTCCCGGAGTGCCCTTCGGTGCTTCGGATCTGTCGGTTCTTCATCGGATCCGCTCCGTGGAGGCCGTCTCCTCCCCGATCTCTTCCCATGGATGCCGGTAATGCCCCCTTTTCTCTTGTCTTTGGTTTCAATCTTTGAATCCATCTATCTAGGGCATTACGTGTACTCCCGTGTTTTTGGCTAAACTATTGGGTGGAAGAGATCCTATTGTATGCCTCTATTGTTTGTAGATACTTAGAAGTAGAAATATTGCATCTAGATTCAGTTTAGATTTGTGCCTGTTCTCTGGGTGTGTGGAATCGCTGTTGGCGGTACAACCGCTCGAATTGGCGGTACAACCGCCTGAGCGGTACTACCGCTCGGATGACCGGTACAACCGGCTTTACTGAACCTCTGTGTACTATTTCTTCTTCTCTCTACTTACATGTAATATATTCCTCTGATCTTGTGTACATTCCTCTCATCTGTGTTGGGTATCTTGTGTGCTTCCCGTGTGTGTGTGCAGGTGGCTCTGGTTCTCGCTCTGCTCCTGGCCAGAAGACCCGGAAGAGAGTCCGCAGATGCAAGCGTCCTGCTGACACTGAGGAAGAGCAGGAGGTGGTGATTCCCACCAAGCCCACCCACCGTGAGAAGTCGGCCGCTGCCAAGCAACGTGTGGCTGTTCCAATGCACAGGTGGAAGCAACAGGATTGGGAGAAGTTCCGTCTGCAGAATCCATATGAGGTTCCAGTTCATCCTCGCTGGTCCACTCATCAGTTCAGGAACGAGATGCAAGTGAGGATTGTGCATGAGCTTTTTGAGCATAACAAGAACAGGTTCACCAAGCAGTGGACTGTTGACCTTGATCACTGGAGGAACAACCTGGAGTACTTTGGAGAGGCCTTAGCTCTGTGTGAGGAGTTTGACTTGGTCAAGCTCATGTCTATCAACTGTGACTTTGATGTGCAGCTTATCCATCAGTTCTATGCCACAGTTCACTTCGGCACCAATGATGCTCGTACTTTGACCTTCATGTGCCGTGATGAGCTCTTTCAGGTGCCTTGGAGAGCCTTCTGCAATGCTCTGGGCTATGATGATACCGGTCTGGAAGGAAATGGTGGCATCCGTCCTCATGACCGTGCCACTTCCATGCCCAAGGAGAATCTTGCACCCCTGTACATCCGAGGACGTGGAATCATTGGTGAGTCCAAGGATCTTCAGAAGGTTTATGACATTATGCATCGTGTGTTCCGCAATGTGCTTCTGCCCAAGGATGGGAATCAGGATGAGATATATGGCTATCTGGTGGATCTGTTGGTCGCTATGAAGACCCAGGTGGGGTCAGGTGCAACTTTTGATGTTTCCAAGTGGCTATGGGAGGAGATGTACAGCATGGTCATGCACCGTAAGGTACCCATATATGCTCCGTTTGTGATGTGCTTTCTGAACTCTGTGTGGGAAGTCCGCAGGCCAGGAGAGCCTCTTACATCTCCAGACAACCTCACTGTGCATGAGGTTAAGCAGTTGAGGAAGAAGAAACATGCTGAGCCTCGTTATCCTGCTGAAGATCCCGAGGATGTGTATGCCACCTCTAGTGATGAGGACTTTGAGCTGGAGGCTGGGGCCAAGCCCTCCTGGGTTGCTAAGCTCACAGCCAAGATGAAGAAGACCTTTTGCTTGCAGACTCATATCCAGAAGAAGCTCTATGAGGCTCATGTCAATGAGAAGAAGGCCAGACGCAGACAGATTGAGATGATGAGGCACCTCAACATGCAAGTGGACAGTGGGTCTGAGAAGAGCATCACTCCAAAAGACAAGTGGATCTTTGAGAACAGCACGTGGACTGACGATGAGGCAGCTGGCCGTCCTGCTGCCAGAGGCTGTCCTGCTACCTCTTCCTCTGCTACCGCCGCTGAGGATGATATCATGGATGAAGACCCAGAGGCATCTGATGGTGACGACGATCCAGAGGCATCTGATGGTGATGATCCAGAGGAGACCGAGGAGTCAGAGGAGGACTACTGAGCTCTGGGGCATTAGCATCGCTCTTTTCCTTTTTGGTTCTTGATGCCAAAGGGGGAGAGAGTTCTATTAGGTCTCGGGATTTGCATGGGTTTATTTGCATTTGCCTTGTGTCAGTTGAACTTATTTGCTTCGAGTTGGTTTGGTTTGTGAACTTGTCGTGTGTGGAGACTTTGTGCATGGTGTGAGACATGCGATCCCGATATATCTATCTTATGCCTTTATATCTTGTCTCGTATGTTTGTAGAGCATGCTTATTATTGTTGCCCTTATATATTGCTCTACTTCATGTTCCTGCAAATGCATGCTAGTTGTCAATTCAATTCATTTGCACTCATTGGTTGGTCTATAAAATCTAGGGGGAGCATTGATCCTAATGTGAGCATTTTGCATTCCAAAAGCAAAATTAAAATAGTGCTCACATGTAGGGGGAGCCCGTCTATATTTTCAAGATCTCCGGTGCAAATCGTGTGGTTGTCATCATCCACCAAAAAGGGGGAGATTGTTAGGGCATTTCCCGCCTTAGGGTTTTGGTGATGATGACAATGCACTTGTGGACTAATCGTGCGCCCTAGTTTATTCAGGTACACCTTAATTGGCGCAAGACGGTTAGGCATTCCCTCTAGATGGAAAAGATCGAAGACGGAGTTTCCGACGCTTTTATTTCTTTGGTCGTAGGAAATCCGTACTATTAAGAGGGAATCCACATCGGAAGGTACTGGGTGAATCAATGCACGTACACATTCTATTGCACCCACGATATATCCTTCCGTTCGAGGAGAGAGGTCCTCAAAGTCTTTCTGTGGTAGTGGTTTTAGTACCCAGCGGTTGTACCGCCTGTGTAAGCGGTTGTACCGCCCAACCGGTTGTTCCGGCCCTGCACCGCTCCACTACCGGAATGCCTTCTGTAGTGGAGCTGTTGTTGGGCGGTGGTGGCCCGGTAGTTCCCGAACGGCTTCGGCGAACCGGTACTACTGGTGCCTGGAGCGGTTGTACCGCTCCAGACTTAGCCACCACATGGACACTGGTCTAGCGGTTGAACCGGCACAACCACCGCCCGACTACCGCTATGGGGTGACTCCCCTTCTGTAATGAGGCGGTTGTTGGGCGGTGGTGGAGCGGTAGTTCCTGGTTGGCTCCGGCCGACCGGTACTACCGGTTGCTCCACCGGTTGTACAGCTAGGGCATTTCTGCAGTGGGAACCCGTGAATACCGGTTGTACCGGTGCTCCAAGCGGTTGTACCGCTGCAGTGTAATTTCTGCTGTAACGGTTGGATTTTGGGGGCACTATATAAGTAGGTGGTTCCCCCACCTACCTTTCACCTCTTGCCTCTCTCTCTCCTCCATTGTTGCCCCTCAAGCTTTCTTGCCCGATCTCTCTCTCTAGCCACTCAAACTTGTTGATTTGCTAGGGATTGAAGGAGGAGACCTAGATCTACACTTCCACCAAAGGAAATTTGATTCCCCCATACTCTCTTGTGTGGATTTTGTTACTCTTGGGTGTTTGGGCACCCTAGACGGAAGAGGTCACCTCGGAGCCACATTCCATTGTGGTGAAGCTCCGTGGTGGTGTTGGGAGCCTCCAATTCAGTTGTGGAGAGAGCCTCAACCTTGTTTGTAAAGGTCCGGTTGCCGCCTTCAAGGGCACCACTAGTGGAATCACGGCACCTTGCATTGTGCGAGGGCGTGAGGAGAATACGGTGGCCTTAGTGGCTTCTTGGGGAGCATTGTGCCTCCGCACCGCTCCAACGGAGACGTACTTCCCTCTAAAGGGAAGGAACTTCGGTAACACATCCTCGTCTTCACCGGCTCCACTTGTGGTTATTTCATACCTTTACTTTGTGCATGCTATTGTTGTGTTGTATCCCTTGCTTGCTTGTGTTATCATTGTTATTAGCATCATATAGGTTGCTCACCTAGTTGCACATCTAGACAACCTATTTTGTTGCTAACCCTAATTTGTTAAGAAAAGCTAAAAATTGGTAGTTGCCTATTCACCCCCCCCCCTCTAGTCAACCATATCGATCCTTTCAACTTGTCCTTCCTTTCCGAATCCTTGCTTCTTGGAGAAGATCTTCGTTCATAACGATCATCTCTACTCCTTCTCTCCTTGTGAGGTGATTCATCTCTTCTATGTTTTCCTCTTGGTGATTCGTCTCTTTTCTTGTGAGGTGCCGTACACTCATTGGAATAGTGTCCAGGTCTTCCACAATTATAGCAATTACGGTCACGACTTGATGATCTTTTCTCATAGTGTCTTGAGCTTGAGCTTCTTTCTTTTCCTTTGTTCTTGTAAAACTTGTTGAATCTTTTCACCATTAGGCTTATCTCTTCATTGGATACTAGCTTGTCGCTTGAAGTTGTGGGAGCATCAGTTGAGGCTTTGTAAGCACCACTTGATTTGTTGTGTAGCTCCTCTTTGTCCTTGAGTGACATCTCATGAGCAACAATCCTTCCAATGACTTCCGTGGGCTTGAGATCTTTGTAATTTGGCATCATTTGGATCAATGTGCACACGATATCATATTTTCCATCCAAATCTCTAAGGATCTTCATGATGATGAATTTGTCGGTCATCTCTTCACTTCCTAAGCCGGCAATCTCATTTGTGATGAGAGCAAGCCTAGAGTACATTTCAGCGACTCCTTCACCATCCTTCATCTTGAACTTGTCAAGTTGACTTTGAAGCACATCCAACTTGGATTCCTTGACGGACTCGGTACCCTTGTGCATATCAACCAAAGTATCCCAAATTTCCTTTGCATTCTCGAGGCGGCTGATCTTGTTGAACTTCTCTGGGCACAACCCGTGGAAGAGAATGTCACAAGCTTGAGCATTGTATTGCAACATCTTCAATTCTTCTGCGGTTGCTTCACGATCCGGTTCCTTACTATCCTCAAAGAATTCACCTTGCAAGCCAACATGACCAACATCCCAAACGGTGGGGTTATGACCAAGAATATGCATTTTCATCTTATGCTTCCAACTAGCAAAGTTTGTACCATCAAAATATGGACCTCTACGGTGATAGTTACCCTCACTAGATGCCATACTCTCCTAGGTTGTGAAACCAATGCAATGGAGACCAAAGCTCTGATACCACTTGTAGGATCGAAAGTATGTCTAGAGGGGGTTGATTAGACTACTTGACCAAATAAAATCTATCCTTTTCCCAATTTTAGTTGTGGCCAGATTTTAGCAAGTATACCAAGTCAAGTAACACCCTACACATGCAATTCTAGGAATGTAGCAGCGGAAAGTAAAACATTGCACATGTAAGTAGAGGAGGGGATTGGAGATTTCAAACGCAATGAAGACACAATGATTTTTGGCATGATTCCAATAGGTGGTGCTATCGTACGTCCACGCTGATGGAGGCTTCAACCCACGGAGGGTAACGGTTGCGCGAGTCCACAAAGGGCTCCACCCACAAAGGGTCCACGAAGAAGCAACCTTGCCTATTCCACCATGGCTTCCATCCACGAAGGACTAGCCTCACTCGGGGTAGATCTTCACAAAGTAGGTGATCACCTTGCCCTTACAAACTCCTTGGTTCAACTCCACATGATCTTGGAGGCTCCCAAGTGACACCTAACCAATCTAGGAGACACCACTCTCCAAAAGGTAAGAGATGGTGTGTTGATGATGAACTCCTTGCTCTTGTGCTTCAAATGATAGTCTCCCCAACACTCAAACAGTTCCTCACATATTTGGATTTGGTGAAAGAAAGATTTGAGTGGAAAGCAACTTGGGAAAGGCTAGAAATCAAGGTTCAAATGGTAGGATTGGAATATCTTGATCTCAACACATGAGTAGGTGGTTCTCTCTCAGAAAATGTATGGTGGAAATGTAGGCACGTTTTGATGACTCTCTTACTTGGTAAGAGGGTGGTGGATGGGGTATATATAGCCTTCACCGCAAATCCAACCGCTACAAGTCTTTGACCCAACTCGGTGACACCGATATGAAAATCTCGGTGAGACCGACTAGTGTAAAAGACATGAACGTTAGGCTTTTCGGTGGGACCGATATAACCTTCTCGGTGAGACCGAAGTGCAATGGCTAGGGCAAGACCAAGTTTCGGTGAGACCAAAAATTTCATCTCGGAAATTTTGAAGTGAGGTAACATCGTTACAGCAAGTTGGTCAAGCCTTCTCGGTAAGACCGAGAACCATTTCGGTCAGACCGATAAGTTAGGGTTTGGTATGTGGCATAGTGTATAGCTGTCTCGGTGGGTCCGGATAGGAATGGTTCGCTGGGACCGAGATCAACTTTTAGGGTTTTGGATAGGATGGAAGTGGAGAAATATTTGGGAGTTTTGGAGCAATATCATTAAGCATTTGAGTAACTGAGTCATGACCAAAACCTCATCCCCTTTTAATAGTATTGGCTTTTCCTATGGACTCAATGTGATCTTGGATCACTTAACTGAAAATGAAGAGTCTTGAGCTTTGCCAATCTTTGTCCTTAGCATTTTGAAGGGTCCACATCCATTAGTCCTTGCCATGCCAATCATTGATCTTCTCTGAAATATACTGGCAATAATAATTAGATCAATGATGTATATGTTGTTATTGATTACCAAAACCACCCGGGGAATAGTTGCACTTTCAGATGATCATCATTATTAGAGCATTGTCCCAGTGAGGAAAATAAAAAAAAGGGGGGGAGAGGCCAAAAAGAGCCCACGAAAAAAAGAAAAAAAGAAAAAAATTGAGAGAAAAAGAGAGAAGGGGCAGTGTTACTATCCTATTCCATACTTGTGCTTCAAAGTAGCACCATGTTTTGGATATAGAGAGTCTCCTATTTTGTCACTTTCATATACTAGTGGGAATTTTTCATTATAGAACTTGGCTTGTATATTCCGATGATGGGCTTCCTCAAATGCCCGAGGTCTTCATGAGCAAGCAAGTTGGATGCACACCTACTTAGTTTTTCATGTTGAGCTTTCATACACTTATAGCTCTTAGTGCATCCGTTGCATGGCAATCCCTACTCCTCGCATTGACATCAATTGATGGGCATCTCCATAGCCCGTTGATTAGCCTCATTGATGTGAGTCTATCTTCTTCTTTTTGACTTCCCCTTATTAATCTCTACCACCACATTCTATTCCACCCATAGTGCTATATCCATGGCTTGCGCTCATGTATTGCGTGCGAGTTGAAAAAGCTCAAGCGTGTTAAAAAGTATGAACCAATTGCTTGGCTTGTCATCGGGGTAGTGCATGATAAATACTTTGTGTTAAGAAGATGGAGCATGACAGGATTATATGATTTTGTAGGGATAACTTTCTTTAGCATTTTTATTTTGAAAGGCATGATTGTTTGTTAGTATGCCTGAGTATTGATGTCTTTATATCAAACTATAGACTATTTCTTTGAATCAGTCGGATCTTAATATTTATACCGTAAGAGAGAATTACATGATGAAACATGTTAGGTAGCATTCCACATCAAAAATTCTGTTTTTATCATTTACCTACTCGAGGACAAGCAGGAATTAAGCTTGGGGATGCTTGATACGTCTCCAACGTATCTATAATTTTTTATTGTTCCATGATATTATAATATCAATCTTGGATGTCTTATATGCAATTATATATCATTTTTGGGACTAACCTATTAACCTAGTGCCCAGTGCCAGGTGCTGTTTTCTGCTTGGTTTTGGTTTTTCAGGAAATCATTACCAAACGAAGTCCAAATGCCATGAAACTTTTTGACGATTTTTTTCTGGACAAAAGAGACCCTGGAAGCTTCGGGAGGATGCCAGAAGCCTCACGAGGAGGCCACAAGGCAATAGGGCGAGGCCATAGGGAGGGCGCCCTGATGCCTTGTGGGCCCCTCGTGGCTCCTTTTGACCTAATTCCACTTCTATAAATTCTCAAATATTCGGAAACCAACAGAGAGCTAGACGGGAAAACCCTATCGCCGCCGCAAGCCTCTGTTCTTACGTGATCCCATCTGGAGGCCTTTTCCGGTACTCTGCCGGAGGGGGAATCGATCACAGAGGGCTTCTACATCAACCTTGCTGCCCTTCCGATGATGTGTGAGTAGTTTACCACAAACCTACGGGTCCGTAGCTAGTAGCTAGATGGCTTCTTCTCTCTCTTTGATCTTCAATACCATGTTCTCCTCGATGTACTTGGAGTTTTATCCGATGTAATCTTCTTTTGCGGTGTGTTTGTTGGGATCCGATGAATTGTGGGTTTATGATCAGATTATTCATGAGAAATATTTGAGTCTTCTTTGAACTCTTTTATGCATGATTGTTATAGCTTTGTATTTCTCTCTGATCTATCCGTTTGGTTTGGCCAACTAGATTGATTTATCTTGCAATGGGAGAGGTGCTTTGTGATGGGTTCAATCTTGTGGTGCTCAATCCCAGTGACAGAAAGGAACATGACACGTATTTGTATTGTTACCATTCAGGATAAAAAGATGGGGTTTAATCATATTGCTTGAGTTTACTTTGTCTACATCATGTCATCTTGCTTAAGGCATTACTCTGTTTTATAGTTTATACCGTAGATGCATTCTGGATAGCGGTCGATGGGTGGAGTAGTAGTAGTAGATGCAGGCAGGAGTCGGTCTACTTGTTTCAGACGTGATGCCTATATACATGATCATTGCCATGAATCCATCATAATTATGCGCTTTTCTATCAATTGCCCAAGGGCAACGCTACGCGTCGGTCGACGGATCTATTAAAAAGATCCGCCGCCTCACGAGCCATTAGATACAAAGTGAGATGACCGTCAGATTCAGCTGTCACCTTTGCAACAAGGATGATGTTGCGCTCGGACGTTTGCAATAGAGTTCATGTTGCCGAAGTTTTACAACAGAGATATTGTTGCGGATTTTTTTCGCAACAGAGCTAATGTTGCAGATTTTCTTTTGTCTTCACTTTTATATTGACGTTAAGGAAGAGAGTTTTGCAACATCAGGGATGTCGCAGAAATCTTTCTTGCAACAGGTAGGCTGTTGCAAGAAAAACAAACGCTGGTGAGGGAGAAGTGACGCCGCCCGTCACCGCCAGTGCACCACCGCTGGCGAGCGTTGGACCTCCGGCCAGGCTGCCTCGCAGCCATCTTCCTCTCTGGCAAGGTGGGGCACTGCGCACGGTCGACGGTTGTGGTGGAGACAGGTGGCAAAGGCGTCCACCGCGCCCGACGCCGGCTGCAACCTCGCCGCCATCCTACTCTCCGGCGAGGTGGGCGGTTGCCGGCGCTGGTGCCGATGCGTCGGGTGATGAGTGTCTCTCGTTCGGCGCTGCGGGGATCTGGATGTCACCGCCTCGTCTTCGTCTTACTTCGGTCTGCAACAGACCAGTTGTTGCGGTGGTAAAATCACAACAATGGGCCAGTTGCAAAACTAGTGATGGTGGCACATGGGACACGTGGCGTGCAGGGAAGGTGGCGGACACGGGAGCTGAGGTCCGTCGGGTGATTACAAGTGTTTCCATTGCCCAACAGTAATTTGTTTACCCACCGTATGTTCTGCGCTCGAGAGAGAAGCCTCTAGTGAAAACTATGGCCCCCGGGTCTACCTTTATCATATATTAAAATCCAAAAATACCTTGCTGCAATTTATTTACTTTTATTTTATTTTGCAATTTACTTTTCTATCTATCACCATCAGAATTAATCCTTGCAAATAACCGCTAAGGGGATTGAGAACCATCTTATTTGCGTTGGGTGCAAGTGTTTGCTTTTGTGTGTGTAGGTGCTGCTAACGAGGTTCTGTGTGGTTGTCCTACTGGATTGATAACCTTGGTTCTTAACTGAGGGAAATACTTATCTCTACCATACTGCATCATCCTCTCCTCATCGGGGAAATCCCAACGCAGTTCACAAGTAGCAGCTCACAATCATAAAAGATGTCCAAGATAGTATATTTATATGTGAATCCTCTCTTCCTTTATTAACTTTTTCATGAATTGCATCAATGACCAATGCTATGTTTGTTAACTTCCAATAAATTTTATCAACTACACTTTTCCTCATGTAATGTCATTACTCTCCAAGGAATTAGCATATGATGTTTTCATTCTTTTATTGCTTAGATTGAAACATAAAAAATAAAGAAGCAAAACTCAAACTACTCTTTATTATATAACTCTCACACACGATTACATAGATAGATAGATCACGAAACAAGCACTCGAAACTAGATCATCCTAAAACTTTATTTTTCTAAATCATGAAATAACTAAGGATCGAACTAAGATAGATAATGATGATAAAAAGGTGATGGTGATATGATAACGGGGCACCTCCCCCAAGCTTCGAACAAGCCAAGGGTGGTGCCCATACCCGTGTACTCAATTGTGTTTCTTCAGTGATGGTGGTGATGAAGTGATGGGCTTGCTTTTTATTACATCAATTAGGATCTCCCTTATGCTCTGAATTTCCTGGAGTACATGTTGGATCATCTCCGCGTTCTTCTGGACTTCGGCCATAATATGTTTATTCTCTGGCCCCCATGCTTTCTTCCCTGCATCACTTTCACTTGGACAAGAGATGTCCCAATTGGAAGGTATGTGCATGCGGGGAGTATTCTCAAATCCATAATTGTGAACCAAGTTATGAAAATTGTTTTGAAGTAACATGTGCAAGGGCCTCCTAGGGGGAAGCCCTTCTTGTACCTCTGGACTCCCATGGCTTGATGGGGATTTGGAGTTATGGAGATGCCGGCAAGGGTGCCCCTCTCGAAAGCCAGAGGGTAGACCTCCAGCGAATCTCCATCACCTTCTTCCATGGTAACTTCTTCCTCCTCCTCTCTCTTGAGTTCCATCTGCAGCAACCAAGCGTCGTCTCCCACGTTGTTGGAGGAAGAGGAAGACATGACGCCTGGCCTCGAAAATCTAACAGAAAAACAACACGAAACAAGAACACAGGAGAAAGTTGCGATGCGGCGGTCAAAACATACGGCAGTATATATAAAGAATTTTTATCTTGCAAAACAAGCATACGAGAGGAAAACGGAGTCGGGAGGGCACACGAGGGGCCCACAAGGCAACACGGCGCGCCCAGTGGGGTCGCGCCCTGTTGCCTTGTGACCTCCTCGTGGGTCCTCTCAGTTGTTTCATATTTTTGTATTTTTTTCTAATATTCCAAAACGGACAGAAATAATTTTTATGGAATTTTTGGAGTCGGTTTACTTACCGTATCACATACCCACCCCTTTTCAGGGTTCTGGAGCATTCCGGAAGGACTCTTTGATATGTTCTTCCGGTGTCATAGTTTGAATAATATTAGTTTCAACATTAATGCGCGTACCTGACATATAATGTTTAATTCTTTGACCATTAACCACTTTCGGATTAGTGCCCTCGGAGTTATTAATTTTGATAGCTCCGGAGCGATAAACTTCTTCGATGATGTATGGCCCTTCACATTTAAAGAGAAGTTTTCCTGCAAAAAATCTGAAACGAGAGTTGTACAATAGAACATGCTCACCCACTTTAAATTCCCGTTTTTGGATTCTTTTATCATGCCATCTTTTAACTTTTTTTTAAATAACTTGGCATTTTCATAGGCTTGGGCTCTCCATTCATCTAAAGAGCTAATATCAAACAACCTCTTTTCACCGGCAAGTTTGAAATCATAATTAAGTTCTTTAATTGCCCAATATGCCTTATGTTCTAGTTCAAGAGGTAAATGACATGCTTTTCCATATACCATTTTATATGGAGACATACCCATAGGATTTTTATAAGCAGTTCTGTAAGCCCATAATGCATCATCAAGTTTCTTAGACCAGTTTTTTCTAGATCTATTAATGGTCTTTTGCAAAATTAACTTTATTTCTCTATTACTCAATTCAACTTGACCACTAGACTTAGGATGATAAGGGATGCAATTCTATGGTTAACATCATATTTAGCAAGAAGTTTACGGAAAGCACCATGAATAAAATGTGAACCACCATCAGTCATCAAATATCTAGGGACTCCAAACCTAGGGAATATAACTTCTTTAAGCATTTTAATAAAGATGTTGTGATCAGCACTACTAGTTGGAATAGCTTCTATACCCACTTAGTAACGTAATCAACAGCAACAAGAATATGTGTATACCCATTGGATTTAGGAAAAGGTCCCATATAATTAAAACCCCAAATGTCAAATGGTTCAATAACAAGTGAATAATTCATAGGCATTTCCTGACGTCTAGCAACATTACCTATTCTTTGACATTCATCACAAGATAGGACAAACTTACGTGCATCTTTAAAAAAGGGTAGGCCAATAGAAACCAGATTGTAATACCTTATGTGCAGTTCTGTCTCCCGCATGGTGTCCTCCGTATGCCTCGGAGTGACACTTCCGTAGGATTTGTTCCTGTTCATGCTCGGGTACACAACGTCTAATAATACCATCTACTCCTTTATATAAATGTGGGTCATCCCAAAAGTAATGTCTTAAATCAAAGAAGAACTTTTTGTTTTGTTTGTAGGTAAAACTAGGTGGGATATATTTAGCAACAATGTAATTAGCATAGTCTGCATACCAAGGACTAGTGTGGGAAGCATTTATAACAGCTAATTGCTCATCAGGAAAATTATCATTAATAGGCAGTGGGTCATCAAGAACATTTTCCATCCTAGACAAATTATCCACTACTGGATTTTCAGCTCCTTTTCTATCAACAATATGCAAGTCAAATTCTTGTAACAAAAGAACCCACCTAATAAGTCTAGGTTTAGCATCTTTCTTTTCCATAAGGTATTTAATGGCAGCATGATCAGTGTGAATAGTTACTTTAGAATCAACAATATAAGATCTGAACTTATCACATGCAAACACAACTGCTAAAAATTCTTTCTCAGTAGTAGCCTAATTTCTTTGAGCACTGTCTAGAGTTTTACTAGCATAATGAATAACATTTAACTTCTTATTAACTCTTTGCCCTAGAACAGCACCGATAGCATAATCACTAGCATCACACATAATTTCAAAGGGTAGGTTCCAATCAGGTGGTTGAACAATAGGTGCAGATATTAAGGCTTTCTTAAGTATTTCAAAGGCTTCTACACAATCATCATCAAAAACAAATGGAACATCTGTTTGCAAGAGATTAGTAAGAGGCCTAGAAATTTTAGAGAAATCTTTTATAAACCTTCTATAGAAACTAGCATGACCTAGGAAACTTCTTATACCTTTGATATCTTTAGGACATGGCATTTTCTCAATTGCATGCACTTCAGCTTTGTCTACCTCAATACATCTTTCAGAAATTTTATGCCCAAGGACTATACCGTCATTCAGCATAAAGTGGCACTTCTCCCAATTCAAGACAAGATTAGTTTCTTCACATCTCTGTAAAACTCGATCAAGGTTGCTTAAGCAATCATCAAAAGAAGTTCTGTAAACGAAAAAATCATCCATGAATACCTCAACAATCTTTTCACAAAAGTCAGAGAATATAGTAGTCATACATCTATGAAAGGTAGAAGGTGCATTACATAAACCAAAAGGCATATGACGATAAGCATAAGTTCCAAACAGACAAGTAAAAGTGGTTTTCTCTTGATCTTCTTTTGATACAGGTATTTGAGAAAAAACAGAATATCCATCTAGGAAGCAAAAGTGTGTATGTTTAGATAATCTTTCTAACATTTGATCAATAAAAGGCAAGGGGTAATGATCTTTCCTAGTAGCTTTATGTAGGATCGAAAGTATGTCTAGAGGGGGGGGTGATTAGACTACTTGACCAATTAAAAATCTATCATTTTCCCAATTTTAGTTGTGGGTAGATTTTAGCAATTACACCAAGTCAAGTATCACCCTACACATGCAATTCTAAGAGTATTGCAGCGGAAAAAGAAACATTGCACATGTAAGTAAAGGAGGGGTTTGGAGATTTCAAACGCAATGAAGACACGATGATTTTTGTCGTGGTTCTGATAGGTCGTGCTATCATGCGTCCACATTGATGGAGGCTTCAACCCATGAAGGGTAATGGTTGCGCGAGTCCACGAAGGGTCCACGAAGAAGCAACCTTGCCTATTCCACCATGGCTTCGGTCCACGAAGGACTAGCCTCACTTGGGGTAGATCTTCATGAAGTAGGCGATCTCCTTGCCCTTACAAACTCCTTGGTTCAACTCCACAAGATCTTGGAGGCTCCCAATTGACACCTAACCAATCTAGGAGACACCACTCTCCAAAAGGTAACAAATGGTGTGTTGATGATGAACTCCTTGCTCTTGTGCTTCAAATGATAGTCTCCTCAACACTCAATCTCTCTCACACAGATTTGGCTTGGGTAGGAGAAGCATTGGAGTGGAAAGCAACTTGAAGAGGCTAGAAATCAAGGTTCAAATGGTTGGATTGGAATCTCTTGATTTCAACACATGAGTAGGTGGTTGTCTCTCAGAAAATGTATGGTGGAAGTGTGATACGTCCCAAACGTATCTACTTTTCCAAACACTTTTGCTCTAGTTTGGAATCTAATTTGCATGATTTGAATGGAACTAACCCGGACTGATGCTGTTTTCAGCAGAATTGCCATAGTGTTGTTTTTGTGCAGAAATAAAAGTTCTCGGATGGACTTGAAAATTTACGGAGAATTATTTCAGAATATATAAAAAATACTGGCGAAGAGATCTACTGGAGGGGAGCCACCCAGGGTCCACAAGCCCAGGGGGCGCGCCTACCCCCCAAGGCACGCCCCCCAGGCTTGTGGGCCCCTGGCAGCTCCGTTTACCCTAATTTCAATGCTATAAGTACATATTCATGGAGAAAAAAATCAGAGAGAAATAATCATCGCGTTTTACGATACGGAGCCGCCGCCACCTACTGTTCTTCATCGGGAGGGCTGATCTGGAGTCCGTTCGGGGCTCTGGAGAGGGGGATTCGACGCCGTCATCATCATCAACCATCCTCCATCACCAATTTCATGATGCTCACTGCCGTGTGTGAGTAATTTCTTCATAGGCTTGCTGGACGGTGATGGGTTGGATGAGATTTACCATGTAATCGAGTCAATTTGTTAGGGTTTTGATCCCTAGTATCCACTATGTTCTGAGGTTGATGTTCCTATGACTTTGCTATGCTTAATGCTTGTCACTAGGGCCCGAGTGCCATGATTTCAGATTTGAACCTTTATGTTTTCATGAATATATTTGAGTTCTTGATCCTATCTTGCAAGTTATATGCACCTGTTACGTGTCATGATCCGCATATCCCAAGGTGACAATAATTGGGATTCTTTCCGGTGATTGCCGTAGTTTGAGGAGTTCATGTATTCACTATGTGTTAATGCTTTGTTCTGGTTCTCTATTAAAAGGAGGCCTTAATATCCCTTATTTTCCTTAAGGACCCCGCTGCCATGGGAGGGTAGGACAAAAGATGTCATGCAAGTTCTTACTATAAGCACGTATGACTATGTACGGAATACATGCCTACATTACGTTGATGAATTGAAGCTATTGTGTATCGCCCTAGGTTGTGACTGTTATATGATGAATGTCATCCAACATAATTATCCATCACTGATCCAATGCCTACGCTTTTTGCATATTGATCTTTGCTAAGTTACTTTCGTTGCTGCTGCTGTTACAATTACTACAAAACTGCTTCTGTTACTATCACTACTGTTACTACTGCTATTGAAACTATCATACTATTGTGCTACTAAACACTTTGCTGCAGATATTTAGTTCTCCAGGTGTGGTTGAATTGACAACTCAACTGCTAATACTCGCAAATATTCTTTGGCTCCCCTTGTGTCGAATCAATAAATCTGGGTGAAATACTACCCACGAAAACTATTGCGATCCCCTATACTTGTGGGTTATCAAGACCTTTTTCTGGCGCCGTTGCCGGGGAGCATAGCTCTATCTGTTGAGTCACTTGGGATTTATATCTATTGATCACTATGAAGAATCTGAAAGATGCTAAAATCAAGATCGTCCCCTCTATGACTAGAGGAGGTAAGGAACTGCCATCACACTCTGCACTTGATTCACCTTCTGTTTTGAGTAGGCTTGCGACACCACCACCTGTTATTCAATCTGATATGTCACAAGTAATTGATGATACTACTTCTGCTATGAATGATACTTATGATGATGCTAGTACTGTGCTTGATAATACTGTGCCACTTGGTGAATTTCTTGATGAACAAATTGCTAAAGCTAAAGAAACTGAAAATGTTGAAACTCTTGAAAATTATGATTCACCTATTATGCCTAGCTCTCTCTCCTACTAGAGTTGAAATGCCTGAAACATCTGATGGTTATGTTTTCGATAGGGAGACAGCTAGGGAAATTCTTGCTTGTAATGATAGAGATGAGGTTATAAAATTGCTTGCTGAGTTGAAAGAAAAATCTATGAGGGAGAGAATCAAATATGATCCTAAGTTTGCTGCTTCTCCCATATTTGTTACTGATAAGGATTATGAATTCTCTGTCGATCCTGAGTTAATTACTTTGGTTGAATCTGATCCTTTTCATGGTTATGAAACTGAAACTGTTGTGGCACACCTTACTAAGTTGAATGATATTGCCACCCTATTTGCTCATGAGGAAAAAATTCGTTATTACTATATTCTTAAGTTGTTTCCTTTCTCATTAAAGGATGATGCTAAGAAATGGTTTAATACTCTTGCACCTGGTTGTGTGCGTAGTCCCTAGGATATGATATATTACTTCTCTGAAAAATATTTTCCTGCTCATAAGAAACAAGCTGCCTTACAAGAAATATTTAACTTTGTGCAAATTGAAGAAGAGAATCTCCCTCAAGCTTGGGGGAGGCTTCTCCAACTATTTAATGTTTTACCTGATCATCCTCCTAAGAAGAATGAAATACTTGATATCTTTTATAATGGGCTAACCGATGCTTCTAGGGACTACCTACATAGTTGTGCTGGTTGTGTTTTTAGGGAATGAACTGTTGGACAGGCTGAAGTATTATTGAATAATATATTGAGAAATGCCGATGATTGGACACTTCCTGAACCACCACCTAAGCCTACTCCGAAGAAAAGAGGTATTTTATTCCTTAGTCCAGAAGATATGTGATACGTCTCCAACGTATCTATAATTTTTGATTGTTCCATGTTGTTATATTATCAATCTTGGATGTTTTTATATGCATTTACAGCAATTATATATCATTTTTGGAGACTAACCTATTAACTTAGTGCCCAGTGCCAGTTGCTGTTTTCTGCCCTGTTTTTATTTTATAGAAAATCAATACCAAACGAAGCCCAAATGGCACGAAACTTTTTGGAGATTTTTTTCTGGACAAGATAAACACTAGAAGCTTCGGGAGAAGACAAGACACCAGAGGGGGTGGCCATGAGCCACCAGGGCACGCCTGGGGGAGGCAGGCGCGCCCTGGTCCCTCGTGGGCCCACCCCAAATCCGTTTGACCTAATTCCATCACTATAAATTCAGGAAAAATCAGAAACCCTCAGGGGAGTCCACAAAATACTTTTTCTGCCGCCGTAAGTTTCTGGTCCAGAGAGATCCCATCTGGAGGCCTTCTCCGGTACTCCGCCGGAGGGGGAATCGATCACGGAGGGGCTCTACATCAACCTTGCTGCCCTTCCGATGATGCGTGAGTAGTTTACCACAGACCTTCGGGTCCATAGGCAGTAGCTAGATGGCTTCTTCTCTCTTTTTGATCTTCAATACAATGTTCTCCTCAATGTTCTTGGAGTTCTATCTGATGTAATCACTTTTTACGGTGTGTTTGTTGGGATCCGATGAATTGTGAGTTTATGATCAGATTATCCATGAATATTATTTGAGTCTTCTCTGATATCTTTTATGCATGATTATTATAGCTTCGTATTTTTTCTCTGATCTATTGATTTGGTTTGGCCAACTAGATTGATTTATCTTGCCATGGGAAGAGGTGCTTTGTAATGGGTTCGATCTTGCGGTGCTCAATCCCAGTGACAAAAAGGGACATGACACGTATGTATCATTGCTATTAAGGGTAAAAAGATGGGGTTTATTCATACGTCAGTTTATCTTGTCTACATCATGTCATCGTTCTTAAGGCGTTACTCCGTTCTTTATGGACTTAATACACTAGATGCATGCTGGATAGCGGTCGATGTGTGGAGTAATAGTAGTAGATGCAGGCAGGAGTCGGTCTACTTGTCTCGGACGTGATGTCTATATACATGATCATTGCCTTGGATATCGTCATGATTATTTGCTTTTCTATCAATTGCCCAACAGTAATTTGTCTACCCACCGTATGCTATTTTCTCGAGAGAAGCCTCTAGTGAAAACTATGGCCCCCGGGTCTATCTAAATCATATTACAAAAACCCTAAGAATATTGCTGCCATTTTCTTTTATTTATTTTATTTTTTATTTTTGTTTCAATCTATCTATCTATCACATACAATTTAATCTTGCAATTGACCGCCAAGGGATTGACAACCCCTCGTTTGCGTTGGGTGCAAGGGTTTGTTGTTTGTGTGCAGGTGCTGCTAACGAGGTGTTGCGTGATTCTCCTACTGGTTCGATAACCTTGGTTTCATAACTGAGGGAAATACTTATCTCTATTGTGCTGCATCATCCCTTCCTCTTCGGGGAAAATACCAACGCAAGCTACAAGTAGCAATATGCAAGAAGCTAAGAAATCTATGAAGGAAAAAGGTATTAAAGCTGAAGATGTTAAGAATTTACCACCTATTGAAGAAATACATGGGCTCGACATCCCGACATAGGTAGTGGAGGTAAATTCTCTCACTAGATTCGATGAAGGTGATATTCCATATAATAAATCTGCTAGTCAATGCATGTATGAATTTGATAATTACATCATTAAACAGGAACACTTTAATATGTATGTTAGAAATCAACTAAAACGGAATGCCATCATGATTGAATGCTTGAGTGATTTGATGTTTAGAACTGCTAATAATGTTAAATGCTTGAGTAAACATGCTTCTATGGTCCAGACTCAGTTAGAACAAATTGCTAAGTCACAAAATGATTTGCTTGATGAAATAAATAATAAAAAGAATGACCATGCTGTTAGAGTTGTTACTAGAGGAGGTAGCATGACTCAGGATCCTCTATATCCTGAAGGTCATCCTAAAAGAATTGAACAGGACTCTCAAAGAAATAATATTGATGCACCTAGTCCATCTAAGAAGAAAAAGAAAAAGAAAAAGAAAAATGATAAAACTTTGCCTGCTCCTAGTGAACCTGAGATAGAAAAACCTCCTGATAATTATAATGATGCTGCTATTTCTGATGCTGAGACACAATCTGGTAATGAACATACACCTAGTGATAATGATAATGATAATGATAATGATAATGATAATGATAATGATGACGTTCATGTTGATGCTCAACCAGATAATGATGTAGAAATAGAACCCGTTGTTGATCTTGATAACCCACCTCCTAAGAATAAAAGATATGATAAAAGAGACTTTGTTGCTAGAAAACATGGAAAGGAGAGAGAACCATGGGTTCAAAAACCTATGCCTTTCCCTACTAAACCATCTAAAAACAAGGATGATGAAGATTTTGAGCGCTTTGTTGAAATGCTTAGACCTGTCTTTTTGCGCACTCGCTTGATTGATATGTTGAAAATGTCTCCCTATGCTAAATATATGAAAGATATTGTCACAAATAGAAGAAAAATACATGAAGCTGAAATTTCCACCATGCTTGCTAATTATTATTTTAAGGGTGGAATACCCAAGAAACTAGGAGATCCGGGAATACCTACTATACCATGCTCCATTAAAAGAAGTTATGTTAAAACTGCTCTATGTGATTTGGGAGCCGGAGTTAGTGTTATGCCTTTCTCTTTATATAGAAGACTTGATTTGAATAAGCTCATACCTACTGAAATATCTTTGCAAATGGCTGATAAATCCACTGCTATACCTATTGGAATTTGCGAGGATGTTCCCGTTGTAGTTGCAAATGTTACTATCTTGACAGACTTTGTTATACTTGATATGTCCGAGGACGACAACATGTCGATTATCCTTGGTAGACCCTTTTTGAATACTATAGGGGCTGTTATTGATTGCACCAAAAGCAAGGTTACTTTTCATGTCAATGGTAATGAGCATACGGTTTATTTTACAAAGAAACAAAGTTCGGTGAATGGTATCAATTGTATTGAAAAAGCTTCGACAATCACTATTGGAGATTTCAAATTTCCTCATCCTACTGTCAAAAAAAAATATGAAATTCTTATTGTTGGGGAGATGCATATCCCCATTGAGGTAACTTAGTGTTATACGAAAATTCTTCGGTTTCATGTCATTCAGAAATAGTTTGTTAATAAGACTTGATCAACCTTATTAATGGATTCTTTTTGAGGGGCATGTGGTCCATGAATTTAGTAAGCACAACCTTCTGTACCCACCTTTTGCTCTCTGATTTTTTTAGTAGAATAAAATAAAATGCCATGATTATCCTGTTTTCTGAATTTTCCGTGCAATAAAAAAATGGCCCAAAAATAAAAGTTCTCAGAATGCCATGAAAATTTAGTATGATTTTTTCCAGAATATTTAAGAATTTTTGGCACTGAACACACCCCAGGGGGGGTGCACCTGTGAGCCACAAGCCCACAGGGCGCGCCCACCCCCCCCCCCCCCCCCCCCCGGGCACGCCCAGCAGGCTTGTGGGTCCCACAGGGACCCACTCACTTATGCCTGCCACCCATCTCCTTCTTCTTCCCCCAGAAGAAATCAAACTTGCTCCCAAGCCCGTGTTCTTGCTCATTTTGCTGTGAATTTCGATCTCCTTGCTCGGAACTCCATTTCCAAAACTGTTTTGAGGAATTACTCCTTCGTATGTGACTCCTCCAATGCTCCAGTTAGTTTTTGCTCTAGTGCTTTATATTTTGCAAATTCTTGTTGCTGTGGTGACCATGTTTATGAGCTTGCATGTTGAATTTGTATAGTCCAAAATAGTTTTGATGCATGATATAGCCTCTAGATACTTGTAGGAGTAGTTGCTATCAATTTTGTTGAGTTTTGTTCACTTTTAATTTGAGTCACTAAAAATTTCAGAAATTTTTCAGAGAAAAAGAAATATGTTTAGGAAGATGTTCCATGGTGGTTCCTCGAGCAAGAGTGCTCCTAGGCTCGCAATACGCGAGCAGGATACCGAACCACCGCGGGAGGCCACGGTGCTACCGTGCGAGTGGCCGTCGGATGCCTTCATGATTCGAGCCGACATCAAAGAAGAGTTTGATATGTACGTGCGCAACACCGAGCTCACAGAGTTCCTGGCAGATAGGTGCCCGCGGTACTATGACCTCACTGACTCCTTTGTGCAAAGATTCAAGTATGTATATCAGCGCACTTCACATGATGTTATTTTCAACATATATGAAAATCCTTTTCGCATGTTTGTTGAAGAATTTAGTGAAGTATGCAAAATTCCATTTTGGGGGACTTGCACTGAACCTCGTAAATCTGATTGCAATGAGTTTCTCATGAACATTACTAGGGGTGAAACTAGAGGCATCACACAAGCTACTATGGGGAGCATTCAATTTCCTGCCATACATTATTTTTGCTCTGTTCATTGGTAGATGCATTAATGGTAAACATGATCATAGTCATCTTTGTGCCCCTGACCTGAGCATTCTTAAGAGTGCGGTACTGGGAGATAGACAATTTAACATGGGGGATATTGTTGCACGTCGTCTACATAATAAATCCTTAGTTGGTGATTTCTTTGGTGGAATTTATGCCACTCGCTTAGCCGCCTATCTTGGTGTGCCCATTAAACAAAATGACACCCTTTTCCCACTTAGTTTTCTTGATTATGACGCTATGGAACGCCACCAGTTCCTTGAGAGGGGTCTCCCCCCGTTCAGATATAGGCTAATCTTTAACAGGCGTCGTGTTTTCCATATTGTTTTGCCTGCTCCTGCCTTCTTTGATTTCTAGGGAAAACATAGACATTTTATACTTGAGGAGGAGGCTGAGGAGTACAAGAGGGCGGCAGAGACCAAGCGCCTTAACGAGGCAGCTCGCCAAGCTTTGGCAGCTGCATTTCAGTATAACTCGAACTACCATCACAGGCATTATCCAGGCCAGGACTGGCCGTAGTCCAACTTAGGTCAAAAGCCTAAGCTTGGGGGAGTACGTATTTCTCACCGACATTACATTCATGTTCACAAATTCATTCCAGTTGTCGGTGTTCATCCTTTTTCATTGTATATCCATGTTAGTTTTATTTTCGCTTTCTTCTTGTGTGTTTGAAAAACTTTCAAAAATCCAAAAAAAAATAGTTGTAGTTCTTGCTTAGTTAATTCGTAGTAGTAAAAGAAAACCCAAAAAGATTTCTCGTTTCTTCTTTTACTTGTTGGGAGCTTTCCCGTGTAAATAGTTTTTCTCATTTTTCATTTTCCTTCATTAATTTGCTTCCTTCAGAAAAAACCAAAAACTCCAAAAATATTTCAGTGTGTTTCTTTGAATTTCTTTTCTTTTCGTTGAGTCATTGTAAGGACAAAGAGCCACTATTATTTTGTCTTCTCCTTTGAATAAATGTTTGCAGATTCCAGCTTAGTCCACGGCACACTTGCACTATTATTATTATTATCACATCATTTGGTCATGCAAGTGAAAGGCAATAATGATGATATTTGATGAAGTGATTGCGGTGAAGAAAAGCTGGTATGAACTCTTCTTGTTTTTGTCTTTGTAAATATGTTTAGCTCAGTATTCTTGATTCAGCATTATTATGGGTAAACATATTTGTGATGACAATTAGAGATTATAGTTGCTCATGCCATGCTTAAATAGCTAGGAGTGGATAATGATTTATCTTGAGTGTCAACATGCATTAAAATGGTTGTGATGTAGTATGTTGGCATGGTATCCTCCTCTGAGTAATTCGAGTGGCTTGACTTGGCACATGTTCATACATGTAGTTGAATCAAAACCAACATAGCCTCCATGATATTTATGTTCAGGGTGTTGATATCCTACTCATGCTCGTGTTCAATGTTAATTATTCGCAATGCATGTCTATGACCGTTTTCGCTCTCTAGTTGGTCGCTTCTCAATCTATTTGCTAGCCTTCGCCTGTACTAAGCGGGAATACTGCTTGTGCATCCAAATCCTTAAACCAAAGTTGTTCCAGATGAGTCCACTATATCTACCTATATGCGGTATTACTCTGCCGTTCCAAGTAAATTTGCAAGTGCCACCTCTAAATATTCAAATGAACATCTGTTTTGTGTGCCTGTACCGCACATGGAGCGACAGGGGGCGGTCAGTATCTTCCATGCTAAGCGGGTTACTCTCAGATGAGTGTTTATTCACTTGTCATTGCACGAGAGAGGATGGTAATTGGGATGCCCAGTCCTATGCTCAAATCGAAATCATATAATGCAAACAAACTCCCCCGAAAAGTTGTTGGTATGGAGGGCACCCGTGAATTCGGCTAGCCATGGCTTGTGTTAGTACGGTGGAGGGGGGCTAAACTTTACCTTTTCGCTTGGGAACCGCCTATAATTTGTTTAGCATGGAAGATATTGAAAACTCTCGGTCGTGTCGTTGACAGGAAAAGCATACCTCCCAAAATTATTTTTATCTCTAATTTAAGCTTCGAGCTCTGGCACCGCTGCAAATCCATGCTTCCCTCTGCGAAGGGCCTATCCATTTACTTTTATGTTATTTTACTTTTATTGTTGAGTCATCACCTTCTCATTTAAGCACCAGTTGGAGAGCACTATTGTCATTTTTATGCATTGAGTATAGTTAATGTTGGGTGTGACCATGGCTGGATATCCTCTACCCTGAATTACAATGTTTAGTCATTGCTTGAATCTCAGAGGTGCTCTGCATTTATGTTTTGCGGTCTCAGAAAGGGCTAGCGAGATACCATGTTATCATATTATATCATGATTGTTTTGACAAAGTGTTGGCATCCGAGATATCTTATTATTGCTCGCTAGTTGGTTATGTCATTGCCATGAGTAAATGTGAGACCTAAGTGTTATCATCAATATGGTTAGCACATAATCTTTGCTGAAAACTTGGATGCTAGTTAAGTATATATACAGACAACAAGAACAAAATAGTTTGTAAAAAATATCTTTATCACTTTCAGATTGTCAACTGAATTGCTTGAGGACAAGCAGTGAGTTAAGCTTGGGGGAGTTGATACGTACCAAACGTATCTACTTTTCCAAACACTTTTGCCTCTAGTTTGGACTCTAATTTGCATGATTTGAATGGAACTAACCCGGACTGGCGCTGTTTTCAGCAGAATTGCCATGGTGTTATTTTTGTGCAGAAATAAAAGTTCTCGGATGGACCTGAAAATTTACGGAGAATTATTTTAGAATATATAAAAAATATTGGCGAAGAGATTTACTGGAGGGGAGCCACCCAGGGGCCACAAGCCCAGGGGGCGCGCCTACCCCCCCAAGGCGCGCCCCCCAGGCTTGTGGGCCCCTGGCGGCTCCGTTTACCCTAATTCCAACGCTATAAGTACCTATTCGTGGAGAAAAAAATCAGAGAGAAAGAATCATTGCGTTTTACGATATGGAGCCGCCGCCACCTCTTGTTCTTCATCGGGAGGGCTGATCTGGAGTCCGTTCGGGGCTCCAGAGAGGGGGATTCGACGCCGTCGTCATCATCAACCATCCTCCATCACCAATTTCATGATGCTCACCGCCGTGTGTGAGTAATTTCTTCGTAGGCTTGCTGGACGGTGATGGGTTGGATAAGATTTACCATGTAATTGAGTCAATTTGTTAGGGTTTTGATCCCTAGTATCCACTATGTTCTGAGATTGATGTTGCTATGACTTTGCTATGCTTAATGTTTGTCACTAGGGCCCGACTGCCATGATTTCAGATCTGAACCTTTATGTTTTCATGAATATATTTGAGTTCTTGATCCTATCTTGCAAGTTATATGCACCTGTTACGTGTCATGATCCGCATACCCCAAGGTGACAATAATTGGGATTGTTTCCGGTGATTGTCGTAGTTTGAGGAGTTCATGTATTCACTATGCGTTAATGCTTTGTTCCGGTTCTCTATTAAAAGGAGGCCTTAATATCCCTTAGTTTCCTTAAGGACCCCGCTGCCACGGGAGGGTAGGATAAAAGATGTCATGCAAGTTCTTACTATAAGCACGTATGACTATATACGAAATACATGCCTACATTACATTGATGAATTGGAGCTATTGTGTATCGCCCTAGGTTGTGACTGTTACATGATGAATGTCATCCAACATAATTATCCATCACTGATCCAATGCCTACGCTTTTCGCATATTGATCTTTGCTAAGTTACTTTCATTGCTGCTGCTGTTACAATTACTACAAAACTGCTTCTGTTACTGTCACTACTATTACTACTGCTATTGAAACTATCATACTACTGTGCTATTAAGCACTTTGCTGCAGATATTTAGTTCTCCAAGTGTGGTTGAATTGACAACTCAACTGCTAATACTCGCAAATATTCTTTGGCTCCCCTTGTGTCAAATCAATAAATCTGGGTGAAATACTACCCGCGAAAACTGTTGCGATCCCCTATACTTGTGGGTTATCAAAGTGTAGGCACGTTCTGATGGCTCTCTCATAGAGTAAGTGGGGGAGGAGGGGTATAAATAGCCTTCACCAAAAATCCAACCGTTACACACTTTTTGACCCAACTCGGTGAGACCGAACATAAACTCGGTGAGACCGACTAGTATAAAAAGTGTGAACTTTAGGCTTTTCGGTGGGACCGAAGTGGAACAACTCGGTGAGACCAAAGTGCAAAGGCTAAGGCTGAACTCAGTTTCGGAAATTCCGATTATTTCAACTCGGTGATTCCGAAGTGAAATAATGGCGTTACAGAAACTTGGCAAAGCCATCTCGGTGGGACCGAGATCCTTTTTGGTGAAACCGAATTGCTAGGGTTTGGCAGTGGCAATATGAGTGATGGTCTCGGTTAGTCCGGATGAAGTAGTTTCGGTGGGACCAAGATAGGAATTTAGGGTTTGGACAGATGTGATTGTGGGAGAATGATTGAGGGTTTTTGGAGAAATACCACTGAGCACTTTGAGCAACAACCTCATCATTAACACCTCATCCCCCTTTAATAGTATTGGCTTTCCTAAGGGACTCAATGTGATCTTGGATCACTGAAATGAAAATGAAGAGTCTTGTAGATGCCAAACTTGTCCTTGACGTTTTGAGGGGTCCACATCCATTAGTCCTTGCCATGCCAATCATTGATCTTTTCTGAAATCTATGAGCAATGAATATTAGATCAATGATGTATATGTTGTTATTGATTACCAAAACCACCCTGGGATTAGTTGCACTTTCAATCTCCCCCTTTTTGGTAATTGATGACAACATATAGATCAATGTTGGGGAACGTTGCATGGAAAACAAAAAATTTCTATGCACACGCAAGATCTATCCATGGAGATGCATGGCTACGAGAGGGTGAGTGTGTCTACGTACCCTCGTAGACCGTAAGCGGAAGCGTTAGAACAACGCGGTTGATGTCGTCAAACAACTTCACGATCCAACCGACCGAGCACCGAACGTACGGCACCTCCGCGTTCAGCACACATTCAGCTCGGTGACGTCCTCGACTTCTTGATCCAGCAAGACGGCGAGGTAGTGGATGAGTTCCGGCAGCACGACGGCGTGGTGACGGTGATGGTGATGCTATCTCCACAGGGCTTCGCCCAAGCACTGCGAAAATATGACCGAGGGACGGAACTGTGGAGGGGGGGCGCCGCACACGGCTAAGACAATGTTGTGTCCTTTGGGGCGCCCCCTCTCCTCTATTTATATATGCGTAGGGGCTTGGAGTAGAAGAAATAGTGCCACGTGAACAGTAACCGTGAATAGTACACACCTGGACTTGGACTCCAAAGTCCAATCCTATTCCTACTAGGACTCTCCCTTTTTTCCTTCTCTAGCTGCGTGGGCTTTTGAGGACTCGGTGCGCCTGGCCCAATAAGGCCAGGGCGCCTCCCCTTAGCCCATGCCAGCCCTTGGGACGTGGTGGACCCACTTGTGGACTTCCGGACTCCTCCGGAACCTTCTCGAAGCTTCCCGGTACAATACCGAAAAAACTGCACCTTTTTCCGGAACCCAAAATATGACTTCCCATATATAAATCTTTACCTCTCGACCATTCCGAGACTTCTCGTGACGTCCGGGATCTCATCCGGGACTCCGAACAACATTCGGTTACCAATTCACATAACTCATATAACACTATATCGTCAACGAACGTTAAGCGTGCGGACCCTACGGGTTCGGGAATGATGTAGACATGAATGAGACACCTCTCCGGTCAATAACCAATAGCGGAACCTGGATGCTCATATTGGTTCCTACATATTCCACGAAGATCTTATCGGTCGAACCGCAATGACAACATACGTAATTCCCTTTGTCCGTCGGTATGTTACTTGCCCGAGATTCGATCGTCGGTATCTCCATACCTAGTTCAATCTCGTTACCGGCAAGTCTCTTTACTCGTTCCGCAATACATCATCCCGTAACTAACTCCTTAGTCACTTTGCTTGCAAGCTTCTTATGATGTGCATTACCGAGAGGGCCCAGAGATACCTCTCCGAAACACGGAGTGACAAATCCCAGTCTCGATCCATGCCAACTCAACGGACACCTTCAGAGATACCTGTAGAGCATCTTTATGATCACCCAATTACGTTGTGACGTTTGATAGCACACAAGGTATTCCTCCGGTATCCGGGAGTTGCATGATCTCATGGTCTGAGGAACATGTATTTGACATTCAAGAAAGCAGTAGCAATAAACAGAATGATCATATGCTAAGCTAACGGATGGGTCTTGTCCATCACATCATTCTCCTAATGATGTGATCCCGTTATCAAATGACAACTCATGTCTATGGTTAGGAAACCTTAACCATCTTTGATCAACGAGCTAGTCTAGTAGAGGCTCACTAGGGACATGGTATTTGTTTATGTATTCACACATGTATTTAAGTTCCCGGTCAATACAATTCTAGCATGAATAATAAACCTTTATCATGAACAAGGAAATATAAAATAATAACAACTTTATTATTGCCTCTAGGGCATATTTCCATCAATCAAAGCTTTGACAAATAATATAATCAATGAAATATATCGTCGCTTTGAGAAGTATGTGATAAGTAAGAGCTCCCCCTAAATTTGTGCATTATTTAAAATTTGCGTTTGAATGCAAATCCACAATCGATTAGGATCATGGGTCACTCTTCCATGTCACATACATCTTGGTGGAGCGCTCAAAATGATAAGAATACAATAACATAAGCACTCATCACCAATCAACCAAGTGAATGATCATACATAGATAATGATAAAGATAAGCAATGAGCATAGCATGAAGCATCATATGATCAAACACACATAACCAAACATAATATCACAAGCATAACGACAAAGTAGCTCAAAAGGTAACACAAACCAGATTGTAGCAAGAAACTCTCAAAGGAAAACAAGCGAACAAAAGCAAAACACTCTCTCTCGAAGCTCTAATGATCTATACAAATTCTCCCCCTTTGGCAACAAGTACGAAAAAGATCAAATAGGTATAGAGCTAAACATCGCTCTAGACACGATCTCCGGCAGCTCCTGGCGGTGAAGACCTTTGGCTGGCAGCTCCGGTGTGCGTCGATGTCAGAGTAGAGAGAAGAGCATCTGCAAATGCCTCTGAAGAAGTCTGCGGGACAAGTGGAGGAGTGGCAACAACTGGAGCAGCTGAGGGAGCAACTGAAGGTGCAGTAGTTGGAGCTGAAACTATAGCTCTGGAAGTGTCAGGAACTGCTGCTGACCTAAGCTGGGTCCTGAACTGCGTAGTAGTGGGAAGTACTGTACCATGATGCTGCTCATCATCACTACTAGCATTCTTTGCTTCATCCACCTCTTTCTTCAGGCTCTCAATAGTGGTTTGCATCTCTGTTACTTTGATGTCTAGGTCATAGAATTTAGTCTCAATAATCCTCTCAAGACTCTTCTGGTTCGCAGCTAAGGTGGACATCCTCTGAGTGGCTCGAAGAAGATGGTTCATCTGGTCGGCCTTTGTCTTCAGTAACGGAGCAGATGTAGCTCTAGGTTGTGCAGACTTGGCAGCTTGTACTCTTGCTTCCTTCTCGGCTTGTGTTGTGGCCGAAGTGGGATGGGATGGTGCTACTTGTAGACTGCGTTGGTATTTCCCTGAAGAGGAGAGGATGATGTAGTATATTAGAGATAAGTATTTCCCTCAGTTAAGAACCAAGGTTATCAATCCGGTAGGAGAACCACACAGAACCTCGTTAGAAGCACCTACACACACAAAAGCAAACACTTGCACCCAACACAAATAAGAGGGTTGTCAATCCCCTTAGCGGTTATTTGCAAGGATTAATTCTGGTAGTGATAGATAGATAAAGTAAATTGCAAAAGAAAATAAAAGTAAATAAATTGTAGCAAGGTATTTTGGATTTTAATATATGATAAAAGTAGACCCGGGGGCCATAGTTTTCACTAGAGGCTTCTCTCTCGAGCGCAGAACATATGGTGGGTAAACAAATTATTGTTGGGCAATTGATAGAAAAGCAAATAATTATGATGGATTCATGGCAATGATCATGTATATAGGCATCACGTCCGAAACTAGTAGACCCACTCCTGTCTGCATCTACTACTATTACTCCACCCATCGACCGCTATCCAGCATGCATCTAGGGTATTAAGTATAAAACAGAGTAACGCCTTAAGCAAGATGACATGATGTAGACAAAGTAAACTCAAGCAATATGATTAAACCCCATCTTTTTATCCTTAATGGCAACAATACAAATACGTGTCTTGTCCCTTTCTGTCACTAGGATTGAGCACCGCAAGATTGAACCCATCACAAAGCACCTCTCCCATTGCAGGATAAATCAATCTAGTTGGCCAAACCAAACAGGCAGATCAGAGAGAAATACAAAGCTATAACAATCATGCATAAAAGAGTTCAGAGAAAACTCAAATATTTCTCATGAATAATCTGATCATAAACTCACAATTCCTTGGATCCCAACAAACACACCGCAAAAGAAGATTACATCGGATAGAACTCCAAGAACATCGAGGAGAACATGGTATTGAAGATCAAAGAGAGAGAATAAGCCATCTAGCTACTAGCTATGGACCCGTAGGTCTGTGGTAAACTACTCACACATCACCGGAAGGTCAGCAAGGTTGATGTAGAAGCCCTCCGTGATCGATTCCCCCTCCGGCAGAGTACCGGAAAAGGCCTCCAAATGGGATCGCGGAAGAACAGAGGCTTGCGGCGGCGGAAAGGTTTTCTCTTCTGGCTCTCTGTTGGTTTCCGAATATTTGAGAATTTATAGAAGTGGAATTAGGTCAAAAGGAGCCACAAGGGGCCCACAAGGCATCAGGGCGCGCCCCCCTGGGTCGCGCCCTATTGCCTTGTGGCTTCCTCCTGAGGCTTCTAGCCTCCTCCCGAAGCTTCCAGGGTCTCTTTTGTCCAGAAAAAAATCTTCAAAAAGTTTCGTGGCATTTGGACTTCGTTTGGTACTGATTTCCTGAAAAACCAAAAACAAGCAGAAAACAGCAACTCGCACTAGGCACTAGGTTAATAGGTTAGTCCCAAAAAATGTTATATAATTGCATATAAAAACATCCAAGATTGATACTATAATAGCATGGAACAATCAAAAATTATAGATACGTTGGAGACGTATCAAGCATCCCCAAGCTTAATTCCTGCTCGTCCTCGAGTAGGTAAATGATAAAAACAGAATTTTTGATGTGGAATGCTACCTAACATGTTTCATCATGTAATCTCTTTACGGTATGAATATTAAGATCCAAGTGATTCAAAGCAATAGTCTATAATTTGATATAAAGACATCAATACTCAGGCATACTAATAAACAATCATGCCTTTCAAAATAAAAATGCTAAAGAAAGTTATCCCTACAAAATCATATAATCCTGTCATGCTCCATCTTCTTAACACAAAGTATTTATCATGCACTACCCCGATGACAAGCCGAGCAATTGGTTCAGACTTTTTAACGCGCTTTAGCTTTTTCAACCCCCACGCAATACATGAGCACAAGCCATGGATATAGCACTATGGGTGGAATAGAATGTGGTGGTAGATATTAATAAGGGGAAGTCAAAAATGAGAAGATAGTCTCACATCAACGAGGCTAATCAACGGGCTATGGAGATGCCCATCAATTGATGTCAATGCAAGGAGTAGGGATTGCCATGCAACGGATGCACTAAGAGCTATAAGTGTATGAAAGCTCAACATGAAAACTAAGTGGGTGTGCATCCAACTTGCTTGCTCATGAAGACCTCGGGCATTTGAGGAAGCCCATCATCGGAATATACAAGCTAAGTTCTATAATGAAAAATTCCCACTAGTATATGAAAGTGACAAAATAGGAGACTCTCTATATGAAAAACATGGTGCTACTTTGAAGCACAAGTATGGAAAAAGATAGTAACACTGCCCCTTGTCTCTTTTTCTCTCATTTTTTTTCTCTTTTTTTCTTTTTCTTTTTCTTTTTTTCGTGGGCTCTTTTTTGGCCTCTTTTTTTTACTTATTTATTTCCTCACTGGGACAATGCTCTAATAATGATGATCACCATACTTATATACTTACAACTCAAAATTACAACTCGAAACTAGAACAAAATATGACTCTATATGAATGCCTCTGGCAGTGTGCCAGGATGTGCAATGATACTAGTGTGACATGTATGAAAAATGATGAATGGTGGCTGAGCCACAAATACTATGTCAGCTATATGATCATGCAAAGCAATATGACAATGATGATGTGTGTCATAAAAACGGAACGGTGGAAGTTGCATGGCAATATATCTTGGAATGGCTATGGAAATGCCATGATAGGTAGGTATGGTGGATATTTTGAGGAAGATATAAGGAGGCTTATGTGTGATAGAGCGTATCATATCACGGGGTTTGGATGCACTGGTGAAGTTTGCACCAACTCTCGATGTGAGAAAGGGCAATGCACGGTACCGAAGAGCCTAGCAAATTGCGGAAGGGTGAGAGTGCGCATAATCCATGGACTCACATTAGTCATAAAGAACTCACATACTTATTGTGAAAGTTTATTAGCCCTCAAAGCAAAGTACTACTACGCATGCCCCTAGGGGGGTAGATTGGTAGGAAAAGACCATCGCTCGTCCCCGACCACCACTCATAAGGTAGACAATCAAGAATAAATCATGCTCCAACTTCTTAGCATAATGACAGATCATACGTGCATGCTTCGGGAATCACAAACCTTAACACCAAAATTCTTACTAAACCACGATTATCTACTAGTACCTCCCACATATTACCATCTTAATATCGCAAAACTATTGCAAGGAATCAAACTTATCATATGCAGTGATCTACATGAAAGTTTTTATTATATCTCTCTAGAATACCTATCATATTAGGACCAAATTCATAACCCGTGCATATTACCATTGCTATTCATTAGACTCTCAATAAGATATAAGTGAAGCATGAGAGTGCAACTATTTTTTTAAAATATAACCACCGCCGTGCTCTAAAAGATATAAGTGAAGCACTAGAGCAACTACCTAGCTCAAAAGATATAAGTGAAGCACATAGAGTATTCTATCAAATCACGAATAATGTGTGTCCCTCTCAAAAAGGTGTTTTCAGCAAAGATGGTTGTGGCAAACTAAAAAGCAAACAAACTATAGCACAAGACGCTCCAAGTGAAACACATATCATGTGATGAATAAAAATATAGCTCCAAGTGAGTTACCGATAGATTGTAGACGAAAGAGGGGATGCCACCCGGGGCATCCCCAAGCTTAGACGCTTGAGTCTTCCTTGAATATTACCTTGGGGTGCCTTGGGCATCCCCAATATTAGGCTCTTGCTGCTCCTTATTCCTTTATCCATCGTAGTCTCACCCAAAACTTGAAAACTTCAGCACACAAAACTCAACAGAAACCTCGTGAGATCCGTTAGTATAACAAACAAATCTTAAACTTTAGGTACTGTTGAAAATTTATTCATATTTAATATTGGCATAATGCTACTGTACTCCAACTTCTCCATGACTCATACCCCCCGATATGATCCATAGATTCATCAAAATAAGCAAACTATGCAACAAAAACAGAATTTGTCTAAAACAGAACAGTCTGTAAAGATCTATTTAGAAGCTATACTTCTATAACTCCAAAAATTCTGAAAAACTAGGACAATGTAAAAAATTCATATACCAATACTTTTTTAAAAATTCGGAATTTGATTATGCTCCAGTACAGAACCAAAAATCCAGCACTGGACTCAAAACTTTCTGTTTTCAAACAACATCAATTATACTATGATCTAAATCATCCCAAAGCCATTACTTGGCAAAAATACTAATTAAAAGATAAAAACACAATCATAACAGAGGCTACAATTGGGTAAACACACAAGAACAGAAAGTAAAACAAAAATTTATTTTATTTATTGCGTTGCCTCCCAACAAGCGCTATTGTTTTATGCCCCTAGCTAGGCATAATGCATAGTTTCAAGTGTTGTCATCCTTCAAATTAATTCCATAGGTGGCCCTCATAATAGATTCATATGGTGGCTTAATTATTTTTCTAGGGAAGTGTTCCATCCCTTTCTTTAATGTAAATTGAAATCTTATATTACCTTCTTTCACATCAATAATAGCACCTATGGTTCGTAGGAAAGGCCTACCAAGTATTATAGGGCAAGAAGGATTGCATTCAATATCAAACACAATAAAATCCATGGGTACATAATTTGTATTAGCAAGAATAAGCACATCATTTATTCTACCCAATGGTTTTTTAATAGTGGAATCCGCTATTTGTAAATTAAGGGAACAAGGATCCATATCGGTGAGACCTAGCACATCACACAAAGATTTTGGTATAGTGGAGACGCTAGCACCTAGATCACATAAAGCATTGCATTCATAATCTTTAATTTTAACCTTAATAGTAGGTTCCCATTCATCATGTAATTTTCTAGGAATTGAAACTTCCAACTCAAGTTTTTCTTCATGAGCTTTTATCA
Organism: Elymus sibiricus; assembly: GCA_039707655.1. NCBI lineage: Eukaryota > Viridiplantae > Streptophyta > Magnoliopsida > Poales > Poaceae > Elymus > Elymus sibiricus. The sequence continues at coordinate 90,076,141 of CM077672.1, read as the reverse complement.
TAGCTTGTACAATATGTTTAGTAAAAGCTTTATTTTGTTCATAGGCATTAGGTGAATTAATCATGGATTGCAACAAGGAAATACATTAAACTAAAGAACAATTATCATAATTAATTTCCTTGTAATCCAAAGTAATGGGTGCGTCACTATTTAAAGTTTTGACCTCCCCAAACCCACTTTTGTCATTTTTATCATCAAGATCATCACCCTCCAAATAATTGGGACGCCTTCTAGCTAAAGTTGACTCATCTTCAGTCCCTTTTTCATCAAGTTTTATATTACTAAATAGGGATTCAATAGGTGAGACACCAATCATTTTAATATCTTCATCATTACTATGATAGAAACCGGGTGGAATAGCTTTTTCTAGGAATTCTCGCTTAGCTCTCAACCTAGCGGTCCTTTCTTTACTTTCATTAATGGAAACATAGATAACTTTAATAGACTCATTTATATCATGCTTGGGTGGCAAAATTTTAATTTTTAGAGTATCCACATCGTGGGCAATTCTATCCATGTTCCTAGCCATGTCATCAACTTTATTCATTTTTTCTTATACCATAGCATTGAAAATCTTTTGCGAATTAATATATTCTTTAATATTACTTTCAAGATCAGTAGGTATCCTATAATTATTATTATAAGAATTACCATAGGAATTACCATAATTATTAGAGGAATTTCCGGGAAACGGTCTAGGATTGAAATTACCCCTATAAGCATTATTGTTGAAATTGTTTCTAGAGACAAAATTCACATCAATAGCATCATCATTATGCTCAATCAAAGTATACAATGGCACATCATTAGGATTAATATGAGCACTTTTACTAGCAACCAATTTCATAAGAGCATCCATCTTATCACTCAAAGTATTAATTTCTTCAACAAAATTTACCTTCTTACCAGTTGGAGTTCTTTTAGTGTGCCATTGAGAATAATTTGTCATAATATTATCAAGGAGTTTTGTAGCTTCTCCCAATGTAATTTCCATAAAAGTACCACCTGCGGCAGAGTCTAACAAATTTCTAGAAACAAAGTATAGTCCCGCATAAAAAAATTGTATGATCATCCATAAACTTAAACCATGTGTTGGGCAATTTCTTATCATTAATTTCATTCTCTCCCAAGATTGTACTACATGCTCATGTTCAAGTTGCTTAAAATTCATAATTTGATTTCTTAAAGAAATAATCTTAGCGGGAGGAAAATACTTGGCAATAAAAGCATCCTTACACTTATCCCATGAATCAATACTATTTCTAGGCAAGGATGAAAACCAAGTTTTAGCGCGATCTCGTAGTGAGAAAAGAAATAATTTCAATTTTACAATATCATTATCCACATCTTTTTTCTTTTGCATATCACATAACTCAACGAAAGTATTAAGATGGGATGCAGCATCTTCATTAGGACTACCAGAAAATTGTTCTTTCATAACAAGATTAAGCAAAGCAGCATTAATGTCACACGACTCCGCACTAGTGGCGGGAGGAGCAATTGGAGTACTAATAAAATCAATGTTATTAGTATTGGAAAAGTCACACAATTTTGTGTTTTCTTGAGACATCGCGACAAAGTAAGCAAACTAGCAAACAAGCAAACGAAAATATTTTTGTGTTTTTGTAAAATTGTTTTAGAAGTGGGGGAGATGAAAATGAGAGGCAAATGCAAATACAAAGACAAATAAAATAAATGCAAGTGGATGATAGTTTATGTGAAGGTACTTGATAAGTTTTGGTGATGTCTCCCCGGCAACGGCGCCAGAAATTCTTCCTGCTACTTGTAGACTACGTTGGTATTTCCCCGAAGAGGAGAGGATGATGCAGTATAGTAGAGATAATTATTTCCCTCAATTAAGAACCAAGGTTATCAATCCAGTAGGAGAACCACATAGAACCTCGTTAGCAGCACCTACACACACAAAAGCAAACACTTGCACCCAACGCAAATAAGAGGGTTGTCAATCCCCTTAGCGGTTATTTGCAAGGATTAATTCTAATAGTGATAGATAGATAAATTAAATTGCAATAGAAAATAAAAGTAAATAAATTGCAGCAAGGTATTTTGGATTTTAATATATGATAAAAGTAGACCCGGGGGCCATAGTTTTCACTAGAGGCTTCTCTCTCGAGCGCAAAACATATGGTGGGTAAACAAATTACTGTTGGGCAATTGATAGAAAAGCAAATAAGTATGACGGATTCATGGCAATGATCATGTATATAGGCATCACATCTGAAACAAGTAGACCCACTCCTGCCTGCATCTACTACTATTACTCCACCCATCGACCGCTATCCAGCATGCATCTAGGGTATTAAGTATAAAACAGAGTAACGCCTTAAGCAAGATGACATGATGTAGACAAAGTAAACTCAAGCAATATGATTAAACCCCATATTTTTATCCTTAATGGCAACAATACAAATACGTGTCATGCCCCTTTCTGTCACTAGGATTGAGCACCGCAAGATTGAACCCATCACAAAGCACCTCTCCCATTGCAAGATAAATCAATCTAGTTTGCCAAACCAAACGGACAGATCGGAGAGAGATACAAAGCTATAACAATCATGCATAAAAGAGTTCAGAGAAGACTCAAATATTTCTCATGAATAATCTGATCATAAACTCACAATTCATCGGATCCCAACAAACACACCGCAAAAAAAGATTACATCGGATAGAACTCCAAGAACATCAAGGAGAACATGGTATTGAAGATCAAAGAGAGAGAATAAGCCATCTAGCTACTAGCTATGGACCCGTAGATCTGTGGTAAACTACTCACACATCATCGGAAGGGCAGCAAGGTTGATGTGGAAGCCCTCTGTGATCGATTCCCCCTCCGGTAGAGTACCGGAAAAGGCCTCCAGATGGGATCACGGAAGAACAGAGGCTTGCGGCGGCAGAAAGGTTTTCTCTTCTGGCTCTCTATTGGTTTCCGAATATTTGAGAATTTATAGAAGTGGAATTAGGTCAAAAGGAGCCACGAGGGGCCCACAAGGCATCAGGGCGCGCCCCCCTGGGGTCGCGCCCTGTTGCCTTGTGGCTTCCTCCTGAGGCTTCTAGCCTCTTCCCGAAGCTTCCAGGGTCTCTTTTGTCCAGAAAAAATCGTCAAAAAGTTTCATGGCATTTGGACTTCGTTTGGTACTGATTTCCTTAAAAACCAAAAACAAGCAGAAAACAGCAACTGGTACTAGGCACTAGGTTAATAGGTTAGTCCCAAAAAATGATATATAATTGCATATAAAAACATCCAAGATTGATACTATAATAGCATGGAACAATCAAAAATTATAGATATGTTGGAGACGTATCTGATGGATCCATGGTTACAGTGTTATCCTCAAACTCCGGCCTAAGTGGCAAGTGCTCATGGTCAAGCAAATAAGTCTTGTTACCAACTTTGGAGTTGATAAGCATCTAAATGTGTGGAGCAAAGCCGCATGACCTTTTTTGATCAGCGGCAGTCCTCGTGATAATCTCAACTATAAGATCCATGACCCTGAATCTCTTTGAACGGTCAATGTGATGAAGCATGTTGATGGTGTGTCCTCTGATCATTCTCTCATCTCCTGACTTGGGCATCAATGTATGCCTCATGATGGTGTTGGAGCTAGCAAGTCCTGCCAACAAATGATAGACTGAGCCTAGCTTGTGAGTCTCAACATCATCCAAAGGAATCTCCTTGTACATGTTGGCCATGGAGAGTTGTGATCCATCTTGCACCTGGCATAAACATCAATATCATGCTCCTCTGGCTTGGGCACATCAAGCAAAGTAGCACATTCCTTAACTGAGGACTCATACCTGATGCCTTCTGTCATCCATACAATTCTTCCATCTGGATAGAAATGAGCAGTGGAGTAGGATTGCATAACCATCTCATCATTCCATGCTGTCAGTTTCTTTCCAATGAAATCATCAATGCCAATCATCTTGAAGCTCTCATGCACATGAGGAAATTGTCTTCATTTGCATCAATGAATTTCCAGTCCACCCACCTCATGTCACTGACTAGGGGCTTCTTGCCTAGCAAAACTATCTCATAAAAATCCTATTGTTCCTTGGTGTGAAATCTATAGTCTACAGAAGTCCTTCTTCTCACAGCATATGGATCAGTTTGCCTCCTCAGACCTGTTATGACTGTCACTTGTATCTGACATCTTGCATGCTGGCCTGTGAAGTAGTTGGGTATAGGCAGAATAGATGAATTATCACAAAATGCAGCTGGTTTTTCAAAAATTTGAGTTCAAATCTTAGCTTCAAATTTCACAGAAGACATTTCGGAACAACCGAGTTGATAATTTCGGTGATACCGAAGCACTTAACAGAGACTTGACACACAGTTTCGGTCTGACCGATATCTGGTTCGGTCTCGCCGAGAAGCTAGGGTTTCACAGAAACTTCATTTCGGTCTCACCGATCAGTACAACTCGGTGGCACCGAGACGTACTTGTGCAATGGCCTGAGCCAGATCGATGACTCCGAAAATTTCAGATCGGCTAGTCTAAGATGTATTCTACAGAAATTTAAACCTAAAATCTTTACTCGCATCTAATCTAAGGAGTTTATTCATGGAATAGAAGTTGCACACAGTAGCATGAATCATGGCGAAACCCTAGTGCATTGAATCAGAAATTGAAGCACTAAGGGGTCAGATTTTACCCTAACTTGGCGCAAATCCTCTATGGTGGCAACGGAGGGTGAGATTTCCGTTGATGGCGGCGGAATCCAATGGCGAGGGTGCGCTGGATGGAACGGCGATCGTCTGGAAACTGGGGCGACGGCAGCAGTGGGGCGCGAGGTCAAAAACATTTGAGAAATTTCAACCGCACGGGCTCGCTAGATATATATACCCATCTGCTGTCGATTGCTCCGATTGAAACAAATCGGTGGCACCGAGATGTGTAACTGCTAGCAGTACAACATATCGGTCTCTCCAAGTTGGTTCAAATCGGTTACACCGAGATGAAAACCTAGATCAATCCAAATGGTTTCGGTGGGTCCGAATTAGTGTGAGTTGGTCACACCGAAATGCATTTAGAAGGTTTTGGAGTTCAGTCTTAGACAGATCGGTGGATCCGAGTGCGCCTCACCCAGAGGGTCCGAAAAAGACTTGTTCAATTTTGTGATATAGCATGAAGAGAATTTGAGACAAGAAAGAATAGATAGCTAGAGAAGGTACTTAGGCATTCTTGTACATCCACTTGGCCAGAAAAACCAAGACAAACAAAACAACAAATGGATGTCCTCGAATGAGAAATATGCATAGCAACATGCTCACACAATAAGATAGCAAATGAAATGTGGGTCAAACATGCATAACCAACACTATCATCTATCACATAATGGGCGATGACATAGTCATCTATTTATGATTATATTGACATAGGAGCCAAATGAGAACATTTGATCATAGGTCATACTCATCGTTTAAGCACAAGTGGGGTTACCACTTTTACATAAAGCATTAATGTGTTCACACCATTAGAGTTGCTTTAGCTCAAGTCTTAGAGCAAAGCTCCCCCTGGATGTGATATCCCCCCAAAGAGGGATGAACTAACCTTGGGTTTTGTCGATGATGACTTCATGCAGATGTTGAAGATGTGGATGCTCAGTGTTGATGTAGACCATCAAGAGTTGAGAGCAATCCTTGGAATTTTGCACTTTCAATACCTACATGGGTTAGTCCCACAAGGAACAAACAAGAATATCCATAGACATAGAGTGAAACGCACATATGATGATGTCCATGAATGCATTGAATACCTTGTCCCTTGACTTACCAATAAGAGGGTTTGTGACTCCATGAACTAGTGCAAGATGTTGAAGTTGGTTGCACAAGTCCTTGCCATAAGTGAATATGAGTGAAGTTTGTTAGTGGAGTCACCCTCAAGAACTCTCTAGTTCTTTTTCTTTGGGACCCACATCAACTTGATGGGAATCCTTGGAGTTGTAGTAGCACTTGATGAAGTAGAACTTGATGAGGCCTTGGGAACCCACTTGACCAAAGCTTGAGGTGGTTCTTCAAATGAGTCAATATCCTCTTGAAGCTTGTCCTTGCCTTTTAGCTTGTGGTCTTGTGGTGGAAGATCATCTTGAGCTTGTGTCCCCTTAAAGGAAGTAGGGTCATACTTCTCTTGTTGAGGAACAAACTTCATCTTGGGGTATTGATCTTCTTCCCACTCAACTCCATTGGCATTGAACTTTCGTTCAAAACCAATACCTTGGTTCTTCCGGTGCCTTCCTTGCTTGCGTACAATTTCCTCAAATTGCTTACTCTCGGCAAGGCTCTTGTAGACACCCTTTTCTATAATTCCTTTCAATAAATCATTTTCTTGCTCAAGTGTAACTTGGATAAGAGAATCATTAGTGGAATCAATAGAACTACTAGAAGCAACAATATTGGATTTAGCATTGTTATTGTTACTACTAGAAGTAGAACCCTTTTTCCCTTGTTACTAGTTTGCTTAGATTTGACTTGTGGCATAAAGGTAGACAAGAGTAAACATTTGGCAAGGTATGAAGAACTCTTCTTTCGAAGATCGTCATTGATAGCTTTTAGAAACTCATGCTCTTTCTCTAAATTTAGCTTCTTGAAGCATAGCTTCTCATGAGATCTTAGAAGCTCTCTATGATCCTCTTGAGTTGTTTCATGAGCTAACTTAAGAGAGTTTAGTTCTTTAGTTAGACGCTCAATCTCCTTCATAGCATTGTCATTCGTTTCCTCTTGACTATCATGATTACTAGCAAGTTCATTGTAGCTCACATTACTAGTCTTATCAACAAGTAAATCATCATCACCAAGTAAATCATCCTCATCACTGTTAAAGTCAAAGTATTCAGGGTGTGATACCTTGGGGCCTTTTGCCATGAAACATCTTCCAATTCCCTCATTTGGTGAATCAAATAGGTCATAGGAGTTGGAGGATACGAGAGAAAGTCCGGCAACACCTTCATCTTGACTATAGTGATAACTTCTCTCGGATTGGTTGTCGGAGTCAGAGCCAGAAATCCATTCACCAATATGAGCTTGATGTCTTCTTGTAGTGTAGCTCTTGGATGACTTGTCCTTCCTTTCCGTCCTTGCTTCCCTGAGAAGGTCTTCGTTCATAACGATCATCTCTACTCCTTCTCTCTTTGTGAGGTGATTCATCTCTTCTATATCTTCCTCTTGGTGATTCGTATCTTTTCTTGTGAGGTGCCATACACTCATTGGAGTAGTGTCCGGGTCTTCCACAATTTTAGCAATTACAGTCATGACTTGATGATCTTTGCTCATAGTTTCTTGAGTTTGAGCTCCTTTCCTTTCCTCTACTCTTGTAGAACTTGTTGAATCTTTTCACCATTAAGCTTATCTCTTCATTGGATACTAGCTTGTCGCTTGAAGTTGTGGGAGAATCGGTTGAGGCTTTGTAAGCACTACTTGACTTATTGTGTAGCTCCTCTTTGTCCTTGAGTGACATCTCATGAGCAACAATCCTTCCAATGACTTTCGTGGGCTTGAGATCTTTGTAATTGGGTATCATTTGGATCAATGTGCACAGGGTATCATACTTTCCATCCAAGGTCAAAGAATCTTCTTGATGATGAATTTGTCGGTCATCTCTTCACTTCCTAAGCCAGCAATCTCATTTGTGATGAGAGCAAGCCTAGAGTACATTTCAGTGACTCCTTCACCATCCTTCATCTTGAACTTGTCAAGTTGACTTTGAAGCATATCCAACTTGGATTCCTTGACGGACTCGGTACCCTCGTGCATATCAACAAAAGTATCCCAAATTTCCTTTGCATTCTCGAGGCGGCTTATCTTGTTGAACTCTTTGGGGCACAAACCGTTGAAGAGAATGTCACATGCTTGAGCATTGTATTGCAACATCTTCAATTCTTCCGCAGTTGCTTCACGATCCGGTTGCTTACCATCCTCAAAGAATTCACCTTGCAAGCCAACACGAACAACAGCCCAAATGGCGGGGTTATGACCAAGAATATGCATTTTCATCTTATGCTTCCAACTAGCAAAGTTTGTACCATAAAAATATGGACCTCTACGGTGATAATTTCCCTCACTAGACGCCATACTCTCCTAGGTTGTGAAACCAATGCAATGGAGACCAAAGCTCTGATACCACTTGTAGAATCGAAAGTATGTCTAGAGGGGGGCGATTAGACTACTTGACCAATTAAAAATCTATCCTTTTCCCAATTTTAGTTGTGGGCAGATTTTAGCAATTACACCAAGTCAAGTATCACCCTACACATGCAATTCTAAGAGTATAGCAGCGGAAAATGAAACATTGCACATGTAAGTAAAGAAGGGGTTTGGAGATTTCAAACGCAATGAAGACACGATGATTTTTGGCGTGGTTCCGATAGGTGGTGCTATCGTACGTCCACGTTGATGGAGGTTTCAACCCACGAAGGGTAATGGTTGCGCGAGTCCACGGAGAGCTCCACCCACAAAGGGTCCACGAAGAAGCAACCTTGCCTATTCCACCATGGCTTTTGTCCATGAAGGACTAGCCTCACTCGGGGTAGATCTTCACGAAGTAGGCAATCTCATTGCCCTTACAAACTCCTTGGTTCAACTCCACATGATCTTGGAGGCTCCCAATTGACACCTAACCAATCTAGGAGACACCACTCTCCAAAAGGTAAAAAATGGTGTGTTGATGATGAACTCCTTGCTCTTGTGCTTCAAATGATAGTCTCCGCAACACTCAATCTCTCTCTCACAGATTTGTTTTGGGTAGGAGAAGGATTGGAGTGGAAAGCAACTTGAAGAGGCTAGAAATCAAGGTTCAAATGGTTGGATTGGAATCTCTTGATCTCAACACATGAGTAGGTGGTTCTCTCTCAGAAAATGTATGGTGGAAGTGTAGGCACATTCTGATGGCTCTCTCATAGAGTAAGTGGGGTGGAGGGGTATAAATAGCCTTCACCAAAAATCCAACCGTTACACACTTTTTGACCCAACTCGGTGAGACCGAACATAAACTCGGTGAGACCGACTAGTGTAAAAAGTGTGAACTTTAGGCTTTTCGGTGGGACCGACGTGGAACAACTCGGTGAGACCAAAGTGCAAAGGCTAAGGCAGAACTCAGTTTCGGAAATTCCGATTATTTCAACTCGGTGATTCCGAAGTGAAATAATGGTGTTATAGAAACTTGGCAAAGCCATCTCGGTGGGACCGAGATCCTTTTCGGTGAAACCGAATTGCTAGGGTTTGGCAGTGACAATATGAGTGATGGTCTCGGTGAGTCCGGATGAAGTAGTTTCGGTGGGACCGAGATAGGAATTTAGGGTTTGCACATATGTGATTGTGGGAGAATGACTGAGGGTTTTTGGAGCAATACCACTGAGCACTTTGAGCAAAAACCTCATCATTAACACCTCATCCCCTTTTAATAGTATTGGCTTTCCTAAGGGACTCAATGTGATTTTGGATCACTAAAATGAAAATGAAGAGTCTTGTAGATGCCAAACTTGTCCTTGAAATTTTGAGGGGTCCACATCCATTAGTCCTTGCCATGCCAATCATTGATCTTTTCTAAAATCTATTAGCAATGAATATTAGATCAATGATGTATATTGTGACGCCCCCGACTTAATCGTGCACTAATCATACACGCAAATGCACACGATCAAGCCTAAGGACTCACGGGAAGATATCACAACACAACTCTAAACACAAATAAAAGTCATACAAGCTTTATATTACAAGCCAGGGGCCTCGAGGGCTCGAATACATAAGCTCAAGTCATACAAGCATCAGCAGAAGCATCAGATATCTGAGTACAAACATAAAAGTTAAACAGATATGCCTTAAGAAGGCTGGGCAAAACAACGACAGTGGAACAAAAAGGCGCAGGCCTCCTGCCTGGGTGCCTCCTATCTACGTCTGGTCGTCGGTGGTCTCCACGTAGTAGTACTCTCCACCGGAGGGGTAGTAGTAGTCGTCGACTGGGGCAGCTGGCTCCGGGGCTCCGTCGTCTGATCACAGCAATCGGGTATGGGAAAAAAGGGGAGCAAAGCAACCGTGAGTACTCATCCAAAGTACTCGCAAGACTTACATCAGATCTATTCTATTTATGCATCGGTATCAAAGAAAGGGTTGTATCCGTGGACTAGACTGCAGAAATGCCAGAATAGAGAGGAAAACCTAGCCTATCGAAGACTAGCATCTTCAGCGTCTTGCAGCATTAGAAGAGTGTAGATTAGTACATAAGTATAGTAGTAGCATCAAGTATAACAATAGCCATGCCCAGAGATCCTTCCTCGACTCCCTGCGAGAAAGCGATCCCGGAGCCACAAATTATAGTATCTCAAATAACCATTTCTAGTTGTAAAAGATCGGGATATTTTCCGAGTGTCCTGTTACCGTGGACACGGCTATTCGAATAGATATACTTCCCTGCAGGGGTGCACCAACTTACCCAACACGCTCGATTAACTCTGGCCGGACACACTTACTCGGTCCATGCCCGGCCTCGGCTGATCGACACGTCGTAGCCCTACCTCGGCTCAACAGAGAGGCCAGCACGCTGGTCTACAACCTAAGTGCTCAGGGGTCTTGGGCCCATCGCCCTTTGCACTCCTGCGCATTACGTGGGCGGCCGGGAGCAGACCTAGCCCCCTTAATACAAGCACGGGCGTTCCCAGTCCAACCCGGCGCGCGCCGCTCAATCGCTGACATCTGAAGAACTTCGGCCGATACATACGACACCGAGTGCCCATACTATTCCCGCGTGGTGGTTAGTGCGAAAAGGCCAGAGGCCTACTCAGATCACATATCCTAACCCATTAGTGTGTTGGGAGCTCGCGAAAACGAGCAGAGACTCACGATCATGTGACCCCGTCGCCCCGTCTCGTGGACCTACGGCAAGGGCTAAGAATGCCCGGCCGTGCCACGTAATTATCTCTCGGGTACCCTCACGGTCAACCCGATTCCACATCTCTCGCGGGTACCCCTCGGGGCCGACCCGTCTTTAACAAGTTTTTGTGGTAAAGTCAAAGTATCCGTGTGTCCACAACATCAAGAGGGAATCCGAGGAATCACCCTCGTTGGATTCCCACTCGATGTATCCGTCAAGGTGAACCCGGAGGAATCACCCTCGATGGGTTCACACTCGAAGGATTGCACGACAGAGGCTTCATCAGAGGTGGTGAAAGAGGAATCACCCTCGGTAACCCACAACCGACTAGCTATACTACAGAGGCAACATCAGGAGTAAGATAAGAGGTATCACCCTCGGCACTCGATGGTAGCTCTACAGAGTTGTACAACTTAGGGGGTGTGCGGTGATGTGCTGGTCTCAGCCCATCGATCACCTCGATCGGGGCAGTGGCAACAAAGCGGGGCAACTAGGACAAGGATGAGGGGTCACTGATGGATTACTAACCAACCTATACTAAGCATATAGGATAACAGGAATGGTATCAACAGCAGTTTACAAAAATAGGCTATGCATCAGAATAGGTATTTCGGAACAACAACTGTAGCAATTCTAATGCAAGCAGGAGGGAGAAAGAATAGGTGATATAGGCATGGTCAAGGGGGGTTTGCTTGCCTGGAAGCTCTGCGGCAAAAGAGGGGTCGTCGGGGATGTAGCAGTCCTCAGGGGCAGCATCGGCCTCGGGGTCTATCGGAGGAGAAGAGGGGGGAGAAACAATAAATAAAAGCAAACAAATGCAACACAATGCATGGCATGGCAATATGCAGTGTTAGAGGTGACCTAATGCAGCACTACACGTTGCAGGCGGAGCGGGAAAATATCTGGGGATATTTTCCCGGCTTTAGGCAGTTTTCGGACAGTTGATCCAGAGGGAAAGGTTCCATGTTTGCATGGTTGTGGGCATGTGACAGATAAACGGAGGGCATATTTGGGTTCGTCTCGTTTTTCTGATCAACTTTCATGTAGAAAACTTTTCGATCCGAGCTACGGTTTATTTTCTATGATTTTTCAAAGATTTAAACCATTTTCTGAAATTCTTGAAATAAAATCTAATTCGAAAATACCAGAAAATACTATACTGCGTCAGCACTACGTCAGCATGACGTCAGCAGTCAACCCCAGTTGTTCCAGGTCAAACCTGACAGCTGGGTCCCACATGTCAGTGACTCTGGACTAAACGGAGTTTAAAATAACTAATTAGGGGTTAATTAGCTAGGGGCCCCACCTATCAGTGTCTAATTAACTAAATAATTAAGTTTATTTAGAAAACAGATTAAATAGACTAATTAGCAGAGGGGGGCCCACTTGTCAGCGGCAGTAGCTGCCCAGTCAGCAGGGTTGACCGGTCAACGCGGTTTACGCTTCTGTCACTCTAGCAACCCATCATCTACTAGGGTTTAAGCTTTTGTCACTCTAGCAACCCATCATCTACTTACTACTCCACAATGCCTTCCCTTAGGCCCAAATATGGTGAAGTGTCATGTAGTCGACGTTCACACGACACCACTAAAGGAAGCAACAACATACATATCATCAAAATATCGAACGAATACCAAATTCACATGATTACTTATGACAAGACTTCTCCCATGTCCTCAAGAACAAAAGTAACTACTCACAAATCATATTCATGTTCAAGATCAAAGGGGTATTGAATATCATTAAGGATTTGAACATATAATCTTCCACCAAATAAATCAACTAGCATCAACTACAAGATGTAATCGACACTACTAGCAACCCACAGGTACCAATCTGAGGTTTTGGGACAGAGATTGAATACAAGAGATGAACTAGGGTTTGAGATGAGATGGTGCTGATGAAGATGTTGATGAAGATTGGTCCTCCCGCGATGAGAGGATCATTGGTGATGTCGATGGCTTCGATTTCCCCCTCCCGGAGGGAAGTATCCCCGGCGGAATCGCTCCGCCGGAGAACAAAAGTGGTCCTGCCCAGGTTCCGCCTCGAGACGGCGGCGCTTCATCCCAAAAGTCTTCTCTATAATTTTTTTAGGGCAAATGAGCTTATATAGCAGAAGGAGGGGGCCAGAGGCCAGCTGTGGGCGCGCCCCAGGCGGGGGGGGGCGCGCCCTGTTGCCTTGTGAGCAACTGGTGGGTCCCCTCTGCTATCTCTTTTCTCCAGTATTTTTTATATATTCAATAAAAAATCTCCGTAAAATTTCAGGTCATTTGGAGCTCTGTAGAATAGGTATCTCTACTGTAGCTATTTCAGGTTCAGAATTCCAGCTGCCGGTATTCTCCCTCTTCATATAAATCTTGCAAATTAAGAGAGAAAAGGCATAAGAATTGTATCATAAAGTGAAATAATGACCAAATACATTATAAATAACAGTAGGAAATCATGATGCAAATTGGACGTATCAGACCTCCTGTCATCACTGCATCCTGCCAAGTCAGCATCAGAAAAGGCACTAACAAGGGTGGAGTTAGAACGTCTGAACTGGAGGCCTAAGCTTACAGTGTGTTTTATATACCGTACAATTCTCTTAACAGTTGTCCAATGTACAATAGTAGGTGCATGTAGATACTGACAAACCTTATTAAAAGCAAACGATATATCTGGTCTTGTCAGTGTTAAGTACGGTAAGGCTCCTACAGCACCTCTGTATTTTATAGTCTCTTCTTCCTTAAGTGGCTCTCCTTCAAAAGCTGAATTTTTTTTTCTGAAGAAGACAATGGTGTGGGCGAAGGCTTACAGTCCTTCATCCCCATACGAGTTAGGAGTTCAGCAGCATATTTTTCTTGATTCAGCACTATGCCATCTTGAATCTTCTTAACTTCAATGCATAGGAAGAAGTGTAGATCACCAAGACCCTTCAAAGCAAACTCTGGACTTATATCATGCAGAAGAGCATTAGTAGCATTTTGTGAAGAGCTTGCAACTATAATATCATCAACATATATCAACACAAATATAACTGTGTTTGCCTTGTTGTAAATAAAAAGTGATGTGTCAGCTTTTGATGCAACAAAGCCAAGGTGCTTTAACTGAGAGCTCAACCTTGAGTACCATGCCCTTGGTGCTTGCTTCAAGCCATAAAGCGCCTTGTCAAGTTTACACACATAATGGGGTGTTTTCTTATCTGCATACCCAGGCGGTTGTCTCATGTAGACCTCCTCTTCCAGAACACCATGCAAAAATGCGTTCTGAACATCTAGTTGTCTCAAGCTCCATCCCCTGGACACAGCAATAGATAGGACAAGCCTAATAGTTGCAGCTTTAACAACGGGACTAAAAGTGTCCTCATAATCTAACCCACAACGTTGTTTAAAACCTTTTGCAACTATACGTGCTTTATACCTGTCAATTGAACCGTCTGCCTTTTTCTTTATTCTATACACCCACTTATAATGACATTTTTACCTCTCTGCTCGGGTACAAAATGCCAGGTCTTATTTCTCATGAGTGCCGAGTACTCTTCGTCCATTTCCTTTTCCATCTCAAATCTCCAAGTGCATCTTCTACCCATGTTGGCTCTCATGTAACACATAACATGCCATACGGTATAGTACCATCAGTTCTAATTCTTGGGTTCCTTATGCCTTTTTGTAGACGAGTCATGACACGTGAAACTGCCACTAGTTGGGGTTGAACAGGAGGTGGAGACTGTTGTGCGGGAGATGGTGCAGGGGACCATGCCACAGAAGATCTAGAAGATGCTACAGATCCGCTTTGCGCAGTTGATGCGATCCCCGAGCTTGTGGCCAACTGTGTGGCCGCATTTGTGCTGGTGGAGCCAATGGCCGTTGATTCGCCCGCCGCAGGGGACCCCGCAGGCGTCGCTGTCGCTTGCATGCACGTGGGCCACTGGGACCCCGAGCCGACCGGTTCAGGCTAGCACGTGGTCGCGATCTGCCGCCGACATGTGAGGCGCGGGGCCAGCGCACTGCCTGGCGACGTGGTAGTTCGCTACTGGCCCCTGGTGAGCGCGATCCAGAGTGTATTTCCACGCCGATCCCGAGGGAGCCTGACGCGCTGGAGTCACAGGTTGCGCCAGATCCTCCTCGTGCTCTGTGCCTGGTGGTGGCAATGGGTGCCCGCTACCCGCGAACCCGACGGGTAAAAACCCTATTAGGGTAAGGGTTTCGGAAAGTTAAGTACCCATGGGTTTGTAAATGGGAAAAAATTGTACCCATCGGGTAAGCCGGGTACGGGTACAGGAAGGCAATACCCATACCTGTGTACCCGTCTACCCACATATTAGTACATCTTACAGGTAGCCCCCCTATGTCATTCACTAGGAAAAAGGAAAACCCTAGCCTAACCCAGTTGTAGACGGCACACAAAATCCCCTCCCCTCATCCACCCATCGCGCCGTCACATTCACAGAACACAAACTCCATCTCGCCTCAGCTGAAATGCTAAATATAACTGCTGAAATGTTGTATTTTACATACTAAAATGCTAAAATTATACATGGTAAAATGTGAATTGAAAGGTAACTGAGATGGTTATTTTTACCCACGGGTATTACCCGCACCCGGGCGGGTACGGGTATGGGAACAATATGAAACCCGAGGTGCGGGTACGGGTATGGGTATGGGCAAAAAATATTGGGACGTGTATGGGTTTGGGCGACCATTACCCGCACCCGAACCCTGCGGGTGCCATGTTGATCTGTGCCTCCCTCTTCTTCCTCTAGTTCATGCAATATGGGGTCATTTTGTGCCGGATTTTGATCATTTTCAACACCGTTTGCTCCTGCATTTTCTCCATGGACCTGCACAGGAATAGATGCAACACTGGAACTGGTTGAATTATCACATTGGTCAACACAATCGTCGCCCCCTTGCTCAAAATTCCGGAGGTTGGAAGGAAGAAGAAGGATTTTATTTTTTTAGAATAGCTCTGACGTTTGGATGAAGGGACTCAAATGGGAAAACAGATTCGTTGAATACGACATCACGTGATATGTAGACCCTACCAGAGGTGACATCTAGGCACCTGACTCCCTTGTGAATCGGACTATACCCTAGGAAAACACACCTTTTGGAATGAAATGCAAACTTGCGTGCATTGTATGGTTGTAGGTTGGGCCAGCATGCGCAACCAAATACTCGAAGAGATTTGTAGTCTGGAATAGTGTCAAAAAGGCGTGTTATGGGTGTTTCAAATTTGATGACTTTGCTAGGGAGCAAGTTAATGAGGTATGTGGCAGTCAAGAATGCTTCATCCGAGAATTTTAGTGGCATAATTGCATTTGCAAGAAGAGCTAGTCCTACTTCAACAACATGGCAATGTTTCCTTCCTGCAGAACCATTCTGTTGGTGTGCATGAGGACATGAGACATGATGTGAGATACCAAGTTGCTGAAAAAGGAGTTTAGCTTCTTGTATTCACCCCCCCCCCCCCCCCCCCCCCGTCAGTTTGCATAGCAATGATCTTAGTGTTCAATTTCCTCTCAACAAGATTTTTAAAGTTTGACAAGACTTGAAACACTTCAGACCGTTTCTTAAGGAGATAGATCCAAGTAAATTTGCTATAATCATGTAGAGCTTACATAGTATGAGTATCTACCAACTGAAGTAGGAGCTGGCCCCCAAACATCTGAGAATACAAGTTGTAAGGGTGCAATAGATATGCTAGTAGATACAGGATATGGTAGCTGATGACTTTTAGCTTGTTGACATGGATCACAAACTGACTCAATACAGGACTCGTGAGAGTAGGGGAGTTTATTTATACTAAGAACAAGCTTAACAATGACCGATGAAGGATGTCCTAATCTACTATGCTACTTTGATGACGAAGGCTTGATGGCGACAAATGCTTGTTTATTGAACGATGATCATGAATATATGAGTGGATAGAGACCTCCCACGCACTTGCCCCTAAGAAGTATTCTCCTCGTGTCCAAGTCCTTAACCAAAAAGAAATAAGGATAAAATTCAATGAGGACACAATTATCTAGAGTAAATCAATGAACGGAGAGAAGATTTTTTGTAGTTTGAGGCACATGAAGAATTCTATTTAGATGCAAATTTTTTGTAGGGGTTTTGACAATTGAATGACCAATATGAGTGATTTTCATACCAGAACCGCTTCCGGTGTGCACTTGGTTGTGACCGTGGTATTTGTCCCTGAACGTCAGCTTGTCCAACTCGTCGGTGATGTGGTTTGTAGCACCGGTATCCGCATACCAGTTCGTGTCGACGCCATAGGAGTCAATGACCATGTTGGCCCCCTTCTCCTCATGCTCATCTTCATCATAACGGTGCCAACAATCACGAGCACCTCCTGCGTGATGCTTGTAGCAGATTTGGCACTCCAGATAGTCGCGGGCTTGTTGCTGACGTTGCTGCTGTGGGCGCCCGCAACCACCGCCGCCGCCGTCGTTGCCACCAGAGAGAGTGGGAGAGGGGCGCCTCCCTCGCCCGCGGCCTCTGTTGCCACGCTCGCTCCCCTTGCCTCGAGGCTGGCCACGCCCCCTGTACGCCATATTTGCGGAGGTTTTGAAGCCAGCATCGAGATCATCGCCTAGCATCTCCATCCGCTGATCAAACACGATGATCTGGGCGAAGAGTTCGTTGACAGTGATGGAGGTTTTGACAGCACCAATAGCCGCCACGACGGGATCATAGTCTGGATCGAGACCAGCGAGGACATAGTCCACCATCTCGGGATCAGAGACCGGACGGCCTGCTGCAGCGAGCTCGTCCCCCAGATTCTTCATCTGGGCGGTGTAGGAGGTGCTAGACATCGAACCTTTCTTCGTGGTGGTGATGGCAATTCTCAAATTCATGATTCGAGATTGGGACTGCGAAGCAAACAAAGTGGTAATGGCAGTCCATAGATCAAAAGTGATCTCCTTACTCACAACTTGGGCAAGGATCTCTTTTGAGAGAGAGTTCAGGAGATGGCTGAGGACTTGCTGGTCCTTTGACAACCATGGCGCGTAGAGGGGATTGGGCACCACGACTGTGGTTTTGTCCGCCTGCTGCTGCTCCACCGTCTTCGGGGGCGCGGTGTCGGATCCGTCCAGGAGGCCGTTGACCCGCGCTCCTCGCATGCCCGGCATCACCTGTGCCTTCTACAGGAGAAAATTCCCCTTGGTTAGCTTCTCGGCAGATGGAGCTCCGAGGTTGAGGGAGACAGTAGCCGAGGTGGAAGACATAGCGATCGGTGGAAAAGGGTTTCTGGCGATCGATGGGAGAAAGCTTCTGGCTAGATAGATGGGAAGAGGATGGCTCTGTATACCATGTCAGATGGAAGCGTTCCTACTCCTCCGTAGAGGAGCCGCGGGTTTATATTGATTGAAGGCAGGAATAGCCCGTGCCGTGGCTTACACGTTCATACCGATCGAGATGTGATTCGGTAGTTACAGAGGAGAGGATAGCTACGGGAGAGATAGAAGATAGAGTCTGTTGAGATTACAATAGATGGTTTTATCTCCAAGTCTAACACGACGCTCCAATAACATAATTTGCCATCCAAAATATGCTTGTTTAGATTGCCGTCCCGAGTAAACAGTATACTACCGTCGTTTGTAGTTCGCTTGAATAGGGGTGTGGGAGTGGACGCTTTAGGATTCATGCACGAGGATCCAACGTGCATGGGACGTTCGCTCTAAATTGCCAAAAATCTGACATTAAAACTTTTTAATCAAAACCAACGTAACGATGATTATTACGGCGATCGAGCCGATATATCAATTCTGCTAAAGTTGCTCTTAATTGGGTCAGGTCTACTCCGGTGGCGACTCGCTTTTGCTATCATCCACCGTGTAAACACGGCAGAGTCCCTGGGTCCCACCTTGCTCCCGGCCGTGTCAGTGAGCCACTGAGATAACCGGCGACCCCTCACCGCAAACGGTTGACCTCCACTCAAAAGCTGCCGTACCGCACTCTCCCGCCTGCTATAAACTCTCCTCCTCCTCCGTCTCCCCGACCAAACGCCGCTCCCCTCCTCCTCCTCCCCCAAACCTCCATGGCGATGGCGACCTCTCACTTGCCCGACTAAACAAACAAGCAAGCCAACAAGCAAGCTCACGCAAGCGCGCACCCAGACCCACTGAGAGCCCGGACAAAGGGGTCAAGAAGATAAGGAAGAGGCGCCGAGAGCCAGTCGTTCGGCATCCCGAGATCGACCATGGAGAAGTTCCTGTTCGAAGAGCTGGCCGGGGACGCCGTGCGGGAGCTGCTGCGGGCGGTGCAGGGCACCTTCCTGTGCCGCTCCACCGCCGAGCGCCTGCGCCGGAACGTCGAGCCGCTGCTGCCGCTCGTGCAGCAGAACGGCCGCCACGCGCTCCGGAGCAACGCCGAGCTGAGCGAGCTCGCCGTGCAGCTCAGGGAGGCGCTCGACCTCGCGCGCCGCGCCGCCGCGGCCCCGCGCTGGAACGTCTACCGCACCGCGCAGCTGGCGCGCAGGATGGAGGCGGCCGACAAGGGCATCGAGCGATGGCTGGCGCGCCACGCCCCCGCGCACGTGCTCGACGGCGTGCGCCGCCTCCGCGACGAGGCCGAAGCGCGCATCGGCCGCCTCGAGCGCCGCGTCGAGGAGGTCGCCGCGCTGCAGGCAGCCCCCACGATCCCGCCCGCCATGTCCCTCCCCGTCGCGCTGCCGCCGCCGCCCTCCAAGGGCATGGCGATGGCGGTGGAGGTGGCGCCGCCGACCAAGGGCATGGGGATGCCGATGGATTTCGAGCTCCCGTGCGAGGAGGAGAGCAAGGGCGGCGGCTTGGTGGGAAGCGGCGTCAAGGTGGGCAAGGAGAAAGTGAAGGAGATGGTGATGAGCAGCGGCGGCGGCTGGGAGGTCGTCGGCATCTGCGGCATGGGCGGCAGCGGCAAGACCACGCTCGCCATGGAGATCTATAAGGATGAAAAGATCCAAGGTAAGAAAGGATCGAATCCCAACCATCTTATCTCATACGAATTCTTTCTTAAATCTTTTATTCCGTTCTTCAAATCTTCTGCAGAAAGTTTACATCTGTGTTCATAATCATCCTTTCTCTCGGTGCAAAAATTGCACCGTCTCTTATTGAATTATATGCGGCACTACCACTAACAAAGATTGAAAATTTTGGGAATCTTTGGCGGTTGATTTGCGTGTCGTCATATGATTTAATTACTTAAAGTCGAGGCTGATGCTTACGTTTAGCTCATCACCACTTGTTTGGTCAAAATTGGCGCTTTGACCAGCTTAGTGCGGAGCGTGCGTATGGCTGTGATGGGATTGGGTTGCTGATGGGAGCACACCAACTCCCGCCTGCCTAACTTAGCAGACACTGAAAATTTTGTTCATGATGGCAACACTTTTGTTTTGAATCAAGATATTATTGCACCACTTAATAACTATTGAGTTAATTAGTGGAGACCCCTAAACAACTGAATGATACCAGCTCAGATCCAAGCACATACTCTTATCGTTTCAATAGTTTAATACCGATTGTCAATCCAAATTAATTTGGTCATGGTGTTATACAGATCTGACATTACCATCTGTAGTTACAAAGGCACTTGGAATTAGTGATGTTTGTGAAGCTAATCCTTTTAATTGATTCGAACCTCACTACTTCAGCATCCTCTCATCAAGATCTGTTCTCAAGATTTAGCATGCCGAAAGTCGATTTCCATTTAACCTTGTTTCATAGTTGGTCTCTAAGTGTAGTGATCTGTCTTCTCTACATAGTGCTAATATATGTTTCTTTCTTCGTCTAGGCTACTTCAACAACAGGGTCTTCTTTGAGACGGTCTCACAGTCCGCAAATCTGGAGACCATCAAGATGAAGCTGTGGGAGCAGATCAGCAGCAATATTGTGCTTGGTGCATATAACCAGATCCCGGAATGGCAGCTCAAGTTAGGGCCGAGGGACCGAGGACCAGTCCTTGTTATACTTGATGATGTGTGGTCTCTCTCACAGCTCGAGGAGCTGGTCTTCAAGTTCCCTGGCTGCAAGACTCTTGTCGTATCAAGGTTGAAGTTCCCCACGTTAGTCTCCCGGACTTACGAAATGAAATTACTCGGCGAAGAGGAGGCTTTGTCTGTCTTCTGCAGCGCTGCCTTCGATCAGGAGTCAGTTCCTCAGACTGCTGACAAGAAACTGGTTAAGCAGGTTGCTGCCGAGTGCAGAGGGCTTCCTTTAGCTCTCAAGGTTATCGGCGCATCCTTGCGTGATCAGCCTCCTATGATATGGTTGAGCGCGAAGAACCGCTTGTCACGAGGAGAGTCCATATCGGACTCACATGAGACCAAACTCCTGGAGAGAATGGCAGCAAGTGTCGAGTGTTTGTCAGGAAAGGTTAGAGAATGTTTCCTTGACCTGGGTTGCTTCCCAGAGGATAAGAAGATCCCTCTTGATGTGTTGATCAATATTTGGATGGAGATACATGATCTTGACAAGCCAGATGCTTTCGCCATCCTCATGGAGCTATCGAACAAGAACCTGCTTACCCTAGTTAATGATGCACAGTAAGTATTGCACATATATTCTTGAAAATCATCTGAGAATTCATATCATATAATGTAAGAACAGCTTTGACTCTTTGCTGCTCTTTATGCAGGAATAAAGCTGGAGATTTATACAGTAACTATCATGACTACTCAGTGACGCAACATGATGTGTTGCGTGATCTGGCACTTCACATGAGCGGCCGTGACTCTCTGAACAAACGGAGGCGGTTAGTGATTCCAAGAAGAGAAGAATCACTTCCGAGAGATTGGCAGAGGAATAAGGACCTTCCCTTTGAAGCTCAGATTGTTTCTATTCATACAGGTGATTATCTGTTCATCAACTTTGTTGTTTCTTGCATGTTATTTGCTGTGTAGTATCCTCTGCGAGTCCAGTCTGAAAGCTGCTCTTACAGAATTTGTATGGCTTTGACTTGAACTTCTGATCTATATCTCCTTTATTTAAATCACCTGATATTGTACTAAACTGATGTTTAGTTCTTTAGCAAGCTGAACCTAATTAGTATGACACCATTTTACTTCAGCATTATTTCTTCACGGAAAATAATTTGTTCCAGCAATCAGCCTTACAGTAACATGCATTCGTAATATCTTGCCGAATTTTGCCCTCATTGAGTTCTAGAAGTACAAAATGATCTGACCAATTGATTTCAAATTTCAGGTGAGATGAAAGAATCTGACTGGTTCCAGATGAGCTTCTCCAAGGCAGAAGTTCTTATCCTAAACTTCGCCTCAAGTGTATACTACCTCCCGCCCTTCATTGCAACAATGCAGAACCTGAAGGCGCTGGTGCTGATCAACTATGGTACTACCAGTGCAGCCCTTGACAATTTGTCTGCCTTCACCACACTAAGTGACCTGAGGAGTCTATGGCTGGAAAAGATTACGCTCCCGCCACTGCCGAAAAGCACAATCCCACTGAAGAACCTGCGCAAGATCTCCCTCGTCCTTTGTGAGCTGAACAACAGTCTAAGAGGATCAACGATGGATCTCTCCATGACGTTTCCGCGCTTATCCAACCTCACCATTGACCATTGCGTAGATCTGAAGGAGCTGCCACCTAGTGTATGTGAAATCAGCTCTCTGGAAAGCATCTCCTTGTCAAACTGCCATGACCTCACCGAGCTGCCATATGAACTGGGCAAGCTGCACTGCCTGAGCATCCTACGGGTGTACGCCTGCCCGGCACTGTGGAAGCTTCCACAGTCGGTATGCAGCCTGAAGAGGCTGAAATACCTGGACATATCGCAGTGCATTAACCTTACAGACCTTCCAGAAGAGCTTGGTCACTTGACAAACCTAGAGAAGATCGACATGCGGGAATGCTCGCGGTTGAGGAGCCTCCCGAGGTCGTCCTCGTCGTTGAAGTCCCTCGGGCACGTCGTGTGCGACGAGGAAACGGCGATGCTGTGGAGGGAAGCCGAGCAGGTCATCCCGGACCTCCGTGTGCAGGTAGCAGAAGAGTGTTACAACCTGGACTGGCTTGTAGACTGATGTTCTGGATGCTCTGCCTCCAGGCTCACCATGTACAAATGATGTGTATATGTTTCCCTGTTTAAATGCAGGATGGGTAGTCAATACACTGTTCAATTTTGACATGTTCAGTGTTCATGTAGTTGACTCCAGTAGCTGACATATCTTGAAGTCATGGTCTTAAGTAGAAATGCACACAAGAGTTATATTGGCCAGGCTAACAGAGAATTTCTATTGGCACAAACCATTTTTTTTCTCCGAGCAACCGGAAGGAGAGCTACCTTTTCATTAGAGCATCTACAACTGTAAGTACAAATTGTTGCCCCCAAACACCCACGGGCGCGCCCGCTGGCAGTGCCTGGACAGTTGTGTCACTGCCACCTTGGCCGACTCCTCGAGCGCGCGACGGAGAGCCGCTGCGTTCTTGCGACGTTGGTGGCGTGCGTCCGTCTCCGCCGAGGTGTAGGACCGGCGGATTGCTAGGCGGAGCGCTGCGTCGCAGTCATCCGCGGCCAGCAGCGGCTCCGGCGCGGATCTGGACGACCCGCACCCGTGCCTCGCTCCGCCCAATGCCGCCCTTCTCGTCATGCGGTAGGCGCGGCCCACCGTCTCCGGCTGCAGCTCACGCGCAGGCGGGCACCAGCACCCAGCGGCTCCCCGCAGGGGCCGGTGCTGGCAGAGCCGGGTGCCGGTGCTCGCGCTCGCGCTGCCGCCTCGCCGTCGATGGCAGAGAGCGGGCAGGGCGGCGTCCGACCACCGTGGAGGAAGAGCTGACGACCGTCGAGGAGGAGCTCCCGCCACGATCCATCCTTGAGCGTCGGAGCGCAATGCGGAGCGCGAGCTCCTCCTCGTCCGGGCCGGACGCGCTGGACGAGTCCCGGGCGGCGAGCCCCACCCAGTTGATGTGATCGGAGCCGGAGCCGGAGCCGGATTGAAATGGGAGGGGAGGGGGGGTCAGGCTGTGCAAAACCGAACCTAAACCGAAAGAAAATAGAATCGAACCGAAACTTCGGTTTTTTCAGTTTTCGGTTTCAGTTTCAGTTCCTAAATATACAAACCATTTAACATTCGGTTTTTCGGTTAAAAACCGAACAATTTTCGGTTAAACCGAATTAACCGAAGTAGCTTTAGTCTGTGTAAAAATATGAGGTGAACCCTTCAGCCATCCCTCGTTTTATAGCCATCTGCCCACTGCTATGTAGCTCGGTTGGCGAGGTGGTACTAATCCGATGGAGCTCGACCGACCAGGGCACCTGCGCACTTGTTTGGGCCTCAACTTATCCAGCCGGCCAGCCCATACGGCCGCTTTTGTCCCGTCCAGGCAGCCGATCGCTCTTGTCCGCCTCATCAAAAAAGTTGATCGCTGTTGTTGGGACTCAGGTTGTGGGATACGTGCAGGATTGTCTTTCTTTCCTTTTATTCTACTTCCTCCACCACGTAATCAATCATGTTATGTTTCCCTAAAAACATCATGTCATATATGCTGCCATATAATGCCTTGGACTAAATCTTGTGGGGCCCCAAAGCATGCCTGATCCCTCATGATCAAATCTACATAGCATTTCTCACAAGAAAAATATAACCAACATAAGCAGACTGAATCATGTGACCAAAACATTATTTGTTGTTCAAAAATTCGCGTCAACTTTGGTTATTTTGGTTATTACCGAAACCGAACCGAAATTAAATGGTTATTACCGAAACCGAACCGTATATATGTATAAAACCGTATAAACTGAAGTATAAAAACCGTATAAACCAAAAACCGTATAAACCGAACCGAATCAAACCGAAAAAACCGAATGCACACCCTGAGGGGGGGGGGGGAGCGGAGAGAGTGAGAGAAGTGAAGCGGAGTGCGGATTTGGGACTAGGGTTTCCGTCCGGATTTACTTTTAGTGGGGACGATGGTGGGGGCAGCGTGGGCCATACCTAGCCGGAGGGACGTGGCGGGCGTGTCCAGGCCTCCCCTATCTGCCTCAAATATGGGCTGGATATGGGTTGCTGGACAGTCCGGGCATTTAGGATGGGTTTGGGTTGCCCGGTTGGGTAGCAAAATCTGGACAGCGCCCGGGCAGGCCGCCCGGTAGCTTGGGGCAAGTTTGAAGGGTCCGGTTATAGATGCTCTTAAACAACAGAATATGTATAAAATGAACATGACTCAAAAAGACTGGCATATGTCAGAGCTCCTCATGGTTGGGCGGCCCATGACGATTATAAGGCATCTAAATACTTATGGTTGTGGTTAACTCTTGGCCGAAAGGCCATGGCCCCCTGCATGATGTCCTCAAGACAGGTGCACCACATCTCTGTATGTTAAACTCGTGCCATTAAAAAAACTTAAAATAAACTCGTGCCATTAAAAATCAGCGGCTCTTTTCTTTTTAGGCATTTTTTTAGGGGAAACCGTTGCTTATTTATTCAGAGTTCATAGCTCCCACAGCAGTAATTCGAGCTAACGCACTCCGGAGCCACATGGAACCAAGTTTTACATAAGGAATTACAGCAACATTCCCTAACTAGAGTATGTGCAACTTTGTTCGCTGAACGCCGCACCCAAGCCCCTAACATCCTGAAAAAACTAAGCAAGCCCTTAATCACGCCTCCACTTATGGTTCTTATACATGCCTCATTGTAGGGTATGTGAAAGCTTCATTTGGAGGGATGTGGTCATCCATCCAAGAAAGTGTAGGAATTATTGGACTTTTAGCTCATTTTTCATTTTTAATGTTTTTTGAAAATCTCATAGGCCAATTCATGCATGATAACAGGAGTGTAGAAAGTTTAGTCTCACCCCAGTTGTGGACGGTGTGTTGAACCAACATATAAGGTTGGCTTCTTTTTCGTTACCCGCTTGAGAAAAGGGCACATACATGCATGCTCCTCCTCCGTTACCCGCCTCACCATGTGCGTCGTGTTTCGTGAATGAGTTTGTGTTGCTTATCACTTTCCCATCTCACTTCTCAACGTACACCGTGAAGTGGAGACAGCGGGCCTCTAAAACTCCGTCTCTTGTGATCGTGTACAGAAGAGGGGTGATTAGGTTTCCGCACCAATAGTCTCTTATCCCTTCTGCCAGGGATTGTTTCTGGATATGTCATACTGGAAATTAATCTAAACATGGTATTTTTTTATCATACATACCTGATTTTCATGTCCGGTATTTTTGTTGATTTATTCACCATGTTTAACCAGTTCATTATGTATCCTAGAGGCTCATATGCTCCGTTCATGACAAGGGGAGCGTGGAAAGTTTAGTCCCACCCTGGTTGTGAAGGATGTATTGTACCAACATATAAGGTTGGCTCCTTCACACACCACTAAAAGTTTGAGAAAAGGGCACATACACACGCACTCCTCATCGCCCGCGCGACGTGTTTCGTGAACGAGCTGCGCCGGGCAATGACATATGGCACGGCTACTTCCCCGACATCGACGGCCTCCTCCAGAACATGTCGCTCCCTTCTGTCAGGGGTTGTTAGCAATTGATGAAAACCCCAACATATTTTGTTAGACAACACATGCTACACAATCAGCAGCAACATCAATTTCAGACTCAAGCAGTAGCCTGAATACAATCCTCTCGATGTACATTTCTACACTCTTCTTCTTAACACAAAATGGCACTCAATCTGGTGTGTGTTCAAGAAGCAAACAAGGTGGAAGACCACAAATACCGCTTCTGCACATACAGATATTCACAGGTTTACTACATGGCGTATACTATCTCCCCGCTGCTGTCCATGTCGATATCGAGGTCCGAGTCCAGGTCATCCATATCGTCGTCGAGGTCAAGGCCGTCAGGCAGGAACTTATTGATTCCGAGGGCGCCGGCCGCCGGTATGGTCGCCTCTGCCATTATCTGCATGATCTCGTTCATGTTCTGCATCGGCTGGTCAGGCTCCTCATACTGGTTGCTCACTGTGGGACCGTCCATGAGGTCAGCTGGGAGGTTCTTGAGGAACCATGGGTGGTTCTTTATCTCAGGTATGGTGATCCTCTGCAAGCTCAAATAGCGCAGGCGTTATCCTGAGAGCGGAACAAGCGAAACCGTGCGTGTGTCGATGGAGTGAGTACTCACCGTAGCTGGGTTGGCAACAAAGATCCTTGAGAGAAGGTTTCGGCAGTCCATAGGTATGTGAATATAGTCCGGAATCGAGTACTGAACACCTAATATTTTCTGAAAAAGTTGAGCTCAGTATTTAGATGTTTGGCTATAACTGCAACTAGTGGAATTGCTAAGCCGAACAGCTGGCGGCATACCTGAATTGTCATTTTGAAGTTCTTGGGATTTTCTGGATCCTCGAAAGGGTAGGCGCCGACCAACATCACATAGAGGGTTACGCCACATGACCACACATCGGCAATCTCCATTCAGAGACAAATTATTAGTGCTTTAGCAAAAAACATGAAAGTGCTTTAAATGGTTGCTCCTCAAGACCATGCACCACCCATGCCAACGAAAGGTGGATGGAAGATTCATAAAGCAAGTAAAGTTTTTATGGCCGGGCAAAATTATTCAAATTAGGCAGCAGATGGTGGCAGAGTATGCATGAGACGGTTTAAACTTGAAAGCACTAAGGTGGATGCATACCTTGCCATCATATTCTTTCTTGAGCAGAACTTCAGGGGCAATATATGCCGGAGTTCCAACAGTTGATTTTGGTTGAGAGTGAAGAACCGATGACTGTGAATTAGAGAAGAACAGGAGTGCAAATCACTTAAAAATCTGGTATCCAGCAAAAGTTTCTGGTGTAAGATGGTTCACATAAGCAGATTAATAGCACAGAATACCTTGGAATAACCAAAGTCGCATATCTTGAGGCGAGGGGTGGTACTTCCATCCAGCAGAGTGTTCTCGAGCTTTAGGTCACGATGGCATACTTGCTTGACGAATACAACAGATTCATGTTGTCAATTGCACAGAAAACTACATATAGAAAGGTAAAATCAAGCAGTAGTATAATTCGGGAAACACATTGATACCATGGAATGGCAGTAGCTAACTCCAGATATCAGTTGCTGGAAAAAGAAGCGAGCCTGAACATACACATGAACTGAGTTAACCAAAACGACAATTGTACCATCATACAAATCTTGATACAAAAGACTATACGGCAGAACTATGAGTCAAGAGATATACCTCGTCGACACTGAATCGACCGGCGGTGCAGATGCGCTCGAAGAGCTCCCCGCCGGAGGCGTACTCCATGACGATCGCAAGATGCGTCGGCGTCAGAATAACCTGAAGAGCCGCAAACAAACAGACGGACAGAGTTTGTTCTTTCCATCATTCCACCACATAACCATCGAAGACGGAGATACTGCAAGCGAAGGCGATTGTATCACCAATGGTATACTCACCTCCTTGAAGCGGATGATGTTGGGGTGCCGCAGCGACCTGTGGTTGATGATCTCTCTCTGCACGTTCTCATCGATCTGCGCGCGCACACGCACGCATCAAACTGTAAATATCAGAGGCCATGGCTCTGGTGCCGCGTGCGCGCGTGGGCAACTGGGAATAAATAATTGAAGTGTGGTGGCGCGTGTGGTTTGGCGGTGGTACCTTCTCGCCGCGGTCGATGTACTTGACGGCGACGAGCTCGCCGGAGGCGCGGTTGCGCATGAGGCGGGCGACGCCGAAGTTGCCGGACCCGATGCTGCGGACCAGCTCGTACCGGTCGCCGTCGAGCATCACCGGCACGTCACTCAGCGGCCCCATCGGCCCCCTCTCCATCGCCCCCGCGCCGACGACTCTACCGCCGACCAAGGCACGGAGATCCCCGCCTCACTCGCAGCCCCGCGCGCCCCCTCTCTCCTTATCTATGGCCGCGCGCTGTCGAACCTTTCTTCCTAACTCTGGCCGCGCGCTTTTCTTAATTCTTATTGCCGCCACTATCTACGAGTACAAGAAGAGAGGAGGATGACGTCATGGGGCGTGCTTATCCTAGGCTCACCTTTTTTTCTTTGACATTCTATCCTAGGCTCACCTGACTAGCGGACCCACCTATCATGGAAGCAGTCCAGGAAATCCACTCACGCCTTTGAATTGTCAAGGTAACTGGAGTGCGGGCCCGGATGCGGGCTGTCATGGTGGGGCACGTGCGTCGGTGTCACGTGTATGTTGCGTGTGGAGACGAAGATGGTGGGGAAAGGCGGGGAAATATCTCGAGGTGGAGCCGGGATCAAATTACTCCCTCCATTATCGGTAATTGCCTTTGGAGCTCGGCCTCCATGGAGGCCTCAAAATTCAAATTTCAAATTTTATTGAAATTCATATTTTTACATTTTAAAAAACAGATATACATGAAGGCATAACACACATGTGTGTAAATTTTCAGGGCAAAATACGTTGAAATGAGAGCTGTGCAAAAAAGACAAATCTGGGGCTGTTTAACACATGATACTATTCATCCTCCCAGGCCATGAATTTGTCTTTTTTGTACAGATCGCATTTCAACGTATTTCATCATGAAATTTTACACACATGTGGGTTACATCCTTACATACACGCATATTTTTTTCAGAATTTTTTAAAACATAAAAGTTTGTATTTGAATTTTTCAAAAATAAAGGCCTCCATGGAGCTCGGCCTCCAAAACGCCATTCTCCTCCATTATGTAGTGCGTCCGCATTTTATAGTCAAACTTAGATCTCGGGAAGCGCGGGCGCACTGCATTGTGGAATGGAGGCAATAGTACCTTTGTCTCACAGCATCTACAACCGGCTCCCCCTCCAACAAGCCTATCAAGTGATCTTTCCTCCAACACTATTTATCTTGAGGTGGAGCCGAAGGAGTGGTATTCCAAATTAACTTTAAAAAAGCCTACGACAAGGTCAAGTGGTCTTTCCTCCAACAAGCCATAAGATGAAAGGCTTCTCCGATAAATGACGTCAGTGGATCCAAAATTTTATAACTTGAGGTAGTGTGGCCATCAAAGTCAATGATGATATAGGCATTACTTTCAGACAAAAAGGGACTACGGCAGGGTGACCCCATGTCACCAATGTTATTTAACATTGTTGCTGACATGTTGGCTATTCCGATTGAGCGCGCCAAGCAGGACGGCCAAATTGCAGGAGTAGTGACACACCTTGTGGATGCTGGCCTCTTTATTTTGCAATATGCCGATGACACAATTCTGTTTATGGAACATGACCTGGACAAGACTCGAAACCTGAAACTCTTGTTTTCAGCGTTTGAGCAAATATCGGGTCTCAAAATTAACTTCCATAAAAGCGAATTGTTCTGCTTTGGAGAAGTCGTTGAAGCGGCGGCCCATTATGCTGACCTGTTTGGTTGCGCACATGGCCAATTCCCGATTAAATATCTGGGAATACCAGTTCATTATTGGCGTCTCACCATTGCGGAGTGGAAGCACGTGGAGGAGCGTCTAGAGAAATGGTTGAGCAGTTGGAAAGGAAAGCTGCTGTCAGTTGGAGGACGACTGGTTTTGATTAACTTCGTCCTCACAAATATGGTTCTCTATATGCTTTCTTTCTTCCAACTCGCAAAAGGGGTCCTGCAAAGACTGGACTATTTTAGATCCAGATTCTTTTGGCAAGGAGATGGTGAAAAGAAAAAATACAAGCTTGCCAAATGGAGCGTGGTTTGTAGGCCGAAAGACCAAGGTGGCCTTGGAATGCATGACGTGTAAGTCAAGAAAGTCAAGAATGATGCCCTGCTCAGTAAATGGTTGTTCAAACTTCTTGCCGAGGATGTTGTTTGGCAAACCATGTTGCGCAACAAGTATCTAGGCCAAAAGGCGGTGTCTCAGGCATATTTTGGAAACCTGGTGACTCACACTTTTGGGCTGTCCTAATGGCGGCAAAGAAACATCTC
Source organism: Elymus sibiricus (assembly GCA_039707655.1). Taxonomy (NCBI): domain Eukaryota; kingdom Viridiplantae; phylum Streptophyta; class Magnoliopsida; order Poales; family Poaceae; genus Elymus; species Elymus sibiricus. The sequence continues at coordinate 90,045,433 of CM077672.1, read as the reverse complement.
TTTCGCTTTGGGTCTTTTGCGATAAAGGACGGGTCGGAGATTCGTTTCTGGGAAGACATCCGGCTAGGCAATGCCAGTTTCAGAGAACAATATCCAGCCTTATATAACATTGCTCGCGATAAGAATAATACTATTGCGCATGAGCTCAGTTCATCCCAGCCGAATATTTCATTCAGGCGGGATTTGATTGGCCCCCGACTTGTGTCATGGCATAATCTTTTATCCCGGCTGGATTCGAAACGGGATGTGTTTCGCTGGAACCTTACTACATCAGGGTCCTTCATAGTAGACTCTATGTACCGTGCGCTCATGCACTCTAAGGTACCAGTGAGAAATAAAAAAAAATTGGAAGTCAAAGATTCCACTAAAAGTGAAAATCTTCATGTGGTATCTTCATAGGGGAGTTTTGTTAACCAAAGACAATCTCGCACAGCGTAACTGACCACGGAATAAGAAGTGTTGTTTTTGTACTCATGACGAGACAATCAAACACCTCCTTTTCCAATGCAAATTTGCACGTTCTACATGGTCAGTCATCCAAATTGCGTCAAATTTATATCCGCCCATAAGTGTTGCCAATATTTTTGGTCATTGGTTGGACGGTATTCCAAATAGGTTCAAAACGCTAATAAGGGTGGGAGCGTATGCCTTAATTTGGTCGCTTTGGCTATGTAGAAATGATTTGGTTTTTAATGGCAAAAATGCTTCTCCTCTATAGGTTATTTTCCGGTGCATGTGTTAGCTATATACGTGGTCTATGCTACAACGGTCGGAGTACCAACCGCTGTTCAAGGCGGTGTGTACGCGATTGGAGCAAGTGGCTACGGAGGTTTTTCCCAACATGGGTGGCAGCATAACCTACGGATCGATCCACCACCTCCTTCAACATAGGCATAGTGTCGGTCTATATGACTCTACTGTTGTCGATTTGTCGGGTTTTTTTCATGAATTTTTGTCAGACTTTTTGATTTGGCTGTGTGCATCCTAATTATGCAGAGGCAGGGTGTTACTCACAATGTTTTGTATCCGCTTGATGCTACATTTTGAGATAATAAAATCGCCCTTTATAAAAAAAACAATCGGCTCCCCCAAAGACCCCTATACGCTCGACCGTCTGGTCATTGATAGGTAAAAAAAACAGCTCCTAATACCGGTTTCATACGTCCGGGCTGAGCGACACCCTTCATATCCAGTCCAAATCTAGAACGGATATGGGAAGACCCGGGCGCGTCCACCACGTCGGATCCAGTCCACGCTGGTCCATCCCGACCCCGCATATATTCATCCCCATCCGCATCACAGACCAAATCCGAGCGACTTCACTCCACTTCATCCCCAAGCTCCCTTCCGGCGATCTCCGGCATGGCGGGCAGCGGATCCGAGTCTAACCTCTCCCGATCTGTGGACAGGTGAAAGATCGTGGATGTCACCTAGAGGGGGGTGAATAGGCGCTTTAAAATAATTACGGTTTAGGCTTGAACAAATGCGGAATAAACCTAGCAGTTAATTTGTCAAGCACAAAACCTACAACAACTAGGCTCACCTATGTGCACCAACAACTTATGCTAAGCAAGATAAACAACTAAGTGATAGCAAGATATATAACATGAAACACTATGGCTATCACAAAGTAAAGTGCATAAGTAAAGGGCTCGGGTAAGAGATAACCGAGGCACACGGAGACGATGATGTATCTCGAAGTTCACACCCTTGCGGATGCTAATCTCCGTTTGGAGCGGTGTGGAGGCACAATGCTCCCCAAGAAGCCACTAGGGCCACCGTAATCTCCTCACGCCCTCGCACAATGCAAGATGCCGTGATTCCACTAAGGGACCCTTGAGGGCGGTCACCGAACCCATACAAATGGCAACCCTTGGGGGCGGTCACCGAACCCGTACACTTTGCTCGGGGAAATCTCCACAACCTAATTGGAGACCCCGACGCTTGCCCGGAGCTTTACACCACAATGATTGAGCTCCGAAGCATCACCAACCGTCTAGGGCACCCATGCACCCAAGAGGAACAAGCTCTAGGGTACCAAGCACCCAAGGGTAATAAGCTTCTCAACTTTTCACCACCACGTATCACCACTTGATGTCATTCTCCATGGGTTGAATGAGATCTTCCTCTTGACGCAAGCCCATGGAAACATACCTAACCCCACATAGAACTCTCACGTAGACAATGGGTTAGTACACAAAGCGTAATGGACAATGCTTACCATACCGTGAGATCACTTGATCCCACTCGGTACATCTTCTACGCTTTGTGTGTTGATCAACTTGAATCACTCTTCATATTTAGTCTTGATCAACCTTGAATCTTTCCACTCTCTTCATTAGGATGATGTCTTGAAGGTACACATGAATGTTCACACAATCTTCTTCTTCAAGACATGCTTGCAATAGGCTCATCTCTTACATGATCAATCTTTGGATAACTCCATGAATAACCCCTTGGTCAACACATATTCTTTTTCAAATCACCTTGAGACCAAAAAATGGTCTACAAGCAAAGCCTATGGACAAATCCTTCAAATATAACTCAAGGCAACCATTAGTCCATAGGGATTGTCATCAATTACCAAAACCAAACATGGGGGCAGCACATGTTCTTTCAACAGGAACCTCGTCCCATGCGGTCCGGAGGAGGAGATGGCCGTCCGCATTGCTCTTCGCTGCTTCCGGGAGGAGTCCGCACAACAGCGGTCTATAGGTGCATCTAGTGCCTCCTTTGTGATTCTGGAGTATTGAAGACAAAAGGGTTAAGGGACTAATGTGTTTGTGAGTGTGAACAGAGAATAGTCTCTGAAGATTTGGTTTGACCGTCTTTGACGATCCCTAAAAATGTATGAAATACATTGAAAAAATTGGTGCGCCCTTGTAGAAATTGCTTGAAGAATTAGAACGTGAAGACTTTGTCTTTTAGTAGTTTCTTTTCTCCATATTGAGTCATAGGGAACATTGTAATGTTAAAGGGGGCCTAGGCGATACAAAGACATAATTTCTGAAGTGAAATACAGTGTTCTTCGGGACGTTGTTGAAATTGTTCTCACTGGAAGTTAGGAAATACAGTGTTGTTTTCCTACTGTGACGAAAATGAGAGTTCAAATGAGGTGTCGATTGTCGCTGAGCGTATGTCAGCTGTCGAGTGGATCCTTATCCTGACTACGGTCACATCAGAAGGGCCTATTGGTCATTTCACCTCGAGTTGCATCTCGGCTATAAATAGCCGCCCCAACCACCATTCTTTGGTTGGCTACTCCGAGTTTGCATGACAAGTGTTATCTAGAGCAACCCACCCACACAAGAATCTGAGAAAATTTTAAGTGAGAAAACTCAAAACAACTAGAGCCAAAGTGATTGAGCGTCACTAAAGAATGTGTTATCTGTGATCTGGCGACTTATTACCTTTGAAGACTGTGATCTTTCAGATGGTTAGTCGTCATGTTCTGAGCATCCAAGAAGAAATTGTGGAGTGTCATAGAACGAATCTCTGAAGGTTTTGAAAGTCTACCTTGAAGATTTACCGTGAGTGATTGGGCGAGGTCTAAGTGATCTTAGCTCAAGCAGAAGAGGGTGAAGACTAAGTGTGTAATCTCAAGCTTCTCCAACCAGACGTACAGTTGTCACAACAGCTGAAACTGGTGAAACAAATCATTGTCTTCATCGAGCAATCAGTTACATTTCGTCAACCCTTTTACATTTAGTTCATATGTGTTGAAGACTTTGTCTCTCTCTTTGAAGTGTGTTTCTTCATGTTGTGTTTCGTTTTTAGCCTTGCAGTACTAAGTGTGTATGCCTATATGTTCGACTGTTCTACTTGTAATGCTATCTCGTATGCATGTTATCCTTTGTTATGATGACTTTGTCCTCCCAATGAATGCATACATAGTGTAGTTTTACTTCAGCGTAGTATTTCTTCGTACTGCTTTACTTCCGCTTCTTTGAAGAATTAGCTTCTTTCGAAAAATTTGTTAAAAATCTCCCATTCACCACCCCGTCCTTTGGTCAATAGCTTGTACTTTCAAAGTCAAGACTCGATTTGGCAAAAATTCATTGCGTCCGCGCAAATGGCACTTAGATCCGCCGGTCCGGAGGCGGTGTGGTCCATCTGGTGCCCCAACACTGTGGCGGCGGCGCAACCCCTTCGGTGGCGCGTCAACCACACGGGCTCCAAGCCGGAGGTAAATGTCGGCAAGACTCATGGTGTGTCCGCTCCCATTGATCGATGTGCCCGTCGTGCGAGGCAAAGGGCACGGGAGGCCGCGGCAGCCCTAGCGGAGGAGGCTGCGGAGGCGGAGTCGCACGCCGCTCCGGAGCCGGTACGAGTGACTGGCATACCCTGTCACCGCAACTGTGTCATGTGAAGGTGTCGGGCTCCGACCACAATGGGTCTATCGTGGACCTCACATCGACGGACGACGTCCGGGCCACATGCTCCGACGAGAAAGAGTAGGGCATGGGAGACAACGGCGCCACGAGTCCCGTGAGCCGGTCCATGCTCCATGTCCTACTCTTCCTCGCCGGCGACTGCACCTTCACTCCGGGGGGCTCAGCCGGCCGGCGGACATGGACACAGACGTGGAGGGGAACGAGCGCCGGCGAAGAATTAGACTAGATTTTACGTTGCATGTAATTGTATGGATTTGAGGATTTGGTAACGAGGTATCCGGTTGTGGAAGAGGACATTTGAAGTGTGACCGATCAATGTCCGTGGACACATCTGGGCACATCCGCGGACATTTGAGGGGTCGGATTAGCTACATGCGGTTATAGATCCTCTCACACATCAGGTTTTTGTGGTGCATCGGGTATGTTTTTTCTTCATAAATAAAAGGTGATTTACTTTTTTTAGTAAAAGGGTTACCAGTGGCGAACGCAAAAATGACTAAAAGCTCACTTTTGCTAATATCATTGCATTATCAATGTAGGTAACTCTCATCTCATCAAGAAAATGTTGGTAGTCGTTTTCTGAAACGGCGTGCGTTATTTCATTTTCTGTACTTTTAAGACACGACGTGCATTTTGACAGGGACCATCTCTAGTGACATCCATTTCCAGTCATCGTACCTCATGTGCCTACTGCACCAGCTTAGAGGGAGTACCCTCGAGGCAGTACGCAATACAGTGCCGTGTAGGAAACACTGCCTGCACCACACAGTAAACATCGCAGCGTGTAGCGTTACAGGACGAGCAACAAATGAACATCTGCGCGCACATGCAACAACCAACCAATCATGTCTTTTCCATATAGGGGTTAATATGGGATATCATCCGCAAAATAATAATAATAATTAAAAAAAAAATGGGATAACCACAGTATATGGCTGCACGGTTGCCATGGAAAATGCATTAGAGCCAGACGACTACTGCTCATCTAACCTGGCCTTCTAAGCAGCAAATGGAGATTCTATTTTTTAGGGAAAACACAGATAGAGACGCTAGCGATAGACTTGTACCGCATATGGGCCTCCCAACAACTGGGGGGCTTTTAAGTTCAGCTGGAAACGGGCCTACATAAAAAGATTGCTCCTGAGGTTGAGCCCAACATACACTTAGAAAAAGAAAAAAAGAAAAAGAGGAAAGAGAGACTGAGACAAACATACCAAAAAAAAAAAAGAGTATGTTTTCAATCACAGTCGTGTGCAGAGTACTCGAAAGACACATCAAAATTCCCCCAAAAAAGGTAAATCAGCAATATTAACTTTCAATGAAATCAGACAGCGACTCAGTCAGACTGCAGATTGGGCACTGTGCCTAGCGGATCTCCCCATTCGCTATGGTCTTGACCTTGCATACCCCAGCCGAAGTTGTGAATGGAACATCTTTGTAGCACGCCACAAGCTCACCGTTGCTGTGCAGATCGGCGGACAACTTCTCCCAGGTTTTGCTTTTGGCGTTAAGAGAAGCCTCGGGCTCACCAGAGAACCCGGCAAAGGTCACCTTCTCCCCGACAGCAGCGGATTCTGGAGGCTCAACCAACTCAACCTAAACTTTCAAATGTCAGTTTCCACGAACCAAACTGGCTGCTGCCACTGTACTTTCATGATGCTTTATCAAACAGAGAGCACATGAGAGGCAAACCTTCCTTACCTTTGAGTGGTCCTCGTTCGATGCGGCCAAAACCATAGCATGTGACTTTATACCGCGCATTGCCACCGGTTTAAGATTGCAGAGCACACACACTTTCCGGTTCTGCTCATTGATACCAGAAATTGCAAAATTAGGTAGGCAAGACCACCACAGCATACCAATGCCCTGACTAGAAATGATTCTAAGAAAGACAGACCTGCATTTCCTCAAGAGGTATGAATTTGACAAGGCCGCTAACCACTGTTCTTGGTGCCTCTTCTCCAACATCGATCTCTTCAACGTAAAGTGAATCCGCATCTGGATGCTTCTCTGCTTTTCTGATAAGCCCTACCCGAATATCCAGCTTGGCAACTGAGACATCCTCTGCTGTCTTTGATTTCGAACCACCAGATTGTTTCTTCTTTGAACTTCCCTCTGGATACGAAAGCGAGACAAGAAAATTTGACAATGAATTTCTTGAATTATGAAATTGGTTCAGCAGAAGATAACTCAAGAGCGCTTCAAACATAATGCCGCACTATGCACCGGTGTTTTCAAGAAAACATACAAATTGCATACAACTGAGCCACAAAGAAAATCCTGTTTCTAGATTACCACATAAAAAAAACTGTTCTCCCATGTAATTCACACAAAAAAACATATAGTAAGAATTTCACAAGTACCAGATAATTTTGTGCCCTTGAGCTTTTCAGCAACTTTCTTGGCCTCGGCGTCAGCTTGTGCCTTTGAGATCCTTTCAGCTTGGCTGCCAGCGAATTTGATCCTAAACGCCTCAACTTCTTCATCTTTCTGCATTATTTCAAGTTACGAGATATAAAAGCAGGGCCAACTAACAAATTTCTTTTAAAAAAATGCAAATACGCACCAGTTCCTTAAATAGAGGGACTGGCTTTCCTATTTTGTGTCCTGCTGATACAAAATCCCAGGGTCTTTTAGCCTTGGCAGTTTCTCCTTTATCATCACAGAATGACAGATCTTCGTCTGGGGATATATTTAATTGTCGCAGCACCTTATTAAGAAACAAACATAAGAGTGAGTTCAGGCAAAGGGGGTCTATTAACAGAAACTGTGAAACATGAAAAAAAGGATTATACTTCTCTAGAAAAGGAAGGCATAAAGGGCTCCAGCAGACAGGCAAGGAGATAGACAACACCAACTGAAGTTTTCATTACGATGGCACAGGCTGCTGGATCTTCCTTATAAAGCCTCCAAAATTGGCTCTCCTGTATTCAATTAGCAAGTCAAAGATATAACAGTGCTATTTAAAAACACAAATGGAAACCTAGACAAAGAAATATATTTACTTGCAAATATGCATTTCCATCACTAGAAATCGCCATTGCACTCTTAAGTCCTTGTTTCAATTTAACCTGTAGCAAAAGGAGTGAGCATTCTGTTTCAAATCCTAGTAGCTGGCACAATGCAACATCACAAAACTAGACAGGATGCAGGAAATTGTGCCATTTCACATGGTTCAAGTAAATTAATGACCTTCTCCATTGCTTCAAGATATTGTTCAACCCATTTATTAGTTTTTTCTGCAAGTGCGTTGGTCAATGTATGTGACTCGGCATTAGGAGCATCAGGTATGATGGAGTCGTATCCAGCTCCTACCAGAAAAGAAGATCAAAAATCAACTTAACAAAAGTGCCGAAGAAAGGGGATGACCGGATGAGGATATGGTATGGTAGCAAATCACAGATAATCAAGATAAATTGTAAGAGAAACTACAGAAATCAACTGATAATACTTCTGGACAGTTAGATGGCAGGTGCAAGATTCTCCCATGACTAACCAGCTGGTTTTGCAACAAAGCTTAACACACGGTTGATGAAGTTTCCCAGGTTGTTCAGCAACTCGCTGTTCAATTTAGCTTGTAAATCAGCCCAAGTGAACAGTGTATCTGATACCTGAACACCCAAAACAGAAGTTAAATTAAAATATTGCAATGAATGTCATTATCAGATATTTTAAATCCATTAAACAAAATGTCTATACAAACCTCAGGGCGGTTCATAAGCAAGTAGTATCGCCAAACTTCAGACGGAATATTAGTAACCTTCGCATCATTGCCAAAGACACCAATACCATGACTCTTGGAAAATTTTCCTATAGATGTGAGGAATATTTAGCTATTATCAAGGGAATAAACATGCATAATGTGCCAATATTATATATGAATCTACTTCGGAGTAATTTGAATCAGGCCCATGCAAAACAGTGTCTCGATCATGCTGGACCATATCTTAGTCCATAGGCTGTTTAGCCAAACAAAAAGGATAAGAGATGCCATAACGGCATAACCCGATGTCTTCAAACCATTCATCCAATTTCATGATAATACTCTGGTGGCAGGAGAACAAGGGAGCAGTCGTGAAGCATGACCCATAATGAAAACATGGCCCACTGCTTAATATCAAGCAACAATATACATACACAAAGCTATACAGCAAGTCATTCTGGGCACCGGAAAAGAAAGAGAAGTGTTGAGGTTGAGAAAGGTGTCAACTACTTCTGCAGCATGAAGTGCATCACAATGCACCACAGCTCCCAGTGCAAACATGGGCCAAGTACCGGGCAATATGCTCTGGTAAAAGAAACTGCGCTTCAGGAAGCCCAGGTCCAAGAGCCTCTGCAATTGCAGGGGAGTAAACGGAACATGTATTTCTATGGTGTAAACAAATGCAGCTGGATATGCTTGACTGATAAATCTCTTGAAAGTCAATAGGAATTTCAGCTCAGGTAAACAGGAAAGCATTAACCAAATATGAATGACTAGCATGAACTCTGTGCACCAATCAAGCGTTAGGTTCAAACAAAAATGTGGAATGTACCTGCTTCATAGTTTAAATATTCAGTAACGCTTATGGTCTTCATCATTGTCCAGTTTTCACCAGTTCCCAGTAGTGTTGAAGGGAACATGACCTGAAAATTACATTTTAACAAATAAGTATTTCATGGAAAAGAAGTACAGGCATTAAAAGAAAAGTCAGTATACACATATGATATCCATACATTTCAATACAGCTCGCATTAGACTGGCTTCTTAAAGGATATTTTTTTCAATTTCTCAAAGCACTAATTACTTGAAACGAAAGCAAGCATTTTCGAGCTATAACAGAAAATTCATGCCAGAATTGGCTAACGCACATCAAGTGCAACTGACCCTTAAATATGTTTGTGTGTTTGCAGCTTTTGCGTGATTTAAATATTAGTTATAAAATAAAACAATATTATAAATAAAATATCCTTATAAAAATAATGTCGAACAATCACAGTACTCGACTGAATAGAGGGTCAAATATTCAGCAAGAAATCATTATTTGCATTTTTCAGTCTTATTTTGTGGTGAAAACAAACCCACTGGCTGGGAGTACTATTGTCCTGATTTACCAGTTGAACAAAACTCAATCTACAAATATATGCGCTAACATAGGTATGATTGGATGGTATCCAAAACTTACCCTACAAATTATTTGGTCACGGCCAAAATTTTGTTATTTTGTTGGATGGTTGACAACATTTTTGGCTTGCCAATGTCGCTTTGGTAACTCTAGTTCATCTTTCTTGCCATATTGGCCAACTCATGGGCAAGCAAAAGCTTGACAAAAAAAATTGGCTAGCAAAATGAAGCCAAATAAACTACTAAATTCGTGCCAAAACAAGCTTGAATAACTAAAGAAGGTGTTCACCATGTCATAGGCATCATACCGTGTGAAATGGCACATTATCTTTACCCATGAACTGGAACAACTCTACATTATCAGGATCCTTCCACCACTTCTCCCAATCAGGCGTATATGATGCTGTGATAGATATGTACCCAATTGGTGCATCAAACCAGACATAGAACACCTGCAAACAATCATAAATGAGAAATAAGATAGATGCATAACAGCAGAATACCTTGATAACTGATATGCCCAAACCTTGTCTTTATACTTCTCATGTGGAACAGGAACTCCCCATTTAAGATCTCTGGTGATACAACGTTGCTTTAACCCTTCCTTCAACCATGCGTTTGTTGCTTGAATAGCATTTTGACTCCACATACCAGCTACTGAAGTATTGTTAATATAGTTTACCAACTTATCACTCAATAGAGGAAGCTCCAAAAATAAGTGATCTGTGTCACGAATACGTGGAGCATTCTTACAGACCTAAAAACAGAAACAGAACAAGAAAGTTTATCATACACAGTTTCACGAGGTACACACCTCGTGTGCTCAGGTAAATCATAATGGTACGCTGAACACAACTAAATATATTACAATAAGTATTGTGCACGCTTACCTTGCACTTTGGATCAATTAACTCGGTTGGGTTCAACAATTTGCTGCAGTTTTCACATTGATCGCCTCTTGCCGCTTCATAGTTACAGCCCTCGGTCGGACATTTCCCCTCCACGAGCCTATCGGCTAAGAATCGTTCACACGTGTCACAATAAAGCTGCAAAGCAGAAAGATATTATATAACAGAAACAGCATGCAGAGATGAATATATACAGGACCGGGCAAGGAATTAGCTGTACCTGCTGCATGGTATTCTCCGTTAGCCATTTGTTTTCCATCAGTTTATGGAAAATTGCCTGGCAGACTTCTGTCTGTTCAGGAGCGGATGTCCGCCCAAACTTGTCAAACTTTATGTCAAACCACTTGTAAACCTCGTCATGGATAACATGGTACCTACATTTTCAACCGGGAAAGCTTACTATGAATAAAATGCTTTCATTATTCATATTTACCATCAAAATTTTACTAGCTAGGTGTGTAAGCATATCACAGGTTGATAACTGAAACTTTCGTGCGTATTTGTGTGTAGCGCAATTCAAAGCAGTGTTGGATAAATTTCATAACGGTCAATTTCCGAATCCTGTAACAAACAAACCAAAATTTAACTAAAAAAGCATCGAGAGGTGAAGGCTCTCTCACTTGTCGCAGATCTCCTTGGGTGAGCACTTCTCCTCCAAGGCCTTGGTCTCGGTGGCCGTCCCGTACTCGTCGGTGCCGCATATGTAGATCGCGTTGTACCCTCGCAGCCGACAGTACCGCGCGAACACGTCGGCGCTAAGCACGCCTGCAGATGATGACCAAAATCGAAACCATCAGAAAAACAAAAGGGCGGGGAACAGCGAGAGCTCGAGGCAACAAAATTGGGGGAGGAGATAGCACAGCAGAAGGGGTGCTCACATCCGATGATGTTCCCCAGGTGTGGGACGTTGTTGACATAGGGCAACGCGCTGGTGATGAATATGTTGCGGCGGCCGGGGATCGGAAGCTTCGGTGGCGGTGACGCCATGGGGAGGGACGAGAGGTTTAGCCGTTTAGGGTTAGGAGACTTGGGGCGTGTTCGGTCTGCAACAGCAAGCAATCAAGCAAACGATCATCAGATCTCCAGCAGCAAGCAACAGTCAAATAGCAGCCACAACAGCAGGCCTTGAGGTGGATCAACACACGCAGCAGCGGCGGCGGCGGCGGCAGCACACAGCAGCTGGTTCAGCGACCGTCACGGGCACAAACCCAGCCGGCGGCAGAGCAAGTCGCCGCCGCTCCGCGCGCTGGTAACCCAAACCCTAGGTGACCGGGGAGGGGAGCGGGAGAGATGGACTCACCTCCTGGCCGAGATGTAGCCGCCGCCGTCGAGGACCACCAGGGAGCGGGAGAGAGGGACTCACCTTCTCGCTTTTCGTTCGGCAGCCTCGCTTCTCGACCAGGTCGCTGGACGGGCCGCGCAATCCTTTTTTTTTGTGTGTGTCTCCGCCCATTCAGCTTTTTTTTTTTTTAGAAATCTCAGCCCATTCAGCTGGTGGAGCGTTGCAGCCTATGGACCGTGGGAAGCCAGCTGGGAGAGGATGCAGACTTGGGCCTAGAGCCCGGTCGGTTTGGGGAGGATGCATCTCAAAATCAAAAAAAAAAAACTATGTATTTGTTTTTCTTTTCTTCTCCGATTTAGCAGTGTACAGAGAGCGTTTCCTCTGTGAAAATTTTGTATTCTTGCACAGAAAATAGTTACGGCGTAAATTTAGAATGATCTAAAAAAATGTAAATTTAGAAAGTAACATGAAAAATATAGATCAAGTTTTGGACATTTTGCGCAGAATAAAAGCCTCATATGTGTACCACCAACCAATCCTCACATTTGCATAAGTTTGCAAACCAAAAGGCGGAAATCCAATAGACGAAATATAACGCGTTCGCTTTTCTTCCTTTGAAGAAAGAAAAGGCGACTTGCCGCCGCCAGGAGTCTTCCCCGTCGCTGCCCTCCGGCGGCTCCCCTCCGCCGGTGACCTCGGTCGTCGTTGGTGAGGGGGGTCACCAGATCCACGCGTGTGGATAGTTTTTAGACTCTCGTAGTTTATGTTTTTAGGTTGTTCATCGTCGTGGCTTCGGCGGCAGCAATGGCGGCGCTGAATAAAAATTCTTTAGATCCTACTCCGACGAGGCGATCGGTCCTATGGTTGGGGATGGATTTGAAAACCAGTTTGTTCAAGCAAGGATGGCGTGCGGGGAGCATCCTCGTGGTGGATCTGTGTCCTCGGGCTCCGCCGTTGCGACGGCGTTTGCTCCAGCGTCGGCACGGAGCTTGGGAGATAGTCCAGGAGCGGATGCAGATTGTGGTCTACATCGGCGGCATCTGGAAGATGATGAATCGTGTGCTGGGTTCATGGTTCGTGGAAGGCAGGTATGATTTTCTCCTCCGACGTCTTAGTCGTGTGGGGGTGCCAGATCTGGAGTTCGATGGCGTGTCCGAGGTGTTGCCCCGGTCTTATTCGTTCAACGGTAATGGTTTCATCTTTGGCGAGCCACCTTGCAGGTCTGCAAAGCTGCATATCAACGATGGAGCCACGTCAAGCTCGGGTGTGGACGTGATCCGTTATTTTTTTCCTTTGGTGACTGCTATGGTGGTGCCCAGAGGCAGGTGACGGATGTCAGTGTCAATCTCAGAGGATTCTTCAGTCTTGTTTGTAATTTTACTTCTTAACTGGTGTTCCTTTGTGCAAAGCTAGCTTTCTGCTTTCTTTTCACTTTTGTCGGGTCGGTATGTACGTGACTTGTACTATGATCCTTATGATATAAATGAGACGCGTAAAAAAAGGGCGAAAATCCAATTCGGCTCGTGGGAGCATATGCTCCTGTGCACTAAATATGGATTTTCCAAATGTCAAAAAAAAATATGTGTTTATTGTCACATCAAAATGCTACCTACAAATTTTTAGGGGGGAAGCTTAAATATTTTCACCTGTGCAAAAAAAAAAACAAGTCGAACGCCAAATGTTACCTGATACGTCTCCAACGTATCTATAATTTTTTATTGTTCCATGCTATTATAGTATCAATTTTGGATGTTTTTATATGCAATTATATATCATTTGTTGGCACTAACCTACCCAGTGCCTAGTGCCAGTTGCTGTTTTCTACTTATTTTTGGCTTTTCAGAGAAACAATACCAAATGAAGTCCAAATGCCACGAAACTTTTTAGAGATTTTTTTCTGGACAAAAGAAACCTGAGAAGCTTCGGGAGGAGGCCAGAAGCCTCACGGAGGCTTCACAAGGCACTAGGGGCGCGTCGTGGTACCTTGTGGGGCCCACGTGACTCCGTTTGACCTAATTCCACTTCTATAAATTCATAAATATTGGGAAACCCCCAGAGAGCCAGAAGAGAAAACCTTTCCGCCGCCGCAAGCCTCTATTCTTCCGCGATCCCATCTGAAGGCCTTTTCCGGTACTCTGCCGGAGGGGGAATCGATCACGGAGGGCTTCTACATCAACCTTGCCGCCCTTCCGATGATGTGTGAGTAGTTTACCACAGACCTACGGGTCCATAGCTAGTAGCTAGATGGCTTCTTCTCTCTCTTTGATCTTCAATACAATGTTCTCCTCGATGTTCTTGGAGGTCTATCCGATGTAATCTTCTTTTGCGGTGTGTTTGTTGGGATCTGATGAATTGTGAGTTTATCATCAGATTATTCATGAGAAATATTTAAGTCTTCTCTGAACTCTTTTATACATGATTGTTATAGCTTTGTATTTCTCTCCGATCTATCAGTTTAGTTTGGCCTACTAGATTGATTTTATCTTGCAATGGGAGAGGTGCTTTGTGATGGGTTCAATCTTGCAGTGCTCAATCCCAGTGATAGAAAGGGACATGACACGTATTTGTATTGTTGCCATTAAGGATAAAAAGATGAGGTTTATTCATATTGCTTGAATTTGCTTCTCTACATCATGTCATCTTGCTTAAGGCGTTACTCTGTTTCATACTTAATACCCTAGATGCATGCTGGATAGCGGTCGATGGGTAGAGTAATAGTAGTAGATGCAGGCAGGAGTCGGTCTACTTGTCTCGGACGTGATGCCTATATACATGATCATTGTCATGAATCCGTCATAATTATTTGCTTTTCTATCAATTGTTCAACAGTAATTTGTTTACCCACCGTATGTTTATGTGCTCAAGAGAGAAGGCTCTAGTGAAAACTATGGCCCCGGGTCTATCTTTATTATATAAAAAACCTAAAAATACCTTGCTGCAATTTATTTACTTTTATTTTAATTAGTAGTTTAGTTTATCTATTTACCTCGATAAGATTTAATCCTTGCAAATAACCGCTAAGAGGATTGACAACCCTATTATTTGCGTTGGGTGCAAGTGTTTGCTCTTGTGTGTGCAGGTGCGCTTAACGGAATTTTGCTTGGTTCTCCTACTGTATTGATAACCTTGATTCTTAACTGAGGGAAATACTTATCTCTACTGTACTGCATCATCCTCTCCTCTTCGGGGAAATACCAACGCAGACTACAAGTAGCATTACCTCTAAATGTTACACTTAATCTTTTTGGACCAACGAAGTATGGCCCCGTTTCGCATGAAAATCGTCAAACATGCTTGTTACACTAACATAAACATCTACAAAAAAATAAATTTTATTTGTTATTTATTTTGAATTTACTATTCATTTGGGAGCGTATGCTCCCCATAGCCAAAACAGACATCCCACCAAAAGGGCACATGCATGTCTCTAGCATCAACAATGGCGTACCAAATTAGAGCAATGGCGGTAGCTAATTCTTGCCTAAATGCATCCATGTCAGGACCATTACCTATTATAGTTGATGTATCCGATGCATGTGAAGGAGCAACATATTTCCTGTATTGTTCCAGAATTGTTGGCACATAGTCCGGGTCCATGTCGCATCTGACAAAGTAAATATCTTCTCCATCATGGAAGCAAACATAATTGTGCCTGTCAAACTATCGGCAACAGTCATCTTTATTGTCAGCAGACAATTCCTCTGAAGGCATGCTGTTATATGGCGATGCATAAAAAGCACGATCCCTTTGGTCATCCAGGCAAGCAAATGTAGTGTAGGTAATGGCACCAGGACCTCCTTTTGGCTTGATGGTTGGTTAGGCAGAGGCAGACTTCTCCACTGTTTTCCTGCACTTTATACCTTCGCTAAAGATAAATCATGCACTGGGGCTACACGGTTTGTTGGTGGACAAAGGGATATTCTGTTGCACCCTAATCTTTCAGACACGTCCGCTCAGGAAATGCAGGTTTTACTCAAATGCCTGAACGACACCCAGCTGTCGGCTACAGGCAAAGATTCCAGGTCTTCATCAATTCTCAATTCTAAAGCGACCACTGCGTACTTTTACAGCATCTTAACCTTCGAATTTCTTGGCCACATTTTGTGTCTGTTTGGGATCTAATCATTCCTCTTAAGCATTGTGTTTTTTGTGGCTTGCCTTATGAGGAAGACTAAACACTAGACATATGGTCAAGAGGAGGTGGATTGCTATTGATGCACATGATGGTTGTGATAGTTGTTCGGCTTCAAAATCCATCTATCACATTCTCTTGCGTTGTCGTCCTGCTGATGCATTTTGGCGAACAATCGGACCTCGCCTCCAACTCTAATGGCATTGGCGAATTTGTGCAATCCAACGAGGCGATACTTCGGTTTGGTAATCTCTGGCACATCCTCTTTGCTACGGGTGTGGTAACTCTTTGAAATGCCCAAAACGCATGCGTCTTCGACAGCAAGTCTTGGTCTGATGCATACATTGCAAAAGCAGTTTCACGCTCAGGAGAGTGACGTTGTTTACTGGGGAGTGACGTGGTTAGCGGCTTGAGACTCACTCAGAAGAGTGACGTTGTTTACTGGGGGCTGAATAAAACAGCTCGATATACTACTAAGTCGATGTACAAGTGGTTGGAGAGACCCCTTAGTGGGTGTAATTTCAAATGGATTTGGGAGGCAAAACTTCCTCTTAAGATCCAAATTTTCCTATGGCAGATGTTCCAGAATGCCGTTCTAACTAGACAGGTGATGAAATCTCGTCGTTGGCCTGGTAATCCGACATGCTCCTTCTGTCGGGAGGTGGAAACAGCACAACATTTGTTTTTTGACTGTTCGGTCGCCAAAATTGTCTGGAGGGCGATTGGGGTGACGCTGGGTACTGATCTGTGCCCACAAAACCATTGGCAGTTCTATTCTTGGTGCCATGCCTTCCTACCTGGTCATGATAACTTTTATACCGTTGCCCTTGGAGCTGTTACTTAGGCAATCTGGCTGGCCCGCAACAGAGCCACTTTCGAGAAAAAACTGATTAATACCCCTTTTGAAATCGTGTTCTCGGTTTGTTATCTTCTTCTTTATTGGGCAGGTCTGCAGAAGAAGGGAGAGATGAAGAAGCTTCGTGCCGGAGCAGAGATGATTCGCGCTGGGACCATGGCTCTGATGAGGATATGTGATGCTACTACAAGAATTGGTGATCACTGAGTAATGCTGCTTCGCTTTGGGCGCTTGTCATGTTTAGCTGTCTTCTCTTGGGTCATTTTGGTTACCTCGTAGCTGCTGGCTTAAACTCTTACCCTAATACTACGGCTGTGATCAGTCTGTAATAGGGCTAGACTATTTTGGTGCTGTTTAGGTTTTCGCCCCATAGCATTCGTTTCGATGACGGGCGAATGCAGTGGGTTTCCTAGTAGTGCGTTGAACTCGCTTTCCCCTACCCCTCTCGCTTCCTGATACTTTGTAAGACTGATGTATTTCCGTTCTATGTAATGGAAAGGGGGTTAGCCCAGTTCAAAAAAAAAAGTTTCAGACACGCTCGGCCTTTGGAGTAATTGAGTTAAGCGCCAAGATGATAAGCAACTCCTCATTCAGTGGGCTAGTCGTTTTACTCAACTTACCATCATTTTGTATCTCCATGTCCCTTTTCTTTCATCGGCTTGGTAATGGTCCGCTGCACATGTCGTGCAGCGCTTACATTCCCTATCATGTTATTGACTTTGGTCATCCAGGATTTTGCATGGTTTGAAATACATAAGGTAGAGACTACTCTGCCTTCTATTTCAAAAAAGAACTTTGTCATCTTTGTTAGCAATATCCTGAATCACATCAAAAGTCTTCCTAAAAAGTGCACCCACTTGGCACCGTTGGTAGCCGGAAGTCGGTGACGTCCGCAATGTACTCTTCAGGGTGGTTGAAGCCAGGGGCCCGTCACAGCACGGAGTGGAGGGAAGTCGTCGTCGAGCGCGTGGGAGGGCCGGCGACTGATATGTCTGGAGGCGGCGTGCATCCTTCTCCATCATCTCATGTGCATGCCAGCACGTCCTCCACAGGTGGGCGGAATCACGGAAGCCAGGGGGCGTCAAAGCACAAAGCGGAGGGAGATTGTCGGCGGGGCATGTGGTGAGGCCGGCATTGGAGTGGATAGAGGCCAATGGCGGTCACGTATTAAGGCGGTGTGTATCATCCTCCCTCAATAGTGTGCCATCCAGATCGGGTGCAAAGAGAGACGAGGGGCTAAAGAAAGACGTGCGACACCTAGGGTTTTCAAAAGGTGGGGGCGTGGCGGGTTTGAATGGGCGTTTTTTGTCTACCAATTTTCTGTCATACTGCATGTAAGGGTGGGTATCAATTTGGAACAACAAAACAGATGGAACGCAAGGGAGGAGGACGCAGAGAGGGTCGGAGGAGGGACAAACAAACGAACGATGTACGAACTTCCCCTTAATAGTCGAGACACATATGCCTCTCTCAAAACAAAAAGAGTGCATCCTTGTTGAAATGACCTTAAGCCTAAAATTGACTCGTTGTGTTTAGCCAAAACTGAATATATATTTAAAATTTGTGCCAATAGCGATTGTACCAATAACTTTTAGTTGTGTATTAAATTTCGTTAGGACAAGGCTTTAACAGAAGTTACAGTTAATCAAAAGCTTGTTTTAACGGAACATTAATATGATTTCTATGCATCACTATAAGGCCTAACAAGATGGTCTCTATGTTTTTTCTGTGTTTTTTTTTCTATTTTTTCTACTTTGGTTTTTTATTCGAGTTTTCTCGTGCACTACACATTTTTATATGTGCATGTTTTCTTTTCTTGTGTACTACACCGTCTTTTATGTGCATCCCGCACATAGTACATTTTGTATTGCACATGAAGTACATATCGCATCAGAGAGAACATGTTGCACTATGCGTGAAGCATAGTTCACGCACGAAGTACATGTTTCATCAAATAGTACAAATTGCATCGCGGGTAAAGCACATGTTGCACCTACAGGGAGTACATGTTGCACAACGAACATTGCTCAAGTCTCAAATAAACTCAAGGACATATATTTAAAAAGCTTTGACCGTCGGTCGGGATGGTTTGTGGATTCAGAACAACTACGACAACTGAACCTTGCAAGCTAGTAATTACAGCCCAAGAAGTGACGAGTACTTGGGCATGAATTTGAAAACCTCCTATAAGCGAATAGAAGTGTTGAACTACTTCTACCACCATATGTATACCATATTGGGTGTTGTAATGACACAAGGTATAATATTCATATTGTCCTCAGGTAAAATTGTACCCGTTTCACTGCGCATGAAGTACAAGTTTGTACAAGTTGCGTCACGCGGGAAGCACATTTGCACACCAAGAGAGTGCACTACCCATGGGGGAGTACAACTATTTTTAGATGAAGAGGAGTACAACTTTGTTATTCCATGAAGCACAAGTATGTTACAAAGGGGAGCACAAGTTATTTCTCAATGGAAGCATGAATTATGCCAAACAATTGTTCAAACGTATCAACTGAGATTTAGTTTTGAAGGTTCAACGCGAGCAAAACAGCGGTGAAAACGATTCGTAATTTGGATGATCGGGTCAAAAAATGTTTTCATTTTGAAAATTGAACCTCACAAAGAAAAAAACACACAACGCATGATGAGAAAAACCCACAACTCACAAATAGTGCGCATGTGTTGCATCATTTATCACAAAAGAAGTTTGAGGATAACCTTTAGAGCATCTAGAAACGGACTTGGCAAATCGGTCCAGACGCGTCCATGGACAGTGACCACACACACATCAAAAGTCCACCTGCACAACTGGCTCCCTCAAACCAAATTCTCAAATCCATACTAGTCTCATGCAACATTAAATTATACACGTAGTTGCACACACATGTCATCGGACTAGCAAGAATTGCCATGTTCTACTAACTACGAATGAAATGACAATGGAAGAGGTTCATCACGACCGCCATTGCCCTTGCCCTTGCCATCTTCATTGTGGAAGTAGTGGTCAAAGATGCAAAACGGATCTAGGCGGATCTGCTCATTATCGGAGTTGTTCGATCCGTCGTCCTCCTCCTCCTCCTCTTTGGGGGGCAGTCCGGCCATGGCACAGACCGCCCAGCTGATACGTCCATTTTGCATCATGATTTCCTACTGTTATTTATCTTATTTTGAAGTTATATTTCATATTATGATGCAATTCTAATGCCTTTTTCCTCTTAAAATGCAAGATACATCAAAAAGAGGGATTAACGGCAGCTGGAATTCTGACCTGGAAAGGCTACTGCAGAGATAGCAGTTCTTCGGAGCTCAAAATGAAGTGAAATTTTCTGGAGATTTATTTTGTAATATATAAAATATACTCAAAGAAAGAAGTACCGAAGAAGGGACTTTGGGGGCCCACAAGGGCAGGTGGCGTGACCACCCCCCAGACCGCACCACCTGGGCTTGTGGGGCCCACAAAGGTTACCTCCCGACATTATTCTCCTATATGAAGCCATTTACCCTAGAAAAAATTGAGAGAAGACTTTCGGGACCTTCCGCCGCTGTCTCGAGGCAAAAACAGAGACGGAGCACTTTTACTCTCCGGCGGAGCGATTCTGCCGGGGATACTTCCCTCCGGGAGGGGGAAATCGAAGTCCTCATCACCACCAATGCCCCTCTCATCGTGGGAGGCCTCATATTGATCAACATCTTCACCAGCATCATCTCATCTATAAACCCTAACTCATCTCTTGTGTTCAATCTTTGTATCAAACCTCATATTGGTACCAGAGGGTGCTAGTAGTGTTGATTACATCTTGTAGTTGATGCTAGTTGGTTTACTTGGTGGAAGATCATTATGTTCAAATTGTTAATTGCATATTTATACCTCGTGAATATGTTTTATATGATAAGTTGTGAGTAGTTCTGTTTGTTTTTTTTAGGACATGGGAGAAGTCTTGTTATTAGTAATCATGTGAAGTTGATCACCATTCAATGTTTTGATATTATGTTGTGTTGTTATTCCTCTAGTGGTGTTATGTGAACGTCGACTACATGACACTTCACCATCTTTGGACCTAGGGGAAGGCATCGTGGAATTAGTTTGTAGATGATGGGGAGTGATATAAAACTAAATCCCAGTTTATGAATTGTTTCGTGATGGGCTGTTTTGGATCCACATGTTTAATGCTATGGTTAGATTTATCATAATTACTTATTTTGTATTTGTGGATGCTTGCATGGAGGTTGTAATCATAAGTAGGTGTTTGTTCAAGTAAGAACAATACCTTAGCTCTGGTCCACCCACATAATACTTATCAAGTCAATGAATGCGAAGTCGATGAATCGTGGTGAAAGTAACTCGACGATATTTCCGTGTGTGCACAAGAGCGTTTTAATCACTATTAGAAGTATCACCGGCTTGTCCTTAGCATAATTAAGAATTGGGTCACTTGCTGCACCTTGCTACTTTTGTTACTTGTTACTTGTTACCAATTATCTTGCCATCAAACTATATATCAAAACTATCTTACAACACTTGCAGGGAATACCTTGTTGAAAACCGCCTATCAATTCCATATGCTTCTCGTTGGGTTTGACACTCTTACTTATCGAAAGGACTACGATTGATCCCCTATACTTGTGGGTCATCACCGGTTTTGCTCCCTTGTGAGGGTGTGTGTCACCCTCCTCTGCCGCTTATCAACGATGTGGCCACGGAGGACTTCCTCGTTGCTGTCCAAGTCGGCGTGCGACTCCAGCTCTGCCTCAAGGGCTGCCGCGGCATCCCGCGCCCTCTGCCTCGTGATACGTCTCCGACGTATCTATAATTTTTGATTGTTTCATGTCATTATCCTACTATTTCCACATACTTTTGGCAACAATTTATATGATTTTCTTGGACTAACATATCTTCTATATCTAAATAGCTAGCCACCACTAACTATTTCTCTCAACATGAAAGCATGCCACATCATCGCACAACATGCATGAGAAAAGGCCCACCCCCACTACCATATGTCTCTCAACATGCAAGCATGCCACTTCATCATGAAACATGCATGGAAAAAAGACCCATCTCAACTTGCAAAACAGACATGAGAATTTTCATTCTATTATTCTATTCATATTTAATAAAGATTTTACAACTATACAACGATCAAACATAATAAATTATATGTATTTTCATTTTTACCCTTTTATATTATTACTTCAAATATTCATGTTTCATACAACGAATCACATTGAAATACGTGCAAAATATTCCCGCAACAACATGCGGGATATCATCTAGTTAATCTAGTGCACAGTGTCAGTTCCTGTTTTTTTGCATGTTTTTGTATTTCGCAGAAAATCCATATCAAACGAAGTCCAAACGCGTTAAAATTTACGGTGATTTTTTATGGAATATATGAGAACTTTTGGCGAATCAACACATGGGGATGCCATGGGGCCCACAAGCTCAGGGGGCGCGGCCACCCCCTTGGGGCGCGCCAGGCAAGCTTGTGCCTCCCTCGGAGGTTGGTTGGAGATGTCCTTCAGCAGCAAGGAAGCTTATATCGAGAGAAAAATCGTGTTAAAATTTCAGCCCGATCGGAGTTACGGATCTCCGGATGTTTAAGAAACGGTGTTCAACCTGAAAACAGGAACATGAAACGGAGAAGAAAACAGAGAGAGAGAGATCCAATCTAGGGGGGCTCCTGCCCCTCGAGGGCCATGGCTGTAAGGGAACGCAGCAGAAAACAAAAAAAATTGGTACTGCGAGCACGCCCAGGAACACTATGGAGATGCATACAAGGTTTGGATCTGATCGTTACCGACTCGTAGCGCAGCGGAAGTAGAGTCGGTGTAGATCGTCGGTGCAGATCCCCGCGGCTAGGATTTACAACTTCCCAACCGCGAGGATGTACTCCCTCGTCAGCCCCTCGGACAGCCCTTTGGGAGGCGGTCGGACAGTCCCCCGGACGGTGTCACGGACAGCCCTTCGGGAGGCACTCACAGAAACTCGGACGGTCACTCGGACAGCCCTTCGGGAGGCACTCTCGAACAGCCCCTCGGGCAAAAAGATCGAACCTACGACCTCTCTACGGGGTTGCACACATACGGTGTCATCTATCCGGCAGGGCTTCGCCGTCCAGAACTAGTTCCCACCGGAACCCAGACAGCCTTTCGGCTCTACGAAACTATTTCGCGGGGAGGGAGAGAGAAGGCCAGATCATGCATGGCATTTGTATGTGAGAAAGAGTGAGTGTGGAGAGTGCCTCTCCACCTCTATTTATAGGAAAACCCAAGGGGTAGGGTGGCTCTCATCCATCCATGTCATCCCTAAGATATTTTGGGACAAAGCCCAAAAAGGTGGCTTTCCATAAAGTAACCATAAATTGATTTTCACTATTCACGGAAACATTTTTCCGCGACCATTAAATCCGAAAATATTTCTGTAGGTCTTAGAACATTTCCAGTACCCACTAAAATAATTTTGGACGCGTTCCGAAACAATTCCGGATTAGTGATTTTCATCTGCGAAAAGCAACAAAAGCGGTTCCGGCAGCTCCGGAACATTTTCGGGTTTTTTCTCCGGAAAAATCCCAGAAGTTCCCAGAACAATTATGGCACCCTCCAAGAATGTCCAGGCGTGTGCCGAAACCAATTTGACTTAATGTTATACCCCGAAACAACTTTTCAGTTTTACCGAAACTCTTCCGGTGTTCTCTCTCCGGAACTCTTCCATTGTCTCCGAAACTTTTCCGGTGACTTTCTCTCAGACTCCCTGTCTAGCATTCAGCAGATAGATGACCCTTAAGCGTGTGACCCTATAGGTTCGGTAAAGTATAGACATGACTAGAACACTTTCCGATCAATGATCAACATCGGAGCCGTGGACACCCATATTGACCCCTATACCCACACGAATAAATATTCGAGTGAACCTCCAGTTGCCGTGTGCTATTCCTTTTACTTCGCGTTATGTTACAAACACCCGAGGTGAGATTTATCGGCATCCCCGTGAATCAACAACTTGTCCACTATGCCAGTCACCTCGTTACCGGTTTTGTTCTCTTTTCTCGTTCCCGTGTTCCGGCATCCCTGTGATCAAATCACAATGTGTCTGGCCAGACGATGATGGATACCGTAACACCGAGAGGGCCCAAAGAATATCTCTCCATCGACGGAGGAGCAAATCCCAATCTTGAACCATCAAGTCCCTTGTCATACTTTTCCATGAACCCGTAAGCCGCCGTAATAGCCACCCATTTACGGATGACGTTTAACAAACCCCAAAGTTCATGAAGCAAGCATGAAGAAACACGATACTCTCATGGTCTAAGGAATCATGCAAACATTAACTTTCTCTGTGTTATTAACCATTAACTTGTGACGATTGTATCTCATAGCATAACATCAAATCGGGTTGATTCAACACAAATGTTCTTCTAACATTGTGCCCTCAAAGTTGCCGGCATAGACATGCCCATGATCAGGAAAACATAATCATCATGCAATCACTTGAGCCAGTCTTAGAGGCTTGACCAAGAATACTTTTTACCATTTATTATTCCACACGTGCATATGAGTTTTCCTCCGAGCCTCGTGGTTATTGCAGACTCGAGAACCATAGCAGTTATAGCATGGAATATAAACATAATTAGGAACATGGGGATAAATAATAACATTTATTATTGCCTCTAGGGCATATCTCCTATAGACTCCCACTTGCACTAGAGTCAATAATCTAGTCAATGCTAATGCACTTTACACCTATGGCATACTGATGTAAAATATGCTTCGCTTGTGGTATAGCCCGATGTCCAACGGATCTGACAACTTCAGCTTGATACGTCTCCAACGTATCTATAATTTTTGATTGTTCCATGTTGTTATATTATCAATCTTGGATGTTTTATATGCATTTACAGCAATTATATAACATTTTTGGAGACTAACCTATTAACTTAGTGCCCAGTGCCAGTTGCTGTTTTCTGCCCTGTTTTTGTTTTACAGAAAATCAATACCAAACGAAGTCCAAATGCCACGAAACTTTTTGGAGATTTTTTTCTGGACAAGATAAACACTCGAAGCTTCGGGAGAAGACCAAACGCCAGAGGAGGTGGCCACGAGCCACCAGGGCGCGCCTCAGCTCGTGGGCCCACCTCAGCTCCGCTTGACCTAATTCCACCACTATAAATTCAGGAAAAATCAGAAACCCTCAGGGGGGTCCATGAAATACTTTTTCCGCTGCCGCAAGTTTCTGTTCTCGAGAGATCCCATCTGGAGGCCTTCTTCGGTACTCCGCCGGAGGGGGAATCGATCATGGAGGGGCTCTACATCAACCTTGCTGCCCTTCCGATGATGCGTGAGTAGTTTGCCACAGACCTTCGTGTCCATAGTTAGTAGCTAGATGGCTTCTTCTCTCTTTTTGATCTTCAATACAATGTTCTCCTCGATGTTCTTGGAGTTCTATCCGATGTAATCACTTTTTGTGGTGTGTTTGTTGGGATCCGATGAATTATGAGTTTATGATCAGATTATCCATGAATATTATTTGAGTCTTCTCTGATCTCTTTTATGCATGATTATTATAGCTTTGTATTTCTTCTCTGATCTATTGATTTGGTTTGGCCAACTAGATTGATTTATCTTGCCATGGGAAGAGGTTCTTTGTAATGGGTTCGATCTTGCGGTGCTCAATCCCAGTGACAGAAAGGAACATGACACGTATGTATCGTTGCTATTAAGGGTAAAAAGATGGGGTTTATTCATACGTGAGTTTATCTTGTCTACATCATGTCATCGTTCTTAAGGCGTTACTCCGTTCTTTATGGACTTAATACACTAGATGCATGCTGGATAGCGGTCGATGTGTGGAGTAATAGTAGTAGATGCAGGCAGGAGTCGGTCTACTTGTCTCGGACGTGATGCCTATATACATGATCATTGCCTTGGATATCGTCATGATTATTTACTTTTCTATCAATTGCCCAACAGTAATTTGTCTACCCACCGTATGCTATTTTCTCGAGAGAAGCCTCTAGTGAAAACTATGGCCCCCGGATCTATCTAAATCATATTACTAAAACCCTAAAAATATTGCTGCCATTTTCTTTTATTTATTTTATTTTGTATTTTTGTTTCAATCTATCTATCTATCACATGCAATTTAATCTTGCAATTGACCGCAAAGGGATTGACAACCCCTCGTTTGCGTTGGGTGCAAGGATTTGTTGTTTGTGTGCAGGTGCTGCTAACGAGGTGTTGCGTGATTCTCTTACTGGTTCGATAACCTTGGTTTCATAACTGAGGGAAATACTTATCTCTACTGTGCTGCATCATCCCTTCCTCTTCGGGGAAAATACCAACGCAAGCTACAAGTAGCAGGAAGAATTTCTGGCGCCGTTGCCGGGGAGACATCATCAAAATATATCAAGTACCTTTGCATAAACTCTCATCTCCTTGCATTTACTTTATTTGCCTCTCGTTTTCATCTCCCCCACTTCTAAAACGTTTTTACAAAAATACAAAAAAAAATCCGTTGCCTTTTTCTTGTTTGCTTCTTTACTTGCTTGCTTACTTTTATTGCCTTCATGTCGAACACACAAGAACAGAAACTAAAAGTAAAAATATAAGATACTATGGATCCGCTTAAAGTTTACTACTTGGGTCATCTTCGATCCATTTGTGCTCGTGCTGAGACCCCAACTAGTTTAGTTGAGGAAAAATCTTTAAAGGAGCATGCTCATTTTGTGCGTCACCGTTTGTCTGAAAAAGGGAGACTCTTATGGCGTCAAATAAATTGTTTGCTATGTTATGCTTGGAATCTATGTGAAATTTATGACTTTACTTGTTGCTCTAAGAACCCTAAAAAACACCTTCCCTACCTATGTGAGTTTAATGATAATGAAATCTTGTCTTCTTATGCAAAGGGTGTTTATAATTACTATGATATCGAACAAATTGAAGAATTTGTTGCTTTTAAGGGTGTTTATGAAGTTGCTTCTTTTATTGAAAAGTATGATGTTACTCTCTACAAATCTGAAAATTTTGACATACTTAAATATTGCTATGAAAACTATGCTCTTAATGCCTATGTTAAAGAATTTATTGAGAGAATGTCTACTGCTTTGGAGGAGAATAATGATATGCATAAATCCATAGATGATTGTGATTCCGTCGATTCGATTGAAATATCCCCTCTTGATGAATGTGATGCTTGCTATGCTTATGGCCACGATGCCAATATTAAAGATGCTTATAGAGATGAACTTGCTATAGTTCCTTATGTTAAAAATGAAATTATTGCTATAACACCCATACTTGATAGTTCCTTGAATGAAAAGCATGATTACAATGATGTTACTAAAAATTCTATTAGTGTCAATTGTGCTAATGATATGCAAAACCACAAGCTTGGGGATGATAATTTTGTCATGACCACTACTTATTGCAATGATCATGATTGGGGTGATAATGCTTTTTATGATCTTGAAAATTTATTTAAGCATCATGATGAATATGATATTGATAATAATGCTTGCAATAATATTGAAAGTGGGTTTGGAAGAGTGTCAACTCTAGGTAAAAATAATCCCACATATTTGGAGAATGTTCAATCTTATGAATTTTTTGATAAAAGTGGGTTTGGAGAGGTCATGACTTTCGTTGATGATAATCCCACTATTTTGGAAAATTATAAAAAAATTATGCATGTGGATCGTAACGAGAATATTGTTTATGATAGCTATATCATTGAATTTGAATATGATCCTACATGTAATTATTATGAGAGAGGAAAATATGGTTGTAGAAATTTTCATGTTACTAAATTATCTCTCTTCATGTTGAGATTGTTATTGTTTCTTGCCTCTTCCTTGCATATGCTAGGTTTTGCCTGTCCAGATAATTTGTTTGCCTATGAAATGCCTATGCATAGGAAGTATGTTAGACTTAAATGTGTTTTTCACATGCTACATGATGCTCTCTTGTGTTTCATTTATTATCTTTCATGTGAGCATCAATAAAATCTCAAGCCTATCTTAGGGGCATAAAACAATAGCGCTTGTTGGGAGGCAACCCAATGAATAAAATAAATTTTTATCTTTTGTTTCTGTTATTCTATGTTTTCACATTTATGCTACTGGTATGATTGTGTTTTTGTGTTTTTAATTAGTGTTTGTGCCAAGTAAAGCCTTTAGGATGATTTGGAAGATAGTATAATTGATGATGTTTGGGAAACAGAAAGTTTTGCGTCCAGTGCCCGAATTTTGTTTCTGTACTGGAGTGTCAGAAAAATCTGAAATTTTTACACAGTATTGGTATATGAATTGTCCACGTTTTCCTAATGTTTCAGAATTTTTGAGGTTACAGAAGTATGGCTTTTAAATATATTGCTACAGACTGTTCTGTTTTTGACAGATTCTGTTTTTGATGCACTACTTGCTTGTTTTGATGAATCTATGGATTGTATCGGGGGGTATAAGCCATGGTGAAGTTAGAGTACAGTAGGTATAATGCAAAAATAAAATATGAATGGGTTTGCAACAGTACTTAGAGTAGTGATTTATTTTGTTATGCTAACGGATCTCACGAAGGTTTTGTTGAGTTTTGTGTGATTGAAGTTTTCAAGTTTTGGGTGAGGTCACGACGGATGAAGGAATAAGGAGTAGTAAGAGCCTAAGCTTGGGGATGCCCGAGGCACCCCAAGGTAATATTCAAGGAAGACTCAAGTGTCTAAGCTTGGGGATGCCCCGGAAGGCATCCCCTCTTTCTTCTACCAACCATCGGTAATTTTACTTGGAGCTATATTTTTATTCGTCACATGATATGTGTTTTGCTTGGAGCGTCTTGTATTATATGAGTCTTTGCTTTGTTTTCTTTTTAGTTTGTAACAATCATCTTTGCTGAACACACCTATTTTGAAAGAGCCACACGTTCATCATCATTTGATAGAATACTCTATGTGCTTCACTTAAATTTTTTGAGCTAGGCAGTTGCTCTAGTGCTTCACTTAAATCTTTTTGAGCACGGTGGTGGCTATATTTTGAAGGAATAAACTCTCATGCTTCACTTATATTATTTTGAGAGTTGATTAAAATTTTGAAGAAATGAACTCTCATGCTTCACTTATATTATTTTGAGAGTTGATAAGATTAAAAGTTTGAAGAAATGAATTCTCATGCTTCACTTATATTATTTTGAGAATTGATAAGATTGAAAGTTTGAAGAAATATTTGCACTCTCATGCTTCACTTAAATCTTTTTGAGAGTTGATGATAGTAATGGTAATTTTCACAAGATAATAATTTGGTCCCAAAGTGATGAATATTCAAGAGGGATATTATAAAAACTTTCATATAGATCATTGGATATGATAAGTGTGATTCCTTGCAATAGTTTTGCGATATGGAAATGATAATATGTGAGTCATGTTAGTGAGTAATTGTGATTTAGTAAGAATATTAGTGTTAAGGTTTGTGATTCCCTATGCATGCACATCAAGTCAATAGTTATGCAAAGAAATTATATCCTACTTATGGTGCATTATTCGGTGTTAGTTATGTTTAGTGCATGTTTATGACCGTTTTCGTTTTTTTGTTGGTTGCTTCTCAATCTATTTGCTAGCCTTCATTTGTACTAAGCGGAAATACTGCTTGTGCATCCAAAATCCTTAAACCCAAGTTGTGCCAAATGAGTCCACTATATCTACCTATATGCGGTATTTCAATGCCGTTCCAAGTAAATTTGCGTGTGCCAACTCTAATTTTCAAAATAATTTTTCCGTTTTGTGTGCCCGTACTGCTCAAGAAGCGGCAGGGGGTGGCCATTATTTTCCATGCTAGGTGTGTTATTCTCACGATGAGTGTTTATTCACTTGTCATTGCACGAGAGAGTGGCTGGTAATAGGGATGCCCAGTCCCACAATGAAATCAAAAATTAATAACAACAAAATTCCTTGGAAAGTGTTGGTATGGAGGGCACCCGTGGATACGGCTAGCCATGGATTGTGGAAGAATGGTGGAAAGGAAATGAACTTTACTTTCTGTTTGGGAACCGCCTATGATGTATCTAGCATGGAAAATATTGGGAATTCTCGGTCGTTTTCGTTGACAGGAAAAGCATGCCTCTCAAAATATTTTATCTCTTAAATTTCAGCCTTGAGCTCTGGCACATTTGACAAATCTCTGTTTCCCTCTGCGAAGGGCCTATCTATTTACTTTTATGCAATTTTTATTTTTACTTGAGTCTCCATCTTCTCTTATAAAGCACCAACTAGAGAACACTATTGTCATACTTGTGCATTGGATGTAACTAATATTTGAGTGTGTTTCATGAATGGATCAATGATTGAGCATAATGGGATAGGGATAACTGTCTTTAGCGTTGATATTTTGAAAGACATGGTTGCTTGTTAGCATGCTTGAGTATTTATATCTTCATGTCAAATTATAGACTATTGCTTTGAATCATTCAAGTCCAATGTCCATGCTATAAAAGAAAAGAATATGTGATGAATATGATAGGCAGCATTCCACATCAAAAATTATGTTTTTATCATTTACCTACTCGAGGACGAGCAGGAATTAAACTTGGGGATGCTGATACGTCTCCAACGTATCTATAATTTTTGATTGTTCCATGCTGTTATATTATCAATCTTGGATGTTTTTATATGCATTTACAGCAATTATATATCATTTTTGGAGACTAACCTATTAACTTAGTGCCCAGTGCCAGTTGCTGTTTTCTGCCCTGTTTTTGTTTTACAGAAAATCAATACCAAACGAAGTCCAAATGCCACGAAACTTTTTGGAGATTTTTTTCTGGACAAGATAAACACTAGAAGCTTCGGGAGAAGACCAAACGCCAGAGGAGGTGGCCACGAGCCACCAGGGCGCGCCTGGGGGGGGGGGCAGGCGCGCACTGGTGCCTCGTGGGCCCACCTCAGCTCCGTTTGACCTAATTCCACCACTATAAATTCAGGAAAAATCAGAAACCCTCAGGGGAGTCCACGAAATACTTTTTCCGCTGCCGCAAGTTTCTGTTCTCGAGAGATCCCATCTGGAGGCCTTCTCCAGTACTCCGCCGGAGGGGGAATCGATCACGGAGGGGCTCTACATCAACCTTGCTGCCCTTCCGATGATGCGTGAGTAGTTTACCATAGACCTTCGGGTCCATAGTTAGTAGCTAGATGGCTTCTTCTCTCTTTTTGATCTTCAATACAATGTTCTCCTCGATGTTCTTAGAGTTCTATCCGATGTAATCACTTTTTGCAGTGTGTTTGTTGGGATCCGATGAATTGTGAGTTTATGATCAGATTATCCATGAATATTATTTGAGTCTTCTCTGATCTCTTTTATGCATGATTATTATAGCTTCGTATTTCTTCTCCTATCTGTCCGTTTGGTTTGGCCAACTAGATTGATTTATGTTGCCATGGGAAGAGGTGCTTTGTAGTGGGTTCGATCTTGCGGTGCTCAATCCAGTGTCAAAAAGGGACATGACACGTATGTATCGTTGCTATTAAGGGTAAAAAGATGGGGTTTATTCATACGTGAGTTTATCTTGTCTACATCATGTCATCGTTCTTAAGGCATTACTCCGTTCTTTATGGACTTAATACACTAGATGCATGCTGGATAGCGGTCGATGTGTGGAGTAATAGTAGTAGATGCAGGCAGGAGTCGGTCTACTTGTCTCGGACGTGATGCATATATACATGATCATTGCCTTGGATATCGTCATGATTATTTGCTTTTCTATCAATTGCCCAACAATAATTTGTCTACCCACCGTATGCTATTTTCTCGAGAGAAGCCTCTAGTGAAAACTATGCCCCCCTGGTCTATCTAAATTATATTACTAAAACCCTAAAAATATTGCTGCCATTTTCTTTTATTTATTTTATTTTGTATTTTTGTTTCAATCTATCTATCTATCACATACAATTTAATCTTGCAATTGACCGCCGAGGGATTGACAACCCCTCGTTTGCGTTGGGTGCAAGGATTTGTTGTTTGTGTGCAGGTGTTGCTAACGAGGTGTTGCGTGATTCTCCTACTGGTTCGATAACCTTGGTTTCATAACTGAGGGAAATACTTATCTCTACTGTGCTGCATCATCCCTTCCTCTTCGGGGAAAATACCAACGCAAGCTACAAGTAGCACAGCTCCGTGTGTATCTTTGCATATCCTCGCGTTTTCACGCTTTCACAAAATTCATATTTTGTGTGGACTTGGCTTTGTATATATGTGAATTACTGGTCGAACCCTGATTCCTCAGACTGAGCTATGGAGCAACTATCTACAATAGTGTCCCATTGACCAAAGCCTTCTTGGAACCATACTAAGTTCATGAATGAACTATATGATTCAACATCTTCTTTGTCGCTTCTAAAGCGTCAACATACTTAGCCTTTGTTATAGAATTCGCCACAATAACCTGTTTGGAACAATTCCAACTTACTGTGTCACCATATCGTGTATTACACAAAAACCCTTAACTTAAATCGAAAATCACATGGAGCATTGATGAAGACTGTATCGATGTAATTACTTACAACGAGCACTTCATAATCTCTGCTTGCAAGAAAACATGTCATCAGTGCTACTTTAGTACTCAATGACATTTTTCACTGTTGTCCCATGACCAGTACTTTGATCACTGTGGTATCTATACTCGTAACAGGTTGGGAGTATCGGACATATCTGGTTGTTTTACATACCATGGAATACATGATTAATCCAAACACAAGAGTGTGTGGAATCTCCATCATGTATTTTGCTCATCAGTGTTTTGGGACACCGAGTCTTGCAAAAACTCTTTCCATGTGACTTCGGCAAGAATCACTCCTTGGCGTTTTAATGCTAAACTGTTTTAGCATCTTGTCAATATGTATTTTGGCTTAGCCCTATTAGGCAATTCTATCTCACAGATAATTATGCCTAATATCAAGGCTACCCAGCCCAAGCACTTCATCGTAAAACTAATTTTTCAATGAAGTCCTAATTCGTGTCAAGAAATTTATATTATTTCCAATTAACAATGTGTCAAGCACACAAGGTTTTTAGAAATATTATTATGCTCCCACTTACTTTCTTGTAACCACAAGCATCTTCGTTATCCATTGATGAAATCAAACTCTTTTGACTATTTCATCAAAAACGAAGATTCCAACTCCATTTTGCTCTCTTCTGTCCATTGCTGGAACTCTGAAGTTTGCACATTCACTAGCATCCTCTGGATTGACAAAATACCTTGGACTGTATCACATGCAAGTCCTAGGTAGCATTTCCATCTCATGGAAATCCTTTTGGCATCCATGTAACATATCTCATGATTGAAATATGTATTAGTTTAACCCGAACCGACTTTAAGCATCGCTACGGAGAGACAATCTCGCCGCAGTTAATTCCTTGAATTTGTTATAAGCAACAAGTCGAGCTTTATGGATAAAACATTTTTATCTGTATCAGTTTATAGTTCCATAAATATTCGTTAGACTCTAAGTCTTCCGAAAGGGGTATCAAGATTTAATCTTGAATCATTTATATGGAAACTATCTCGGATCATTTTGGCATTTAGCCAATTCCAAAGTCAGGGCCCATCAATGCTTCCTTGTGTATCGTAGGTATACTATTGTCTAACAACAATATCTCGCTTGCGCACCTAAGAGGTTTACACGAGTTTTGCCTACGTGGTTCAGCTGCAAGTTCAACCGAAGTCCATACATCTCATGTAGAGGCTTCCGTATCAGTCGCAGTAGGAAACTCTGAAATCACTTTCAAGGTTTCTTTCCTTTGATCTGATGACGAAGATACTGTTATCTCGTCGAGTTGCACTGTCCTCCCACTCACCTTTTTGCAAGAACCATTTTCTTCAAAAGCATACCGTTCTTTGTGGCAAAACCTTTTGCCTCGGTATAGTGGTGGAGGAATTCCCAATAATTTGGGATAACCTACAAAGTAGCACTTGTCTGATTTGGAATAGGTTTGTAAACATTTTACACAAGCCCCATATTCCAAATGTTAAGAAAAGATATAACATGGTTGGGTGTACCATACCATGGCGTCATTTCAACAGATCTGATGGCGCTCTTTTCAGTGTAAAAGCCGCAGTCTCTAAAGCATTACTTTAAAAGGGATAATGGCAAATTGATTTATGTCATCTTTGATCTTACCATGTCATAAATGGTTTGATTACATCTTCACGGACATTCCACTCACAGTGGTTGTAACACCCCATGTATTAAGCTACAGTGATCACCCTTTTGATAATGCCAAGTCACCATGTTAAACAGTGCTTAATCATCATTTGGATCATATCTCATTTCAAATTCCAATTCAAATTGAAATTCAAATATAAAGTGGAAAATAAAAGTTATTCAAATTGGAAACTAAAATGTTCATTAAATAGCAGATAATCCATAACTATTTATGTTAAGAAAAACAACATCACTAAAAATCACTAGATGACTCTAGCATCATCAAAACAGTACCAAACAGCAATATTTAATACATTTTTAATTAATTAAAATTCAAATGAAATCATTTAGGCTTCAAACCTTTTTCTGGCAGTGAGATAAATCGCACTGTATTTATTTGGGCAGGATTCATATTTTACAAAATTGAATTAGAGCTAAAAGAAAATACAAAACTGAAACCAAAAAGAGAAAACAGGAAAGAAAAGAAGAAAAAGAAAAAGGGCCGCAGCGGCTGGGCCTAAGTCAAACCGCGGCCCAGCCCGCCAGCGCGTCGTCTCCCTACTGCTCACCCCCGCGGTCGCTCGCGCCCGGCCGCGCCCGTCGCCGGCAAGCCGTCGCAGCCGCGCCTGCTCCCCGCGTCGCTACAGGAGGGCGGAGGGGATAAGACCACCCCCCTGGGAACCCTAGCCGCCCAGATATTTCCCCCTCCTCTCCTCTCGCTCGCTCGCCCTCTCTCTCTCGAGCTCGCCCGAGAGCTCCTCTCGTCGCCGTCGTCGATCCCGCAGCCACCGCGCCCATCTCGCCGTTCCACCGTGCCAGCACGCACCGCCTGCCTCCGCTACGTCGATTGGTGCACGCAATTGGAGCCGGGAGCCCCCACCGCGAGCGCTACTTCTTCTTCTTCCTCCTCGGGCTTCTTCTTCTCCGTCGCCGATTCACCGCCGACGAGCCTCCTCGAGCAGGCTTGAGCACACCTGCAGGCTCACTGTAAGCCTGCGCGTCTTTCCCCTCTCTCCCCCGCGCGTTTCCGTCGCCGTAGACGCCGCAATGGAGATGGCCGAACCCCACGCCGCCGTCGAGCTCGTCGTCGCGGTCACAATCGCCGTCGAGCTCAACCGAGCTCATGGCCGTGCTCAGCTCGCCCGTACGGACCCAACGCACCCCCGCACGCGCCTCGCCGTACCCCGTAGAGCCATACCCGAACACGGCCGAACTCCGGCGTCCGCCTCGCCGCTCACTGTCGTAGATTCCGGCCGTCTCCGGCCGAGCCAGTACCACCGCTGGATGCGCCACTTTGCGCACGTTCGAACGCGACCTCCCGCGTTCAAAACGGTGGCCTGTGGCCGATTTTCGGCGAAACCCGAGGCCGCGCCGCCACGGATTTGGTTGCCGGCGTCATTCCGGCGACGGCGCCGACGACGCCAACGTGGACCGACATGTGGGGCCCCCTGTGCCACTGACTGCTGGGTCCCACTGGCCCCGTTAACTGGGTTGACCAGTCAACGGTGCTGACTGGGCACCCACGGTCACTGACATGTGGGTCCCGCGACTAATTAAGCTAGTTTAAATTTAAATCAAAATTAATTAGTCTAATCAGTCACTGACATATGGGCCCCACTAGCTAATTAGGTTAATTAGTTAAATTAACATCTGATTAATTAGCTGAGTCACTGACCAGTGGGTCCCACTGGTCAGGTTTGACTCTGGTCAGCCAGAGTTGAATGCTGACGTCATCATGACGTTCTGCTGACGTCACCCTACACTGTTTCGGATAATTCTAATTTAAATAATTAAATTAATTCTAGAAAATGATTAAAACTTTGAAAAATCATATAAAATAAAACCGTAACTCAGATGAAAATAATTTATATATGAAAAATGATCAGAAAAATATGAAGAATCCGAATATGCCATCCACATACCTGCCACACCCCTCTAACCTACTGAACATGGAACCATCCCCTCCGGTTCAGTGTACCGATAATCACCCGGAGCTGGTAGAACACTCCCGGATAAATTCCCGCTCCGTCTAACTTGCGTAGTGCTGCATTAGAACACCCCCAGCATAGCATGTAGACATGTCATGCATCCCTGTTACATTGTTTGCCGTGTATTTATTGTTTCTTCCCCCTCCTTCTCTCCCGATAGCCCCTGAGACTGCCGACGACACTGCAGTGTACGACGACGTCGCTGACGACCAGACCCCTTCAGCCGAGCTTCCAGGCAAGCAAAACCCCCTTGATCATCCAGATATCACCCACTCTCTCTCTCTCCCTTATGCTTGCATTAGAATTGCTTCTGTTGTTATTCCGATAGCCCCTATTCTGATGCATAGCCTGATTTTGTCGTCTGCTATTGATACTCTACCTGCTGTCCCGTGATGTTTAGTTAGTTTTACTATTGATTCATCAGTGGCCCATCACCCTTGTCCGGTTGCCATGCTTGAGCCGTGATCACTCTGGGTGATGATCACGGAAATGTTTACATATTGCAATACTTAAACTGTTAAAGACGGGCTGGCCCCAAGGGTGCCCGCGAGAGAATAATACTAAAGACGGGTCGGCTCCAAGAGCACCCGCACGATATGTGTTACCAAGTCGAAGCGACAGGAATCCTGTTCGTCTCTGCGAGTTACTAAACCTGCTTAACGGATTTGGGTATTTGATCTGAGTTGGCTACGTGCCTATACGCACTACCACCACGTGGGATAATGGTTTAATGGGGCCCTCTACGTCGTATGTATCAGCCGAAAGCTCTTCAGACGTCACAGCTCAGAGATGCGGGCTGATCGTTGGGGTGGGCTGGTTACGACACTGGTGTATTCAGTGTCGCACCTGGGCCCCGACCAGCCAGGTAACGTGCAGGAGTGCGAAGGGCGATGGCCCAAGACCCCTTCGTGCTTAGGATTTAGACCGGCGTGTTGACTTCTCTGCTGAGCCTAGGTAGGACTGCGTCGTGTCGATCTCCCGAGGTCGGGCATTACCCAGCAAGTGTGTCCGGCCAGATGTGATCGAGCGTGTTGGGTAACAGTAGTGCACCCCTGCAGGGAAGTTATCTATTCGAATAGCCGTGTCCACGGTAACAGAACACTCAGAGTTGTATCTTGATCTGCTACATCTACAAATGGATACTGATACAATGATAAACTGATACTACCGCTCTCGAGATCACTTTCTGTAGTCGAGGAAGGATCTCAGGGCATTACTAAAATATTGTTAGGACCGAGAGTATATCGACCAGAGGGGGGGTGAATGGGAGATTCAAAAATTCTTGCGAAGGTTTTGAACCAATCTCAAACACAGCAGCGGAATAATATGGTTCGGTAGAGTAACACTTGAAAGAGCTCGCTATAGAATGATAAATATGTCGAAGTATAAATCAGTTATCATTCGATCACAAGTTCAATAGATGTTAATGCAATATACGAGCAGATCCAGCGGCACGAGGAAAAACAATGTAATGACAATGAAGGAAATGCACAGAAATGGATGACAGGATACGGATTCGGTAGAGAAAGTAATTACGCAGGCTTATAGATATACGAGGAGAATTAAACTAGCCTGAGACGATGGAAAAACTGTGATTGATCAGATATAACTATCGACACTGAGCACGAAGGTAAACTGCTGAATGAAATGCAGTAGTGTAAAGCGAACCAGTGGTGCTCGATGGCGACAGGAGAATTTGGTAGACCAGTTCGCCCTTCTGCCAAAGGACTACGTCTGGTTGGAGGGGTTGTGATTTAACACAGAGGATAAACTCTCCTCGCCCTATTCTCCTTCAACTCGGAGCTGATCAGACTCCAGTTGATTTCACTCGTGGTAGATACTTGTCGGCGATCTCCAAACCTTCGACAGACTTCTTCGTGAACCACAATGACTCTTGGTTGCTGAAGATCTTGCTCGGTGAAGACAATTACTCTTCGACACTCGAGCCGACACCTATCCGTCTAGAGAGTGCGCAGCTCTCAAGAGTAATAGGTACAAGAACTCTAACTCAGAACTACTGTGATGCTCAACCACTGTCTAAGTTTCGGCTCTTGATTTTCTCTCTCTCGGTGGATCTTAAACTCAAATCACTCGGAGAGGGGTTGCTCAATCAATCTTCTCAGAAATCTTAAGCGGAGCAGCCAACGGGCAACGTTGGAGCGGGGTGGCTATTTATAGCCGCAGCCTTCCCTGATGGGAAATGACCAAATTGGACATGTGGAGCAGCCAATGGCCGAACGACACGAGTCCAACGGTCGGAATTGAGCACAACGGTAACATTACATGCGGAGCAAGTAATGCTAACTCCTCAGTTCGAAAGATATCTCCTACAGCGAAGAAGAACAACGTCTCTTGCTGGTAGGTAATCATTCGAAGCATAAAGAGATTTCTCTCAGTCTCGCATAGGTTTGGGCTAAGCATCACAGCGGATCTAAGCTTCGAGAACCTATACCCCTCTTAATAGTACGGAGGTCCTATGACTCAAATGAATGAAAGAGGAACAACGGAAAGAATGCTACGTCTTCACTTCGTCTTCATCTTTCACTGCTGCAGTCAATTTCTTCGGACAGAATCACCGAACCAATTGCTTCGCGTCAGCCATGAAATTTTCGAGGGGTCATCTCCTTCACTTCATTCTTCTCATCTACAAGTCCTCACCGGATGTAGCTCAAACTTCTCTGCAGCGCAGATATTCTTCGGTGAAGTTTCTCGAACTGTACACCGAAGACAGCATTCTCTTCGGTACTGCATGGACTATTTCTCTCTGTGTGCAGTAGTAAACACATCAGTCCATGCCTGTTTTTGTCAACAATCTCCAAAACATACGAGGGCAAGTATTGCACCAACAATCTCCCCCTTTTTGGACGATTGTTGACAAAATAGAACACATCGATAGATAGATAACAGAATGAAATAAAGTGTGATAGACGAGAGATAAATACGAAGATAAAATACGCTCCCCCTAAAGATATGCATTATTCTGATTTGAGTAAGCATAGGAGATAATACGTAGGGTGGCAAGATTAATCTTCGTATGAGTGACATTAGCAGATGGTTTCATTCGTAGTTTCATCCAATGCACTCGACGGTGTCTGAGATATTTCCTGCCACACACAACCTTTGACATAGATTAGTTAGATAGCAAAGATAGCATGAAAACGTTGTGGCAAAAGGATACGCCAGGAAGATTTTCTCAGAACACCGATTAAATACACATGAGATATAACTTTTCCTGCAAATTAGATGTTCGAGGAATAATCAGAGCAAAGGAGAGCAAAGGAGTCACAAGTATATTGTTCGGAGTGTGTATGCCTTGGACTATATTTTCCTGCAACAAAGATGATCTCATAGCTATATGCGAGGGAAAACAGCTTTGTCAGATAGACCAAAGAAATTCACTTTTGAATCACGAGCAATTTTTTTTACTCTGAATCGACTTTACTTCTCCTACATCGTTAGATAGTGAAAGATAGATATATGCAGTAAATTTCCTCTTTTCGAGAGACATGAATTTCAATTCTCCTTGAAGGGCTTTCACTTAACCTTGCACGAAAGATGAATATCGAGGATAATCATTTTAAGGAAGTAAGCATTCGATAGCACCTGCAACCAAATAAGGAAACGATAGCAACTATAGCATTGCAGGGGTTGTTAACGGTACATGACGATGCAGTGTGCCATCACCACAGACGGTGAGATTAAGTTTCACGACCAAAAGCAAATTGTTCGAAAGAAGAGCAAATGGCGAATGAAAACACCCTGCAAATAACCCGCTTATCTATCTCTCGATGTTCTTCTCCCCCTTTTTGTCAACAAGTGTCAAAAAGGAAAGAGAATGCATGCGAGGAACTACTCGTCCGAAGAATCCCCAGAGCTCGAACTGTTTGGCGAAACAGAACGAGCGATGGTCGACGCTGAAGCAGGAGTTGGAGACGCAGCACGGGCTTCGGGATCAGCTTCGGGAGTAGCAGAGCGAGGTGCATCGGGCTTATAAATGAAGGTGCCTGCTGTGTCTTCGAGTTCATCATCGGGTTCAACAAACAGCAGGTCAGTGGAGGCAGAACGCTGAGGAAGCACAGGGGTTTGCCTTCGGATGCGAGGAACTTCAAACAACTCCAGATGATCATAATCTTTCTCGATTCCCTTTGCAGACAGTTGTTTGCGAGAGTAATGCTTGCACAGAAGTATCCACGAGCGCTTCTTCTGTTCTTTCTCATATAGCAGAGCTTGACGAGCATAATTGTGAAGCAGATTGATCTCAGTCATCATTTCCACTTTCTCTTTGCGATCGAGCTTAATGTGACTCTCCAGGGATTGCTGAGTGCGAAGACAAATCTCGTATATTGAGGGATTTTCTTCACGAGGGATATCAACTTTGACCTTCTTAACCTTCGGAGCTCTAGCAGAGGCAGAAGCAGTGGCGTCAATAGGTGTCTTTCCTTTGCCGATGTCCTTCACAGTTCGGAGAGTATCTCGGACTGGTGGCATAAAAACTTTCGGGACATATGGGCAGAAGAACTTTTTCACGAGAAGTTGCTCAATGGCGAACATGACCCACGGTGCATATGGCTTCAAGACTTGAGGGCTATCAGCTGCATAGGCCAAGTTGCGAATAAGAAGATCGGTAATATCAAACCGAATGCCATGAGCTATAGCTTGAAGA
This sequence comes from Elymus sibiricus, assembly GCA_039707655.1. Classification (NCBI taxonomy): domain Eukaryota; kingdom Viridiplantae; phylum Streptophyta; class Magnoliopsida; order Poales; family Poaceae; genus Elymus; species Elymus sibiricus. The sequence continues at coordinate 90,004,924 of CM077672.1, read as the reverse complement.
GCATTTGCCACAATGCCATGAATGTTTTCGGGCCTGTTTGTTGGCGTGAGAGAGTTGCACAAGATATAGAACAAAACTTTGTTCTCATAGGCCAGATGCTTGGGATTAGCCTCGGTACATTCATCTCCAACAAGTTCGGGGTCCAACAACATGTGAAGTTCGGCTTCGGAGACATCCCAGAAGTGCAGTCTGTGTTCACGTGAGGCGTCAAATTCGCATCGAGGAAGATTCAACAGAGCCAAAAACTGGTCAGCCGAGCATTTGATCTTTTCTTCCTCGGTCATCCATTCGAGAATCCAAGTACTGCTGTCGTTGAGGTCCCCTGAGATATAAAGAGTGGCATAGAACTGAAGGACAACTTCACGGTTCCAGGCTTGATTAAAACGAAGAAAACTCTTCAGGAAGACCTGTTCAATCTGCTCGATGGTGTGATGGAAGCAAGGTAAACTTTCGAGCTCAGCGAAATCCAGAATCTGGTGCTTGAATATCCGGTTCTTGCCATACAGAATGCGAGCATAATACACTGCTTGTTCCTTTGTCCAGAATCTTGGTGACATGGATGTTCTTTCACCATCATATGGGCTGGTCCCAAAGAATGCAAGTTTCGAACGATGAAACTGCTCATTGAAAGCTGGACCATTAGGGCCATCATTGACAGGAAATAACAGGAAAGTTTCCAACGGGTTGCTAAGTGGTTCTTCATCAGCCATGGACCGGATTCGAATATCATCAGGCGCAGGCACGCCTTCCTCAATGGGCTTGAGAGGAGCATGATGCTTTCTTGATTTGTCTCGTGCAGACTGCTTCGAGAAACTTGACTGATCGCTGTTCTGGCTCGCCGGAATTCCTTCGGCATCTTTCTGACTTTCGGGCTCAAGGGCCTTTTCTTTCCTTTCACTTTCATCGGCGGGAGGCACAACAACTTCTTTCTCGGGTGTTTGAGTCACAACTGGTGGGGCACTTTCTTCTCGAGCCATTGGCTCAGCATATTTCTTTTCTTCCTCTACCAACTATGGTGCAGTGGTAAGAGGAGCAGGATCAACATCCATCTGGGTAGGAGCACCAGATGATGAGACCGGGGGTGTTTTCTCTCGGGAAGCATTGAGCTCCCCCTCAATCTTGTCATTCTCCTCCTTATTTTGTTCGGAGGGCTCTGCTTGCAATGTTCTCGGAGGCGATGGTTCTGCCTTCTCAACCTCAATCTCTTCATCAACTTCGTCAACTGGTGATTTCTGCTCGGGAGGTGCATTTTCCTCATCAGTTCTTTCCAGGAATATATCAACAACTTCATTTTGCTCTGGAGCTACTGGTGCAGGAATGATAACCTCTTCAGCACTAACTTGTTGCATAAGTTCATCCTCGTGTGGTGGAGATGGAGGTACTTGCTGCAACGGTACATGGGAATCCAGTGGAGCAGGATCAGCAGTGACATTCTGAAGACGGCGTTCTTTGTTAACTTTCGGTTTGCTTGATCTCGCCCTGGCCTTCTGACGTTTTTCTTCCTGAATTCTTCTTCGAGCAAGATCTGCCTTGCGTTCAATCTCCTCATTCCTTCTGTCACACAGCTGAGACACATCCATGTGCAAGCGAGAGTGCCACTCAATTTTCTCATTTCTCAAGGCACTGAGGGCCTTGGTGAGTTCAACAATTTCTTTGTTCATCTTTTTCCTTTCGGATTCAGATTTGACCTCATTTCTCTGTTTCTCGACGGCTTGTTTGTCTCTAACAGCTCTGTTCAGCTTCTTGGTGATTTTCTTCAGTTCGACGAAATGCTTTGTTACCAATTTGGTAACATCACCGGGGAGTCCCAGATCGCACACCTCATTAGCATTTGCATCATAAGCTGCACTGTCAATCACATCGATCATGAAGTTGAAATCATACTTCTGTTCCTCTGTGGGAGTAGGAACAGTGAGCTTTGTCTTCTTGGCAGCCACATCTGCTTGTTCTTCAGACTGTAGCTTTCTCTTCGCTGCAGTGCCCGATAAAGTTTTCGGAGCCACAGAACCCGAAGGTTTATCAGTGAGTGAAATTGCTGCAAGCCTGGGTGATTTCCTAGGAGATGCCAACGCTTTCACTGGCGAGGGAGTCTTGGATGCCTTATTGAGGATGGTGAGACGATCATACAGTGGGATTTCATCAGGAGTATCTTCTCTTGGTGACTCATCAGACGAGTCGGGAACTGCCTTCTTGGTTCTCTTGGTGAGGGTTTTCTTTTGATGTACATGAGGGGAAACAGATTTCTCAGATTTTCTTTCCTTTGAACCCGATGCACGTTCCTTCTTCTTCTGTATGTCCTGCTGAGTCAGCGCGACGTTTTTCGCTTCAACTTGGTTTTTCTTAGCTTCCCTAGCTTCACGCTTGGCCTTAGCCTTCGCCCTCTTAGCTACTTCCTCGGGGAAATCAGCGATAGTTTTGAGGGAATCTTTGTGAGCATTTGGAGGCGGTGGTGGTCTGACTTTTTCATCATCGGGGCCAATGCAGTTCTGAGCAATGCAGTCATTCCACGGCGGTGTGAAGGCAAACAGAATCTGGTACTTCTCACGAACATTTTCATATCGGTACCATTTGCTCGCCCAGTGGCGGCGAATCCTCTGGAGCCTGTTGTTGCGATCTGTTGCCGATTCTCCTTCAGGTGGAGTTCTGTAACTTTCAGGATCAGACATTTCTGCAGTAGTGTTCTTTTCTCTGCCACGACCGCCCTTTTTGGGATTTCCATCAGAGAAGATGGCTAGAGCGTCAGTGACCAATTCATCCTCGGGCTGACTGTGAGCAGAGGGAATATCTTCAGAATCTCCTTCGGACACTGATTCTTGTCTCTTCTTCGGAGCCTTGGGTGGCTTCGAGGATTTACCTCCTCCAGTCAGTCTCATTCGCTCGGACCTTGGTGGAAGCTGAGGCGAATATCCTTCAGAATCTGAATGCTCTACCGAATTCTGCGACATGACCAACCTGTGAACAGAATAGATGCGAGGGAAAACAGAGGTAGGGTCACAAGCATGCACAGAAGGTATTTTGAACGAAAATGATTTTGTAGAGGGCCAACTAGGAACTCATGGTAAAACAGAAAGATATCATTGATAGTTTTTACCAGCTAGCCAGAGACAAATCCAGGGCAGGTTGATGGCTATCTAATCTTTGGGACAAATACACATGAACCCTAGATGAGGAAAACCAGTACGAGGAAGATCTACAAACCGTACCAGTCAAACCCTAGTGATTTCTAAAGATCTACCGCAGTAAAATAAATCAAGGAAAACAGCATCGGTAAGAACTGCCCTATGAACTGAGAGCGGGAGAGGAGCAGTTCCGGATCTGAGCGCCCTAACTTGGCAACTTAGATCAACTACGGCAATGCGGGAGGATGGATTACCGCACGGGCGTGATCAGTCGCGACGAGACTTCACCGGAGTTTCACGGCGGAGCACCTCGCCGGAGTTGCTTCGAGCTCGGGCTCGGTTGATGGAGAAACAAGGGTTTGCGCGAATGAGGAAGAAGATGTGACGAGGGGTATTTATAGCTGAAGGGCTGAACCTCTTCTCCGAAATCTACGGCCTATAGTTGCGGGACGCTCCGCATTCGACGGACACGATCACAATCGTGGAGATCGTGGGCACGTGGCAACCGTTTTCTGTGACAAACTCGGGAAGAGAGCGGGATTGCGAAAGATTTGAAGGGCTGATCGCCAAAAGTAGATAAAAGTTCAAAGTAGATTTCTTTCGCGACCGAGGACGTCGGAGAGAGATCTTCTTCGGATCAAATTGCATGCTTACGACGGACAACATAGATTTAGAAGAGAACAAATGGAGGGATAAAAGGGTCCGAAACAAAACACTCAACCAAACCAAAAAAAATACAAATCAAGGAGCTATGAGTGAGTTGTTCATCGAACGAAACACAAACACGGCAATTCGAAGATAAACAACATAGAGAGCAAATAACACAAAGAGCTAGCACCAACAATATAGATCTCAGGGCAAAGGATGATCGAGAAGAATCCCTGAGATAGAGTTCCTGCAAGATGGGTTAGTTATTTTTCGCAACCCACATTTGTGTGGGCAGCGCAGACCTCATTCGTCTTGACTGATCAGGGACGTTCTTTCGTAGATTTCCGTAGTTCACCTGTGCATCTCGAGAGTAATCATATGAGTAAGCATTGAAATTGTTCCCAGAGACATGAGCATAATAATACGAGGAGATACGCATGTACTCCTTTTGTCGAAAGTTTGACTGATATCTGTTCGAGGAAGTTGCACTGCCGTACTGTGAGGGATTATCACTTCCTCGAAGAGAATTGCTCTGCAAATTCAGGTTAGCAGTGACAGATAAACTTTCAATGGTGCACTTCTTCACCCAGATTTGCTTCTTGGGTGAACTAGACCTGCAGTTAGTGACAACATGCCGAGCGAAAACCTTACCATTCTGTTGTTTGAAGAATTTGTAGTTTGAGTCATCAGACTCGTCAGAAGCAACAGGAATGGGAGAGTCATATCCAGATAGGAGTGCAGGTTCGAGAGTTTTGCTCTTAGCGAGAACCCAACTCGTACGAGGATATTGCTCGGGAGTCCAGTAAGTTCCATCAACGTTGAGTTTTCTTTCGAAACCCAATCCTTCCTTTCGGGGATTTTTGTGCAGTATTGACTTCTTGAGCACATCACATAGTGTTTGATGTCCTTTGAGGCTCTTTAGCATTCCCGTTTCAAGCAATTTCTTTAGCCTGCAATTTTCATCAGATATAGCAACAAATTCCTCGGGAGAGGGGTTAGGAATATCATTCGAAGTGGTTGCAATATTCTCGATGGCAGCATTGGATATTTCAGTATTTGAATCATCATTGCTACATTCTAGGCATTTTGAGCAATGAGGCACAAAGTTAACAGGAAGGTTTTTAGATTGCTCGGCGAAGAGAGAGGATTTTTCTTTCGCAAGAACGTTATAAGACTCTTTCAGTGACTCGAGTTCTTGATTCCTGCTAAGGAGTTCATCTGATAAACTCTCGTAGTCGAGTGCAAGAGAATCATATCGTTTGGAAAGATCATCAATCATTGAAGAAAAAGCGTCATGCTTTTCAGTCAACTCTTGATTTTTCTCCATCTCTTCGACCAGTAATCCTTCTGTTTTCCTGAGATTCATCTCAAGGCTTTCAAGCTCATCATGTTGAGATTTTGCAATCTTAACAAGTTTAGCATAGGCAATGTATTCAGAGGAATATTCAGTCATTGATTTTCAGTGTTTCGCTGATACCTGATCCTTTGAGGTTTTTGCAATGAGACATAATGTAGTAGGTTCATCATTACTTGAAGCATTATCATCAGTGTCTGATTCGAGAGACTTCTCTGATGATCCATAAGCGACGAATGCATTTCCTCTTCCTTGGCTTCTGTAAACTTCTTCGTCTTCTCATTCGGATTCAGATGTTTCATCTTCAGATTCCATATTCATTTCTGCACATACTTTAGTCAGCTGTGATATTTTCTTCATATTAGACTCAATGGTAGCTCTCGTATGTACGTCAGTGACTGGTCTCGACGAAGATGATGCGGCAGATTCATTTTTCTTCGGGAGCTTAGTATGACGATCCACTTGAGTGAATCCAGAGCAGTGAAGATAAATCCATCTGCTGCTAGGTTTTTCATCTTGATCCCAGCAAGGACAGTCTGCAATGTAGTGACCGAGTTGTTTGCACTTGAAGCACTTTATTTCTTTCGGAGGTAATCTTCTCGAAGATTCAGGCAAGTCAACTTCGTCATCATTTGTGAGACACAGATTTTGTCTTCTGAGATCACCAAGTCTTTTTGTAAGCATTTCAATTTCTCGTGTGATGGAGTGTTGATTCTCGACATCTTCCTCTGGTGAACTTCCATAGTGTGAAAGAATTTCCCCTTCACTTTCTGAAGAAGTTTCATGATGCCCATTTTCAAGTTCCATCTTTTCTTCGTGGATAGACAATAACGTCATGACCTCAACATAGTGAAGTTCTTCATAGTCAGGTCTCTGCTTGATTTCAGCCACGATTGGATCAAAGGTTGCATCAAGAGCACTTAGCAACTTATCGACTACATCTCTATCAGTGATATCCGTTACTCGTCGTTGATGAAGTCTTTCAACAATATTTGTCAACCGATCGGTGAGTTCCATAGCACTTTCCCTACGAAGACTCCTGAAACCAGCATACGTGGCATGAAGCATTTCTGTGTGTTGATCTGTTTTGGCAATGGATTCTTCATGAACATTCTTGATAGCATTCCAGAGTTGCTTTGCAGAGTCAAGCTTTCGGAACCGAATGAAGATGTCTTTTGAGATACTGTCACAGATGATATCTTTTGCTTGAGCATTCAAACGCATTCTAGCTTTGTCATCGGAAGTGGGAGCATCAGGGTGCTGAACAGTGTATCCATTTTCCACAATCTGCCAAAGTTCAATGTTGATGGCTTGAAGTCTGATTTTCATTCGCTCTTTCCAGTATACATAATCATTTCCATCGAAGATAGGAAACCTTTCAGAGTGCGAGGATCTACCTGCATATGACATACTCAAAACTCCAAGGTTGTTAGACCTTTAATAGACAGAGACAGGGAGTATCTGCTCTGATACCAATTGTTAGGACCGAGAGTATATCGACTAGAGGGGGGGTGAATGGGAGATTCAAAAATTCTTGCGAAGGTTTTGAACCAATCTCAAACACAGCAGCGGAATAATATGGTTTGGTAGAGTAACACTTGAAAGAGCTCGCTATAGAATGATAAATATGTCGAAGTATAAATCAGTTATCATTCGATCACAAGTTCAACAGATGTTAATGCAATATACGAGCAGATCCAGCGGCACGAGGAAAAACAATGTAATGACAATGAAGGAAATGCACAGAAATGGATGACAGGATACGGATTCGGTAGAGAAAGTAATTACGCAAGCTTACAGGTATACGAGGAGAATTAAACTAGCCTGAGACAATGGAAAAACTATGATTGATCAGATACAACTATCGACACTGAGCACGAAGGTAAACTGCTGAATGAAATGCAGTAGTGTAAAGTGAACCAGTGGTGCTCGATGGCGACAGGAGAATTTGGTAGACCAGTTCGCCCTTCTGCCAAAGGACTACGTCTGGTTGGAGGGGTTGTGATTTAACACAGAGGATAAACTCTCCTCGCCCTATTCTCCTTCAACTCGGAGCTGATCAGACTCCAGTTGATTTCACTCGTGGTAGATACTTGTCGGCGATCTCCAAACCTTCGACAGACTTCTTCGCGAACCACAATGACTCTTGGTTGCTGAAGATCTTGCTCGGTGAAGACAATTACTCTTCGACACTCGAGCCGACACCTATCCGTCTAGAGAGTGCGCAACTCTCAAGAGTAATAGGTACAAGAACTCTAACTCAGAACTACTGTGATGCTCAACCACTGTCTAAGTTTCGGCTCTTGATTTTTTCTCTCGGTGGATCTTAAACTCAAATCACTCGGAGAGGGGTTGCTCAATCAATCTTCTCAGAAATCTTAAGCGGAGCAGCCAACGGGCAACGTTGGAGTGGGGTGGCTATTTATAGCCGCAGCCTTCCCTGATGGGAAATGACCAAATTGGACATGTGGAGCAGCCAATGGCCGAACGACACGAGTCCAACGGTCGGAATTGAGCACAACGGTAACATTACGTGCGGAGCAAGTAATGCTAACTCCTCAGTTCCAAAGATATCTCCTACAGCGAAGAAGAACAACGTCTCTTGCTGGTAGGTAATCATTCGAAGCATAAAGAGATTTCTCTCAGTCTCGCATAGGTTTGGGCAAAGCATCGCAGCGGATCTAAGCTTCGAGAACCTATACCCCTCTTAATAGTACGGTGGTCCTATGACTCAAATGAATGAAAGAGGAACAACGGAAAGAATGCTACGTCTTCACTTCGTCTTCATCTTTCACTGCTGCAGTCAATTTCTTCGGACAGAATCACCGAACCAATTGCTTTGCGTTAGCCATGAAATTTTCGAGGGGTCATCTCCTTCACTTCATTCTTCTCATCTACAAGTCTGTTGGGGAACGTTGCATGGGAAACAAAAATTTTCCTACGCACACACAAGATCTATCCATGGTGATGAGCATCTACGAGAGGGAGAGTGAATCTACATACCCTTGTAGATCGCTAAGCGGAAGCGTTTAAGAAACGCGGTTGATGTAGTCGAACGTCTCCGGGATCCAAATCGCACGTCGTCCCTCGATCCGATCACGAACTAGTGCCGAACGGACGGCACCTCCGCGTTCAACACACGTACGGCTTGATGACGCCTTCACCTCCTCGATCCAGCGAGCGATGGTGAAGTAGTGGTTGAGTTCCAGCAGCACGACAGCGTGGTGATGGTGGTGAGGAACAATCTCTGCAGGGCTTCGCCAAGCGCTACGGAGATTATGACGGAGGAACTAGAGGGTTAGGGTTGCCGCACACGGCTTGGGGAAATCTTGATGTGTCCCGTGTGCTAGCCCTGCCCCTCTATTTATATGTTGAGCCTTGGGGTCTAAACTTGGAGTAAAAGCCTCCTCCGGGTCGGTTTTGCCCGCACAAGGTCGGTTTGGCCCGCAGGGAAAGAGTCCAACTCGGATCCCTGCCGAACCGTGCACAGCCGCGCACAAGCGGTAGTACCGCTTCACACAAGCGGTAGTACCGCTTGGGCGGTAGTACCGCTTCACACAAGCGGTAGTACCGCTCGGGCGGTAGTATCGCTTCACCAAGCGGTAGTACCGCTTACGCGGCAACAAAACTACTTTTGCACTTTCCAATACCTTGTGGGCTTTATCCCTTTGGCTCATATAAAGTGTTGCTGCACCCGAACACTTCGGTAAACATCCGGAACCCCTTCCGGTGAACTCCGGAACCCTTCCAGAGATCAAAACACTATTATCACATATATCAATCTTTACCTCCGGACTATTCCGGAGATCCTCGTCATGTCCGGGATCTTATCCGGGACTCCGAACAACTTTCGGTCACCAACATAATAACTCAATTATACTAATCGTCACCAAACGTTAAGTGTGTAGACCCTGCGGGTTCGAGAACTATGTAGACATGACCGAGACACCTCTACGGCCAATAACCAATAGCGGGACCTGGATGCCCATATTGGCTCCTACATATTCTACGAAGATCTTTTATCGGTCGAACCTCTATGTCAAGGATTCAGTTAATCCCGTATGCTGTTCCCTTTGTTCTTCGGTATGTTACTTGCCCGAGATTCGATCGTCGGTATCTCTATACCTAGTTCAATCTCGTTACCGGCAAGTCTCCTTACTCGTTCCGTAATACAAGATCTCGTGGCTAACACTTTAGTCACATTGCTTGCAAGGCTCATTGTGATGTTGTATTACCGAGTGGGCCCTGAGATACCTCTCCGTCATACGGAGTAACAAATCCCAGTCTTGATCCATGCCAACCCAACAGACACCCTCGGAGATACCTGTAGAGCACCTTTATAGTCATCCAGTTACGTTGCGACGTTTGATACACACAAGGTATTCCTCCGGTGTTAGTGAGTTGCATGATCTCATGGTCAAAGGAACAGATACTTGGCATGCAGAAAACAATAGCAATAAACTGACACGATCAAATGCTACGTTTACAGTTTGGGTCTTGTCCATCACATCATTCTCCTAATGATGTGATCCCGTTATCAAATGACATCTCATGTCAATGGCTAGGAAACCTTAACCATCTTTGATCAACGAGCTAGTCAACTAGAGGCTTACTAGGGACACAGTGTTGTCTATGTACCCACACATGTATTTGAGTTTCCAATCAATACAATTATAGCATGGATAATAAACGATTATCATGAACAAGGAAATATAATAATAACTAATTTATTATTGCCTCTAGGGCATATTTCCAACAGTCTCCCACTTGCACTAGAGTCAATAATCTAGTTCACATCACTATGTGATTTACATTGTAATGAATCGAACACCCATGCAGTTCTGGTGTTGTTCATGTTTAGCCCTTGGAAGAGGTTTAGTCATCGGATCTGCAACATTTAGATCCGTGTGTACTTTGCAAATATTTATGTCGTCCTCCTTGATGTAATCGCGGATGGAATTGAAACGTCGTTTTATGTGTCTGGTCCTCTTGTGAAATCTTGGTTCCTTGGCTAGAGCAATGGCACCAGTATTATCACAAAACAGAGTCATTGGGTCAAGTGCACTAGGCACTACTCCAAGATCTGTCATGAACTCCTTCATCCAGACACCTTCCTTCGCCGCCTCCGAGGCTGCGATGTACTCCGCTTCGCATGTAGAATCAGCTACCACGCTTTGCTTGGAACTGCACCAGCTAACCGCACCCCCATTAAGAATAAATACGTATCCGGTTTGCGACTTAGAGTCATCCGGATCAGTGTCAAAGCTTGCATCGACGTAACCCTTTACGACGAGCTCTTGATCACCTCCATAAACGAGAAACATGTCCTTAGTCCTTTTCAGGTACTTCAGGATATTCTTGACCGCCGTCCAGTGTTCCATTCCTGGATCACTTTGAAACCTTCCGGCCATACTTATGGCAAGGCTGACATCGGGTCTTGTGCACAGCATTGCATACATGATAGAGCCTATGGCTGAAGCATAGGGGATGACACTCATCTTTTCTCTATCTTCTGCAGTCACTGGGCATTGAGTCTTACTCAACTTCACACCTTGCAAAACAGGCAAGAACCCCTTCTTGGACTGATTCATTTTGAACTTCTTCAAAATCTTATCAAGGTATGTGCTTTGTGAAAGTCCTATTAAACGTCTTGATCTATCTCTATAGATCTTGATGCCTAATATGAAAGCAGCTTCTCCTAGGTCCTTCATTGAAAAACTCTTGTTCAAATATTCCTTTACGCTTTCCAGCATTTCTATATTGTTTCCAATCAGCAATATGTCATCCACATATAATATTAGAAACGCTATAGAGCTCCCACTCACTTTCTTGTAAATACAAGCTTCTCCGTAAACTTGTATAAACTCGAACGCTTTGATCACTTTATCAAAACGAAGATTCCAACTCCGAGATGCTTGCACCAGTCCATAAATGGATCGCTGGAGTTTGCAAACTTTGTCAGCATTCTCTGGATCGACAAAACCTTCTGGTTGTATCATATACAACTCTTCCTTAAGGTAACCGTTAAGGAACGCTGTTTTGACATCCATCTGCCAAATTTCATAATCGAAAAAGGCAGCTATTGCTAACATGATTCTGACGGACTTAAGCATCGCTACGGGTGAGAAGGTCTCATCGTAGTCAACTCCTTGAACTTGTGAAAAACCCTTTGCCACAAGTCGAGCTTTATAGACGGTGACATTACCGTCCGCGTCCGTCTTCCTCTTAAAGATCCATTTGTTCTGAATGGCCTTACGCCCTTCAGGTAATACTTCCAAAGTCCATACTTTGTTTTCATACATGGATCCCATCTCGGATTTCATGGCCTCTAACCACTTCTCGGAATCCGGGCTCATCATCGCTTCTCCATAGCTCGTAGGTTCATCGTTGTCTAACAACATGACTTCTAAGACAGGGTTGCCGTACCACTCAGGAGCAGTACGCGTCCTTGTCGACCTACGAGGTTCGATAGCAACTTGATCCAAAGCTTCATGATCATCATCATTAACTTCCTCTTCAGCTAATGTAGGCTCCACAGAAACAACTTTCTGCGCTGCGCTACTCTCAGGTTGAAGTAAAGGTTCAACAACCTCATCAAGTTCTATCTTCCTCCCACTCAATTCTTTCGAGAGAAACTCTTTCTCAAGAAATGTTCCGTTTTTAGCGACAAACACTTTGCCTTCGGATCTGAGGTAGAAGGTATACCCAACTGTCTCTTTTGGGTATCCTATGAAGACGCATTTCTCCGCTTTGGGTTCCAGCTTTTCAGGCTGAAGCTTTTTGACATAAGCATCACATCCCCAAACTTTAAGAAACGACAGCTTTGGCTTCTTGTCAAACCAAAGTTCATAAGGCGTCGTCTCAACGGATTTCGATGGTGCCCTATTTAAAGTGAATGCAGCTGTCTCTAATGCATAACCCCAAAACGATAGTGGCAAATCGGCAAGAGACATCATAGATCGCACCATATCCAATAAGGTTCGATTACGACGTTCGGACACACCATTACGCTGTGGTGTTCCAGGCGGTGTTAATTGTGAAACAATTCCACATTGTCTTAAGTGACTGCCAAACTCATAACTCAGATATTCTCCTCCTCGATCAGATCGTAGGAATTTAATCTTCTTGTTATGATGATTCTCAACTTCACTCTGAAATTGTTTGAACTTTTCAAATGTTTCAGACTTGTGTTTCATTAAGTAAATATACCCATATCTACTTAAGTCATCAGTGAAGGTGAGAAAGTAACGATAACCACCGCGCGCCTCAATGCTCATCGGACCGCACACATCAGTATGTATGATTTCCAATAAGTCACTTGCCCGTTCCATTGTTCCAGAGAACGGCGTTTTAGTCATCTTGCCCATGAGGCATGGCTCACATGTGTCAAGTGATTCAAAATCAAGTGACTCCAAAAGTCCATCAGCATGGAGCTTCTTCATGCGTTTTACGCCAATATGACCTAAACGGCAGTGCCACAAGAAAGTGGTATTATCATTATCAATTCTATATCTTTTGGCATCAATGTTATGAACATGTGTATCATTACTATCGAGATTCAATAAGAATAAACCCCTCACATCGGGTGCATGACCATAAAAGATATTACTCATATAAATAGAACAACCATTATTCTCTGATTTAAATGAGTAACCGTCTCGCAATAAACAAGATCCAGATATAATGTTCATGCTTAACGCAGGCACCAAATAACACTTATTTAGGTTCATCACTAATCCCGACGGTAATCGAAGAGCGAGCGTGCCGACGGCGATCACATCAACCTTGGAACCATTTCCCACGCGCATCGTCACTTCGTCCTTTGCCAGCCTCCGTCTATTCCGCAGTTCCTGTTTTGAGTTGCAAATATGAGCAACCGCACCGGTATCAAATACCCAGGCACTACAACGAGAGTTGGTAAGGTACACATCAATAACATGTATATCATATACACCTTGTTTTGTTGTTGGCCGCCTTCTTGTCAGCCAAATACTTGGGGCAATTCCGCTTCCAGTGTCCAGTTCCCTTGCAATGAAAACACACAGTTTCTGGTTTGGGTCCAGCCTTGGGTTTCTTCACGAGAGGAGCAACTGCTTTGCCACTCTTCTTGGAGTTACCCTTCTTACCCTTGCCATTTTTCTTGAAACTAGTGGTTTTATTGACCATCAACACTTGATGCTCCTTCTGAATTTCAGACTCAGCGGCTTTCAGCATCGCAAACAGCTCGGCGACTGACTTGTTCATCCCGTGCATGTTATAGTTCAACACGAAGCTCTTGTAGCTAGGTGGCAATGATTGAAGAACTCTGTCAGTGATAGCCTCTGGCGGAAGGGGCATCCCTAACTCAGCCAGACGGGTGGAGTACCCAGACATTCTGAGCACGTGATCACTGATAGACCCGTTCTCCTCCATCTTGCAAGCATAGAACTTATCGGAGATCTCATATCTCTCGATCCGGGCATTCTTCTGAAAGATAAACTTCAACTCCTGGAACATCTCATATGCTCCATGACGTTCAAAACGTCTTTGAAGTCCCGGTTCTAAGCCATACAACATTGCACATTGAACTATTGAGTAATCATCAGAACGAGCCTGCCAGGCGTTCACAACGTCTAGAGACTCAACTGGAGCGGGTGGATCACCAAGCGGTGCATCAAGGACATAAGCCTTCTGGGAAGCCGTAAGGATAATCCTTAGATTACGGGCCCAGTCCACAAAGTTACTTCCATCATCTTTCAACTTAGCTTTCTCTAGGAACGCATTAAAATTCAGGGGTGCTACTGCGCGAGCCATGATCTACAACATAAATATAGCAAAGACAACTTAGACTATTGTTCTTAGATAATGAGTTTAGTTAATCATATTTAAAAAACTCCCACTCAAATTGACATCCCTCCGATCATTCGAGTGTAACATGATCCAAATCCACCAACTCAAGTCCGATCATCACGTGAGTTGAGGTGGTTTCAATGGTGAACATCTTCATGTTGATCATATCTACTATATGACTCATGTTCGACCTTTCGGTCTCTTGTGTTCCGAGGCCATGTCTGTACATGCTAGGCTCGTCAAGTTTAACCCGAGTGTTCCGCACGTGTAACATGGCTTACACCCGTTGTATGCGAACGTAGAGTCTATCACACCCGATCATCACGGCGTGTCTCGAAACGACGAACTTTCGCAACGGTGCACACTTGGGGAGAACACAATTTATCTTGAAATTTAAGTGAGGGATCACCTTATAATGCTACCGTCGTCCTAAGCAAAATAAGATGCATAAAAGGATTAACATCACATGCAAATCATAAGTGACATGATATGGCCATGAACTTGTGCTTTTGATCTCCATCTCCAAAGCACCGGCATGATCTCCATCGTCACCGGCATGACACCATGATCTCCATCATCTTGATCTCCATCAACGTGTCGCCATAAGGTTGTCGCGCTGACTGTTGCTTCCACGACTATAGCTAACGTTTAGCGATAAAGTAAAGCATTACATAGCGCTTAATGATTGACACGCAGGTCATACAATAATTAAAGACAACTCTATGGCTCCTGCCAGTTGCCGTACTCATCGACATGCAAGTCGTGATATTCTATACAACACATGATCATCTCATACATCACATATATCTCATCATGTAATTGGCCATATCACATCACAACATACCCTGCAAAAACAAGTTAGACGTCCTCTAATTGTTGTTGCAAATTTTACGTGGCTGCTACGGGTTTGCAAGAACCGTTCTTACCTACGCAAAACCACAACGTGGTGTAGTGATTGCTTTTTGATCTTCTAAAAGAACCCTCTTCATTGAACCGATTCAACTAAAGTGAGAGAGACAGACACCCGCCAGTCACCTTTATGCAACAAGTGCACGCAGCGGTAAAACCAGTCTCGCGTAAGCGTACGCGTAATGTCGGTCCGGGCCGCTTCATCTCACAATACCGCTGAATCAAGTATCAACTAGTAACGGCAAGCAATATGTATACACCCACGCCCACAACTCGTTTGTGTTCTACTCGAGATCTCATCTACGCATAGACCTGGCTCTGATACCACTGTTGGGGAACGTTGCATGGGAAACAAAAATTTTCCTACGCACACACAAGATCTATCCATGGTGATGAGCATCTACGAGAGGGAGAGTGAATCTACATACCCTTGTAGATCGCTAAGCGGAAGCGTTTAAGAAACGCGGTTGATGTAGTCGAACGTCTCCGCGATCCAAATCGCACGTCGTCCCTCGATCCGATCACGAACTAGTGCCGAACGGACGGCACCTCCGCGTTCAACACACGTACGGCTTGATGACGCCTTCACCTCCTCGATCCAGCGAGCGATGGTGAAGTAGTGGTTGAGTTCCAGCAGCACGACGGCGTGGTGATGGTGGTGAGGAACAATCTCTGCAGGGCTTCGCCAAGCGCTACGGAGATTATGACGGAGGAACTAGAGGGTTAGGGTTGCCGCACACGGCTTGGGGAAATCTTGATGTGTCCCGTGTGCTAGCCCTGCCCCTCTATTTATATGTTGAGCCTTGGGGTCTAAACTTGGAGTAAAAGCCTCCTCCGGGTCGGTTTTGCCCGCACAAGGTCGGTTTGGCCCGCAGGGAAAGAGTCCAACTCGGATCCCTGCCGAACCGTGCACAGCCGCGCACAAGCGGTAGTACCGCTTCACACAAGCGGTAGTACCGCTTGGGCGGTAGTACCGCTTCACACAAGCGGTAGTACCGCTCGGGCGGTAGTACCGCTTCACCAAGCGGTAGTACCGCTTACGCGGCAGCAAAACTACTTTTGCACTTTCCAATACCTTGTGGGCTTTATCCCTTTGGCTCATATAAAGTGTTGCTGCACCCGAACACTTCGGTAAACATCCGGAACCCCTTCCGGTGAACTCCGGAACCCTTCCAGAGATCAAAACACTATTATCACATATATCAATCTTTACCTCCGGACTATTCCGGAGATCCTCGTCATGTCCGGGATCTTATCCGGGACTCCGAACAACTTTCGGTCACCAACATAATAACTCAATTATACTAATCGTCACCAAACGTTAAGTGTGTAGACCCTGCGGGTTCGAGAACTATGTAGACATGACCGAGACACCTCTACGGCCAATAACCAATAGCGGGACCTGGATGCCCATATTGGCTCCTACATATTCTACGAAGATCTTTTATCGGTCGAACCTCTATGTCAAGGATTCAGTTAATCCCGTATGCTGTTCCCTTTGTTCTTCGGTATGTTACTTGCCCGAGATTCGATCGTCGGTATCTCTATACCTAGTTCAATCTCGTTACCGGCAAGTCTCCTTACTCGTTCCGTAATACAAGATCTCGTGGCTAACACTTTAGTCACATTGCTTGCAAGGCTCATTGTGATGTTGTATTACCGAGTGGGCCCTGAGATACCTCTCCGTCATACGGAGTAACAAATCCCAGTCTTGATCCATGCCAACCCAACAGACACCCTCGGAGATACCTGTAGAGCACCTTTATAGTCACCCAGTTACGTTGCGACGTTTGATACACACAAGGTATTCCTCCGGTGTTAGTGAGTTGCATGATCTCATGGTCAAAGGAACAGATACTTGGCATGCAGAAAACAATAGCAATAAACTGACACGATCAAATGCTACGTTTACAGTTTGGGTCTTGTCCATCACATCATTCTCCTAATGATGTGATCCCGTTATCAAATGACATCTCATGTCAATGGCTAGGAAACCTTAACCATCTTTGATCAACGAGCTAGTCAACTAGAGGCTTACTAGGGACACAGTGTTGTCTATGTACCCACACATGTATTTGAGTTTCCAATCAATACAATTATAGCATGGATAATAAACGATTATCATGAACAAGGAAATATAATAATAACTAATTTATTATTGCCTCTAGGGCATATTTCCAACAAAGTCCTCACAGGATGTAGCTCGAACTTCTCTGCAGCGCAGATATTCTTCGGTGAAGTTTCTCGAACTGTACACCGGAGACAGCATTCTCTTCGGTACTGCATGGACCATTTCTCTCTGTGTGCACTAGCAAACACATCAGTCCATGCCTGTTTCTGTCAACAATCTCCAAAACATACGAGGGCAAGTATTGCACCAACACATATAACTGCTATTATGTGTTACTATACTCTACTCTCTTCTGATGCTGCAAGAATTGCTTCAAGATGATAGTCTTCGATAGGCTAGGCCTCTCCCCCTCTATTCTGGCATTCTGCAGTTCAGTCCAAAGATATAGCCCCATTCCTTTGATACCGATGCATATTTAGTATTGTTATGATGTCAGTCTTGCGAGTACTTTGGATGAGTACTCACGGTTGCTTCGCTATATTTTTCCCCATACCCATTTGATGAGATCAGTCGATGGAGTCCAGGAGCCAGACGCCACCGCAGGAGACTACTACCAGGAGAGCCCCGAAGGCACGTACTACTGGGTTGAGCTAGCCGACCAGGAGTAGTTCGGAGGCCCTAGGCAGGAGGCCTTCGCCTTTTCGATCAGTGTCGCTGTTTGTGCTAGCTTTCTTAAGGCAAACTTGACTAACTATGTCTGTACCCAGATATTATTTGCGTGTATGACTTATGTATTCGGGTCCTCGTGACCCCTAGTTTGTAATATGAAGATTTATGTTTAACTTTGAGTTTAGAGTTGTGTTGTGATATCTTCCCGTGAGTTTCTGATCTCGAGCGTGCACGTTTGCGTGTATGATTAGTGCACGGTCGAGCAGGGGCGTCACAGTGGTGTTCCGGGAGGTGTAAGTTATGAAACTCTTTTCACAACTCATTAGACATTCGCTAAACTTGTAACTCAAATATTCCTTTCCTCAATCTAATTGTAGAAACATAATTTTCTTGTTTACAATAATTTCTACTTCATTTTGAAAACCTTTTGAATGATTTCAAAAGATCCAGACTTATGTCTCATCAAGTAAATATCCATATATCTACTTGAGTTATTTCTGAAGATAGATAAATCCACTACTGGCAACAACATTTATCGGACTACACACATCAAAATGTATGATCACCAATAAGTTTGTTGCTCGTTCCTTATGGCCTGTGAACGGTATTTCAGTCACTTCACTTTTCGGACGAAAGTTGCAAGTGCCAGATGATTCATAATCAAATGACTTCAAAATCCATCATGATGGAATTTTTCCATGTGGGTTTCTCCAATGTGACCACATGCAGTGCCACACATATGTGGTATTCTTTTAGTCTTGCGACATTTAGCGTCAGTGTTATGGATGTATCACATTGATACGTCTCCAACGTAGCTATAATTTTTGATTGTTCCATGCTGTTATAATATCAATCTTGGATGTTTTTATAATCATTTACATCAATTATATATCATTTTTGGTGACTAACCTATTAACCTAGGGCCCAGTGCCAGTTGCTGTTTTCTGCCCTGTTTTTGTTTTACAAAAAATCAATACCAAACGAAGTCCAAATGCCACGAAACTTTTTGGAGATTTTTTATTGGACAAGATAAACACTAGAAGCTTCGGGAGAGGGCCAGAAGATGAAGGAGTGGGCCACGAGGCACCAGGGCGCGCCCTGGTACCTCGTGGGGCCCACCCAGCTCCGTTTGACCTAATTCTTCTACTATAAATTCAGAAAAAATCAGAAACCCTCAGGGGAGTCCACGAAATACTTTTTCCGCCGCCGCAAGTTTCTGTTCCAGAGAGATCCCATCTGGGGTCCTTCTCCGGTGATCTGCCGGAGGGGGAATCGATCATGGAGGGGTTCTACATCAACCTTGCTGCCCTTCCGATGATGCGTGAGTAGTTTACAACAGACCTTCGGGTCCATAGGCAGTAGCTAGATGGCTTCTTCTCTTGTTTTGATCTTCAATACAATGTTCTCCTCGATGTTCTTGGAGTTCTATCCGATGTAATCACTTTTTGCGGTGTGTTCGTTGGGATCGGATGAATTGTGAGTTTATGATTAGATTATCCATGAAATTATTTGAGTCTTTTCTGATCTCTTTTATGCATGATTATTATAGCCTCGTATTTCTTCTCCGATCTATTGATTTGGTTTGACCAACTAGATTGATTTATCTTGCCATGGGAAGAGGTGCTTTGTAGTGGGTTCGATCTTGCGGTGCTCAATCCCAGTGATAGAAAGGGACATGACACGTATGTATGATTGCTGCTAAGGGTAAAAAGATGGGGTTTATTCATACGTGAGTTTATCTTGTCTACATCATGTCATCGTTCTTATGGCATTACTCCGTTCTTATGGACTTAATACACTAGATGCATGCTGGATAGCGGTCGATGTGTGGAGTAATAGTAGTAGATGCAGGCAGGAGTCGGTCTACTTGTATTGGACGTGATGCCTATATACATGATCATTGCCTTGGATATCATCATGATTATTTGCTTTTCTATCAATTGCCCAACAGTAATTTGTCTACCCACCGTATGCTATTTTCTTGAGAGAAGCCTCTAGTGAAACCTATGGCCCCCGGGTCTATCTAAATCATATTACTAAAACCCTAAAAATATTGCTGCCATTTTATTTTATTTATTTTATTTTGTATTTTTTTTTAATCTATCTATCTATCACATACAATTTAATCTTGCAATTTACCGCCGAGAGATTGACAACCTCTCGTTTGTGTGGGGTGCAAGGATTTGTTGTTTGTGTGCAGGTGCTACTAACGAGGTGTTGTGTGATTCTCCTACTGGTTCGATAACCTTGGTTTCATAACTGAGGGAAATACTTATCTCTACTGTGCTGCATCATCCCTTCCTCTTCGGGGAAATACCAACGCAAGCTACAAGTAGCAGGAAGAATTTCTGGCGTCGTTGCCGGGGAGACATCATCAACATCTATCAAGTACCTTTGCATAAACTATCATCTCCTTGCATTTACTTTATTTTCCTTTGCCTCTCGTTTTCATCTCCCCCCTCTTCTAAAAAGATTTTACAAAAATACAGAAATATTTTCCGTTTGCCTTTTTGCTCGTTTGCTATCTTTGCTTGTGTGCCATGTGCCTTCTATTTGCTTGCTTCTCCGCTTGCTAGAAATCTATTGATATGGATCCTCATCCACTTGATAATCTTTTCAAAAGATCCAATTATAATGAACCAATTGCTAGTGATTTGAGTGCCCTTGATTTTCTCTATGAAGTTTTGCTTGAAAATCATGAATCTGAAAATTGTGATGAAGTGTTAGAAGAAGAAATTTATAAAGTGATTCATGATAGCTCCTTGATTGAAAAGCATGATTTCAATGATGTTACTATAAATTCTATTAATGTGAATTGTGCTAATAATATGCAAAACTACAAGCTTGGGGATGAAAATTTTGTTATGAGCAATACTTATTGCAATTTTTACGATTGGGGTGATAATGCTTCTTATGATCTTGAAAATTTAAAACCTCATGATGAATATTTTATTGATAATAATGTTTGCAATAATTTTGAAAGTGGGTTTGGAAGAGCGTCAACTTTAGGTAATAATAATCCCACTATTTTGGAAGATTATAAGAATTTTATGCATGTGGATCATGGAGAGAAAATTTTATATGATAGCTATATTGTTGAATTTGCTTATGATCCTACATGTAATTATTATGAGAGAGGAAAATATGGTTCTAGAAATTTTCATGTTACTAAATTACCTCCCGTTATGTTGAGATTGTCAATGTTTTACTCCTCTCCTTTGCATATGCTAGATATTTCTCGTCTTGATAATTTGTTTGCATATAAAATCCCTGTGCATAGGAAGTATGTTAGACTTAAATGTGTTTCTCACATGTATTATGATGCTCTCTTTGTGCTTCAATTCTTATCTTCCATGTGAGCATCATTGAAATCTCAAAGCCTATCTTAATGGCTATAAAGAAAAGAGCTTGTTGGGAGGCAACCCAATGAATAAAATAATTTTTTTATGTTATTTTGTGTTTTCATGTTTAAGTTACTAGTATGAATGTGTTTTTGTGTTTTTAATTAGTGTTTGTGCCAAGTAAAGCCTTTGGGATGATTTGGAAGATAGTATAATTGATGCAGTTTCGAAAACATAAAGTTTTGCGTCCAGTGCCCGAATTTTGTTTCTGTACTGGAGCGTCAGGAAAATCTGAAATTTTTACACAATATGAATTGCCCACGTTGTCCTCATTTTTCAAAAAAATTGGAGTTACAGAAGTATGGCTTTTAAATAGATTGCTACAGACTGTTCTGTTTTTGACAGATTCTGTTTTTGATGCACTACTTGCTTGTTTTGACGAATCTATGGATTGTATCGGGGGGTATAAGCCATGGTGAAGTTAGAGTACAGTAGGTATAATGCAAAAATAAAATATGAATGGGTTTGCAACAGTACTTATAGTAGTGATTTATTTTGTTATACTAACGGATCTCACGAAGGTTTTGTTGAGTTTTGTGTGATTGAAGTTTTCAAGTTTTGGGTGAGATCACGATGGATGAAGGAATAAGGAGTAGTAAAAGCCTAAGCTTGGGGATGCCCGAGGCACCCCAAGGTAATATTCAAGGAAGACTCAAGCGTCTAAGCTTGGGGATGCCCCGGAAGGCATCCCCTCTTT
Organism: Elymus sibiricus; assembly: GCA_039707655.1. Lineage (NCBI taxonomy): Eukaryota > Viridiplantae > Streptophyta > Magnoliopsida > Poales > Poaceae > Elymus > Elymus sibiricus. Next base: position 89,983,227 of record CM077672.1, on the reverse strand, counting down.
CTTCTACCAACCATTGGTAATTTTACTTGGAGCTATATTTTTATTCGTCACATGATATGAGTTTTGCTTGGAGCGTCTTGTATTATATGAGTCCTTGCTTTGTTTGCTATTAGGTTTTTCACAATCATCTTTGCTGAACACACCTATTGTCGTGGTTTTGTCACGGTAAGATGTCCTCGTAGGAGAACTTAGGTATGAGGCCATCGCACAAGTGTGGAAGCTTAACGGGGTTGATCGGGAACAAGAAGACGCCGGGTTACCCAGGTTCGGCCCCTCGCAGTGGAGGTAAAAGCCTACATCCTGCTTGATTGCTATTGATCATGATCTCGATTACAAGGGTGCTCTTTTTCGCCACCTCTATCTCGAGAGCTACTGATTTGTCTGTCTATCTTGACCTGTCTCTAATTGACCTCTCCCTCTTGGGGTGCCTTGGCTCTCCTTATATAAGTTGGAAGGCGCCGGATTACATGTAGAGTCCTAGTAGGACTACAACTAGTCTCTTTTCTATTACAAGCTGAATACTAGTCCGGGTCTTGCTTCCCTTGTCAGGTCTTGCTTTCTTCTTCTTGGTCCTTCTCTGCGAGCCGGCCCACTCCATGAGCCGCCCGCTGGGCCTCTCCGTGAGCCGGTCTTCTGCCGGGTTGCACACTGGGCCTTAGGCCTTGTCATCCCAGTCGACCCGGTAAGCGAGGTGACCCATGAGCCGCCAAGTGATGGGCCGGGTCATACCTCCTAGCCGGGTCATTGGGCTCCCCTTAAGCCGGCCTCCTGCCGGGTCTCGCCTTGGGACCTTGGTCTCTCCTTGTTGTCTCGCCGTAACCCGGACTATGAGATGACCCATAGAGCCTCCTGACTCTTGGCCGGGTCAAACTATGGCTGGGTCATAACCGTGGGGAATATCCCCAACACCTATCTTGAGAGAGCCACACGTTTATCATCATTTGTTAGAATACTCTATGTGCTTCACTTAATTTTTTTTTGAGCTAGGCAGTTGCTCTAGTGCTTCACTTAAATCTTTTTGAGCACGGTGGTGGCTAAATTTTGAAGAAATAAACTCTCATGCTTCACTTATATTATTTTGAGAGTTGGTTAAAATTTTGAAGAAATAAATTCTCATGCTTCACTTATATTATTTTGAGAATTGACAAGATTAAAATTTTGAAGAAATGAATTCTCATGCTTCACTTATATTATTTTGAGAATTGATAAGATTGAAATTTTGAAGAAATATTTGCACTCTCGTGCTTCACTTAAATCTTTTTGAGAGTTGATGATAGTAACGGTAATTTGCACAAGATATGAAGTTGGTCCCAAAGTGATGAATATTCAAGAGGGATATAAATAAAAACTTTCATATAGATCCTTGGATATGATAAGTGTGATTCCTTGCAATAGTTTTGCGATATGGAAATGATAATATGTGAGTCATGTTAGTGAGTAATTGTGATTTAGTAAGAATGTTAGTGTTAAGGTTTGTGATTCCCTATGCATGCACGTTAAGTCAATAGTTATGCAATGAAATTATATCCTACTTATGGTGCATTATTCGGTGTTAGTTGTGTTCAATGCATGTTTATGACTGTTTTCGTTTTTTGGTTGGTTGCTTCTCAATCTTTTGCTAGCCTTCATTTGTACTAAGCGGAAATACTGGTTGTGCATCCAAAATCCTTAAACCCAAGTTGTGCCAAATGAGTCCACTATATCTACCTATATGCGGTATTTCAATGCCGTTCCAAGTAAATTTGCGTGTGCCAACTCTAATTTTCAAAATAATTTTCCATTTTGTGTGCCCGTACCGCTCATGAAGCGGCAGGGGGTGGCCATTATTTTCCATGCTAGGTGTGTTATTCTCACGATGAGTGTTTATTCACTTGTCATTGCACGAGAGGATGGTTGGTAATAGGGAATATCCCCAACATTAGCCCCCAGTTTAGCTTGGATTTATCCATGGTAAACTCCATCCTGAAAATAAGAATAGGGAAAATATGTGAAGGGTGATTCTCCGGGTCTGGATTTTTCCTGAGCCGGCACCTGTTTCTGTCTTTCTGGTCCTTGTCATTTTTCTTCTGCCAAATCACCTGACCGGGTCAAAATGTTTGCCGGGTCTTATGGTTCTTCCATATTTTAGCAATTTTGTTGCTTCATAACATGACATCTCAACTGCTTTCACACGTGTATATGACCTCATAACAAATCTTTCCAGTGTATATATCAAATGGCCGGCTTATCCAATGAACCGACTCCTGAAAAATCCGGGTTTTCCTTTGTCATATTAACAAGCCTGCTTCAGAATCAACTTGCTGACGCGGGTTCCTTGAAGAAAAATATTAGGAAATAAAACACCCATCTGCCATTGAGTCGGCCTCCAATTCTTTGGCTTCATGAATTTTTTTTGGGAATAAGAAAACCATATGATGTTGAGCCGGCTTTCCGAGCCTTTCTAGGAATAGCTTAGAGGAGATAAACTTTGCAAATTTCTCCACCAACAATATGAGACCCGGTTTACTCAAAACTGAGAACTTGAAGGTGTTCCTCCCTTATATCTATATTACCTGTAGCCCCCAAGTCTTAAGAGTAGAAACGTAGTGATAGCTTAAGACCTACGAATGTTGCAATTTTGGAGAAAATCCAGGTTGTTCATCTGAGTCACCAGTCATAAACTGAATGTTTTGCATTTCACAGGTGTAGCCCCTAAGGGCCGGCTCATCAGTATGTGATGGGCCGGGTCTTCAATTTGGACCTTATGATCTGTTTAAACAACTGAACGCTGTAGCCCCCAAGTGTCGGGTTGTCTGCTTGCAGCAACCTGGGACTTTAACTTAGCTTTTGATGTTTGTAGATGTATAGCTGAAAATAGTGTAGCCCCAAGGGCCGGGTTAACTCTCCTCATCAATCTGGAACTTGAACTATCTGTAGAGTCAATGACTGTAGCCCCTAGGGTCGGGTCACTATTAATAGTGAACCGGATCTTCAATGAAAGTACTTTTAAAATGACAATGCATTAGCCCCCAAGTGCCGTGGTGCATGCTTGTAGCAACATGGGACTTTCATACTTAATGTAATCTTGATTTGAATAAGGTAGCCCCCAAGTGCCGGGTCGTGTGCCTGCGGTGACTCGGGACTATTCCTTCCATTGTAGAATAAAATCAGATCCAGTGTAGCCCCCAGGACTCAAGGAGAAAACCAAGCAAAGCCGGCCAAAACAAGTCTTGAAGACCCGGCGTTTCGACAATTGTGGAGAAAAACTTGCCTGAGTCTGAGGGACAGTTTGTCTGGATGATGTTGCTGGGTATTTTGCACATCAATGCTGAACTTTGTTGCTTAATCCATCAAGAGTGCTGCCTTGCATAACACTTCATATTTCATTGGCTTTGATAAAGCCGATTGCTATGATCCTTGCCATGATATCCTTTTTTGAATTTTGTTCTCCTTTGTAGCATCAGAATCATCCAAATTTGTGAATTGCCCCCGGTAATTTATTACACCATGCTCCTTACTGTAAGCCGGCGCTTTAGAAAGGATAGCCATCTCTCTGAGCCGGCTTTGAAAACCACATCATGTAATACTGGTTATGAGAAACCATGATGAAGACCCGGCTCTCAATTGTAAGCCGGTTTAGTAGATGTAGTAAATATGTGCCTGCAACTGTTTCAAAATCAGCTTTGATAGCCAGGTTATTTAAAACTGGTTCTGATAGACCATATAAGGCCCGGCCATTTTTGGCTTATCAAAGTTTTGTTCCTGCAGAGTTACAATGTAACCCGGTTTGAAAACAGGCTCCTGCGACATAAACAAATATAGACATGTATATATGATGCATTGTATGATGATGCAATGTATGAGGATGGAATGTTATGATGATGTATATGTATGATAACAGAGTATAAAAATGCCGGCTCTCGAGGCACGACATAAGACCGGCTTTCGAGGCTCGAGTCTTGGTTTCGCTTCCTGTGGAAGCAGGCTTTTTGGCCTCTTTTGGTTTATCCCAGCTCTCTGAAAGCCGGCTCTCACGTGATCAACTAACGTTTTAACTCTAATGAATTCAGGGTCACCTTTGTGATTGACTCATCATGCGTACGCCGGGTCACCTTTTCGGAGTAGCATCTTGCTAACAGGCAGGTTTAACCAAGTATATTTTGTCTTGTTGGTTTATCCTCCCTTTCTAAAAGCCGGCTCTCACACAACCAATCGAGCGTTTTAACTCCGATGAATTCAGGGACACCTTTGTGATTGACTCATCAGGCGTACGCCGGGTCACCTTTTCGGAGTAGCATCTTGCTAACTGGCAGGTTTAACCAAGTATATTTTGGCTTGTTGGTTTATCCTCGCTTTCTGAAAGCCGGCTCTCACACTACCAATCGAGCGTTTTAACTCCGATGAATTCAGGGTCACCTTTGTGATTGACTCATCAGGCGTACGCCGGGTCACCTTTTCGGAGTAGCATCTTGCTAACAGGCAGGTTTAACCAAGTATATTTTGGCTTGTTGGTTTATCCTCGCTTTCTGAAAGCCGGCTCTCACACAACCAATCGAGCGTTTTAACTCCGATGAATTCAGGGTCACCTTTGTGATTGACTCATCAGGCGTACGCCGGGTCATTTTTTTTAGGGAGTAGCATCTTGCTAACAGGCAGGTTTAACCAACTTTGTGGCATCTCGCCGGGTTAAAAGGGTTTTGTAAGCTAAACTCGATGAGTTGGAAGCCCCCAAGTAACCATATGATCCTAGAAAAGCTCAGCATAGGATGTACATGAGACAATGCTACTACTGCAAAACATCTGGGGTCCAGATAAGCCGGCTTTGATCCATTGATCATTATTGAGCAGGATACCCATGTTTAAACTATGCATCATGGCAACTAGTCTTCTTTGGTAACCTTTCTTTTCGCCAATATGGCAGGGTACCCATGTTTGAACTGCGCATCGTGGCAGCTAGTTCTCTTGGGTAACCTTTTACTTTTTCGCCAATAAGGCAGGGTACCCATGTTTGAACTGCGCATCATGGCAGCTAGTCCTCTTTGGCAACTTTTACCTTTTCGCAAATAAAGCAGCAGTCCCCGGGACCGGGTTGTCTTCCCTTCCATGACCCGGGGTTCTTATATTTGTAAAAACCGGCCAAATCCGCCGAGTCATATCCGTGTAGCCCCCGAGTCTTAAGTCGACTTGAGGAGCCGGCTTGAGATTCTTTGTGCTTGGCTGTGGCATAAACCGGCGTACAGTTGACAGCTGAAAACTAGAATTTATCGAAGCCGGAGGCGATGTGGCGAGTTGATGATCTTGCAAGGACGTTTTTGCCCAAAGTGGTTTCGTACGCCTCTTGGTCCGGCTCTCCTGGCTCCTCCAGGGCCGTTCTCTTTTCTGTTTCTTCGTTGTCGGCTTTAGAATTGCCGGCTCTACTGAGATCGGCTCTCTTTGCTCTTTCGAAGATGTTTCCTCCATGGCCGACTCTTCTGTTTCTTTTGATGTGATGAATTAGACCAGACCGCAAGATGGTGAGCTGCGTGTTATGCCGGATAGCGTGGTGTGGGCCGGTCGACAGAGCGGACTCTGGCATGCTTCGGTGTGTTGATGTAAATTGGACCGCGGTGGCGGCAGCTCACGCGGGTGTCCGTTGGGCAACTCACGTGAGCGGGCGTGGCCCTGGCGCGTTGATGTAGACCGGACCACGAGGACGGTGGCCTGCGCGTGTCTATTGGGCAGCTCGTATGGGTGTGCGAGGCCCCGGTGTGTTGATGTAGACACGAGAGCTGGCCGATAAATTGACGTGGACGCGGGAGCCGGCCGCGACGTTTGATGCCAGCACGGACGCGCGAGTCGGCCACGGCGTTGTAAACCGGTGGGGACGCGGTGAGTCGGCCGCGGCATTGTAAACCGGCGGGGGCGCGCGGGTCGGCCACGGCGTTGTAAGCCGGCACGGGCGCGCGGGTCGGCCGCGACGTTTTAAGCCGGTGCGGGCACGCGAGTCGTCCGCGGCGTTGTAAGCCGGCGCGGGCGCGCGAGTCGGCCGTGGCGTTGTAAGCCAGCGGGGGTGCGCGAGTCGGCCACGGCGTTGTAAACCGGCACGGCACGCGAGTCAGCCATGGCGTTGTAAGCCGGCGCGGACGAGGGAGTCGCCAGGCGTGTTGATGTAGACTGAAACGCGGAAGCGGCGGCTTACACATGTGTCCGTCGGGCAGCGCGGCACGGACGAACGCCAGTGTAGAATGATGCTGGTGCGCGCTCTGTATCCGTGGTATAACATCACTTTTGTCCTGCGCAAAATATTACAGACCAGAGTAATTGTTCTCGGATGAATTAATATGTGCTGATAGAACACATAGGAAGGATAACACCTGATGTTTTTTTAGACGACACGGTTCCGACCGGCTTGAGCCAGGTTGGGTAATGCCTGATTTGGGCCGGTACGGCGTGCCGACTCGACGTCGGCGATGTTCTCCAACCCGGTGGCCGATTCGCCGGCCGCGCCGATGAAAGTGAATCTTGCCGAAGGGGACCCGGTACCCGTACTCTAGTGAGCCGGCATCAGGGCCCCTAGTATGAATCGTTGATGTAGAACTTCCCGTGGCGGCTCGTCGTCGTCAAGCCGACCGCGTACTTTCCGAACCCTGAGAGATCCCGCTAAGAACTCAACTCCACCGTGCGTGGCCCCACGGTGGGCGCCAACTATCGTGGTTTTGTCACGGCAAGATGTCCTCGTAGGAGAACTTAGGTATGAGGCCATAGCACAAGTCTGGAAGCTTAACGGGGTTGATCGGGAACAAGAAGACGCCGGGTTACCCAGGTTCGGCCCCTCGCGGTGGAGGTAAAAGCCTACATCCTACTTGATTGCTATTGATCATGATCTCGATTACAAGGGTGCTCTTTTTCGCTACCTCTATCTCGAGAGCTACTGATTTGTCTGTCTATCTTGACTTGTCTCTAATTGACCTCTCCCTCTTGGGGTGCCTTGCCTCTCCTTATATAAGTTGAAGGGGCTGGCTTACATGTAGAGTCTTAGTAGGACTACAACTAGTCTCTTTTCTATTACAAGCTGAATACTAGTCCAGGTCTTGCTTCCCTTGTCAGGTCTTGCTTTCTTCTTCTTGGTCCTTCTCTGCGAGCCGGCCCACTCCACGAGCCGCCCGCTGGGCCTCTCCATGAGCCGGCCTTCTGCCGGGTTGCACACTTGTCCTTAGGCCTTGTCATCCTAGTCGACCCGGTAAGCGAGGTGACCCATGAGCCGCCAAGTGATGGGCTGGGTCATACCTCCTGGCCGGGTCATTGGGCTCCCCTTAAGCCGGCCTCCTGCCGGGTCTCGCCCTGGGCCCTTGATCTCTCCTTGTTGTCTCGCCGTAACCCAGACTATGAGATGACCCATAGAGCCTCCCGACTCTTGGCCGGGTCAAACTATGGCCGGGTCATAACCGTGGGGAATATCTCCAACACCTATCTTGAGAGAGCCACACGTTTATCATCATTTGTTAGAATACTCTATGTGCTTCACTTAATTTTTTTTGAGCTAGGCAGTTGTTGTAGTGCTTCACTTAAATCGTTTTGAGCACGGTGGTGGCTAAATTTTGAAGAAATAAACTCTCATGCTTCACTTATATTATTTTGAGAGTTGGTTAAAATTTTGAAGAAATAAATTCTCATGCTTCACTTATATTATTTTGAGAATTGACAAGATTAAAATTTTGAAGAAATGAATTCTCATGCTTCACTTATATTATTTTGAGAATTGATAAGATTGAAATTTTGAAGAAATATTTGCACTCTCGTGCTTCACTTAAATCTTTTTGAGAGTTGATGATAGTAACGGTAATTTGCACAAGATATGAAGTTGGTCCCAAAGTGATGAATATTCAACAGGGATATAAATAAAAACTTTCATATAGATCATTGGATATGATAAGTGTGATTCCTTGCAATAGTTTTGCGATATGGAAATGATAATATGTGAGTCATGTTAGTGAGTAATTGTGATTTAGTAAGAATATTAGTGTTAAGGTTTGTGATTCCCTATGCATGCACGTTAAGTCAATAGTTATGCAATGAAATTATATCCTACTTATGGTGCATTATTCGGTGTTAGTTGTGTTCAATGCATGTTTATGACCGTTTTCGTTTTTTGGTTGGTTGCTTCTCAATCTTTTGCTAGCCTTCATTTGTACTAAGCGGAAATACTGGTTGTGCATCCAAAATCCTTAAACCCAAGTTGTGCCAAATGAGTCCACTATATCTACCTATATGCGGTATTTCAATGCCGTTCCAAGTAAATTTGCGTGTGCCAACTCTAATTTTCAAAATAATTTTCCGTTTTGTGTGCCCGTACTGCTCAAGAAGCGGCAGGGGGTGGCCATTATTTTCCATGCTAGGTGTGTTATACTCACGATGAGTGTTTATTCACTTGTCATTGCACGAGAGAATGGTTGGTAATAGGGATGCCCAGTCCCACAAGAAATCAAATTAATAACAACAAAATTCCTTGGAAATTGTTGGTATGGAGGGCACCCGTGGATACAACTAGCCATGGATTGTGAAAGAAATGGTGGAAAGGAAATAAACTTTACTTTTTGTTTGGGAACCACCTATGATGTGTCTCGCATGGAAAATATTGGGAATTCTCGGTCGTTTTCGTTGACAGGAAAAGCATGCCTCTCAAAATAGTTTTTTTATCTCTTTAATTTCGGCTTTGAGCTCTGGCACATTTTACAAATCTCTGCTTCCCTCTGTGAAGGGCCTATCTATTTACTTTTATGCAATTTTTATTTTTATTTTGAGTCTCCATCTTCTCTTACAAAAGCACCAACTAGAGAGCACTATTGTCATACTTGTGCATTGGATGTAGCTAATATTTGAGTGTGTTTCATGAATGGATCAATGATTGAGCATAATGGGCTAGGGATAACTTTCTTTAGCATTGATATTTTGAAAGACATGGTTGCTTGTTAGCATGCTTGAGTATTTATATCTTCATGTCAAATTATAGACTATTGCTTTGAATCATTCAAGTCCAATGTCCATGCTATAAAAGAAAACAATATGTGATGAATATGTTAGGCAGCATTCCACATCAAAAATTCTGTTTTTATCATTTACCTACTCGAGGACGAGCAGGAATTAAGCTTGGGGATGCTGATACGTCTCCAACGTATCTATAATTTTTGATTGTTCCATGCTGTTATAATATCAATCTTGGATGTTTTTATAATCATTTACAACAATTATATATCATTTTTGGAGACTAACCTATTAACCTAGGGCCCAGTGCCAGTTGCTGTTTTCTGCCCTGTTTTTTTTACAGAAAATCAATACCAAACGAAGTCCAAATGCCACGAAACTTTTTGGAGATTTTTTATTGGACAAGATAAACACTAGAAGCTTCGGGAGAGGGCCAGAAGATGAAGGAGTGGCCCACGAGGCACCAGGGCGCGCCCTGGTACCTCGTGGGGCCCACCCAGCTTCGTTTGACCTAATGCTTCCACTATAAATTCAGAAAAAATCAGAAACCCTCAGGGGACTCCACGAAATACTTTTTCCGCCGCCGCAAGTTTCTGTTCCAGAGAGATCCCATCTGGGGTCCTTCTCCTGTGATCTGCCGGAGGGGGAATCGATCATGGAGGGGTTCTACATCAACCTTGCTGCCCTTCCGATGATGCGTGAGTAGTTTACCACAGACCTTCGGGTCCATAGGCAGTAGCTAGATGGCTTCTTTTCTCTTTTTGATCTTCAATATAATGTTCTCCTCGATGTTCTTGGAGTTCTATCCGATGTAATCACTTTTTGCGGTGTGTTTGTTGGGATCGGATGAATTGTGAGTTTATGATCAGATTATCGATGAAATTATTTGAGTCTTTTCTGATCTCTTTTATGCATGATTATTATAGCCTCGTATTTCTTCTCCGATCTATTGATTTGGTTTGGCCAACTAGATTGATTTATCTTGCCATGGGAAGAGGTGCTTTGTAGTGGGTTCGATCTTGCGGTGCTCAATCCCAGTGACAGAAAGGGACATGACACGTATGTATCATTGCTACTAAGGGTAAAAAGATGGGGTTTATTCATACGTGAGTTTATCTTGTCTACATCATGTCATCGTTCTTAAGGCATTACTCCGTTCTTATGGACTTAATACACTAGACTCATGCTGGATAGCGGTCGATGTGTGGAGTAATAGTAGTAGATGCAGGCAGGAGTCGGTCTACTTGTATTGGACGTGATGCCTATATACATGATCATTGCCTTGGATATCGTCATGATTATTTGCTTTTCTATCAATTGCCCAACAGTAATTTGTCTACCCACCGTATGCTATTTTCTTGAGAGAAGACTCTAGTGAAACCTATGGCCCTCGGGTCTATCTAAATCATATTACTAAAACCCTAAAAATATTGCTGCCATTTTCTTTTATTTATTTTATTTTTTATTTTTGTTTCAATCTATCTATCTATCACATACAATTTAATCTTGCAATTTACCACCGAGAGATTGACAACCTCTCGTTTGTGTTGGGTGCAAGGATTTGTTGTTTGTGTGCAGGTGCTGCTAACGAGGTGTTGTGTGATTCTCCTACTGTTTCGATAACCTTGGTTTCATAACTGAGGGAAATACTTATCTCTACTGTGCTGCATCATCCCTTCCTCTTCGGGGAAATTCCAACACAAGCTACAAGTGTTGGAAATATGCCCTCGAGGCAATAATAAAATGGTTATTATCATATTTCCTTGTTCATGATAAAGGTTTATTATTCATGCTAGAATTGTATTGACCGGAAACTTAAATACATGTGTGGATACATAAACAAATACCGTGTCCCTAGTGAGCCTCTACTAGACTAGCACGTTGATCAAAGATGGTTAAGGTTTCCTAACCATAGACATGAGTTGTCATTTGATAACGGGATCACATCATTAGGAGAATGATGTGATGGACAAGACCCAACCGTAATCTTAGCACCAGATCGTTTAGTTTATTTGCTACAGCTTTCTTCATGTCAAGTATCTGTTCCTTAGACCATGAGATCATGTCACTCCCGGATACCGGAGGAATACTTAGTGTGTATCCAAACGTCACTTCGTAACTGGGTGATCATAAAGGTGCTCTGCAGGTACCTCCGAAGGTCTCTGTTGGGTTGCATGGATCGAGACTGGGATTTGTCACTCCGTATGACGGAGAGATATCTCTGGGCCCTCTCGGTAATACAACATCGTAAAGAGCTTGCAAGCAATGTGGCTAATGGGTTAGTCACGGGATTTTGTATTATGGAACGAGTAAAGAGACTTCCCGGTAACGAGATTGAACTAGGTATGGAGATACCGACGATCGAATCTCGGGCAAGTAACATATCGCCGGACAAAGGGAATTGCATACGGGATTAACCGAATCCTTGACATCGTGGTTTAACCGATAAAAGATCTTCGTGGAATATGTAGGAATCAATATGGGCATCCAGGTCCCGCTATTGGTTATTGACCAGAGAGGTGTCTCGGTCATGACTACATGATTCCCAAACCCGCAGGGTCGCACGCTTAACGTTCGTTGACGCTAGAGTAGTATTGGGATATTTGATGATTGGTAACCGAATGTTGTTCAGAGTCCTGGATGAGATCCCGGACGTCATGAGGTGTCTCAGAATGGTCGAGAGGTAAAGATTTATATATGGGAAGTCATATTTTGGGTTCCGGAAAAAGGTGCAGTTTTTTCGGTATTGTACCGGGAAGCTTCCAGAAGGTTCCGGAGGATTCCGGAGGAGTCCGAAAGTCCACAAGTGGGTCCACCACGTCCCAAGGGCTGGCATGGGCTGAGGGGAGGCGCCCTGGCCTTATTGGGCTAGGCGCACCAAGTCCTCAAAAGCCCATGTGGCTAGGGAAGGGAAAAAAAAGGGGAGTCCTAGTAGGAATAGGATTGGACTTGGAGTCCAAGTCCTCTCCCCCTTGGCTGCGCCCTAGGGCTTGGAGGGGCTGTTCCCCACGCCCCTCCACCTATATATTTAGAGGAGGGGGCGCCCCAAGAGGACACACCAGCCCCTAGGTGCCCCTCTCTCTCCCATTACACCACCGCCTCGTCCCGACGACGCTTAGCGAAGCGCTGTCGGTGCTCCACCACCACCATCACCACCACGCCGTCGTGCTGGTTGTGATCCCATCTACTTCTTCGCCTTCTCTTGCTGGATCAAGGAGGAGGAGACGTCATCGAGCCGCACGTGTGCTAAACTCGGAGGTGCCGTCCGTTTGGCACTAGATCGGTTGGATCGTGATCGGATCGCGAAGAGTACGACTACATCAACCGCGTTATATACGCTTCCGCTTTTGGTCTACGAGGGTATGTAGACACACTCTCCTCCCTCGTTGCTATGCTTCTCCTAGATAGATCTTGGGTGTTCGTAGGAATTTTTTTGATTTTCATGCTTCGTTCCCCATCAACAAGTACCACACATTACCATCAATATTCATAACATACATCCCATCCACGATGGAAACATGGCCCTTATGTTATTCATGATACTGAACAACAATTGTTCTTTTATGAACAATCCTTTTGCAACAAACATTCTGCAATGGGCTAGAGTGTATAAAACTCTAAAATGAATTATGAAAGTAAACACAGAGGTAATATATTATTATCAATATTCATAACATACATCTCATTCATAATGAAAGTATGGCCCTTATGTTATTCATAACATCGAACATCAAAAGTTCTCTTATGAATAACCTTCTTGCAACATACTTTATGTAATGGGCTAGAGTGTATAAAACTCTAAATGAATTATGAAAATAAATACAGACGGTAATACACCGATGGAAGGTATAGTAACATTTACTATGTTCCCCGCGCGTATCTAAACCTCACTCCCGGCAAGTCTTTTAGGCCGTAGTAGTTCTTGCATCGAGTCGCAACAGAATGCAATCGAGCAGGTATCTTTGTGATCAACTCACAATACCCAAGAATTACGGACTAACAGTTTAATCACAATTCCCAAGAACTATTTCTTTTGACCAGCCTTCCAAACATCAATAACTTGTATGACTTTCATACATGAGCTGGATATTCCAGTCTTCTTTCTTTTTGCCTTTATACTTCTAACAGTTTAACTTTCAGTATTTCTTCTACTCTCAGAAGAAGCACCCAACTTAAGAGTGGCGTTAGCCCCGGACTTCCTAGGCGTGTAAGTCACACTAACACCCTTTGGACAATTCCTTTCTCTTTAAGTCGTTGTTTTATTCACCTTCATCTACGTGACAGACGTTCTTCTGGATCCCTCTCTTATCAGTCAAATGCTTAGTAAACACTTTACTAATACTTTGCAAACAAACATTGCTTTGGATATCTCATATCTTTTAGCCTTTGTTTGTATCTGAAACTAATTTTTCAGTTCCATGAATATCACATAACTATCCCAAACTTTTGAAGTTCGGGTCCCATGGAAGCAAACATATTGCACTTGACCGTAACGGAATTCTAGCTTTTGGATCGAAGGACGAGAGTCACATCATCCATAGCATTAGCGGGAGAATACCGAAAGCATGCGATAGGATAAAGTCCTTCTTGACACTCTTGAGGATAATCCTCACACTACATTACCAATCGTAAAGATTAACCAGATAAATAACAGCTTATTCAATTTTAATAGGGAAGGTGGAAATGCGAGCCATTATTCTATAACTATTATGCAAATTCCACTTAGATAAAGTTCGTAATTAATTGCACTAAGAATTAAAAGAATTAATTCTAAAGTGCGCTCCCACTCAAATCAATATCTCTCATAATTGATTGTGAGTGATACAAGATCCAAATTTCAATTCAACGCCAAGGATGTATCCATCTCAAGTGACGAGAATTTCATTTGGTAGGCCAACTTGCCAATCACATCTCTATGTGACTCTTGTTCATCTTTCGATGGGCGTGTTCCAAGCTCAGGACAATCCTCTGGAACGTCAAGACAACCAAGTGATCTTGCTGCGAGGTCTCAACTCACCCGCCTCACACTTCTCAAACCATTCGTACCCATGCATCCATGTGATACCCCGAAGAGATAGGTGCCGTGACGGTGCTACACTTGGGAGAACACTAACTACTTGATATTTTATGGGAGAGATCACCCTAATAAAAAGCGACTACCGCGCAATCAAAAGGGTGCATCATAAGGGATAAACATGTTAGGCAATTCAAAATAGCATGATATGGTATAGCCCTTTCTGACGGAGAAGTCTTTATTTCTTCGTCTTCGACATTCGCGTTGGTGTTCACCTTCACGAAGTTTGCCACCACCTTGTCGATGCACCAGATAATATTGCTATCTCTATAGCTAATAAAATAAGTGCATTACATAAGGTTGACTCGCAGGTCATTAAAGTGACAATCATATGGCTCCAGCCATCATGCCGAATCATGACACGCAGGTCATGTTAATTTACATTTTATAGTCATCTCATACATAATCAAATTTATATGAGAACTGCTATACCACATCACATGCACATCTCATGTCATCCTGCAAAACCAAGTTAGACGCCTCTAATCGGTTTATGCAAAAATTTATTTTACGTGGCTTCTAAGGTTTCGAAACAAACCGAAGCTACCAACGTTTATCATCAAGTATGATTATTCAAGTCGCTAGATTAACTTTGCGGGGTGTATGAAACACGAGATAATGAAATCTCGAGCCCCATACTGAACTTCGTCATAGGCATGACCCCCGTGCAGATCATATCTGCATTGCCCTTTTGTCTGCAAAATTTCATCTTTCTTTTAACTATGGTGGAATTCAACGAACTGTTAGCACTTCGTTGATCAATCAGGATCGCGGATTGCCAGAACTTTGAAACTCCACCATGCCGTTATCAAGATCAGAAATACGCAAATTTCAGGGAAGCAACAAGAACATCGGGTAACAGATTTCATCTGCTACCCGCACAAATAATTTTCAGCAATAGAACTCATCTACTACAAAATTATATTGTGCAACACCAATACATCTCTATGTATTCTAGATCGTAACCTGCATCTACGCATAGCACGGCTCTTGATGCCACTGTAGGGGGAATGCAGCAGAAAACAAAAAATTTCGGTACTGTGAGCACGCCCAGGAACACTATGGAGATGCATACAAGGTTTGGATCTGATCGTTACTGACTCGTAGCGCAGCAGAAGTAGAGTCGGTGTAGATCGTCGGTGCAGATCCCCGCAGCTAGGATTTACAACCTCCCAACCACGAGGATGTACTCCCTCGTCAGCCCCTCGGACAGCCCTTCGGGAGGCGGTCGGACACTCCCCCGGACGGTGTCACAGACAGCCCTTCGGGAGGCACTCACAGAAACTCGGACGGTCACTCGGACAGCCCTTCGGGAGGCACTCTCGAACAGCCCCTCGGGCAAAAAGATTGAACCTACGACCTCTTTACGGGGTTGCACACATACGGTGTCATCTATCCAGCAGGGCTTCGCCATCCAGAACTAGTTTCCACCGGAACCCAGATAGCCTTTCGGCTCTACGAAACTATTTCGCGGGGAGGGAGAGAGAAGGCCATATCATGCATGGCATTTGTATGTGAGAAAGAGTGAGTGTGGAGAGTGCCTCTTCACCTCTATTTATAGGAAAACCCAAGGGGTAGGGTGGCTCTCATCCATCCATGTCATCCCTAAGATATTTTGGGACAAAGCCCAAAAAGGTGGCTTTCCATAAAGTAACCATAAAGTGATTTTCACTATTCACGGAAACATTTTTCCGCGACCGTTAAATCCGAAAATATTTCTGTAGGTCTTAGAACATTTCCAGTACCACACTAAAATAATTTTGGACGTATTCCGAAACAATTCCGGATTAGTGATTTTCATCTGCGAAAAGCAACCAAAGCGGTTCCGGCAGCTCCGGAACATTTCCGGGTTTTTTCTCCGGAAAAATTCCAGAAGTTCCCAGAACAATTCTGGCACCCTCCAAGAATTTCCAGGCGTGTGCCGAAACCAATTTGACTTAGTGGTATACCCCGAAACAACTTTTCAGTTTTACCGAAACTCTTCCGGTGTTCTCTCTCCGAAACTCTTCCGTTGTCTCCGAAACTTTTCCGGTGACTTTCTCTCAGACTCCCTATCTAGCATTCAGCAGATAGATGACCCTTAAGAGCATGACCCTATAGGTTCGATGAAGTATAGACATGACCGGAACACTTTCCGATCAATGATCAACATCGGAGCCGTGGACACCCATATTGACCCCTATACCCACACGAATAAATATTCGAGTGAACCTCCAGTTGTCGTGTGCTATTCCTTTTACTTCGCGATATGTTACAAACACCCGAGGTGAGATTTATCGGCATCCCTGTGAATCAACAACTTGTCCACTATGCCAGTTACCTCGTTACCGGTTTTGTTCTCTTTTCTCGTTCCCGTGTTCCGGCATCCCTGTGATCAAATCACAATGTGTCTGGCCAGACGATGATGGATACCGTAACACCGAGAGGGCCCAAAGAATATCTCTCCATCAACGGAGGAGCAAATCCCAATCTTGAGCTATCAAGTCCCTTGTCATACTTTTCCATGAACCCGTAAGCCGCCGTAATAGCCACCCATTTACGGATGACGTTTAACAAACCCCAAAGTTCATGAAGCAAGCATGAAGAAACTCGATACTCTCATGGTCTAAGGAATCATGCAAACATTAACTTTCTCTGTGTTATTAATCTTTAACTTGTGACGATCGTATCTCATAGCATAACATCAAATCGGGTTGATTCAACACAAATGTTCTTCTAACATTGTGCCCTCAAAGTTGCCGGCATAGACATGCCCATGATCAGGAAAACATAATCATCATGCAATCACTTGAGCCAGTCTTAGAGGCTTGACCAGGAATACTTTTTACCATTTATTATTCCACACGTGCATATGTGTTTTCCTCCGAGCCTCGTGGTTATTGCAGACTCGAGAACCATAGCAGTTATAGCATGGAATATAAACATAATTAGGAACATGGGGATAAATAATAACATTTATTATTGCCTCTAGGGCATATCTCCTACAATGGCGGCCAAGGACCAGAGAGGGAATCCTTCTCCCATCTAGGGGGAAGGCCAAGGAAGAAGAAGAAGGAGGGGGCTCTCTCCCAGTGGCACCGGAGCGCTGCTGGGGGAACCATCGTGATGGCGATCTACATCAACAACCTTGCCGCCATCAACAACAACTTTCTCCCCCTCTATGCAGCGGTGTAACCTCTCTTTTCCCGCTGTAATTTCTACTTAAACATGGTGCTTTATGCCACATATTATTATTCAATGATGTGTTGCCATCCTATGATGTTTGAGTAGATTCATTTTGTCCTATGGGTTGATTGGTGATCGTGATTGGTTTGAGTTGTATGTTTTATTTTGGTATTGTCCTATGGTGCCCTCCATGCCGCGCACACGTGTGGGATTCCCACTATAGGGTGTTGCAATATGTTCATAATCTGCTTACTGTCAGGGTTGCGTGAGCGACAGAAACACAAATTTGGGTAAGCGGGTTGTTGCATATGGGATTAAAGAGGACTTTGCACTTAATGTTATGGTTGGGTTTTACCTTAATGATCTTTAGTAACTGCGGATGCTTGCTAGAGTTCCAATCATAAGTTCATGTGATCCAAGTACGGAAAGTACGTTAGCTTATGCCTCTCCCTCATATAAAGTTGCAATAATGATTACCGATCTAGATATCAATTGCCTAGGGACAAATCCTTCTCATTGTTCTCCAAAAAACTTTCTACTAAACAACTAATTATTTATTATCCCGCTTATAGTTTTATTCTCGCAAAGTAGTTTTATCCTTGTTCGAGGTAAAGCAAAGGTTAGTGTGCGTAGAGTTGTATCAGTGGTCGATAGAACTTGAAGAGAATATAAATCATACCTTTAGCTCCTCGTTGAGTTCGACACTCTTATTTATCAAAAAGGCTACAAATGATCCCCTATACTTGTGGGTTATCACCTCGCACGGTTGGCAAGCCGCGCCTCCTGACCGGTTTGGCCGTGAACCATGGCGGCGTTTTAACCTCCGTCTCGGATCCTGATGCAGCGGGGATGAGTCGCCACCTAAGGGGTTGCACCGCCAGCCAGTGCTCGCTGCCTCCGGCGAGGCCGTGGTCGCGCGCCTCAAGCCACAAGCCCCATCGGATCCAAGCGCCATTTTGTGCAGACACAATTGATTCCCGCTGGATCGAGTCCATCCACGGTCGGGCACACTCCTCCTAGGAGTGTAGGAGAGCCATGCGGGCGGCTATCTCCTCCCCGTCCTCGCATGGGACAAGGTCCTAGTTGACAGATCGAGAGATCTTGAAGTTGGATCCACTGCCCGCCATGCTGGAGAAGGTCGGAGCTCGTCGGACAAGAGCTTGTGGACGGAGTGGAATGGCTATGGTTTCGTCTGGTGTGCGGATAGGGATGAATATATGTGGGTCAGGGTGGGCCATAGTTGGTCGGATCCAACGTGGCGGACGCGTTCGAGCACGTCCGGGCGTCCCCATATTCGCCCCACATATGGGCCAGGTATGGGGATTGCTGATCAGCCTGGATGTTTGAGTTGCGTTTGTGGCGGACGGTTGGATGGCTTTTTTCTGTCCGGACAATGTCCGGGCAGGCCGCCCGGGCGTTTTGGGCGGATATGGGGCGTCCGTTCGTAGATGCTCTTACCCTCCTAACTAGTTTTTTCAAGGCGATCCTGCTAACTAGTTTTTCTAGGGAACCCTCTTAACTAGTGATTTCGAACTTTCCTTAGAGCAACTCCAATAGCTCCTCTAAAAAATTCCCATAAAAGTCATTTTACAGGAGAACAATATAATTTAGGGGAAGTTGTCTCACATATGCTTTTATCAGTTCCAGTAAATATCTTCTCGTAAAATATTCCTTTTCTATTTTCTATTGAAAATAGCGTAGCTAATAGCTTACGGCCCGCAAGTCAGTGGCACGTTGGTGGAACTCGCCGTAGCGACGGTGATCGACGGCAACAACGGGTTTGCGGCGGCGGCAGCGATGTAGCAGCGGCGCAGGACCACGGCGGCGGCGTCGCGGCGTGGTGTGTGATACGTCTCCAACGTATCTATAATTTATGAAGTATTCATGCCATATTTATTATAGTTTTGTATGATTTTGGTGCACTTTTATATAGCTTTTATATGATTTTTATGGACTAACATATTGACCTAGTGCCCAGTTCCAGTTGCTGTTTTCTGCTTGTTTTTGGTTTTCCAGAAAATCCATATCAAATGAAGTCCAAATGCAGTAAAACTTTTTGACGATTTTTTCTGGAAGGAAACAGACCCATGAAGCTTCGGAGGAGCGGCAAAAGAGCCACAGGGGCCCCACGAGCCACCTGGGCACGCTTGCCCCCCCCAGGCGCGCCCTGGTGCCTCATGGGCCCCCTGTGGCACCTATTTGCGTGATTCCAACGTTGAAAAATCCTATATATTCAGAAACCCCCGAAAGTTAACCTAGATGAGTTTTTACGCCACCGCAAGGCTCTGTACCTCCACGATCTTATCTACAACCCTTTTCCGGCACCCTGCCGGAGGTGGGAAAGCATCACCGGAGGCCATCTTCATCATCCCGGCGGTCTCCATGACGAGGAGGGAGTAGTTCACCCTCGGGGCTGAGGGTATGTACTAGTAGCTATGTGTTTGATCTCTCTCTCTCTCTCTCTCTCTCGTGTTCTTGATATGGCACGATCTTGATGTATCGCGAGCATTGTTAATATAGTTGGATCATATGGTGTTTCTTCCCTCTCTATCTTTATTGTGATGAATCGAATCTTTTGCTTTGAGGTTTCGTTATTGTCGGATTGAATATTTCAGATTTGAGAACACTTGATGTATGTCTTGCATATGAATACCCGTGGTGACAATGGGGTATTATATTGATTCACTTGATGTATGTTTTGGCACTCAACTCGCGGATTCCCGAGGTGACATTGGGGTAATCTATGCATAGGGGTTGATGCACGTTTTCATTATCTTTTCTCCGATAGAAACTTTGGGGTGCTCCTTGGAGTTCTTTGTGTGGATTGAATATTATGACTATGAAGTTGTTTGATGCATATCGTATAATCAACTCACGGATACTTGTGGTGACATTGGAGTATCTAGGTGACATTAGAGTTGGTTGATGTGTATCATATGGTGTTATTTTAGTACGAACTCTAGGGCTGTTTGTGACACTTATAGGAATGGCTCAATAGATCGATCGAAAAGGATAACTTTGAGGTGGTTTCGTACCCTACAAATAATTTATATCTTATGTTCTCCGCTAATAGTAACTCTGGAGTGATTCTTTATCGCACGTTGAGGGATGATTATATGATCCAATTATGTTAGCATTGTTGAGAGATTGCACTAGCGAAAGTATGAACCCTAGGCCTTGTTTCTAAGCATTGCAATACCGTTTATGCTCACTTTTGTTATTTGCTACCTTGTTGTTTTTTATTGTTCACGCTACAAAAACCTATATCTACTATCCATACTACACTTGTATCACCATCTCTTCGCCGAACTAGTGCACCTATACAATTTACCATTGTATTGGGTGTGTTGGGGACACAAGAGACTCTTTGTTATTTGGTTGCAGGGTTGTTTGAGAGAGACCATCTTCATCCTACGCCTCCCACGGATTGATAAACCTTAGGTCATCCACTTGAGGGAAAATTGCTACTCTCCTACAAAACTCTGCGCTTGGAGGCCCAACACGAGTCTACAAGAATAAGTTGTGTAGTAGACATCAGTGTGGCGGCAGGGTGCCCGACGTGAAAGTTCAAGGAGTTTCAGCCCGCCAACTCGGACAACGGTTAATTTTGGAACTTCCCGAATAATTTTGGTGGGCGGATAACCGCCCAAAACTTCACAATGCGCTGCGCCGGACCACCGCTCCCGCACTCGCCGCCACACCGTACTGCCCCGTCGCGTCGCGCCGTCACACACCGCTGCCGCTCGTCGCCACACGCTCGCCGTCGTGCCCCCTGTCAATGACTTGCGGGCCCTAGGCTTTTTTAATAGAAAATAGAAAACAATAAAGTTTTTACGGGATGATGTTTATGAGAAGGGTTGTGCTACGCGTCGGTCGGCGGATCTTTTAAAAAGATCTACCGGTTCGCGAGCCGTCTGATGTGATGCAATCGTGTGGCAGAGCGGCGTCTTTCACCACTGCAACAGAGCTGTTGTTGCAGAATTTTTTCAATAGAGGTCTCGTTGCAGAAATCTTTGCAACACATGTTTTGTTGCAGAAAACTTTTGCAACGAAGGTCTTGTTGCCGAAAAAGTTTGCAACAGTGGTAATGTTGCATAATTTTTTTTGTCTTCACCTTCGTATGATGTTATGGAAGAATGTTTTGCAACATGATTGATGTTACAGAAAATCTTGCAACAGAGAGGAAGTTGCAAAAAAGCGCCACCGTGTTCGCCACGAGCTCTGCTAGATGGTGGTGACGGAGGATCGGCTCCGCCTTCGCGCCGCCGCCGGCGAGCTCCGTACTCCGACCAGGTCGCCTCGCCGCCATCCTCCTCTTCCTTCTGTTTCTTCTGTCTTCCTCTGTCTCTCGCTGCAGGAGCGCCGTGTGCCGTTGCCGTCCTCGCTGTGAAGCTCGCCTCCAACCCCGCAGAACCTTGCTGAGCCGAGCCCCCGCCGCTCGCAGACGTCCCTGCCTCCTGCCCGCGCGCCATCCTCGTCGGATCCGGCGAGATCCGACTGGAAACCTTGCTGTCATCGCCCTCCCAGCCGTGCGAGTCTCGGCCCACGCCGCTTCCGGACGTCCCCGCGCGCCATCCTCGTCGGATCCGGCAAGATCCGGCTGGAATCCTCGCCGTAGTCGCCCTCCCAGCCGCATGAGTCTTCGCCACTGCAGGATCTAACCCCTCTTCGGTGGCCAGTGGCAAACTCTCTTTTCCGAAACAAAGGCTCAGTTGCAAAAAACGTGGACACAGAAGGGGTTGCTCTCGGCCGTATGATAACAAGTCAATCCGACGGACACGGAGGCGGCGGACGCTCACACACGATCGGTCGGCTGAAGGTAAGCGTTTCCCTTACGAGAACTGAGAAAAGTGGTAAAAAAAACTTCTTGTAAATTATACGGTCATCTTGTAATTACTAGACGTTTTTAGGGGAGCTATTGGAATTCCTCTTATTTTTTTTTATTTTTTGAGGTAAAAGGAATTCCTCTTAGCTCGTCAAGTTGGAAACCTCAGCCAGCGCAAGCAACATAGCAGAAGGCCCGGCCCACTGCACTGCCCTCCTTTCTCCGACAGGGAAAGGAAAAAAAAAAACTCAAACCGAGAGGTTGAGACCACCCCCTCTCAAAAAAAAAAAAAAAGAGAGAGGTTGAGACCACGAGTGCGGCGGCGCTCCACCCACCTGTGCCCTAGTCCGGCCGCCGGCCAGACATGGAGGCGCGCGGTCCTATTCCGAAGAGAACCAAATTTACGGCGCCCAAGACCCAAGTGGTGCTCCCGGCCCTGGAGGCTTTGGAAGCCACCGACCACGGACCACCTCCCTCCGCCCACAACCAACAACCGCCGCCCGGAGTGGGCGAGGATGAAGAAAGCGCCGACCGCATCAGCAACCTCCCCGACGCCATCCTCGGCGAGATCATCTCCCGCCTCCCCACCAACCAAGGCGCCCGCAGCCAGATCCTCGCGTCCCGGTGGCGCCACATCTGGAGCTCCGCGCCTCTTAACATCGACTGTGAAGGCCTCCCCGCCGATAACGAGGTACTCGCTGGCATCATCTCGCGTACGGTTTCAGCACATCCGCCCCCCTGCGGCCGCTTCTGCGTCCCCTCGTGCTTCCTCGGCGACCGAGCGTCTACGGTGGACAAATGGCTCCGAACCCCCGCTCTGGACAACCTCCAGGAGCTTGAGTTCTGGTTCAAGCCATACTATCGACCGCAGCCGCTGCAGCATCCGCCACCATCGTCCATGTTCCGCTTCTCGGCCACGCTTTGTGTTGCCACCATCGGAAATTGCAACCTTCCGGACAGCACCGTCCAAGGGCTTCACTTCCCCCTGCTTAAGCAGCTCGGACTTGAACTTGTCAGCATCTCAGAATGCTCACTGCACAGCTTGATTGCCACTTGCCCTGCTTTGGAGTGCTTGCTGATTAGCCATGGATTCGGCTTTCGCTGCCTCAGGATCAACTCCCTTACCCTTAGAAGCTTTGCTGTCAAGAACTATCGGAGCAACAATGACCAGTTAAAGGAACTCGTTGTGGAGAATGCACCTTGCCTTCAAAGCTTGCTCCATCTTGATTTCGACTATGGTTTGCATATATCGGTGGTCTCCGCGCCTAAACTGGAGACCCTAGGCTGCCTTTCTGATGGGTTTTACATCTCCAAACAAGATGATCTCTCCAGATTCGTGTTTGGCTCCACGGTTATTCAGGTACCTTTGGCCATCCTACTTGTTGCCTTCATGAGGCTTCTCAGTTTCATCTCTGTGTGCAGGAAAAATAAAACCATGTGCACTTGTCGTTGGCCTAATTTTGTCTATGATGCTTGATGAAGGGCTTGCGTGTTGATAGACTGACAACGGTGGTGCACACAGTGAAGAATTTAACTGTCAATATGAAGATTCTTAGTTTGGATACAGTTATTGAGTTGATGCGATGCTTTCCGTGCTTGGAGAAGATTTACATTGAGGTGAAAATTCTTCATTTATAATTCATTGCCTTCAAATGCTCATTTGATCTACTTACTGAACTGAAGTGGTTGGTTTCCATCTGTCCATGTTCTTTTTCAGTCAGAGTCAAAGAAGGAAAAAAATGTGCGCGGTCGCAAACACCGGAATCTTATCAAATGCCCTAACATCGGTCTAAAGACAATAGTATTTGAATGTTATCAGGGCATTAAGTCTGACATTGAATTTGCTTCATTCTTTGTACTGAACGCTACAGTGCTTGAGTTAATGACACTTCAGATCGGAGCCAGGGATTACAATGAACAATTCTTGGCAGAACAACGTAGGAAGTGTCGTGGGAATGAGCCTGACAGTAGAAGGTAGGGGTACGTAAGGAGAGGGCAGAGTCCTAGCTACGGCGAGGGTGTACACACGGATGTATGAGTTCAGGCCCCTCTCGTGGAGGTAAAAGCCCTACGTCTCAGTGCTCAGGAGCTCTTGTCGAGTGAAATATAGGTGTCGTTACAGGGGATGCGAACCAACCCCTATGCCAGAGGGGAGGGGTGGCTTATATAGAGTGCGCAGCCCCTCGTAAGTGTCCGGCGTTTAAGGGTCAGATCGTGGCTATAAAGACGTACGTTACTGGTAACGTACGTAATAAACGCTATTAATGAGACAGACGAACGCTTGCCCGTTGGCCTCCCTGGGGTGGCTTTTGGTCTTCTGCGGTCGACTGTCTTCCGGTTCTTCCGAGTGAATGGTACCCGTCGAGTGAAAAGGTAATCTCCGAGTGGATATTGTCGAGTGACTTGTATGCCTTGGTGATTTCAGTCGGAGATCTTCTTGCAGCCCTTAAGCTTTCTGGGGCAGTGTCCTTGGGTAGAGCAGGTAGGTCAGGCCTATGACCCTACCCTAGGTACATATCCCCATCATTAGCCCCCGAATGGATCGGGGTTCGAGTGTAAAAGGTGTCAATACAAGTTCTGACAAGACACAAAAATTCCGAGTGCATTTTGAGGCTTCTTAGAAATCTGCGTCGATTGGAACCTTTATCGTTCGCCCTGATCGATTCTATCTTGAAGTATATCCGAGTGAAACTGAGCTTGAAATCAAGTCCGAGTGAAACTGAGAGTCTTCTGATGTGACGGTTCGCTCCGTCGGGTCCGGATTTTACGGGATTCGAGAATTGGATAAACGCGCGCCGAGCGGGGATGACGCAACCGCAAAGGCAAGTGGGGACACGACGCCTCGATTACCGCGCCGCCAAAATCGCCATGTGGTGCGCCTTCTCTGAATTCGGGATACTCAGAGATATGGCGGGCCCGCAGGTCAGTGACCCACACGGGCGGATATAAGAGGCAACAACGCCGGCGCTGGTACAGTATTCTTCCCCCAAATCTGCTCTTCTCCTCCTCCTCCTCTGCTCAGCTCCACTCCAACGGCCGCCGCCGCCATGACGAAGGGCAAGACGGAGAAGCTCGAGCGCGCTAAGAAGGGAGGAGCCAAGGCGAAGAAGCCGTCGGGCGCCCGGTCGACGGTGCCGCCGGGGTGGATCCAGGGGGATTTCCTCCAATCGACGGTCACGGCGGAGGATGTGCAAAATCTCGTCGACGACGGGTTGATAGATGCGGAGTCCTGGAGATTGCCGAAGGGGGAAACCGAGCCAGAGCCACGCGACGGCGAGCGAGTTATGCTTCTCACCCACGTCGAACGAGGTTTCTCCATGCCACCCCACCCATTCATCCGTAGTTTCCTGAACTATTTCGGGGCGCAGCTCCACCATTTCCCTCCGAATGCAATTGCCTATCTTTCCTGTTTCATAACCCTGTGCGAATGCTTCTTGGGCTGTTCTCCGCATTGGGGTTTGTTTAAACACATATTCTCCGTTAGATCCCAATCCGTCAAGAAAGCCAATCCCAGTGATAGCAAAACCCACGTAATCCAACTGTGTGGTGGCTTAGGGATCCAAAAGAGAGGTAGGAGTGCATTCCCCTCTATGACCTTTCCTGACTCTGTCCGGGGTTGGCAGTCGACATGGTTCTATTGCAAGGATGTTGCATCACCAAATATGTCGACTGGACTTCCTCCTTTCACCTTGGATCGACCTACCACCCCCAAACCACTGTACGTGACAAAAGTAGAGAAAATCCAAGTAGGGATCCTAGTGAACGCTGTATCTGATCTGATCCGCGGCAGAGTGACTGGCTTGGATCTTCTTGAAACGTTTCTCAGTCGACGGATCCAGCCTCTCCAAGCCCGGGATCACACCATGTGGCATTACTCGGGCCCTGAGGATACCACTCGGACTCATCCTGAAGAAGTTTCCGACGAGACCGTTTCTCAGTGGCTCAGGAGCATCACCGGAGCCTGTGATAATCCCGAGGGAGCCAAGCGAATTCCGCCCTTTTCTGCTTTGAACCCACCAAAGAACCTGGTGAGTTATACCTCTGCCGATTGTTTTAATATTTGTCAAGTAACTGGATCTTCAGTCGACCGACTTTGAAACTTGTATCTTGCAGGAATTTACAAACATGTACTCGCCCGTGCCAAACGGAGAACAGCCTGACGAAGAAGAAGGGAGCGTAGATGGCAGCGCAGACGGCGATTACGCCGACGACAGCGAGAGCAGCGATGACGACCTGGAGGAAGGCGAGGTGGAAGCTCAGGTCCCTCTGCGCACCGGGCGTCGCACCAAGCAGCAGGAAGACCCAGAGGTTGCCCCGAGCAAAACTGTGGTGTCGAGCACAAGGAACCCAAAGCGTGACCGTGCCGCAACATCGGGGTCGACTGAAAAAGCTGCGAAACAACTCAAGCCGGACGCGCCAAAGCCTCGGAAGGCCCTGCCTCGTATCAAGATTGCTGTGCCTATTGCCTCAACGTGAGTGTTTATTTTCCCGCAATTGTGATTGTGGCACTTCATGTCTCTGCTAACCGAGTGGAGTTTATCTGCCAGAGCTGCTACCTCCGTGACGTCGCCCCAGCGAAATGATGGGGACCATATGGAAGCGGACAGTCCTGATGCGGCCACCTCCCAATGAGGTATAACATACCCACACTCTACTCTGTTTTTTGAAGAATAATCGTCGAGTGACTTGATTAAAATTGCCTATTGATAGCTGACGAGGTCATCGAACTGGAAGACGACGAGGAGCTGCAGCGAGGAACGCAGGATGAAGCTGTGCCTCTGGGGGCTTCACGCGTACGCATTCGGAGAACATCGTCAGGACAGACGCCCCGTGGGTCGACTGCTGCGACACCTCCAGCCCTTGTGGCCCCGCTGTCGAGTGCTCCGCCAGCCACTTCAATTCTGGTGGCTTCAGCACCTACTGGACAATCTGAAGCACCTCCTGCTGCCTCAGTTACAGCACCAACTCATTCGACGCCCGCATACCCTTTGTATCACGTCCCGGAGGACCAAACTGGAGCTGCCAAGGAAGCCATGATTCAGGCTGGGCAGATGATGCTGCGAACAAAGGAGGCGTACGAAGCCAGCAAGTTAGCCTATGATGCCAGCTCAGCGCTTCAAGCCAACGTCCGAGTAAGTGCTATTGTAAGTTCATTTCCAATTGAATTCCTGTCCGTCTTGATTTTACACCCAGTGGGTGTTTTCTTCGCAAGTAGATCAAGTAGTCTCTGGTCCAGTGGGGGCACGCTGAGTGCACCCACTGGGTGTAGTCCCCGAGACCGCCGTCGAGTGCGTGCATCGGCGGGGGTCTGATAGAAACAATGTTCGCTTGCTTGCTTTCTTCTTTTATACTCTGACAGGCCAGACCTGGTCGAGTGTTTTTGTATCCAGTGGGGGCACGCTGAGTGCACCCACTGGGTGTAGTCCCCGAGACTACTGTCGATCGTTGACGATGGGCAGTAGTCTTAAGAACCATTCTGCAAGTTTCATGGACATCATTTCCATCAACCATGATATGACGCTGTATAGGGTTGTGGGGTGGGCGGCGGGCCGCCTTTCAGTCGACTGCACTTGTACTTTTCCACTCGGGAGTAGAGAAATATCCATGTCGACTGAACCCCTTCTTTGCTGATTTCAGAAAGCCTGTGGGCTCGGGACCAAGTACGTCGAGCTGGAGAAGGAAAAGAATCGACTTCTGCTGGATCTGGAGCTGACGAACAACAACCTGGACTGTGCACAGACCGAATTGAAGACTTTGGGAGGTAATCCTTGTCAACCAATTGCATTATCACTTTCATCTTTCGTCCTTTGAACCGAGTGAATCCACTCAAACAGACGTACGTGATGAGAACCGTCGTCTCCGAGCGCGACTCAACAATGTTATTTCTTTAGATACCATGAAGAAGGCGCTCGAGGACAATGACAAATCACTTGCTGATGCTCAGAAGGAAGCGAAGGAGAAAACTGAAGCTGCTGAGAAGAAGCTTGCTGCAGCCAGTAAACTGGAAGAAGAGAACGCCAAACTCAAGCAGGAACGATCCGACTGGATCAAAAAACTTGAAGTGCAGACCAAGGGAAAGAGTTCTCTGGAGAAACACTTAGGAGACTTCGCGAAGAAAACGTTCAGCATGCTTGAAGGTAACTTTCTTCTGTCGAATGAATTTCTTCGGAACGGCATTGTGATCACCCTTTCCCTTTCTCTTCATGCAGAATTCTGTCAAGACTTTGAGAAGGAAACTGAAGAGATCGAGCCCAATCTGGACCCCACGAAGTCACTCGTCGGAGACGCTGTGGCCATGGATATGTTTCGACTTGAAGCTCGTCTTAAGAGTGTCCAAGGATATGTCACTCGGCTGAAGGCTGCGTTCGAGAAGGTCAACAAGGAGTTGTGGCCTGAAGATTCTCTCCAGACTGACCTCGAGTCTATGATGACTCGCCTCAACGAAATTCCCAGTCGAGTGCAGGCGTGGAAGAAATCCGCTGCTCGTTGTGGTGCTGATGTGGCACTTTCACTCGTCAGGGTTCATTGCAAGGAGGCCAGGGAGGACAAACTGAAGGCCCTCCGAGTGATCAACACAAAGAAACTTCAGTTTGAAGATTTCATGGAGACTTTCATCGAAGCAGCCACTCGGATCGCCGACGGAATTGACCTGGACACCTTTGTCGAGCCCTCAAGCCCTACTGGAGCTTGAACAAGTACTTTGCTTTCAGTAAAAACTTTATTTGCCTCGGTATGCCGAGTGATGGTGTAACCGATTAAACTTCGTTCAGGCCTCAAGCCTGAGAACTTCCCTTTGCGCGAACAAGTTTTTGCTGCGCTAGAGATTCTAGTCTTACTCGCATTTTGCTTTCCGACATTTTGCTTAGGCGAAGACTGGTTCGCAGCTAAGTTTCCGAGTGTAAGGAATACCATACACTCGGAAGGATTTTTCAACTCAGGTGAAAACTGGTTCACAGCTAAGCCCCCGAGCAAGAGGGTTGCTCTTCACTCGGAGAAGTTTTCTGAACTTAGGCGAAGACTGGTTCGCGGCTAAGTCTCCGAGTGTATTGAATGTTATACACTCGGAAGGGTTTTTAACTTGGGCGAAACGGGTTCGCAGCTAAGCCCCCGAGCAAGAGGGTTGTTCTTCACTCGGAGAAGTTTTCTGAACTTAGGCGAAGACTGGTTCACGACTAAGTCTCCGAGTGTATTGAATGTTATACACTCGGAAGAGTTTTTAACTTAGGAGAAACGGGTTCGCAGCTAAGCCCCCGAGCAAGAGGGTTGCTCTTCACTCGGAGAAGTTTTCTAAACTTAGGCGAAGACTGGTTCGCGGCTAAGTCTCCGAGTGTATTGAATGTTATACACTCGGAAGAGTTTTTAACTTAGGCGAAACGGGTTCGCAGCTAAGCCCCCGAGCAAGAGGGTTGCTCTTCACTCGGAGAAGTTTTCTGAACTTAGGTGAAGACTGGTTCGCGGCTAAGTTTCCGAGTGTATTGAATGTTATACACTCGGAAGGGTTTTTAACTTAGGCGAAACGGGTTCGTAGCTAAGCCCCCGAGCAAGAGGGTTGCTCTTCACTCGGAGAAGTTTTCTGAACTTAGGCGAAGACTGGTTCGCGGCTAACTCTCCGAGTGTATTGAATGTTATACACTCGGAAGGGTTTTTAACTTAGGCGAAACGGGTTCGCAGCTAAGCCCCCGAGCAAGAGGGTTGTTCTTCACTCGGAGAAGTTTTCTGAACTTAGGCGAATACTGGTTCGCGGCTAAGTCTCCGAGTGTATTGAATGTTATACACTCGGAAGGGTTTTTAACTTAGGCGAAACGGGTTCGCAGCTAAGCCCCCGAGCAAGAGGGTTGCTCTTCACTCGGAGAAGTTTTCTGAACTTAGGCGAAGACTGGTTCGCGGCTAAGTCTCCGAGTGTATTGAATGTTATACGCTCGGAAGGGTTTTTAACTTAGGCGAAACGGGTTCGCAGCTAAGCCCCCGAGCAAGAGGGTTGCTCTTCACTCGGAGAAGTTTTCTGAACTTAGGCGAAGACTGGTTCGCGGTTAAGTCTCCGAGTGTATTGAATGTTATACACTCGGAAGGGTTTTTAACTTAGGCGAAACGGGTTCGCAGCTAAGCCCCCGAGCAAGAGGGTTTCTCTTCACTCGGAGAAGTTTTTGAATGCGAAATTGTGCGATCGGAATCGACAATAGACTGCGGAAGTCATAACTTAACAAGCGACATCGTCTGGAGCACTCTTATTACATCAAAATAACTCAGTCATCAAGTATAAAAGCGTCGAAGCAAATCCGCGTTCCAGGCGCGTGGCTCATCAATATTCTTCTTCAAATTGAAAAGATGGTACGCTCCGTTGTTCAGCACCTTGGTGATGACGTATGGGCCTTCCCACACTGGGGCCAACTTGTGGGGTCGCTGCTGATCCACTCGGAGCACCAGATCACCTTCGTGGAATGAACGGCTCTTGACGTGTCTCGCATGGAAGCGGCGAAGGTCTTGTTGATATACAGTCGACCGGATCAGGGCCATCTCTCGTTCTTCCTCTAGGAGATCCACCCCATCTTGTCTAGCTTGCTCAGCTTCGTCTTCAGAGTAAAGATCCATTCGGGGAGAATTGTGAAGGACGTCACTTGGCAAAACGGCTTCAGCTCCATACACAAGGAAGAAAGGAGTGCGCCCAGTCGACCGGTTTGGAGTCGTCCTCAAGCCCCACAGAACAGACGGCAATTCAGTGACCCAAGCTCCAGTAGCATGATCAAGATCTCGCATGAGCCGAGGCTTCAGTCCTTGGAGGATAAGGCCGTTCGCTCGCTCAGCTTGACCGTTAGACTGGGGGTGTGCAACGGACGCGTAGTCCACCCGAGTGCCTTGAGAGGAGCAAAAGTATCTGAACTCTTCCGAGTCAAAATTAGAGCCGTTGTCTATAATGATACTGTGGGGGACTCCATACCGGAATGTTATCTCTTTCATGAATTTGATAGCAGTGCGGGCGTTCAGCTTCTTGATGGGTTTAGCTTCAATCCACTTAGTGAACTTGTCGACTGCAACCAGTAAGTGAGTGAATCCACTCTGGCCTGTTCTAAGGGGTCCAACCATATCCAAGCCCCATACAGCAAACGGCCAGACGAGTGGAATAGTCTTCAAGGCAGACGCAGGTTTGTGTGACAGGTTCGAATAGAACTGGCATCCTTCGCAGTGATCGACTATATCTTTAGCCATCTCATTGGCGCGTGGCCAGAAGAAACCCGCTCGGTAAGCTTTGGCAACAATCGTCCTAGAGGACGCATGATGACCACAAGTTCCCGAATGAATCTCCTCCAAAATCAGTCGACCTTCTTCAGGAGAAATACACCGCTGAGTCACGCCAGTCACACTTTCTCTGTAGAGTTGTCCATCCATAACAGTAAAAGCTTTGGATCTACGGACTATCTGTCGAGCTTCATCTTCATCATCTGGGAGTTCTCTCCTAAGAATGTAAGCAATATAGGGTACAGTCCAGTCGGGCGTGATCACTAAAATCTCCATGACTAGATCAATGACAGCTGGGACATCGACTTCAGTCGGATCAGAGGCGCTTTTTGCCTGCGGGGGCTCTTCAGTGAAGGGATCTTCCTGCACCGAAGGAGAATGAAGGTGCTCGAGAAATACATTGCTGGGGACAGGCTTCCGAGTGGATCAAATCTTTGCCAGCTCATCAGCTGCTTGATTCTTCACTCGGGGAACATGATGGAGTTCCAAACCTTCGAATTTCTTCTCGAGTTTCCTTACTGCATTGCAGTATCTAGTCATAGTGGGGTTCCTGACATCCCACTCTTTCATCACTTGATTGACCACCAAATCAGAGTCGCCATATACCATCAGGCGTCGGACGCCGAGTGAAATGGCCATACGCAACCCATACAAGAGTGCTTCATATTCAGCTTCATTGTTGGAGGAATCAAAGTGAATCTGCAAGACGTAACTGAGTTTGTCACCTTTTGGGGACACCAGTACTACGCCAGCACCAGACCCATTCAGCATCTTCGAGCCATCAAAGAACATGGTCCAGTGTGCCGAGTAAACTTGGATCGGCTGCTGCTGTTCAGTCCACTCGGCCAGGAAATCAGCGAGGGCTTGAGACTTGATTGCTTTCTTTGCTTCAAACTTGATGTCAAAATAGAGGAGCTCAATAGCCCATTTGGCCACTCGACCATACGCATCTCGATTGTGGAGAATTTCAGACAATGGAGCATCACTGACGACTGAAATTGAGTGATCTTGAAAATAATGTGCCACCTTCTTAGCTGACAGATATATACCGTACACGAGCTTCTGGTAATGTGGATATCTTTGCTTTGAAGGAGTCAACACTTCAGAGACGTAATAAACAGGACGCTGGACTTTGTAAGCTTTACCTTCCTCTTCCCTCTCGACAGTGAGAACTGTACTGACGACTTGATTAGTAGCCGCTATGTACAATAGCAATGGCTCTTTACTGTGCGGAGCAGCAAGCACCGGCTGGGTGGAAAGCAGAGCTTTGAGCTCGACAAACGCTGCTTCAGCCTCTGGAGTCCACTCGAATGTATCAGACCTCTTCATCAGTCGGTATAAAGGCAATGCCTTTTCACCGAGACGAGAAATGAATCGACTCAATGCTGCCAAGCAACCTGTGAGCTTCTGGACATCGTGCACACGCTCAGGGCTTTTCATTCGGGTGACGGCACCAATCTTTTCAGGATTAACGTCGATTCCCTTTTCGGAAACGAGAAAACCGAGTAATTTGCCGCCAGGAACACCGAAAGTGCACTTAGTCGGATTTAGCTTGATGTCATATCTCCTCAGATTGGCGAATGTTTCAGCTAAGTCAGACAACAGGTCGGAACCTTTGCGAGACTTGACGACAATGTCATCCATGTACGCTTCAACATTCCGAGGGATCTGATCGAGTAAACATTTTTGAATCATGCGCATGAAAGTAGCGCCAGCGTTCTTCAAACCAAAAGGCATGGTGATATAACAGAAACACCCGAAAGGGGTGATGAAGGCTGTCTTTATTTCATCCGGACCAAACAGACGGATCTGATGGTAACCAGAGTAAGCATCCAGAAAAGATAGACGCTCACACCCCGCAGTTGAGTCGACAATCTGATCAATGCGGGGGAGTGGAAAATGATCTTTCGGGCAGACCCGATTGATATGTTTGAAATCAATACACATGCGGAGTGACTTGTCCTTCTTAGGGACCATAACGACGTTCGATAACCACTCGGAGTGGTAAATCTCACGTATGAACTTAGCCGCCAAGAGACGAGCCACCTCCTCGCCGATTGCTTTTCGCTTCTCCGTTGCCGACCGACGCAAATGCTCCTTCACAGGCTTGGCCTTCGGGTCAACTCTCAACCGGTGCTCAGCCAGTTCCCTGGGTACACCAGGCATGTCAGCAGGCTTCCATGCGAAGATGTCCCAGTTCTCACGGAGGAACTGGATGAGCTCGGCTTCCTATTTGCTGTCGAGTGTCGTCGAGATGTTGGTTGGGGCAGCAGTGGGATCTGTCGGGTGAATGTTCACTTTCTTCACTTCTCCTGCCGACTGAAAAGCTGACTCAGAAGCAGGCTTCTTAGCGCGCAACAGGTCGGAAGGATCAGCGTTTTTCTTGTATTCTTCCAATTCAACCATAGCCATCTGATGATCGGCGATCTTGGAGCCCTGCTGAAGGCACTCCTCAGCCCTCTGTCGATTGCCACTGACTGTGATCACACCCTTGGGTCCGGGCATCTTCAGCTTGAGATACACGTAACATGGACGGGCCATGAAACGGGCATAAGCCGGACGACCAAGGATGGCGTGGTATGCGCTCTGGAAGTCCACCACTTCAAATGTCAATTTTTCCTTGCGAAAATGTTTAACGTCACCAAACACAACATCCAACGCTATTTGACCGAGTGAACGGGCCTTTTTCCCAGGGATGACGCCATGGAACTGCATGTTGCTTTCACTGAGTCGGGACATCGGAATGCCCATCCCCTTGAGGGTATCTGCATATAGGATGTTCAGACCGTTCCCACCGTCCATCAAAACCTTGCGGAGTCGAGTGCCCCCCACGACTGGGTCCACCACCAGCGCTTGCCGCCCGGGGGTAGCGATATGCGCAGGGTGATCTGACTGATCAAACGTGATAGCAGTCTGAGACCACTTGAGATATGTGGGGGTAGAGGGAACCGCCATGTTAACCTCCCTGTTGATAACTTTCAGTCGACTCTTGCTCTCAACATCAGCAAAAATCAACAGAGTGGCATTGACCTCAGGAAACTCTTCTTTATCTTCTTCATCTCCCTTTTCAGGGTCTTTTTCACTCGACTGGCTCTCTTTGAACTGTTCGATCAGCAAACGGCACTGTCGAGTGGTATGCTTTGGCAATATTAAATTGCCCTCTTCATCTTTCCTCGTGTGGATTGCACACGGTAAATCCATAACATCTGTACCCGATTGATTCTTTGACTTCTTGGGGGTGAACTTAGCTTTGGACTTTCCTTTATTTTTGGCCTGTGCCGCCAGGGCGGCCGCTTCTGCCTGAACAGGGGGATCAGCCTTGCGCTTCTGCTTCCGATTGGAATTTCCGCCTGCATCATTGTCGACTGCTTTTCCTTTACCGCTTCGGAGGCGGTCCTCTTCACCATTGGCGTACCGAGTGGCAATCTACATCATCTTGCTCAGAGAAATATCACCAGTGCGACCAAACTTCAGATAGAGCTCTCTGTATCTAACACCAGCCTTGAAGGCGCAAACGGCCTGATGTTCGGAAACATTCTCCACCGTGTGATGCAGGGTGGACCAGCGCTGAATGTAGTCTCGCAAGGTCTCATTGGGTTTCTGAACACAGTGCTGCAAATCAATCAAACCAGCCGGACGTTTGCAGGTGCCCTCAAAGGTTCTGATGAACACTCGGGCCAAATCCTCCCAGCAATAGATACTAGAGGGAGCCAAACGATTCAACCAAGCTCTGGCCGAACCATCTAACATCAGGGACAAATGCTTCATGGCTATGTTGTCGTTTCCTCCACCAATCTGCACGGCCACTCGGTAATCATCTAACCATGTCTCGGGCTTCGTCTCGCCAGAAAACTTGCTAATTCCAGCCGCCAACCTGAAGTTGGGGGGAATCTCTGCAGAGCGAATGGCTCTGCTAAAACACTCGGGACCAGACACAACAGCTCCACTTCCACTCGGATAGTCTCCGTTATAACCATCTCTGTGGGCTCTGCCTCTGTCGACCCGTCTTTGAGCAAGGACATCCCTTGCGTCAAATCCAGGATTCCGCTCATCACCGAACGGGCGCCTATCATCATTGTGCCGGGGCACATAGGAACCACTCCGCGGAGGAGAAAGCACTCGACGGCGGTCATCGCGGTGATAACGGGGAGCAAACTGATCTCGCCCCTGATCTCTGTACCGACCTTCACGGAAGCCTCCGCCTCTGTGGCGCAGGGGTGACCCAGGGCTGTGGACCGACTGAACTGTTTCCGCCCTGGGCGAATTGCTGTGTAACCTGTTCTGCGACTGAGAAACAGCCGCATTCTGCTGCTGCGCTGCCTCGAGCAACGTTCTGATCTGTTGCAAACCTCTACCAGCTTCCGATCGTGACGGCTGTATAGAATCTGCAATCCTAGCAGCAGCTGCAACATTCAACACTGGAGTACGGAATACCTCGACGTTATTCCGAGACCCACTCGGAAACAACTGTCGCTGATGTCGATTGGGACACGGCGGACGCTGTCGAGCACGCTCGTCGAGTGCCTTTTGCATCTCTTTGAGTCGAAGGCGAGTCGCCTCCATGGCCTGGGCCTCAGCAGTCGTGCCGACGATGGGAGTATGGAGAACATCCTCATCTCGGCGCTGCTGTTCATTCGACGTTCCACCAATCTCGCGCCTGGCGTGGTTGAAGCCAGGCGGCGGACTCTGATGAGAGCCAGCCATAAGAACTTCAGCCGCAGGATCGCAGCTCTCGCACCCGGAGGGAACGTCAGACCGATCTGACGCCGAGTCGAACACGCCGAGAAGTGACTCGGCGGGCTCGATGGCCGCAATCTGCGGGGACGAAGCCTGGCGGGTCGCCGCATGTCGCACCCAACGCTGTAGCCGTGAACGACCGGATCGCCTGCGGCGACGAACAGCATGGAGGGCCGACACGTACGGAGTCGACAGCTGAAGGAGAAGAAGACCGCAGGAGCTTGCGCAGAAGTGCGTCGCTCCGCGTATTGGGAGCGCCTCAACATCTAGAGGCGCTTCCTGGAGCCATGCCGAACCGTCGGCGATGAAGGTGAGCGCTCCGAGACGGATCTCGCGGCCCAGGAACAAATCATCGCCGGAAGACATGACGAAGGAAAACAAATGCAACCTCGCCGGAAGTCGCTTAGACGCCTGCCCCACGGTGGGCGCCAACTGTCGTGGGAATGAGCCTGACAGTAGAAGGTAGGGGTACGTAAGGAGAGGGTAGAGTCCTAGCTACGGCGAGGGTGTACACACGGATGTATGAGTTCAGGCCCCTCTCATGGAGGTAAAAGCCCTACGTCTCAGTGCTCGGGAGCTCTTGTCGAGTGAAATATAGGTGTCGTTACAGGGGATGCGAACCAACCCCTATGCCAGAGGGGAGGGGTGGCTTATATAGAGTGCGCAGCCCCTCGTAAGTGTCCGGCGTTTAAGGGTCAGATCGTGACTATAAAGACGTACGTTACTGGTAACGTACGTAATAAACGCTATTAATGAGACAGACGAACGCCTGCCCGTTGGCCTCCCTGGGGTGGCTTCTGGTCTTCTGCGGTCGACTGTCTTCCGGTTCTTCCGAGTGAATGGTACCCGTCGAGTGAAAAGGTAATCTCCGAGTGGATATTGTCGAGTGACTTGTATGCCTTGGTGATTTTAGTCGGAGATCTCCTTGCAGCCCTTAAGCTTTCTGGGGCAGTATCCTTGGGTAGAGCAGGTAGGTCAGGCCTATGACCCTACCCTAGGTACATATCCCCATCAGGAAGCTTAAGCTAGAAAACAAGGCTTCACGAGGTGCTCGGTTTCATTTTACAACTGATAAATGTGCCCGTGGTGTTTGGGATGTGCATCATGTCCGTGACTTGGATTTAACTTATCCATTTGTATGTTGAAACTGGCTTTGTCCATTCTGGAATTATTCTTGAATGTTAGCCTATCTCGGTTGTTATTCTGTCAAAACTTGATTGCTTTTGGTGTTTGCCGTTTTGTAAGTTTGTATTATCTGAAACCTCAAACATTTAAACTAGCTGTTTGTGTCTTATGATATAGCATGTGACAGCCTTGCAATTTATGAAGCACGGCCGCACGGCTAACCTGATTGTAATATTGAGGATAATTAACAATGGTAGGGTAGCTACAACTTATTTTGATTTATGGTGAAACACCACCAACATATGGGAAATCTGCCCGAGCACTGTTCATAATCTATGGCTGAATATTGTTATAGTTCAAGTTTTTGTGGTCATTTAAGTCGAAGTTGTGCTTCAAGTCTAATTTGTCATGTTTTCTAACAAAAAAGGAACATTATATGGATGCATATATGCATGTCCTGTGTTGTTTTGGCAAGGAAAATACTTGTCCATCAGTGCTGCGTGATGTACTTTTGCTTCTAAGAAATTTTCATGAAATTTATTTGCTAATCTTAGCATTTACCGCCTTGTTTGGTTGGGCATCATGACTTAAAATTCACGATTGTGTGACCAGCATAGTTTTTTCATTCTGGAGTATTTTGAGACTTGACTAAATTTCAATCTTGTTTGCCAAATATTGACCTACCTCTTCTGCGTGGAGTACATCTATCTGTATCATCATTCTGTACTTCTGCACAAGCAAATGTTTGTTTATTGTCGGAGCACGAAAATGAAAAGGAAGCTGCCTGAATCATAGCACCAGGCCTCGTTCTTGCACACTGCACACAGCGCAAAAGGCTTCATCATATTTCTTCCTATTTCTTTCTTTTGCGAATACGCAAAGCTTGCGTATTTACAAGGATTGGTGCATCCTGCAGCACGTACACGGCATGACGTGTGCAAGATGACCCGAGCAGAAAGAAAGGGGTTGCTCAGCTCCAACAAGAAGAACGGAAGGAAGTTAATCATGGCTGTTTATTTCAGAAAAAAGAAGTTAATCATGGCCGTGGCACCGGCTTCCGCCCAAGACGTGCCTCATCCTGGATGCCGTGGACAAGACGAGAGACGGGGGTTTGCTGCCCATCGAAGATGCACCTGCTATGATGTCTCCAAATGGCCCAGGCCGCGAGCATGATGACGGAGGAGAGGCCTCAACGATCCTCGGTAGGAGCATGCGAGCAGGAAGTCTCCCACCAGTCAGAGAAGCTCATCGCCGGACATGGCATCATTGCCGGACATGGCAGTGTGGCCGTGGATTGGCACCAGGAAAGCACCTCATGCCAGACCTAGCGAGAAAAGGGGCAGCTAGTGAGAAGGTGTTGCATGCCTGCATATCCTTAGGAACCTGATCGCATAGCACGCACCACTCTTCATGGGGAAGGCCGCGTCGAGCAAGCCGGTCCGCCGTCCAGCAACTGTCTTTATGGTGAGCCAAGTGAACACCTTGATGCGGAGAGGCGCCCCAATCTTCCAAGTGAAGCGCCAGTGGGGGTCCGTGATTGAGCCTTGGAAGAGGACAAGGTAGCATGATTTGGTAGAGTAGGTATCGAAATCTATCCAATGCCATTGGAGTACGTTTGGCCCATTTGTCAGCCAGTGGGGGCGAAGAAACCACCAAAGCGCCACACATTGCACCAGGGCGACTGGGAATCCCCTAACGGACGCTCATTGCGTCGAAGTGTCGCCGTTTCGCACAGGGAGATCGAGCGATCGCTCCTCTTGGGCCGGCCCGTTTAATGTTTCAGCGATCCTGGTTTCGGAAACTCTCTAGACGTTTCTGGACGAGTTTTTTCTTGTTACCTTTCTTTTTTAGTTTCTTTTTTCTTTTTTCCTGTTTCTATTATCTACTTTTTCCTTTTTTCTGTTTATTTTTCTTTCCGTTTTTCTTTTTTTTATTTTCTTTCATATTCATTTTCTTTTTCTAAGTTTTATTTTTGTTTTCTTTTTTATTTTTCCTGTTTATTTTGTTCGAAAATTTCAAATATTGTTTGGAATTTCAAAAAATGTTCTTGTTTTTGAAATTTGTTCATAGTTTTCGAAAAATGTTCGTGTTTCAAAAATGTTCTTGTTTTCAAAATTTTGTTCACATTTTCAAAAAATGTTCATCTTTCAAGAAGTTCAGGAATTTCAAAAAATGTTCTCGTTCCAATATATGTTCACAATTTCAAAAAAAAATGTTCGTGTTTCAGAAAATATTCAGGAATTTCAAAAAATGTTCTCGTTTTCAAAATTTGTTCACAATTTTTCATAAAAATGTACATGCTTAAAAAAATGTACGTGGTTTCAACATTTTGTTCCTAATTTCAAAAAATGTTCCCATGTTTTAAATTTTGTTCACATTTCCAAAAAAGCATACTAATGCGTATTTTGTTCGCATTTAAAAAAAAACTGTTCATGCTTTAACTTTTTGTT
Source organism: Elymus sibiricus (assembly GCA_039707655.1). NCBI lineage: Eukaryota > Viridiplantae > Streptophyta > Magnoliopsida > Poales > Poaceae > Elymus > Elymus sibiricus. The sequence continues at coordinate 89,943,677 of CM077672.1, read as the reverse complement.
CTGAATTTAAAAAATGTTCTTGTTTCCATTTTTTGTTCCAAAATTTTAAAACTGTTCATGATCTCAGAAAATATTCGGGAATTTCAAAAAATGTTCGCATTTTTTGTTCCTGTTTTTTTAAATCGGAATTAGAAAAATGGTTCACTTTTCAAAAAAGAGTTTGAAATATCAAAAAAATTACGGCATTTCAAAACTGTTCGCAATTTTCAAAAAATGTTTTTAAAATGTTTTCCAAATCTCAACGCCTGTTGTGTGTTCTTATAGTGTTTTGCGCCTTTATTTCCAGAAGCTGATGTTTGGTGTATTGGCTAACCGCTCGTGGTTGCGAAACCCCGCCATTCTCCGCAGAATGCGGCAGATTGGAGGTCCCGTGAAGAGAAGCCTAAGCAGTGCGTGCGTGCGTGGACTGAGGAGTTGAGGGTGCGTGCGTGGGCTGGACTTGGCTGTGGTTGTGTGGCCTGTTGGCTGTTGCATGGGCTGGAGAATGGATATGTATAGCTCAATTTTTTTGGGCCAAATCATTGGTATTCCATGGAATACCCAGGAATACCCTTGGTCCCCGACTGACCGACCTATATATACATTGCTGCCGCTTTGCTAGCTCGTAGCTCGCCGGTCGCCGGTCGTCCGGGAAATTAAGATCCGTTCAAGCTATTTCGAGGTTGTTACCTCATTCAAGTCTTTCAAATCCTTCCGGTGCATTATCTCTTTTCAAGCAATCATTTCAACGGTGTTTTCTTTGAGTGGGCCCATAACCCACATGTCTTTTCCCAGGATCTCACCTATCTATTCTAATTTTTCACGCAGTTATTCTCAAATTCCTTCAAGTTTGACGTAAGAATGAATTCTCATCAGTCAATTGTCTTCTCCGAGTTTTCCTTCAATTCCTTCCATGTTGATCCCAATCTTCCTCTTTTCATTCTTCCGGAGTATCTCACGATTCATGGTGGTATTTCTCGTCGTCATTCTCAGCTTTTGAAGACCGAAGAAGAGTTTCTCTTAAATCGTTATCCATTCTCATGGAGATTCGTGCTGCAAGCTTGGTGCTATCCTCTCAAATTGTTTAGGGTCGTGAGAAGTACTTTTCATGACCATCCCGAATCCTTTTCATGAGTTGTTTCCAGTTTTGATCCTCCGAAGGCCATCATTTCAGAAGATTTCTTCGTTCTCAGTTTTCAGCTTTCGTTCTCCAATTATTCTAAATTGATGTCTCTTCGTTCGTCTCCAAATTCTTCTTCTGATGCGTTAAGATTCTTCTTCCTTCTCATGTCTCTTCATTCATTCGATGTTTTCTTCGTTCTTCTTCAATTTCTTACCGGTGGATCGTTCAAGTATTCTCTAGTCAGCTCGTGATCTCTTCGTTCTCTTGTATCTAAATTCCCTCAAGTATCTTCGTTTGTTTTCTAATTCTTCCCGGCGATTCGTTCTCTTTTTCTTTGTTCGTTTTCAATTCTTACGGCGGTTCGTTCAAGATTCCTCTTTCGTCGTTATAGTTTCAATTCATTTGTTCTTTCCAAAATCCTGCCGGTGGTCTGTTGAGTTTGCGCTATATCTCTCCTCAATCCTTGTAAAAGAATAAGTAGTATGCCAAATCCTTTGCTTGTCATCAATTTAAGTTGACGAAAGATAAGCATAACATAATCCTTATTATTGTTTCTTCGAGGTGATTTAGTTCCTACATCCGGAGTTTGTTCATGATATCAAACTTTTGATTCTAAGTTGTTCATCTTTTCTTTAACCGGAGTTCCAAGTCTTCTAAATTATCTCGTCAAGAAGCTCCATCTCTTTCTTTATCGGTGTTGAAAGGAAATCATTACAAGGCTTCATCTTGTTTTCCAACCTTTTCTTTCGTTTCGATCATCTTGTTATCTATCCGGAGTTCTTTGAGAGTTTCTTCATGGTGGTTCGTTAAGGATTTAATTCATTCTTGAAGTGTTCGTCAAGATTCTTGTTGGAGGAGCTCAAGTATTATTCGTCTTGCATTTTAAAGTGCAATTAGTTCTCCATTGTCTTTCGAGGTGGGGTTCCGCATCTTTTCATTCCTCTTGAGCAATCTTTTGTTTCCATTAGTGGCAGATTTCACCTCAAGCTTTGAGTTGTTTTCCATAAGCCCATGTTGAAGCATATCTTTGGTTATTGATTCTTTCAACAATTTCTTTCAAGCCTTCCTCGTAAGGATTCTCTTCTGAATTCATTTGTGGTAGAAGATGTTAATTTCTTCTCCGTTCGTATCATTCAAAGTATCTAGCTTCCATTCATTTGTTCCGGAGGCATTGTGTTGTTGCTCTCGTCAAATATTATCCCTTCTTGTCAAGTTCAAGTTCTATTCCTTCTATTTTCAACCGGAGGCTGTTAAAATTCTTTCTCTCTTGTTCCTTGCCTATCTCGTGTAACAGGAGTTGGTTTCAATTCTTTCTTATCCCTTGAGCTCTTGATTCATGTCATTGCAACCTTCAAGGTTCTCCTCGTGTCCCTGATTCTCTTTTCTACCAGATTGCTTTAAAACTCGTTCGTCTTCGTTGTCTCATTTCTTTCAAGTTTCAACTCCAGGGTTCCTTGGTTTCACTCATTTGCCCAAGAAGCAACTTAGTTTTACCTCCTTTCTCTTCCTCTTCTCATTCCTAGATCTCAGGGCGAGATCTCTTGTAAGTGGGGGAGAGTTGTAACAGCCCGAGACCGATTCCTTCCATTATTGTTATCATGTTGTTGTGTGCTCTATTTTATTTTTGCATTGGATCATTTCATCATGCCATCATGTCATTAAATTTTCTTAACTCAAATAAATAAATTGCATGGATCTTTGATCTATTTAAATTGAGGGAATTGCACATGGTGATTCTCTTTGTTAGGATCGAGAGTATATCGACCAGAGGGGGGGTGAATGGGAGATTCAAAATTTCTTCGGAATGTTTTGAACCGATCCCAAACACAGCAGCGGAAATTAAGTTCGGTAGCAACGCACTTGTTTTATCTCGCTATAGGGGACCAAATCTATCGGTGTAGACTGAAGCAATTCTATCAAGCGATGAATATCACAAGTCTGACATGGTCGATGGAAATGCAATTAACAATCAGGAACACAATTACGAGAGAAAACTAGATATGACTGTGATAGAAATGCACTGGGAATGATGACTAGGTGAATGAATATAGCATGAATGAGATCACAGTTGTACAACACTTCGAAGTAAATCAGTCAGAGATGATGCAATATAATAACGAGAATCTGACAGACAATTGAAGAACTGTGATTGATCAGATACAACTATCGACACAGAGCACGAATGTTAACTGCTGAAGGAAATGCAGTAATGTAAAGCGAACCAGTGGTGCTCGATGGCGACAGAAGGATTTGGTAGACCAGTTCACCCTTCTGCCAAAGGACTACGTCTGGTTGGAGGGGTTGTGATTTAACATAGAGGATAAACTCTCCTCGCCTGTTCTCCATCAACTTCGGAGCTGATCAGACTCCAGTTGATTTCACTCGTGGTAGATACTTGTCGGCGATCTCCAAACCTTCACTGAAGATAAACTCTCTTCAGTTCTCTTCGCGAACCACAATACTCTTGGTTGCTGAAGATCTCGCTCGGTGAAGACAATACTCTTCGACACTCGAGCCGACACCTATCCGTCTAGAGAGTGGGCAGCTCTCAAGAGTAATAGGTACAAGAACCCTAACTCAGAACTACTGTGATGCTCAACCACTGTCTAAGTTTCGGCTCTTGATTTTTCTCTCGGTGGATTTTAAACTCAAATCTCTCGGAGAAGGGTTGCTCAATCAATCTTCTCAGAAATCTTAAGCGGAGCAGCCAACGGGCAACGTTGGAGCGGGGTGGCTATTTATAGCCGCAGCCTTCCCAGATGGGAAATGACCAAATTGGACATGTGGAGCAGCCAATGGCCGAACGACACGAGTCCAACGGTCGGATTTGAGCACAACGGTAACATTACGTGCGGAGCAAGTAATTCTAACTCCTCAGTTCGAAAGATATCTCCTACAGCAACGAAGAACAACGTCTTCTGCTGGCAGGTAATCATTCGAAGCATAAAGAGATTTCGCTCGGTCTCGCATAGGTTTGGGCTAAGCATCACAGCGGATCTAAGCTTCGAGAACCTATACCCCTCTTAATAGTACGGAGGTCCTATGACTCAAATGAATGAAAGAAAAATGACGAAAAGAATGCTACGTCTTCACTTCGTCTTCCTCTTCCATCTCTGCAGTCAATTTCTTCGGACGCAATCACCGAACCAATTGCTTTGCGTCAGCAATAAATCTTCGAGGGGTCATCTCCTTCACTTCATTCTTCTCATCTACAAGTCTTCCCAGGATGTAGCTCGTTCTTCTCTTCGACGTAGTTAATCTTCGGTGAAGTTCTTCGAACTGTACACCTGAGACAACATTCTCTTCGGCACTGCATGGACTATTTCTCTCTGTGTGCACTAGCAAACAAATTAGTCCAAGCATGTTTCTGTCAACAATCTCCAAAACACAAAGGGGCAAATATTGCACCAACAATCTCCCCCTTTTTGGATGATTGTTGACAAAACAGAATACATCGAAAGATAGATAAAAGAATGAAATGGAATGCGAAGGAAAATGAAAGACGAGAGATAAATACGAAGATAAAACACGCTCCCCCTGAGGATATGCATCATTCTGTTTTGACTGATCATTCGGGGATAATATGGAGGGTGGCGAGGTGAATCTTCGTATAAGGGACATTGGCGGATGATCTCATTCGTAGCTTCATCCAATGCACTCGGTGGTGTCTGAGGTATTTCCTGCCACACAACCTTTGACAAAAGGTTAGTTCAATAGCAATGATAATTTGAAACAACGTTGTGGCAAAAGGATACGCCATGAAGATATTCTCAGAACACAGTTTAATTCCACAAGAGATATACATTCCCTGCTAGTTAGATGTACGAGAAACAATCAGAGCAAGGGCAATCAGAGCAAAGGTGTAAGATATATTGCTCGGAGTGGATGAACTTCAGACGATGTTTTCCTGCAACAAGGATGATTCATAGATATATGCAAGGGAAAACATCTTGTCAGACAGATAGATTGAATTTTCTTTCGAATTCACGAATGACTTTATTCTGAATCTATTTTTCTTCTCCTGCATCGTTAGATATCGAAAGATAAGCATAGGAGTAAGATATATGAAGTTTTAAGTAATGAGATTTCTCTCTTCGAGAGACACAATTTCCAATTCTCCTAGTACTACTTTCACTTATCCTTGCATGAAAGATGAATATCGAGGATAATCACTGCAAGGAAGTAAGCATTCGATGGCACCTGCAAACAAACAGCTGGAAGCAAATGTAGCATTTTCAGGGGTTATTAACAGTACATGACGACGCAGTGTGCCATCACCACATGCGGTGAGATTAAGTTCCACAGCCAAAAGTTCAACGGCCAAAAGCAAATTGTTCGAACGAAAAGCAAAAGGCGAATAGAAACACCCTGCAAATAGCCTGCTTTTCTATCTTCTCGATGTTCTTCTCCCCCTTTTTGTCAACAAGTGTCAAAAAGGAAAGAGAGAGCACACGAGGAACTACTCGTCCGAAGAATCCCCAGAACTCAAACTGTTCGGCGAAGCAGAACGAGCGATGGTCGAAGCCGAGGCAAAAGTCGGAGATGCAGCACGGGCTTCAGGATCATCTTCAGGAGTAGTAGAGCGAGGTACATCAGCCTTGTATATGAAAGTGCCTGCTGTGTCTTCGAGTTCATCATCGGGTTCGACAAACAACAGGTCAGTTGAGGCAGAGCGCTGAGGAAGCACAGGAGTTTGCCTACGGATGCGAGGGACTTCAAACAACTCCAGATGATCATAATCTTTCTCGATTCCCTTCGCAGACAGTTGCTTGCAAGAATAGTGCTTGCGCAGAAGGGTCCATGATCGCTTCTTCTGTTCCTTTTCATACAGCAGGGCTTGGCGAGCATAATTAAGAAGCAGATTGATTTCAATCATCATTTCCACTTTTTCTTTGCGACCGAGCTTGATGTGACTCTCCAGTGATTGCTGAGTGCGAAGACAGATCTCGTACAGTGAGGGATTTTCTTCACGAGGGATATCAACTTTGACCTTCTTAACTTTCGGAGCTCTTGCAGAGGCAGAGGCAGTTGCATCAATTGGTGTCTTTCCTTTCCCGATATCCTTTACAATTCGGAGAGTGTCTCGGACTGGTGGCATGAAAACTTTCGGGACATATGGGCAGAAAAACTTTTCCTCGATAAGCTGCTCAATGGCAAACATGACCCATGGTGCAAATGGCTTCAAAACTTGAGGGCTATCAGCTGCATAGGCCAGGTTGCGAATAAGAAGATCGGGAATGTCAAACCGAATACCATGAGCTATAGCATGAAGAGTATTAGCCACAATTCCTTGAATGTTTTCAGGCCGGTTTGTTGGCGTGAGAGAATTGCAGAGGATATAGAACAATACTTTGTTCTCATAGGCCAGATGCTTTGGATTTGCTTCAATGCACTCGTCACCAACAAGCTTAGGGTTCATCAGCATATGCAGTTGAGCTTCGGATACATCCCAGAAATGCAGTCTGTGTTCTCGTGAGGCATCGAATTCGAAACGAGGTAAATTTAACAGGGCCAAAAACTGGTCAGCCGAGCATTTGATTCTTTCTTCCTCAGTCATCCATTCGAGAATTCAAGTACTGCTGTCGTTGAGGTCCCCTGAGATATAAAGAGTGGCATAGAACTGAAGGACAACTTCACGGTTCCAGCCATGGTTAAAGCGAAGAAAACTCTTCAGGAAGACCTGCTCGATCTGCTCGATGGTGTGATGGAAGCACAGTTGAAAGAACATGCGCTGCCCCCATGTTTGGTTTTGGTAATTGATGACAATCCCTATGGAGTAATGGTTGCCTCGAGTTATATTTGAAGGGTTTGTCCATAGTCTTTTCTTGAAGTACATTTGTTGGTTTCAAGGAGATTTTGAGATGACCAAGATGGTTATTCATGGAGTTATCCAAAGATTGGTCATGTAAGAGATGAGCCTATTGCAAGCATGTCTTGAAGAAGAAGATTGTGTGGACATTCATGTTTACCTTCAAGACATCATCTTAATGAAGAGAATTGGAAAGATTCAAGGTTGATCAAGACTAAATATGAAGAGTGATTCAAGTTGATCAACACACAAAGCGTAGAAGATGTACCGAGTGGGATCAAGTGATCTCACGGTATGGTAAGCATTGTCCATTACGCTTTGTGTACTAACCCATGTTCTATGCGAGAGTTCTTTGTGGGGTTAGGTTTGTTTCCATGGGCGTGCATCAAAAGGAAGATATCATACAACCCATGGATGATGACATCAAGTGGTGATCGTCATCAAGATTGCGGTGTGCAAGTTCGAGTGGAGCATCACGAAGAGATCACATGCTTGAAGCTTGCCGTCCATTGTGGTGACAACGGACTTGTGAAGATGTGCCGAAGAGTGGCTCACCCATAGTGGAGTATGGGGGAGCAATCAACTAGTCTTCATCCAGCCGGCACAATCAAGAAAGGTGGTCCAACTTGAGGAAGTCAAGATCATCATCATCTAGCTCAAGTGGACTATGTGCAAGGCAAAGGTTTGCCCTTGATAGGTTTTCTATTTTACCGGTCTCATGGTGGTAGTTGGGAGACCGGGTTATAGGATCAATAGCCGTACTATCAAGGGGGGCTCTCAAGTGAGTAGCTTGATCGTATCGTTCGTAGAGAGCTCAAACCATTGCATCATTGCATCATCTTTCGTGGTTCTTGTTTGGTGTTTCTCTTTGTGAGTTTTTGAGCTTATGGTCATCTTCATGAAAAGCTCGAGTTCATCGAAAACGGAGTTCATATATGCATCGTCTATGATGTTTTCGATGTTGGAGTTTATGCCGGTTCTTCATTCATAGAGGTTTCTCATCTCTATATCTTAGGCTTATCTCCCCTGCCACTTCTTATTTTAACCAGTCGCTGTTGGATAGTATTTGTCGTCATCTATCCAACAAACTTGAGTTTGCTCAATTCGGAGCTCATTTGCAGAAGTTATGGCAGTTCTGGCTTTATTATATCCTCTGTTTTCTGTGGTTTTTCAGCGCCATGCAAGCGGTAGTACCGCTGGTGCCCACGGTAGTACCGCTTATGCAAGCGGTAGTCCTGCTGGGCACTTCCGTGGCACTACCGCTTGGGGTTTCCCCGAGCGTGCAACTCTCTGTTGCCAGTTTGCCATTCACGGTAGTAGCACGGTAGTAGCACAGTAGTACCGCTCTGGTGGTACTACCGCCCTTACTACCGCCGCCACTACCGCTTGCGGGGTTTCCTCAGTGCACGCTTCTGTTTCCATTTTCCCTTAAGCGGTAGTAGAGCGGTACTAGGACGGTAGTACCGCTTCGCACGGTACTGCCGCCCTGGCTGCCTCTACTACTGCTGCCTCTCCTGGTCTAAACCCCCTAAGCGATAGTACCGCCAGGGGCAGCGGTAGTACCGCTCCGGCGGCACTACCGTGGTACACTTAGTGTGTTTCAGGCTAGTGCGAGGTTGTACCGCCTAAGCGGTAGTACCGCTCCTAGGAGCGGTAGTACCGCTTGGCTGTGGGCGCAGGGCATATAACGGTTGGATTTTCCCCCTCCTATAAAAGGGGGTCTTCTTCCCCATTGGACCTTATCTCTTCAGCTCGTGTTCTTCCCCCATTGTTGACCTTCTTCGAGCTTGCCAACTCTCAATCCCTCCAATGATTCTTGCTAGTTCTTGAGGGAAAAGGGAGAGGAGATCTAGATCCACATTTCCACCAATCACTTTTTCCTCTATGTAAGGGGAACCCCTTGGATCTAGATCTTGGAGTTCTTCGTGTTCTTCTTTGTTCTTCCTCTCATTTTCCTCCCTAGCATTAGTTGCTTTGGTGGGATTTGGGAGAGAAGGACTTAGGCACTTCATGTGCCTTGCCATTGCATTTGGTGCATAGGTTTGACTTCTCCACGGTGATACGTGGAAGTGAAGTTGGAGAAGCTTATTACTCTTGGGTGTTTGAGCACCCTTGAGCTTGTTCCTCTTGGGTGCTTTGGCGCCCTAGACGGTTGGTGGTGCCTCGGAGCTCAATCATTGTGGTGCAAAGCTCCGGGCAAGCTTCGGGGTCTCCAATTAGGTTGTGGAGATTGCCCCGAGCATTTGAGGTCACCTCGGAGCCACAATCCATTGTGGTGAAGCTTCGTGGTGTTGTTGGGAGCCTCCAATTAAGTTGTGGAGTTTGCCCCAACCTTGTTTGTACGGGTTCGGTGACCGCCCTCAAGGGTCCCTTAGTGGAATCACGGCATCTTGCATTGTGCGAGGGCGTGAGGAGATTACGGTGGCCCTAGTGGCTTCTTGGGGAGCATTGTGCCTCCACACCGCTCCAAACAGAGATTAGCATCCGCAAGGGTGTGAACTTCGGGATACATCGTCGTCTCCGCGTGCCTCGGTTATCTCTTACCCGAGCCCTTTACTTATGCACTTTACTTTGTGATAGCCATATTGTTTCTTGTTATATATCTTGCTATCACTTAGTTGCTTATCTTGCTTAGCATAAGTTGTTGGTGCACATAGGTGAGCCTAGTCGATTTAGGTTTTGTGCTTGACAAATTAAACGCTAGTTTTATTCCGCATTTGTTCAAGCCTAAACCGTAATTATTTTAAAGCGCCTATTCACCCCCCCCCCTCTAGGCAATATCCACGATCTTTCAATTGGTATCAGAGCAAGGTCTCTCATTATTAGGTTTAACCACCTAGAGAGTAAGGATGTCGACTAGGGGATTAGGATTCTCTGACACTCTTAGTTTCGATGGCGCAAATTTTGATGTTTGGGTAATTCGCATGCTTAATCATTTTCGGGTCATTGACCCGTGTTTAGAGCGAATTGTAGATATGGGTTTTTCCTCCTCCAAAGGATTCTCAAAACTTATCTTTAGAGGATGAAAAAAACTCTTATCTCAATGCTCAAGCTTCTAATTTGCTTTTCGATGCTTTGAGCAATGTAGTTATATTTCAACTCATGCCGTTTTGGGATGCTCATGAGTTGTGGACAAAGCTTCAAGACAAATATGGCGTGTCCAAGATTTGTGGGGATGATTGTTCTCTCTCCACCTCCAGTCGTGTTGTCTTCTCAACTTCTTCTACCTCACCTACATGTGGTTTGCCACAAGGTAATGATATGGTGAGTAGTGTTGGTCATTGCAATGATGATAGTGGGCTTATTATTGATGATCCTTCATCACTATCTTATTGCAATGCTCCGTCTTTGGACTTTAACACTTCGAGCACTCTAAATGCTTCACATGCTTGTGTTGATAGTCCTTGCATATCATGTAGAAATTGCTTGACTAAATGTCATGATGATATGCTTGCTATGTCTTGTTGCCATGATAAAAATGCATGTATTTCCTCTAGTTGTTGTGCTAACAATGTAGAGGAAACCCAACACTCTATGGAACAAGATATGGTATTGAATGGTGCCTCAAGGGATCCTACATCATCATCTATTGCTTTTTGCCTTATGGCTAAGGCTTCAAAGGCATCTCCTACTTTGAACCCCAATATGTCTCTTGATGATGATGTTGATGCTAATGATGATGAGGATAATGATGAAGAGAATGATAATGTTGCCTCCTTAAAAATTAAGGGGGAAATTATTTTTAAAGCTCTTCATAAGAATAAAATTGCTCGTTCCAACTTCATGGAAATTATGTCTATTGCCATTGAGGGCAAGAAATACATTGAGGTGTTGGAATCTCATCTCGAGGAGCATGAGGTCACCATGGAGAAAATGCAAGGTCATGAGCGTGATTACGCTAATGAGATTGCGGAGCTATCTCAAGCTCTTGAACTTGAACAAACCACCAAGGAATCTCTTGAGGAAACTTTTGCTCTAGAATTATTTAGAGTGAAGGAATCCCATGATAGAGCTCTCGAGGTGGCCAATGATTTCAAAACTAAAAATGCTAAGCTTGAAGTTGCTCATGCTAAACTCCTTGAGGACTTTGAGCACCTCGAAAATGGCTCAAGGGCCATTAAGAGTGAGCTCATCGAACTCACCGAGTCTCATGCTCAACTTAAAGCTTCTTATTCGAAAGAGCTTGCCAAGTTGCCTTCTCCTCTTGTTGTTAATGATGATGCTTGTGCTACTAACTCTATTTCTTGTGAAGCATCCACATTGAAGGATAATGTTGAGCTAAGGGCTCAACTTGAGTTGCTATCTAGCAATTATGGGAAATTGGAAGAAAATCATGAAAATCTCTCAAGCTCTCATGATGATCTTCTAGTCTCCCATAATGGTCTATTGTTAGCTCATGAGGCTAGTATCTCTAGGGTAACATCTAGTGAGCCTCATGTGGACATAAGCACTACTTCTACTCAAAATGATATATTGCCTTGTGCTAGTCCTTGTAATTCATCTACTCATAATGTTGGTACATCTTGTGATGAATTACTTTCCTTGCCTTGTTGCTCTAACGATGAAGCTTATACTTCCTCTAGTACTTGTGTTGATACTAACCATGTAGAGGAAATCAAAGAGCTCAAGGCCCAAGTCACTTCCTTGAAGATTGACTTGCAAATGTGTCATGAAGGGAAGTCCACACTCAACAATATTTTGAGTGTGCAAAAATTTCCCAATGACAAAGGTGGACTTGGATTCAACTCCAATAAGAAGAAAAAGTCCAAGATCAACAAGAAGAAGGGCCAAGAACAAGTCAAGAATTCGGCCAAGATTGTTTGCTTCAAGTGCAAGATTGAAGGGTATCATGTTAGATCTTACCCATTAAAGAAGAAGCCTCATAGCGACAAGCAACAAGGGAAGCGGCCACAAGTTCAATCTCATGCTCAACCACAAGTTGAAGAAAGGCCACTTCCCAAGAAGACTCAAGTTAATGCTTCTCAAGTTGAGAAATCAAGTGAGAAGAAAGTGAAGAGTAGACGTTGCTACTTATGTCGCGAGAAAGGTCATGTCGCTTCTTCATGCACGAATGGTACCTTATCCAACCCTATTCTAATTGATGATATCTATTCTCTTGGGAAGGATAAGGTTGGCAATGTGTTTGCCAAGTTTGTTGGTACTCAAAGTGGTGTCAAGAAAAGAACCATTTGGGTTGCCAAGCCTATTGTGACTAACCTCTTAGGACCCAACTTGGTTGGGGACCAACAAGCTCAAACTTGATCAATAGGTGTTGTTGGAGGGCATTGGAGACTTGGCTACATCATGAAGAATTAAGGGATCTTCATCATTCATATTGTCTCAAGCCAAGTCATTTGGATTATCAAGTTTCTATCTTATATCCAATGTGCCTCCTTGCGGTAACTTGTACTTAAATTGTTTACATTGAAAGTTACTTGCCCCTTTGCATGTTTGGTTTTGTACCTTGCATGTGTATATATATGTTGTGCTTCCAATTTGCGTATCTTGAGAAATCAAGTATGTGTATGTTGGTTTGCACATCATGTATGCGTGAGTGTTGTGTTGAGCCTTTTTGCATCTTGTTTATATCTTAGTTGGCTCTTGTGAGAGATTATTGGAACATCCCATTTTTGGGGAGTGATGTGCTTTGTGCACGTCACGATCCTATAAATGTGTGTACATGAGGAATACCACCTAGTATTGATATTGCAAGATTATCTAGTCTCTATGTGGTATGTCTTCTCATGAGAAATTCAAATTCTAAATGGTCCATTAATTATCTCTCGTTGGCTTTTTATTTGCCTCTTGTTAAGCTGTCTTTGGTATCACATTATGGGGGAGTAATATGCTATGTGTATATTACAAGCCTAGAAAATGTGTACATTTGAGGTATTGCCACTTAGAGTTGATATTGTAAATTATCTTGTTCCTAGGTGGCATGTTAGCTCTACAAGTTGCAATTTGCTTATGTTGTTTGGTGTGAAGATGATGTTGGATTGCTTTACAATCTACCACCGGGAATTCATTCCAAATACTTCTTGTACTTGTACATTTGGTATTCTTGTATGTGGTAGAAATTGTTGAATCATCTTCACATTGGCTTGTGCTTATTTGCCTTATCTCTTGCCAAGGATTGTGTCAACTCCCATTGTCTTCCATACCACTTGTGGATCTTGTTAATTTCTTGATCTTGTCTAGGGTTTTTCTAGATATAGTGAAAGTGGTGATCCCATCTTGTGCATTTTGTATTCAAATGCAAATTCTCTATAATGCACAACGCTTGGGGGAGCTATCCTATTTTCTTTAGAACACTCATCCTGTGATCCTTATCAAGTGTGTGTTGGTGGAAGGCAAGCCGTTTCTTTTTGGTACCTTGTGCCATCATGAAACTTTGTAGAGGGCTTGGTTTGTTTGGAACCATCCTCTCTCTTAGGAGTTCGATATCTTTCTTTTTGCGTGTATCAGTGGGTATCTCATTCCTTGATGTATCTTCATTGATATCTTCCGAGTGATGATTTCTCCATTTGGTATCCTATTTTCACTTGGTATTTCTTTTCAATTGGTATCGGTTCTTGAAAGTCTTAAGCATGCATATTTACTTCATGCATTTTGTTGGCATGCTTTCTTTCTTTGACCCGATATATAGGGGAAACTCCACCAAGTCTCAAATTGGATTAGATGTGCATGAAATTCAATTTCATTTCTATATGCACATATTTATGTGGAGTTTGTCCTATGTATTGTTGGTTCTCTAACTCTTTGGTCCCAATGAGTTTGGGTACCATTTTGTTTGTGATGATTGTTCTAGGAACAATTGGAGATGCATTGGATGCTCGGCTCACTGTCAAGGAAGGTGGTGTCACCATGTGCTTATTGGAGTCAAGCTAGGATGATCAACGAACTACTTTCTACTACCTTCAATTGGTATCTACTGCATCCGTCCAATGCTATCCCGGTAACAAGTATCTATTCATGCATACATTTCTTGTATTCAACCTTGTGAAGGTTGCATCTTGGCATGAACGTCTTTATTAGTTCATGTGATACTTGTTTCCTTTCTCAAAGCATCCCAACAATTATCTCTTGTTGCTAGCTGTGATGTCTTTGATGTCCGTATGGTTGAAGTTCATTTATATACTATAAGATAATATTAAGCCATGTGCTTTATGCTTTTCGAGCAAAGATCTTATTGGTATATTTTATGACTTCCTTTTGGATATCCTATTCTTTTCTGGTGTAACCATTTCGTGTGTACATCCTTCTTTGTGGATTGATATCATCATGATTTTCATCTACCTAGAATCTTATACACTTGAGAGAAGTTACATCTTTAGTGGATATCCTAATTCTTTCACGTCCACCTTTTCATTCTCCATTTATTTCCTTGGTGGTTCCGTGAAAGGATTTGTCTTGAGTGCGGATCTTATATCCTTGCATCTTGTTGCACTCTTTTGTGGTGAAGATTGTTTTCCTCATGCTTGTCTTGACGAGGCTTTCGCCATGTCAATTGGTATCCCTCCTCTTGACAAAGCTATCATTCTCTATCTTCGCCATGGGTTATCACAGGCTTTGTTGTTATTTTGCTTTTTAGTGAGCCTGTGAACCCATTTGCTTGTTGTGTGTGGGAAGGACGTGTCTTGCACCTTGTATCTCTTTTATTCAAGACTATGTTGATGCTTAATGCTCATCCTTATATTAGTCTTCTCAAGTGCTTTGCCATGACTCACACACATCTTTTTGTTTGAGCCTATTCCTAAGTTGCCTCTCTTTCATATTGCTCAATCTTGTGTTTGTTGCAAGTGCTAGGCCTAGTTTCCTATATACTCACTTGCACTTGTTGTGAGTTTCTATTGATTTTGGGGGAGTGATGATCCTATTTTGTGCACGTTGTATCCAAATACAAAACTAAATATTGCACAAATCATGGGGAGCTTCTCTATGTTCTTTAGAACACTCCTTTGCTCATATCATAATATCTTTTATTCGTGTGGCTCGTCGGATCATTTGATTGATTGGTCCAATTGGTATCTTTCGATTGCTTGCTTCACTCTTTGGTATGTCTTTGTGCCATATCATCCTTTTTGCAATCTTTGGATCCTCAATATAGTTTGTCTTCCTCCAACTATTCATCATTGGATATGTGTATTGTATTCCACTCATATTTTGAGAAATACACACTTTACGGAGGAACACATATTATATTGGCCTTCTAAGCTTGGAGCCCATTTTGGCAATCGATGCCAATGGGGAAGAAGTTTAGAGAGTTTATAGGAGAAGTGAGTTGCTTCTTCGTTTCATGCTTTGGTTTTGTTCCTAAGCATTTGCATCTCATGCTCTTGCATTATTAGTTGTTGCGTTGCATGGTGATGCTTAATTCCTTATATAAACTCTCTTGAAAGTGATTGTCATCAATTACCAAAATGGGGGAGATTGAAAGAACATGCGCTGCCCCCATGTTTGGTTTTGGTAATTGATGACAATCCCTATGGACTAATGGTTGCCTCGAGTTATATTTGAAGGGTTTGTCCATAGTCTTTTCTTGAAGTACATTTGTTGGTTTCAAGGAGATTTTGAGATGACCAAGGTGGTTATTCATGGAGTTATCCAAATATTGGTCATGTAAGAGATGAGCCTATTGCAAGCATGTCTTGAAGAAGAAGATTGTGTGGACATTCATGTTTACCTTCAAGACATCATCTTAATGAAGAGAATTGGAAAGATTCAAGGTTGATCAAGACTAAATATGAAGAGTGATTCAAGTTGATCAACACACAAAGCGTAGAAGATGTACCGAGTGGGATCAAGTGATCTCACGGTATGGTAAGCATTGTCCATTACGCTTTGTGTACTAACCCATGTTCTATGCGAGAGTTCTTTGTGGGGTTAGGTTTGTTTCCATGGGCGTGCATCAAAAGGAAGATATCATACAACCCATGGAGGATGACATCAAGTGGTGATCATCATCAAGATTGCGGTGTGCAAGTTCAAGTGGAGCATCACGAAGAGATCACATGCTTGAAGCTTGCCGTCCATTGTGGTGACAACGGACTTGTGAAGATGTGCCGAAGAGTGGCTCACCCATAGTGGAGTATGGGGGAGCAATCAACTAGTCTTCATCGAGCCGGCGCAATCAAGAAAGGTGGTCCAACTTGAGGAAGTCAAGATCGTCATCATCTAGCTCAAGTGGACTATGTGCAAGGCAAATGTTTGCCCTTGATAGGTTTTCTATTTTATCGGTCTCATGGTGGTAGTTGGGAGACCGGGTTATAGGATCGATAGCCGTACTATCAAGGGGGGCTCTCAAGTGAGTAGCTTGATCGTATCGTTCGTAGAGAGCTCAAACCATTGCATCATTGCATCATCTTTCTTGGTTCTTGTTTGGTGTTTCTCTTTGTGAGTTTTTGAGCTTATGGTCATCTTCATGAAAAGCTCGAGTTCATCGAAAACGGAGTTCATATATGCATCGTCTATGATGTTTTCGATGTTGGAGTTTATGCCGGTTCTTCATTCATAGAGGTTTCTCATCTCTATATCTTAGGCTTATCTCCCCTGCCACTTCTTATTTTAACCAGTCGCTGTTGGATAGTATTTGTCGTCATCTATCCAACAAACTTGAGTTTGCTCAATTCGGAGCTCATTTGCAGAAGTTATGGCAGTTCTGGCTTTATTATATCCTCTGTTTTCTGTGATTTTTCAGCGCCATGCAAGCGGTAGTACCGCTGGTGCCCACGGTAGTACCGCTTATGCAAGCGGTAGTCCCGCTGGGCACTTCCGTGGCACTACCGCTTGGGGTTTCCCCGAGCGTGCAACTCTCTGTTGCTAGTTTGCCATTCACGGTAGTAGCACGGTAGTACCGCTCTGGCGGTACTACCGCCCTTACTACCGCCGCCACTACCGCTTGCGGGGTTTCCTCAGTGCACGCTTCTGTTTCCATTTTCCCTTAAGCGGTAGTAGAGCGGTACTAGGATGGTAGTACCGCTTCGCACGGTACTGTCGCCCTGGCTGCCTCTACTACTGCTGCCTCTCCTGGTCTAAACCCCCTAAGCGGTAGTACCGCCAGGGGCAGCGGTAGTACCGCTCCGGCGGCACTACCGTGGTACACTTAGTGTGTTTCAGGCTAGTGCGAGGTTGTACCGCCTAAGCGGTAGTACCGCTCCTAGGAGCGGTAGTACCGCTTGGCTGCGGGCGCAGGGCAGATAACGGTTGGATTTTTTCCCTCCTATAAAAGGGGGTCTTCTTCCCCATTGGACCTTATCTCTTCAGCTCGTGTTCTTCCCCCATTGTCGACCTTCTTCGAGCTTGCTAACTCTCAATCCCTCCAATGATTCTTGCTAGTTCTTGAGGGAAAAGGGAGAGGAGATCTAGATCCACATTTCCACCAATCACTTTCTCCTCTATGTGAGGGGAACCCCTTGGATCTAGATCTTGGAGTTCTTCGTGTTCTTCTTTGTTCTTCCTCTCATTTTCCTCCCTAGCATTAGTTGCTTTGGTGGGATTTGTGAGAGAAGGACTTGGGCACTTCGTGTGCCCTTGCCATTGCATTTGGTGCATAGGTTTGAGTTCTCCACGGTGATACGTGGAAGTGAAGTTGGAGAAGCTTATTACTCTTGGGTGTTTGAGCACCCTTGAGCTTGTTCCTCTTGGGTGCTTTGGCGCCCTAGACGGTTGGTGGTGCCTCGGAGCTCAATCATTGTGGTGCAAAGCTCCGGGCAAGCTTCGGGGTCTCTAATTAGGTTGTGGAGATTGCCCCGAGCATTTGAGGTCACCTCGGAGCCACAATCCATTGTTGTGAAGCTTCGTGGTGTTGTTGGGAGCCTCCAATTAAGTTGTGGAGTTTGCCCCAACCTTGTTTGTACGGGTTCGATGACCGCCCTCAAGGGTCCCTTAGTGGAATCACGGCATCTTGCATTGTGCGAGGGCGTGAGGAGATTACGGTGGCCCTAGTGGCTTCTTGGGGAGCATTGTGCCTCCACACCGCTCCAAACGGAGATTAGCATCCGCAAGGGTGTGAACTTCGGGATACATCGTCGTCTCCGCGTGCCTCGGTTATCTCTTACCCGAGCCCTTTACTTATGCACTTTACTTTGTGATAGTCATATTGTTTCTTGTTATATATCTTGCTATCACTTAGTTGCTTATCTTGCTTAGCATAAGTTGTTGGTGCACATAGGTGAGCCTAGTCGATTTAGGTTTTGTGCTTGACAAATTAAACGCTAGTTTTATTCCGCATTTGTTCAAGCCTAAACCGTAATTATTTTAAAGCGCCTATTCACCCCCCCTCTAGGCGATATCCACGATCTTTCAACGGTATACTTTCTAGCTCGGCAAAGTTCAGAATTTTGTGCTCGAATATACGATTCTTTCCATACAGGATGCGAGCATAATATACGGCCTGTTCCTTTGTCCAGAACCTTGGTGACAACGAAGTCCTTTCTCCTTCATACGGACTGGTCCCAAAGAATGCAAGTTTCGAACGATGAAACTTCTCATTAAATGCTGGACCATTCGGGCCATCATCGACGGGAAACAGAGGAAAAGTTTCCAGTGGATTACTCAGAGGTTCTTCATCGGTCATGGATTTGGTTCGAACGTCATCAGGTGCAGGCGCACCTTCATCGATAGGCTTGAGAGGAGCATGAGGCATCCTCGATTTCTCTCGTGCAGACACCTTTGATGAACTTGACTGACTGCTGTTCTTGTTTGCCGGAACTCCTTCGGCATCTTTTTGTCTTTCGGGCACTAGGGCCTTTTCTTTTCTTGCATTTTTATCGGCGGGAGGCACAACAACTTCTTCCTCGGTAGCTTGTGTCACAACAGGTGGGATAGTTTCTTCTCGAGCCATCGGCTCATCAGATTTCTCTTCTTCCTGTACCAACTGTGGGGCAGTGGTACTAGGAGCAGGATCAACATCCATCTGGGTAGGGGCACCAGATGATGAGACCGGGGGTGTTTCCTTTCGGGAAGCATTTAGCTCCCCCTCAATCTTATCACTTTTCTCTTTCTGTTCAGTTTGCTCTATTTGCATTGTCCTCGGAGGCGATGAATCTGGCTTCTCAACCTCAATTTCTTCATCAACTTCATTAGCTGGGGATTTTTGCTTCGGAGGTACATTTTGCTCATCAGTCCTTACTAGGAATATATCAACTTCTTCATGTTGCACTTGGGCAACTGGCTCAGGAATGAGAATCTCTTCACTACCAGCTTGATGCATGAGTTCATCTTTGCGAGGTGGAGAAGGTGGTACTTGTTGCAAGGGTACATGGGAATCCATTGGGGTAGGATCAGCAGAGACGTTCTGAAGGCGTCGTTCCTTGTATGTTTTCTGCTTGCTTGCTCTTGCCATAGCCTTCTGACGCTTTTCCTCTTGAGCTCTTCTCCGAGCGAGATCTGCTTGGTGAGCAATCTCCTCGTTTCTATTGTCACACAGTTGAGATACTTCCATGTGCAAGCGAGAGTGCCACGCAATTTTATCATTTCGCAAGACGCTTAGAGCCTTGGTGAGTTCAACAATTTCTTTGTTCTTATTTTTCCTTTCGGACTCAGATTTGGCCTCATTTCTCATTTGCTCGACAGCTTGTTTTTCTTTGACAATTTTGTTGAGCTTCTTGGAGATTTTCTTCAGCTCAATGAAATGCTTCGTCACCAATTTGGTAACATCATCGGGCAAACCCAGATCGCACACGTCATTTGCATTTGCATCATAAGCAGCGTTGTCAATTACATCGATCATAAAATTGAAGTCATATTTTTGTTCCTCTGTGGAAGCAGGAACATTGAGCTTGGTCCTTTTGGCAGCCACATCTGCTTTCTCTTCTGATTGTAGCTTTCTCTTCGTATAGGCACCTGACAAGGTTCTCGGGGCCGTAGAACCCGAAGGTTTATCAGTGGATGGCATAGGTGCATGTCTGGGAGACTTCCTCGGAGATGGCAATGTTTTTACTGGCGAAGGACTCATGTGTGGCTTGTTGAGAATGGCGGGACGATCATATAATGGAATTTCATCGGGGATTTCTTCATCGGATAACTCATCAGACGAGTTGGGAACAGCCTTCTTGGATCTCTTGGTGAGTGTTTTCTTACGAGGTGCACGAGGGGAAACTGACTTCTCAGACTTGCTTCCCTTCGAAGCTGATGCGCGTTCCTTCTTTTTCTGCACGTCTTGCTGGGTTAGCGCGACGTTTTTCGCTTCGACTTGATATTTCTTCGCTTCTCTGGCTTCACGTTTGGCCTTGGCTTTCGCCCTTTTAGCCACTTCCTCGGGAAAATCAGCGATAGTTTTGAGGGAGTCAGGATGAGCATTTGCTGGCTGAGGTGGCCTGACTTTTTCATCATCTGGGCCTATGCAATTTTCTGCAATGCAGTCATTCCATGGTGGCGTGAAGGCAAATAGGATCTGGTACTTTTCGCGAACATTTTGATAACGGAACCATTTGCCAACCCAATGGCGGCGAATTCTCTGCAACCAGTTGTTGCGATCTGTCGTGGATTCTCCTTCAGGTGGAGTCCTGTAGCTTTCGGGATCTGACATCTCAGCAGTAGTGTTCTTTTCTCTGCCACGACCACCCTTCTTGGGATTTGCATCGGAGAAGATGGTTAGCGCGTCAGTGACCAGTTCATCCTCGGGCTGACTGTGAGCTGAGGGAATTTCCTCAGAATCCTCTTCAGACACAGACTCTTGTCTCTTCTTCGGGGCCTTAGGTGTCTTCGAGGATTTTCCTCCTCCTGTCAATCTCATTCGTTCTGACCTTGGTGGGAACTGAGGCAGATATCCTTCAGAATCTGAGTGTTCTACCGAACTCTGTGACATGACCAACCTGTGAAATAGAATAGATGCGAGGGAAAAACAGGGTAGGGTCATAAGCATGCACAGAACTATTTTTGAATGAAAATGATTTTCAGGAAGATTAGGGAACCCATGGAAATCCAAACAGATATCCTTGATAGATTTTACATTCTAGCCTCAGATGATACAAGGCAGATTTAAAACCATCTAATCTTTCGGATAACACATATGCACCCAAGATGAGAAGACCCAGTACGAGGAAGAACTACAAACCGCACTAGTCAAATCCTAGTGATTCCTAAAGATCTACCGCAGTGAAAGAAATAGAGATAAATTGCGACGGTAAGAACTGCCCAAGAACAGAAAACAATGAAGACGAGCAGTTCCAGATCTAGGCGCCCTAACTTGGCAACTTAGATCAACTACGGCAATGCGGGAAGGAGGATTACCGCACTGGCGTGATCAGCTGCGACGAGGCTTCACCGGAGTTGCACGGCGGAGATTCTCGCCGGAGTTGCTTCGAGCTCGGGCTCGGATGAGGGTGAAACGAGGGTTTCGCGAATGAGGAAGAAGATGCGGCGAGAGGTATTTATAGCAGGAGGGCTGAACCACCCCTCCGAAATCTACGGCCTTCAGATGCGGGACGTTCCGCATTCAACGGACACGATCACGATCAAAGAGATCGTGGGCACGTGGCAACCGTTTCCTGCGAAAATCTCGGGACGAGAGCGGGAGGACGAAAGGTTTGAAGGGCACAACGCCGAAAATGAGTAAATTTTCGAAGATAATTTCTTTCGCGACCAAGGACGTCGGAGAGAGATTTACTTCGGATCAAATTGCATGCTCATGACGGACAACACATATTTAGATGAGAGAGAATAGAGGGATAAAAGGGTCCGAAACAAATCACTCAGGCAAACGAGAAGAAACACCAAACAGGGAGCTATGAGTGAGTTGTTCATCGGACGAAACACAAACACGGCAACTCGAATACAAACAACAAAAAGAGAATAAATAAATACAAAGAACCAGCACCAACTATATAGACCCCAGGGCAAAGGATAGAAAGTATAGAATCCCTGAGAGCGAGTTCCTGCAAGAAGGGTTAGTTCTTTCTCGCAACCCACGCTTGTGTGGGCAGCGCAGACCTCATTTGTCTTGACTGAGCAGGAACATTCCTTCGTTGGTCTCTGTAGTTTACCTGTTCATCTCGAGAGTAATTCTATGAGTAAGCATTGAAATTGTTCCTAGAGACATGAGCATAATGGTTCGAGGAGATACGCATGTACTCCTTTTGTCAAGAGTTTGGTTGATATCCATTCGAAGACGTTTCGGTGCCAAACTGAGAGGAATTATAATATCCTCGAAGAGAACTACCCTGCATATTCAGGTTAGCAGTGACAGATAAATTTTCAATGGTGCACTTTTTCACCCATATTTGCTTCTTGGGTGATCCAAACCTGCAGTTAGTTCCAACATACCGAGCGAAAACCTTACCATTCTGTTGTTTGAACAATTTGTAGTTTGAGTCATCAGACTCGTCAGAAATAACAGGAATGGGTGAGTCATATCCGGACAGGAGCGCAGGTTCGAGAGTTTTGCTTTTGGCAAGAACCCAACTCGTTCGAGGATATTGCTCGGGGGTCCAGTATGTTCCATCATCGTTGAGTTTCCTTTCGAAAGCCACACCTTCTTTTCGGGGGTTTTTGTGTAGTATTGATTTCTTGAGCACATCACATAATGTTTGATGTCCTTTGAGGCTTTTAAGCATTCCTGTCTCAAGCAAGTTCTTTAGCCTGCAATTTTCATCAGAGATAGCAACAAATTCCTCGGGAGAGGGGTTAGGAATATCATTCGAAGTAGTTGCAATATTCTCGATGGTAGCATTGGATATTTGAGCAATTGAATCATCATTGCAACATTCTAGGCATTTTGAGCAAGGAGGCACAAAATCATCAGGAAGGTTGATAGATTGCTCGATGAAGAGAGAAGCTTTTTCTTTCGCAAGAACGTTATAAGAATCTTTCAGTGACTCGAGTTCTTAATTCCTGTTAAGGAGTTCATCTGATCAACTCTCGAAGTCGACTGTTAGAGAATCATATCGTTCGGAAAGATCATCAAACGTTGAAGAAAAAGCATTATGCTTTTCAGTCAACTCTTGATTCTTCTTCATCTCTTCGACCAGTAATCCTTCGGTTTTCCTGAGGTTCATCTCAAGTTGTTCCAGCTCATCTTGTTGAGATTTTGCAATCTTAAAAAGTTTGGCAAGTTCAATGTATTCAGGGGTTTTGTGCTTTGCTGATACCTGATCCTTTGAAGTTTTTGCCATGAGACAGAATGCGATAGGTTCATCTTCACTTGAAGCATTTTCATCAGTGTCTGATTCGAAAGACTTCTCGGATGATTCATAGGCGACGAATGCATTTCCTCTTCCTAGATTTCTGTAGAACTCTTCGTCTTCTGATTCGGAGTCAGATGATTCATCTTCAGACTCCATATTCATTTCTGTACACACTCTAGTCAACTGCGATATCTTCTTCAGATTTGATTCAATGGTTGCTCTTGTTTGTACGTCAGTGACTGGTCTTGACGAAGAAGACGATGCGGTAGTTTCATTTTTCTTCGAGAGCTTAGTGTGACGATCCACTTGAATGAATCCAGAGCAGTGACGATTAGTCCATCAGTTGCTGTGTTTTTCATCGTGTTCCCAACAAGGACAGTCTGCTATGAAGTGACCAGGTTGTTTGCACTTGAAGCACTTCATTTCTTTCGGTGGTAATTTCTTCGAAGATCCAGACGTGTCACCTTCATCATCATTTGTGAGACATAGATTCTGTCTTCTGAGATAGTTTAGTCTTTCAGTGAGCATATCCATTTCTCTTGTGATAGAGTGTTGATTCTCGATATCTTCTTCTTGAGGGCTGCCATAGTGTGAGAGAACTTCTTCTTCGCTTTCCGAAGAGGATTCTTGCTGACCATTTTCAAGTTCCATCTTTTCTTCGTGAATGGATAGCAGCGTCATAACTTCGACGTAGTGAAGTTCTTCATAGTCTGGTCTTTGCTTGATTTCAGCCACGATTGGATCATAGGTTGCATCAAGAACGCTCAGCAGCTTGTTGACCACATCTCCATCGGTGATATCAGTTACTTCTCGTTGACGAAGTCTTTCAACAATGTTTGTCAATCGATCGGTGAGTTCCATAGCACTTTCCTTACGAAGACTTCTGAAACCAGCAAACATAGCACGAAGCATATCTGTTTGTTGATCTGTTCTGGCAATGAATTCTTCATGAACATTCTTGATGGCATCCCAGAGTTGCTTAGCAGTGTCTAGCTTTCGGAACCGAATAAAAATATCTCTAGAGATGCTGTCAGAGATAATATCTTTTGCTTGCGCATCCAACCGTATCACAGCTTCATCGGAAGTAGGGGCATCAGGGTGTTGAACAGTGTATCCATTTTCCACAATTTTCCAAAGTTCAATGTTGATGGCTTGAAGTCTAATTTTCATTTGATCTCTCCAGTAGATATAATCATTTCCATCGAAGATAGGAAACCTTTCAGAGAGCGAGGATCTACCTGCATGCGACATACTCAAAACTCCAAGGTTGTTAGACCTTTAATAAGCAGAGACAGGGAGTACCCGCTCTAATACCAATTGTTAGGATCGAGAGTATATCGACCAGAGGGGGGTGAATGGGAGATTCAAAATTTCTTCGGAATGTTTTGAACCGATCCCAAACACAGCAGCGGAAATTAAGTTCGGTAGCAACGCACTTGTTTTATCTCGCTATAGGGGACCAAATCTATCGGTGTAGACTGAAGCAATTCTATCAAGCAATGAATATCACAAGTCTGACATGGTCGATGGAAATGCAATTAACAATCAGGAACACAATTACGAGAGAAAACTAGATATGACTATGATAGAAATGCACTGGGAATGATGACTAGGTGAATGAATATAGCATGAATGAGATCACAGTTGTACAACACTTCGAAGTAAATCAGTCAGAGATGATGCAATATAATAACGAGAATCTGACAGACAATTGAAGAACTGTGATTGATCAGATACAACTATCGACACAGAGCACGAATGTTAACTGCTGAAGGAAATGCAGTAATGTAAAGCGAACCAGTGGTGCTCGATGGCGACAGAAGGATTTGGTAGACCAGTTCGCCCTTCTGCCAAAGGACTACGTCTGGTTGGAGGGGTTGTGATTTAACACAGAGGATAAACTCTCATTGCCCTGTTCTCCATCAACTTCGGAGCTGATCAGACTCCAGTTGATTTCACTCGTGGTAGATACTTGTTGGCGATCCCCAAACCTTCACTGAAGATAAACTCTCTTCAGTTCTCTTCGCGAACCACAATACTCTTGGTTGCTGAAGATCTCGCTCGGTGAAGACAATACTCTTCGACACTCGAGCCGACACCTATCCGTCTAGAGAGTGGGCAGCTCTCAAGAGTAATAGGTACAAGAACCCTAACTCAGAACTACTGTGATGCTCAACCACTGTCTAAGTTTCGGCTCTTGATTTTTCTCTCGGTGGATTTTAAACTCAAATCTCTCGGAGAGGGGTTGCTCAATCAATCTTCTCAGAAATCTTAAGCGGAGCAGCCAACGGGCAACGTTGGAGCGGGGTGGCTATTTATAGCCGCAGCCTTCCCAGATGGGAAATGACCAAATTGGACATGTGGAGCAGCCAATGGCCGAATGACACGAGTCCAACGGTCGGATTTGAGCACAACGGTAACATTACGTGCGGAGCAAGTAATGCTAACTCCTCAGTTCGAAAGATATCTCCTACAGCAACGAAGAACAACGTCTTCTGCTGGCAGGTAATCATTCGAAGCATAAAGAGATTTCTCTCGGTCTCGCATAGGTTTGGGCTAAGCATCACAGCGGATCTAAACTTCGAGAACCTATACACCTCTTAATAGTACGGAGGTCCTATGACTCAAATGAATGAAAGAAAAACGACGAAAAGAATGCTACGTCTTCACTTCGTCTTCGTCTTCCATCTCTGCAGTCAATTTCTTCGGACGCAATCACCGAACCAATTGCTTTGCGTCAGCAATAAATCTTCGAGGGGTCATCTCCTTCACTTCATTCTTCTCATCTACAAGTCTTCCCAGGATGTAGCTCGTTCTTCTCTTCGACGTAGTTAATCTTCGGTGAAGTTATTCGAACTGTACACCTGAGACTGCATTCTCTTCGGCACTGCATGGACTATTTCTCTCTGTGTGCACTAGCAAACAAATTAGTCCAAGCCTGTTTCTGTCAACAATCTCCAAAACACAAAGGGGCAAATATTGCACCAACACTCTTTATAACATATATCCTCCCAATATTATTAGGGAGCTATAATAAAAATGATCCATTATTTTTTTGGAATTCACCATAACACACATGCAATTTAATTCCATGCCTTTTCTATCTCGATTCTTGACCTCAAACTTTGCCCATAAATTCTTTCATCACTTTCCCGAGCTCCAACTAAAATCTCAACATTTTTTGGACACCTCTAAAACCTAGTCCCAGTCCAAACCATTTGAATTATTTCAAATGAGTTTGAATTTAAATCCTGCAATCTTGCCCACTTCCATTTTCTTGGAACAAGCTCATTTTTATGAGTCCAGAAAAATAACCCCCATGCCCAAATTCTTTGTCCAACCATTTCTTTTCTCTCCTTTTCTTTCGTTGCTTTTTCTGTAAATGAAAGAGAATTGAGAGAAGGGAGAGAGAGATAGTCCAGCCCACAACCACCTAGGCCGGCCCAGCTAGCCTCCCTACTAACCCTAGCCCCGCTCAGCCTCTCCCCCGATCGATGGAATTCCCTATTTGCCGCATTTTGTGGCAAAGAGTCGACCTCTCGCAAACATCGATCGTTCGTGGGCCGGCCCATGACGGGTGCTTCTTACAGAGAAAATCCCCCAAAAAACTAGGAGAGCGAGGCATCGAACCTCAAACCTCCCACTGGTGGAGGTGCGTTGCTAGCCACTGGAGCTTAACAGCGCTAGTGTCTTATATGTGCAAGAGGTCGACTATTATCTGTTTCTTTTTTTTCATGTTTATTTGTCTTCGTTTTTCTGTTTCTTTTTTTCTTTCCTTTTTGTTTTAGAAAAATCGCAATTTCAAAAAAAGTTCAATATATTCAAAATTTTGTTCGGCTTTTTTTAAAAAAAATTTGATTTTTTTTGTTTAGGTTTCAAAAAAAAAATTCGTTCTTTTCAAAAAATGTACAAAATTTGTTTGTGTTTTCAAAATTTGTTCAGAGTTTCAAATTTTGTTTGTGATTTTCAAAAAATGTTCGCGTTTTCAATTTTTTTTCAAATTTTCAAAAAAGTTTGGAATTTCACATTTGTTCATGTTTTTCAAAAATTGTTCGTGTTTTTCAAAAAATTGTTTGCGTTTTCAAAAAATGTTCACTGATTCAAAAAATGTTCACGTTTTCAAATTTTGTTCTGAAATTTCCAAAAAAGTTCCTGTTTTTTAAAATTGTTCACATATTCAATTTTTTTGTTGTTTTCAAATTTTGTTCGGAGTTTCAAAAAATGTTCACGTTTTCAAAAATTGTTCATGTTTTTCAAAAAAGTTTGTGGTTTCAAATTTTGTTCAGAATTTCAAACAATTGTTCCTGTTTTTCAAATATTGCTCGCATTTTCAAAAAATGTTTGAATTTCTAAAAATTTATTCACAAATATGAAAACTGTTTGGTTCAAAAATTATTCACTTTTTCCCAAAAAACACCGCGTTCGAAATTTCAGAAAATGTTCTGATCAGTCGCTCTGTTGATTGTTCTTAAACGTCTGTGCTACCTATGTGTCACCAAACCTTATTGGGTGTAGTGGCTAGCAACGCGCGCACAAACCGGGAGGTACTGGGTTCGATCGCCAGCAAGCGCACCACATTTTTGGATTTTTCGATCCCGCGCTACAGTTGACCCTCGCTACTGGGCCGGCCCAGGCGGAATCCCCCTTATGCGTTTGCTCGACAATATGTCGGCGACATATAGGAGGTCCCGGGCGACTGGTCCAAGAGCCCCATGAATATCATGCACCCAGGCGCGACCGGCCAACCCCTGGCGTACAGTGTCGCCCTGACGCCTACGCTTAGGAAGAACACGGGCGTAGACCAGCGACGCCATCTCCGGGACAGATTTCCCATTAACCCATGGATCAATACGGAAGCGGCAAGTGGTAGCGAGTACGAAAAGCAAAGCTCTCCGCCAAGAGATGAGAAAACAGTGGAATTTACCAAAGGAACATGCGTTTTGGCATACTGGTGTGGATTGGCTCCAAACCCTCCTGAATCAGTGTGATGCTGACATCCGGAATAAAATATTACTCCCTCCATACCATAATGTAGTGCCTATAGATTATTTAGGAAGTCAAACTTCATCAACTTTGACCAAATTTTTAGAGAAAAATACCTGCATATATAATATCAAATTCATATCACTACATAAAACACAAGATATACTTTCATATTATATTAATTTTGTATTATTGTTGTTGATATTTTTCTCAATAAACTTGGTCAAACTTTGTGATCTTTGACTTTAAGAAAAAACTATACGTACTACATTGTGGAATGGAGGGAGTATTACTCATGTGGCGTGCATGGCATCTCCGCGAGAACATAGTACACGGTAATGGAAAAGAGCAGATAAGGGGATCCAGGGACGGATTCAAGGGGTGGCGAGGGGGGGCGCGATCAGTCAGACCCGTGATGAAGCACGTTCTTTACTCGATTCGCCCCCCCTATCGCTTATCCCTGTGTTGACGCAACGTGAAGCTCCGCAGGGCCCAGCCCATGTACATCAATTAGCAGACTAACTACCCAGCAATAGGAAAAGCGCACGCAGATTGTGGGATCCCACAATTTTTTTATCTTCCTCCGCTGGAGTCTCCGCCTGCTGCTAGGGTGAATTCGCTCCAGTCCCCAAGCGGAGATCAAAAGGGACAGAGATCCACCACATCTGCATAGGCTCATGGTTAATTTTTACTCTTTACTTCATCTCCTATCTTTTCTTGTTCAAATCTGCTTGGTTGTGCCGATAGAAAAAATACAAGATTTGGAATTGATTAGGAAATAGTTGATGGTCCAATTATGTTTATGTAGATATGAAGAGAGAAAACAATGGAAAAACGTTTGTCAGGGCATTTGTGTCCAACCTACGAAGCCTTGAAATCCCGCCGTCAACTAGAGGATTAGGTGAAGCACAGCCGCCATGAGCAATCAGGGAGCTGACGATGCACCGCTGGGATATATGGATGTATGGTACGTCTGCTCTCGCAATTAACCTCGGCTTTAATCTCCAGTTTTCATTGTCTAGTAAGAATGAATTGTTGATCGATCGACATAAATTTTTGATTTGGAATCAATTAGTTACTGCACCATGTAAAAAGAATTGCTCTTACTAATTTGGAAGCTAAATTTATATTGTCAAAGATGGACAATTTCGGCAGGACACCAATGAAAACACAAGTTCAGGTTTTTGCTTTTTGCACGCTCTAAACGTGGCTCGGCCAGTACTTACAAGTATTAACAGCTCAAGTGTGGAACTCGCCCCCCCTATGCCAATTTTCTGGCTCCGTCCCTGAGGGGATCAGTTTCCTTTCTAGTTAAATATGAGTAGGAAATCAGACTGGCAAAAGACAAAATAAATCCTCTAGAACCCACCACATGTGGACAGAATCTGTATGGGGATCTAAGAGTGCAGGCGCCAGTAGTAATCGAGACAAAGTGGACCCCGCCGCCGCCTGGAGTGGCTAAACTGAACACAGACGCGGCCTACGAGGCCTCCACCGGCCTGAGTGCATGTGGAGCCATCGCTAGAAACGGGCAAAAATGACAAATCTGACCTATGGACGAAACTATTTCACAAACTGAACTGTATTTGAAATTTTTTCACCCAACTGACCCTTTTGTGTAGCGCCCGACAATTAGGCGCCACACTATACTGTGCAGCGCTTGGCTCTCAGACGCTACACGCCTAGCCAGCGTCGCACACCAGGCTGCCTGAAAAATGCTAAGTCAGTGTGTAACGCCTGAGAGCTAGACGCTACACTATACAGTGTAGCGCCTAGCGTCCAGGCGTTGCACTAGTGGCCTAGATACACGCTCTGACATCGTCTCAGGGGCTGGCTGGCCGGCCGGCAGCAATTGCACTGCGGCTGCCGCTGCCACTGCCACCCATTCAATTCGCCCAGCCAGCCCAGCCCAGGAGTCGTTGTCAGTCTCCTCCTCCCCCTGCACCCGGCCAGCTTCTTGCAGTGAGTGAGAAACGGCTGAATAGAGCTTGGACTTGGCATGCAACGTGTAGAGCACTGAAACCTAGCTAGCTAGTAGCGAGGTGACATCACGAAAGAAACGGTAGAGACTAGAGAGCGTAGGAGGCCTGCTCTTGACAGAAGCAAAGCAAAGACCATGCCAAAAGGCCAGTCATGGAGGAAAAAGTAACAATATGTTTAGCGCTTATCAGAGGCATGGTGTGTCTGGGTGACCAAGTTGGCGTACTGTATTGTCCTAAATAAGTACTATACGAGCGTCTCAGGGAGCATAAAGTAAGAGGTAAAAGCACCACAGGTCCTAGAACTTGCACACAATGTGATGGTTTAGTCCTACAACTTGTAAAAGCTAACTCCTTAGTCCTACAACTTGCACACAATGTGCAAATTTGGTCCTAGGCCAATCACAGAGAGACAAGTGGCGACGAGGTGGACGGAACAGGTCGTCGCGACACTTTTGCAGATTCCCCCTGCTGTTTTCGCTAATTAGCTGCCCGCTGTGAAATCGACTTGAGCAAGCATACAGTGCTTCAGCTGGATGCCCTTCCTGTAGGACATGCGCTCCCCTCCTCCATGACTGACTCAAGACGTTCTTCAGCATCTTTATCTTAAGCACCCTCAATGCTCAACAAATAATAGGCATGGATTATTTGTAGCTTAACCTCTAGGTCACTGTGCAAGAAAGGAAGTTACTTTAGAGCTCAAAATTCTTCAGCTATTTTTCCTTCAGAAATTAAATGGCCAATGTTCCATCACAGTGGCAGTCCCACACAACAAAGCCACACATTTCTTGTTCCAAACAGACGACGACTCATCAGACATCAGGGGTAGATCTAAAGTGGGGATACTAGTGCTCTAAATCAGAGAGATACAAATTTAAAGCAATATCTGAGATAACCTGCGACAGTTACTTGGATGAGTACTATGTAGGAGATATGCCCTAGAGGCAATAATAAATGTTATTGATTATCTCCCTGTTCATAATTAGGTTTATGTTTCATGCTATAACTGCTATGGTTCTCGAGTCTACAATAACCACGAGGCTCGGAGGAAGACTCATATGCACGTGTGGGATAATAAACGGTAAAATGTATTCCTAGTCAAGCCTCTATGACTGGCTCAAGTATTGCATGATGATCCTGTTTTCCTGATCATGGGCATGGCTATGCCGGCAATTTTGAGGGCACAATTGTTGGTAGAACACTTGTGTTGAATCGACCCGATTGATGTTATGCTATGAGATACATTCGTCATAAGTTTATGGTTAATAACACAGAGAAGTTAACGTTTGCATAATTCCTTAGACCATGAGAGTGTCGAGTTTCTTCATGCTTGCTTCATGAACTTTAGGGTTTGTTAAACGTCATCCGTAAATGGGTGGCTATTACGGCGGCTTACGGGTTCATGGAAAAGTATGTCAAGGGACTTGATAGCTCAAGATTGGGATTTGCTCCTCCGACGATGGAGAGATATCTCTGGGCCCTCTCGGTGTTACGGTATCCATCATCGTCTGGCCAGACACATGGTGATTTGATCACAGGGATGCCGGAACACGGGAACGAGAAAAGAGAACAATACCGGCAACGAGGTAACTGGCATTGTGGACAAGTGTTGATCCACGAGGATGCCGATGTTTCTCACCTCGGGTAATTGTAACATATCGCGAAGCAACAGGAATAGCACACGGCAACTGGAGGTTCACTCGAATATTTATTCGTGTGGGTATAGGGATCGATATGGGTGTCCACGGCTCCGATGTTGATCATTGATCGGAAGGGGTTCCGGGTCATGTCTATGCTTCACCGAACCTATAGGGTCACACGCTTAAGGGTCATCTATCTACTGAATACTAGACAGGGAGTCTGAGAGAAAATCACCGAAATAGTTTCGGACGCCGGAAAAGTTTCGGACAGCGGAAAAGTTCCGCAGAGAGGTCACCGGATGAGTTCCGGTGAAACTGAAAAGTTGTTTCAGAGGATACCATAAAGTCAAATTGGTTTTGGCACATGCCTAATAATTCTTGGAGGGTGCCAGAATCATTCTGGAAACTTTCTGGAATTTTCCGGGATGAAAACCGAAAATGTTCCGGAGCTGCCGAAACCGCTTCAGATGCTTTTCGCAGATGAAATCACTAAAACGGAATTGTTCCAGCTCGCGTTGAAAATTATTTTGGTGGGTACTAGAATTGTTCTAAGCCCACATGAATATTTTCAGTTCGATCAGACGCTGAAAAATGTCGTCGTGAATAGTGAAAGTGCTTTTTGGGATATTTTTGGAAAGCCACCTTTTGGGGCTTTGCTCCAAAAGATCTTGGGGATGACATGGATGGATAGGGGCCAATTTTGGGGCCCCACATGATGGTGTGGCCGGCCACATGGTGGACTCCTTCATGGAGTCCCCCTTGTTCCTTGGTTTCACCTTTTAGGTCCTTGGGAAGGACTTCTTTCCATGTGGGTTTTGGGTCTTCTTGTAAAACCATCCTACCCCTTGGGTTTCCTATAAATAGGAGGTGTGTGGGCTGCCATAAGACACACTCTTGCTCTCATACACAAAGCCATGCATGATCTGGCATTCTTCTCTCCCTCCCAGCGAAATAGTTTCGTAGAGCCGAAAGGCTGTCTGGGTTCCGGCAGGAACTAGTTCTGGACGGCGAAGCCCTGCCGGATAGATGACACCGTATGTGTGCAACTCTGTAGAGAGATCGTAGTTTCGGTCTTAGTTCGAGAGTGCCTCCCGAAGGGCTGTCCGTGTGACCGTCCGAGTTTTGGAGGTCCTCCCGAAGGGCTGTCCGAGTGACAGTCCAAGTTTCGGAGGTCCTCCCGAAGGGTTGTCCGCGACACCGTCCGGGGGACTGTGCGACCGCCTCCCGGAGGGCTGTTCGCGGGGCAGATGAGGGTATACATCCTCGCGGTTGGGAGGTTGTAAAATCCTAGCTGCGGGGATCTGCACCGCCGATCGTCATCGACTCTACTTCCGCTGCGCTACGAGTCGGTAACGAAATGATCAAACCTTGTATGCAGTCTCCATAGTGGTCCTGGGCTGGTGCGTAGGTCGGAAAATTTTTGTTTTCTGCTGCGTTACCCTACATACTACTGGCATGCCCATGAATCACTTCGTATCTAAAGTTCTAAACTAAGGTTGCTCCACAAACGAGATTTCCATATAATTACTTGTATAGGCAGATTACTCTCCACTCAGCAATGGCCGGTTAATTTTACGAACTAATGCACACGCAGCAAGCAAATCCGCAAAGAGTGCATCAAAGTGAATACCAGGAAAAACTTCCGGGGGAACACAGGCAATCTATGGTGAATCATCGGCAGACGAAAGCAACCAGTCCGCACGGACATCCACTCCACGCTAGCCCAGTAGAGAGGCGAGGAAGACGATGGCTATGGGGCAGAATCCCTAGGAGGTAGCGCGGTTCGGTGGAAGGGAAGGTCCTCCGTCTCGAGCTGGATGTCGAACTCGACGGCCTTCTTGAGGCCCTTGCAGCGCGGCTTGCCGCGCTTGCGCGCTTGCTGCTCCAGCAGCCCCCACCCGAGCGCGGCCCCGGTGGCCCCCGCGAGCGGCGCGGCCGAGAGGCAGGACGCTGCCGGGTGGAGCAGCGCGCGCGCCTCGAGCAACAACAGCCCGACGTGAGGGGCCACGAGGAAGCCCAGCGCGGCGAGGACGGCGAG
The DNA here is from genome assembly GCA_039707655.1 of Elymus sibiricus. Lineage (NCBI taxonomy): Eukaryota > Viridiplantae > Streptophyta > Magnoliopsida > Poales > Poaceae > Elymus > Elymus sibiricus. Next base: position 89,910,002 of record CM077672.1, on the reverse strand, counting down.
CAGCACGAGCGCGTCCACCGCGGCCATCGGCGAGTGGTCGCAGAAGGGTTTGACCGGATTCAAGGTGTCCTGCGGGTTAATTTGACAAAGAGGGGGGGATTTGCAAAAACTGCAGCGCTGACCGGCTCGGTCCAGTTGGCTCCACTTGTCTGCTCTTGATTGGCCCAGGACTAAACATGTACATCTAAGACAAGTTCTACGACCAGATAGTTAGCTTTTGCAAGTTGTAGGACCAAACCATCACATCCTGAACAAGTTCTAGGACTTGGGGTGCTATTACCTCATAAAGTAAAGCTGCTGATGCTGAGCAGTGTGTGTGTGGTGTGGGCGGGCTTCTGAGCTTTGAGCAGAATCAACAGATGTGACAAACCATCTCAGACAGACTCACAGAGGAATCAGAAAGAGAAAAGAAAAATGACATTAACTAAAGCGAACACGCTCGGCTCAGCTCGCAAGCTAGCATCTCGCCATTAGTGCAACGCCTAGACGCTAGGCGCTACACTGTATAGTGTAGCGCCTAGCTCTCAGGCGTTACACACTGACTTAGCATTTTTCAGGCAGCCTGAGGTGCGACGCTGGCTAGGCGTGTAGCGCCTGAGAGGCAGACGCTGCACAGTGTAGTGTGGCGCCTAACTGTCAGGCGCTACATAAAAGGATCAGCTGGGTGAAATTTTTTCAAACACAGTTCAGTTTGTGAAATAATTTCGTCCATATGTCATATTTGTCATTTCTGCCCTAGAAACGACCAGGGACTGGTGTTCTTTTCAAAGGGTTGCAACCTGAACCAATGTGCGTCGGCGGAGGAGGCTGAATGCCTGTCCTTACTGCACGGTCTACGGGAATTTGCGAAGTTCTTTATTAATGGACCAATCCAGGTCGAGGTGGACTGCCAATCGGTGGCCAAAGCACTGTCCCCAAGCACCACGAACAAAACAAGCCTCTTCCCAATCATTGCGGACATCAATGCAGTCCTGTCAGGATTCGGATCCTTTGAGGTCAGATGGATCAGCAGGGACGGGAACAAAGCAGCACACTGTTTGGCCTCACGAGTGAAGAACCATGGAATTTTTTTTCATCTAGGCTTCGCCCCGAGCGAGCTGCAAGAAATTCTATCAGACGATTGTAACTTGGAAGTTTAACCCGGTTAGGGGTTTTCCTCAAAAAAAAAAGAAGCGGCAAGAGTTGTTGTCCCTCAGTGACCAAGAAGTCGAAGCCTTGAAGATCTGGAGAGCCTCCACATCAGTGGGAAGGTGTAGGTGACTCCGTGGACGGAAGGGGGCGGTGCGCTGTAGCCAGAGCGGACGCAAGGCCACCCCTGCACGATGCTTTACCTTAACTGTTAGAAGAGGCGGACGGGGTAAAATATGTGGTGCATGCAAGGCCACCCCTGTAGCCAGAGCTGAACGAGGTAGAGGAGGGAGACCAATGCGACGACATGGGGAGGAACTCTGGCGGCGGCGGCTAGGGTTGGGCTCGTACAAAGCTTATTGGCATTTTGGAATTATCTAGCGCATATGAATTTACTTACAAACATTACCTTAACTCAACCGCAAAAAAAAACATTACCTTAACTATTAGAAGATTGCACACAAAAAGTTAAGTAACTACTTTATCGGAGAAGATGGAAACATAAAAATAAAAGAATGATTTTTTAGCTGAAAAACTTGAAATAGGAGGGAGGAAACATATAAAAAATGATATTGGACATCAGAAAAGGTTAACCTATACCTACTAATAAACCGAGGTGTGTTTCTCTGATTTTTTTGATCCGTTTATTCTTATTATAAGTTTTCGTCCGTCCAAAATAATGATTCGTTATTGGGCCTTAGTGCTGTTATTGGGCCTCGCTGTCACGGTGGAAAAATAAACATCAATTCCTCCATAAAAATAAAATATCAAAGTAGTGATTATAAGTTTTCTTCCGTCCAAAATAATGATTCGTTATTGGGCCTTAGTGCTGTTATTGGGCCTCGCTGCCACGGTGGAAAAATAAACATCAATTCATCCATAAAAATATGACGGTGACACTGTGGGCTATATGGACAGCACGACGCAAACTTATCTGTGAGGGGATTAACCAGAGTCCGCTATCTACGCATCTTTTTGTCACGTGGTTTATTTCTGAACTTGATGATATCAACATGCAGAATGTATATAAAGCAACTCTCGAACGCCTGGTACAGTGCACCCGAGATGGATTGCACCCCCTGAGGGTTTTGTCAAGATAAACGTGGATGTCGGGGTATCTATTGATCATAACTTGGGGACAGCGGCAACGATCTGTAGGGACCGTGATGGAAGCTACCTGGGATCGTCGGTCCTAGTCGTCCATGGCCTTCTGGATCCGGCGTCACTTGAGCCCTGGCCTGTAGGGAAGGCCTCTCACTTGCGCAGGACATGGGACTACAGAATGTTCACATTGCGTTGGACTGCAAACAAGTTGTCAGTCACATCCATGATGGTAAAGAGGAAACTATGCATGCATCATGCATCATTAGAGAAATTAGCGAGACTATTAAATTATTTTCTAGTTGTAATTTCTGTCATGAACTTCGTGCTTTGAATTTGAAGCACACGCGATAGCTAGATATGGTGTCTCCCTCCCTTGGGGTAGACACTTGTGGCTAGGATCACCGCATAGTAAACATTGCCACTGAACAATAAAGACTAGCTATCTTTGCTAAAAAAATCCATAAAAATAAAATATCAAAGTGGTGATTCCAATACAGGGTCAAATAATCAGAAAGGGTATTGTGGTAGCCATAACACCAAGGAACAATTCTGCTCACAATAGAGAGTAGAGCTATATATATTTGCGTCCGGCCGTGCTATGTGGGTCGGCGGATCCACGCTGAGCAGCTCTTCCTTCGGCCGACGCCCGTCGAGACAGCGTACAACAATCCTATAATCAGCCTTTTCATATTTGTTCATCCACTAAATTGTCCCACCTTACTATCTTACACTAATTTCCATCAGTTTATATACGTTCTTTGATTGTCAAGCATCAAGAAGCTGTTTCGGGAATTAACAAAGCAAAGAATGAGGCAAAGAATGAGCCATTATGCATAATTTAAGCCTAGCATTAAGAGGCTGGAGCAATGATCCAGCCCGGTTGGTCTAAAAATAATTAAAGGATTGTTAAATCCTTGAATCATTCAAGGAAAAAACGCCAAAAGAAATATAGGGTGTTTTGATGGTTGGGACAACTATTTTTTTTTCTTAGTGAATTTGCTACGGCGCTTTCTGCTTGCACATAATTTCATTGTGGAAAAACTTTCAATAGTCATAGTTGCATAAAATGCTTTTTTATAATATTTTGTTGTATTTCTCTCGTTGCAATTCATGGTCATGTGTGCTAGTTAAATAACCTATGGTTGGATGGTTAGAGGGACAGTGGTATCCCCAGCCCACCAGGTTCAAGTCCTGGTGCTCGCATTATTCCTGAATTTATTTCAGGATTTCCGGCGATGCGCTTTCAGTGGGAGGGGACGTTCCCGTCGACGACGAGGCGCCTACAATGACTTCGTAAATCTCAAGATGATATGCCGGCTCAGTCTCTAGAAGGTGCTCATAGGGGCAGGGTGTGCGTGTGTGCGTTCATAGAAGGTGCTCATAGGGGTAGGGTATGCGTGTGTGCGTTCATAGGGGTGAGTGTATGCGCGTATGTACAGGGCTGGGCCGGCAAAATCCAAGGCCCTGTGCGAAAATATAAAATGGGCCCTATCTCACTAAGAGGTAAGAACTGATACCTAACTATTCCTGCAAAAAATTAGTTAGGAATTAGGAGTAGAAGTATGATTCGAAGTTAATAAAAAGGAGGACTCTACGGACTGTAACTTTGTACTTTTGCCTACTGAAGTCATAATCTTCAAAATCATTTACGTTGTGAAACCCATACAAAGACTTGGATGTTGGATCATCAGACCCGAGGAAACTCATCTGGGTAGCTACAATATAGCCGTACATATCTTTCATTATATGGTTGTAGATAGATTTATTCACGTCATGGTCAAACTAACAGTCATGATATACTCAAACGGCTGATGCTATAAAAAAAACTCACACGGATTGATCGTACCCTAACTCATGAAAGGGTTCTAGCACAAAACCACGGCCAGCGGCAGGCTAACCTGGTTTGGCGGCAGCAGGCTACCTGCAATTTGCCGAGAGGAGTTGTCGCCATGTCACCCGTCGCCGGCGCTCTGGAGTCTCGATGCCGATTTTGTTTTGGCGAGAGGAGAGGAAGTGTCGCCCGTAACCGATCTGACGATCCTGTTTCCTGTAGGTTGTAGCGACCCGAGTGCCAAGTGGCTTTTGCGATCGATCTTTTTTTTTTGCGATCGATCTAAGGATCTAGTTTCTGCGGCCTGTGATATGAGGACACTCGGGGCCTCAAACTCAAGCGCCAGCGGCCCAACGCCCAGGAGTCCTCGGCCTATATAGGGCCCCAAATTTTTATGGGCCCTGTGCAGCCGGCACGATGTGCACAACTACTGGCCCGGCCCTGCGTATGTATGAGCGCTTGTGTCTGTACTGTGTTCAAAAAAAAAGTTGAAATAGACATATTGTCTACTACTCGTTTTTCTTTTTCTTTTGAGAAACATTGTCACTACTTGTTTTACATTTTTTTTTCTTGAGAAACTCTACTCGTCATTTTGGGCCCATATTTCCAGCAATCAGGCCCAGCTCAAAGGAACAAAGCATCCGCAGACCGCAGCCTTCCGGTGAACTTTTTCAAACGCAACCCCGATCCTCCCTCCTCCCTTCCTCTGGAGTCTGGACCCTAACCCCGCTGAGGTGCGCATCTGAGATATGCGGCGGCGCGAGCCTCCTCCGCCGCTGCCGCCGGCCGGCGGTCCTATGACCCGAAGAAGGAAGTTGGCGGAATCTGAACCGCCGTCCGAAGTCACCATCAGCAACCTCCCCGACGCCGTCCTCGGTGAGATCATCTCCCTCCTCCCCACCAAGGACGGCGCCCGAACCCAGATCCTCGCGTCCCGGTGGCGCCACCTCTGGCGTTCAGCCCCTCTCAACCTCGACTGCCGCGGCCTCAAGCACTGGGATGAACTCGCTGGTGCCTTATCACGAATCATTTCTTCCCACCAAGGCCCCTGCCGCCGCCTCTGCATCCACGCTGACCTCCTTGACGCCCCATCCACTACCATAGACTCCTTGCTCCGGTCCGACGCTCTGGGCAACCTCCAGGAGCTTGAGTTCTCATGCTTTGAGCAGCCGCCACCGGCATCAATATTCCGATTCTCGCCCACCCTCCGTGTTGTCACCATCGGATGTTGCAACCTCCCCGACAGCGCCGTCAAAGGGATTCACTTTCCCCTGCTTAAGCAGCTCGGGCTTGAATTTGTCTGCATCTCGGAGTGCTCGCTGCATTGCCTGATTGCCAGCTGCCCCACCCTGGAGTCCCTTCTGATTCACCGCAGTTCTGGCTTTCGCTGCTTCCGAATCAACTCGCTTTCCCTCAGAAGCGTTGGTCTTGATAGTTATGCTGTTTCGAGAAATAACAAAGTCCCGTTACTGTTACAGGAACTCATCATCAACAATGCTCCTTGTCTTGAAAGGTTACTCCTTCTTCATCAGGAAACTGGTCTGCACATATCAGTAATTGCGGCACCTAAACTCGAGACCATAGGCTTCCTTTCTGATGGGTATTACGAGTGCAGCCAGGATAACCTCTACAGGCTCGAGTTTGGATCCACGGTTATTCAGGTATACCATCCATCCGTCATGCTTCTGAATTGCTCAATTGCATTTCGGTGTGTGTAAAAATCACATATCACCTGACTTGTGCATGGCCTAATGTTGTCGTTCATGCTTGGTAAAGGGATTACATGTAGATAACCAGGATATGGTGGTGCGCACGGTCAAGATTTTAGCTATCCAGATGAAAGCTCTTTGTTTGGATACGGTTATTGAGTTGCTGACATGCTTTCCATTCTTGGAGAAGCTGTACATTAAGGTGATGATTCTTCATTGGAAGTTAAACTACACATTTTATCTGTTTCCGTTCTAAGTGGTTGATTTAGTTATCTCTGTATGTTCTTTTTAGGCACGTACATCAGAGTCAAGCAACTTGTGGCGTCGTAAACACCGGAATCTGATCAATTGTCTTGACATCCGTCTGAAGATGATAGTTCTGAAATCGTATTGGGGCATCGAGTCGCAAGTTAACTTTGTTACGTTCTTTGTATTGAACGCGAGAATGCTAGAGTCGATGACACTTCAGGTTGAAACCAGTTATTACAACGAGGAGTTGTTGGTACAACAACGTAGGAAACTTCAGTTGCAGAACAGAGTTTCAAGAGGTGCTCAGTTTCATTTTACAACTGATAGATGTATCCGCACTTCCTGGGATATCAAGCATGTCCGTGATTTGGATGTAGTTGATCCATTTCTATGGCGGTATTGAAAAAACTTGGTTTGGTCCATTGAGGACTTACTCTTGCCTGTCTGCTTGTCCCATTTTGTATTTGTCTAACCTTGATTAGCTATGTTTGTAGTTTCTTAAGTTTGTATTATCCTGGAACATTAGGACATTAAATGAGCTATCTATGCTGTTTGTTTGATATACTATATGGCATGTCTAGATTTATGAAGCATATATGAATCACTGCAATCTCACTGTAAGACCGATGACTAATCAACAGTAGTAGATAGCTACAGCCATATATAAGATAATATCTGGAGGTGCTCTTCTTGACTACCACTAGAACAACACTAGGATTGATTGATTGTTAGTATTATAGTCCAAGTTTATATGCCATTTTTTTCTCTAATGGGAACAAGGAGCAGATGAGAACGAGGGAAAGTTTGTGTGTGCACATGGTAAATTTCCGTGTTTGTAATCCTTTTTAAGCTTGTATTACTGTGGAACCTTGTCATTTACAAGTTACATTTGTCATTAGTTTTATTATATACTATTGTACTTTGTTATTACAGCAGAAAGTATGAAGCAAAAAGTCATGCACAATGGTAGCTATAGCTACAGTAAAGAAGATTGCTTGTTAAGATCCCGGTTTTAATCTTGCACTGAAACATCCCTCAAGTGAATCCATGCACCACCTGCAGTGCCATTTGTTGGTGGTAATCGAAGGGTAGGTGTTTTTTCTTGAATGACAACGAAATACCACAAAAAAAAACCCAGTAATATGATTACTTGTATATATCTAGCATCATGTTGATTTATGAGTACACTATATCTTGCTATTGCTTGTCCTTGTCAATGGAAATAAATGCTAACTTTGCTGTTTATTAGTGTAGCTTTGTTTAGGGGGGGGGGGGGGGGGGGGGGGCGATGGGATCATCATATTAACAAGAATATTAGTCTTATTTTAAATTGGAGTTTACCTGGTACGTTCTCCACCAGACAAGTATTCTCGGATTATTGCTTTATGTATGCTGTTTCATTGCCCTGTAATCAAGTTGCAGCCTCATATAGCTATTATCATTCATGTTTGTCGCCCTAGTATCATTGAAATTGTGCAAGTTCTTTGCTTCAGTCATGGTACCATCCTATATGTTCTCGTAATATTTTTTATTATGTTTGCTTCAAAGTTGCCACAAATTGGCATTTCATTGCCAAGTCAGCTGACCTAGCAACTCCGGTATTGGTTTTAGGTCTTCTTCTTTTTTATTCGCGGTGTTCTTTGATCCATTCCCTGTTGTCGCCACTGAAATATTTGGTTTTTCGCGGAACAGTTATGTGAATGGTTGTTCAGCCTCCAGTAGCTCTGAAGTTACTGAACTGTATTGCCGTCTTTGATGTTTCCTTTCCCAATTTGAGTTTTGCTCAACTTTATTGATTGTTCTGAAGATTCTGAAAACTATTAGTGGAAGAATATTGTACCCTCCAGATTGTTGCGGTCATTATTTGCTTTGAAGCGAGACATCAGAACTAATGCTTGTCGCTGAACTGGAAGTCTGGAACCTTTTTGAATACCCATTGTCATCAGCAGCAAGACTTTTGCGATTCTGAAAACGTTTTCATCATTCTCTATTGTATATTTCGGGAATCTGGAAATAGTTGGATGCAATGTATTTACTGTGAGATATATACTATCTGCAGCTGCAAGGACTGGAATACGACGCGACCGTGCGCCCGATTCCTCCTGGCGCAATGACACGTGTGTGCGGTGCGGTGATGACGATACTTCACGCTGCAGCCCCCTTCCGCGTGACAAGGACGTGTGTGATTCCTTTTCCTCGCGAGTTTGCGGCAGAGCGCGAGTGTGAGCCACATGCTAACAAAAAAAAAAAAAACCTTGTCCCCACGAGATCTAAAACCTCGAGCTACCAAACCCATCTTCTTCCTCGGCAAGCAAACAACTACATCTCTCCTGCACATCCTCCTCCACGTTCGCTCCCCCTCCCTCCATGGCCTAATCTCTGGAAGAAAATTGTTGCCCCCTTCCCCCCTCCCACCCCCCTCATGATCGGGTAGCCGTCTCCACCACCCTCCTCGGTAATCTCTCTCCCTCTCGACCTCCCTACCCCTAAACCATCTCCCTCGCCCCTTCCCCCAGGTTACAAACTGAATTCTATTGAGACCAACCCGCCTGGCTACGGATTGCAAGGGAAATTGCCATCTTTGGGTAATTCAATTGGCCTTGTAGGAAAAACCATGTGATTTTGCTTAAAGATGCCATGAATCATCATAGGAAGTTGTCATGGATTTGTGCTGAGAAGCACCACCCCTCCTCCACTAAATCCCTCCATGTCCAGTCCTTCCAGATGCAAAAAACTCAGGAGGCATAAAAGAGATAAAAATGGCCATGTGTTTCTTAGTGATGTTGCCATGAAAGGTGTATATAAGTTGCCATGTTAACTAAAGGTGTATATAAGTCTTCAATGTCTTCAGACATTTTTAGGGGTCGTCTTCGACAGTTAAACCAAATCTCCAGGGACTTCTATCTGTGTTATCCCGTGTATACTCACAAACACATTAGTCCCTTAACCAAGTTTGTCGTCAATACTCCAAAACCAACAAGGGGTGACACTAGATGCACTTAACAGAACTTTTCCACCTTCGCTTTTATCGGGCTTTCCCTGAAACGCTTTGGTTTCCCCGAAACAGAACCGATGCTCTCTCTCAAAACAATTTATGTTATCTCCAAAACTTTTTCGGTGATATTCTGCTAAGTTCGTAACTCAATAGTACTCATCAGATCATATACCCTTAATCGTGTGACCCTACAGGTTTGATGAAATATATACATGTCCGAAATACCGTTCATTCATTGATCTATAGTGGAACCGTGGACATCCATATTGACCTCTATACTCACACAAATGATTATCAAGTGAACTTGTAGCTACCGTATTGCTATTCCTTTTGCTTTGCGATGCTTTACAAAATTCCGAGGTGATATATATCGGCATCCCCGTGAGTCAACACATGATCACTATGCCAGTCTCCTTGTTCCCAGTCTTGTTCTCTTTTCTCGTTCTCATGTCCCGGCATCCCTGTGAGCAAGTCACACTGTGTCTGTCCAGACGATGATGAATGCCATCACACCGAGAGGGCCCTAAGTATATCTCCCCATCGCCGGAGGAGCAAATCCTAATCTCGAGCTATCTAGTCCGGTTACGGTTGACGTTGGAAAAAACCTGAAAGTGCATTGTCCAGTATGAAGTGACTCGACACTCTCATGGTTTAAGGAGTTATGCAAACGTTAAATTTATTGTGTTATGGACTATAGACTTGTGACGAAATCCTCTCCTAGTATACCATACAACTTGGGTCAATTCAACACAACTGTTCTCCTAACATTGTGCCCTCAATGTTGCTAGCATCATCATTACACTTAACTCATGCCCATGATCCGAAAAACAGAACGATCATGCAACACTTGAGCTAGTCCTAAATGCAAGACTGAGAATCTAATTTACCATTTATTATTCTACAAGTACACATGAGTTTTTCTCTGAGTCTCGTGGTTCTTGCAGACTCGAGAACCATTGCAGTTATAGCATAGAACATAAACATTAATTATAAACCTGGAAATAAATAGCAACACAATTATTATTGCCTCTAAGGCATATTTCCAATAGATGGGCATATTTGACCTCCCACCGTGTTGGAGATGAGGCTGAGGGGGCCGAGTAAGAGGTCCAGATTCAGTGTGAGGCCGCCGATCGAAATAGAAGAGGCCATCTCAATCCGCTCGACATCTCATCGCTCCTGCTTTGTGTGCCGATTGTCGATGTTTTGTATGGCACGACCATCCAAGGATGACCGATTTGTTTGGAGGGGCATGCACGTGTGTGTGGGTGGGGGGGGGGGGTCAAGATGGTGAGGCAAAGAATTGGGAAATAAGCTAGTTCAGGGCATCCAGGAGGAGGTAAGACCCTACTCCTGCCTCTAGTGTATCTATTGCTCTGGTGCTTACCAGAGATCGAAAGGATCGCCGGTGAGCGGTGTTGCCTTGGGTTACAAGCTTTCTGTGACAGCTAGGAGGTTGAGGATGGTGGTTGGTGAGGGGAAACTAAATCATTTTTTCTTGGGTCCCTCTCTCCCCTCTTTTTGCCGTGAAAGTCCCTGTCTCATCTTATATACTCGGTCGAGCTAGGATTTACATGATTTCGGGTCGGGTGTGATCTAATTAAGAGGGTCTCCTCTCCTCTTGGCCGACTGCCCATCACTCATCATCCCTCGCCTTGGGTATCTCGCTTCCCTGGTCTGTCTTAGGATGCCATGAGGTGGGACATACTATTCTTCTGTAGATGCCTGGCTCGCTCTTCCTTGCTATTCGGTCGATGTGTCATCCCCTCGTCATCTGGCCGGACTGTCCAGCCATGTTATTTCTGCCTGAAAACGGCTAGTTGCTCCCCACTATAAATACCCCCTCACCCTTTCATGATGGGGTTGACCAACACATACACATTGACTAGAACTAAGATAGGATCCCTCTCTTATGCCCCCCACACCATATCGAAGGTTTCTTGAGGGATTATTGAGAGTTTTGAGAGAGGTCCCACTCACATAGATCCACTCCTCCTCTCTCTTTTGACCAAAGCAACTCATGATTTGAGCAAGTATCTAGCTTTCCCCTTTGTTCTTGTTACTCTTGGAGGTTGGAGACTCCTAAATGGTATGAGTCTTCAGTGAGGAATTGACTTGTGATTTACCTTCGAAAGTTGTGAAGGTTTGGAGGCCGCTCAAGGTCTACCACTAGTGGTTGGGAATCGTCTTTGTGGTGATATTTTAAGAAAAAGAAGGTGAGCCTTCGTGTTATTGGTGTGTCTTCGTGGTAACGCCCACCACTCTAACTATGATTAGCTCTCTAAGAAGTGAAGATCGGTATACATCCTCGTCTCCGATGTGTTCGTTTATCCCTAACCGTAGCTCCTTATTTGCGGTTTACATTGGTCAATTGACCTTGTAGAGATCATATATGTTATATATCTCACCGTAGCATTGTTTATGCGCACCTTATGATTATTAGCAAGTTTACGCTATTGCTAATAATTAAATATCGTACGGTGATACTTTTCTTCACGGGGATGATCTACATCATTCAAATAAAATATTCATCTCTACTACTATTAAACAAGCAAACATATTCATCACTAAACGCACTCAGCCTAATCTACACATAACATTCCCAACCAATTGGAGCCTCACGATCAGATCACTTAATTTGATCTAGCTGTCATGATTACACCAAAACCACGACCGAAGTGCACTTAGCAGTTTTTCAGGGCGGACGAAAACTCTGGCGTTCCCACGCCCGCACAAAGGGAAACAACCCACACCCGCACAAGGGAAACAACATGTCCAATTTACATGGAAAGAAATGCGGAAACAAATGTGCTAGGGAATGAATCCAGGCGTCCAGCTTGACGTGTGCCCTCGCTGCCCTGCGCAGCCGCCGAGGCACCCGACGACGTCCGGCCACGGCGACGAGCTCGCCGAGTCACCCGACGACGGCCGCGGCGACGACCTCTTCGCCAACACAGGTGCAGCCGCCCAGGCACCCATCCACGGCCGCGCCGATGAGCTCGTCGCCGACACAGGTGCGTGCTCTTCTCTGATGTGAAGTTCGTAAGGCTTTTACACGCCGCTGCCGCCAAGACTTCGTGAGGCTAGAAGACGCCTCCGCCCAGATCACCGCACTGTTCACGCGACGACGTCAGCGCCGACGAACTGCTCTGCAGATGCATGCTCATTTGCCAACTTGTTCATGTGATCCATCGATTGCTTTGATTGAATTTATGAGTAACAAGAGTAATTCACATGAAAAATATAGGAACTGATGACTCTTATGGCATGACCATATGCTAACATGATCCATGTTGTGAGTACCTGACCTGAACCTGAAGTCCTTCCATGAAGCCTTGGCAAATGAGCATTGTGCTAACCTCACCTAAAAGCCTCAGCAAGCTGCATATGGATCGTTCAATGCTCAGTTCCAATTAATATGAACACAAAATAAAGTCACTCTGAAATAGACCTACATGAATAGTATTACAAGCTACTACGTCCTGATGCATTATTCCAGGTATATTAATGCAAAATTGAATTCAATTGGTTGCAGAGGCACCATGAGAAAGCTTTGATGGTAAACAGTGGGATGGAGTTGAACATAAAACTCTACTCTGTCTACATTGTGGAAATACTATTCCTTCAATTACAATTGTGTGATAACATTCTTGACATTCACAGGGTTCAAGGACTTTGTATAGCCCCGACCACTCCCAACGGGATGCGCACCCCATATTCCAGGATATAAGCAACTCCCAATCCTTGGGTGATGAGCATTACCCAATCACCCAATTTCAGTTTTTCTAGCTCAACTGCTGAATTGTGCCATTGATTGCAGACCCTAAGGAAGTAAAAAGGCAGAGGGATAGAGAGCGGTATGCACAAAATAAGGATGAGATTAATAAGAGATGACGTGAGGCCTACAAACAGAAGAAAATTGCCGCAGCCGCGATCAGTGGGGCACACACATAGCCAGCTGTACCACAAGGTAATGAAGATGAACTTCATCCTACATGGCCCAGTTGTATTGCTATATAATGATCTATTCTTCATCTACTCAGGCCGTAATGAGATTAAGAATCGGATAGAAAGGGAGCGGTATGCACAAAATAGAGAGGAAATATTAAAGCGACAACGACAAACCCGCGAGCAAAGTAAGCATGTTGCTGCCGTCCTTGATGGCAGTAACATTGTAACACAAGTGCCGGCTACCGGACAATTTGCAGTCACCCAACTGCAGAACATAACAAGTGCAGGTGGTGCAGAATCAAATTCCGTTCATTTCAACAAAGACAATGTGGACGATGAGTCAGATTGGTTGCACAGAAATGATGCGTACCAGATGCAACGGAGTTCAAGGCGAGTGACAGTCACACAAATGTCACTGGATGAGAACCCCCAACTCAGTACAATCGACAACCTACGTATGCCAGAAGAGTCTTTAAAAAAAGGTTAGTTGTGTGATTTATTAATGGTGCTAAATTATCAGGTGTTTATTTCTTCTTTCTTTGGCCGTTCTATTGTTGATTCAGGTACAGAGCCTTTTTATGGCAAACAACCTCTACCGATCAAACGTAATGATAGTACTCCAGGAATTGAACCGTCCCCAGATGCGGGTCAAACCACTCATAATCAAATTGGTATGTTTTTGTGCTACCACCTTGTACATAAAAAGAATCCATCTCTTTTGCTTAGTCATGTGTGCCAATAAAATGTTTTCAGGCAACGACCACGGCGAAGATGCATACAGAATACTGGAGCCCGATGTCCACACAATAAACATTGATGGTCTGCATAATGTCATTTTTAGTTTCATCTCCCCAATATGCATAACATCAACTGAGCATCATTTACTACTCCTAATGCATTATTATTCAATATCACGAATAGAATGTTTGGGAGACGGGAACCTAGGAGAAACCGTAGACGTGGACCATGATGAAGAAGCTAGGATCTTCGCCCAACCAGGTTTATTGTTGGTGTCATGAGTTTCCAGTAAAATATAATAGTTCTAATTCTAATTATATTATATCCTGCATAGGGATTATTCTTTGTAATGTTGCTCTCAGGACTTATCCGTCAAGGAAACAAGTGAAGAAATGCAGCCAGCTCAAGACAATGAATTAGCACAAACATTCGACACCAAAGGGGCAGAAACTATAGGGGACAAGCTGGCAGAATCAAATGGAATAGCCGACAAAGATGAAGTGCAGAAAAAGAAGAGCACGCAGTCCACAGATTCCGAGGTGACAGAGGCATATTTTCTTTTCCAACTATGTCCCAACAAATAGTTCTAATTCTAATTATATTAAACCCTGCATACGGATTATTCTTTGTAATGTTGCTCTCAGGAATTAACCTTGAACTAAACAAGTGAACAAATGCAGCCAGCTCGGGATGAGGAATTAGCACAAACATTTGGCACCGAAGGGGCAGAAACTATAGGGGACACGCCGGCAGAATCAAATGGAACAATCGACAAAGAAGAAGCGGAGAAAAAGCAGAGCACGCAGTCCAGTGATTCCGAAGACTCCAAAGTGACATAGGCATCTTTTCTTTTCCAACTATGTCCCAAATAGTTCTAATTCTAATTATATTATATCCTGCATACCCATTATTCTTTGTAATGTTGCTTCCAGGAATTAACCTTCAATGAAACAAGTGAACAAATGGAGGCAGCTGAGGAGAAAGAATTAGCACAAACGTCCGGCATGGAAGGGGCACAAACAGGGAAGCCTATCCGACTGCATAACAAACCTAAGAAGGCACAAGACTACGTGGTGGCTCCAGAAGGCACGGGCAAATCCTTCTATGTCATCCCTCGCTTTTGCTACATTTATTTTCTTCGTTATTAATAAATGTTTTTACTTACATCATGATAGATTATGCATGCACCGGCGATGATTGGTCCGTGATTGAAAATATCATGTCTGAACCAAACGATAAAAGAAATTTAGTGAGCATCGACGACTCATATCTCAAAAAAAAAAAAAAAAACAGTTAGTACGTCTTTTAACCGACGAAGTAAGTATTTAGATCTATACAGGAACTCATATCTAAAATAAAACAGTTAGATCTCATAAATGTCTGGCGTTGGTCTGTTTGCTGACCGGCTGTGCCTTTCTGCTGTATTTTCTTTCTTTCCGGAGGGACTCTATGTAATCTTATGCTATGAATGAAGCAGCTCTTTTTCTAAAAAAAAATAAAAAAATAAAAAAAATGGATCCACGCGCAAAATTCTCCACACCGCCGCCAGCTCCGCACCACCATCCACATTCTACGCGGCCGTCAACAACAACAAAATCCACATTTTACGCCACCGCCGGCGACTCTAGACCTGGGCATGGGCAGCCCGGCCCGGTCGGCCCGACTCGACCCGGCCCGAAAATCCTGGCCGGGCCGGGCCAAAGTGTGTCCTCGGGCCGGGCTCGGGCCTGTATTTGTGAGCCCGACAGTCGGGCCGGCCCGGGCTCGGGCCTACTAAATGCACGATTTAAGCCGTGGCCGGGCCGGGCCAGGCTTTTCCTGCTTCGGGCTGGGCTCGGGCCTAAATCTACGGCCCGATAGTCGGGCTCGGGCCTGGGTATTTAGCGTCGGGCTTTTTTCGGCCCGGCCCGAGAAATGCCCAGGTCTACTCCTAACCATCCGCACCAATCCGCCTTGCTCACTTCCTCTGCGCCAATCCGGGCCGCCGGCCGCCGGCCATGGAAATGGAGCCGGACGGTCCTAGTTCGAAGAAAGTTAAGTCAGCGGCCGTCGACAGCCGCCAAGAGGCACAGGCGCCGATGCCGGCGTCGCCGGCAACTGAAGCCCCCTGTCTGGACCCTGCAGAGACGGAGCGAATCGTCCAACCGCCGCCCATAGCTGATGAAGATGATGGACGCGTCGACCGCATCAGCAACCTCCCCGACCCCATCCTCGGCGAGATCGTCTCGCTCCTCCGCACCAAGGAAGGCGCCCGCACCCAGATCCTCGCGTCCCGGTGGCGCCACATCTGGCGCTCCGCGCTTCTGAACCTCGACTGCCGTCGCCTCCCCGACGAGGAGCACGGGCTCGACGGCGTGGTGTCGCGAATCATTTCCACCCACCCGGGGCCCGGCCGGCGGCTCCGCATCCCCGCGTATTACCTCCAGGACCGAGCAGCAACAGTGGACGCCTGGCTCCGGTCCCCCGCCCTCGACAAGCTCCAGGAGCTTGAGTTCTGCCATGTCTCGAACTATCGGCCACGACTGCTTCGGCCGTTGGCGCCGCCACCTGCCTCCACATTCCGTTTCTCACCGACCCTCCGTGTTGTCACCATCGGGAGATGCCTCCTCCCGGACAGCACCGTCCAAGGGCTTCACCTCCCCCAACTTAAGCAGCTGGCGCTTGAACGGGTGAGCATCTCTGAGGGCACGCTCTGTAGCCTGATTGCCAGCTGCCCCGCCTTGGAGTGCTTGCTGATTTACTACAGCTTTGGCTTCCGATGCGCTCGGATCAACTCCCTTAGCCTTATAAGCATAGGTGTGCGTCTGCGCCGTCGTTATCGTTCTGATCTTGAGACAGATGAGCCGCAGTTCAGTGAACTCATCATCGAGAATGCCCCTTGCCTTGAGAGGTTGCTCCGTGTCGATATACTTGATGGCCTGCATGTATCCATAATCTCCGCGCCTAAGCTGGAAACCTTAGGTTCCCTTCATGGTGAGATGTACCTCAGTTCCTTAATTCTTGAGGTAGGTGTGAGCTCTCTACTTCTCTCCTTCAGTAGGCTCTAAGCTTTATGTCAGAGACATTGCATATAATTTGCACTTCTATATGCTAATGTTGCCTTTCATGCTTGATAAAGCGATTGCCAAGTGATAGCCTCACAACGGTGGTTGGCGCTGTCAAGGTCCTGTATGTCAGTATTACTTGTCTGGATATAGGCACGACACTTCAGTTGTTGAGATGTTTTCCATGGTTGGAGAAGTTGTACATTCAGCAGGTGACAATTCTTCATTAGTATTCATGGTGTTCAGCTCCTCTTTTGATCTGCTTGTGCTCTTAAGTGGCTGATTGTTTTCATCGCATCTGTTGTTTTCAGTTGATATCAGGGGATCTGAATTTCTGGAAGCGTAAACACCGGGACCTAATCAAGTGTCTTGACCTTCGTCTGAAGAAGGTAGTTATGCAATCTTATTGTGGCATCAGGGCGCAAGTTAACTTCGCCACATTCTTCATACTGAACGCGAAAATGCTGGAGTTGATGTCATTCAAAGTTGATGCCAAATATTACTGCCGGGGCTTTTTAGCAGAACAGCGCAAGGAGCTTCAGTTGGAGAAAAGGGCTTCAAGAGGTGCTCGGTTTCACTTTCAAACTGATAGACTTCTCCGCTGTTATTCGACAATCAATAATGTCCGTGATTTGGATTTAAATGATCCGTTCGTATGTAAGCGTTGAACTTGGGTTTAGGTCTGTTGAGTAGTCTTTCTTGACAATCTCAGTTTGTTTATTGTCTGTGTTGAGAGTCGCAGATGATGGTTGGAATCGTCTGCACAAATTGGAACTTGTCTTCTTATCGAGATTAATGCCAGAAAATGGATTGTGGCACGCGGATGCAATTGTGCGCCGGCCTGAATTTCTATGCTGAATCTCTGTCAAATACGACCTAGCCTCCAAGATGTTACATCAGGTTACGATTACAAATTTACAAACACAACTAGGTTGTAGTTAAATATGATTACGACTGGAGGAATTTAAGCTGCATGGTTGCTCAAATGGGGCTACCTGGCGGGTACGGTGACTGGCACAGCTCACCGGCGGCCGCCTTGGTCTGCTGCTGCACCACCAGCGTGGACAACCGGGATCCAAAGTCGGCTGACGTGAGCAGGTCCCCGAGAACGCCGAGCTCCAGGTGCTCGCTCCAGTCCGATATGCCGGCCGTCAGCGGCGACTCGTGGCTCTCTGCTCGCCGCCCGACCACGAGCAGGTCGAACGCCACGCTCGTGTTCCGAATGACGTCCACCATCTCGTGGGAGCCGCCGACCGTGTGCTGGCTGTACATGACCCGGTTGTCGTCCACCCACCGCCGGACGAACTCCTGCGTCGCCTCCTCGTCCAGCTCGTCCTCCTCGGGGTCGAGCCGCTGCTGCCACTCTATCGGCAGCAAGAACCGGAACACGGTCAGGCCGATCGGCGCGTCCTTCGCCATGTACGCCGCCAGCGCCATCGCCTCCCGGTCGTCCGGCCCGCCGAGAAAGTACATCGCGACGCGATGCGGGAACAATCCTTCGATGGTGTCGGCGGATGCGGTGCTGGCCACACCGGAGAGGCTGCCTCGGTCGACGAGGATGGCGACGGAGCAGGGCGCGTAGTTGAGTATGTTGATGTTGGTGTCCTGGATGGCGCCGGCGTTGGGCGAGGTGGGCTCCACGGAGCCGTCAATGGCGAGGCGCTTGTGGAACGGCACGATGATGAGCATGGCGCGCTTCTCGAGCGCGACGGTGCAGACGTCGTTGTGCATGGTGGCGTAGGGCGCGATGCACACGTATGGCAGCAGCGACGAGGAGCCCTGCTGCCGCTGGTCCACGAAGAACTGGAAGGCGTTGACGACGCGCTCCGACTCGGTGGCTTTGGACCCCGTCGGGACGCAGTGCCGGTCGCCGTGCTTGAAGGAGCGGAGCACGGAGCTGGTGAGCCCGGCGAGCGGCACAAGGTGGAGGAGGTACACTGAGACCGGCGTCGTCGGCGTCGGGCTGGCCGCATCAAGCAGCGCCACCACCGGTGCCACGTCCACCTGCGAGTGGACGCACGCCAGCACCCGGAGCTCCTCCCCGACCTTCTTGTTCTGCACCGTGCGCCGCTGGTTCGCCACGTACTTCTCCTCCGGGTGGTACATGTACTTGACTGCCGCCCCTGTCGCGGCGCCGACCACCAGCACGTTGATCATGAACGCCGCGTACGCCTGGTCGTCCAGCACCTTGGAATCCATGAACGCCGAGGCGTACACCACCTCCGTGATGCCCTTGAAGTTCATCATGAGGCCGACGGCGAAGGATTCCCGGACCGGTATCTGGCAGTACAAGCACGGCACGATGCACGCCAAAAACTTGGCGACGATGCCCACGACCAAGAACACCTCGAGCAGGCCGCAGGTGGAGGCGTCCGTGAACATGTGGACGTTCATCCGCATCCCTCCCTGCGCGATGAGCAGCGGCGTCAGCACGCCGGCGACGAGCCGGTCCAGCCGCTCCGCCAGGGTCACACCCAGCGGGGCGCCGCCGGGGAGCATGAGCCCCAGCATGAACGGCCCGTACGTGGCGTGGAGGCCGAGGAGCTCGCCGGCGAAGCTGCACGTGATGGAGATGAGCAGCACGGCGACAAGGCGGGACTCAGAGAGGATGCCGCCCTCCGGCACGTCCCTGATCAGCCGCAGGATCACCGGCCGTGCCACCAGCCCCATGAGCGCGATGAAGATGGAGAATGAGAGCGACGAGGCGAAGCCAATCCGCTGCAGCTTCTCCTCGGGGCTTGACGCGAGGAGGTAGGATGTGACGCCGGCGATGGCGAAGGTGTTGGCGAAATCTCCGATGAGGGCGGCGGACATGGCGAGGCGGCCGAGCTTGGAGGAGAGAAGGTTGAGGTCATCCAGCGTGCAGCAGACGACGATGAAGGCGGAGAGCGACCACCAGGAGTTCAGATTGGTGAGGAGGAAGGTGTCGGTCCATTGCTTGGGGATGCGATCGCTGAGCGCGAGGCCGGTGACGTACATGGCGAGGTGCGGAGCGGCGGTGCCTAGGACGGCGATGGCGATGGCCTTCTTCCCGGACTTGACGATCATGCCGAGGTCCGTCTTGACGCCGATGGTGAAGATATGGAGCGTGAAGGCGTAGCCGCCGACGGTGTTGATCTGCACCCAACCCTCCGGCGTGGCGAAGATCTCGCCGATGTTGGGGAGGTAGTGGCCCAGGAACGACGGCCCCAGCAGCGTGCCAGCCTATACATAGCATGGAGATCCATCTGTGCAATTAGTAATTAACCAATCAATCAACCAGAGGCTAGCTCGATCAATCGCGCACAACAATGGCATGCATGGACGAGCGAGAGCCGAGAGTGTGTACGTACGAGGATCTGGGAGATGACCAGCGGGATGCCAACACGGCGGAACACGGCGTACATGGCGTGGGAGAGGATGAAGATGATGCAGATGTGGTAGAGGAGGAGGGGGAAGTAGAACTTGAGGGGGTCGTCGCCGGCGAAGACGCCAGAGGAGGTGGGGCGGCCGGAGTTGTTCTCGAAGCAGTAGAGGCTTCTGTTGACATGGACCTCCTCCGCCAGCGACATCGGTGGCCGGTGCTCGGGGAGCAGAGGGCGAAGGAAGCAAGACAAGTGCGGAATGGGAATTTTCTTCCATGGCATTCGATGCTTGCATGCAAGATGGCGCGAGGCCAAGGCGCAGGATGGTGTGGAGTGGAAGTGGTTTGGCGGGAAACGTGGAGCACCAGTCGCTCAGTTTACGGGATCGCGCTCTCTTAATAACTACGCAAAATGAGTTTTTGCGAGTAAAATGCAATTTTCCCCCTAAATTTGGCGGCGATGTTCAGGATGGTCCTCATACTCAGGAAGTGTTTCAATACGGTCTTGAAACTTGCAAATATACTAACTTTTTGCAAAAAACTACCATGTCAGAAAAGTGCCAAATTCGTCTCGTTTAAGCAGGATTATGACAGGTTGGGCGCACCCGTCAGGCGACGCGTAGCAGACGCCACGGCGCCCACCTGATGCAAAAGGAGTTTTTGCCTACGTTTTTTTCAAAGCAAGACTTTGTAAACTTTGGCTAGGCTTGTAGAAAAAATTATGGATATTTACAACAAGAAATAAATACCATGAGGGCTTGTCATGAAATATATTTTTATATGATTTATATCTGGTATTGTAAATGTTTATGTTTTTTCTATAAACTTGCCGGAAGTTTACAATGTTTGACTTTAGAGAAAAAACACACTATAATGTGGCAAAGGATGGAATAATTTATTCCACATTTTCGCAAACCAGAAATATGGAGACGGTCGATTATTATTTTTGGCTCTTAGGGACGTGTGACCCCATCTTTGTGCTACGATGGCTAAACTTTATGATTTGCGAACAAAGTAGCATTTAAAAACGTAAATAGTGGAATTGGAATCAAACATGTACTATGGAAGCGTATGATCAAGTCGATTGGAATTATCTTACGCAAACGGATGCAAAAGCTTGGGTTACCAATTGGACAATTGGATAATGTCGTGTGTGACCTCGGTGAGATATTCCATACATTTAATGGAATCATCTTGGGTTCTTTTACTCCGTTGCGTGGACTACAACAAGGTGGTCCGCTCTCCCAACATTTTGTTTACTTGTCACTGATAACATAGGTGTGTAATCGCGTGAAGTATCTCCCATCAAGGTGTGCTTGAGGCTCCCCTGAAATCTCAGACCTACGATTTGCTGAAGATACCCTCTTGTTGTTTGAAGGTAATGAGAGCGAAGCTAAGCATGTGGAATGCATTTGGAGCACATATGCTAAAGCAACCGGAGTCGAATAATTCTTCCAAATGTTCGCTCCTAGTATGTGGCCATCTTCAGGTGGTGTCAGTGGGTTCTGAGGAGAAGTATTTGGGCCTTACCATGGATAGCAGTGTCACGCCCAATATGAAGCTCTATCGCAATCTCGTGATGAACTCAAGATTGTGACAGAACCTCATTTTGAGACGCATAGCAAGGTGATTCTCAAATACAGACAACCAAGTGAACAGACGAGAATACTAGATAAAGGCTTACACTCGCCACATGCTACAGCATACATATGTCATAAACATCATACATTCATCCAAAAGAAAGACGGGGTCCGACTACGGACGAAAACAAACGAGAAAACACCACCCTGCTATTATCCCCGGATCAACCGACTAGGGCCCACTACTGATCATCTGGCATCGTGACGTACATACGCCCACGTTCATCATCATACTCCCAATGGAGCATCTCGGGCTCACCTGTGTCTGTCTCAAGCGTACCTGCAACTGGAGTTATGTAGTAATCTGTGAGCCACAGGGACTCAGCAATCTCATCACCCAAGGTAACAAAACTATTTAAGCTGGTAGGAATGGAAGGGGTAATTGTGTTGAGGTTGCAGCAAGCACTAAGCATGTTTAAGTGGCTAACATACGAGTACAAGAATAAAGATGAGCATTCTACGCATAACGGTCGCAAGTTTAATATGATCAAGAAGTGATCCTGAACACCTACTTACGGTTCAAACATAACCCCACCGTGTTCTCTTCCCGAACTTACTCGAAAAGAGACCATCACGGTTACGCACACAGTTGGTGTATTTTATTAGAATTAGTGTCAAGTTTTCTACAACCGGAGGTTAAAATATATCCCAGTCGCCACATAACCGCGGGCACGGCTTCGCGTAATTTAACCCTGCAGGGGTGTTCCAACCTGGTCCATCATAGACCAACACAAGCTGCGGTGGAAATACCTCAACCTCGAGATAGCCCGAAGTATCCTCGGAATCCCGGTGCACAAGACATTTCAATAATGGTAACACAAGTCCAGCAAGACCTCTCGACGTGCCGACACCCCGATTGGAGCCGCGCGTATCTCGAAATCAGGCCACGATCGGATGGGACATCCTACAGGTACCAAAACCTCGAGTTTCCCCGTGGTGGCCCCGCAGTCTACCTGGTTCGGACCAACACCCATGAGGAGCACTGGCCCGGGGGTTGTTGATTAAATAATATCCTCGGGTTAGCTAGACCCTATGCAAGTTTTAGTTGTTATTAGACAAATGTTAAAACCAATGTTGGGCCTTGCTGGAAGCGGTTATTCAAAGCGAACTATCAAGAGGGTCCCACTGATGGAAATATGCCCTAGAGGCAATAATAAAGTTGTTATTATTTTATATTTCCTTGTTCATGATAAAGGTTTATTATTCATGCTAGAATTGTATTGACCGGAAACTTAAATACATGTGTGAATACATAAACAAATACCGTGTCCCTAGTGAGCCTCTACTAGACTAGCTCGTTGATCAAAGATGGTTAAGGTTTCCTAACCATAGACATGAGTTGTCATTTGATAACGGGATCACATCATTAGGAGAATGATGTGATGGACAAGACCCATCCGTTAGCTTAGCATATGATCGTTCTGTTTATTGCTACTGCTTTCTTGAATGTCAAATACATGTTCCTCAGACCATGAGATCATGCAACTCCCGGATACCGGAGGAATACCTTGTGTGCTATCAAACGTCACAACGTAACTGGGTGATCATAAAGATGCTCTACAGGTATCTTCGAAGGTGTCCGTTGAGTTGGCATGGATCGAGACTGGGATTTGTCACTCCGTGTTTTGGAGAGGTATCTCTGGGCCCTCTCGGTAATGCACATCATAAGAAGCTTGCAAGCAAAGTGACTAAGGAGTTAGTTACGGGATGATGTATTACGGAACGAGTAAAGAGACTTGCCGGTAACGATATTGAACTAGGTATGGAGCTACCGACGATCGAATCTCGGGCAAGTAACATACCGATGGACAAAGGGAATTACGTATGTTGTCATTGCGGTTCGACCGATAAGATCTTCGTGGAATATGTAGGAACCAATATGAGCATCCAGGTTCCGCTATTGGTTATTGACCGGAGAGGCGTCTCAGTCATGTCTACATCATTCCCGAACCCGTAGGGTCCGCACGCTTAACGTTCGTTGACGATATAGTGTTATATGAGTTATGTGAATTGGTAACCGAATATTGTTCGGAGTCCCGGATGAGATCCCGGACGTCACGAGGAGTCTCGGAATGGTTGAGAGGTAAATATTTATATATGGGAAGTCATATTTTGGGTTCCGGAAAAAGGTGCAGTTTTTTTGGTATTGTACCGGGAAGCTTCGAGAAGGTTCCGGAGGATTCCGGAGGGGTCCGGAAGTCCGCAAGTGGGTCCACCATGTCCCAAGGGCTGGCATGGGCTAATGGGAGGCATCCTGGCCTTATTGGGCTAGGCGCACCAAGTCCTCAAAAGCCCACGCAGCTAGGGAAGGAAAAAGGGAGAGTCCTAGTAGGAATAGGATTGGACTTTGGAGTCCAAGTCCACGTGTGTACTATTCACGGTTACTGTTCACGTGGCACTATTCCTTCTACTCCAAGCCCCTACACATATATAAATAGAGGAGAGGGGGTGCCCCAAAGGAGAACACAACATTGTCTTAGCCGTGTGCGGCGCCCCCCTCCACAGTTCCGTCCCTCGGTCATATTTTCGCAGTGCTTGGGCGAAGCCCTGCGGAGATAGCATCACCATCACCGTCACCACGCCGTCGTGCTGCCGGAACTCATCCACTACCTCGCCGTCTTGCTAGATCAAGAAATCGAGGACGTCACCGAGCTGAGCGTGTGCTGAACGCGGAGGTGCCGTACGTTAGGTGCTCGGTCGGTTGGATCGTGAAGTTGTTCGACGACATCAACCGCGTTGTTCTAACGCTTCCACTTACGGTCTACGAGGGTACGTAGGCACACTCCCCCTCTCGTAGTTATGCATCTCCATGGATAGATCTTGCGTGTGCGTAGAATTTTTTTGTTTTCCATGCAACGTTCCCCAACAGTGGTATCAGAGCCAGGTCTATGCGTAGATGATATGCACGAGTAGAACACAAAGAGTTGTGGGCGGTGATCGTCATACTGCTTACCACCAACGTCTTATTTTGATTCGGCAGTATTGTAAGATGAAGCAGCCCGGACCAACCTTACATGTCCACGTACATGAGACCGGTTCCACCGACAGACATGCAACTTGTTTTGCATAAAGGTGGCTGGCGGGTGTCTGTTTCTCCTACTTTAGTTGAATCGAATTTGACTGCGGCCGGTCCTTGTTGAAGGTTAAAACAGCAAACTTGATAAATCACCGTTGTGGTTTTGTGCCGTAGGTAAGAACGGATCTTGCTAGAAGCCCGTAGCAGCCACGTAAAACTTGCAACAACAAAGTAGAGGACGTCTAACTTGTTTTTGCAGGGTATGCTGTGATGTGATATGGTCAAGACATGATGTGATATACGTTATTGTATGAGATGATCATGTTTTGTAATTTATCGGCAACCGATAGGAGCCTTATGGTTGTCTCTTTATTGTATGAAATACAAGCGCCATGTAATTGCTTTACTTTATCGCTATGCGTTAGCAATAGTTGTAGAAGCAATAGTTGGCGAGACGACCACGACGCAACGATGGAGATCAAGGTGTCGAGCCGGTGACGATGGAGATCATGACGATGCTTTGGAGATGGAGATCAAAAGCACAAGATGATGGCCATATCATGTCACATATTTTGATTGCATGTGATGTTTATCCTTTATGCATCTTATTTTGCTTAGAACGACGGTAGCATTAGAAGATGATCCCTTCACTAAATTTCAAGATAAAAGTGTTCTCCCCGAGTATGCACCGTTGCTAAAGTTCGTCGTTTCGAAGCACCTCGTGATGATCGGGTGTGATAGATTCTACGTTCACATACAACGGGTGTAAGCCAGTTTTACACAAGCAGAATACTTGGGTTAAACTTGACGAGCCTAGCATGTACAGACATGGTCTTGGAACACCGGAGACCGAAAGGTCGAACATGAGTCATATAGTAGATATGATCAACATGGAGATGTTCACCATTGATGACTATCCCATCTCACGTGATGATCGGACATGGGCTAGTTGATTTGGATCATGTATCACTTAGTTAACTTGAGGGATGTTAATTTAAGTGAGAGTTCATTAGTAATTTGATTAATTGAACTTAATTTATCATGAACTTAGTCTTGATAGTTTCTTTGCATATCTATGTTGTAGATAAATGGCCCGTGCTACTGTTCCGTTGAATTTTAATGCGTTCCTAGAGAAAGCTAAGTTGAAAGATGATGGTAGCAACTACACGGACTGGGTCCGTAACTTGAGGATTATCCTCATTGCTGCACAGAAGAATTATGTCCTTGATGCACCGCTAGGTGATGGACCTGCTGCACGATCGTTCAGTGTGCCATGCTCTACGGCTTAGAACCGGGACTGCAAAATCGTTTTGAACGCCACGGAGCATATGAGATGTTCCAAGAGCTGAAATTGATATTTCAAGCTAATGCCCGGGTTGAGAGATATGAAGTCTCCAACAAGTTCTTTAGCTGTAAGATGGAGGAGAACAGTTGTGTCAGTGAACACATACTCAGAATGTCTGGGTACCACAACCACTTGACTCAGCTGGGAATTGATCTTCCGGTTGAGAGTGTTATTGACAGAGTTCTTCAGTCACTGCAACCAAGCTATAAAGGCTTCGTGATGAACTATAATATGCAAGGGATGGAG
Source organism: Elymus sibiricus (assembly GCA_039707655.1). Classification (NCBI taxonomy): domain Eukaryota; kingdom Viridiplantae; phylum Streptophyta; class Magnoliopsida; order Poales; family Poaceae; genus Elymus; species Elymus sibiricus. Next base: position 89,883,663 of record CM077672.1, on the reverse strand, counting down.
AAGACAATTCCCGAGCTCTTCGCGATGCTGAAATCAGCGGAGGTAGAAATCAAGAAGGAGCATCAAGTGTTGATGGTTAATAAAACCACTAGTTTCAAGAAAAAGGGCAAGGGAAAGAAGGGGAACTTCAAGAAGAACGGCAAGCAAGTTGCCGCTCCCACGAAGAAACCCAAAGCTGGACCCAGGCCTGAAACAGAGTGCTTCTACTTCAAAGGGACTGGTAACTGGAAGCGGAACTGCCCCAAGTATTTGGCGGATAAGAAGGATGGTAAAGTGATCAAAGGTATATTTGATATACATGTTATTGATGTGTTCCTCACTAATGCTCGCAGTAGCGCCTGGGTATTTGATACTGGTTCGGTTGCTCATATTTGTAACTCGAAACAGGAGCTACGGAATAAGCGAAGATTGGCTAAGGACGAGGTGACGATGCGCGCCGGGAATGGTTCCAAGGTTGATGTGATCGCCGTCGGCACGCTACCTCTACATCTACCTTCGGGATTAGTTTTAGACCTCAATAATTGTTATTTGGTGCCAGCGTTGACCATGAATATTATATCTGGATCTTGTTTATTGTGAGACGGTTATTCATTTAAGTCAGAGAATAATGGTTGTTCTATTTATATGAGTAACATCTTTTATGGTCACGCACCTTTTGTGAATGGTCTATTCTTGTTGAATCTCGATCGTAGTGATACACATATTCATAATATTGATGCCAAAAGATGCAAAGTTGATAATGATAGTGCAACATACTTGTGGCACTGCCGTTTAGGTCATATTGGTGTAAAGCGCATGAAGAAACTCCATGCGGATGGACTTTTGGAATCTCTTGATTATGAATCATTTGATACTTGCGAACCATGCCTCATGGGCAAGATGACTAAAACTCCGTTCTCCGGAACAATGGAGCGAGCTACTGATTTGTTGGAAATAATACATACCGATGTATGCGGTCCGATGAATGTTGAAGCACGCGGCGGGTATCGTTATTTTCTAACCTTCACAGATGATTTGAGTAGATATGGGTATATCTACTTGATGAAACACAAGTCTGAAACATTTGAAAAGTTCAAAGAATTTCAGAGTGAAGTAGAGAATCATCGTAACAAGAAAATAAAGTTTCTACGATCTGATCGCGGAGGCGAATATTTGAGTTACGAGTTTGGCCTTCATTTAAGAAAATGTGGAATTGTTTCACAACTCACGCCACCTGGAACACCACAGCATAATGGTGTGTCCGAACGTCGTAACCGTACTTTATTGGATATGGTGCGTTCTATGATGTCTCTTACCGATTTGCCACTATCGTTTTGGGGTTATGCATTAGAGACAGCTGCATTCACGTTAATAGGGCACCGTCTAAATCCGTTGAGACGACACCATATGAACTATGGTTTGGCAAGAAACCTAAGCTGTCGTTTCTTAAAGTTTGGGGATGCGATGCTTATGTGAAAAAGCTTCAACCTGATAAGCTCAAACCCAAAGCGGAGAAGTGCGTCTTCATAGGATACCCTAAAGAAACAATTGGGTACACCTTCTACCACAGATCCGAAGGCAAGGTCTTTGTTGCCAAGAATGGGTCCTTTCTAGAGAAGGAGTTTCTCTCGAAAGAAGTGAGTGGGAGGAAAGTAGAACTTGATGAGGTAATTGTACCTTCTCTCGAATTGGAAAGTAGCTCATCAGAGAAAACCGTTCCCGTGATGCCTACACCAATAAGAGAAGAAGATAATGATAAAGATCATGAAACTTCAGATCAAGTTACTACTGAACTTCGTAGGTCGACTAGAGTACGTTTCGCACCAGAGTGGTACGGTAATCCTGTTCTAGAAGTTATGTTGTTAGACAACAACGAACCTACGAACTATGAAGAAGCTATGATAAGCCCGGATTCCGACAAATGGCTTGAGGCCATGAAATCTGAGATAGGATCCATGTATGAGAACAAAGTGTGGACTTTGGCGGACTTGCCCGATGATCGGCAAGCCATTGAGAATAAATGGATTTTTAAGAGGAAGACAGATGCTGATGGTAATATCACTGTCTAGAAAGCTCGACTTGTCGCGAAAGGTTTTCGACAAGTTCAAGGGGTTGACTACGATGAGACTTTCTCACCCGTAGCGATGCTTAAGTCTGTCCGAATCATGTTAGCAATTGCCGCATTTTATGATTATGAAATCTGGCAAATGGATGTCAAAACTGCATTCCTTAATGGTTTTCTCAAAGAAGAGTTGTATATGATGCAACCAGAAGGTTTTGTCGATCCTAAGGGTGCTAACAAAGTGTGCAAGCTCCAGCGATCCATCTATGGACTGGTGCAAGCATCTCGGAGTTGGAATATATGATTTGATGAGGTGATCAAAGCATATAGTTTTGTACAGACTTACGGTGAAGCCTGTATTTACAAGAAAGTGAGTGGGAGCTCTGTAGCATTTCTAATATTATATGTGGATGACATATTGTTGATTGGAAATGATATAGAATTTCTGGATGGCATAAAGGGATACTTGAATAAGAATTTTTCAATGAAAGACCTCGGTGAAGCTGCTTATATATTGGGCATCAAGATCTATAGGGATAGATCAAGACGCTTGATAGGACTTTCACAAAGCACATACCTTGACAAAGTTTTGAAGAAGTTCAAAATGGATCAGTCAAAGAAAGGGTTCTTGCCTGTCTTGCAAGGTGTGAAGTTGAGTCAGACTCAATGCCCGACCACGGCAGAAGATATAGAGAAAATGAAAGTCATTCCCTATGCCTCAGCCATAGGTTCTATTATGTATGCCATGCTGTGTACCAGACCTGATGTGTGCCTTGCCATAAGTTTGGCAGGGAGGTACCAGAGTAATCCAGGAGTGGATCACTGGACAGCGGTCAAGAATATCCTGAAGTACCTGAAAAGGACCAAGGACATGTTTCTCGTTTATGGAGGTGACGAAGAGCTCGTCGTAAAGGGTTACGTCGATGCAAGCTTCGACACTGATCCGGATGACTCTAAGTCACAAACCGGATACGTATTTATATTAAATGGTGGAGCTGTCAGTTGGTGCAGTTCCAAGCAGAGCGTCGTGGCGGGATCTACGTGTGAAGCGGAATACATAGCTGCTTCGGAAGCAGCACATGAAGGAGTCTGGATGAAGGAGTTCATATCCGATCTTGGTGTAATACCTAGTGCATCGGGTCCAATGACAATCTTTTGTGACAACACTGGAGCAATTGCCATAGCCAAGGAGCCCAGGTCTCACAAGAAGACCAAACACATCAAGAGACGCTTCAACTCCATTCGTGAATATGTCAAGGATGGAGACATAGAAATTTGCAAAGTACACACGGATATGAATGTGGCAGACCCGTTGACTAAGCCTCTTCCACGAGCAAAACATGATCAGCACCAAGACTCCATGGGTGTTAGATTCATTACTATGTAATCTAGATTATTGACTCTTGTGCAAGTGGGAGACTGATGGAAATATGCCCTAGAGGCAATAATAAAGTTGTTATTATTTTATATTTCCTTGTTCATGATAAAGGTTTATTATTCATGCTAGAATTGTATTGACCAGAAACTTAAATACATGTGTGAATACATAAACAAATACCGTGTCCCGAGTGAGCCTCTACTAGACTAGCTCGTTGATCAAAGATGGTTAAGGTTTCCTAACCATAGACATGAGTTGTCATTTGATAACGGGATCACATCATTAGGAGAATGATGTGATGGACAAGACCCATCCGTTAGCTTAGCATATGATCGTTCTGTTTATTGCTACTGCTTTCTTGAATGTCAAATACATGTTCCTCAGACCATGAGATCATGCAACTCCCAGATACCGGAGGAATACCTTGTGTGCTATCAAACATCACAACGTAACTGGGTGATCATAAAGATGCTCTACAGGTATCTCCGAAGGTGTCCGTTGAGTTGGCATGGATCGAGACTGGGATTTGTCACTCCGTGTTTCGGAGAGGTATCTCTGGGCCCTCTCGGTAATGCACATCATAAGAAGCTTGCAAGCAAAGTGACTAAGGAGTTAGTTACGGGATGATGTATTACGGAACGAGTAAAGAGACTTGCCGGTAACGATATTGAACTAGGTATGGAGATACCGACGATCGAATCTCGGGCAAGTAACATACCGATGGACAAAGGGAATTACGTATGTTGTCATTGCGGTTCGACCGATAAGATCTTCGTGGAATATGTAGGAACCAATATGAGCATCTAGGTTCCGCTATTGGTTATTGACCGGAGAGGCGTCTCAGTCATGTCTACATCATTCCCGAACCCGTAGGGTCCGCACGCTTAACGTTCGTTGACGATATAATGTTATATGAGTTATGTGAATTGGTAACCGAATATTGTTCGGAGTCCCGGATGAGATCCCGGACGTCACGAGGAGTCTCGGAATGGTTGAGAGGTAAATATTTATATATGGGAAGTCATATTTTGGGTTTCGGAAAAAGGTGCGGTTTTTTCGGTATTGTACCGGGAAGCTTCCAGAAGGTTCCGGAGGATTCCGGAGTGGTCCGGAAGTCCGCAAGTGGGTCCACCACGTCCCAAGGGCTGGCATGGGCTAAGGGGAGGCGCCCTGGCCTTATTAGGCCAGACGCACCAAGTCCTCAAAAGCCCACGCAGCTAGGGAAGGAAAAAGGGAGAGTCCTAGTAGGAATAGGATTGGACTTTGGAGTCTAAGTCCACGTGTGTACTATTCACGGTTACTGTTCACATGGCACTATTCCTTCTACTCCAAGCCCCTACACATATATAAATAGAGGAGAGGGGGCGCCCCAAAGGAGAACACAACATTGTCTTAGCCGTATGCGACGCCCCCCTCCACAGTTCCGTCCCTCGGTCATATTTTCGCAGTGCTTGGGCGAAGCCCTGCGGAGATAGCATCACCATCACCGTCACCACGCCGTCATGCTGCCAGAACTCATCCACTACCTCGCCGTCTTGCTAGATCAAGAAGTCGAGGACGTCACCGAGCTGAACGTGTGCTGAACGCGGAGGTGCCGTACGTTCGGTGCTCGGTCGGTTGGATCGTGAAGTTGTTCGACGACATCAACCGCATTGTTCTAACGCTTCCGCTTACGGTCTACGAGGGTACGTAGACACACTCCCCCTCTCGTAGTTATGCATCTCCATGGATAGATCTTGTGTGTGCGTAGAATTTTTTTTGTTTTCCATGCAACGTTCCCCAACACCCATTCCCCTGAGCATGTTAGGATCGCTAATCAAGGATCATAACACCGATATTACGGAAACTAAGGCGGCATGAGTGGAACAAAACACTAGGCAAAAGGCCGAGCCTTCCACACACAACCAAATATATAGATGCATTAATTAAATAAGAGATATTGTGATATCCCAACATATCCATGTCCCAACATGGAACAACCTGCACTGCACCTGCAACTAGCAACGCTATAAGAGGGGCTGAGCAAAGCGGTAACAACAGTTGCTGGGTAGCGTGGTTAGAGGCTGTATCATGGCATATGAGAGGCTGACAAATATGTGGTAGGAAGCGTGACATAGCAAAAGCAACGAGACAACTAGCAAGCAAAGATAGTAGTGTTATCAAGGGTAGTGATCATCTTGCCTGAAGTCTCTTCGGTAGGATAGTAAGACTGCTCCTCGAACACGTTCTCAACCGGTTCCTCGAACTCAGACTTGTCTCCCGGAACTACCCAAAAGAAAGAACAAGCACCTAAATAAACAAACAACCATGGCATAGATGCACAAACAAAATGATGCATGAAATGGCATGATGAAATAATGAGCATGACATGAATGAAGCAACGGTGCTACCGGGACGATAGAAATGATAACGAGATGTGAACGATGAAGCAAAAGATGGAGATGGGAAAAATCTTGGCATCCCAAGTGTGCCACTGGAAAGGATGGAAGATTTCGGTTGAAATCGACATAAAGATCACGAGGAACGGATGCACGAAACTCAAATGGTGAGCAACAAAATATGCAATGCAAAACTGAAGTTAACAGCAACATGGCATCTTGTGCACATCAAAGCAACAAGCTACAGTACTCTAAAATGCAAGAAAATGGCATGCAGCTATAGTACTCATGGCATAGATCATTTCATTACATTGGCACAAATCATATGAAGCATGGATTCACCAGAAATGAGCTCACAACATGGTAACATAATGTTGACAACAAAACTGCTATATTGACTAGGTATGTTTAGAGCAACATTTATATATGCTACAGTAGTTTACCATGGCATCAACTAGCATGGCATGAAAGTACTGGCAACATAGAACAAAACATGTTTACTGATCATGCTCAGAAAAGCTATGGATTAGGCGGTTACACGGATGTTTGCGGACAGGTGCGCGATCATGTTGTTCATGACGTTTGTGACCCGTCGTGGCACACGGCATGACACATGTACCGGACTGGATGCACAGACGTATGTGCCAAGAGGGAACGTTCCTGTGGCCCGACGAGGACGTCGGTTCCTCTGAGTGGGGGTGTATGTGATAGCCTGGCTTAATAGGGATGTTAGACTGCTCATATCAATAAGGAATTCCTTCTTTTCCGGAAGCCCATTCAAAAAGAACTCCAAAGTTAAGCGTGCTCAGCTTGGAGTAATTTCAGGATGGGTGACCAACCGGGAAGTTGCTCCCGGGTGCGCACGAGTGAGGACAAAGTCCGCAGGAAAGACTAGTATTGATCTGTGGGGCCAGTCTAGATCCCGCCAGGAGTAACGACCACCGGCGGGTATGTCCGGGGCGTTATAAGCAGTATGGCAAAGGGAAGTTCCAAAACCTGGACATAAAGCTTCAAAACGATTCATGGCATGGGAGTGTCGTAGGATCATGGTATGTCTAGTGAGGGGTTGAATAGACTATTAAAATCTATGATATCACAACCTAAATAACTTTTTCTAAATTTTAGTTCTTGGCAATTTTAAGCTAAGCTAGCGGTGCCCTATGACACCCTACGCGTGCAAGTGTACGAAGGGTAAAGCGTGAAAGCAAAACATGCCCAAGTAAAGAGGTAAGGTTGGGAGATTGCAAACACAGGGAGACTCGATGATGTTTTCCATGGTTTCGATAGTTTGTGCTATCATACTCCACACTGACGGAGGCTTCAAACCACAAAGGTTCTAGGATTACAAAGATCCCAGATGATAAGTCCCGGGAGGACAACACCGATAAAGGGTCCACAAAGAGCAACCAACCTATTCCACCATGGCTTACGACCACAAAGGTCTAGCCTGTGATCTTCACGAAGCGGGCGAACTCTAGGCCCTCGTAAACTTAGTTGTTCCTTCACACCTTTGAAGGCTCCGAAGCACACCTAGACAACCTAGCTAGGAGGTGAACACCCTCCAAAAGTAATAAGATCAATATTGCTTGGTGATGAATCCCTTACTCTTGTGCTTCAAAAGATAATCTCATCCACACTCAAACTCTCAATGGGTAGATATTTGATTTGGAGAGGTTGGGTGTTTGAGTGATTAGATTGAAATCAAGTGACAAGAAGAGATCAAAGGTATGGCATGATTGTTGGTGTAGTGACCTCTTTGAACTCAGCACAAGTCTTGAAGCACACTTAGAAAAATGGAAGTTTGAATATGAGGCACTTCACTTGGTTCATCTCATAGCTGGTGGGACGGGTGGGAGTACATATATAGGCTGCACCAAAAATGTGACATAACAAACTTCAACTAAAACTAAACGTGGCAACTTTCAACTTGCCCAGAGGGTCCGACCAAAGCTCATTGGGAGCCTTTGACTGGCCAATGCACATTTGCGCATGCAACAGGACTCATATGGAATATCTAATCGGGTGTGATTCAGAAAAGATGAGAAGGGTACAAATCTTGCACAAGTGCTCTGGTGGCTCCAAATGGAGGTGTCTCGGTGGCTTCGATTTAACTAGGGCATGCAACGACTATCCCTAGAATGGATCATAGGATCTGAATGGGGCTCGATGGCTCTGAATATTTTAAACAAAGTTAGTGATAGTGGGAAATGATTGCGATGTTTTGAGTAATTTGGAGTTTGGTCTCTAAGCACATCAAGCAAGAAGCGCATCACCACATCTTTGATATCATTTTGATAGTATTGGCATACCTATGGACTTAATGTGATCTTCAACCACTGAAATATGAAATTTAAGTCATTGGTTTGTCAACACTTGTCTTTGAAGAACTGGGGGTCACCAACCATATTCTTAGTTGCATCTTTTGGGACATCACCGGACATATACTTGAACGATTAGTCCCTTATTATATGTAGTCATTGGTCGTTAAAACCCATATAGGGGATTAAGATGCACTTTTAGTCTCCCTTTTTTGGGTGATGCATGACAACATAAAGCAAAAAATGCATAAGATTTTAAATGAGTGTACGAGGCTTGGAAACAGACATATGATATACGAGGGATCCCCCAAAACCTGTGCAGTGTTAAGAATTTTCTTTTGGAAGGAAAATGCACAATCATTTTGGTATGTGAGAGACTCTTTTATGACATATGAATCCAGCGGGAGTGCATATAGTATACAAGAATGTAAATATGCTCTCTACTATGTAAGACACAATGGAGAAAAATCCTGTCAATGACCTCAATAAATGCACTAAAGCATAAACATGAAGCATAAGTGCATGGTAGTATGCAATTGTAGGCCATCACATCCAACAAAGAGTTTACAAGTCATAAACATCGAATAAAGTAAATACGCTTGTACCTCAAGAAAACACACTCTCCTCCTAAGGCACGCAAAGTTATTCTAGATATATGTTGTCTCCTCTTTTGGCATCAAGATCGACAAGACTAACGTCCCACTAGACTAATCTCGATCGACGAGAGACATTGAAGAAGACTTGGAAGCAAAGGCATTGTCGAGGATCACAGAGTGAGTCTGAAGATAGGCCACAGCTTCATGTTCTGGGCAGTTGATGAAGTGGTTGCATCTCTCAGAGGTGGAGGAGTTAAAGCAAGAATTGGAGAAGATTGAACAACTAGAGTAGGTAATGGTTGCAGAGTTCTAGGGCCTAAGCCAAAATGAAGAATGATGCCCTTTGAGATCCGACTTGGATAGCATAAGGTTTCCATACCTTTTCCACAAGGAGTGACCCTGGGTTATTGAACCCATGAGGGGTTGTGCACTATGACAAAGAGTCTGACAAGTTGTTGTCGAAATGTATTCCAGTTTTTAAACCGGACCTTTACCAACCTTTTGGGTGTAAACACTAGTATGAAAATAGGCATGTGTATGATGTATTACTCTCACAATATTATATTTGTCAGTGGGGTCTTATCTTGATAATAAACAAAGCTCTGGAAGACAACCGCTATGATGTGCCTGCTACGCGATGAAGTGGGGGATGTGTCCAAAGTACGTCTTGACCGATGCGCAACCTGCATCAAGAGTCAGTTGTCCAACCGATGGCCCTTACCGTCGCACGGGGTCACCTCGGTTATTAAGAATAAATATTTAGACAAAAGCATTGGGTGTTTAATGACTACACCTCATTCAGCCCCAAGGAATAGCTTTCCACTACCGAACTAACCCCTTCCCCCACTTTTGTTCTGGATAGCGTTCCATGACCTCTTCATTCATTACCTCCTCCTTATCGATCTACAGGATCCTGGGTACCTACGGGGCCTTAGGATGAGAAGAAGAGAAAAGACAACTCCGTTGCAATCAGACACATACAAATAACATCAGATACGCATATTCATTCCAATGACCTCGTGCACAGATACATAGGGTTGCAAGGCCTTGCCTCAACCCATTGCCTTACCAAATTACTCACACATGGCGATCAGATCGTAGTATTGATACGTCTCCAACATATCTATAATTTTTTATTGTTTCATGCTATTATATTATCATTTTTGTATACTTTATATGCAATTCTATATCATTTTTGGGAACTAACCTATTAACCTAGTGCCCAGTGCTAGTTTCTATTTTTGCCTATTTTATTGTTTCGTAGAAAAACCATACCAAACAAAGTCCAAACATGATGAAACTTTATGGTGATTTTTTCTGGACCAGAAGGGACCCTAGGAGCATCGGAAGGAGTCTAGAAGACAGATGAGGGAGCGACAAGCTCAGACGGCGCGCCCCCAGGGGGCGCCGTCTGAGGTTGTGGGCCCCCCGTAGGTCCCCTTGACCTAATTCCACTTCTATAAATTCCCATAAATCCCAAAACCACCAGAGCGAGACCTGAAACAATTATTCCACCACCGCAAGCCTATGTTCTTCCGTGATCCCATCACGGAGGGGTTCTTCGTCAACCTTGCTACCCTTCCGATGATGTGTGAGTAGTTCCGACAAGACATACGGCTCCATAGTTAGTAGCTAGATGGCTCTTTCTCTCTCTCTCTCTTTGATCTTCAATACAATGTTCTCTTCAGAGATCGATTCAATGCAATCTTCTTTTGAAGTGTGTTTGTTGGGATCCGATGAATTGTGGGTTCATGATCATATTATTCATTGAAAGTAATTGAGTCTTTTCTGAACTTTATTATGTGTGATTGTTATAGATATGTAATGCTTTCCGATCTATGAGTTTTCTTTGGCCAAGTTGATGAGTAGATCTTCAGTAGAAGTGGTGCATAGTAGTAGGTTCAATCTTGTGGTGTCCTCACCTCATGACAGAAGGGGTAGCGAGGCACGTATTTGTATTGTTGCTACTAAGGGTGAAACGACGGGGTTCAATCATATTGCTTGATTTTATTCTGTCTACATTATGTCATCATGCTCCAAGCATTACTCTGTTTGTTATGAACTTAATAACTTAAGATGCATAATGGATTGCGGTCGAGGGGTGGAGTAATAGTAGTAGATGCAGGCAGGAGTCGGTCTACTTGCCATGGACGTAATGCCTATGTATTGATCATGCCATGAATAACGTCATAACTATGCGCTTTTCTATCAATTGCCCAACAATAATTTGTTTACCCACCGTATGCTATGCTTACGAGAGAGACGCCTCAAGTGAAAACTATGGCCCCCGGGTCCATTCACCATATTTACTAAAACCCTAATTTACTTGCTGCAATTTATTTAGTTTTAATTCCGTTTGCAATTTATAAACGTATCACTATCAGATTTGATCCTTGCAATTAACGAGTACAAGGGGATTGACAACCCTCTTGCCCGCGTTGGGTGCAAGTATTTGCTCTTGTGTGTGCAGGTACTGTCGACCTTTGTTTGCGTGGTTCTTCTATTGGTTCGATAACCATGGTTCTCTACTGAGGGAAATACTTATCAGTTACTATATTGCTTCACCCTTCCTCTTCGGGGAAAATCCCAACGCAGCTCACAAGTAGCAGAAAGAATTTATGGCACCATCGCCGGGGAGATTTCATCAAACAAAGCAAGGTACCTGCACACACACACACACACACACACACACACACACACACCTTATTTGCTTGCAATAATCATGTGACTCAATAAAATAAAAATAAAGACATATGGATCCTCATCCACTTGCCAGTCTTTTCAAACTTGCTGCTTATTGTAAACCAATAGCTTATAATGAAGAAGTGATAAAAGAAAATGCTATTGGGATTGATGTCTACTACACAACTTATTCTTGTAGACTCGTGTTGGGCCTCCAAGCGCAGAGTTTTGTAGGACAGTAGCAATTTTCCCTCAAGTGGATGACCTAAGGTTTATCAATCCGTGGGAGGCATAGGATGAAGATGGTCTCTCTCAAACAACCCTGCAACCAAATACAAGAAATCTCTTGTGTCCCCAACACACCCAATACAATGGTAAATTGTATAGGTGCACTAGTTCGGCGAAGAGATGGTGATACAAGTGTAGATGGATAGTAGAAATATATTTTTATAATCTGAATAAACAAAAATAGCAAGGTAGCAAACGATAAAAGTGAGCACAAACGGTATTGCAATGCTTAAAAACAAGGCCTAGGGTTCATACTTTCACTAGTGCAATCTCTCAACAATGCTAACATAATTGATTCATATAACAATCCCTCAACGTGCGACAAAGAATCACTCCAAAGTTCCTATTAGCGGAGAACATAAGATATAAATTGTTGTAGGGTACCAAACCACCTCAAAGTTATCTTTTCCGATCAATCTATTGAGCCATCCCTATAAGTGTCACAAACAGCCCTAGAGTTCATACTAAAATAACACCATATGATACGCATCAACCAACTCTAATGTCACCTAGATACTCCAATGTCACCACAAGTATCCGTGAGTTGATTATTCGATATGCATCAAACAACTTCAGATTCATAATATTCAATCCAACACAAAGAACTTCAAAGAGTGCCCCAAGATTTCTACCGGAGAAAGTAGGACGAAAACATGCATCAACCCCTATGCATAGATTACCCCAAGGTCACGGGAATCCGCGAGTTGATCACCAAAACATACATCAAGTGAACCAATAGAATACCCCATTGTCACCACGGGTATCCACATGCAAGACATACATCAAGTGTTCTCAAATCTAAAATATTCAATCCGACAATAACGAAACCTCAAAGGGAAAGACTCAATTCATCACAAGAATATAGAGAGGGAAGAAACACCATATGATCCAACTGTATTAACAAAGCTCGCGATACATCAAGATCGTGCCAAATCAAGAACACGAGAGCGTGAGAGATCAGACACATAGCTACTAGTACATAACCTCAGCCCCAAGGGTGAACTACTCCCTCCTCATCATGGAGACCGCCGGGGTGATGAGATGGCCTCCGGTGATGATTTCCCCCTCCGGCAGGGTGCCGGAAATGAGTCGTAGATGAGATCGTGGAGGTACAGAGGCTTGCGGCGGCGTAGTCAAAGTTCTAGGGTTATTTCTGGGGGTTTCTCTATTTATAGGAATTTTTGGCGTTGGAATCACGCGACGAGAAGCCACAGGGGGCCCACGAGGCACCAGGGCGCGCGGCGCACCCAGGTGGCTTGTGGGGCCCTTGTGGGTCTTATGCTGCTCCCCCGAAGCTTCCTGGGTCTGTTTCCTTCCAGAAAAAATCATCAAAAAGTTTCGCTGCATTTGGACTTCATTTGATATGGATTTTCTGGAAAACCAAAAACAAGCAGAAAACAGCAACTGGCACTGGGCACTAGGTCAATATGTTAGTCCATAAAAATCATATAAAATTCATATAAAAGTGGACCAAAATCATACAAAACTATAATAAACATGGCATGAATACTTCATAAATTATAGATACGTTGGAGACATATCAGCATCCCCAAGCTTAATTCCTGCTCGTCCTCGAGTAGGTAAATGATAAAAGAAATAATTTATGAAGTGTGAATTCTAGCATAGTGCATAAGTTTGATCAATGATAATTTCAATCACTTTTCCTAGCATCATAACAGCAACTCTTTCTCATAAAACTCATCATGATAAAGTAGCAATCCATTCACATGTTATGGTTCAAACAATGCATTCTCTTGAAACTTAACAACCTATGTTCTTAGTCATCAAACAATTGCAATTCAACTTATCTTCAACAAAGTCTAAGTAAGAGCTCCACATACTCAATTATCATATAGTCTTGTATGATTGCTAGTACTCAAAGCAAATTTTTAGAACAAATGGCATCCATCGAACACAAAGAAAGATAGGGGCTTAATGTTTCGCCTCCCAACTTATTTATCATAAAGATAATTGTCAGCAACAATAATTCATGATCAAATATATTTGAATGGCCATATGTGCCTGGATCTTTCCCCACCACATGATGCTTGCCAACTAAAGAATAATTTAGGTTGAAATGAGAATGAATACTTATTGACTCTTGCATAAAAGTAAATACATGAAGTAAAAGATAGGCCCTTCGCAGAGGGAAGCAGAGGTTGTCATGCGCTTTTTATTTTTGGATGTGCAAGCTCTTAATGCAAAGGAACGTCACGTTATATTGCCCCTTGTGATAGCAATCTTTATTATGTAGTCCGTCGCTTTTATTTCTTTACCATCACAAGTTCGTACAACGCTTATTTTCCCTTGCAATAAAAGATCATACATATTTTAGGAGCAATTTTTATTGCTCTTTGCACTGATGACAACTTACTTGAAGGATCTTATTCAATCCATAGGTAGATATGGTGGACACTCATGGCAAGAAACTGGGTTTAAGGGTTTTTGGATGCACAAGTAGTATCTCTACTTAGTACGAATTTTTGGCTAGCAAAAGATCCTAAGCAAGCACCACATGTTGGAGGATCCATAACAATATAACTTCTATGCAAATATACCCAAACATAACTCATTACGTTGTCTTCCTTGTCCAACTTCAACTAATTTGCTCAAGTTTGAAAATAATTAATGGGTATTCACAATCATAAAAGATGTCCAAGATAATATATTTATATGTGAAAGTTCTCTTCCTTATACTAATCATTCATGAATTGCTTGTATGACCAATATTGTGATTGTCAAGCTTCAATTGATTTCACTTTCTAACCCAAATGTGAAACTACTACTAGACATGATACAAGCATATGAAGCACATACAATCTCAAATTTATGATATTCAATTCATTCAACAATTTACTCTTAGGATATAAGTGAATAACAAGAGTAAATGACAAACTACTCCAAAAAGATATAAGTGAAGACCAAATGAGTAGTTAAGTAAATAGGTAGCTATGTGAGGACTCTCTCTCATTTAAAATTTCAGATCTTGATAATTTTATTCAAACAACAAACAAAACGAAAATAAAAGGACACTCCAAGAATAGAACATAACACGTGAACAAGTAAAAACTTAGGCTAACCGATAGGTGTTGATGAAGAAAGGTGGGATGCCAACCGGGGCATCCCCAAGCTTAGTTGCTTGAGACTTCTTGGAATGTTATATTGGGGTGCCTTGGGCATCCCCAAGCTTGAGCTGTTGTGTCTCCTTAATTCCTCTCATATCATGGCTTCTCCTAAATCTTAAAAACTTCATCCACACAAAACTCAACAAGAACTCGTGAGATAAGTTAGTATAAATCAACTCAAAACCTTAACAGTCTCTACTGTAAAAAATCACTAAAATTATAATTTAACATTGCATACTAAATGCCTCTGCATATTTAATACTCCTATCCTCAAATAGAATCATTAAACAAGCAAACATACGCAAACAATGCAACTATAACAGCAATCTGCCAAAACAGAACAGTCTGTAAAGGGGGATTTAAAATGCATACTTCCCTAACTCAAAAAATTCTGAAAAATTACCACGTGACAGAGAACTCATGTATTATTACTTTGTAAAAATTTCAGATTTTTATCATGTTTTGACTATTCAGGAATATTCTGGACATAACAGAAAACTTTCTGTTTTTAAACAGCAACACATAAACTTGCAAACTGAGCATGGTAAAGGCTATACTTGGCATTTTATTGAAATAAATGATACAAAAAATTATTCTAAATAACAGCAAGCAAATACAACTTAAATAAAATGACGCTCCAAGCAAAACACATATCATGTGACGAATAAAAATATAGCTCCAAGTAAGGTTACCGATAATGTTGAAGACGAAAGAGGGGATGCCTTCCGGGGCATCCCCAAGCTTAGTTGCTTGGGTCTTCCTTGAATATTACCTTGGTATGCCTTGGGCATCCCCAAGCTGAGGGTCTTGCCACTCCTTATTCTCCTCATATCGATATCTCACCCAAAACTTGAAAACTTCAATCACACAAAACTTAACGGAACTTGTGAGATAGGTTAGTATGAAAAAAATAAATCATCCACTTAGGTACTATGAAGACAAGATTCATAATTGTTCTCACATAGTGCCTAATGTATTCTATCATTTCCACAATTTATATTACTCAATATAAGCTATGGAAACACTAAAACAAGCAAACTATGCAATAAAAACAGAATCTGTCAAAAACAGAACAACATGTAGTGAGCGATTTAAAAACCACTTTTGTACCTCCAAAAATTCTAAAAAATTAGGACAACGTAAAAAATTTGTAACCCAATACTTTGTAAAAATTTCAGAATTTTCTCACTCTCCAGTACAGAATAGAAATTCCAGCACTGGACGCAAAAGTTTTTGTTTTTGCACAGAATCAAATCAACAAGCATGCACACTATCCCAACAGCTTTACTTGGCACATTATTGAAAGAAAACATATAAAACATGATTACTACAGTATATTAATCATGTGGACACACAAAAACATTAAGGATAATTATTGGGTTGTCTCCCAACAAGCGCTTTTCTTTAATGCCTTTTTAGCTAGGCATGATGATTTCAATGATGCTTACATAAAAGTAAAGAATTGAAACACAAAGAGAGCATCATGAAGAATATGACTAGCACATTTAAGCCTAACACACTTCCTATGCATAGGGATTTTGTGAGCAAATAATTTATGGGAGCAAGAATCAACTAGCATAGGAAGGCAAAACAAGCATACCTTCAAAACTTTCAACACATAGAGAGGAAAGTTGATATTACTGAGATATGTAGAAGCATGTATTCCTCTCTCAAAATAATTTTCAGTAGCATCATGAAGAAATTCAACAATATATCCATCACACAAAGCATTCCTTTCATGATCCACAAGCATAGAATTTTTACTACTCTCCACATAAGCAATTTTCTTCTCATTCATAATAGTGGGAGCAAACTCAACAAAATAACTATCATGAGATACTTGATTGACATAATCAAATTGAAAATTAAAATCATGATGGCAAGTTTCATATTTATCATTATTCGTTATAGCATACATGTCATCACAATATTCATCATAGATAGCAACCTTTTTGTCATAATCAATTAAAACCTCTTCCAAAATAGTGGAATCATCATTAAATAAAGTCATGACCTCTCCAAATCCACTTTCATCAATATAATTTTTCTCATCAAAACTTGGGGGACTGGAAATATCATCTTCATCAAATATAGCATCCCCAAGCTTGTAGCTTTGCATATCATTAGCATCATGGATATTCATAGAATTCATACTAACAACAATGCAATCATGCTCATCATTCAAGGAACTCACATTAAACATTTTATTAAATTCTTCCTCTAACA
Organism: Elymus sibiricus; assembly: GCA_039707655.1. NCBI lineage: Eukaryota > Viridiplantae > Streptophyta > Magnoliopsida > Poales > Poaceae > Elymus > Elymus sibiricus. The sequence continues at coordinate 89,866,631 of CM077672.1, read as the reverse complement.
ATTGAGCACAATTTTCTGATCCATCATTTTCAAGAAGGACATTATAAAGATGAAGCATATGAGGCAACCTCAATTCCATTTTTTTTGTAGTTTTCTTTTATAAACCAAACTAGTGATAAAACAAGAAACTAAAAGATTCAATTTCAAGATCTAAAGATATACCTTCAAGCACTCACCTCCCCGGCAACGGCGCCAGAAAAGAGCTTGATGTCTACTACACAACTTATTCTTGTAGACTCGTGTTGGGCCTCCAAGCGCAGAGTTTTGTAGGACAGTAGCAATTTTCCCTCAAGTGGATGACCTAAGGTTTATCAATCCGTGGGTGGCGTAGGATGAAGATGGTCTTTCTCAAACGACCCTGCAACCAAATACAAGAAATCTCTTGTGTCCCCAACACACCCAATACAATGGTAAATTGTATAGGTGCATTAGTTCGGCGAAGAGATGGTGATACAAGTGTAGTATGGATAGTAGAAATATATTTTTATAATCTGAATAAATAAAAACAGCAAGGTAGCAAACGATAAAAGTGAGCACAAACGGTATTGCAATGCTTAAAAACAAGGCCCAGGGTTCATACTTTCACTAGTGCAATCTCTCAATAATGCTAACATAATTGAATCATATAACAATCCCTCAATGTGCGACAAACAATCACTCCAAAGTTCCTATTAGCGGAGAACATAAGATAGAAATTGTTGTAGGGTACGACACCACCTCAAAGTTATCTTTTCCGATCAATCTATTGAGCCATCTCTATAAGTGTCACAAACAACCCTAGAGCTCGTACTAAAATAACACCATATGATATGCATCAACCAACTCTAGTGTCACCTAGATACTCCAATGTCACCACAAGTATCCGTGAGTTGATTATTCGATATGCATCAAACAACTTCAGATTCATAATATTCAATCCAACACAAAGAACTTCAAAGAGTGCCCCAAGATTTCTACCAGAGAAAGTACGACGAAAACGTGCAGCAACCCCTATGCATAGATTACCCCAAGGTCACGGGAATCCGCGAGTTGATCACCAAAACATACATCAAGTGAACCAATAGAATACCCCATTGTCACCACGGGTATCCACATGCAAGACATACATCAAGTGTTCTCAAATCTGAAATATTCAATCCAACAATAATGAAACCTCAAAGGGAAAGACTCAATTCATCACAAGAAGATAGAGAGGGAAGAAACACCATATGATCCAACTATATTAACAAAGCTCGCGATACATCAAGATCGTGCCAAATCAAGAACACGAGAGAGAGAGAGAGAGAGATTAAACACATAGCTACTAGTACATACCGTCAGCCCCGAGGGTGAACTACTCCCTCCTCGTCATGGAGACCGCCGGGATGATGAAGATGGCCTCCGGTGATGATTTTACCCTCCGGCAGGGTGCCGGAAAAGGGCTGTAGATGAGATCGTGGAGGTACAGAGGCTTGCAACAGCGTAGTCGAAGTTCTACGGTTATTTCTGGGGGTTTCTCTATTTATAGGAATTTTTGGCATTGGAATCACGCGAAGAGAAGCCACAGGGGGCCCACGTGGCACTAGGGCGTGCCCAGGTGGCTTGTGGGGCCCCTGTGGGTCTTCTGCTGCTCCCCCGAAGCTTCCTGGGTATGTTTCCTTCCAGAAAAATTCATCGAAAAGTTTCGCTGCATTTGGACTTCATTTGATATGGATTTTCTGGAAAACCAAAAACAAGCAGAAAACAACAACTGGCACTGGGCACTAGGTCAATATGTTAGTCCATAAAAATCATATAAAAGTCATATAAAAGTACACCAAAATCATACAAAACTATAATAAACATGGCATGAATAGTTCATAAATTATAGATACATTGGAGACGTATCAGGGATACATTTATTGAGTGAAAGCATGATTGCAGTGTTGTCAGTATAAATTCTATGAACATCAATTGTGCTAATGATCATGATTGGGGTGATAATCATGATATTTCTTGTGATCTTGAGAATTCTGAGCCTCATAATGAATCTATTATTGATGATAAAATTTGCAATACTATTAAAAGTGGGTTCGGAATAGCGTCAACTTTAGGTAATAATGATTCCACTACTTTGGAGAATTATCAATCTCATGGAATTTTTGATAAAAGTGGGTTTGGAGAGGTCATGACTATGTTAATCCCACTATCTTGGAAGATTATAAGGTTTGCATGCATACGGATCATAAAGAGAATGTTTTACATGATAGTTATATTGTTGACTTTGATTATGATCCTACATGTAAATATGGTTATAAAAATCTTCATGTCACTAAATTACCTCTCTTTGTGTTGAAATTATTAATGCTTCTGTAACATCCCAAAATTCTAAATTTTGGAATGTTATATTAAACAAATAAATAGGATTGATTGTTTGATTGTTTGTTTGATTGAGTGACTGAAAGTGAGTGAAATTTGAAACTTTTTGAAAGTTTAATGAGAGGGAATGAAATGACTTTCCCAAACTTTCACCTTGAATTTTGATCCCCAGAGATTCAAATCCATTTCATCACAAAACCCTAGAGTGAAGATGATATGACTTCTTCCATTTAAAGAAATGAAAAGGGATTTGAAAATGATTTGAAATTCCATTGGAAATATTTGAAATTCAGAAAATTTATGCAATTCAATGGTTTTCATGAGAGAATATAAAATGACTTCTTCAAATTATATGAAATGGAGAAAAATAAATTTGAATTCATTTTGGTATTTTAAAATAACTTTATTTGATTTTTAATGCAACAGTAGCACTGTGTGCAATATTCGAATTTGTGTGAATTTTATTTGGATGTGAAAAATAGTTCAAGTTTTAGGATTTATTTTTCTGAAAATTTTGATATATTATATGCCTATGTAAAATTTTATTTTTTAGTTTTCTTTTATCTCTTCTGTTCTTTGTTTTAAAACAAAAATATATATGGCCGAAGCACATCAGCTGCCAGCAGCGCGCGCCGGCCGGCCCATCTGGCCGAAATGGCCCATGGCCTTCTCCCCGCGTGCGAAGCGTTTCGCTTCGATCGCCCGACCCCTCCTCTCGCTCTCGCTCTCATCTCTCCCTCACTGACATGCGGGCCCGCGCCCTTCTTCCTCCTCCCGCAAGAATCGGGCAGACCCCTGCCCAAGCACGCCGACGCCGCCGCGTACGATCTTCGCGGGATTCGATCTCCGCAGCCCCTTTCGCAAGATTTGCCCCTATAAATACCGGACCCCTTCCTCGTCCAATTTTCGTTTCAATCCCTCAAAACCTCCCTCTGAATCAAGCTCACGAAGCTCTCAAAGCTCCGCCACCGAAGCTCCTGTCTCCGGCCGATTCTGGCGCCTGTAAGCTACCACATGCTCGTTTTTTCTCCTCCCCGAAAACCACCTCGATTTGCTGGACCTCCCTAACTCTTTCCTTCGCGCAGCTCGGCACTAGATCGAGCTCCTGGACGACCACCGGATCTCGCCGGCGCAGCCCGCACTCCAGCCGCCATCCACTGTCACCACAGGAGGTATCCGACGCCGCAGACGACACCATCGCCATCGCCAAGACGCGCCGAACCTCGCCGTCCTTCTTCCCGACCCCGGAGACCCCTAGGATCGCCGGCCGCATCGAGCAGAGCCGCTGCGTGCCGTTCTGCTCCAAGTTCGTCGCTGTCGCTGCTGCCCTGTAAGCCGTCGTTGCCCTCCATCGTACGATCTGTGTTGTATGGCTTAGATTAGATCTAAAAAAACGTTTTTGGTTAATAGATCGGTTTTCTGCGGTTTAGACCGAACCGCCGACCGGTTTTTCTTTTATTAGCCGCAAATTTTCCGAAAATGTTAAGTTTCGGCCATCCACCGTTTTCTTCCGCAGCACACAGATTCTGGCCAATCAGAACACGCCACGTGTACCCCTGTCCGACGCGTATAGTTTTTTTTTCTGTTTTTGTTTTATTTACAGAATAGTTTTTGTTTTAAATATTTAATATATTTTTGTGTTCTTATCCAAATTGAATGATTCTTTTTTGCATTGGATTCAAAATTTTATGAAGTTTCTGATGGTGCACTTGGATTTCAAATTTGAGTACTTTAAATTTGAATTTGCTGAATTTTATTCAAAACACTATTTTGGCTCTAGTTTGAATTCTAGAATAGATTTTGAGTGTTTCTTTTTGCTATTGATCGCTTGTGAGTTTCTTTATCAGTAGATGTAATTTGGGTATTTTTAGCATATTTTAAATTAGGGTTTTATTAGAAACAGTACTGTTTTGTTTATATGGTTGTTTTAGTCATTTAATTATTGTTTTTAATTATTTTTAGTTAGTTCTTTTTGTAGATTTTTGCATGTTGTTATATGCCTCTGTTAGACTACAGTAGATAAATTTTTATATTTAATTATTAGTATTTAGCTACTGCTTTTGTATTTGTTTGCTTAGCTCATAGTGATAGTTGATAGAAATAGTTTTATTAGTTTCAAAAGTAATTCTTTTTGCCACTTTATTATAGTTAGTTTTGTTTCTGTCAAATAGCAATAATTTAGTTTTGTAATTATTTTAGTATTGTTTTAATGTATGCTTGGTTGTTGTAGTTGTTTTAGTGTTAACTATATAGTTATGATAGCTTTTAAATTAGTTCTTTATACTAGTTAATAATTTAGAAATATGCTTTCCGTTGTTTTATTAAAATTGTATTTTCTTTGCTGTAGAAAAGTTATTTAGAATAATTTAGTGCTGTTATGAGAGTTATTAGTTGATATTGTGTGAGTTGGTTTCTCCCTTGTTTTCTTTGAAGTTTTCTTCGGATTTTTGTTTGGATTTCTTGGATTTCATTATTATTTTGTTTATTGCTTTTGATTGTTATTTTGATTGATAGTATTGATTGCTAGAGTTGTTTGCTTATGTGAATGCACTGTTTGACTATATAGATTTTCTCGGAGAGACGAATAGTTCTACCAAGTCTTTTTCTGAGAACGTTATAATCTTCATCAACTTACCAGGCAAGTTCACTTTGACCATATTTTCTTACCAATGTTTTTATTGCATTTAGTGTCACCATTTCACCATTTCCTCCAGTAGTATATTGAAATCTTGTAGTTGAATAGAAGCATGAGGTAGGAACCCACACCCCTGTTACCAAGCCCGGGAACGTCATTTACTTTAATGCTACGCTTCAGTAGACGGGGATTGGTATGAGAGTTCGTGAGTGGTGCAAGAAGGAGGACTCTACGTCAATGATGACAACATCAAGATGGCATGTTCAAGGCCTGCATCTACAAGACCTCAAGACTTCAAGATTCGAGACAAGAATTTAATATACCTCTGGGTGGAGAATGGTTAAGAAGGGTACATATGGTGCGTCCAGTACTCAGTGATTCCGGAGAAGCGCCGTGATATCGTGCGGAAAGCTCCACCCAGACTCAAAGAGACGGAAGAATACTTCATGCCCGGAAGCTTACCTGTGCAATCGCAAGTCATTATGGGCTCTGGCTTGGTTGACCTTAGTTGTGAATCTGGCTGGGACGGTGCTAGCAGATGTAGAACTACAGTAGGATTGGATGAGTACCGGACAGTGGTCAGAGGAACTCTTCGGAAGACCATGTTTCGGTCGTCTTGTTCTCAAACACCCTGAAGTGCGAGAACGTAAAAAGAGGGATCGAATATTGTGGGTAAAGTGCACAACACTCTGCAGAGTTAAAACCTAATCGATTAGCCGTGTCCCCGGTTACGGACAATTTGAGCCTCTGGACTTGGATCTATCTCTGAACTCTCAACACCAGACTGATAACTAATTGTGGGCAACTTATGATACTTGTGGGCTATGAGACATCGGTTGGCAGAACCATGTCATAGTAGATAACTCCGTAGTGAAAACTCCTGATTATTCTCTTGTTGTAGGGAAAATAAAAGCAGCTTTTACACAAACAAAACTCAGACACAGAGCCACAAAACCATATTGCATATAGAATAGTTTCATCATTTGTTTTTCTTATTGTGATCTTGTCGGTACATTCAATGTACTGACCTACATGGCTGCAACGTATCATGTTGCAGGATTTTTCCACGACGAGTGAGTTTCATTGTAGGGTTATGGTCTACACTCAACTTGCCGATGGCGTTGATGGGACTCCACACCCATTTGTTTGTTTCTGCTGAGACTTATGAGGTATATATTAGTTTTACATTGTTTATACATGTGATTGCACTTTGATGTATACATTGATGTACTGTGTGTGCCAGCATACTGATCCAGGGATGGCACGGATACACAGAGGCTTGACCGTTTGAGGTCAGGTCGCTACAGATATGGTATCAGAGCACATGTTGACTTTAGGACGTGACCCTAGAAACTGGAAAGCCCTAGGACATGATACCTCAAAAAAATTCTCTTCAAAAAGATCCTCTACTTCTCACCCTTTTCTGAGTTTTACCTCAAGTAGTTAGAATATACCCCTTTCTCTTTGATCACACGGAGGAGCAACTGAGGACCACCTCAGAGTACATGGATTGAAGCTACAACGGTTGAAGACTCCGAAGTCCCGAAGAATTGGAAGACCCTTAAGAATCCCAATATTATTATGACCATTAGAAGATCAAACCCCTGTTGTATACTGCTACTTGTGAACTGCGTTGGTAATTCCTTGAAGAGGAAGGGAGATGCAGTACAGTAGGGATAAGTATTTCCCTCAGTTAAGAACCAAGGTTACCAATCCAGTAGGAGAACCAAGCAAAATTCCGTTAAAGCACACCTGCACACACAAGAGCAAACACTTGCACCCAACGCAAATAAGAGGGTTGGCAATCCTCTTAGCGGTTATTTGCAAGGATTAAATCTTATCGAGGTAAATAGATAAACTAAACTACAAATTAAAATAAAAGTAAATAAATTGCAGCAAGGTATTTTTAGGTTTTTTATATGATAAAGATAGACCCGGGGACCATAGTTTTCACTAGAGGCTTCTCTCTTGAGCACATAAGCATACGGTGGGTAAACAAATTACTGTTGGGCAATTGATAGAAAAGCAAATAATTATGACGGATTCATGGCAATGACCATGTATATAGGCATCACGTCCGAGACAAGTAGACCGACTCCTGCCTGCATCTACTACTATTACTCCACCCATCGACCGCTATCCAGCATGCATCTAGGGTATTAAGTATGAAACAGAGTAACACCTTAAGCAAGATGACATGATGTAGAGAAGCAAATTCAAGCAATATGAATAAACCCCATCTTTTTATCCTTAATGGCAACAATACAAATACGTGTCATGTCCCTTTCTGTCACTGGGATTGAGCACCGCAAGATTGAACCCATCACAAAGCACCTCTCCCATTGCAAGATAAATCAATCTAGTAGGCCAAACTAAACCGATAGATCGGAGAGAAATACAAAGCTATAACAATCATGCATAAAAGAGTTTAGAGAAGACTCAAATATTTCTCATGAATAATCTGATCATAAACTCACAATTCATCGGATCCCAACAAACACACCGCAAAAGAAGATTACATCGGATAGAACTCCAAGAACATCGAGGAGAACATTGTATTGAATATCAAAGAGAGACAAGAAGCCATCTAGCTACTAGCTATAGACCCGTAGGTCTGCAGTAAACTACTCACACATCATCGGAAGGGCAGCAAGGTTGATGCAGAAGCCCTCCGTGATCGATTCCCCCTCCGGCAGAGTACCGAAAAAGGCCTCCAGATGGGATCATGGAAGAACAGAGGCTTGCGGCGGTGGAAAGGTTTTTTCTTCTGGCTCTCTGGGGGTTTCTCAATATTTGTGAATTTATAGAAGTTGAATTAGGTTAAAAGGAGTCACGTGGGCCCCACAAGGTACTATGGCGTGCCCCCCTGGGCACGCCCTAGTGCCTTGTGAAGCCCCTATGGGGCTTCTGGCCTCCTCCCGAAGCTTCCCAGGTTTATTTTGTCCAGAAAAAATCTCCAAAAACAAAAACAAGCAGAATACAGCAACTGGAACTGGGCACTAAGTTAATAGGTTAGTCCCAAAAAATTATATATAATTGCTTGTAAATGTATATAAAACATCCAAGATTGATACTATGACAGCATGGAACAATCAAAAATTATAGATACGTTGGAGACGTATCAAGCATCCCCAAGCTTAATTCCTGCTCGTCCTCGAGAAGGTAAATGATAAAAACAGAATTTTTGATGTGGAATGCTGTCTATCATATTCATCATATACTCTTTTCTTTGTTGCATGGACATTTGGACTTGAATGATTCAAAGCAATAGTCTATAGTTTGACATGAAGACATAAATACTCAAGCATACTAACAAACAACCATGTCTTTCAAAATATCAATGCTAAAGAAAGTTATCCCTAGCCCATTATGCTCAATCATTGATCCATTCATGAAACACACTCAATATTGGCTACACACAATGCACAAGTATGACAATAGTGCTCTCTAGTTGGTGCTTTGTAAGAGAAGATGGAGACTCAAAATAAAAGTTGCATAAAAGTAAATAGATAGGCCCTTCGCGGAGGGAAGCAGAGATTTGCAAATGTGCCATAGCTCAAAGCTTAAATTAGAGAGATAAAATTATTTTGAGAGGCATGCTTTTCCTGTCAATGAAAACGACTGAGAATTCCCAATATCTTCCATGCTAGACACATTATAGGCGGTTCCCAAACAGAAAATAAAGTTTATTTCCTTTCCACCATTCTTTCACAATCCATGGCTAGCCGTATCCACGGGTGCCCTCCATACCAACACTTTCCAAGGAGTTTATTATTAACATCATATTAATTTTTTTTCATTTCGGGACTGGGCATCCCTATTACCTGCTACTCTCTCGTGCAATGACAAGTGAATAAACACTCATTGTGAGAATAACACACCTAGCATGGAAAATATTGGCCACCCCCTGCCTTTTCTTGAGCGGTACGGGCACACAAAATGGAAAATTATTTTGAAAGTTTAGAGTTGGCACATGCAAATTTACTTGGAACGGCATGGAAATACCGCATATAGGTAGATATGGTCGACTCATTTGGCACAACTTGGGTTTAAGGAGTTGGATGCACAAGCAGTATTCCCGCTGAGTACAAATGAAGGCTAGCAAATAGATTGAGAAGCGACCAACCAAAAAGCGAAAACGGTCATAAACATGCATTGAACATAACTAACACCGAATAATGCACCATAAGTAGGATATAATTTCGTTGCATAACTGTGGACTTTATGTGTATGCATAGGGAATCACAAACCTTAACATCAATATTCTTACTAAATCACAATTACTCACTAACATGACTCACATATTATCATCTCCATATCGCAAAACTATTGCAAGGAATCAAACTTATCATATCCAATGATCTTTCATGAAAGTTTTTATTATAACCCTCTTGAATATTCATCACTTTGGGACCAAATTCATATCTTGTGCAAATTACCATTACCATTATCAACTCTCAAAAAGATATAAGTGAAGCATGAGAGTGCAAATATTTCTTCAAAAATTTTAATCTTATCAACTCTCAAAATAATATAAGTGAAGCCCGAGAGTTCAAATATTTCTTCAAAATATAGCCACCGCCGTGCTAAAAAAGATTTAAGTGAAGCACTAGAGCAACTGCCTAGCTCAAAAGATTTAAGTGAAGCACATAGAGTATTCTAACAAATCACGAATAATGTGTGTCCCTCTCAAATAGGTGTGTCCAACAAAGATGATTGTGACAAACTAAAAAGAAAACAAAGCAAGGACTCATATAATACACGACGCTCCAAGTAAAACACATATCATGTGATGAATAAAAATATAGCTCCAAGTAAAACACATATCATGTGATGAATACAAATATAGCTCCAAGTGAGTTACCGATAGATTGTAGAAGAAAGAGGGGATGCCTTCTGGGGCATCCCTAAGCTTAGACGCTTGAGTCTTCCTTGAATATTACCTTGGGGTGCCTTGGGCATCACCAAGCTTAGGTTCTTGCCACTCCTTATTCCTTCATCCATCGTAGTCTCACCCAAAACTTGAAAACTTCAATCACACAAAACTCAAGAAAACCTTCGTGAGATCCGTTAGTATAACAAACAAATCTTTAAACTTTAGGTACTGTTGTAAATTGATTCATATTTAGTATTTGCATAATGCTACTGTACTCCAACTTCTCCATGACTCATACCCCCCGATACGATCCATAGATTCATCAAAGTAAGCAAACTATGCAATAAAAACAGAATCTGTCTAAAGCGGAATAGTCTGTAAAGATCTATTTAAAAGCCATACTTATGTAACTCCAAAAATTCTTAAAAATTAGAACAACGTGGGTAATTCATATACCAATTTTGTGTAAAAATTTCAGATTTTCTGACGCTCCAGCACAGAATTAAAATTCGATTACTGGACTCAAAACTTTCTGTTTTCCAAACAGCATCAATTATACTATCTTCCAAATCATCCCAAAGGCATTACTTGGCACAAACACTAATTAAAACATAAAATCTCAATCATAACAGAGGCTAAAATTGTGTAAATACACAAGAACAGGAACAAAAAGCAATAATTTATTTTATTCATTGGGTTGCCTCCCAACAAGGGCTATTGTTTTATGCCCCTAGCTAGGCATAATGCATAGTTTCAAGTGTTGTCATCCTTGGTTTCCAACTCCTCAATCACACATCCATTTTTTCTAGTAGATTTAACATAAGTGTTTCTCGTCATCACACTTCTAGGCACAAAATCAAGAATTTTACTTTTGTGAATAGGTTCCTTAATTATATCGATGAAATTGGGGTGCACGCTAATCATTTTAAGGTCTTTGTTCCCTTTACTAGAAGTGGTACCCTTGACTTTGGGGACATATACGAACTTGCAATTTTTATTAGGAGGAGTTCTATCAATATTTTTAGCGGAAGCCAAGTTGTTGATAATTTCTTCCAACCTATCAATTCTAGTGGAACTTTGGTCTATTCTTTCGTTAATTATTGGTTCCTTTTCCTTTAAGGTTTTCAAAGCAATCCCCACCTTGGAACCGAATTGAGTAATATGATTGTGGACCTTTTTATCTAAATTTTCAAGATGTTCGATAGTAGGATTTTTGTTTTCTATAACTTCTAACCTTTGCATAACATGCTCCAAAGTTAATGCAGTTTCATTAATAATGATAGGGGGTGAACCCACTAAATTTCCCATAGCATTGAGAGCATCCGAAGTGGGACACATCAAGAAATTCCCTCTGGTAATAGTGTCAAGAACAGATCTATACCAAGTAGTGATTCCCACATAAATTTCGAAGAAAAACGGTAGTGGATTCCTTACGAGTTGATCTATTTTGAGCATTGCAAATCCTATACCAAGCATCTTTTAAATTATCTCCCCCCCCCCTTTGTTTAAAATTAAGTACTTCATTTTCAGGGGTGGTAGTAACAAGCGAAGAACTAGCCATAATGGTAAAGCAAGAAAGCAAACAAGCAAGTAAAATATTTTTGTGTTTTTGTAAAATATTTTAGAAGTGGGGGAGATGAAAACGAGAGGCAAATGTAAATAAAACGTAAATAAAGTAAATGCAAGTGAATGATAGTTTGTGAGAAGGTACTTGGTAATTTTGATGATGTCTCCCCGGCAACGGTGCCAGAAATTCTTCATGCTACTTGTGAGCTGCGTTGGTAATTCCCTGAAGAGGAAGGGAGATGCAGTATGGTAGAGATAAGTATGTCCCTCAATTAAGAACCAAGGTTATCAATCCAGTAGGAGAACCAAGCAAAATTCCGTTAAAGCGCACCTGCACACACAAGAGCAAACACTTGCACCCAACGCAAATAAGAGGGTTGTCAATCCTCTTAGCGGTTATTTGCAAGGATTAAATCTTATCGAAGTAAATAGATAAACTAAACTACTAATTAAAATAAAAGTAAATAAATTGCAGCAAGGTATTTTTAGGTTTTTTATATGATAAAGATAGACCCGGGGACCATAGTTTTCACTAGAGGCTTCTCTCTTAAGCACATAAGCATACGGTGGGTAAACAAATTACTGTTGGGCAATTGATAGAAAAGCAAATAATTATGATGGATTCATGGCAATGATCATGTATATAAGCATCACGTCCGAGACAAGTAGACCGACTCCTGCCTGCATCTACTACTATTACTCCACCCATCGACCGCTATCCAGCATGCATCTAGGGTATTAAGTATGAAACAGAGTAACGCCTTAAGCAAGATGACATGATGTAGAGAAGCAAATTCAAGCAATATGAATAAACCCCATCTTTTTATCCTTAATGGCAACAATACAAATACATGTCATGTCCCTTTCTGTCACTGGGATTGAGCACCGCAAGATTGAACCCATCACAAAGCACCTTTCCCATTGCAAGATAAATCAATCTAGTAGGCCAAACTAAACCGATAGATCGGAGAGAAATACAAAGCTATAACAATCATGCATAAAAGAGTTTAGAGAAGACTCAAATATTTTTCATGAATAATCTGATCATAAACTCACAATTCATCGGATCCCAACAAACACACCGCAAAAGAAGATTACATCGGATAGAACTCCAAGAACATCGAGGAGAACATTGTATTGAATATCAAAGAAAGAGAAGAAGCCATCTAGCTACTAGCTATGGACCCGTAGGTCTACGGTAAACTACTCACACATCATCGGAAGGGCAACAAGGTTGATGTAGAAGCCCTCCGTGATCGATTCCCCCTCCGGCAGAGTACCGGAAAAGGCCTCTAGATGGGATCATGGAAGAACAGAGGCTTGCGGCAGCGGAAAGGTTTTTTTTCTTCTGGCTCTCTAGGGGTTTCCCAATATTTGTGAATTTATAGAAGTGGAATTAGGTCAAAAGGAGTCACGTGGGCCCCACAAGGTACTACGGTGCCCGCCCCCTGGGGCGCGTCCTAGTGCCTTGTGAAGCCCCTGTGGGGCTTCTGGCCTCCTCCTGAAGCTTCCCAGGTTTGTTTTGTCCAGAAAAAAATCTCCAAAAAGTTTCGTGGCATTTGGACTTCATTTGGTACTGTTTCTCTGAAAAGCCAAAAACAAGCAGAAAACAGCAACTGGCACTGGGCACTAAGTTAATAGGTTAGTCCCAAAAAATGATATATAATTGCTTGTAAATGTGTATAAAACATCCAAGATTGATACTATAACAACATGGAACAATCAAAAATTATAGATACGTTGGAGACGTATCATATACTCACGTTAGATGCGATGAATTATGAGCTGTCATTTGTGTGTGTTTTTCCGACAGCCACAAATAAAACCTATTTTCAAAACTATTGTTTGTATTGTTTGAATCTCCCTCTATCCCTCTCTCGTATCTCATCCCAAAACCCTTGGACCCAATAGATGATGAATGAAGATGGACTTGTATTCTCTGGACCGATGACACAGCCGGAGGCAGAGCTATGGATTCAAAACATGGAGGATCACTACGCTCTTCAGTACTTTATAAAAAGTGCTGCAACATGGTGGAAAATGCATCAAGCCATACAAGGAAGTAATGGAGCAAAAACTTGGGAAGAACTCAAGGAGACTCTGTTAAGATCCCGTCTCATCCGGAAACATTATGATAGTAAGATGAAGAAACCTTGTGCATGTAAGATTTGCGAAGAAATAGGACACACCCAAGAAGGACACAAGGATGGATGCCCTCATTGTGAGAAAAATCACCCAGGTGAAGAATGCCCCACTTGGCAGGTTACATGTTTCTTATGTGAAGGAACTGACCACTATCCGGCTTAGTGTCACATTTACCCCATGGTGTAACAAACTGTCCGGAAGCAGAAAGAAGGAATGAAAGAAGCCCTCCGAGAAGGTATGGAAGTGCCTGTCGTGAAGGATGTTGTGATGGACCCTAATGGAGGAAACCCAATCAAAGTTTGCACCAAGTCATGCTATGCATGTGGGGAAGAAGGACACATATCTCGGTATTGCACGAAGAAGGGAACTGAGTATCTAGGTGAGTTCCCGACAGCAGAAGTGGAGTATGACCCACGGGAAATAGAGGATCTGATTCGTACGAAGAAGACCAAGAAGAGGAAACAAAGACCTCCCCAGAATAGCCCATTTTCTGCAGAAAAGGACCTGAGTCATATCATATGTTTCAAGTGCAAGAAGTCAGGTCACTATTTCGATAGATGTCCAGAAAAGAAGCTAAAAATCCAAGGAGCCTACATAATCACAAAGAAGCCCCGAGACATGTCGGAAGTCATTTGTTTTCGCTGCAAGGAGGCAGGACATTTTGCCAGGGAATGTTCAGATCAGAAGAAAGCTGGAGCTAAGTAGTTGAGATTTTGATATTGGTAATAAGTGTAGTAGGAAGCAATTCTATTTTCGTAAGTATGATGAGTTGAGTTATGTAATGGAAGTCTCGGAGATTGTAATAATTCATGAATCAATAAAGTTGATATGTCATATGCTGAAAGGCTTTATGAAGTTGTTATGTTGTTAACATTTATCTTGGAACTGATTATGTGGGTAAACATGGATGAAAATGAGTTGTTGATGCATAAACTGGGATTTTGATAAAGTACAAGGATACAATAGAATATGGTCAATGGATAACCCAGTACATTTTTTTTAAGGATGACAATACCCTGTAAGATGTTGGGAATTGAATTTGAAGTTTTGTTTGGATGATATGAATGCTTACCCAAGGAGGTGCATATATTATTCTGAATACCCCTTCTATCTTACAACTGCAGATGACAACCCTTTATGAGTCTTTCCTCAAGGGCCCGGAAACCATCATAACCCTGACTAGTGATCATGATTACCCAAAGATCCTGAAGGACATGATGAAGCATATTCACCATGAAGGAGATGCAGTTTACAAAGGCTATCCTTTCATGGAAAATGGAGTGGAACTTTGGTACGTGGAAGTACACCTCCACCGGGTGAAAGGAGTTTGCCCGAAGATGATGGGTCAATACTTTTACATCTCACGTGTACCCCGAGCAACTTTCTTCGACTCTATTTGTGAAGCTGTCATGGAAGCCATATGTCAGATTGGAGAAATACTGGAAGCAAGGCTCCGTCACACTCAGGAATACCTGAGAGAGGTACATGCAGAGATGATGGAGATGAAGCTCATGGCCACCATGATGAAACAAAAGGTGGATGATTTCAAGGAGCACCTCGCTCAATTCTAGTGGGACTAAATAATCCTCAAGGAGGACCCATAAATAAATTTGGAAGTAATGCTTGACCATACCAACTATGTGGATGGCAGCTTTTGTAATAAAGTACTTTTGATTAGAGTTTTGAGAAATGATTAATGATGTAATAAAGGATTTGATATGAAAAGAATACGATTTATGGATGACTTTGTGCATTTCATGGTGATATTTCTCTGTGTGAACACCAGACCAATGGAAAGGAAAATGTATTCGAGTTTGGACGAAATAAGTTTGATTTCATGGTTACCCCAAGAGTATGATATAATGAAGTACTATTGGATTTAGAGGAAGTGTAATGGTGGAATATGGACCAGTTGTAACTCCACGAATGAGTTAAAACTATACAAGTGCTGAAGTGGACCCATAACCCAAAGGACCATGATATGACCAAGGTACAAGCACAATCTTGTTGAAGGAAGAATTCTGGAAGAAGCTGTGATTTGACCAACAGACGTTTCATTGGGGGTTACGCACAAACCCTAGAGTTGTGAAGAAATGATAGATGTTACATTTGGCTTGTAGAACCAATGGATTTACCCGAACCCAGTTCGAGGACAAGAGAAATTCTGCAATGCTTGTGATAATGCCCGAGTGTTAGAAATGCGAGATTTGCTAAACCTTATACAGGGTAATGATTTGGGTGCGGAATGGATTGATCACCATACCCACTTGCTTATATCATACGCTCTTGCTATTTGGAATGGTAAATCTGGAGTGACTTACCTATAGTAGAGAGACGACGATCGTTGAAAACTTTGCTTAAGCCTTAGAATGGTATGATAAGAAGCCCTCGTACAAGGCAGTTGTAGCCACATCGTAGGTTAAACGGTGAGATTTAGCCCAGACCCAATTCCTGCAGAAACCCGTAATTGTTGACCACCATGAGATTTCTGATAGTTGCTTAGAATTGGCGACAGACTTGTTAGCTAGAAGACCCAATCTCCGGAACAGTCTTAATTTGATGAAAGGACCCGGGATTTTGAGAAAAGAAGTTATGCCCTTACCGGAAGAGCACCAGTGAAGGAATTATTCCGAAGGATATGAGCAGACAGACACCGTCAACCCAAAGGAAAGAAATACCGGAGTTGGATGGACCCATGACCATGATTTTAAGTGTGGTAGCACCCCAGACTTTCCGATCAATGGATCTGCTGGAAGACCCCAACCCCTAAACTTTTCTTGCAAGCCTCTCCGAATCTCGAGGACGAGATTCATTTTAAGTGTGGTAGATTTGTAACATTCCAAAATTCTAAATTTTGGAATGTTATATTAAACAAATAAATAGGATTGATTGTTTGTTTGATTGAGTGACTGAAAGTGAGTGAAATTTGAACCTTTTTGAAAGTTTAATGTGAGAGAATGAAATGACTTTCCCAAACTTTCACCTTGCATTTTGATCCCCAGAGATTCAAATCCATTTCATCACAAAACCCTAGAGTGAAGATGATATGACTTCTTCCATTTAAAGAAATGAAAAGGGATTTGAAAATGATTTGAAATTCCATTGGAAATATTTCAAATTCAGAAACTTTATGCAATTCAATGATTTTCATGAGAGAAGATAAAATGGCTTCTTCAAATTATATGAAATATGAGTTGGAAGTTTGAAAGAAGGATTTGAAAGTGGTTTGAAATTCAAATTCAAACCCAATTTGGAGTTATTTGGTTTTTATTCAGATTATTTTTCTCCTAAAAACAAATATATGGAAATAAGGGTAAAATGATTCCCTTCAACAAAAAAATGGAGACAAATAAATTTGAAATCATTTTGTTATTTTAAAATAATTTTATTTGATTTTTAATGCAACAGTAGCTCTGTTTGCATTATTTGAATTTGTGTGAATTTTATTTGAACATGAAAAATAGTTCATGTTTTAGGATTTATTTTTCTGAAAATTTTGATATATTATATGCCTATGTAAAATTTTATTTTTTGTTTTCTTTTATCTCTTCTGTTCTCTGTTTTAAAACAAAAAATATATGGCCGAAGCACATCAGCTGCCAGCAGCGCGCGCCGGCCGGCCCATCTGGCCGAAATGGCCCATGGCCTTCTCCCCGCGCGCGAAGCATTTCGCTTTGGTCACCCGACCCCTCCTCTCGCTCCCGCTCTCATCTCTCCCTCACTTACCGGCGGGCCCGCGCCCTTCTTCCTCCTCCCGCAAGAATCGGGTGACCGCGGCGCCGCCGCGTCCGATCTTCGTGGGATTCGATCTTCGCAGCCCCTTTCACAAGATTTGCCCCTATAAATACTGGACCACTTCCTCGTCCGATTTTCGTTTCAATCCCTCAAAACCTCCCTCTGAATCAAGCTCACGAAGCTCTGAAAGCTCCGCCACCGAAGCTCGTGTCTCCGGCCGATTCCGGCGCCTGTAAGCTACCACGCGCTCGTTTTTCTCCTCCCCGAAAACCACCTCGATTCTCTGGACCTCCCTAACTCTTTCCCTCGCGTAGTTCGGCACTGGATCGAGCTCCTGGAGGACCACCGGATCTCGCCGACGCAGCCCGCACTCCAGCCGCCATCCACCGTCACCACAGGAGGCATCCGACGCCGCAGACGACACCATCGCCATTGCCAAGACGCGCCGGACCTCGTCGTCTTTCTTCCCGACCCCGGAGACCCCTAGGATCACCGGCCGCATCAAGCAGAGCCGCCGCGCACCGTTCTGCTCCAAGTTCGTCGCCGTCGCTGCTGCCCTGTATGCCGTCGTTGCCCTCCACCGTACGATCTGTGTTGCATGGCTTAGATTAGATCTAAACAAATGTTTTTGGTTAATAGATCGGTTTTCTACGGTTTAGACCGAACCGCCGACCGGTTTTTCTTTTATTAGCCTCAAATTTTCCAAAAATGTTAAGTTTCGGCCGTCCGCCGTTTTCTTCCGCAGCACACAGATTTCGGCCAATCAGAACAGGCCACGTATACCCCTGTCCGACACGGTGTGCTTATCCAAATTGAATGATTCTTTTTGCATTGGATTCAAAATTTTATGAAGTTTTTGATGGTGCACTTGGATTTCAAATTTGAGTATTTTAAATTTGAATTTGCTGAATTTTATTCAAAACACTATTTTGGCTCTAGTTTGAATTCTAGAATAGATTTTTGAGTGTTTCTTTTTGCTACTGATCACTTGTGAGTTTCTTTATCAGTAGATGTAATTTGGGTATTTTTAGCATATTTTAAATTAGGGTTTTATTAGAAACAGTTTTGTTTTGTTTATATGGTTGTTTTAGTCATTTAATTATTGTTTTTAATTATTTTTAGTTAGTTCTTTTTGTAGATTTTTACATGTTGTTAGATGCCTCTGTTAGACTACAGTAGATAAATTTTTATATTTAATTATTACTCCCTCCATTCCACAATGTAGTGCGCCCGCGCTTCCCGAGATCTAAGTTTGACCATAAATTTAACCAACGAGACCGACTGCGGCGGGAGCAAAAATTATACCACTGAATTCGTATCGTTGGTTAAATTTAGTGGTATAATTTTTGCTCCCGCCGCAGTCGGTCTCGTTGGTTAAATTTATGGTCAAACTTAGATCTCGGGAAGCGCGGGCGCACTACATTGTGGAATGGAGGGAGTAGTATTTAGCTACTGTTTTTGTATTTGTTTGCTTAGCTCATAGTGATAGTTGATAGAAATAGTTTTATTAGTTTCAAAAGTAATTCTTTTTGCCATTTGATTATAGTTAGATTTGTTTCTGTCAAATAGCAATAATTTAGTTTTGTAATTTATTTAGTATTGTTTAGTATTATTTTAATGTATGCTTGGTTGTTGTAGTTATTTTAGTGTTAACTATATAGTTATGATAGCTTTTAAATTAGTTCTTTATACTAGTTAATAATTTAGTAATATGCTTTCTGTTGTTTTATTAAAATTGTATTTTCTTTGCTGTACAAAAGTTATTTAGAATAATTTAGTGCTGTTATGAGAGTTATTAGTTGATATTGTGTGAGTTGGTTTCTTCCTTGTTTTCTTTGAAGTTTTCTTTGGATTTTTGTTTGGATTTCATTATTATTATCTTTATTGCTTTTGATTGTTATTTTGATTGATAGTATTGATTGCTAGAGTTGTTTCCTTATGTGAATGCACTGTTTGACTATATAGATTTTCTCGGAGAGACGAATAGTTCTACCAAGTCTTTTTCTGAGAACGTTATAATCTTCATCAACTTCTCAGGCAAGTTCACTTTGACCATATTTTATTACCTATGTTTTTATTTCATTTAGTGTCACCATTTCACCATTTCCTCCAGTAGTATATTGAAATCTTGTAGTTGAGTAGAAGCATGAGGTAGGAACCCACACCCCTGTTACCAAGCCCGGGAACATCATTTACTTTAATGCTACGCTTCAGTACACAGGGATTGGTATGAGAGTTCATGAGTGGTGTGAGAAGGAGGACTCTACGTCAATGACGACAACTTCAAGATGACATCTTCAAGGCCTGCATCTACAAGACCTCAAGACAAGAATTTAATATACCTCTGGGTGGAGAATGGTTAAGAAGGGTACATATGGTGCGTCCAGTACTCAGTGATTCCGGAGAAGCGCCGTGATATCATGCGGAAAGCTCCACCCAGACTCAAAGAGGCGGAAGAATACTTCACCCTGGAAGCTTACCTGTGCAACCGCAAGTCATTATGGGCTCTGGCTTGGTTGACCTTAGTTGTGAATCTGGCTGGGACGGTGCTAGCAGATGTAGAACTACGGTAGGATTGGATGAGTACCGGACAGTGGTCAGAGGAACTCTTCGGAAGACCATGTTTCGGTCATCTTATTCTCAAACACCCTGAAGTGCGAGAACGTAAAAAGAGGGATCGAATCCTGTGGGTAAAGTGCACAACACTCTGCAGAGTTAAAACCTAATCGATTAGCCGTGTCCCCGGTTACGGACAATTTGAGCCTCTGGACTTGGATCTATCTCTGAACTCTCAACACCAGACTGATAACTAATTGTGGGCAACTTATGATACTTGTGGGCTATGAGACATCGGTTGGCGGAACCATGTCATAGTAGATAACTCCGTAGTGAAAACTCCTGATTATTCCTTTGTTGTAGGGAAAATAAAAGCAGCTTTTACGCAAACAAAACTCAGACACAGAGTCACAAAGCCATATTGCATATAGAATAGTTTCATCATCTGTTTTTCTTATTGTGATCTTGCCGGTACATTCAATGTACTGACCTACACGGCTGCAATGTATCATGTTGCAGGATTTTTCCACGACGAGTGAGTTTCGTTGTAGGGTTACGGTCTACACTCAACTTGCCGATGGAGTTGATGGGACTCCACACCCGTTTGTTTGTTTCCACTGAGACTTATGAGGTATATATACATGTGATTG
Organism: Elymus sibiricus; assembly: GCA_039707655.1. NCBI lineage: Eukaryota > Viridiplantae > Streptophyta > Magnoliopsida > Poales > Poaceae > Elymus > Elymus sibiricus. The sequence goes on along the minus strand of CM077672.1, from coordinate 89,846,131 downwards.
CACTTTGATATATACATTGATGTACTGTGTGTGCCAGCATACTGATCCAGGGATGGCACGAATACACCGAGGTTTGACCGTTTGAGGTCGGGTCGGTACAGCTTCATTCTTCTTATTTGCATATGCTAGATATTGTTTTTCTTGATAATTTGATTTGCTATAAAATTCCTATGCATAGGAAGAGGGTTAGATTTAAATGTGTTAATTACATGCTATATGATGCTTTCTTTGTGCTTCAATTCTTGTCTTTTATGTGAGTATCATTAATATCCCAAGCCTATCTTAATGGCTATCAAGAAAGAGCTTGTTGGGAGACAACCCAATATTTTCTGTTTTTGTGTGATGACATGATTATTGCTATTCTAATTATTGTGTTTTTATCTTTTAATTAGTGTTTGTGCCAAGTAATGCCTTTGGGATGATTTGAATGATAGTATAATTGATGTTGTTTGAAAACAGAAAGTTTTGCGTCCAATGCTGGAATTTCTATTCTGTACTGGAACGCTAGAAAAATCTGAAATTTTTACACAGTATTGGGATACAAATTTTTTACGCTGTCCTAAGTTTTTAGAATTTTTGGAGTTACATAAGTATGGATAAATATTCTGTCATTACGTACTGTCCTGTTTTAGACAGATTTTGTTTTTATTGCATATGTGCTTGTTTTGATGATGCTATGGATTATATCTGGGGTATAAGTCATGGAGAAGTTAGAATACAGTAGATATTATGCAAGAACAATTATGAATCAATTTATAACAGTACCTAAAGTGGATGATTGATTTATTATACTAACGGATCTCACAAAGTTTCTGTTGAGTTTTGTGTGCTGAAGTTTTCAAGTTTTGGGTGAGATCACGATGGATGAAGGAATAAGGAGCGGCAAGACCCTAAGCTTGGGGATGCCCAAGGCACCCCAAGGTAATATTCAAGGAAGACCCTGATAACCCACAGTCTTCGAGGATAATATTTCACCCAAATTTGTTGATTCGACAGAAAGGGATCCAAAGAATATTTATGAGCCTTAACAGTTGAGTTGTCAATTCAACCACACCTGGAAAATAATATCTCTGCAGCAAAGTATTTAGTAGCACAGTAGTATGATGGTTTGATAGTAGCAGTATCAGTAACAGCAGCAACGGTGACAATAACAGTAGCAGTTTTGTAGTGATTGTAGCAGCATCAGTGACAATAGTAACTTAGCAAAGATGAATATGAGCAAAGCATAGGCATTGGATCAGCGATGGATATTTGTGTTGGATAACATTCATCATGTAACGGTCACAACCTAGAGCGATACACAATAGCTCCAATTCATCAATTCAATGTAGGCATGTATTCCGTATATAGTCATACGTGCTTATAGTAAGAACTTGCATGACATCTTTTGTCCTACCCTCCCGTGGCAGCGGGCTCCATATGGAAATCTAAGGGATATTAAGGCCTCCTTTTAATAGAGAACCAGAACAAAGCATTAACACATGGTGAATACATGAACTCCTCGAATTACAGTCATCCCCGGAGAGTATCCCAATTATTGACACCTTGGGGTCTACGGATTAGAACAATAACAAGTGCATATAACTAGCAGATAGGATCAAGAACTCAAATATCTTCATGAAAACATAGAGGGTTCAGATCTGAAATCATGGCACTCGGGCCCTAGTGACAAGCATTAAGCATAGCAAAGTCATGGCAACATCAATCTCAGAACATAGTGGATACTAAGGATCAAGCCCTAACAAATTGACTCGATTACATGACAAATCTCATCCAACTCCATCACCGTCCAACAAGACTACGAAGGAATTACTCACTCTCGGCGGTGAGCATCATGAAATTGTTGATGAAGGATGGTTGATGATGACGACGGCGACGAATCCCCCTCTTCGGAGCCTCAAACGGACTCCATAACAGCCCTCCCGACGAAGAACATGAGGTGGCGGCGGCTTCGTATCGTAAAACATGATGAAACTTCTTCTCTTATTTTTTTTCTCAGGGAAACGGAATTTATAGGCTTGGAATTAGGTCAGACGGCCGCCTGTGGGACCCACAAGGCATCAGGGCACCCAGGTGTCAAACCAGACAATTGTATCATACTTTTGCGCTTCAACATTTTCAACTCCACTTAATGCATGAACGTGAGACATGGACATTAGCACTATAGGTGAAATAGAATGCGGTGGTAGAGATATATAGGAGAAGTCAAAAAGGAAGAAAGGCTCACATTAACTCGGCGGATCAATAGGCAATGGAAAGGCCCATCAATTGATATCAATGCGAGGAGCAGGGATTGACATGCAACGGATGCACTAGAGCTATAAGTGTATGAAAGCTCAATGAAAACTAAGTGGGTGTGCATCCAACTTGCTTGCTCATGAAGACCTCGGGCATTTGAGGAAGCCCATCATCGGAATATACAAGTCAAGTTCTATAATGAAAACTTCCCACTAGTATATGAAAGTGATATCTCAGGAGACTCTCTATATGAAGAATATGGTGCTACTCTGCAACACAAGTGTGGTAAAAGGATAGTAACATTATCCCTTCTCTTTTTTTCTCTTATTTTTTTTAACTTTTTTAGAACAATCTGATGGAACTCATCCCCTCATTTTGGAGGACTCATCAGTCTCCATCATTCTTTTCCTCACTGGGACAATGCTCTAATAATGATGATCATCACACTTTTATTTACTTACAACTCGATAGACTGATACAAGATGACTCTATATGAATGCCTCTGGCAGTGTACTAGGATGTGCAATGATCTAGTGTAACATGTATAATAATGATGAACGGTGGCTTTGCCACAAATATCATGTTAGCTCTATATGATCATGCAAAGCAATATGATGATGAACACACATGTCATAAGATAGAACGATGGAAGTTGCATGGCAATATATCTCGGAATGGCTATGGAAAGGCCATGATAGGTAGGTATGGTGGCTATTTTGAGGAAGATGGAAGGAGGCTTATGTGTGATAGAGCGTATCATATCACGGGGTTTGGATGCACCGGCGAAGTTTGCACCGACTCTCGAAGTGAGAAAGGGCAATGCACGGTATCGAAGAGGCTAGCAAATTGCGGAAAGGTAAGAGTGCGTAATTGTCCATGAACTCACATTAGTCATAAAGAACTCATATACTTATTGTGATAGTTTTATTAGCCCTCGAAGCAAAGTACTACTCGCATGCCCCGAGGGAGGAGGTTGGTAGGAGTTAACCATCGTGCACCCCCGATTATGACAACACTCAAGGATTTCAATCAGACATAAAAATGCTCAAACATCCCCACCATGCCATAACGGACACTTAAATGAGTAGTGCATAACAAGCTTTAATATCAATATTTCTACTAACCAATGATCATGAACTAATACCCTTTCATATTACGACATCAATATAATTAAAACATATGTTTTATATTTAGTGGTCTACATGAAAGTTTTTATTATATCACTCTCGAATACCTATCCTTTTTGGTCTAAGCCCATAACTCGTGCACATTACCACTTCCTATTTAAGACTCTCAAAAAGATTTAAGTGAAGCATGAGAGTGCAATCATTTCTATAAAATATAACCATCGTTGTGCTCTAACAAGTATAGGTGAAGCAGAAGAGCAACTGCCTAGCTCAAAGGATATAAGTGAAGCATATAGAGTATTCTAACAAATCATGATAAGTGTGTGTCCCTCTCAAAAGGTGTGTTCAGCAACCAATGATTGTGGCAAACTAAAAGCAAAACAAAACTATGGCACAAGACACTCCAAGTAAAACTCATATCATGTGATGAATAAAAATATAGCTCCAAGTAAAATACCGATAGATTGTAGACGAAAGAGGGGATGCCATTGATAGCCTGCAAGTGCATGATAACCCACAAGTATAGGGGATCAATTGTAGCCTTTTCGATAAATAAGAGTGTCGAACCCAACGAGGAGCTAAAGGTAGAATTAATATTCCCTTCAAGTTCTATCGACCACTGATACAACTCTACGCGCACTTAACATTCGCTTTACCTAGAACAAGTATGAAACTATTTTGTAGGTGATAGGATAGGTTTGCAAGAATAAAACTAGAAGTACTTTGCGAGAATAAAACTACGAGTAATTTGCAAGATAATAAAAGTTAGTTGTTAAGTAGAAAGTTTTTGTAACACAAGAGAATGATTTGTCCATAGGCAATCGATAACTAGACCGGTAATCATTGTTGCAATTTTATATGAGGGAGAGGCATGAGCTAACATACTTTCCGTACTTGGATCATATGCACTTATGATTGGAACTCTAGCAAGCATCTGCATCTACCAAAGATCATTAAGGTAAAACCCAACCATAGCATTAAGTATCAAGTCCTCTTTACTCCCATACGCAACAACCCCCTTACTCGGGTATGTGTTTCAGTCACTCACGCCACCCACTATAAGAGAATTATGAACGTATTGCAAACCCTACAGCGAGAATCCCTAGCCCATTAATACATCAATACTCAAGCATACTAACAAACAATCATGTCTTTCAAAATATCAACGCTAAAGAAAGTTATCCCTAGCCCATTATGCTCAGTCATTGATCCATTCATGAAACACACTCAACATTAACTACACCCAATGCACAAGTATGACAATAGTGCTCTCCAGTTGGTGCTTTATAAGAGAAGATGGAGACTCAATAAAAATAAAAATGCATAAAAGTAAAATAGATAGGCCCTTCGCAGAGGGAAGTAGAGATTTGCAGATGTGCCAGAGCTCAAAGCTTAAATTAGAGAGATAAAATTGTTTTTGAGAGGCATGCTTTTCCTGTCAACGAAAACGACCGTGAATTCCCAATATCTTCCATGCTAGACACATCATAGGCGGTTCCCAAACAGAAAATAAAGTTTATTTCCTTTCCACCATTCTTTCACAATCCATGGCTAGCCGTATCCACGGGTGCCCTCCATACCAACACTTTCCAAGGAATTTTGTTGTTATTAATTTTTGATTCATTGTGGGACTGGGCATCCCTATTACCAGCTACTCTCTCGTGTAATGACAAGTGAATAAACACTCATCGTGAGAATAACACACCTAGCATGGAAAATATTGGCCACCCCCTGTCGCTTCATGAGCGGTATGGGCACACAAAACGGAAAAAATATTTTGAAAATTTTAGAGTTGGCACATGCAAATTTACTTGGAATGGCATGGAAATACCGCATATAGGTAGATATGGTGGACTCATTTGGCACAACTTGGGTTTAAGGAGTTTGGATGCACAAGCAGTATTCCCGGTTAGTACAAATGGAGGCTAGCAAATAGATTGAGAAGCAACCAACCAGAAAACGAAAATGGTCATAAGCATGCATTGAGAATAACTAACACTGAATAATGCACCATAAGTAGGATATAACTTCGTTGCATAACTATTGACTTTACGTGCATGCATAGGGAATCACAAACCTTAACACCAATATTCTTACTAAATCACAATTACTCACTAGCATAACTCACATATTATCATCTCCATATCGCAAAACTATTGCAAGGAATCAAACATATCATATTTAGTGATCTACAAGGTTTATGTAGGATTTTCTGACTAACCATGTGAATGACCAATTCCTGTTGACTCTCTAAATAGATATAAGTGAAGCAAGAGAGTTTAATTCTTTCTAAAAAAGACCATGCTCTAAAAAATATGAGTGAAGCAAAAGAGCATTCTACAAATAACGGTTTTCCTATATGAAGAGAAACAGGCATCCAAACTTCAAATGATATAAGTGAAGCACATGAAGCATTCTATAAAGCCATACTCAAAAGATATAAGTGAAGTGCAAAGAGCATTCTATAAATAAACCAAGGACTATCTCATACCAGCATGGTGCATAAAACAAAAGGGAAAAATATACACAAAATACGCTCCAAGAATTTACGCATATCATGTGAACAAAACAACAACCGAAACATACCGATACTTCTTGAATAAAGATGGGATGCCTTCCGGGGCATCCCCAAGCTTAGACACTTGAGTCTCCATGAATATTTACTTGGGGTGCCTTGGGCATCCCCAAGCTTGAGCTCTTGCCTCTCCTAATTCTTCTCCTATCAGAACCTCCTTGATCTTTGAACACTTCATCCACACAAAACTTAACAAAACCTTCGTGAGATCCGTTAATATAATAAAGCAAATCGCTACTTTAAGTACTGTTGAAAACCCATTCATATTTTATTTTTACATTATACCTACTGTATTCTAACTTCTCCATGGCTTATACCTTCCGATACAATCCATAGTTTCATCAAAACAAGCAAAACAATGCATCAAAAACAGAATCTGTCAAAAACAGAACAGTCTGTACTAATCTAAACATTGACCATACTTCTGTAACTCCAAAAATTCTGAAAAATTAAGAAAAAATAAAAAAATTGCATAGAAGTACTGTGTAAAAATTTCAAAATTTTTGCAGGTTCCACTAAAAAATGTAAATTCACGCACTACAGAAAAAGTTTCTGTTTTTGCACCGCACACACCAAACAAGCAATTTAAACATCCTAACGGTAAATCTTGGCACATTATTTTTATAATACAATGGATTTGTACAAGGGGATAATTATTTTTGTTGAAAATTTTCTGTAATTCAAGATTTGCAAAGTTTCCATGGGCATGAACAAAGTTCAAGGAGCTCCCCCACTTCAACGGTGCTCGTCTTTCTTACTTTCACTTTTCTTTTTGAAAAAGTTTTAGGTTCCCCTATATATATTTTTTGTTTTTAAACTTTATAAAATCACACAACAGAATAAAATGTCTCTCTAAAACTTCCAGGTTGTCTCCCAGGCAGCGCTTTCTTTAAAGCCATTAAGCTAGGCATAAAGTGCTCAAGTAATTGATCCACCCGGATCCCAAGGTACATCAAAGCCAATTTTAATTAACAATGATTTGTATTTTAGTAGTGAGCACAAAGCAACATATATCATGCAATGACGAAATCTAACTCTCTTCTTATGCATAGGCATGTCATAAAATAATAATTCATGCACATCAAGTAAAGGCCAATGCATAGTATAAACGGTTTCTTGCAATTTTATTGTGTTGGAAACATAGAGAGGTTGTGATGTAGTTCCTCTCTCATAATAATTGCAAGTAGGAGCAGCAAGAACATGCATATTATATCTATCAAAATTATCATGTGTAGTGGTAAAAGGCAACCCATCAATATAATCCTTAATAAACACAAACTTCTCTGATATAGTGTAGTTGGGAGAATTCAAAAAGATAATAGGACTATCATGTGTGGGTGCAATAGAAACAATTTCATGTTTAAAATAAGGAACTATAACAAGTTCATCTCCATAAGCATAATTCAAATTGGCATCATGGCCACTAGCATAGCAAGCGTCAATTTCATCAAAAAGGGATATTTCAAACGAATCAATGGGATCATAGCAATTATCATAGCATTCATCCTTCAGTAAGCACGAAGGGAAATTAAACAATGTATGAGATAAAGAGTTACTCTCATCAGAAGGTGGGCACGGGTGATCAATCCGCTCTTCCTCCTTTTGTTCTTCGCTCTCCTCCTCAATTTTTTCATCTAATGAGCTCACAGTGTCATCAATTTCTTCTTCCATAGATTCCTGCAAAATATTAGTCTCTTCTCGGACAGCGGAGACTTTCTCAATAAATTGATCAATATACGCATTGTATTCATAATTCTCATAGCAATATTTAAGTATAGCAAAATTTTCAGATCGGTAAACAGCATCATCATAATTTTCATACTTTTCAAACAAAGATTCAATTTCATAAGCACCCTTAAAAGCAACAAATTCTTCTATTTGTTCCACATCATAGTAATCATATATACCATTAGCATAAGAAGCCAAGGTTTCATTATCATTAAATTCACATGAAAAGGGAAGGTGTGGCGTCTTCATCCTAGAGCAGCAAGTATAATCATGTCTTAAGCATAAATTCCGAGCATACCAATGCAAATAATAAATTTGATCCCATAAGAGTTTTCCTTTTTGAGACAAGTGATAATCCCTAAAGTATTCCCGTTGATCCAAAGTAACTCCCATTATCAAGTTGAATGGAGTTTTATCAGGATTATCAAAGTAGTATTTAATGTTTTCCACATAAGGAGCATCGAGGGTTTTAGGAGGTTCCCCATCTCCATGAGTAGCAAGTACAACTAATTTTTTTGCTGTTTCGTGTTCCATATCCATATCTAAAGATATAAAACAACTTAGAACAGAAAATAAAATCTACTTAGGGATAAAGCAAACAAGCACACATGAGAATATCAACCCCACGCTATTGCTCCCAGGCAACGGCGCCAGAAAAAGGTCTTGATAACCCACAAGTATAGGGGATCAATTGTAGCTTTTTCGATAAATAAGAGTGTCGAACCCAACGAGGAGCTAAAGGTAGAATTAATATTCCCTTCAAGTTCTATCGACCACCGATACAACTCTACGCGCACTTAACGTTCGGTTTACCTAAAACAAGTATGAAACTATTTTGTAGGTGATAGGATTGGTTTGGAAGAATAAAACTAGAAGTACTTTGCGAGAATAAAACTACGAGTAATTTGCAAGATAATAAAAGTTAGTTGTTTAGTAGAAAGTTTTTGTAACACAAGAGAATGATTTGTCCATAGGCAATCGATAACTAGACCAGTAATCATTGTTGCAATTTTATATGAGGGAGAGGCATGAGCTAACATACTTTCCGTACTTGGATCATATGCACTTATGATTGGGACTCTAGCAAGCATCCGCAACTACCAAAGATCATTAAGGTAAAACCCAACCATAGCATTAAGTATCAAGTCCTCTTTACTCCCATATGCAACAACCCCCTTACTCGGGTATGTGTTTCAGTCACTCACGCCACCCACTATAAGAGAATTATGAACGTATTGCAAACCCTACAGCAAGAATCCCTCACGCTTGCGCGACACGGAGGGCACCATAGGACAGCACCAAAATAAAACATACAACTCAAACCAATCACGATCATCAATCAACCCATAGGACAAAACGAATCTACTCAAACATCATAGGATGGCCACAAATCATTGGATAATAATATGTAGCATTAAGCACCATGTTTAAGTAGAGAATTACAGCGGGAATTGAGAGGTTACACCACTGCATAGAGGGGGAGAGAGTTGGTGTTGACGGCAGCGAAGTTGTTGGTGTAGATCGCCGTCACGATGGTTACCCCGACGGCACTCCGGCGCCACCGGAACAGAGGGGGAGAGAGCCCCCCTCCTTCTTCTTCTTCCTTGGCCTCTCCCCTAGATGGGAGGAGAGTTTACCCTCTGGTCCATGGCTGCCATGGCGGCGGAGGGGCAGGAGCCCCTCCTAGATTGGATCTCTCTCTCTGTTCTCTTCTGTTTCGCGCTCCTGTTTTCTGGCCCTTCACCGTTTATTAAATCCCGAAGAATAGCACCAACCGACCTACGAGGGCTCACGAGGTACCACAGCGTGTCGGGCCCCCCCTGGCGTACCCTGGTGCCTCGTGGGGCCCACGAGCACCGCCTTGCATTGATTCCACCTCCCAAAAATCACATATATTCCAAAATAATTCTCCGTAAAATTTTATTGCATTTGGACTTCATTTGATATGGATTTTCTATGAAACAAAAAACAAGCAGAAAACAGGAACTGTCACTCGGCACTGGATCAATATGTTAGTCCCAAAAATAATATAAAATGTTGCCAAAAATATGTGAAAGTTGTAGAATATTGGCATGAAACAATAAAAAATTATAGATACGACGGAGACGTATCAGTGCACAGGGTTTAGTTGTAGCCTTTTCGAAGTAAGAGTATCGATACCACAGAGAGCATAGGAATCAGTCTTAGGTCCTTTGCAAGGTGCACATAATGTGCCTAGAAGTTGTAAGTAATCCGGAACAGTAAATGAGACTTGAAGCAAATGATTAAAAACATTCCCGGGGGTCCGGAATCCCCTCTAGTGTGCATCCATAGCGGTGCCTAAACACAATGCTGCTTAGGATTCCTAAGCCACCTTACATGTTTCTCTTTGTGGGCGGAGCCGGAACAGATACGTGCATACTCGTGGTATCTCCGTATCCCATACGCCACCACCGTTCTTCCCCACTTCGATTATAAAATGGTGATTAAGGGGAAACATGTCCTCGTGGACGCAGCCAAAGTGGTCTCCGTTTTACCCCCTGTTGCAACTATCCGCTACGAAGGGAGAAGGGGCCTGTCACATCACCCATCTCCACAACCACACAGTTAGCCAACAGTAATAACCTTCCGTCCGAAGTTGGCATACGTTGGATGGTCGACTTCACCCAACGTCAAGAAGATTATCAACATAAATATGCAAAGAGGATATTAAATCCTAATATCAAACAACCTATTACACACTAGGGTTCATCCATACCCCGAGAACAACGGGTCTACTCACACATGGGAACGACAATCATCATGGTAATGGTAATGGAATACATGGATGAATGGATCAACTGATACATCGAAGGATCCACTAGGGTTCTTGATGTTGCAGATGATAAGGATGTGGATGATGATGAAGATGGTGATGATGACTTCGTCCTCCTCACGGTGAGAGGAATCCCCTTCTTCCCCTCATTGATTCTCCCTCCGGATGGGCTCCGGAGGCTAGGGTTCTGCCTTCTGGATGAATTTCTGGAGTCCTTGCACGTCTGATCCATGATCTGATTCGACGGGGTGAAAATAGCTGATCCCTCAGAGGTGGCGGCACGCCAAACGACCACTCATGCAAGCGCACGCAGTCGCATGGAACACCGTCGTTCACTCTGGAAGCGCGACGACGGCTGTTTCCTTGGCCTTCTTGCTTGATCTGTTTATGGAAAGTGTTTATCACCTTTAATACGTGATTCCACTGCCATTTTTTTGGGGATTTTCTCCATTAAATGAATATTGCTCCAAAAGTCTTTACCTGAGGGATTATCAACAAAAAGAAGTGCGCGAACACAGTAAAATTCTACAAAGCCTACAAAGTAGGCCCAAAAATAACGGTAAAATGGTGTCATAATTTGGACTCATCAACTCCCCCAAGCTTAAAGATTTGCTCGTACCTAAGCAAATACCGTAGCTTGTAATGAAGAGGTCATCTTGGTTATGAGATGTCGATGAATCAAATGAATGGGTCCAAAGTAAAATTTTAGAATTTACATCATATGATCAATTACACCGTGCACCATTACATCCAAATTTCCATCAAATGAGTATGAAGGCTTCCACACCTTACTATCAATCGTTAATGAGACTATTTCTAACTCTTAGTGATACTTTATTCTCCTCTTTCAGTCGGGCAAGTCTTAGTGCTATACATCTTTCTTTTCATTGTTCTTCACTTCCCATTTTATTTCCTGAACTGCCAAGCCTGCCACATATCACTCAGAATTTTTCTTTTCTCTTTTCGAGACGTGATATGAATGGTATGCTTAAACATCCAAGTTCAACCATTTGGAATTATATAAGTTTTCTCTATAATGTTTTGTTTTTATGCACAAGAACTTGTCCACATTTCATACTTGATTCACTAGTTTTAAGAGACCTTACCAAGTAATCACCAAATAAACTGAAATCAGTTCCAATGCATCACATGAAATTGTCAACTTATCATTCCCGATTGATACTAAAGATGTGGAAGGCTTATAATCATCATCTAAAAGCAAAGATGCAAAGCACACAAAGATGCATAATCATACTAAGCAAATTCACCAAGATCATAATAGACTATTCATCAAACCATCCATAACTCAATGGATAAGATTCTTCCCTCTTCACCAAAAGGTATAATAGTACTATTATTACTCGAACTAAATGAACTCTTTCAAGCAAAGCTCAACGGAAAATAATAATGATAAAGGAAACGAGAAAGGGCTTCAAAATCCCCCCAAGCTTAACATGCTAAGCCGGTTGGATTCATTTAGTCTCCTTTTTATTGATACCGGTGTTCTCTTCTGAAGGTGGAGCGGTGACACCAGTGAGGGCATCAATCATGAGCTTATTGGCGACCTCCAAATCCGTGATGCGAGAACGATACATGTGAAGGGTTGCATCCTGGTTGGCGATAATCCTTAAGCTTGTGTCAAGAGCCTCAAAGGTCTTGACAGCCAAGGCAACCTCCATCTCCCTGATCTTATCAGTCATAGCTTTAGTCTCAACTACAGAATTATTGATTTGTACCTGGGGTGGAATTGGTTGCACTAGGGCGGTGTTACGCCTTTTCCTAGGAGGTCCAACTGGCATGCGGGCGCCAATGGTGTGCATCTCACGCGCCCTTGGATCGATCTTGACGGATTCTTCCAACGGATCATGGATAGTGCCGTTACTGAAACCGCACTTTACCATGACAGCAGGAGTCTCCCTGACAAAATCGATCTTGTCCTCCTTGATGATGATCTTGATGGCGTTGATGGGGATGGACGCCGGTTTCTTGCCCTTCTCTTGATCCTCCTCTTCTTCTTCCTCATAAGGAGGCTCCTCCGGATCTTCCTCAGAAGAGGTCCAATCGCGACAGCGACGGAGCCTCTCCCTTATGCTTGCTGGAGAATAGCCTTCCTGCTCCAAGTCCTCCTCCTCCTGCGGAGAGGTTTGCCTCTCATCCCACGAACGAGCCATGCCTTCCTGCAACTCAAAACTCAAGAAGACTTTTCCTAGATTGGTTGGTTAGTTTTTTATAGAGGAGGGAACAATAGTTCTGTATATAAGAGGCTAAGGGCGTAGGTTTTCACGAGATAAGGAAGTTAGAAAGTATAGGAAACAAACTAAATAAGATCAGGCGAAATTATGTTAGAATTCGGAAAGAAATCACGATCAACGGCCCTCCAAACGACCGTGACCAATCGTTTGAGCGGTTGTTTGACCTTCTTCCACCGAGCGCTTCATGAACAGAATGTATAACAGCCTTCAAAACGGGCGCTTCCGCTCGTTTGTACGTCCGTTTGATCCCCTTTTCCTGCGAGACAAAAACGTTTTTTTAATCATGCGCAAAGGCACAATTTCCCTCCGCGGAACAGATGGAAAGATGGCCTTCTAAGCAGTCGCTGGCGATCGCTTGGGTGGTCGTTTGCTCCTTTTGCCTGCGCGCTTAAATAAACCGAATCAAAGACGGTGCCTCAAACGACCACAGGCGATCGTTTGTGCTCCCGTTTGACTACCGAAAACATATAATTCTTACAGAAAAATACAATGAAGCCAACTTTGACGAGAGATTAAGGAAAAAGAAAGATCTTTCCTATGTTCCCTAGTGCTCTCCACTCTTTGTGTTTTGCGAAGATCTTCGTCCTAGGCTTCTTTGTTCTTAGGGGTTGAGGAAGTGGTGACATTTTCTACAACTTACTGGGGTGCAAAGAGTTGTTATAGCAAAATAAATCACTTTCTTCCCATACCCTCAGTTTCGCGAATGATTCCTCTAGACTGATGAATGGTGGCCCTGTATCTCCAAAGGTACGTGTTGTAGCCCTATCCAAAGCCACAACCGTTCCGTAGGGGATACAGATACCTTTTCGATTTTATTGATGCTCCTCCTTTACCAGGGAGATGTTTGTCAACACTTCTCCTATCTTTTCGTGGTCTAAAATTTCACTGTCAAATTCCTGCAAAAGAAGAGACCACCTCACCCAGCGCGGCTTAGTTTCTTTAATATCCAACACCTCTTTTATTGCATGGCAGTTAGTATAGAATATAAATTTTGTATCAGTGATATAAGGTCTAAACTTCTCACAAGCAAAGATCACTGCATAGAGTTCTTTATCATTCTTAGCATAACTCCTTTGGGCATCAGTGAGGGTGTGGCTTGCAAAGTAAATAACATTAAACTTCTCACCTACTTGTTGGCCCAAAACCGCACTTACCGCATTATCATCCGCTTCGCATATGACCTCAAAAGGCATGTCCCAGTCTGGAGGTCTAATGATAGGAGCATTCAGTAGAGCATGCTTCAGTTTTTCAAAGGCACTTTTACACTCATCATTGAACATGAAGGGAACATCTTTCTGCAAAAGGTTAGTCAAGGGTTTCGAAATACTGGAGAAATTCTTAATAAAGCGCCTATAGAAACCTGCATGCCCAAGAAAACTCCTTATCCCTTTTATATCACGGGGATAAGGGAGTTTCTCTATGGCATCTATCTTTGCTTTATCAACTTCTATACCTTTACCAGATATTTTGTGCCCCAAAACAATACCTTCGTTGACCATAAAATGGCATTTCTCCCAATTGAAGACAAGATTAGTATCCTCACACCTCTGCAAAACTTTATCAAGATTGCGAAGACAATCATCAAAAGAAGTTCCATAGACTGAAAAATCATCCATGAAGACTTCCATGATTTCTTCAACGAAATCAGCAAAAATGGCATTCATGCATCTTTCAAATGTAGCTGGTGCATTGCATAGGCCAAAAGGCATACGACGGTAAGAGTACATACCAAAAGGGCAGGTGAATGTTGTATTCTCTTGATCTTTTGGATGCACGACAATTTGTGAAAACCCTGAATATCCATCCAAATAGCAAAAATGGGTATGCTTCGCCAACCTTTCAAGCATTTGATCGATGAATGGTAAGGTGTAATGATCCTTACGGGTCTCCTTATTCAGCTTCCTGAAATCAATGCACATTCTATACCCAACTATTGTTCGAGTAGGGATTAGTCAATTATGTCTATTAGGAACTACTGTAAATCCTCCCTTTTTAGGCACACAATGAACCAGACTTGCCCATTTGCTTTCAAAAACTGGATATATAATACCTGCATCAAGTAGACGAATAATTTCTTTTCTTACCACTTCCTTCATTTCGGGGTTCAGCTTCCGCTGGTACTCACGAACTGGTTCAGCTCCTTCCTCCATGAAAATACGATGAGTACATATAGAGGGGCTGATACCCTTTAAGTCATCCATTGAATACCCAAATGCTTTTCTATGTTTCCTCAAGGCATTCTGTGACGCCTCCAACTCGACCGTGCACTAATCATACACGCAAATGCACATGATCAAGATCAGATACTCACGGGAAGATATCACAACACAACTCTAGACACAAATTAAAGTCATACAACTTTATATTACAAGCCAGGCCACAAAGGCTCGAATACATAAGCTCGAAACAAGAGTCAGTGGAAACAACAACATTTGAGTACAGACATAAAGAGTAAACAAGTTTGCCTTAAGAAGGCTGAGCAAAACAACGACAACTAGATCGAAAAGGCGCAGGCCTCCTACCTGGGGCCTCCTAACTACTCCTGACTGTCGGTCTCCACATAGTAGTAGGCTCCGTCGGGGTAGTAGTAGTCATCGACGGGATCAGCTGTCTCCGGGGCTCCGTCATCTGATTGCAGCAATCGGGTAGGGGGGGAAAAGGTAGCAAAGCAACCGTGAGTACTCATCCAAAGTACTCGCAAGACTTACATCAGATCTATGCTAAGTATGCATCGGTATCAAAGGGAAGGGGCTGTATCTGTGGACTAGACTACAGAAATGCTAGAATAGAGAGAAGGCCTAGCCTATCGAAGACTAGCAACTTGCAGCATCTTGCAGCTTTAGAAGAGTGCAGATTAGCAAATACAGTAAAGTAATAAGTAAGTAGCAGCAATGCCTAGAGATCCTTCCTCGACTCCCTGCGAGAAAGCGATCCCGGAGCCATAAATCAGTATAGTAACACAAGTATCCAGTTCTAGTTGTAGTAGATCGGGATACTCTCTGAGCGTCCGTTACCGTGGGCACGACTATTTGAACAGATAACTTCCCTGCAGGGGTGCACCAACTTACCCAACACGCTCGATTAACTCCGGCTGGACACACTTTTATCGGGTCATGCCCGGCCTCGGCTGATCGACACACCATAGTCCTACCTAGGCTCAGCAGAGAGGCCAGCACGCCGGTCTAAATCCTAAGTGCGAAGGGGTCATGGGCCAATCATCCTTTGCACTCCTGCGTGTTGCGAATGCGGCTGGGAGCAGACCCACCCCCTTAATACAAGCGCAGGCAGTTACTGTCCAACCTGGCGTGCGCCACTCAATTGCTGACGTCTGAGAGCTTTCGGAAGAATCGTACGACGCCGAGTGCCCATACTTATTCCCGCGTGGTGGTCAGTGTGAAAAGGCCAGAGGCCTACTCTGATCACATATCCAAACCCATTGGTGTGTTGGGAGCTCGTGGAGACGATCAGTGATCCTGTCGCCCCGTCTCGCGGACTTACGACAAGGGTCAGGCTCATCCCTCTCATGGGGCGGTCTGCCTGCCCGGCCGTGCCACGTAATTATCTCGCGGGTACCCTCACGGTCAACCCGACTTCACATCTCTCGCGGGTACCCCTCGGGGTCGACCCGACTTCAACAAGGGACTGAGGTAAATATAGGATATCCGTGTGTCCATAACATCAAGGGGGAAATCTGAGGAATCACCCTCAATGGATTCCTACTCGATGTAACCGTCAAGGTGAACTTGGAGGAATCACCCTCGATGGGTTCGCACTTGAGGGGCTGCACGACAGAGGCATCATCGGAGGTGGTGAAAGAGGAATCACCCTCGGTAACCCACAACCGACTAGCTACGCTACAGAGATATCATCAGGAGTGAGGTAGGAGGTATCACCCTCGGCACTCGATAGTAGCTCTACAGAGTCGTACAACTAAGGGGGTGTGCGGTGATGTGTCGGTCTCTACACATCGATCACGTTGATCAAAACATCCGGAAGCAAGGCATGGCAACACGGACAAGGGTGCGGGGCCACTGATGGATCACTAACCAACCTATACTAAGCATTTAGGATAGCAGGTAAGGTATCAACAGCAGTTACGAAAATAGGCAATGCATCAGAATAGGAGCTTTCGGACAACAGTAGCAAAATCTAATGCAAGCACGAGAGAGAAAGAATGGGCGTTATAGGAATGATCAAGGGAGTTTTGCTTGCCTGGAAGCTCTGCTGAGATTGGCTAGACGTCAGGGGTGTAGTCGTACTCGGGAGCAGTGTCAGTCTCGGAGTCTACCGCAGAGAAGAGGGGGAAGAAATAATAAATACAAAGCAAACAAAAGCAACACAAAGTATGACATGGTAATATGCTGTGCTAGGAGTGACCTAACGCGGTGCTACACATTACAGACGGAGCGGGAAAATATCTGGGGATATTTTCTCGGCTTTAGGCAATTATCGGACAGACGATCCAGAGGGGAAGGTCCCATGTTTGCAGTGTTGGAGGCATGTGACAGGTATGTGGATGGCATATTCGGATTCGTCTTATTTTTCTGATCATTTTTCATAAATAAATTATTTTCATCCGAGTTATGGTTTATTTTATATGAATTTTCAAAGTTTCAAAAGATTTCTGGAATTTCTGGAATTAATCCAAATTCGAAAATAAATGGGAAATTGCTAGGTGCACCTAGCTGTGCAAACAGAGGCTGACAGTGGGGTCCAGTTGACTGCTGAGTCAGCAGTCAACAGTCAACAGTTGACTGGTCAATCTGACCAGGGGGCCCACATGTCAGTGACAGAGCACTTTAACAGAGGCATAATTTTAACTAATTAAGTTAATTAGCTAGTGGGACCCACTTGTCAGTGACACATTAATTAACAGATTAATTTTAATTAGCAAAACAGTTAACTAAAACGGTGGGGCCTACATGTCAGTGACAGGGGGTTGCCCAGTTAGCACGTTGACCAGGTCAATGAAGTCAACGGGGCCCATGGGACCCCCTGGCAGTGACCCGGTGTGGGCCCCGTGGCTGTGCCACGTCGGACCACCGGCGTTTAAACACCGACGACCGCAAAACGTGGCGGAGGAGCTCGGGACCTCGTCAGAAACGAGCTACGGGGCACCGTTTTGCGTGCGGTTTGGCGCGCTGGATCGGGCGTTCGACGAATGGTGGCGGAGGCATGGCCGGGGGTGCACCGTAGTGACGACGGCGACCACCGTGGCAGAAGCCAGAGTTCGGGCGAGGACGGAACCGGGGCTAGGGGGCACGGCAAGCGGCGCTGAGGGGCTCGATGGCTTCCTGGGAGCGCCAGGAACTCGAGGCAAAGCTCGAACGCAAGCTTGCCTGGCAGTGGCTGCGACGAAGAGCATGGCAGCGGTGGCGAGCTACGGTGGTGGTGGCGGAGGGAGCTACGGGGACGGATTTGTGCGGGAAATAGAGGGGTTTCATGCGGCTGCTCACCGAGAGGGCACACGGAGGCCCGTTGGTCGCTTAGGAGCAACAGCGGTGCCGGAGGGGAAGGAGATCACCGACGACTCTGAGGAGGAAGAAGGGGTCGATCCCGTCGCTGTGGTGGCTTCCGGCTCGTGTGTGTTGGCATAGAGGAAGTAGCGGTCGGCGGCGCGTCTTCTGGACACGGAGAGGCGGCGAGGAGAGCACGGTGGCCACGGCTATGGCGCGGCCATGGCGACGGTGGCGCTCGGCCGAGCTCGAAATCGAGTGGTGGAGTCGTGGGGAGAGGGGGGTGAGGACGGGGGACTTCCCCGAAGCGTCGACGCGGCGTTCTTATCCTCTCCACGGTGCCTGTAGCGACGCGGGCGGCGAGCTGGCTCGGCGGCAACGGCGTCCGGCGTCGGTCGCGCGCGCGCGGGGCTGACACAAGGAGGAGAGAGGAGGGAGACGTCCGTGGTGGGCTGGGCCGGCTGGGCCAGGCACTGTGCACCAAGGCCCAGTGCACAGTGGCCTTTCTCTTTTCTTTTTCTGATTCTTTTCTGTTTTCTTTATTCCTTTCTGTTTTGCATTTAATTAAGCCATCGAATGACTTTTGCAAAATATGGAACTTGGCCATTTAAATGCATTGCAATATTTGGCACTGCCACAAAAAGTTTGGGAGGCATTTGAATTTGTTTGAATTTTTCATAAATGGAAAAGCATTTAAATATGCTGATTTGGCACTGTTTTAATTGCTATAGCCCATTTAAGCAAATAAGTGATGTTGTTTTCCTTAACAAATAATTGTTATGGAATATTTGCTAAATGATGGACTATTTTGCAGCCATGTTTGTGAAACTTTAAATTTCACTTGTAATTGGAAATTGAATTCAGTGAAGGAGTTTGAAATGAGATATGATTTCACTGGGATCATTCCTTGCAAATCAAAGTAGCTTAGCATTAATATGAAGATCACTGTAGCTTATTTACACAGGGGTGTTACACATTCATTAATCTCTATTTTTCTTCATCTGAAAGATTAGCACTAATAATAACAGGGTATCTATTTGTTTCATCTCAAAACTCATACCTTAACTCCTTTGGTAGAGGTTTTAGTTCAGGTGGTGGTGGTTCTTCGTCTCCTTTCTTCTTAGGTATTTCATATTGTGCACTAGATACCGGATCATGAACTGGTGTTTCATTCAAGTGATGATCTATTTCTTCCTTAGCTGGGTCCTCTGGATCTCTCTTATTCGATTAAACTCTTTTCTAGATCATCTTTTGGGGTTCTGAAGTAGATTGCTGCTAGTTGAGCTATGGTCTTCTCTTCATTGTTGTCATACTCTCGTGGTTGGGGGTGATTCATGAATCTGGAAAAATGAAATTCTCTTACCTCTTCCCCTCTTACAATCAATGCTTGCACCTACAATGTTAAGGAATGGTCTTCCAAATATTGTGCGACAAAAATCATCTTCAGGGATTTCCAATACAACAAAGTCTACTTGATAGGTAAAGGTTCCCAATATGACATAAACATCAGATACCATCCCATAAGGTCTCATTAGAGTACCATCTGCTAGTTTAATTTCCATATCAGTTGGCTGCAGGTCACAAGCATAAATTTCATCATGAAGCTTAGTGTAAAGAGTGTAAGGTATAACATTAATAGAAGACCCTATATCGCATAGACCAAAATAAGAAGTACTTCCAAACAAACAAGGCACCACCGGTTTACCAGTATCTGCAGCTTTGATGCAACCTTTTACAAAGCAAGTTACCTCTTCTTCCATCGTTTCGATGGGTTTTTCCTATTTTCTCCTTTTTGGGGCTTCACCTTACCTTTGCTCTGGTTCTCATTTTCATCCTCGGAATGTTCCCTGTTAAAATACTCAAGCTACGCCTTTCTCACCGTATATGGCAATACCGGTTCGGGTTCATAATCTTGTTCCATGGGGAGTACTGATGTTTCTACCTCCAAGGTCTCAACTATGACCTCTTGCTCGGGGTCCTCATCAGTATAATTCTGCCATTTCTTCTTCGGGAACTCCATATGTTCTGTATAGTTTTGAACAAATCTTAAAACAACATCAGGGTCAAGGTATAATTCATTACTTATTTGTTCAACTCTCCCTGAGTTTAGATGCTTTTATGCAATCAAAATCTAGTTCTACTTTACCCTCTCCTTCTTCATCGCTCCCCCAAGCTTCGTGGTTAGCAAGTTTCCCTTCTAATAATTCCAATGCTTCCGGGACTTCGCTAGTAATAAAAGAACCTGCAGATGCTAAGTCTAGTTCTCCCTTTGAATCATATTGCAATCCTCCATAAAAAAGATTTAACACTAACCATTCAGGGAGCTTGTGATGGGGGCAATCATTTAGTAAAATTGTATACCTTTGATATGTGTTTACCAAACTTTCTCCAGGCCTCTGTCGGAAGTTTAAAATCTTCCTCCTTGCTTCATAAGATTTCTTTTCTGGATAAAAATCTGACAGAAAAGTGTCTGCTAGTTTATTCCATGTATCAAAGGTACCTGCAGGGTGAGACACTAACCAATTCCTTGTATTTTTAGCCAGAGTGTGAGGAAATAATTTCAGTTTCATATCATCTGAGCTAAAAGCATTCAACTTAAATGTCCCACATACATCTTCGAAAAATTGCAAATGTTGATAAGGATCCTCACCTTTAAACTGTTTACCATGCAACAATTCGAGGACACTCGGGTTCACCTCATAAGCTACACCGGTGGGATTAGGACCCAACAATGTGAACATTTCTCAAATAGGTGGACCTGTAAGACGCATGGCTTCAAGTTGATAATTGTGTCCATACTCAGCCATGGTTGTTCCAGACCTGCAAACAACTTAGTATAGAAAATTCAAACCAAACTTAGAACTTAGACCAAAAGCGCTCAGCTCCTCGGCAACGGCGCCAGAAAAATCTTGATAGCCTACAAGTGTACAGGGTTTAGTTGTAGCCTTTTCGAAGTAAGAGTATCGATCCCACAGGGAGCACAGGGATCAGTCTTAGGTCCTTTGCAAGGTGCAAATAATGTGCCTAGAAGTTGTAAGTAATCCGGAACAGTACAAGTAATAATAATAATGTTGCAAGTGTAATGATGACTAAATCTATTAAAGTAAATAACTGATAATATAAATGAGACTTGAAGCAAATGATTAAAAACGTTCCCGGAGGTCCGGAATCCCCTCTAGTGTGCATCTATAGCGGTGCCTAAACACAATGCTACTTCGGATTCCTAAGCCACTTTACATGTTTCTCTTTGTGGGCGGAGCCGGTACAGATACGTGCATACTCGTGGTATCTCCGTATCCCATACGCCACCACCGTTCTTCCCCACTTTGGTTATCAAACGGTGATTAAGGGGAAAGATGTCCCCGTGGACGCAGCCAAAGTGGTCTCCGTTTTACCCCCTGTTGCAACTATCCACTACGAAGGGAGAAGGGGCCTATCACATCACCCATCTCCACAACCACATAGTTAGCCAACAGTAATAACCTTCTGTCCAAAGTTGGCATACGTTGGATGGTCGACTTCGCCCAACGTCAATAAGATTATCAACATAAACATGCAAAGAGGATATTAAATCCTAATATAAAACAACCTATTACACACTAGGGTTCATCCATACCCCGAGAACAACGGGTCTACTCACACATGGGAACGACAATCATCATGGTAATGGTAATGGAATACATGGATGAATGGATCAACCGATACACCGAAGGATCCACTACGGTTCTTGATGTTTCAGATGATAAGGATGTGGATGATGATGAAGATGGTGATGATGTAGATGGTGATGATGACTTCGTCCCCCTCGTTGATTCTCCCTTCGGATGGGCTCCGGAGGCTAGGTTCTGCCTTCTGGATGAGTTTCTGGAGTCCTTGCACGTCTGATCCATGATTTGATTCGACGGGGTGAAAATAGCTGATCCCCCAGAGGTGGCGGCGCACCAAACGACCGCTCATGCGAGCGCACATGGTCGCATGGAACGTCGTCATTCACTCTGGAAGCGCGACGACGGCTGTTTCCTTGTCCTTCTTGCTTGATCATTTTATGGAAAGTGTTTATCACCTTTAATACGTGATTGCACTGCCATTTTTTTTGAGGATTTTCTCCATTAAATGAATATTTCTACAAAATCCGTTACCTGAGGGATTATCAACAAAAAGAAGTGCATGAACGCGGTAAAATTCCACAAAGCCTACAAAGTAGGCACAAAAATAACGGTAAAATGGTCTCATAATTTGGACTCATCAGCCATCCGGGGCATCCCCAAGCTTAGACGCTTGGGTCTTCCTTGAATATTACCTTGGGGTGCCTTGGCATCCCCAAGCTTAGGGTCTTGCCGCTCCTTATTCCTTCATCCATCGTGATCTCACCCAAAACTTGAAAACTTCAGCACACAAAACTCAACAGAAACTTCGTGCGATCCGTTAGTATAATAAATCAAATCATCCACTTTAGGTACTGTTATAAACTCATTAATAATTGTTCTTGAATAATACCTACTATATTCTAACTTCTCCATGACTTATACCCCCCGATATAATCCATAGTTTCATTAAAACAAGCACACTATGCAATAAAAATAGAATCTGTCTAAAACAGAATAGTACACAGTGACATAATATTTATCCATACTTATGTAACTCCAGAAATTCCGAAAATTAGGAAAACGTAAACAATTTGTACCCTAATACTGTGTAAAAATTTCAGATTTTTCTGACGTTCCAGTAATAAATGAAAAATAAAATACTGGGCGCAAAACTTTCTGCTTTCAAACAGCATCAATTATACTATCGTTTAAATCATCCCAAAGGCATTACTTGGCACAAACACTAACTAAAAGATAAAAACACAATCATTACAGTAGCAATAATCATATGTGCACACATTAATGATAACTATTGGGTTGTCTCCCAACAAGCTCTTCCTTTATAGCCATTAAGATAGTCTTTGAGATTTCAATGATGCTCACGTAAAACACAAGAATTGAAGCACAAAGAGATCATCATAAAACATGTGACAAACACATTTAAGTCTAACATCCTTCCTATGCATAGGAATTTTATAAGCAAACAAATTATCAAGACAAGAAATATTTAGTATATGCAAGGAAGAAGAATAAAACATCGACAATTTGATAATCAAGAGAGGTAATTGAGTAACATGAAATTTTCTACAACCATATTTTCCTCTCTCATAATAATTACATGTAGGATCATAATCAAATTCAATAATATAGCTATCATATAAAATATTTTCTTCATGATCCTTATGCATAAAAGTTTTATAATCTTCCAAGTTAGTGAGATTAACATCAACTAAAGTCATGACCTTTCCAAACCCACTTTAATCAAAAAAATTCAAAAGATAGATAATTCTCCAAAGTAGTGGGATCATTATTACCTAAAGTTGACGCTCTTCCAAACCCACTTTTAATAGTATTGCAAATTTTATCATCAATAATAGATTCATTATGAGGCTCAGAATTCTCAAGATCGCAAGAAACATCATGCTTATCACCCCAATCATGATCATTAGTACAATTGACATTCATAGAATTTATGTTAACAACCTTGCAATCATGCTTTTCATTCAATAGATGTATCCCAATAGCATTTTCTTTTATCATTTCTTCATTATTAGCTATTGGTTTACAATAAGCAGCAAGTTTGAAAAGATTGGCAAGTGGATGAGGATCCATATGTCTTTATTTTTATTTTATTGAGTCACATGATTATTGCAAGCAAAATAAAATATTTTTGTGTTTTTTAATTTTTTTACGAGACTAATAATAGCAAATAAAAATTAGAACAAGTAAATGATAATGTGAGACCTGTAGGTATTTGATGATGTCTCCCCGGCAACGGCGCCAGAAATTCTTTTTGCTACTTGTGAGCTGCGTTGGTATTTTCCCCGAAGAGGAAGGGTGAAGCAATATAGTAGCAAATAGTTTTCCCTCAGTGAGAACTAGGGTTATTGAACCAATAGGAGAACCAAGCAAATCCTAGTCAAACAGTACCTACACACACAAGAGCAAATACTTGCACCCAACGCGGTCAAGAGGGTTGTCAATCCCCTTGAACTCGTTACTTGCAAGGATTAAATCTGCTAATGATAGATATATAAATTGAAAAGTAAACAAAAAGTAAAATAATTGCAGGAAGGTATTTTAGGTTTTTATAATATAATTAAAGTAGACCCGGGGGGCATAGTTTTCACTAGAGGCTTCTCTCTCGAAACATAGCATACGGTGGGTAAAGAAATTACCGTTGGGCAATTGATTGAAAAGCGCATAGTTATGATGTTATTCATGGCAATGATCATGTATATAGGCATCATGTCCATGACAAGTAGACCGAAATGATTCTACATCTACTACTATTACTCCACTTCAAGAGCGCTTCTATGCTTGCCTCTCTACGTATTAAGTTCATAACAAACAGAGTAATGCATGAAGTATGATGACATGATGTAGACAGCATAAACTCGAGCAATATGAATAAACCCCATCATTTTACCCTTAATGGAAACAATACAAATATGTGCCTCGCTACCCCTTCTGTCACTGGGTGAGGACACCGCAAGATTGAACCCATCACAAAGCACCTCTCCCACTGAAGATAAATCAATCTAGTTGGCCAAACCAAACGGATAGATCGGAGAGAAATACAAAGCTATAACAATCATGCATTATAAATTTCAGAAAAGACTCAATTACTTTCAATAAATAATCTGATCATAAACCCACAATTCACCGGATCCCAACAAACACACCGCAAAAGAGGAATACATCAGATAGAAGTCCATGGAGATCATGGAGAACTTTGTATTAAAGATCAAAGAGAGAGAAGAAGCCATCTAGCTACTAGCTATGGACCCATAGGTCTGTGGTAAACTATTCACACATCATCGGAAGGGCAGCAAGGTTGATGTAGAAGCCCTCCATGATCGATTCCCCCTCCGGTAGATCACCGGAAAAGGCCTCCAGATGGGATCGCGGAAGAACATAAGATTGCAGCGGCGGAAAAGTTATTTCAGGTGGCTCTCTACTGGTTTTCGGATTTTTGGGAATTTATAGAAGTGGAATTAGGTCAAACGGAGCTGCGTGGGACCCACGAGCTCAGGTGCCCCCCCAGGGGCGCGTCAGGTGAGCTCGTGGCTCTACCGTAGGGCTTCTGGCCTCCTCCCAAACCTTCTACGGTCCCTTCTGGTCCAGAAAAGATCATCGTCAAGTTTTATCACGTTTGGACTTCGTTTGGTACTGATTTTCTGAAAAAACAAAAACATGCAAAAAAACAACAACTGGCACTGGACACTGAGTTAATAGGTTAGTTCCCAAAAATGATATAAAATTGCATATAAAGCATATAAAGAATCCAAGACTGATAATATAATAGCATGAAACAATCAAAAATTATAGATACGTTGGAGACGTATCATACACTGCCAGAGGCATCCATATAGAGTGAGATTGTTACAGTTTATCAAGTTGTAAGTAAATAAAAGTGTGATGTTCATCATTATTAGAGCATTGTCCCAGTGAGGTAAAGAATGATGGAGACTGATGAGTCCTCCAAAAGTGGGGATGAGGTTCATGATATTTGATAACCCACAAGTATAGGGGATCGCGACAGTCTTCGAGGGTAGTATTTCACCCAAATTTGTTGATTCGACACAAGGGGAGCCAAAGAATATTTATGAGCCTTAGCAGTTGAGTTGTCAATTCAACCACACCTGGGATATAATATTTCTGCACCAAAGTGTTTAGTAGCATAGTAATTTGATAGTTTTGATAATTTCAGTAACATTAGCAATAGTAACACAAACAGAAACAGAAGTAGTTTGTAGTGATTGTAACAGCAGCAGCAATAGTAACTTAGCAAAGATCAATATGAGAAAAGCGTACGCATTGGATCAGCGATGGATATTTGTGTTGGATGACATTCATCATATAACAGTCACAACCTAGATCGATACACAATAGCTCCAATTCATCAATATAATGTAGGCATGTATTCCGTATATAGTCATATGTGCTTATAATAAGAACTTGCATGACATCTTTTGTCCTACCCTCCTGTGGCAGCGGGGTCCATAAGGAAACTAAGGGATATTAAGGCCTCCTTTTAATAGAGAACTGGAACAAAGCATTAACACATGGTGAATACATGAACTCCTCGAATTACAGTCATCCCCGGAGAGTATCCCAACTATTGTCACTTTGGGGTCTACGGATCAGAACAATAACAAGTGCATATAAATAGCAGATAGGATCAAGAAGTCAAATATATTCATGAAAACATAGAGGGTTCAAATCTGAAATCATGACACTTGGGCCCTAGTGACAAGCATTAAGCATAGCAAAGTCATAGCAACATCAATCTCAGAACATAGTGGATACCAGGGATCAAGCCCTAATAAATTGACTCAATTACATGACAAATCTCATCCAACTCCATCACCGTCCAGCAAGCCTACGAAGGATTACTCACTCTCGGTGGTGAGCATCATGGAATTGTTGATGGAGAAGGGTTGATGATGACGAAGGCGACGAATCCCCCTCTCCGGAGCCCCGAACAGACTCCAGATCAGCCCTCCCGATGAAGAACAGGAGGTGGCGGCGGCTCCGTATCGTAAAATGATACGTCTCCAACGTGTCTATAATTTTTTATTGTTCCATGCTATTATAGTATCAATCTTGGATGTTTTATATGCAATTATATATCATTTTTTAGGACTAACCTATTAACCTAGTGCCCAGTGCCAGTTGTTGTTTTTTTTCCTGTTTTTGCCTTTTCAGAAAATCATTATCAAACGGAGTCCAAACGAAGAAAAAACTTTGGATTAATTTTGTTTGGACCAAAAGGGACTCTAGAAGCTTCGGGAGAAGACCAGAAGAGTCACGAGGGAGCGACAAGCCCGGAGGGCACGCCCAGGGGGTAGGCGTGCCCCCCAGGTTTGTGGGCCCCTCGTGGCACCTCTTGACCTAATTCTAGTGCTATAAATTCCAAAATATTCCCCATATACCAGAAAGATAGAAGAGAAAACCTTTCCGCCGCCGCAAGCCTCTGTTCTTCCGTGATCCCATCTGGAGGCCTTTTCCGGTACTCTGCCGGAGGGGGAATCGATCATGGAGGGCTTATTCATCAACTTTGCTGCCCTTCTGATGATTTGTGAGTAGTTTACCATAGACCTATGGGTCCATAGCTAGTAGCTAGATGGCTTCTTCTCTCTCTTTGATCTTCAATACCATATTCTCCTCGATGTTCTTGGAGTTATATTCGATGTAATCTTCTTTTGCGGTGTGTTTCTTGGGATCTGATGAATTGTGGGTTTATGATCAGATTATTCATGAGAAATATTTGAGTCTTCTCTGAACTCTTTTATGCATGATTGTTATAGCTTTGTATTTCTCTCCGATCTATCCGTTTGTTTTAGCCAACTAGATTGATTTATCTTGCAATGGGAGAGGTGCTTTGTGATGGGTTCAATCTTGCGGTGCTCAATCCCAGTGACAGAAAGGGACATGACACGTATTTGTATTGTTGCCATTAAGGATAAAAACATGGGGTTTAATGATATTGCTTGAGTTTACTTTGTCTACATCTTGTCATCTTGATTAAGGCGTTACTCTATTTTATACTTAATACTCTAGATGCATGCTGGATAGCGGTCGATGGGTGGAGTAATAGTAGTAGATGCAGGCAGGAGTCGGTCTACTTATATCGGACGTGATGCCTATATACATGATCATTGCCTTGAATATCATCATAACTATGCGCTTTTCTATCAATTGCCCAACAGTAATTTGTTTACCCACCGTATGATATGTGTTTAAGGGAGAAGCCTCTAGTGAAAACTATGGTCCCCCGGGTCTACTTTTATCATATATTAAAATCCAAAAATACCTTGCTGCAATTTATTTACTTTTATTTTCTTTTGCAATTTACTTTTCTATCTATCACTATCAGAATTGATCCTTACAAATAACCGCTAAGGGGATTGACAACCCTCTTATTTGCGTTGGGTGCAAGTGTTTGCTTTTGTGTGTGTAGGCGCTGCTAACGAGGTTCTGTGTGGTTCTCCTACTGGATTGATAACCTTGGTTCTTAACTGAGGGAAATACTTATCTCTACTGTAATACATCATCCTCTCCTCTTCGGGGAAATCCCAACGCAGTTCACAAGTAGCATAAAACGCGATGAAACTTTCTCTCTGATTTTTCTCTCCGCGAGACGGTACTTATAGAGTTGGAATTAGGGCAAACGGAGGCATGTGGGGCCCACAAGCTCACAGGGCGCGTCCTTCGGGGGGGGCGCCCCCTGAGCTTGTGGCTCCTGGGTGGCCCCTCTCTAGTAGTTCTCTTTGCCAATATTTTTTATATATTCTAAAAATATTCTCCGTAAATTTTCAGCTCAATCCGAGAACTTTTATTTCTGCACAAAAACAACACCATGGTAGTTCTGCTGAAAATAGCGCCAGTCTGGGTTAGTTTCATTCAAATCATGCAAATTAGAGTCCAAAACAAGAGCAAAAGTGTTTCGAAAAGTAGATATGTTTGGGATGTATCAATATTGTTCTAAAAAAATGAAAAGAAGAAAAAAAAAGAAAAATGAGAGAAAAAGAGAGAAGGGACAATGCTACTATCCTTTTACCACACTTGTGTTTCAAAGTAGCACCATGTTCTTCATATAGAGAGTCTCCATGATTTGTCACTTTCATATACTAGTGGGAATTTTTACGTTATAGAACTTGGCTTGTATATTCCAATGACGAGCTTACTCAAATGCCCGAGGTCTTCATGAGCAAGCAAGTTGGATGCACACCTACTTAGTTTCAGTTGAGAGCTTTCATACACTTATAGCTCTAGTGCATCCGTTGCATGGCAATCCCTACTCCTCGCATTGATATCGATTGAAAGGCCTCTCAATTGCCTAACTATCCGCCGAGTTGATGCGAGACTTTCTCTACTTTTGTCTTCCCTTATAAACATCTACCAACCGACTCTATTCCACCCGTAGTGCCAAGTCCATGCCTCACGCTCATATATTGAGTGAAGTTGAAAATGCTGAAGCGCGTGAAAAAGTATGATACAAATGCTTGGTATCACACCGGGGCGCTCATGTTTTGTACTTATGTTAGGAAGACGGAGTCATGCCATGCTTACATAATTCAATGAGTAGGGATAACATTCGTTAAGCATTGTATATTTTGAAAAGTAATGATTGTTTACTAGTATTCATGCTTACTAGTAATGATTCGTTTGGCATTGTATATTTTGTCAGAGTCCAACAGCACAATGCATCTATATTTGCCAAAGATGACAATCATATCAAGATCATAAAGCATTGAGACGGACATGAGGTTGTATCCAAGGGATTCGACAAGCATCACTTTGTCCATGTGCCGATCCTTTGAGATAGCAACCTTACCTACACCCAATACCTTGCTTTTCCCTTTGTCGATGTATGTGATATGCTTCATATGAGACGGAGTAAGGGGAGCATCAGTGAGTAGATTCCTATTACCAGTCATGTGTTAGTGCAACCACTGTCCAGGACCCATTAAGTGGCTTCGGGTGTGTCATCTTGCAGAAGCATTAGTCTGACTTACAAATTCATATACTTCAGAGTGAAGAATATGACAATCAATTGTCAGACAATTTCATCAAGTGATAGTAATTTCAGTTGCATATGGGACGTGAGAACTGAGGAATTCATTTCATCATGATTAGCTTGCGTCCCTACAAGCATCTGTCAGGTCTTCAGCAAATTCATCAGACGTTCATTTTCGTCTGAAGACCTGACCCTGCAAAAGAGATTAGTTCTTCTTCTTCTTAACCACCCACATCTGAATGGGTGGCTGAGAAGCAATGTAACGAAGCGCATTGATAGAGAATTTAGGCATTGAAGAATATGCATTCCTCTTCATAGGGGGGTTAGAGTATTCAAATGAATATGTGGAGAAATTCTTTGAAGATTTGTGAACATAGTGGTTCGAAGAATAATGCACATTTTCATCAGACCGATGATTGTTTCCCTGCAAAACAGAAGCATTAGCACGACCATAAGTAGGTTTGCGTCCATTTGACGACTTTGGTCCATGTGAAGAATTTGCCCTGGGGTTTTTCTTCTTCATCGGTAGTGACATGATGACATTCACCTGAAGATTCTTTAGAAGACTTTTGGGCACCCAGATTTTCTTCACTGGGGAACCCTTCCTGCAGTTAGTACCAACAAATCTGGCAAATACTTCATTGTTCTGATTTTTGAACAGTTTATAACTGGAGTCAAATGACTCATCAGAGGAATATGAAGTATCACAGTTGAAGCCAGATAAAGTCGATGGATCTACTGGAGGTCCTTTCGCAGCAACCCAGGTGGTTTTGGGATACTGCTCAGGTTTCCAGTAAGATCCATCAGCATTAAGTTTCCTCTCAAAGGCAATACCCTCTTTCCTAGGGTTCTTGTTCAGAATCTGCTTCTTGAGCACATCACAAAGGGTTTGATGCCCTTTGAGGCTTTTGTACATGCCTGTGACATACAATTCCTTCAACCCTGCTTTCGCCAGTGACATTGGTGGCTTCCTCAGATGAGGGATTAGTGGCCACATAAGCAGTTGAAGCAATTGAGGGTACAGAAGCATTTGAACAGCTAAAGAATTTGCATTTTCACATTCAAGGCATTTTAAGCAAAGTGCAACAAATTCTTCCTGAGCGGTACTAATCTGTTGAGCGAGCAATGAATCATTTTCCTTTTGAAGATCATCCTGAGATGCTCTCAGTTTCTCGAGATCTTGCTTCCTTTGAAGAAATTCATAGGATAGCTTCTCGTGTTCGGCTGAGAGGGCCACATGACGACTTTGAAGCTCATCATACGTTGTCTGAAGACGTCTGAGATCTTCAGACAAGGTTTGACTACGATCCATTTGCTCATCCAACAGATCATCGCTTTAGTCTAGCAGTTTTTGAATCCTTTCCATGGCAGTTTGTTGCTCAGTTGCGATTTTAGCAAGTTTCTTATATCTAGGTTTAGATTCACACTCAGAGTCATCTTCACTGGAAGTTTCAAAGTAAGTTGCACATGAGGTTACCTTTGCACCTCTTGCCATGAAGCAATAGGTGGGAGCATAGTCATCGTCAGAGTCCTCAGAGTTGGCGGAGTTGCCATTTTCTACAGGTTTGAAGATGGACTTGATGACGAACTCAGTGGCGAGGCCTAGGCTTGCCACACCAGAGTCTGACTCCTCCTCAGATTCCTCAGCTTCCTCATGATCAGATTCTTCCTCAGAATCCATTTCCTTCCCAATGAAAGCATGAGCTCTGCTGGAACTGTTCTTCTTGCATGATGAAAATTTTGATGAAGACTTTGAGGATTTCTTCTTCTTGTCATCAGAGTCATCATCTCTGCTCTTCTTTTTCTTCTTTGATTCCTTTTCCCAAAGAGGACAATCAGCAATGTAGTGGCCAGACTTCTTGCATTTGTGGCAGGTTCTCTTCTTGTAGTCTCGAGCAGAAGATTCTCCAGTGTTCTTCGAGTCATAGTTTGAAGACTTTCCAAAGCATATTTTCTTTGAAAACTTCTGGAATTTCCTCACCAGCATTGCAAGTTCTCTGCCAATTTCTTAGGCGCCACCAGAACTGCAGTTAGATTCTTCTTCAGATGAAGAAATTGCCTTGGATTTTTCTTTTGCCTTTAGTGCACGAGGACGTCCATAGCTGGGACCATACATATCTCTTTTCTCAGCTTGCTGAAACTCATGAGTATTGAGCCTCTCAAGAATATCAGCCGGGTCAAGTTGCTTGTAATCAGGACGCTCTTGAATCATTAGGGCCAAGGTGTCAAAGGAACTGTCAAGGGACCTCAACAACTTCTTCACCACCTCATGGTCGGTGATGTCACCTGATAACCCACAAGTATAGGGGATCGCAACAGTTTTCGCGGGTAGTATTTCACCCAGATTTATTGATTCGACACAAGGGGAGCCAAAGAATATTTGTGAGTATTAGCAGTTGAGTTGTCAATTCAACCACACCTGGAGAACTAAATATCTACAGCAAAGTGTTTAGTAGCACAGTAGTATGATAGTTTCAATAACAGTAGTAACAGTAATAGTAGTAACAAAAGCAGTAACAGTAGCAGTTTTGTAGTGATTGTAACAGCAGCAGCAACGGAAGTAACTTAGCAAAGATCAATATGCAAAAAGCATAGGCATTCGATCAGTGATGGATAATTATGCGGGATGACATTCATCATGTAACAGTCACAACCTAGGGCGATACACAATAGCTCTAATTCATCAATGTAATGTAGGCATGTATTCCGTATATAGTCATACGTGCTTATAGTAAGAACTTGCAAGACATCTTTTGTCCTACCCTCCCGTGGCAGCGGGGTCCTTAAGGAAACTAAGGGATATTAAGGCCTCCTTTTAATAGAGAACCGGAACAAAGCATTAACACATAGTGAATACATGAACTCCTCAAACTACGTAAATCACCGGAAAGAATCCCAATTATTGTCACCTTGGGGTATGCAGATCATGACACGTAACAGGTGCATATAACTTGCAAGATAGGATCAAGAACTCAAATATATTCATGAAAACATAGAGGGTTCAGATCTGAAATCATGGCACTCGGGCCCTAGTGACAAGCATTAAGCATAGCAAAGTCATAGCAACATCAATCTCAGAACATAGTGGATACTAGGGATCAAAGCCCTAACAAATTGACTCGATTACATGGTAAATCTCATCCAACCCATCACCGTCTAGCAAGCCTACGAAGAAATTACTCACGCACGGCGGTGAGCATCATGAAATCGGTGATGGAGGATGGTTGATGATGACGACGGCGTCGAATCCCCCTCTCCGGAGCCCCGAACGGACTCCAAATCAGCCCTCCCGATGAAGAACAGGAGGTGGCGGCGGCTCTGTATCGTAAAACGCGATGATTCTTTCCTCTGATTTTTTTCTCCATGAATAGGTACTTATAGCATTGGAGTTAGGTCAAATGGAGCTGCTAGGGGCCCACAAGCCTGCCAGGCGCGCCCTGGGGGGTACGCGCGCCCCCCAGGCTTGTGGCACCTGGTGGCCCTCCCTCTGGTAGATCTTTGCGCCAGTATTTTTTATATATTCTGAAATAATTCTCCGTAAATTTTCAGGTCCATCCGAGAACTTTTATTTCTACACAAAAACAACACCATGGCAATTCTGCTGAAAACAGCGTCAGTCCGGGTTAGTTCCATTCAAATCATTTAAATTAGAGTCCAAACTAGAGCAAAAGTGTTTGGAAAAGTAGATACATTTGGGACGTATCAACTCCCCCAAGCTTAACTCATTGCTTGTCCTGAAGCAATTCAGTTGACAAACTAAAAGTGATAAAGAAAGACTTTTACAAACTCTTTTGTTCTTGTTGTCTGTATATATACTTAACTAGCATCCAAGTTTTCAGCAAAGATTATGAACTAACCATATTGATGATAACACTTAGGTCTCACATTTACTTATGGCAATAACATAACCAACTAGCGAGCAATAATAAGATATCTCGGATGCCAACATTTTGTCAAAACAATCATGATATAATATGATAACATGGTATCTCGCTAGCCCTTTCTGAGACCGCAAAAAATAAATGCAAAGCACCTCTGAGATTCAAGCAACGACTAAACATTGTAATTCAGGGTAGAGGATATCCATTCATGGTCACACCCAACATTAACTATACTCAATGCATAAAAATGACAATAGTGCTCTCCAACTAGTGCTTAAATGAGAAGATGATGACTCAATAATAAAAATAAAATAACATGAAAGTAAATGGATAGGCCCTTCGCAGAGGGAAGCATGGATTTGCAGCAGTGCCAGAGCTCGAAGCTTAAATTAGAGATGAAAATAATTTTGGGAGGTATGCTTTTCCTGTCAACGTCACGACCGAGAGTTTTCAACATCTTCCATGCTAAACACATTATAGGCGGTTACCAAGCGGAAAGGTAAAGTTTACTCCCCCTCCACCATACCAACACAAGCCATGGCTAGCCGAATCCTCGGGTGCCCTCCATACCAACAACTTTTTGGGGGAGTTTGTTTGCATTATATAACGATTTTGAGCATAGGACTGGGCATCCCAATTACCAGCCTCTCTCATGTAATGACAAGTGAATAAACACTCATATCGAGAATAACCCACTTAGCATGGAAGATACTGACCGCCCCCTGTTGCTCCATGAGCAGTACGGGCACACAAAATGGATGTTCATTTGAATATTTAGAGGTGGCACATGCAAATTTACTTGGAACGGCAGAGTAATACCGCATATAGGTAGATATAGTGGACTCATCTGGAACAACTTTGGTTTAAGGATTTGGATGCACAAGCAGTATTCCCGCTTAGTACAGGTGAAGGCTAGCAAATAGATTGAGAAGCGTCCAGCTAGAGAGTGAAAACGGTCATAGACATGCATTGCGAATAATTAACATTGAACACGAGCATGAGTAGGATATCAACACCCTGAACATAAATATCATGGAGGCTATGTTGGTTTTGATTCAACTACATGTATGAACATGTGCCAAGTCAAGCCACTCGAATTACTCAGAGGAGGATACCATGCTAACATACTGTGGGAGATATTCCCTAGAGGCAATAATAAATGTTATTATTTATCCCCATGTTCCTAATTAAGTTTATGTTCCATGCTATAACAGTTGTGGTTCCTGAGCCCGTATATCCATAAAGGCTCTGAGGAAAACCCATGTGCACGTGTGAAATAATAAAGGGATAATTACATTTTTATCCCTAGTTGGTTCCTACCCACGGATTTTGCCCTTGCTTTTCAAGCTTGCTCAGTTTTGCCCTTACTTTTTCCGTCGAGGTCCCTCGAATGCCCTTTGACCGTTTGACCAATACTTGGAAAATTCATAACAAATTCATATGAACTCAGAAAAATGCAAATAAGATATCAAAATGTTCAGATAAACATTACCTTTATGTGCATATCATTTGCATTCATGACAAAAGCACCGTTTAAACTACCCGAGGTAATTAATGTTATTAACATTATTAAAAATAAAAAGGTATAAAAAATACTTATTTCATGAATAAAAATTACATGCAAATGTAGGTGATGTTTTCTGAACATCCTGATATCTTATTTGCATTTTTCTGAGTTCGTATCAACTTGTTATGAATGTTCTAACGATTTTGACCATTATTTGGAAACTTCATAACAAGTTGATATGAACTCAGAAAAATGCAAATAAGATATCAAGATGTTCAGAAAACATCACCTACATTTGCATGTAATTTTTATTCATGAAAAAATATTGTTTATACCTTTTTATTTTTAATAATGTTAATAACATTAATAACCTCGGGTAGTTTGAACGGTGCATTTATCCTGAATGCAAATGATATGCACATAAAGGTAATGTTTATCTGAACATTTTAATATCTTATTTGCATTTTTCTGAGTTCATATGAATTTGTTATGAATTTTCAAAGTATTGGTCAAACGGTCAAAGGGCATTCGAGGGACCTCGACGGAAAAAGTAAGGGCAAAACTGACAAGCTCGAAAAGTAAGGGCAAAACCCGTGGGTAGGAACCAACTAGGGATAAAAATGCAATTGTCCCAATAATAAACGGTAAAATGTATTCCTAGTCAAGCCTCTAAGACTGGCTCAAGTGTTGCATGATGATTACGTTTTCCTAATCATGGGCATGTCTATGCCGGCAACTTTGAGGGCACAATGTTAGAAGAACTTTTGTGTTGAATCGATCCGATTTGGTGTTATGCTATGAGATACATTCGTCACAAGTTAATGGTTAATAACACAGAGAAAGTTAACGTTTGCATAATTCCTTAGGCCATGAGAGTATCGAGTTTCTTCATGCTTGCTTCATGAACTTTGGGGTTTGTTAAACGTCATCCGTAACTGGGTGGCTATTACGGCGGCTTACGGGTTCATGTGAAAGTATGACAAGGGACTTGATAGCTCAAGATTGGGATTTACTCCTCCGACGATGGAGAGATATTCTCTGGGCCCTCTTGGTGTTACGGTATCCATCATCGTCTGGCCAGACACAATGTGATTTGATCACAGGGATGCCGGAACACGGGAACGAGAAAAGAGAACAAAACCGGTAACGAGGCAACTGGCATAGTAGACAAGTGTTGATTCACGGGGATGCCGATAAATCTCACCTCGAGTGTTTGTAACATATCACAAAGCAACAGGAATAGCACACGGCAACTGGAGGTTCACTCGAATATTTATTCGTGTGGGTATAGGGGTCAATATGGGTGTCCACGGCTCCGATGTTGATCATTGATCGGAAAATGTTCCAGTCATGTCTATACTTCACCAAACCTATAGGGTCACATGCTTAAGGGTCATCTATCTGCTGAATACTAGACAGGGAGTCTAAGAGAAAGTCATCGGAAAAGTTTCGGAGACAACGGAAGAGTTCCGGAGACAGAACAATGGAATAGTTTCGGTAAAACCAAAAAGTTGTTTCGGAGTATACCATTAAGTCAAAATGGTTTCGGCACATGCCTGGAAATTCTTGGAGGGTGCCAGAATTGTTCTGGGAACTTCTGGGATTTTTTCGGAGAAAAAAAACCCGAAAATGTCCCGGAGCTACCGGAACCGCTTTGGTTGCTTTTCGCTGATGAAAATCACTGATCCGGAATTGTTTCGGAACGCGTCCAAAATTATTTTAGGGGGTACTAGAAATGTTCTAGGCCCACATAAATATTTTCGGATTTAACGGTCGCGGAAAAATGTTTTTGTGAATACTGAAAAGCACTTTATGGTTACTTTTTTAGAAAGCCACTTTTTTGGGCTTTGCTCAAAAGATCTAGGGGATGACATGGATGGATGGGAACCCCTTTTGGGGGGGACCCACAAGGGGGTGGCCGGCCAAGGTGTGGCACCTCCATGGAGCCCC
The DNA here is from genome assembly GCA_039707655.1 of Elymus sibiricus. Classification (NCBI taxonomy): domain Eukaryota; kingdom Viridiplantae; phylum Streptophyta; class Magnoliopsida; order Poales; family Poaceae; genus Elymus; species Elymus sibiricus. The sequence goes on along the minus strand of CM077672.1, from coordinate 89,809,010 downwards.
ACTTGCCCACTTGGCTTCCCATTTATGCCCTTGTGAAGGACTCCATTCATGGGCATTTTGGGTTTTTCAAGTGCCACCCTACCCCTTGGAATTTGCTATAAAAGGAGGTGGAGAGGGGCTCTCCACACACACTCTTTCTCACATACAAATGCCATGCATGATCTGGCTTTCTCTCTCCCTCCCAACGAAATAGTTTCGTAGAGCCGAAAGGCTGTCTGGGTTCCGTTGGGAACTAGTTCTGTACGGCGAAGCCCTGCCGGATAGCTGACACCGTATGTGTGCAACCCCGTAGAGAGGTCGTAGGTTTGATCTTTTGCCCAAGGAACTGTTTGAGGGTCCTCCCGAAGGGCTGTCCGAGTTTCGAGGGTCCTCCCGGAGGGCTGTCCGTGCCATCGTCCGGGGGACTGTCCAACCGCCTCCCGGAGGGCTGTCCGAGGGATTGTCGATGGGGCAAACGAGGGAGTACATCCTCACGGTTGGGAGGTTGTAAATCCTAGCTGCGGGGATCTGCACCGACGATCTACAACGACTCTACTTCCGCTGCGCTACGAGTCAGAAATGATCAGATCAAAACCTTGTATGCATCTCCATAGTGATCCCGGGCATGTTCGTAGTGCGGAATTTTTTTGTTTTCTGTCGCGTTCCCTACACATACTACATCACAACCATTTTAATGCATGTTGACACTCAAGATAAATCATTATCCACTCCTAGCTATTTAAGCATGGCATGAGCAACTATAATCTCTAATTGTCATCACAAATATGTTTACTCATAATAATGCTGAATCATGAATACTGAGCTAAACATATTTACAAAGACAAAAACAAGAAGAGTTCATACCAGCTTTTCTTCACCACAATCACTTCATCAAATATCGTCATTATTGCCTTTCACTTGCACGACCGAATGATGTGATAATAATAATAGTGCAAGAGTGCCGTGGACTAAGCTGGAATCTGCAAACATTTATTCAAAGGAGAGGACAAAATAATAGTGGCTCTTTGTTAGATCAACAATAAAGCATATGGAAGCCACTCAACATTTTCATCGTGGTCTTTCTCCTTACGATGACTCAAAGAAAGGAAATTCAGAGAAACACATTGAAATATTTTTGGAGTTTTTAGTCTTTCTGAAGAAAGAAAATTAACGAAGGAAAAATGAAAAATGAGAAAAACTATTTACACTGGAAAGCTCCCAACAAGTAAAAGAAGAAACGAGAAATCTTTTTGGGTTTTCTTTTACTACTACGAATTAACTAAGCAAGAAAGAAACTACAACTATTTTTTTTGGATTTTCGAAAGTTTTTCAAACACACAAGAAGAAAGCGAAAATAAAACTAACATCGATATACAATGAAAAAGGATGAACACCGACAACTAGAATCAATGTGTGGACATGAATGTAATGTCGGTGAGAAATACGTACTCCCCCAAGCTTAGGCTTTTGGCCTAAGTTGGTCTACGACCATGGGTCGAAGTCAGCACCTCCTGGATAGTACTGAGGCTGCTGAGGGTCCCACTGGTAAACGGCCTCCTGAGGCTCCCACTGATAGATGGGCTCCTGGTGTGGCTCTGGTACAGGTGCTGGCTCTGATGCTTGGGGCTGACCCAAGCCCCAATAAGCATAAATGTCCTCAGGCATTGTGGCACCCCGGCTCAGAGGGACCGGAGCACCACGTATTCCAGCCCAGAGATCAAGTCTTCTGGAATACGACACTGCTTGGCATAGAACAAATCAGCTCTTTATAACAAATAACTAAGTTACAAGGGTTTTGCGGTATTACAAAAGATTACATCGACAATGCTACACTAGCTATGGTAGCTCTATGCTAGTAGCGACACAACTCCTAGCAGCGGAACCACGGCGATGGTAATGGACTCCACTCCGCAGGGACTCTGGCTGGGACACGTCCTAGCTCACAACTCGGAATCCTCGGGCTATGCAAACATGGCAACACCTGCAAACTGGCATGACACGGCAGGTGAGTACTTTGAATGTACTCGTAAGCTCATAACAAACAAGAGCATTAAGGCACAACAACATCATAGCAATCATGATCAGTTGATACAAAAAAGGGTGGAAGAAAATAATAACCAAGTTATCTCCAATGGTCTGTAACAGTCACCATTGCTAAGGTCATAGAGACCGCCTTACTCTTGGCTGTACAGTCGATCCATCTATCCTCGTGGCCAGCCCATGTCACCTCAAAATCGTTCCACAACCAATCTTGAGATCATCTCCAAGATTAACGACCTTCTGCCCAGCGGTTATCTCACTATACCAAGACAAGTTCTTCCATCATTATCAAGTCATTCCATCTTTGGTGTTGATCAGACAGTGTGACCTAGTACGAACTATGCCCAATACCGTGGGTGCGGCTATTCAAATAGATTCTTACACTCTGCAGAGGTTGCGCACTTTACCCACACCATGGACCTTTGTCCAACAAAACCTGCCTAATCTGTGACTCTTCTACCGTACCACCGACACATCCTCACTGAGGTCATGCCTTGGGTGGCCCCTGTGTCACTTCTGACACCTGCCACCGTCGTGGCCAAACTAAACTGTCCCAAATGGGGACCTGAGCTCAATAACCAAACCGGGCTCACAAGATTATCGCCGTCTACCTGATCAGGGCAGCACGCAGGCATAACCTTCCGTCTTTGGTGGTACTGATAAAAGAGCACTAGATTAGACCAAGTCAAGGTCGTCCCATTCCGGCAGATGTGGCTGCACTGGAAAGCTCAGTTCAGTGGCACTTGATCAACGAATGAAGGAAGTAATCCCCAAGTCGCTTCTTTGCCATAACTGCTACTCCGGTGCTATAGTAATCCAGATAATAGCCAGCTAGTATTCCAATGGGTAACAAAATCAAACTATTGCTACTGACCCCATAGACGAAATATCGGACGGAATCACAAAGTAATCATAGACGGTAATCTCATAGTCCAACAACATCTTGGCACCATCATACTTGTAAACCATTAGTCACTAACAACCCAATCATCATCATGACAGCAGCATATCCAAGAATTTCTCCAAGTGTTGTACAAATAAACCAATTATAAAATAATTCAAATTTTAGCCGAATTAACTATTTAAACCATGACATTGCAATGCAATTATGCAAATGAGAGTTGTGGCTTGCCTTGCACCAGAGGAGTGTGGGAGTACTCCTAGCCTTCACCTACTACTCAAAACACTCTGAAAAACATTTTTGAAAATGTTTGAAAATACCACATAAAGCATTTTTCTTTGTCCAGAAATTCTAGAAAGCAGAGAAAAATACCAAAATTTTCCAGCAAATAGAGGAGCTCATAAGAAAAATAATGCAAAAAGAATGAACTCATTTGGACTTATGGTTTAAAAGATATTGCTGGTCAAAGTTGGGTCAAAGTTTTGGTTTTATTTGAATTAAAACAGAAATCCAGAAAATCCTCAGCCGTCCACGTCGAAGGCGTAAAGTGGGGTTACGCCTCCACTTACGTACCGCTTCGGGCGCGGCTGAGTCGCTGACATGCGGGGCCCAGCTGTCTGTTTTGAACAGAGGGAGAGAGGGAACAGTGGGCGGCAGGCGTACCGGCGGCCGTTTGCCGGCGTTGAGGCCACGACAGAGCTGGGCGAAGGCAGGGATGGAACGAGCAGACGATGGCGAGCACGCCCGTACCCGTAGCTCGTCGGGAGACGGCCGGACGGCGTCGGCCCCTTCCTCCCAGGCGGCGGCGAGCTACGGTGGTGGAGGGGATCGCCGACTCCGGCGACCAATGGCACGGGCAAGAGGTTGGGGAGGGTTAGTGGAGCTCCATGTAGGGGAACGCAGCAGAAAACAAAAAATTTCCGACCTACGCACCAGCCCAAGACCACTATGGAGACTGCATACAAGGTTCGATCTTATTCGTTACCGACTCGTAGCGTAGCGGAAGTAGAGTCGATGACGATCGGCGGTGCAGATCCCCGCAGCTAGGTTTTTACAACCTCCCAACCGCGAGGATGTACTCCCTCGTCAGCTCACCGGACGGATCTCCGGGCAGCCCTTTGGGAGGCCTCAGGACAGTCCCTCAGATAGTCCCACCGGACGGATCTTCGGACAGCCCTTCGGGAGGCCTCTGGACAGACCCTCGGATAGTCCCACCGGACGGATCCTCGGACAGCCCTTCGAGAGGACCCCCGAAACTCGGACGATCACTCGGACAGCCCTTCGGGAGGCACTCTCGAACTAAGACCAAAACTACGATCTCTCTACAGAGTTGCACACATACGGTGTCATCTATCCGGCAGGGCTTCGCCGTCCAGAACTAGTTCCCACCGGAACCCAGACAGCCTTTCGGCTCTACGAAACTATTTCGTTGGGAGGGAGAGAGAAAGCCAGACGAGCATGGCATGTGTATGAGAGCAAAGGATGAGAAGGGAGAGCTCCTCTCCACCTCTATTTATAGGAAAGCCAAGGGGTAGGGTGGTGTTACAAGAAAACCCAAAATGCACATAAAATGGAGTCCTTCACAAGGCATAAAGGGGAAAGCAAGGGCCAAGTGGGGCTTCATGGTGGAGCCCCCACATGTGGCCGGCCACCCCTCAAATGGGCCCCCCAAAAGGGGTCCTATCCATCCATGTCATTCCCTTAGATCTTTTGAGCAAAGCCCAAAAAATGGCTTTCCATAAAGTAATCCAAAAAGCACTTTCACTATTCACGAAGACATTTTTCTGCGTCCGTTAAACCTCAAATTATTTCTGTGTGCCTAGAACAATTCCAGTACCCACTAAAACAATTTTGAACGCATTCCGAAACAATTCCGGAACAAGGTTTTTTTCAGCGAAAAGCTACCATAGCGGTTCCGGCTGCTCCGGAACATTTCCGGTTTTTCCTCCGGAAAAATCCCAGAAGTTACCAGAACGATTCTGGCACCCTCCAAGAATTTCCAGACGTGTGCCGAAACCAATTTGACTTAATGGTATACCCTGAAACAACTTTTCAGTTTTACCGAAACTATTCCGGTGTTCTCTCCGGAACGTTTCCGTTTCGTCTGAAACTTTTTCGGTGATTTTCTCTCAGACTCCCTGTCTAGTATTCAGCAGATAGATGACCCTTAAGCATGTGACCCTATAGGTTCGGTGAAGTATAGACATGACCGGAACTCTTTCCGATCAATGATCAACATCGGAGCCGTGGACACCCATATTGACCCCTATACCCACATGAATGAATATTCGAGTGAACCTCCAGTTGCCGTGTGCTATTCCTGTTGCTTCACGATATGTTACAAAACTCGAGGTGAGATTTATCGACATCCCCGTGGATCAACAACTTGTCCACTATGCCAGTTACCTCGTTGCCGGTTTCGTTCTCTTTTCTCGTTCCTGCGTTCCGGCATCCCCGTGATCAAATCACAATGTGTCTGGCCAGACGATGATGGATACCGTAACACCGAGAGGGCCCAGAGATATCTCTCCATCGTCGGAGGAGCAAATCCCAATCTTGAGCTATCAAGTTACTTGACATGCTTTTCCATGAACCCGAAAGCCGCCGTAATAGCCACCCATTTACGGATGACGTTTAACAAACCCCAAAGTTCATGAAGCAAGCATGAAGAAACTCGATACTCTCATGGTCTAAGGAATTATGCAAACATTAACTTCTCTATGTTATTAACCATTAACTTGTGACGAATGTATCTCATAGCATAACATCAATTCGGGTCGATTCAACACAAGTGTTCTCCTAACATTGTGCCCTCAAAGTTGCCGGCATAGACATGCCCATGATCAGGAAAACAGGACCATCATGCAACACTTGAGCTAGTCTTAGAGGCATGACTAGGAATACATTTTACTATTTATTATTCCACACGTGCATATGAGTCTTCCTCCGAGCCTCGTGGTTATTGCAGACTCGAGAACCATAGCAGTTATAGCATGGAACATAAACATAATTATGAACATGGAGATAAATAATAACATTTATTATTGCCTCTAGGGCATATCTCCTACACTCCACGAGTTCAACGGTGGCCTCAGTTTGGTCTGGGGTGGATGGAGGTGAGCGGGTGGAACAGGAGCAGAGCGGCGGGGCTCCTCACCGGAGACGGGGAAGGAAAGCCTCCCGGCTAGCTCCGGCGCTGCTGGGCGGCAATTGAGGGGTGAGGAGTGCGATGGGTGAGGTGCGGAGAGGCCGGACAGGGCCTTTTATAGGAGGGCGAGAGGTGGCCGCACCGATCGGCGCCGCGGGTATGCGGACGAGCGCCGGGGTGAGCTGGCCGTCGCGCTGGCCTGCGGAGCGCATAAGGAGGGGACGTGAGCACGCAGGAGTGATGGGACGGGTGCGGAGCCATTAAGGACGTGCGAATGATACGTCTCCATCGTATCTATAATTTTTGATTGTTTCATGCCAATATTCTACAACTTTCATATATTTTTGGCAATATTTTATATTATTTTTGGGACGAACATATTGATCTAGTGCCCAGTGCCAGTTCCTGTTTTCTGCTTGTTTTTTGTTTCACAGAAAATCCATATCAAACGAAGTCCAAATGCAATACATTTTTACAGAGAATTATTTTGGAATATATGTGATTTTTGGGAGGTGGAATCAACGCAAAAGGAGGCCCATAGCCTCCACAAGCCACATGGGCGTGGCCCCCCTGGTGCACGGTGGTGCCTCGTGGGCACACCGTAAGTCGGTTGGGGCTCTTCTTCGGCCGCAATGAAGCTAATATCTAGAAAAAAAATTGTGTTAAAATTTCAGCGCAATCGGAGTTACGGATCTCCGATAATTTAAGAAACGGTGAAGGGCCAGAAAACAGGAACGCGAAACAGAAGAGAACAGAGAGAGAGATCCAATCTAGGAGGGGCCAAGGAAGAAGAAGATGAAGGGTGCTCTCTCCCCCTCTCTTCCGGTGGCGCCGGAGCGCCGTCGAGGGAAACATCGCGACGGCGATCTACACCAACAACTTCGCCGCCGTCAACACCAACTCTCTCCCCCTCTATGTAGCGGTGTAACACCTCTTCTCCCCGCTGTAATCTCTAATTAAACATGGTGCTTAATGCTACATATTATTATCCAATGATTTGTGGCCATCCTATGATGTTTGAGTAGATTCTTTTTGTCCTATGGGTTGATTGATGATCGTGATTGGTTTGAGTTGTATGTTTTATTTTGGTGCTGTCCAATGGTGCTCTCCGTGTCACGCAAGCACGAGGGATTCCCGCTGTAGGGTTTGCAATACGTTCATAATTCTCTTATAGTGGGCGGCTAGAGTGACAGAAGCTTACACCCGAGTAAGGGGGTTGTTGCATCTGGGACTAAAGGGTACTTGTTACTTAATGCTATGGTTGGGTTTTACCTTAATGATCTTTAGTAGTTGCGGATGCTTGCTAGAGTTCCAATCATAAGTGCATATGATCCAAGTACGGAAAGTATGTTAGCTCATGCCTCTCCCTCATATAAAATTGCAATAATGATTACTAGTCTTGTTATCGATTGCCTATGGACAAATCATTCTCTTGTGTTACAAAAGTTTTCTACTAAACAACTAACTTTTATTATCTTGCAAATTACTCGTAGTTTTATTCTCGCAAAGTACTTCTAGTTTTATTCTTGCAAACCTATCCTATAACCTACAAAATAGTTTCATACTTGTTCTAGGTAAAGCGAATGTTAAGTGCGCGTAGAGTTGTATCGGTGGTCGATAGAACTTGAAGGGAATATTAATTCTACCTTTAGCTCCTCGTTGGGTTCGACACACTTATTTATCGAAAAAGCTACAATTGATCCCCTATACTTGTGGGTTATCAAGACCTTTTTTTGGCGCCGTTGCCGGGGAGCTATAGCGTGCGATTGATATTCTCGTGTGTGCTTGTTTGCTTTATCACTAAGTAGATTTTATTTTCTGTTCTAAGTTGTTCTCTATCTTTAGTTATGGATATGGAACACGAAATACCAAAAAAATTAGTTGTACTTGCTACTCATGGAGATGGGGAACCTCCTAAAACCCTCGATGCTCGTTATGTGGAAAACATTAAACACTACTTTGATAATCCTGAAAAAAAAACCATTCAACTTGATAATGGGAGACACGTTGGATCAACATGAATACTTTAGGGATTATCGCTTGTCTCAAAAAGGGAAACTCTTATGGGATCAAATTGATTATTTGCAATGGTATGCTTGGAATTTATGCTTGAGATATGATTATACTTGTTGTTCTAGGATGAAGGCTCCACACCTTCCCTTTTCATGTAAATTTAATGATAATGAAACCTTGGCTTCTTATGCTAATGGTATATATGATTACTATGATGTGGAATGAATAGAAGAATTTGTTGCTTTTAAGGGTGCTTATGAAATTGAATCTTTGTTTGAAAAGTATGAAGATTGTGATGATGCTGTCTACAGATCTGAAAATTTTGCTATACTTAAATATTGCTATGAGAATTACGAATACAATGCCGATATTAATGAGTTTATTGAGAAAGTCTCCGCTGTCCAAGAAGAGACTAATATTTTGCAGGCTCCTATGGAAGAAGAAAATGATGACACTGTGAGCTCATTAGATGAAAAAATTGAGGAGGTGAGAGAAGAACAAAAGGAGGAAGAGCGGATTGATCACCCGTGCCCACCTTCTGATGAGAGTAACTCTTTATCCCATACATTGTTTAATTTCCCTTTGTGTTTACCGAAGGATGAATGCTATGATGAATGCTATGATCCCTTTGATGCGTTTGAAATATCCCTTTTTGATGAAATTGATGCTTGCTATGCTTGTGGCCATGATGCCAATATGAATGATGCTTATGGAGATGAACTTGCTATAGTTCCTTATGTTAAGAATGAAATTGTTGCTATTGCACCTACACATGATAGTCCTATTATCTTTTTGAATTCTCCCAACTACACTATATCGGAGAAGTTTGCTCTTATTAAGGATTATATTGATGGGTTGCGTTTTACCGTTGCACATGATAATTTTGATGAATATAATATGCGTGTGCTTGCTGCTCCTACTTGCAATTATTATGAGAGAGGAACTACATCTCCGCCTCTCTATGTTTCCAATACGATACAATTGCAAGAAACTGTTTATACTATGCATTGGCCTTTACTTGATGTGCATGAATTGTTCTTTTATGACATGCCGATGCATAGGAAGAGAGTTAGACTTCGTCATTACATGATATATGATGCTTTGTGCTCACTACTAAATTACAAATCATTGTTAATTCAAATTGGCTTTGATATACCTTGGGATCCGGGTGGATCGATTACTTGAGCACTTTATGCCTAGCTTAATGGCTTTAAAGAAAGCGCTGCCAGGGAGACAACCCGGAAGTTTTAGAGAGTCATTTATTTCTGTTGAGTGCTTTTATAAAGTGTAAAAACAAAAAAAAATATAGGGGAACCTAAAACTTTACAAAAAGAAAAGTGAAAGTGAGACAGATGAGCAATGTGGAAGTGGGGACTAGCCTTGAACTTTGTTCATGCCCATGGAAACTTTGTGAACCTTGATTACAGAAACTTTTCATCAAAAATAATTATCCCCATGTACAAATCCATTGTATTATAAAAATAATGTGCCAAGATTTACCGTTAGGATGTTTAAATTGCTTGTTTGGTATGTGCAGTGCAAAAACAGAAACTTTTGCTGTAGTGCTTGAATTTTGTTATTTTACTGGAACGTGCAAAAATTCTGAAATTTTTACACAGTACTTCTATGAAAATTATTTATTTATTCCTAATTTTTCAGAATTTTTTGATTTACATAAGTATATGTAATATTTGCATCTTTACAGACTGTCATGTTTTCACAGATTGTTGTTATAGTTTCGTTATTTGCTTATGTTTGAAATCTTGTTGAGCCCAATTGACTTGGGAGCCATAGAATTGTGATAGCATACAGTGGGTAATGTTTGATTATAATTATACAATAATGTTAGATCAGGACATGATGGGATTTGATGTTATATGTACTAACCCTTCTAATAAAAAGTTCGGTTAAGTTTTGTGTGGATGAAGTGTTCGAAGATTGAGGAGGTATTGATATGAGAAGAATGAGGAGAGGCAAGAGCTCAAGCTTGGGGATGCCCAAGGCACCCCAAGTAAATATTCAAGGAGAGTCAAGCGTCTAAGCTTGGGGATGCCCCGGAAGGCATCCCATCTTTATTCGACAATTATCGGTATATCTCGGTTTTTGTTTTGTTCACATGATATGCGTAAATTCTTGGAGCGTCTTTTGTGTTTATTTTTTCCTTTTCTTTTATGCACCATGCTGGTATTAGATAGTCCTTGGTTGATTTATAGAATGCTCTTTGCACTTCACTTATATCTTTTAAGTATGGCTCTATAGAATGCTTCATGTGCTTCACTTATATCATTTGAAGTTTGGATGCCTGTTTCTCTTCATATAGAAAACCGTTATTTGTAGAATGCTCTTTTGCTTCACTTATATTTATTAGAGTGTGGTCTTTTATAGAAAGAATTAAACTCTCTTGCTTCACTTATATCTATTTAGAGAGTCAACAGGAATTGGTCATTCACATGGTTAGTCAGAAAATCCTACATAAACCTTGTAGATCACTGAATATGATATGTTTGATTCCTTGCAATAGTTTTGTGATATGGAGATGATAATATGTGAGTTATGCTAGTGAGTAATTGTGATTTAGTAAGAATATTGGTGTTAAGGTTTGTGATTCCCTATGCATGCACGTAAAGTCAGTAGTTATGCAACGAAGTTATATCCTACTTATGGTGCATTATTCAGTGTTAGTTATTCTCAATGCATGCTTATGACCATTTTCGTTTTCTGGTTGGTTGCTTCTCAATCTATTTGCTAGCCTTCATTTGTACTAAGCAGGAATACTGCTTATGCATCCAATTACTTAAACCCAAGTTGTGCCAAATGAGTCCACCATATCTACCTATATGCGGTATTTTCGTGCCGTTCCAAGTAAATTTGCATGTGCCAACTCTAATTTTTCAAAATAATTTTCCGTTTTGTGTGCCCGTACCGCTCATGAAGCGGCAGGGGGTGGCCAATATTTTCCATGCTAGGTGTGTTATTCTCACGATGAGTGTTTATTCACTTGTCATTGCACGAGAGAGTGGCTGGTAATAGGGATGCCCAGTCCCACAATGAATCAAAAATTAATAACAACAAAATTCCTTGAAAAGTGTTGGTATGGAGGGCACTAGTGGATACGGCTAGCCATGGATTGTGAAATAATGGTGGAAAGGAAATAAACTTTATTTTCTGATTGGGAACCGCCTATGATGTGTCTAGCATGGAAGATATTGTGAATTCTCGGTCGTTTTCGTTGACAGGAAAAAGCATGCCTCTCAAAATATTTTTATCTCTCTAATTTAAGCTTTGACCTCTGGCACCTCTGCAAATCTCTGCTTCCCTCTGCGAAGGGCCTATCTATTTTACTTTTATGCATTTTTATTTTTATTGAGTCTCCATCTTCTCTTATAAAGCACCAACTGGAGAGCACTATTGTCATACTTGTGCATTGGGTGTAGTTAATGTTGAGTGTGTTTCATGAATGGATCAATGACTGAGCATAATGGGCTAGGGATAACTTTCTTTAGCGTTGATATTTTGAAAGACATGGTTGTTTGTTAGTATGCTTGAGTATTGATGTCTTTATATCAAATTATAGACTATTGCTTTGAATCACATGTGTCTTAATATTCATGCCATGATTAGATTATATGATCAAGATTATGCTAGGTAGCATTCCACATCAAAAATTATCTTTTTTATCATTTACCTACTCGAGGACGAGTAGGCATTAAGCTTGGGGATGCTGATACGTCTCCGTCGTATCTATAATTTTTGATTGTTTCATGCCAATATTCTACAACTTTCATATATTTTTTGGCAATATTTTATATTATTTTTGGGACTAACATATTGATCCAGTGCCCAGTGCTAGTTCCTGTTTTCTGCTTGTTTTTTGTTTCAAAGAAAATCCATATCAAACGAAGTCCAAATGCAATAAAATTTTATGGAGAATTATTTTGTAATATATGTGATTTTTGGGAGGTGGAATCAACGCAAAAGGAGGCCCACAGCCTCCACAAGCCACATGGGTGTGGCCCCCCTGGCGCGCGGTGGTGCCTTGTGGGCACACCGTAAGTCAGTTGGGGCTCTTCTTCGGCCGCAAGGAAGCTAATATCCAGAAGAAAATCATGTTAAAATTTCAGCGCAATCGGAGTTACGGATCTCCGGGAATTTAAGAAACGGTGAAGGGCCAGAAAACAGGAACGCGAAACAGAAGAGAACAGAGAGAGAGATCCAATCTAGGAGGGGCTCCAGCCCCTCCGCTGCCATGGCAGCCATAGACCAGAGGAGGAACTCTCCTCCCATCTAGGGGGGAGGCCAAGGAAGAAGAAGGAGGGGGGCTCTCTCCCCCTCTCTTTCGGTGGCGCCGGAGCACCGCCGGGGGAAACATCATTGACGGCGATCTACACCAACAACTTCGCCGCCGTCAACACCAACTCTCTCCCCCTCTATGCAGCGGTGTAACACCTCTTCTCCCCGCTGTAATCTCTGTTTAAACATGGTGCTTAATGCTACATATTATTATCCAATGATTTGTGGCCATCCTATGACGTTTGAGTAGATTCTTTTTGTCCTATGGGTTGATTGATGATCGTGATTGGTTTGATTTGTATGTTTTATTTTGGTGTTGTCCTATGGTGCTCTCCGTGTCGCGCAAGCGTGAGGGATTCCCGCTGTAGGGTTGGCAATACGTTCATAATTCTCTTATAGTGGGCGGCTAGAGTGACAGAAGCTTACACCCGAGTAAGGGGGTTGCTGCGTATGGGACTAAAGGGGACTTGTTACTTAATGCTATGGTTGGGTTTTACCTTAATGATCTTTAGTAGTTGTGGATGCTTGCTAGAGTTCCAATCATAAGTGCATATGATCCAAGTACGGAAAGTATGTTAGCTCATGCCTCTCCCTCATATAAAATTGCAATAATGATTACCGGTCTAGTTATCGATTGCCTATGGACAAATCATTCTCTTGTGTTACAAAAGTTTTCTACTAAACAACTAACTTTTATTATCTTACAAATTACTCGTAGTTTTATTCTCGCAAAGTACTTCTAGTTTTATTCTTGCAAACCTATCCAATCACCTACAAAATAGTTTCATACTTGTTCTAGGTAAAGCGAACGTTAAGTGCGCGTAGAGTTGTATCGGTGGTCGATAGAACTTGAAGGGAATATTAATTCTACCTTTAGCTCCTCGTTGGGTTCAACACTCTTATTTATCGAAAAAGCTACAATTGATCCCCTATACTTGTGGGTTATCAGCGGACAATGGCGGCGACCGCGGTGCCCTGTTCTTCCCGTGGGTGAACTTGGCCATGTATGGCGGCGAGCCTTGCCGGAGAAGGTAAAGGGTTCTGGAGGGGGTACGTGGGTGGTGGCGACGACATCGGCACGACAGGACGAGAAGGTGCAGCATGAGGTGGCCGGAGTGGTCGCGTCCGACGTGGTCGGCGCGCATAGCGCGGCTTTGGCCCTGGCAGACGCGTGGTCACCGCGTTCATTGGCGCACGCGGTACGCTCTGGCCCATCCGGTCGTGTCTACGCGATAGTCCTTCCATCCAGTAACCTCCCTGTGCAACTGGTTTGACAAGAGGCGACCTAAACAGATGGCTAACTTCCAGACAAGTTTCTGGACAGAAACTTGGGCAAGAAGCTAGGGGAAAATGGCTAGGGTTTTGAGTGGAAAAAATTGTCACGCTGAATTGGAGTAGGAAGGTGCCCATGCTGGAACAATTTCAGGCCAAATGGACAAGTTTTGAACCTAGTTGCTTCACAACTGCTTCTCTGGTCCAGAAACTTGTTGAAGATGATGCACTTACATGGATGGGCTCCTGGAGTTGAAACTTGGTATTTGTGGGTGATTTGGAGATTTCAAGATGCTATAAATATTTCATACCATTTGGACAAGTATAAATGGTACTTCCTTCACAATGCTTCCTTCTGGACAGAAGCTTGGAAGAATTTTGTAGAGAAAATGGATAAATGAAATGAGCCAAAATTTGGTGGAGTGTGATCATATGGGTAGGAGAATGTCCTGGATTAATTTCAGAATTTTCGGAGCAATATAAAATACAGTTGCTTCACAAGCTAAAATTATGACCAGAACCAAAGATTGGATGGTGTGCTCACCATTAGCATGGAATCTTGAATATTTTCCCATATCCAAGGTTCATATGATCCAAAGAATTTATGAGAATTTTCTTGGAATTTTTGGGTAGACAGAAATGTAGGTTGCTTCACAACCTAGAGCACAAAGGGCTATTCCTTTAATACAAAAAGGAATATTAAATTGGGATAAAAGTTGAAATTGGGCAAGAATGGAAATGACATGACTTGGGAGAAGTTTTTGGAAACTTGAATCACATGGGAAAGGAAAGTAAAAATTATTCCCAAGTTTTAAGTTCATAGCGCCATTCAAAATAAAAAACCAAGCCAAATTCCAAATAAAATTCAAATGGGTTTTGAAAATAAAAGTTGGAAAAAAAACCAGGGTGTCACAGGCATGATAGTGTATCTGCCCCTGTGAATATCAAACAAAGTAGGTGGAGGCAAAATAATAACCTCACGAGTGCCCTGACTGAACACCAAGTTATATCTAAAGCGAATAGGGCCCTCATCTATGAATTCATGCCCAACCATGCTATTATAATCAAGATGCATAACAGGTAAAAGTCTCTCTTCCCTCTCGTCGTGCCTAATAGGAATCTCAAAATGTTTAGCGAGACGGGAAGCATAAATACCACCATAAATAGTGCACCTCGAACGGTTGGTGTGCAACCGCCAGGCAACCATAGCACCCAAACTAAAGGTCCTATCAGCATAAAGAGCGTGGCGCAAAATAGAAAGGTCAGGCGAACTGAGTGTGCCACTCTCCCAACGACCAGTCAAACACCTCCCAGCAAATAATGAATAATAGCGCAAAACAGGGAAATGCAAACTAGCAACCCTAGCCTTAGAAACTCCCCTCGACTCCCCCACAGTAACCTCAGAGATGAACTCCGAGACATACCTGAGATGTGGCTCTAATGGGCTGCCCTCGTTGGGAAGTTTGCATACCTCGCAAAAATCCTCAAGTGTCATCTCTTGGGGAACATCATATAAATTAAATGTCAATGTGGGTGTATCTCTCCTAGCATGAAAATGAAAGCTTTGCATGAAAGTATTAATCAGGAGAAGATACTGGTCACACTTATCTTTGAGGAATGGGATAATGCCAGCGTTGTTCGCCAAATGATAGAAATCATTGAAAATCCCCGCATCCCTGAAGAACGTGTTGCATGGCCATTCGCACGGCCGCACCTCGGCCGCACGAGGAAGATTATACTTGGGCTTAGGAGCCTCCTTGGGGTTCCTGCACGAAGAACCCCTCAACCTCCACTTGAGCATTTTCTTTTTCTGAAAATTTCTGAAATTTTTAGTGACTCAAAATAAAAGTGAACGAAACTCAACAAAATTAATACCAACTACTCCCACATGTATCTAGAAGCTATATCATGCATCAAAACTACTTTGGACCATACCAATTCAACATGCAAGCTCATAAACATGGTCACCACAGTAGCAAAAATTTGCAAAGTATAAATCACTAGAACAAAAACTAATTGGAGCATTGGAGGAGTCACATACTGATGTCTACTACACAATTTATTCTTGTAGACTCGTGTTGGGCCTCCAAGCGCAGAGTTTTGTAGGACAGTAGCAATTTTCCCTCAAGTGGATGACCTAAGGTTTACCAATCCGTGGGAGGCGTAGGATGAAGATGGTATCTCTCAAACAACCCTGCAACCAAATACAAGAAATCTCTTGTGTCCCCAACACACCCAATACAATGACAAATTGTATAGGTGCACTAGTTCGGCGAAGAGATGGTGATACAAGTGTAGTATGGATAGTAGATATAAGTTTTTATAATCTAAAAATAAATAAATAAACAGCAAGGTAGCAAGTAACAAAAGTGAGCACAAACGGTATTGCAATGCTTGAAAACAAAGCCTAGGGTTCACACTTTCACTAGTGCAATCTCTCAACAATGCTAACATAATTGGATCATATAACAATCCCTCAACGTGCGACAAAGAATCACTCCAAAGTTCCTATTCACGGAGAACATAAGATAGAAATTGTTGTAGGGTACGAAACCACCTCAAAGTTATCTTTTCCGATCAATCTATTGAGCCATCCCTATAAGTGTCATGAACAGCCCTAGAGTTCGTACTAAAATAACACCATATGATACACATCAACCAACTCTAATGTCACCTAGATACTCCAATGTCACCACAAGTATCCGTGAGTTGATTATACGATATGCATCAAACAACTTCATAATCATAATATTCAATCCACACAAAGAACTCCAAGGAGCACCCCAAAGTTTCTATCGGAGAAAAGATAATGAAAACGTGCATCAACCCCTATGCATAGATTACCCCAATGTCACCTCAGGAATCCGCGAGTTGAGTGCCAAAACATATATCAAGTGAATCAATATAATACCCCATTGTCACCACGGGTATTCATATGCAAGACATACATCAAGTGTTCTCAAATCTGAAATATTCAATCCGACAATAACGAAACCTCAAAGGGAAAAGATTCGATTCATCACAACAAGGATAGAGAGGGCAGAAACACCACATGATCCAACTATATTAACAAAGCTCGCGATACATCAAGATCGTGCCAAATCAAGAACACGAGAGAGAGAGAGAGATCAAACACATAGCTACTAGTACAAACCCTCAGCCCCGAGGGTGAACTACTCCCTCCTCGTCATGGAGACCGCCGGGATGATGAAGATGGCCTTCAGTGATGCTTCCCCTCCTCCGGCAGGGTGCCAGAAAAAGGCTGTAGATGAGATCGTGGAGGTACAGAGGCTTGCGGCGGCGTAAAAACTCATCTAGGTTAACTTTCGGGGGTTTCTGAATATATATGATTTTTTGGCGTTGGAATCACGCGAAGAGGTGCCACAGGGGGCCCACGAGGCACCAGGGCTTGCCTGAGGGGGGGCAGGCGCGCCCAGGTGGCTCGTGGGGCCCCTGTGGCTCTTCTACTGCTTCCCCGAAGCTTCCTGGGTCTGTTTCCTTTCAGAAAAAATCGTCAAAAAGTTTCGCTGCATTTGGACTTCATTTGATATGGATTTCCTGGAAAACCAAAAACAAGCAGAAAACAGCAACTGACACTGGGCACTAGGTCAATATGTTAGTCCATAAAAATCATATAAAAGCCATATAAAATTGCACCAAAATCATACAAAACTATAATAAACATGGCATGAATACTTCATAAATTATAGATACGTTGGAGACGTATCACATACCAAGGAGTAATTCCTCAAAACAGTTTTGGAAATGGAGTTCCGAGCAAGGAGATAAAAAATCACAGCAAAATGAGCAAGAACACGGGCTTGGGAGCAAGTTTGATTTTTTCTGCAAGAAGAAGAAGGAGATGGGTGGCTGGCATAAGTGAGTGGGTCCCTGTGGGACCCACAAGCCTGCTGGACGCGCCCTGTGGGCTTGTGGCTCACAGGTGCACCCCCTGGGGTGTGTTCAGTGCCAAAAATTCTTAAATATTCCGAAAAAAATCATACTAAATTTTCAAGGCGTTTTGAGAACTTTTATTTTTGGGCCATTTTTTTATTGCACGGAAAATTCAGAAAACAGGATAATCATGGCATTTTATTTTATTAAACTACAAATAACAGAGAGCAAAAGGTGGGTACAGAAAGTTGTGCTTACTAAATTCATCGACCACATGCCCCTCAAAAAGAATCCATTAATAAGGTTGATCAAGTCTTATTAACAAACTATTTCCGAATGGCATGAAACCGAAGAATTTTCTTATAACACTAAATTACCTCAATGGGGATATGCATCTCCCCAACAATAACAATTTCATATTTCTTTTTGACAGTAGGAAGAGGAAATTTGAATCCCCCAATAGTAATTGTCGAAACCTTTTCAATACAACTGATACCATTCACCGAACTTTGTTTCTTCGGGAAATAAACCGTATGCTCATTAACATTGACATGAAAAGTAACCTTGCTTTTGTTGCAATCAATAATAGCCCCTGCAGTATTCAAAAAGGGTCTTCCAAGGATAATCGACATATTGTCGTCCTCAGGCCTATCAAGTATAACAAAGTCTGTCAAGATAGTAACATTTGCAACTACAAAGGGAACATTCTCACAAATTCCAATAGGTATAGCAGTTGATTTATCAGCCATTTGCAAAGATATTTCAGTAGGTGTAAGCTTATTCAAGTCAAGTCTTCTATATAAACAGAAAGGCATAATACTAACACTGGCTCCCAAATCACATAAAGCAGTTTTAACATAACTTCTTTTAATGGAGCATTGTATAGTAGGTATTCCGAGATCTCCTAACTTCTTAGGTATTCCACCTTTAAAAGAATAATTAGCAAGTATGGTGGAAATTTCAGCTTCAGGTATTTTTCTTTTACTAGTGACAATATCTTTCATGTATTTAGCATAGGGAGACATTTCCAACATATCAATCAAGCGAGTGCGCAAAAAGACAGGTCTAAGCATTTCAACAAAGCGCTCAAAATCTTCCCCGTCCTTGTTTTTAGATGGTTTAGTGGGAAAAGGCATAGGTTTCTGAACCCATGGTTCTCTTTCTTTCCCATATTTTCTAGCAACAAAATATCTTTTATCATATATTTTATTCTTAGGAGGTGGGTTATCAAGATCAACAGCAGGTTCTATCTCTACATCATTATCTGGTTGAGCATCAACATGAACATCATCATTATCATTGTCATTATCCTTATCATTATCATTATCACTAGGTGTATGTTCATTACCAGATTGTGTCTCAGCATTAGAAATAGAAACATCATTATGATCCTCAGGAGGTTTTTCTATCTCAGGTTCACTGGAAGCAGGCAAAGTCCTATCATTTTTCTTTTTTCTTTTTCTTATTAGATGGACTAGGTGTATCTATGTTAATTCTTTGAGAATCTTGTTTGATTCTTTTAGGATGACCTTCAGGATATAGAGGATCCTGAGTCATGCTACCCCCTCTGGTAACAACTCTAACAGCATGGTCATTCCTTTTATTATTCATCTCATCAAACAAATCATTTTGTGACTTAGCAATTTGTTCTAACTGAGTCTGAACCATAGAAGCATGTTTACTCAAGCATTTAACATCATTAGCAGTTCTAAACATCAAATCACTCAAGCGTTCAATCATGATGGCATTCCGTTTTAGTTGATTGCTAACATACATATTAAAGTGTTCCTGTTTAATGATGTAATTATCAAATCCATACAGGCATTGGCTAGCAGATTTATTATACGGAATATCACCTTCATCAAATCTAGTGAGAGAATTTACCTCCACTACCTGTGTCGGGATGTCGAGCCCATGTATTTCTTCAATAGGTGGTAAATTCTTAACATCTTCAGCTTTTATACTTTTTTCCTTCATAGATTTCTTAGCTTCTTGCATATCTTCTGGACTGAGGAATAGAATACCTCGCTTCTTCGGAGTTGGCTTAGGTGGTGGTTTAGGAAGTTTCCAATCATCGGCATTTCTCAATATGTTGTTCAATAATACTTCAGCCTGTCCAACAGTTCGTTCCCTGAAAACACAACCAGCACAACTATCTAGGTAGTCCCTAGAAGCATCGGTTAGGCCATTATAAAAGATATCAAGTATTTCATTTTTCTTAAGAGGATGATCAGGCAAAGCATTAAGTAATCAGAGAAGCCTCCCCCAAGCTTGAGGAAGATTCTCTTCTTCAATTTGCACAAAGTTAAATATTTCCTGTAAGGCAGCTTGTTTCTTATGAGCAGGAAAATATTTCTCAGAGAAGTAATATATCATATCCTGGGGACTACGCACACAACCAGGAGCAAGAGTATTAAACCATTTCTTAGCATCACCCTTTAATGAGAAAGGAAACAACTTAAGAATATAGTAATAGCGATTTTTTTCCTCATGAGCAAATAGGGTGGCTATATCATTCAATTTAGTAAGGTGTGCCACAACAGTTTCAGTTTCGTAACCATGAAAAGGATTAGATTCAACCAAAGTAATTAACTTCGGATCGAAGAAAATTCACAATCCTTATCAGTAACAAATATGGGAGAGGTAGCAAACTTAAGATCGTATTTCATTCTCTCCCTCATAGATTTTTCTTTAAACTCAGCAAGCAATTTTATAACCTCATCTCTATCATTACAAGCAAGAATTGCCCTAGCTGTCTCTCTATCAAAAACATAACCATCAGATGTTTTAGGCATTTCAACTCTAGTAGGAGAGCTAGGCATAATAGGTGAATCATAATTTTCAAGAGTTTAAGCATTTTCAGTTTCTTTAGCTTTAGCAATTTGTTCATCAAGAAATTCACCAAGTGGCACAGTAGTATCAAGCATAGTACTAGCATCATCATAAGTATCATTCATAGTAGAAGTAGTATCATCAATAACTTGCGACATATCAGAATGAATAACAGGTGGCGGTGTCGCAGGCCTACTCAAAACAGAAGGTGATTCAAGTGCAGAGTGTGATGGCAGTTCCTTACCTCCTCTAGTCATAGAGGGGACGATCTTAGTCTTAGCGTCTTTCAGATTCTTCATAGTGATCAATAGATAGAAATCCCAAGTGACTCAATAGATAGAGCTATGCTCCCTGGTAACGGCGCCAGAAAAAGGTCTTGATAACCCACAAGTATAGGGGACCGCAATAGTTTTCGCGGGTAGTATTTCACCCAGATTTATAGATTCGACACAAGGGAAGCCAAAGAATATTTGTGAGTATTAGCAGTTGAGTTGTAAATTCAACCACACCTGGAGAACTAAATATCTGCAGCAAAGTGTTTAGTAGCACAGTAGTATGATAGTTTCAATAGCAGTAGTAACAGTAACAGTAGTAACAAAAGCAGTAACAGTAGCAGTTTTGTAGTGATTGTAACAGCAGCAGCAACGGAAGTAACTTAGCAAAGATCAATATGCAAAAAGCGTAGGCATTGGATCAGTGATGGATAATTATGCGGGATGACATTCATCATGTAACAGTCACAACCTCGGGCGATACACAATAGCTCCAATTCATCAATGTAATGTAGGCATGTATTCCGTATATAGTCATACGTGCTTATAGTAAGAACTTGCATGACATCTTTTGTCCTACCCTCCCGTGGCAGCGGGGTCCTTAAGGAAGCTAAGGGATATTAAGGCCTCCTTTTAATAGAGAACCGGAACAAAGCATTAACACATAGTGAATACATGAACTCCTCAAACTACGGCAATCACGGAAAGAATCCCAATTATTGTCACCTTGGGGTATACGGATCATGACACGTAACAGGTGCATATAACTTGCAAGATAGGATCAAGAACTCAAATATATTCATGAAAACATAGATGGTTTAGATATGAAATCAGGGCACTCGGGCCCTAGTGACAAGCATTAAGCATAGCAAAGTCATAGCAACATCAATCTCAGAACATAGTGGATACTAGGGATCAAAGCCCTAACAAATTGACTCGATTACATGGTAAATCTCATCCAACCCATCACCGTCCAGCAAGCCTACGAAGAAATTACTCATGCACAGCGGTGAGCATCATGAAATTGGTGATGGAGGATGGTTGATGATGACGACGGCGTCGAATCCCCCTCTCCGGAGCCCCGAACGGACTCCGGATCAGCCCTCCCGATGAACAAGAGGCGGCGGCGGCTCCATATCGTAAAACGCGATGATTCTTTCTCTCTGATTTTTTCTCCATGAATAGGTACTTATAGCGTTGAAGTTAAGTCAAACGGAGCTGCCAGGGGCCCACAAGCATGCCAGGCGCGCCCCCCAGGCTTGTGGCGACTGGTGGCCCCCTCCCCTCTGGTAGATCTTTGCGCCAGTATTTTTTATATATTCTGAAATAATTCTCAGTAAATTTTCAGGTCCATCCGAGAACTTTTCTTTCTGCATAAAAACAACACCATGGCAATTCTGCTGAAAACAGCGCCAGTCCGTGTTAGTTCCATTCAAATCATGCAAATTAGAGTCCAAACTAGAGCAAAAGTGTTTGGAAAAGTAGATACGTTTGGGACGTATCATCACCAACACCAAGAGCCTGAAGCTCATTGGATATATCAGTGAGGCGGTCGAAGGTTTGCTGGACATTCTCATTTCCGAGCCTCTTGAAGCGGTTGAAGACATTGCGAAGAACATCAATTCGGGAGTCACGTTGAGTTGAAACTCCCTCGTTGACCTTGGAAAGCCTATCCCAGATAAGCTTTGATGTTTCCAGGGCACTCACTCTGCCATACTGTCCCTTGTTCCGATGCCCGCAAATGATATTCTGTGCTTGGGAATCGAGTTGCTTGAATCTCTTCAGGTCAGCAGCGTTGACGCTCGGTCCCATGTGATGCACTCCATTTTCGATGACAACACAGAGATTGTTCTCAATGGCCTCAAGATGCATGCGCATCTTGTTCTTCCAGTAGGGGTAGTCTGTGCCATCGAAGATGGGGCACACAGCGGATACCTTCATCATACTTGCGGTCGACATAACTAAAAATCCGAGTGGTTAAACCAAAATCACACAGAACAAGGGAGTACCTTGCTCTGATACCAATTGAAAGCGCAGGTTTATTCCCAGAGGGAGGGTTAATGGGAGATTTTTAGAAATTCGTCAAACTCTGAAGACTTTGACGAAAATCACAGTGAAGGAATAGAAACATGAATGAAACTACTTCATCGCAGAAACGTAAGACACGCATACAAGATAGATGTAGGTGAAGAACATGCAATCATACAAACATTCAGGCATACAGAAGATGAGCTGAAGAAGTGAAACGTAACATGATGAAAGTCTTCAGTTCAAATTCTTTTGAAGGTAGATCACAGATTCTTCAGTAGCGGAATAACAGAAAGTAAAGAGTTGAGGAATTTGAAGCCAGGTTGGCTCGATCATGACACGATGATTTGGTAGAGCAGTTTCAATTGTTGTATCAACTGTACATCTGTTTGTGGCGGCTGAGATTGAACTATGAAGACATTTAGTCCTCACCGTATTCCTCTTGAGCTAAGATCACTTAGACCTCGCCCAATCACTCGTGGTAAGTCTTCAAGGTAGACTTCCAAAACCTTCACAGGATTGTTCACCGGCACGCCACAATTACTCTTGGGTGCTCAGAACATGACGCCTAACCGTCTGGCAGAATGACAGTCTTCAAAGATAACAGGCGTCGGATCACACAGATCAACTTCTTCAGTGATGCTCAGTCACTTTGGCTCTGGGTTTATCCTCACTTAGGTTTCTCACAAAGTCGTCAGAGGAAGGGTTGCTCTCAAATGACAAGTGTCAGTCTCTCTCTAGAGCAGCCAACCAACAAGTGGTTGTGGGGGCAGCTATTTTATAGCCAGGGGCAACCCGACATGAATTGTCATAAATGCCCCTTTGGACATGACCGTTGTCAGGATAAGGATCCACTCGACAGCTGGCACTCAGCGCAGCAACGGTCGGAAATTTGGACTCTCAAATTCGTCGGGGCACTCAATTTCCTCACGATAGGCAGATCGCACTGGCGAAATCCTAACTCCTCGGTCAGACCAAATTCGCCAGCGACCAGTAGAACTGTGTCTCTGTCGCTAGCATATTCGTCAGCACTGACAGAGATTTCCAAAGGCTTCACTCGAAGCGGTAGTTTGTGTATAGATTTGAGCATCACTTCGTGATGTCTACTACGTAACTTTTATTCTTGTAGACTCTGTTGGACCTCCAAGCACAGAGTTTTGTAGGACAGCAGCAAATTTCCCTCAAGTGGATGACCTAAGGTTAATCAATCCGTGGGAGGTGTACGATGAAGATGGTCTCTCTCAAACAACCCTGCAATCAAATACAAGAAATCTCTTGTGTCCCCAACACACCCAATACAATGGTAAATTGTATAGGTGCACTAGTTCGGCAAAGAGATGGTGATACAAGTGTAGTATGGATAGTAGATATAGGTTTTTGTAATCTGAAATAATAAAAACAGCAAGGTAGCTAGTAACAAAAGTGAGCACAAACAATATTGCAATGCTTGAAAACAAGGCCTAGGGTTCATACTTTCCCTAGTGCAATCTCTCAACAGTGCTAACATAATTGAATCATATAACAATCCCTCAACGTGTAACAAAGAATCGCTTCAAAGTTCCTAACAAACGGAGAACATAAGAAGAAATTGTTGTAGGTAGCAAAACCACCTCAAAGTTATCCTTTCCGATCAATCTATTGAGCTATCCCTATAAGTGTCACAAACAGCCCTAGAGTTCATACTAAAATAACACCATATGATACGCATGAATTAACTCTAATGTCACCTAGATACTCCAATGTCACGACAAGTATCCATGAGTTAATTATTCGACATGCATCAAATAATTTCAGATTCATAATATTCAATCCAACACAAAGAACTTCAAAGAGTACCCCAAAGTTTCTATCGGAGAAAGTAGGACGAAAACGTGCATCAACCCCTATGCCTAGATTACCCCAATGTCACCTCGGGAATCCGCAAGTTGATTACCAAAACATACATCAAGTGACTCAATAAATACCCTATTATCACCGCGGGTACCCACATGCAAGACATACATCAAGTGTTCTCAAATCCAAAATTTTCAATCCGATAATAAAGAAACCTCAAAGGAAAAGACTCAATTCATCACAACAAGATAGAGAGGGAAGAACACCATATGATCCAACTATATTAACAAAGCTCGTGGTACATCAAGATCGTGCCAAATCAAGAACACGAGAGAGAGAGAGAGAGAGAGAGAGAGAGAGATCAAACACATAGCTACTAGTACATACCCTCAGCCTCGAGGGTGAACTACTCACACATCACCTTGAGAACGGAGGAGAAGTTGGTGGTGATGGTGATGGAGGAGATGTCCCTGGCAGCGTCCCGGCGCCACCGGAGATGAGTGGGAAGGGGTCCCTCCTCCTTCTTCTTCCTTTGCCCTCCAGGGGGAGAGGGAGCTCTCCCCTAGATTGGATCTCTCTGTTGTCTTTTGTTTCTCGCTACTGTTTTCGGAGCCCTTCACCGTTTCTTATATTCCCAGAGATCCGTAACTCCGATTGGGCTGAAATTTTGAGGGGATTTTTATCTGGAAATTATTTTTCTTGCGGCGAAAGAAGGGCTCCAACCGACCTACAAGGTGCCAACAAGGCAAGGGGCGCACCCAGGGGGTAGGGCACGCCCTGTTGCCTTGTGGATCCCTCGGGCACCGTCAAGCATTGATTCTTTCTCCCAAAAATCACATATATTCCATAAAAAATCTTCGTAAATTTTTATCGCGTTTGAACTCCGTTTGGTATGGTTTTTCTGCGAACAAAAAACATGCAAAGAAAACAGGAACATGCGCTGGGCACTAGATTAATAAGTTAGTCCATAAAAATCATATAAAAGTGCATCAAAACCATATAAAATTATTGCAAACATGGCATGAATACTTCATAAATTATAGATACGTTTGAAACGTATCACTTCAGAAATGTGATTCATGTATCACCTAGACCCCCTTTAACAGTACGCTGTTTCCTATGACTCAAATAAGAAGAAAGAAACTACGGAAAAAAAAGTCTTCAAGCTTTCAATTCTTCACATCAATTTCTTCAAAGGCCGCACCAAATTCTTCACTTGAAGAAATACATTTTTAGGGGTCAACTTCCGTTGGTTAAACCAAATCTTCAGGGACTATAACACATGTGTACACTCACAAACACATTAGTCCCTTAACCCATTTGTCTTCAATACTCCAAAACCACTAAGGGGCACTAGATGCACTTACAACATTCACAAAGAGTACTAGCCAGAGCAACCAAACAACTAGAATTTGGCAATTAAGAAACGAAGAAAGATCAGAGCATAAAAAACAGAGTCCATTCATCTGCCCAAGCAAATGGCTTATGTGTCTCCAAAGAAAGCAATGGACAATTATCATCGTCATGGCAAATATAGACAGGGTACAAACATAATCATTTGCACACAACTCAGATAAAAGTACTCAAATAGCTCACTTTCCTTCTGGGCTGCACTTGGTTTAAACAGATTCAACTTCATAAGATTACTACAACGAGGTTTATCTCGTATACTCAAGAATGTAAGGGGGTACTTACGGCAAAGAAAGACATGAGCAACTATTTTGATAAAAACAACACATGGGCAACAACCATCAATCTTCCAAACGGGGCTATGTCGGTCTGGTTGCGTGCTCCCGTTACACCCTTAGCCGAACATGCGGAAACGTAAGGGGTCGACATAGGAGCCAGGCAACCCAACTTCGGCATCCCTGTGATTAAATCACACTATGTCTGGCCAGACGATGATGGATATTGTAACACCGAGAGGTCCCTAAGAATATCTCTCCATCGTCAGAGGAGCAAATCCCAATCTTGAGGTATGTAGTTCCTTATCCTACTTTTCCATGAACCCGTAAGCCACCGTAATAGCCACCCAGTTACGGATGACGTTCAACAAACCCCAAAGTTCATGAAGCAAGCATGAAGAAACTCGATACCCTCATGGTCTAAGGAATTATGCAAACATTAACTTTCTCTGCGTTATTTACCATTAACTTGTGATGAATGTATCTCATAGCATGACATCAATTTGGGCACAAGTGTTCTTCTAACAATGTGTCCGCAAAGTTGCCGACATAGACATGCCCATGATCAAGAAAACGTGATCATCGTACAACACTTGAGCTAGTCTTAGAGGCATGACTAAGAATATATTTTATCGTTTATTATCCACACATGCATATGGGTTTTCCTCTGAGACTTTATGGATATACGGACTCAAGGACCATTGCAGTTATATGTGACGCCCCCGACTTAATCGTGCACTAATCATACACGCAAATGCACACGATCAAGCCTAGGGACTCACGGGAAGATATCACAACACAACTCTAGACACAAAAAATAATAATACAAGCTTTATATTACAAGCCAGGGGCCTCGAGGGCTCGAATACATAAGCTCTATGTCATACAAGCATCAGCGAAAGCAAAAGTATCTGAGTACAGACACAAGTTAAACAAGATGCCTTAAGAAGGCAAAAACAAACAACAGCTCTGATCGAAAGAGGCAAGGCCTCCTGCCTGGGAGCCTACTAACTACTCCTGGTCGACTGGCTTAATGTAGCAGTGGCCTCCGGGACTCTCCTGGTAGTAGTCTCCTGTGGTGGCGTCTGGCTCCTGGGCTCCGTCGTCTGATTTCATCAAATGGGTATGGGGAAAAGAACAGCAAAGCAACCGTGAGTACTCATCCAAAGTACTCGCAAGACTGACATCCGAACTATGCTAAATGCATTGTATCAAAGGAATGGGGCTATATCTGTGGACTGTACTGCAGAATGCTGGAATAAAGGGGGAGAAACCTAGCCTATCGAAGACTAGCATCTTCAAGCAATCTTACAGCATCAGAAGAGAGTAGAGTACAGTAACATACCATATTGGTTGTACAGCAGCAACTCCCCGAGATCCTTTCTCGACTATCCCGCGAGAAAGCGATCCATAGAGCAATAGTAACAGTTTAATATGTACCATCATCAGTTTGTAGTTGTCATAGATCCGGGCACAACTCCGAGCGTCCTGTTACCATGGACACGGCTATTCGAATAGATAACTTCCCTGCAGGGGTGCACTACTGTTACCCAACACGCTCGATTAACTCTGGCCGGACACACTTTTCCGGGTCATGCCCGGCCTCGGCTGATCGACACACCGCAGCCCTACCTAGAGCTCAGCAGAGAGGTCCCCGCCGGTCTACATCCTAAGCGCTCAGGGTTCTTGGGCCCATCCCCCTTTGCACTCCGGGTCGTTGCGCACACGCGGGTCCAGGCACCACCTCTGTCCTGGATGGCGCCGGCCCAGCCGTGCCGCAAGGCTGAACTGGACGTCTGACAAAGCTTTCGGCTGATACATACGGTGTAGAGGCCCCCATTAAACCATTATCCCACGTGGTGGTAGTGCGTAAAGGGCACGACGACCCACTCAGATCAAATACCCAGTTCCGTTAAGCGTATTTAGTAACTCGCAGAGACGATCAGAGTTTCTGTCGCTCCGACTTGGTAAAACATGACGCGCGGGTGCTCTTGGAGCCGACCCGACTTTAATGATATTCACTCGCGGGCACCCTTGGGGCCAGCCCGACTTTAACAGTTTAAGTATTTGCAGAATGTAAATGTTTCCGCGATCCTCACCCAGAGTGATCTCGGCCCGATATCAAGCATGGCATACGGACAAGGGTGATGGGCCACCGATGAAGAAGTAGCACAGCTAAGTATTGTGGGACAATAGGTGGGGTATCAATAACAGACTACAAAATCAGGCTATGCATCGGATTAGGTGCTATCGGAGCAGTAGCAGGGGCAATTCTAATGCAAGCATAAGAGAGAAGGGAATGGGTGATATCTGATGATCAAGGGGGTTTTGCTTGCCTGGAGGCTCTGCTGAAGGAAGGAAGAAGGGTCGTCGACGACGTAGTCGATCACAGTGGCAGCTTCGGTCTCGGGGTCTACCGGAGAGGAGGGGGAAGAAACAATAAATACACGGCAATAATACAACAGGGATGCATGACTTGTCTAAATGATATGCAGAGGTGTTTTACTGCCTATCTAAAAGATTTAGTTAATTTAGGAATTTATTTGGTTTTATTTTATTAAGGTAAAGCACTATCCATTTATCAAAATCAGTCAAAATGTTCCATGTTCAGCTAGCTAGGAGTGTTGGACAGACGTTTTGATTACATATTCGGAATCTTCATATTTTTCTGATCATTTTACATATATAAATTATTTTAATCCGAGTTACGGTTTAAAAGATATGAATTTTCAAAGTTTTATTAATTTTCTGGAATTATTTTAATTATTTAATTCAACATTATCCAGAATAGTGTTCTGCTGACGTCAGCATGATGTCAACAGTCTGACAGGTGGGTCCCACCTGTCATACACTGTTTAGATTAATTATTAATTAATTAAGTTAATTAGGTTTAATTAGTTTTAATTAATAATTAGGCTAATTAATCAGAGTTAATTAATTAATTAACTAATTAACTAATTAAGTATTTATTTTAACTATATTTATTCTTTACATTTTAAACAGTAAACAGGGGGGTCCACTGGTCAGTGGCGGACCGGACATGTCCGGCTGTAACCATTCGGGCACCGGACATGTCCGGTGCCCACAGCGACGCGGTCACGGGGGAAACCGGACGCGTCCGGCGACGCGGCGCGACGACGGCGGCAGCGAGGCGGCCAGCGGCGGCACGGACGAGCGCGCGAGAGGGAGGCGAGGCCAGCGCGCGCGGGTGCAGCGCGGAGGCGCGGGCAGGCGCACGGCGAGCGGAGCTGGGGACGGCAGCGGCAGCGGGACGCGCGCAGGCGCGCGAGCTCGGCCACGGGCGAGTGGGCGCGCGGCAGCGGGAGGCGGCGGCAGGCGGGCGACGGTGACGCGAGCGCGAGCGTGAGGCCGAGCGCAGCGAGGCGTGGCGGCAGCTGCGGGCGTGGGCAGGCGGCGGCGGACGGCGGCGACCGAGAGGGGGAAAAGGGAGGCAGCGGCGGAGCTCACGAGCGATGCAGGGGAGAGGGGCGGCGTGGCTCGGGGAAGCCGTGCGGGGAGGCGGCCGAGGAGGCGACGTGCGGCGGCGAGGATGAGGCGGCGGCGACGGGCGCAGGCGTCGGGGGCGGGCGGCGCCCAAAGGGAGAGAGGGAATCGGGGGGAGTGGGTGAGTGTAAGGGTTACGGGGAGGGGAGGGGCAGGCCTAAATAGGCCAGAGGAGAGCGGGTGGGCCGGCCGGGCTTCGGCCCGGTAGGCCAGGGGGGTTTCCCCTTTTTTCTATCTATTTTTCTGTTTTCTATTTTCTATTTAGTAAATCGTTTAGCCACAATTTTAGTTTTGAAAAATAAGTGACTTAGCCCAAAATTAACAGTGCAATATTGTTTAATGCCAGAAATTGGTTTGGAGGTGATATGATTTCATTTGAATTTTTAATAATTAAAAAGGTATTAAATATTGCCGTATTGGATCTGTTTTGAGGTTGTTAGAGTCATTTAACTAATTCAATAAATGTTGATCATATTTTTATAAATGCCTCGGGATTATTTACAAAATTATGAACTATTTTGATTTAATTTTGGAACAACTTTTAATTTCACTTTTAAATTGATTTGCAATTTGAATCTGAATTTGAAATGTGATATGATGCTAATGATGATCATGCACTATTAATCATGATGACATGGCACTGTTAACAGGGGATTACTGTAGCTATTACATGGGGGTGTTACAATTCTCCTCCTCTAACAAGAATTCTCGTCCCGAGAATTAAGAGGTAGGCTGAAAGAGAGAGGGGTATTCTTCACGAAGACGATCTTCGCGTTCCCAAGTGGCTTCATCTTCAGAATGATTCGACCACTGAACTTTAAGGAACTTGATTGCCTTCTGACGGGTTCTACGTTCAGCTTGATCAAGAATGCGGATCGGATAGTCTTGATAAGAAAGATCCTCTTGCAATTCAAGCACTTCATGATCCACTGCTCGGATAGGATCCTTGAAGCAGCGTCGGAGTTGCGACACGTGAAAGACATCATGTACTTGGGAAAGGTTCGGCGGCAATTCCAGTTGGTATGCCACTTCTCCATGTCTGGCGAGAATGCGGAACGGGCCAATATAGCGAGGAGCTAACTTGCCCTTGATTCCAAATCGGTGAGTGCCTTTCATCGGAGTGACACGAAGGTAAGCTTGCTCGCCAGGTTGATAGACCATTACCTGGTGTTTTCGATCATAGTTGCTCTTCTGACGAGACTGAGTGGTTTTCAAATGCTCACGGACAATGCGGACTTGTTCTTCAGCTTGCTGAATAATGTCCGGTCCAACGAGTGACCGTTCCCCAGTTTCTGACCAATTCAGAGGGGTTCGATACTTACGTCCATAAAGAACTTCAAACGGTGCCATCTTCAAACTAGCCTGATAGCTATTGTTATATGAGAACTCGGCATACGGGAGAGATTCTTCCCATTTCTTACCGAAGGAGATGACACATGCTCGAAGCATATCTTCAAGCACTTGATTGACTCTCTCAACTTGTCCCTGGGACTGGGGGTGAAATGCGGTGCTGAAGGACAGATGAGTTCCCATAGCTTCTTGAAAACTGTTCCAAAATCTGGAGGTGAAAAGGCTGCCATGATCAGAACTGATCTCCAGTGGAATACCGTGAAGCGACACGATTCTGGAAACATATAAGTCTGCTAACTGACTAGCAGTGATTGTCTCCTTGACTGGCAGAAAGTGGGCAACCTTTGAGAATCGGTCAATGACGACGAAGATAGCATCATGACCTTTCTGCGATCTGGGAAAACCAGTAATGAAGTTCATTTCGACCTTGTCCCATTTCCATTCAGGAATTTCAAGTGGTTGAAGTAGTCCAGCAGGCCTTTGACGTTCTGCTTTGATGCGACGGCAAACGTCACACTCAGCAACATATTTAGCAATATCATGTTTCATATCAGGCCACCAGTACCGTTGACGAATGTCTTGGTACATCTTGGTGCTACCGGGGTGAATTGACAAAGGGGTATCATGCGCTTCTTTCATAACATCCGAACGAGAGTCCAGATTATGTTTCCTGGGGACCACTAGGCGACCTTTGAAGAACAAGGCACCATCATCATCAACATGGTAGAATGAGGAATTTCCCTTAGAGAGGTATTTCTTAATCTTCTCGACTTCAGAGTCATATTTCTGCCTTGTCTTGATGTTGTGCTCGAGATCTGGTTCAACAACCAAGGTATTTAGATATCCTTGAGGAACTATCTTGATGTTCAGCTTTCGTAGCTCTTCATACAGGAGTGGTTGCTGCAATTGAACCTCAAGTTCACAACAGTAGGATTTACGGCTCAAAGCATCAGCCATTACATTAGCCTTGCCAGGGGTATAAGAAATACCCAAGTCATAGTCCGTAACGGCCTCCAGCCATCTTTGTTGACGGAGGTTCAGAGATGGCTGAGTGAACAAGTACTTCAGACTCTTATGATCCGTGTAGATCTCGCAACGATTACCAAGAAGGTAATGTCGCCATAACTTCAATGCATAAATAACCGCTGCAAGTTCGAGATCATGCGTTGGGTAGTTCTCTTCATGAGGACGCAACTGACGAGAGCCATAAGCAATCACTTTGCGCTCTTGCATTAGGACACAGCCCAATCCTTGACGAGATGCATCACAGTAAATCACGAAGTCCTTTTTGGAATCCGGGGGTGCTAGCACTGGGGCAGAGGTCAACTTATCTTTGAGTGTCTGAAAACTTTCTTGGCACTTTTCTGTCCACTCAAACTTGACGCCCTTGTGTAGCAGATCAGTCAGTGGCTTAGCAATCTTGGAGAAGTTCTCGACGAAACGGCGACAATAGCTGGCAAGACCGAGAAAACTTCTGACTTGCTTTACATTCTTCGGGGGAGTCCAGTCAAGAATAGCCTGAACTCGTTCTGGGTTAACAGCAATGCCATCTTTGGAGATCACGTGACCAAGATAAGTCACTTCAGATAACCAGAATTCACACTTTGAATACTTGGCATACAGTTGATGTTCACGCAGCTTCTCCAGTACAAGCCGAAGATGTTCGGCATGTTCTTCTTCATTCTTGGAATATATAAGGATATCATCCAAATAAACCACGACGAATTTGTCGAGGTAATCCATGAAGATGTAGTTCATCAGCCGAGAGAATGTGGCTGGAGCATTGGTTAAGCCAAAGGACATGACAGTGTACTCGTATGATCCATATCGAGTAACGAAGGCTGTCTTCGGAATATCCTCCTTACGAACTCGGATCTGGTGGTATCCCAACCTCAAATCAAGTTTAGAGAACACTGAGGAACCAGCAAGTTGATCATACAGATCGTTGATTCTGGGAAGCGGATATTTGTTCTGAATTGTTGCCTGGTTGATAGGTCGATAATCTTGAACCAACCGATTCATACCATCCTTCTTCTTAACAAAGAGCGAAGGTGCTCCCCAAGCAGAAGAACTGGGGTGGATGAAACCCTTTTTAAGCGACTTGTCGATTTCTTCTTTAAGCTCGAGAAGTTCATGCGGAGGCATCTTGTATGGGCGCTTGGCAATAGGAGTAGTGCCTGGCTTCAAGTCGATGACGAACTCGACAGCTCTAACAGGGGGCATTCCTGGAAGTTCTTCTGGGAAGACGTCTGGAAAGTCACGAACGACCGGAACATTCTCAATTCCCTCAAGAGGTGAAGCATTCAATGCATTCAGAGCATATATCTGGCTTTCGGCATTCTGAATTGTCCGAGCTGAGTATCTGACTGTCTGGCCGGAAGGGTGTGCGAGCCGGATTGTTTCAGTGGCACAGTCAATCAAAGCTTTATGAGGCTTCAACCAGTCCATACCCAGAATGATGTCTATGTTGGAGGTCTTGAGAGCAATGAGAGAAACGGGGAACACCAATCCTCCAATCTCAATGTGGTTACCGTGGCTTACCATGTTAGTTTGCCAATTTGCTCCGGGTGACTAGATTACTAAAGGGGTGGACATCTCCTCGAAAGGCATATCATGGCTTCGCGCAAAACTTTCGGACATGAAGGAGTGCGATGCTCCAGAATCAAAGAGAACAGAAGCTGGGGTTGAATTTACTAGAAGGGCACCCATCACAATTTTGGTGTCCTGTCGAGCTTCTTCCATCTTGACATGGTTGACATGAATAAGTTGATGAGCAGGTGGTCTGGCATCAGCGTTCCTGGGATGATGATTTCGACGACCCCTCTTACGACCAGCAGGAGGTCGTGATGCATTCTGGGGCTGATCCTGGCGACAGTTAAGAGCACGGTGCCCTGGCTGTCCACACTTGAAGCAATTCTCATCATTGGGGCGAGGAGCCATAGTATTGGGCTGTCCACTTGGAATATTCAGTTGTCTTAGTGGTGGAGGCAGACGAGGTGCAACATAAGACGGCCTTGGTGTTGGAGCAGAGCGGTGAAAAACATTGTGCGGGATCGAGACTCGACGTTTCTGAGCAGGCTGACCCGAAGACGAGCCAACATCACGAGTGCGCTTAAGCGACTCCTGGTACTCATTCAAAGCAGTTTCAATTTGGAAAGACTTGCTGACAAGCATTGCAAAGTCTGCAGCTTCATGAATAGCAAGTGCGAGCTTTATATCAGGATGCAGTCCTTCACGGAATTTCTCCTGCTTGCGAGCGTCAGTGCAGACATCATCTTCGGCATAGCGAGACAATTCGAGAAATTTCCTCTGATATTCATCCACAGTCATCTTGCCCTGAGTGAGTTTGTGGAACTCCTGCTTCTTCTGGTCGATCAGACCTTGAGGAATGCTCCGTGCACGAAAGGCAGACTGAAATTCTATCCAGGTGGTGACTGTTTCAGCAGACGTCATACGCCTGTGACTTTCCCACCATTGAGCAGCTGGACCCTTCAGGTGAAATGCCGCAAAGGTGACGTAACTGTCAGGGGCAACTTTAGCGGACTCCATTTCAAACAGGATGTCTCGAAGCCAATCATCAGCCTCCATAGGATTTGTGGAGTTGCGGTAAACAGACGGGTTGAGGCGCACGAATTCTTGCAGTGTTATTGGGGCAGACTGTTGCTGAGCATTCTGAGTGGGAAATTGGGCCATTACCCCAGTCATAAACTGACGATTCAGCTCAAACTGTTGCATCATTGCGGCAATATAGGGCGGAGGGGGAGGATCGTCAGCCATCCTGCCAAATCAACAAGGGCAGTTTAGCAAGAACAACTGCATGTGTCAGAGGTCACTTATGACGTAACATGAGAAATGAACAAGAAGTGCCTTAGATACATATTAGTAGTCATTAAAGACATACAGATCCATGCACAGAATTGGATATCAGCGGACAGCGCGAGTTCGGAAACACACGCAGCTAGACAAACTAGGCGGCACACAGGCACGCGGTGAGGAATTACACAACGGGACATAGCAAAGGCTATATCAACGTCGGAGAAAACTTTTGGAGCGAGGAATCTGCAAGGAACAACGTAGGGTGTCCTTGATAAAAGGATCCTGCGGTCCGTGGGCATTGTGCAGCAGAACCTGGCCCTCATCTTGAAGAAAGGGGGGAATAATTCAGAACTCCGGGTGGATGTGATCACGAGAACCTAATGTTAGAGTTAGTAAAATCTTTAACCCGAAAGGAAGAGAAGTTCGGAACCCAGAGTATAGAAAAGGAATAAAAGATCCTAATACCATTGGCGACGTGGGCCCATAAGCCACACGGCCAGGTTAGTAAAACAGTTTTCAAAATCTAGACTCAACTTCGGCCAAGGAGTTGGAAAGGGGGCTTCCTACAGGCAGTCGGCTCTGATACCAACTTGTGACGCCCCCGACTTAATCGTGCACTAATCATACACGCAAATGCACACGATCAAGCCTAGGGACTCACGGGAAGATATCACAACACAACTCTAGACACAAAAAATAATAATACAAGCTTTATATTACAAGCCAGGGGCCTCGAGGGCTCGAATACATAAGCTCTATGTCATACAAGCATCAGCGAAAGCAAAAGTATCTGAGTACAGACACAAGTTAAACAAGATGCCTTAAGAAGGCAAAAACAAACAACAGCTCTGATCGAAAGAGGCAAGGCCTCCTGCCTGGGAGCCTACTAACTACTCCTGGTCGACTGGCTTAATGTAGCAGTGGCCTCCGGGACTCTCCTGGTAGTAGTCTCCTGTGGTGGCGTCTGGCTCCTGGGCTCCGTCGTCTGATTTCATCAAATGGGTATGGGGAAAAGAACAGCAAAGCAACCGTGAGTACTCATCCAAAGTACTCGCAAGACTGACATCAGAACTATGCTAAATGCATTGTATCAAAGGAATGGGGCTATATCTGTGGACTGTACTGCAGAATGCTGGAATAAAGGGGGAGAAACCTAGCCTATCGAAGACTAGCATCTTCAAGCAATCTTACAGCATCAGAAGAGAGTAGAGTACAGTAACATACCATATTGGTTGTACAGCAGCAACTCCCCGAGATCCTTTCTCGACTATCCCGCGAGAAAGCGATCCATAGAGCAATAGTAACAGTTTAATATGTACCATCATCAGTTTGTAGTTGTCATAGATCCGGGCACAACTCCGAGCGTCCTGTTACCGTGGACACGGCTATTCGAATAGATAACTTCCCTGCAGGGGTGCACTACTGTTACCCAACACGCTCGATTAACTCTGGCCGGACACACTTTTCCGGGTCATGCCCGGCCTCGGCTGATCGACACACCGCAGCCCTACCTAGAGCTCAGCAGAGAGGTCCCCGCCGGTCTACATCCTAAGCGCTCAGGGTTCTTGGGCCCATCCCCCTTTGCACTCCGGGTCGTTGCGCACACGCGGGTCCAGGCACCACCTCTGTCCTGGATGGCGCCGGCCCAGCCGTGCCGCAAGGTTGAACTGGACGTCTGACAAAGCTTTCGGCTGATACATACGGTGTAGAGGCCCCCATTAAACCATTATCCCACGTGGTGGTAGTGCGTAAAGGGCACGACGACCCACTCAGATCAAATACCCAGTTCCGTTAAGCGTATTTAGTAACTCGCAGAGACGATCAGAGTTTCTGTCGCTCCGACTTGGTAAAACATGACGCGCGGGTGCTCTTGGAGCCGACCCGACTTTAATGATATTCACTCGCGGGCACCCTTGGGGCCAGCCCGACTTTAACAGTTTAAGTATTTGCAGAATGTAAATGTTTCCGCGATCCTCACCCAGAGTGATCTCGGCCCGATATCAAGCATGGCATACGGACAAGGGTGATGGGCCACCGATGAAGAAGTAGCACAGCTAAGTATTGTGGGACAACAGGTGGGGTATCAATAACAGACTACAAAATCAGGCTATGCATCGGATTAGGTGCTATCGGAGCAGTAGCAGGGGCAATTCTAATGCAAGCATAAGAGAGAAGGGAATGGGTGATATCTGATGATCAAGGGGGTTTTGCTTGCCTGGAGGCTCTGCTGAAGGAAGGAAGAAGGGTCGTCGACGACGTAGTCGATCACAGTGGCAGCTTCGGTCTCGGGGTCTACCGGAGAGGAGGGGGAAGAAACAATAAATACACGGCAATAATGCAACAGGGATGCATGACTTGTCTAAATGATATGCAGAGGTGTTTTACTGCCTATCTAAAAGATTTAGTTAATTTAGGAATTTATTTGGTTTTATTTTATTAAGGTAAAGCACTATCCATTTATCAAAATCAGTCAAAATGTTCCATGTTCAGCTAGCTAGGAGTGTTGGACAGACGTTTTGATTACATATTCGGAATCTTCATATTTTTCTGATCATTTTACATATATAAATTATTTTAATCCGAGTTACGGTTTAAAAGATATGAATTTTCAAAGTTTTATTAATTTTCTGTAATTATTTTAATTATTTAATTCAACATTATCCAGAATAGTGTTCTGCTGACGTCAGCATGATGTCAGCAGTCTGACAGGTGGGTCCCACCTGTCATACACTGTTTAGATTAATTATTAATTAATTAGGTTTAATTAGTTTTAATTAATAATTAGGCTAATTAATCAGAGTTAATTAATTAATTAACTAATTAACTAAATAAGTATTTATTTTAACTATATTTATTCTTTACGTTTTAAACAGTAAACAGGGGGGTCCACTGGTCAGTGGCGGACCGGACATGTCCGGCTGTAACCATTCGGGCACCGGACATGTCCGGTGCCCACAGCGACGCAGTCACGGGGGAAACTGGACGCGTCCGGCGACGCGGCGCGACGACGGCGGCAGCGAGGCGGCCAGCGGCGGCACGGACGAGCGCGCGAGAGGGAGGCGAGGCCAGCGCGGGCAGGCGCACGGCGAGCGGAGCCGGGGACGGCAGCGGCAGCGGGACGCGCGCAGGCGCGCGAGCTCGGCCGCGGGCGAGCGGGCGCGCGGCAGCGGGAGGCGGCGGCAAGCGGGCGACGGTGACGCGAGCGCGAGCGCGAGGTCGAGCGCTGCGAGGCGGGGCAGCAACTGCGGGCGTGGGCGGGCGGCGGCGGACGCGGTGGACGGCGGCGACCGAGAGGTGGAAAAGGGAGGCGGCGGCGGAGCTCACGAGCGATGCAGGGGAGAGGGGCGGCGTGGCTCGGGGAAGCCGTGCGGCGAGGCGGTCGAGGAGGCGACGTGCGGCGGCGAGGACGAGGCGGCGGCGACGGGCGCAGGCGTCGGGGGCGGGCGGCCCCTAAAGGGAGAGAGGGAATCGGGGGGAGTGGGTGAGGTTTAGGGTTACGGGGAGGGGAGGAGCAGGCCTAAATAGGCTAGAGGAGAGCGGGTGGGCCGGCCGGGCTTCGGCCCAGTAGGCCGGGGGGGTTTCCCCTTTTTTTCTATCTATTTTTCTGTTTTCTATTTTCTGTTTAGTAAATCGATTAGCCACAATTTTAGTTTTGAAAAATAAGTGACTTAGCCCAAAATTAACAGTGCAATATTGTTTAATGCCAGGAATTGGTTTGGAGGTGATATGATTTCATTTGAATTTTTAATAATTAAAAAGGTATTAAATATTGCCGTATTGGATCTGTTTTGAGGTTGTTAGAGTCATTTAACTAATTCAATAAATGTTGTTCATATTTTTATAAATGCCTCGGGATTATTTACAAAATTATGAACTATTTTGTTTTAATTTTGGAACAACTTTTAATTTCACTTTTAAATTGATTTGCAATTTGAATCTGAATTTGAAATGTGATATGATGCTAATGATGATCATGCACTATTAATCATGATGACATGGCACTGTTAACAGGGGATTACTGTAGCTATTACATGGGGGTGTTACATTATAGCACGATATATAAACATAATTACAAACTTGGAGATAAATAATAATTGTTTTTATTGCCTCTAGGGTATATCTCCTACAATATTGTCATCGCACCAAAATAACATTCGAGGAAAGGAGGGAACCACAAAATTTGGAGTCGCGCCCCCATTGGGGGCAAAAAGCAACTTCGGCGGAGGAGCGGTGCAACTTTCTCTAGAAAATCAGAGGGGAAGGGGCGTTGTGGTTGTGGGGCATGGAAGCGGTAGGGGGGTTAGAGGGCAGGGGAGTGAGCATACCTATGTTTGCGGTGGGGAAAGCAATCTTTTTCCCTAGCGTCACTGCCGCGACTCCATTAACAGGTGTGTGAAGAGAAGTCGGATTGGGCGAGGAGGAGGGATGTGGGGGTTGTTGCATTCTTAAGGCAGAGGGAGTGAGAGGAGCGGGACACATGGTGTGCAGGGGCGAGGCGGTGTGCTTGCTCTTTTTCCTTTTTTGGCCTGACGACATGCGGGGAGGCGAAGACTAGGCGAATGTGCTCATGCCAGACACAGGGGATGAGGGACCAGGGTTTCTTTTTCGAGTATCAGCTGGTGTATATATATATATATATATATATATATATATATATATATATATATATATATATATATATATATATATATATATATATTTCCTTTTAGAGTGTACGCCGTGAAGCGCTAGCCAACAAACGTTCGTTAGCTAGGCGTGTATTGATTTTATAGATAGATATATAATTACATCTAATTAAATGCGCCGGTAGCCCGAAAACCTTGCGTGTTGGGGCAGCTTGGGACCCGAGGATCGTCCCAACCGCGTGGACGCCCTAAAACAGCATCCACCCGTCCATCCACCGCCACCAACCGCCCAGATCGACGCGCTCTCTCTGGAAACAAGGAAGACCAGCGCAACCCTCCACGCGGCCGCCGCCTCAGCCTCAGCGGAGCCGTGCCTTATATTCCGTCTCTTCACGCCACGATCCGTTCACAAACGAAACAGACCCCGTCTCCTCCTACCCCTCCTCTCTCGCCGCCGGGAGCCCCAGATCTCATCGACCGCCGCGCGAAGACGAGTTCCGCCCCCTCGTGAATGGTGGGAACCCACACGATCTCCGCCTCCCCCTCCTCGCCGCCGCAGACGGAGAGGGACTCCTCCGCCTCCTTCCGCTGCTTCGGCGCTTGCATGCAGGGCTGGTACCACCGCTGCATCGGCCTTGACCCCTGAGCGGCCTCCCTCCGCCAGCGAGCCGACGCGCCCGACACTCTTCCGATTCCCCCCGAACCGTCCCTGGTTATTTCGATCTCGAGTTTTTCCTTACCAAGAAGAGAATTCATCAGAAAAGAAAAGAGAGGAACAAGCGATTTTGATTGATAGGTTTCGTTTGATTTGATTGATCGACCGTTGTTATGGCTGTTGCTGTGCCGTCGACGCTGCCGATGAAGCTTAGGAAGGTTGAGCTCCGTGGCAAGGCGGCGGCGGCAGGGGTTGCCGGCCGGGCGCGCGTGCTGGTGACGGTCACCGTCCTCGGGAGCGCCGGCCCGCTACGTTTCCTGGTCGACGAGGGCGAGTCTGTCAACGGACTCATCCGTGCTGCCCTCCGCTGCTACGCCCGCGAGGGCCGCATGCCGCTGCTCGGCTCCGACGCTGCCAACTTCCTCCTCTACACCGCCAATGGCAGATCCGACGGTAAACATGGTTTCATCATAAAGATGGATAATTTACTCTGTTTCTTGGCTAGCACGTCTCTGAATTCCATATTCGTTCATTGCAGCTCTCAAGGCCGATGAGAGGATCAGCTTCAATGGATGCAGGAGCTTCATGCTATGGCAGAAGACTGTCGCCGACAACAATGGAGCCGAGCCAGTGGTGGCTACGACGGTTAATTCTAGCCCAGGCAGAAAGGGGATCAGCGGCTGGAAATTTGGCCTAAACAAGATCCTTCTCAACTTCAGCTTCAAGGTGTGAGCCATCGATGAGTTCGAATCGAATAAGTGCGCTGGATTCAGCGAATTATTGCTGTAATCGGCTGTCAATTTTACTGCATTTGGAAGTCTGTTGCTTCGTTTTTTTGTTCGGTTCAGTTGCTGTTTCATCGTCCTACATTCAGAATTGTCCAATGTCAAACTTATATGCATCATTTACTCTGTTTCGATGCTTATGCTGTGTTTGTGTGCATTGAATATAAAAATTGCGTATCGAACAAAGAAATCTGTTCATGCTAATCTCAAAACTACCCGAAGGGATGAGTTGTTCTGGTTGCACTTCTATCAACCAAGTGGTTATTTACAATTTTTTGTGATGATTCACTGCTTCTAATATGCTGCCATTTGTGTTCGATACATCGAGATACATCTAATATGCTGCCATTTGTGACAATTCAGTACTTATTACATGCTGCCATCTGGCTGTCAGGAGATACTTCGTGTAGAATGCCACGCAGCACTTGAGTACTCATCTAGTTCTCAAATCACCAATAAGCAATGACATGTGAATTTCCAGACACCTCAATGTTTGGCATACATTTTAGGTTCCTTTGGAATTTTTCCTATTTTTGTTTGATTCATAGGATTGAATCCTAATGAATTTTTTTCTAACACCTTTTGACTTTTTTACTATATATCCTGCATTCAATCAAACCTCTTTGAAAGAATGCTTTGTTTGTTCAAATCCTTCAAACAACTTCATGTAAGATTGAGATGAGCATGATATTTCAATCCTATGTTTTTTTATTCCTGTGTTTTTAGAATCCAGTGAATCAAAGAGGCCCTTAGCCATGAAGAACAAAAAAAAATTAAAAAAAACTGTGAAATCATGTGTTGTGCGTTAAGGTCGTGGCTTCAGAAAACCACAAATTCAGATAGTGACATGCATCGCCAGAAGTTGACGCAAGCCGGAGTTGTACTGGTTCTGATTGGGACGTAAAAGGAGAACATGTGCAGTTCATCTTGGCAGGCAGACCATACAAATGGCTGACAACAACGTGTAGCTGTTGCTGTTGTGGTGTCAGCTGTATAATGGCCCCGTTGAACGAGCGAGTAAACCGTGTGTGTGGCACCGAACGTTTTCTACTCCCAGAGCGACGAGGGTTTCTCCGCCTCCCGCCGGAGATCTGCCTGTCTCTTGTGGCCTCCTGGCAGGACGGCTCCTGCCTCGTTTTTAGATGTTTTCAGTTTGTTTAGAGTTCATGTTCTACTCAGGAAGGCGAGATGTTTTTAATTTGTTTAGAGTTCATGTCCTATTCAGGAAGACGACTCTTTGATGATAGAATAAGGTTCTTCTTGCCTGACCTCTATCCTAGCGATGTAGCGTCGTCGGAGGGCGTGCGGAAGTGTGTCGTCAGCGGATCATGCAGGATTCGGTCGGTGGATCTTCTTGGATTCTGTGTTCCTGTGTCTACATGTAGATCTTTTGATCTACGTTTCTCTTCATCGGCTATGGGTGTTGTTTTGCTGTGGTGGTCCTTTGGGGCCTAAGCACGACGATTTTCTGATTGTTTACTAAAACAAGCTTTTGTTGAGGGACCTACGGGCTCACTCCATTGCTTGAAGTCGTCGCTAGGTGGCCTACGGGCATTAATGTAATTTCTATCACTTGTGGTGTTCTTGATGATTACGGCGGCGTGCCTTTGGCTCACTTCATTGCTTGAAGTCGTCGCAAGGTGGCCTACGGACATTGATGTAATTTCTATCACTTCTGGTGTTCTTGATACTGTTATGGTGAATGGTTAATAGATCAAAAGTTTTTTCCGAAAACAGAACTTGTTGAAAGAAAATAGTCACTTTGTTTTGAAAAATATTTAGATGGTTTTTTAGTCGTCTCTAGGTGGTCTACTGATGGGGGATTTAGTCGGTTTTTATTTTGAATGTTTTTTGAAAATACGAATATTTTTCAAAAACACAAATAATTTTTAAATTTTCTATTATTTTTTTAAAAAGTAACATTTTAAAATATTCTTGAACATTTTTTTAACTTGTGACCAAATTTTGAGATTGGGAATATTTCTTGAAATTCTAACCTTTTTGAATTTGTAAAGAAATTTAAAATATTTTAAAAAAAATTCTAAACAATATTTGAAAATCCCAAACAATTTTCGTAAAAACAAACATTCTTAAAATACCAAATAATTCTCATTTTTCTAAAAAATGAACTTTTGAAAGAAAAAAAAGGAAAATGAAGAATAAAGATAAAAAACCGAAGACAACCGGTGAAAGAAACACCATAATAAGAAACAAAAACAGATAAAATCAAACTCAAACCGGTGACAAAAACCAGGATCTGTAGAACGCTAAACGGGTCGACCCAGTTAACTTACTCTAAGCCAGCTCTATGGGCAGTCCGACAGTTTGCCGCACATAGCGGCCAATAGATTTGCCATCCATATCACCACCCAATTTTGATTTTTTAGGGGAAGCACCCAAGCTTTACTATGAAGATACAAAGCCTGGGGGCTCCAGGAGCCAAACATGGCGGCTTGGACGTAAAACTAGAGACATTCTAGCAATATTGTGAGCATCGACATTGTACACCCTCGTTTCAAGTTTAAACGAAACATCTTGTAGCACCTTGAAGTGAGCGCTTAAGGCGATCGATTGTGCTCCAAAATTTGGCGTACGTTTCAGCGCCAGTGTTTTCTTCGCATTGACATGTACCATGCATGCTCCTACAAAGGCTCAGATTAGCATTCGTTGTACTGCACGTGTTTTCAATCG
Organism: Elymus sibiricus; assembly: GCA_039707655.1. NCBI lineage: Eukaryota > Viridiplantae > Streptophyta > Magnoliopsida > Poales > Poaceae > Elymus > Elymus sibiricus. The sequence continues at coordinate 89,765,397 of CM077672.1, read as the reverse complement.
TTTGTTTTGTTTCATCTCCTCTAGAAAAACCAGCAATGTCTGGTTTACAAAAAGTGGATATCAGTTTTTTGATAGATATAAAAAGTTTATGAAATAAGAAAATGTTAACAAGTTTTAAAAAAATACATGAATTTTAAAAATGTTCAAGACTCAAAAAAAGTTTTTCAATTCGGAAAAAGTTAATGAATTCCGTTGAAGTTCAAGAATAGGAAACAAATCTTGATTTTGAAAATGTTCATGGTTTCGAAAATATGTTCACGTTCTAAATAAGAAAGTTTGTGGATTGAAAAGGTTTGCAAATTTGAAAAAAAAATTGAATAGAAAAATCTCAAGAATTGCAAAAACAAAACACGCATTCAAAAAATGTCAACAAACTCGAAAAAAGTTCACAAATTTGAAAACAAAACTTGTGAATCTAAAAAAAATGATCTAAAAAATTTCAAAAATTTAAAAGGACGAATTTGAAAATGACAATAAAAATAAAAGCCAGAATAGAAAACGTAAAAAAAAGGTAAAACACAAAAAAAAAGGACGAAAAAAACAAAAGTAACCAGACCAACAAACAGGTGAGAACCTTCTAGAAGGTTCCCAAGACTAATGAAGGGAAGGCCAATAGGACTGGCCCGCTTAGGACGCAGCCGAAAAGGGTCATTGACGCTGTGTAAAAAAAAACAGTATCTGGTGCGAAATCCTCAAAAAAATAATATGGTGCGTTTTCGCACAAAAAGAAAATCTGTTTTTTTTCATAGATAAAAAAAATCTGTTGCGTTCAGCGCCGAATAGCATTTGCCCACCTTCAGCTTGGCGTGTGACTTGGGTTAAGGTATAGGGGGCTCCTGTTCGGCGCCCTCAGCGCCGCTTAAGCTAGTTGGCGCTCGAACTCGAGCAGTAGTGGGCCGGCCCAACATCACTCGCGGCCAGCAAAACTTATTCCGCAAGAGGCGGGGTTCGAACTCGCATGCTGCCGTGCATGCACTTAGAGCATCTACAGCCAGGCGCCCCAAACCTGCCTCATACGGCCGGGCGGCCCGCCCGGTCACTGACCGGTCACGAAATTTTGACCCAGACGGGCGCCTCAAACGGGCCTCAAACGCCCGGGCTGACCAGCGCGCCCTATATCCAGCCCAAATATGAGGCGGATATGGGGCGCCCGGGCGTGCTCGGGCACGCCCGCCACGTTGGACTGATGTCGGGGTCCCATGCGGAATGGCCTGGAAACCCGACGGTCCGACGAACGTCTCCTCCGTCGCCGCGGTGTGAACACCGCGTGGCGCCGCTCCGGCTCGCCGCCCGAGGCCAAATTCGGCTATTTAAGTCGGCCGGCGTGCCCCAACCCTAGCCCATCCACCTCCTCCCTCTCTGCGCCGCACCCCGAGCCCATCCACCTCCTCTCCCACGCTCTCCGGCATCGCCATGGTCTGGCAGAAGATCACCACCTACGCGATGCTCACGCCGGGGCGCCGGTACCAGATCGCGGAGGAGATCCGGGTGAGGCGCGCCGCCCGCATCGCTGCCGGGCTGCCTCCGGACTCGCCGGAGCCGGAGTAGGAGGAGGGAGAGCAGCCGGAGCCGATGGAGGTGGCGGATCCGGAGGAGGACGAGGCGGAGCAGCCTCCTCCGGGCTTCACCATGGCGGAGGTGGAGTTCGCCGTCGCCCAAGCCACGAAGATGGCGGAGCAGCAGTCCATCCCGGAGTCCATCCAGGATGAGGCCTATATGGAGGCCAACCAGCACTTCCTCCGGCAGGAGCGGGCGGCGGCCGACCCGCTCTTCGCCGAACTCGACGCGGAGATAGTGTAGGAGATATGCCCTAGAGGCAATAATAAATGATTATTATTTATCTCCATGATCATAATTATGTTTATGTTCCATGCTATAACTGTTATGGTTCTCGAGTCTGCAATAACCACGAGGCTTGAAGAAAGACTCATATGCACGTGTGGAATAATAAATGGTAAAATGTATTCCTAGTCTGGCCTCTAAGACTAGCTCAAGTGTTGCATGATGGTTCTGTTTTCCTAATCATGGGCATGACTATGCCGACAACTTTGAGGGCACAATGTTAGTAGAACACTTGTGTTGAATCGACCCGATTGATGTTATGCTATGAGATTCATTCGTCATAAGTTAATGGTTAATAACACAGAGATAGTTAATGTTTGCATAATTCCTTAGACCATGAGAGTGTCGAGTTTCTTCATGCTTGCTTCATGAACTTTGGGGTTTGTTAAACGTCATCCGTAAATGGGTGGCTATTACGGCGGCTTACGGGTTCATGGAAAAGTATGTCAAGTAACTTGATAGCTCAAGATTGGGATTTGCTCCTCCGACGATGGAGATATATCTCTGGGCCCTCTCGGTGTTACGGTATCCATCATCGTCTGGCCAGACACAAGTGTGATTTGATCACAGGGATGCCGGAACACACAAACGAGAAAAGAGAACAAAAACCGGCAACGAGGTAACTGGCATTGTGGACAAGTGTTGATCCATGAGGATGCCGATGTTTCTCACCTCGGGTATTTATAACATATCGCGAAGCAACAGGAATAGCACACGGCAACTGGAGGTTCACTCGAATATTCATTCGTGTGGGTATAGGGGTCGATATGGGTGTCCACGGCTCCGATGTTGATCATTGATCGGAAAGAGTTCCGGTCATGTCTATACTTCACCGAACCTATAGGGTCACACGCTTAAGGGTCATCTATCTGCTGAATACTAGATAGGGAGTCTGAGAGAAAATCACCGAAAAAGTTTCGGACGAAACGGAAACGTTCCGGAGAGGATATCGGAATAGTTCCGGTAAAACTGAAAAGTTGTTTCAGGGTATTCCATTAAGTCAAAATGGTTTCGGCACACGTCTGGAAATTCTTGGAGGGTGCCAGAATCGTTCTGGTAACTTCTGGGATTTTTCCGGAGGAAAATCCGGAAATGTTCCGGAGCAGCCGGAACCGTTTTGGTTGCTTTTCGCTGAAGAAACATTGTTCCGAGATTGTTTCGGAATGCGTTCAAAATTATTTTAGTGGGTACTGGAATTGTTCTAGGCACACAGAAATAATTTGGGATTTAACGGACGCAGAAAAATGTCTTCGTGAATAGTGAAAGTGATTCTTGGATATTTTTTGGAAAAGTCACCTTTTGGGATATTTTCCCAAAAGGCTTCTAGAAAGCTTGGGGGCTAAGAAACCCCCCTTGGGGGGGCCCCCCAAGAGAGTTGGCCGGCCACTATGTGGACTCCTCCATGGGGCCCCACTTACTCCATTAGTTCCCTTTTATGCCCTTGTGGAAGTTTTCTTTCATGGGTATTTTGGGTTTTTTGGAAATGCCCATCCTACCCCTTGGTTTTCCTATAAATAGGAGGTGAGGGGGCTGCCCCAAACCTCATGCTTACTCTCATACACATGCCATAGACATTTCTGGCTTCTCTCTCCCTCCCAGCAAAATAGTTTTGTAGAGCCGAAAGGCTGTCTGGGTTCTGGTGGGAACTACTTCTAGACGGCGAAGCCCTGCCGGATAGATGACACCGTATGTGTGCAACTCTGTAGAGAGATCGTAGTTTCGGTCTTAGTTCGAGAGTGCCTCCCGAAGGGCTGTCCGAGTGATCGTCCGAGATTCGAGGGTCCTCCCGAAGGGCTGACCGAGGATCCGTCCGGTGGGACTATCCGAGGGACTGTCCCGATGCCTCTCGGAGGGCTGTCCGGAGATCCGTCCGGTGAGCTGACGTGGGAGTACATCCTCGCGGTTGGGAGGTTGTAAAATCCTAGCTGCGGGGATCTGCACCGCCGATCGTCATCGACTCTACTTCGGCTGCGCTACGAGTCGGTAACGAAAAGATCAAACCTTGTATGCAGTCTCCATAGTGGTCCTGGGCTGGTGCGTAGGTCGGAATTTTTTTGTTTTCTGCTGCGTTACCCTACAGATAGAGGAAGAGGCTGGAGCGGAGGCGCCGAAGCTGCAGCTGCCGCCCATGTACCCGGAGCCGGGCACGGACATAGTCGACATCTCCGACGAGGAGTAGGGCAGTTGATCTACGTAGTACGTAGGTTTTTTCTTTGCATGCTTTTGTATGGATTTATGAATTCTAGTATGAGGTGTCCGGATGCAGTTGCGCAAATATGAGGACTGGCCGGTCACGCGGGCGCGGGCGTTTGGGTGGTCATATTTGTCATATGCGGCTATAGATGCTCTTAGCGCAACAACCACTGCGCCGCAATGACTTCGACGTTATATATCCGAAGACAGCCTTATTTGACACTTGTTTTGCTCCTATTATAAATTATTTGACACGTATTTTTTAAAAAGAATTCACAATTTTTAAAAAATTTCATCAATTTTGAAAAATCAATTCATGGATTTCAAAAAAATTGTTCACAAAAAGGAAAAAGTTCATCAATTTTGAAAAATGTTCAGGAATTTGAAAAAGTTCACCGGATTTTCAAAAATAATTGTTCACAAAATCCAAAAACATTCATCAATTTTGAAAATTGTTCACAAATTTCAAAAAAAAAGTTGACTGTATTTTGAAAAATGTTCACAAATTTGAAAAAAGTTCGTCGGAATTTGAAAAATGCTTCATTGATTCTGAAAAAAGTTCATCAATTTCGAAAAAAAATCATAAATTTGGAAAAAAAGTTCATCGATTTTAAAAAAGTTCATTGATTTTGAAAAAAAGTTCATCGATTTTGAAAAAAAGTTCATGAATTTGAAGAAAAAGTTCACGCATTTAGCAAAAAAGAAAAAGAAAGAAAAACCCGAACAAAACCGTTCCAAGAAAAAGGAAAAAAGGAAAAAAGAAAAAGAAAAAATTACGCGAACTGAACATGATAAAACAGAGAAAAGAACTGAGTTCGCACAGTCGATCATTATGGCCTAGTGGTTACTTCTCTATGCCCTGAACAGTTTCATCTCTGGTTCAAACCCCGCCATCGAACCCTTAACAGAAGGGAAGAAAAATGTTAAACGGGCCAGCCCAGCTCACAAGAGGGGGGTGTGCTACGGGCGCCTGAAACGCCAAATAGGATCTGCCTAAGGTATAAGCGAGAAATAGCGAGGCAAATCAAGCACACGAGGCCTCTTGTGGGCTGGCAATATCGTCTTCTTTTAAATTCTGGAAAAATGGTTTTATTAATTAAATTTATTTCGAGGCAATAAAAATTAGTTTGAAAAAGGAAAACCATGTATATTCCGGACAAAATTACCAAGTTCAAAAAATATTCATTTTTTTAGAAAATGGTCTATGACTAGAAAAATGTTTCCAAATTTCAAATTATGGTCTAAATTTTTATAGGAATCTTTAAAAATATATAAATTTTAAACAATCATGAACTAAAAAAATAAAATTGTTTTAAAAATATCATGAATTTAAAGAAATCTTGAATAAAAAGTTCATGTATTATAAAAATAATGAGAAATAACAAGGGGGAAAAGGAAAATGGAAAACAATAGGAAAGTGGGTGAAAAAACTAGATGAAAAACATGAAAGAAAAGAAACAAAAGAGAAGAAAAAATGACGTAGCAATCACCAAATTGCTTGAAAAATCCTAACGAAAAGATGTATAAATAGGCCGACCTATGTAGCGCTCCCCCTGTGCGATTAGGGGTCCTATTCCACGCTTTGTCATGAGATAAGACGATTCATATTTGTCGACCATTGCCAACGTTAAGGAACCTAGGTGTACCCTCCCACGACAATGCGCTCAACCCACTTAGCTGGTTCGTCGGTGGTGACTACTGACCAGGTAAGGTATCCGATGCACCGGGCATTTGATGCTACCAGTCACCCGATCTCTAGAAGAAAAAAAGAAATATTAAAGTTTATGAAATTTTGGTAGGATGCAATTACATTCATATCTACCATTGTATGAAGATTTAAATCCAATTTAAAATATATATCAATAAATAAAAAAGACAAATCATAGTTTGAACATTATAATGTGAATTGGGCCTTCAGTTTGGCCCGATTTATTTATCATCAATGGAAATTTTCATTTTTTTTCTCATGTTATGGTTTGACTTTGGATCTCAAGGATTCTTGTTGCTACTACATTATACAAAATTAGAAATTTTCAGCATTTGTTTCGGAGCTTAATCTGGCGGATCCCTTGGTAGGGTTTGCTAGCTAGGCACTTGGCATGATGGTAACAGTGACAAGGTTTTTTACCAAGGTTCGGGCTCTCACGATGGAGATAATACTCTTCGTCCGGCACTTTGTTTATTGCGTTGGAGTGTATACAAAGTACAAAGTACCGAGGGCTTGTATTGTGTCTACCCCGACTTATATAAGATACTAGGGTCCTGGGATTACAAGAGTCCTAGTCGGCTACGTCGGTGGAGGGGAGTCCACGGATACGGCTTCCTTGGAATACTACTCCAAGTCTTTTGCAATCTTCATGCATCTCGCCATGGGCCGCCCAATGTGGCCCACGATGTAATCGACTTACGGGTCCTCATTCCGGCCCACCAAGCCAGGAAGCGTCATGATGAGGGCCCCTAAACCGAGACACCGACAATTTGTAAATGACTAAATTAGACCGTATGCACCTGCAACACCAAAAGTCCGGGTGCACTAAATATTTTACCATGGTGGCCGAGACGAAAACAACATGGCTTGTCGCGAGCCGATGGCGGAGGCGAGACGGAGACCGGGTCACAGCTGGAGATGCCCCAACCATCCATGACATTGCCAATAGAGGCGAGCCGAAGATAGAGGTGATGTGGTTGGCCATGGCATCTCTCATGAAGGCCAAGCAGCGACGAGCTACTAAAGTTCAAGGTGGCCCTGAGGAGGTTAGCAGGAGAAGGTGTATTGGTGTTGTGGGGTTTCGAGGGATGGGCGGGCGACAACAAACCGGTAGAGGTGGCGACTCGACCGGGACAGCGCGACACGGCAAGAAGCGGCCAATGGGGCCAATGTCGGTGTGTGGGTCGACAAGTGGGAGAGAAGGTGAATGGTGGCGATGATGTCTGGTGTGCTCGGCCGATGATGGTGCGCTCCAGGTGGGAGTAACGTAGCGCATGGCGAAGACGGTGAATAGTAGCTCTTGGGAAATATCTCATGGTATCAATGAGTTGGATTTCCTCTCCAAGGCCACACATTAAAGTCCAGAAAAAAGATCTGATACTGTACACTATGGGAAATATAAACCTACAAAATTTGGCGAACAATAGGCCGATGAGAAGTTTTTGTTTGTACAGGACACAAATTGGCACATTTTATATAAATCCTTTGCTAGGGCATGGCATGTCTAATGATGTACCACAAGACGCATCTACATTTTGCTTTCTTCAAAATCACTTGGCTTTTGTTTTTATGAGGACTCAAATGCACCATGATCAAGTTGGTATTGTCCTTCCAACGTGCCATATTTTTTTAATCTCTGTACAATCAATATTGCTTTCTATCTTTAATATATAGGCACGTGGATCTGCGTGTTCTCAAAAAAGATGGAATAGAACTACGAATAATCGCCCATCTAATACCACACCCATCTCAAACGTGATTTATTTTATCTGCTGAACCTTGTGGGGACCAAATTGTTCCGGTTCCTGATAGATTGTTGTTCGCGTTTCAATGTACCCCAAACAACGTTTTCCTTTGGAACAACACGTGCATGCAGGAGCGGAATAAAATGGGAATTGAAACCGCATGATAATATGGCTCACCGCGTGTGGATGAGGATGAGTGCAGCTCGAGTGCCGTCCAATGGACTGATTGAAATCTCACCGGATTTGATTTCTTTCTGCACGAAGATTTGGGCCGTTTTCCTATGAAAGGAGATGGGGAACGAGACTTCAGAAGATTCCTCCATCTTCGACAAAGCAACGCGCGAGGAATACAATAGCATGGCTTTGTATGGGAGCTGTAAAAATGAGCGGTTCTAGAATCGGCGATATTTTGCCTAGTCGAGGACCTATCATCAGTCGTTACAAATATCTTCTTATGGAGGCACATGCATTTATTTTAGTTTAGCAACGTAGCGTAAGAGATTCTTCTCTACAACTGCAGTAGCCGATTCATACAGTCCACAAAGACCACAAGCACAGGGAGGGCCAAGATTTCGTGGGAACAAGGCAATTCCGAATTCTGAATTTCGTTTCTTCTATCTACGAGTAAAAGCAAACACAAAAGTGCCCCTAAAGTCAAGATCCAAGAAAACATATGGGAGAAATCAAAGGTGGAACGCATGGTCCATGGATGTCCATCGCCCTTGGTGGCTCAAATATTCTCTAATTTCTCACGAGATTCTCGCGGAAAGCAGCAGATCAAAAGGAATATCTTCTTTCTTCTTTTTTGATTCCGGCAGCTGAGCTTGACGCGCATATCTCTAGTGCTAACTATCTTTTTTTTTTTCATGGTAATACGTGTCACATTTATAGAATAAAGATCAAGTTACAAGCCACGTAAGCACCGACCTTACATGACTGAAAAGATAGGAAAATCCTATACAAAATACCAGCGTCTGTTCCTTTCCTTCGACACCACCGAAGTGGCCACCAAAGGGAAAGAAGACAGATCACCTCTTCACCCAAGCTCGACGCTGCTCCATCGCTGATCTGCAGCTTTACGGACCTCCAAAGTAGTTTGCCAGAAGCAAAACCATTGCCATTGAAAGAATCAGACCGGGGCAACATGTCCCCGGACACGCCATCGAACTTCAGAACTAACACCCCCGCATGACGACGATGTCGGAGGAGGAAACCAGAACTGTCAGCCTCCAACCACAAACCCATCACAAGATGCTCCATCTTCCAGCTGTCACTTGTGTAGACAATCGTCTGCGCGTACTCCTGAACGACAAAACCTCCCTGCTCCACCATGACGTCGGAGACAACGCCACAACAACGGGGACAGAGCAGAAGGAGAGACACACCTGATGGAGTCGTCGCCGCCGCCTCGCCAACACCATCCATGAAACCTAACGCCGCCGATCTGAAGGATCGGCAGACACACGATGCCATCAACTCCGAGACGCCGACATGAAGGGCACCGCCGGTGTGGGAGTGGAGCTGAGGCAGATTTATTCGTCCGGACGCCGCTCCCACCACCCCAATGGCGCATCATGACCTACAAATCCAAACCCTAACTACAGAGCGGAGGAACGGGGTCCCCCCTCCCTCCTGCCGCCGGAACAACAGCCGGAGGGAGAGGGGACCAGCGCCCCGGCCGGTGGAGATCGCCTCCCTAGTCGCCTGGCTCGTGGCGGCGGCTAGGGTAGGGAAAACAATCAACTATCTTTCCCTTGGGTGCTACCAGTACCATGTTACATCAATCTAGCAGTTACCAAGAAAAGCATAAGTTTGAAAATGAGTTGGTGTTGGTAGAAAAATGGGGATGGTATCTGAGTGCAGCGATTCGGTGCCCAGGCTCATCTGCACCCGGTCAAAAAAAATCACAAAATTTAAAAAAATCAAAAAATTATAATTTTTTTTGCATGGTAGAAAATTTGATGCGTGAGGTCCGCTCCAATTTTTAAATCATTTGGACATCTGAGCAGCTCTCAGCAAAAAAAACAAATTTTGGGTCTTTTTGCTGAGAGCTGCTCAGATGTCCAAATGATTTGAAAATTGGAGCGGACCTCACACATCAAATTATCTACCATGCAAAAAAGTATTTTTTTTGATTTTTTTCATCAGCGCGGGTACAAATGAGCTTGGTGCTTAGAAGATAATTATCGATGGTACTTTAGTGATGTAAACGCTCTTATATTTGTTTACCGAGGGAGCATCTTTCTATCTGGTATAGAAGCCACAATTACAACTGAGTTCCTAGGGAATTTGGGTGCAGCTGAATCCAGTGCATGCGGACGGTCACAAACTGCCGCATATACAGCCACATCCGTGCTCCGTTTTCCTTTGCATCTGGCCAAGCACTGACCTGTGGATATATGCCTCTTTAACCAAGTGGTGGGGCCAATCTATGCGGCGATTCGATGCGCCTGTCTCACTGACAGACGGCCACGTTAGCACGCCACAGAATAGAGAAGCCGACAGAAGCAACATGCGAGTCCACCTCGTCGATTCCATTCCCTCCTCCTTTTCCCCGCGGAAACAAGAATCTCTCTAGCTGCCTTCGCTTGTTTTCTTCTCCAAGTAAACAATCCAGAATGTGTTGAGTTTACTAAAAAAAAAATTATTCAGAAATGAAACCTCTGCCTAAAATTTTCCGTGCGAGCAAAGTCGCAACACGAATTGTTGAGTCTCCTGGGCTGGTGCAACCACTACAACTTTGCTTTTATGCTTCTTGTATGCAATTCGTTGCCATTGTTTTACCCTATTTCTTTAAGACTTACACAATATTTTCACTTAGTTGGTACAGTAATGAATTCATTGGGTGGTGCCCTGTCATAATCCTGTGAAAGAATCTCGAGTGAGTGCCCAATGGCAGCACCTTCACACCACAAAAAGATATATACTAGTACTACTACGGATGGCATGTACCTCCAAGCTTCTATTGTCCAACCACAAGGACGGGATTAGGATCTGATCTCACCTCATCCCCACTAATAAATTAGGTTCTAAGATGAGATAAGATAACATATAAGAATCTCTGCGGCCATGTTTGTTTAAAGGATCCTAATCTCCGGCGCATAATTCAACGGATAGAGAAAGAGGACAAGATGTACAAGCCCTCGGAGTAAAATTCAGGATCTCAAAGATTCTTCTTCTGCCCTTGAGAATGGTCTTAGTTTTTCTTGTTCTTTGCAGGCCTTGTGGCTGGCTCTTGGGACCTGGAAGGGCCAAATTTTCCATTTAATCAATCACCCGTCCACATGTTCAGCTTTCAGATGTGCACCAGGACTTCAAGGATGCGTTTGGTTACCTGCATCGTTTTTTGCCACTTTGCATACTTGTCCCAGTTGGGCCTGCCTGAGCATATGCAGGCAAAAAGCCATCATCTTTTTTTTTCGAAACGGAGGCAAAAGTTTTGCCTCATCGATTAATTAAGAAGAAGAGAATTGCCCAGTTAATTAACGGAAAACTGGGCGAAAACCAATACAAACAGAGCATAGACTAACCACTCATGGCAAGAAACCGCACAACCGCACACGTGGCCTCGCCAGACTCTCCGAATACACAAAATCCACAAACCCCGACATTGTTCCTACGCCAAGTGACCCCTGACAAGAACACCTCGATACAAGACATCAGGAACATCCCAACCCACAACGACAACCCAATCCAAGAGGACGGGCCGAGAGACCGAAGATCATCCATCAAGCATCCAGAGACGCCTTGCCTATGGCGCCACTCTTGCCTTTGCGCCCACCTTCTTTTGTTTGCTTCTTATTGGCGTCCCCGTCAGGAGGCAAGCAATCGACCTGCCCAAACTAGGTCTAGCAACCTCCACACTAGCGAGCAAGTCACAAAATTCTTTCACGAAGAGAGCATCTGGATTTGGAGTAGGTGCCAACACACTTGGATCAGTAGTCATGCCACTCATAGGCATCACCTGCTCGATGGTCGCAGACGAGGGAAGGGCAGTAACATCTAAAACTTCGCGCTCCATGACACCGAGAGGTAGGCTAGCTGGCGCCTGACACCCAATGGACTTAGGCAAGCAAGAGATTGCAGCGTCGAAATCACCACACTCCTCGGCATCAAGTATCTGGCTAGACTCCAGGGGTGATGCTGGCGGTAAAGCCACAATCGAGATCTCGGGGGGGTCTACCTTCAGGTGTTCGATGGACAGAGGCAGAGCCTGCCCCCCACACAGCTCCTGAAGCTCCGGCATGATCTGCAATACCGGAGTCACAACCACATCATTGTCCAGTCCCTCAGAGGCTGACGACGGTGAACTGGCTCTAGCACGAGGGGAGAAACGACCATGAAGCTCGGCTCCCCTCTCGATCTCGAAGTTGTCATCAGGCACAACCAAAGGGCGCAACACATGACCAGTCTGCAACACAGGCGGCGCAAGGGAGAGTTCACACAGTGCAGCCTCAACACGCTCCATGAAGCTCTCCATCCGCAACATCCAACCTTGCATGGTGTCAACGACATCACGCATAGGTTGATTGGTTGCCTGCATCCCCTCTCCCTGCATAGTAGCAACGCCTTTACGCACTGTGTTTGGTTGCTCGCATTGGCTGTGCTCATACTAGTGCACGTTGTTTGGTTGCCTGCACGGGATATGATTAAGATTTAACAGCTACCCATAACACATAGTGCCATGGCGATTGCAATGAACGATGACAAGGACACAAGCAACTAGTTCGCCGCACGGCCGTCGAACTCGGCACCAAGGCCATCGTCCACCTCCGCGGGCTCGCCCATGCGGAACGCTGGTCTCTTCGGGTCGACGAGCAAGCCTCTCGCCGCCGTGGCGAGCAGAGTCTCCGGAGCTCATCAATGGTAGATAGATACCGAGCAGGGGAAGGGAACAACCAGCAGCAGAAGAGGGCGGTGGACTGGCCGCCACCGGCATGTACTACGCCGTCGCGCTCTTCTACAGGTCCGATACGCCCTGGCGCGGCTCGCCTCGCCGCGCTCATGCCCGCCGTCGCGCTCTTCTACAGGTCGTTGAGCGCGGCGCGGGAGCGGAGGACGTTGAGCGCATGGGTCGGGAGCGGCAGGTCGGCGCGGTTGTAGCCGTGGTCGACGCACACGACGATGGCTGGCCGGAGCTGCTTCACGACGCAGGAGAGGAGGCCGAGAGGAGCGACGCCGGCGGTGACGCCGATGTAACATAACACGGGAGAGTAGACTGAGATTAAGGGGTGTCATTAACACATATCACACATATGCGTATGTACATTCCATGAGGAAGAGGTTAGATCTACTCGTCTACGATCGTCGAAACTGAAAATGTGCAACACGAAAGTCGTGTGAAATTGCAAGATGAAGCTACTGCTCAAAGGAAATTTCAAACGGTCCACCGTGCATGACGAATTTGACAAAATTCGTACAAATAGCTCCAAACATGAACACGAAATTAAACATTTACGGTCGACGAAACTACGAACTGATCACAAAAATGGAACCATAACATCGATGTGCATCTTTTTCGTGTAAAGCTTACCTCGAAACGAATCACCGTTGTGTAGATTAGAAGGGATGGAAGAAAGGGGATCAGAGAAGGAGCTTAAACAATGTACACAGGCTGCATACTAGCGTGCATCCTCTCGTGCGAGCCGATTCGGCCGTTCCTCCACAGCCAGGCCCAGACCTGCTTTGAGGTTCGTGCGGGTCAGGTTTTGGATGCAGTCCAGGCAACCAAACAGGCCAGATTCTTTCCGCGCGGGCCTGGTTGGAGTTGATGCGGGCAACCAAACGCATCCTAAGTGGGATTTGGACACTGGTCATTGGCATGGCGGGACAGTACTACTAATAACTGAAAAAAAAACATATTTATCCATGGGAGCTTCAATAATACTGTGATGTACATATATCCCATAAACAACAGATAACGCACAATTATTCTCCCTCTGTTCCATATCATATGTGTCATTATCCTACGTACCACAAGTGACATGAAGTAAAATATAAACGAAAAATACACATGGAAAATCCCACTTGTTACTTTTTTTTTTAACTGGACGCATTAGTTTGTTTTTTTTTTTGCGAAAAACTTCCAATCTATTCATCTTCAATCATGGCAGTACAACGAACACCAGAAATAATAAAAATTACATCCAGATCCGTAGACCACCTAGCGACGACTACAAGCACTGAAGCGAGCCGAAGGCGCGCCGCCATCATCGCCCCTCCACCGCCGGAGTCGGGCACAACTTGTTGTAGTAGACAGTCGGGAAGTCGTCGTGCTAAGGCCCCATAGGACCAGCGCACCAGAACAGCAACCGCCGCCGATGAAGAATAACGTAGATCGAAAGGATCCAACCCGAAAACACACGAACGTAGACGAACAACGACTAGATCCAAGCAAATCCACCAAAGATAGATCTGCCGGAGACACACCTCCACACGTCCACCAACGATGCTAGACGCACCACCGGAACGGGGGCTAGGCGGGGAGACCTTTATTCCATCTTCAGGGAGCCGCCGCCGTCTCGCCTTCCTGAGCAGGACACAAACCCTAACAAAACTCAAAGGAACGACTAAAAACGGAGCCCTCTCGCCGGCCCTTACCAGGATCCACCACGTCCCCATGGCCCTAGGGCCACCGGAGACGAGGCGGACCGGCGGCGGCGCCGGCGAGAGGCAAAAACCCTAGCTTTTTTTTGGAGGAGAGGAGACCTACAATCTTAGGTTTGGCAAGCTGATAGACGCATTAGTTTGTTATTACTACTCCCTCCATTCCACAATGTAGTGCCTATAGATTTTTCTGAAAGTCAAATTTTGCTAACTTTACCAAGTTTATAGAGAAAACTGTCTACATCTACAATACCAAACATATACATTCCGAAAATATAACTCATGATGTATCCAATGATGTGCATTTGGTATTCTAGATGTACCTATTTTTCTCTATAAATATGATCAAACTTTGTAATGTTTGACTTTTGAAAAAATCCATAGGCACTACATTATGGAACGGAGGGAGTACTACTTACGGAAGGGAACTTGGTGAACCTGGGTGCGAGCGTACCCTATATGCACAAAATAATTTAGTAATTACATTGAAAAATAAAAAATAACACGTTTTGGAACTAAATATAATTAAGTATTGTACTTGTATAAAAAGTTTGAGCAAGGAATCATTCGCGTTGACTTCAGGGCAAATTTTTTTTTTATGATGACGGAGTAGCGTGAATAGTGTTTGTTTATAGTGTTTCGCATTTTCATTAAATAATCAAACTGTTTCGATTTTTTTTCCGCCCAGAATACCATGAAAGTGATTCCTTGGCGAATCTTTTTATACGAGCACAATACTTGATCATATTTGAATCCAAAAGAAATTATAATTATTAAATTATTTTTGGCACCATATAGGCTATAGTAGGTGGCATATAGTGCTGGGTAAGGGCATGTACAATGGGGGCAACACTTGGTGCTGCCCCAGTACATCCACGACAGCAAAGAAAACTGAGACCATCGTCTGTGACTCTAGCCACTCAACGCTAGCCACCATGTATGAGACCTGGTGACGCATGCAAAGGAGGATGAGTGCTCGTCCTTTTCTCGAACAAGGAGAGCATGAGCACAGCAACCAGCGGTCATTTCTCATGCTTTTTCTTCTTTGTCTTGCTTTTGGCAGCGAGGAGACGAGTTCCTCTGCAAGAGTCCGCTTTGATATGCAAACAGCAGGTTGCTATGACTTGGACTGTTGAATCCAACGTGGAGACCCGGGGCACCTGTCCAGCGTGGCCCGTTGCCCATGCCCTAAGGTGGCCAAGCTTTAAGGGGACATCTAAAGTGGTTTGAAAGGGCGCTTACCATGACATTGACAAACACCATTGGAAAAGTTAGCCCGCATATATTGCTAGGGGTCTATGCTTGCAGCCACATTTGACTCGGAGATACGATAAGGATCTCGATAGGGGCAGAACCATTTGCTGATCATAGCTAACTTAGCAATATACTTGCACATTCTTGGGGTAAACCCCCTTTTTCGGGAAAACATATGGCACCATGCAAAAAAAAAACATATTGCATCTTCTTAAGCACAACACAAGTAATAACGGCTCAACTTGAAACACATTTTCAATTTGTTTCTTATATTTGCTTGCCGTTAAGTGAGAATGTGATATCTTCTTGCTTTGGTCCCCTTCCATCCATGGAATGGAATAGAAGGGAAGAGAAGGGATTGGAATGGAATCTCTCCCTGGCCTTTATCACCAAACGAATGTGATCGATCGTTGTTTGCAGCGCGCGATCCACGCGTGCGTGCCCCTTGGAGGCCTTTCCGTCAAAAGCCACGGTTCCTGCAAAGGGTGGCAGCATCATGCATTATCTTACGTACAGGCCCATCAACAAATGGACTCCACCACTACTTATCCATGCACGATCCATCCACGGGGGCGAGAGAGACAATTTTAATTTAGCTTGCTAGCTACTCCTCCTCTACAAGAGGATTCGGGGCTATCATCAACACTCAACAATTGGATGTGGTATGACTGTGTACCAATAAGCAAGTAATTAGTCGTGGTGCTTTATAACGTTTAGCATGCTTGGAATTGGATGCGAGGCCATTATTATTTGACTAACAAGAGATCTGTTGAAATATGAGTTGGGCTTAGGGCCCATCTAACAATTTCAGATTAATCTCTATGGGCCCATGTAGGTTACATGGCACTAGGTGTGGACGTGGGTAGTGGGACAAGGCTCCACACCCATGGTCGAGGCGCACCAAGATCCCCCCTTACAAGGAATAGGATCATATCCTGAAGGGATAAGATCAAGATCCCTATAGCGATCGGTAGGAAAAGGAAAGGGGGGATAGCGATCGGTAGAGAAATGAAAGTAGAGATTTCTTTCTATAGCGATCGGTGGGAAAAGGAAAGAAGTGATTTCCTTCCTTCCCCATGGCCAACGACCCTAGGGGCTTGGAGGGCAAGCAACCAGCCCCCTCCACCGATATACAGAGTGGGGAGGCGCATAGGGAGCGAGAGCGAACCAACCTTGAGCCTACCACCCTTGCGAAATCCAACCCACGCACGTTCCATTGCTGCTGCTGCCGCCGGCGACTCCATCCCGTCCATCGCGTACACTGTTGACGGGAGAGCAGGTCTCCGAAACCCCGCCTCTCCAGAGATCCTGTACGGGAGAGGGGCGATTAGGTTTTTGGGGAGCGACTACGCGACTGCTCGCCTCCGTTCATCTACTTCCTCTACGTCCGCGTCGCCTTCGTCGTCACCATGTCCACCGACGCCGACCGTGCCGCCGCCGAGAAACTTGAAGCCGAGAAGAAGGCCGCCGAGGATGCCGCCGCCGCCGCCGCGGCTTCTGCCTGGCCTACTGGAGGGTATAACTCGTTTATCCCGCTCCTATTTATTACTGTTTTAGCCATACTAGCGTTATGTGTAGATGTATCTACTGTTAGCGTAGTATGTGCTTGCATGATTCATTTTCAGCATGTTATTAATTCTGTCAATGTCATGCTAGTGATTTATTTATGGATTAAATTAATCAAAAAATTGCCTATTTACTCAGCAAGATCTTAGTACTGATTTTTTGACATTGACAAATCGGACGGGTTGGCTCATCATGCCAAACCTTTTGGAACTTGGTCAACTGCAGGAGAAGTATTTTTAACGCAATCATGAAGGCCTAACTCGATTGGACCAACACTTACAATTATCGTTTATATGGCCTGAACTTGGTTATTGTAGTACTGGTGCCGCCTAAGTACTGAGCTAAAACTATTGAAAACAGCCGCCCCAAGAATTTACACCGTCGAGGATTTAAGCCTGTCATCACTACTGATTCGTGCACAAATCTTGCATTAGATATCATACTCGATCGTACATGACTGCCCTGTCAAGTAAGCAGTAGTGCAGTGCACCGACGGAACCTCTCGAGATTCGCTGGTGCGACAAGCTGTCGATCGACGAGATAAGTTGCTGTACTACTAGTACTAGTACCGAAGCAAGGAATCCAGATCCAGGGCATCTGATCGGAAGTCCCATGCTTGCGTCCAAAGGGACGTGGGGGCACCACCAGAATCTCCAAGGATCCAAACCCAATCATGTTCATGCCCACCCACCCTTGGAGTTAACGAGTGGTAAGCCGGTGCATGCGTGCGTGTCTCTTACTCACCCTGCTTAATCTGCCCTTTCGTGCCGCCAAAAGTCCCAACGCAGAAATTATGTTTTCTGCATATGATAAAAGGATTTAGGTTATCTCTTTGGCGGAGTCCAGAATTAGGTGAGGATGCACGACTGTGCTTATCTCCCTGTCTGGCTTCAAGTTCAGATAGACTCAAAATTGTTTTTTAATCTATTGCCGTATCATGTTTATTTTTTTGCTTTTCTAAAATATTAAAAAAAAAAAACATGGTGTGGGCGCGTATGTCTTATGAGTCAATAGAAGCACGTTTCATCATAGAGGAAAAAAAGATAGAAGCAATTGGAGGGCAACAATTTGAATCTAAAATCATGCCCTGGGCAAAAGCGGTGCATGAATCTCTAGCAAAATGAGCCCAATGACAGAAAACCGGATAAACTTCTCACCGCAAGCACACCTAGCACGGAGCCAATCAGTGCACCGTCCGTGACTTCACTTTGCTTCAATCAGAGGGTCATTCCATAGGCAAATTCAAGTCCAGACGTAATTCTTGTTGGGACCTGTTTAACGTTAACTGAATCAATCTGAAAAAGGAACCAGTGTTGGCACCAAACGGAGTACCCGCACATATGTGGTAGGAAGTGGAATCTTTGTAGCTCGAGAAACGTGATGTTAGCTTGTCTCCTTGTTTCTAGAGACAGAGAGAGAGAGAGAGAGAGTGAGGAGATGGTAGAATCTCTCTCTCCTTGTTTCTAGAGAGAGAGAGAGAGAGAGAGAGAGTGAGGAGATGGTAGAATCGCTCTCTCTTTGCCGTGCCCTCTCAGCAATGGCAGAAACAATATGCCCATTGATACCTCTCCCTCTCTACCTCTCTCTCGGTTGGCCCACTCATACATGGAATCCCTATCCTTTTGCCAATAGTTTCTCCGCGTCTTTGAACAACCAAGGCCACACAATCCACCCTCGTGCACGATTATGGTGTTTTGGAATTCCATGCTTGGAGGTGCATTCTGATCCACTGAAAATGCACATCTTGTTCATCGACATAATTAAGCAACGAGTCTAATACACACAATTTTTTGGTGAATTACAGGATACTGGCATCCGGAGTTGGCTAAGAAGGAACGAGAGCCACCGGCGAGCCTCATGCTTCGAACCCACGCGCCGCTGAGGCGTGCTGCTCCATCTTATCGTCATATTCTCATAGAAAAATTTGATGAAATTGTATAGATTTCGAAGGTAACAAGACTCGGACGATAAGGTTTTTTTTTTCTTTTTTTGAGAAACATAGTACAACATAATAGACGCTCACAAACATGTACACACGACGGGTCTTAACTCTTAAGGTTGATGAAGTCATCAGTGACGCCTCGCTATCGACGGAAATGTCGCTTTTCACTAAAAGAATATTCCGCATTCATGAGACACCAAAGCGTCAAACCTGGAGTTTGATCCCTTGTGAGCTGCGTACCACTGCCCTCCTAACTGTTCAATCATAGTCTGGTTCTTTACTCGGACGATAAAATATGTTAACACACATTGCAATATTTTAGCATTGCATGCGGCTACTCGGACTAGGTGATGTGGGCGGCGGCCCATGGCAAAGCTCTACCCCTCATCTTGTCGTTTGTCGGACGCTGCAGCGGTAACAAAGAGATTCACCTCTAGTGTGTGTTCTGCACAGAGGTCCCATAGCGTACACTCGTGGCGGCGGTCGATGGCACATCACATCAACAAAGTTGTGGTGGCCAGTCCTCCTACGCCGTTCTCCCTAACCGTGCCATAGCAGCTGTTGCCACTGCATCGAGGAAGGGGGGTTTCGTCCCCAATCGTTTCCGGTGGCGACAAGTGGAATTATGGGTGACATGGTATCTTCACCGGTTCGCTAATCATGATTGATCGTGTCTTTGGCACCATCCTCGGATTGTTGGTGGAGCTTTGATGAACAAAAAACGCAATTATACTTTATCCACTCAGTTTTATTTTTGCCAAGGAAATTATACATACAATCATCTTTTTTTGAATGGTTCATACGATCATTTTGAAGTAGCGGAGAAGCGAAAGGCATACATGCTTACTAGCACATAGGGGTGGATTAACGAGCTGCTCGGCTCGTTAATCTCGTGCTCGTTAAGGCTCAACTCGTTAAGATTAAAGAGCAAAAAATCCTGCTCGGCTTGGTTCGTTTGAAGCTCGTTAAGCTCTAGCGCTTGTTAACAGATTCTGATGTGTTACTTCCTACAAGATGAGTGTGCAGATGTGGTTTTTAAGAAGAAAGATGGTGACTACCAAAGAAAATGCACTAGTTTGTTGTCTCCTACTTACTCCCACCGTTCCTAAATATAAGTCTTTTTAGAGATTTCAATATGGACTATATACGGATATATATAGACGCATTTTAGAGTGTAGATTCACTCATTTTGCTCCGTATCTAGTCCATATTAGAATCTCTAAAAAGACTTATATTTAGAAACGGAGGGAGTAGAATAGATGGGCTGAGATGCTACGAAAATTGTCACGTAAGATGAAAATATGTCTTGTGTTGTTACTAACGAGCTGAAATTGATGATTGACTCTGTTCACTAAGAAGCGAGCCACGAGCTTAACGAGCCGAACTATCGAGCGCTCATTAAGCTCGCGAGCTACGAGCTTTTGCTCCGGCCCTACTAGCACATCCACCTCGTTAGGCAAAAATCAACGAAATTGAGCAAAACTGTAGACAGATTTACACTAGTACATAAAGTCCATCTAAAGGTAGGAAAAATATGGTACTCCCTCCATTCCTTTATACAAGGCAACTTCATATTTTTATGTCTAACTTTGACCATTAATTTTATCAACAAAAAGTGAGTTATATGCCACAAAAAATATTTCATTGGATGCACATTTCAAAGAACTTTCCAATCATATATTTTTTATCACATATAATCCATATTTTGTTGACCAAAATTATAAGTCAAAGTTTGACATAAAAAACGAAGTGACCTTGTATAAGGGAATGGAGGAAGTACAATTTTGAAAGGAAGAAAGATGATGGGAACTTTTGGGAGGTTCATCCGGCAGACCAGCACCAACAAGTCTAGCTCGGATAGGAGCTACAATGGCGGTAGCCACGTGGCCCTGCGTTCATCCCGTTGGTTATTATTCCGACTGGATACCTACGTCTCACCTACTCCACCAGCCGGATCTTTAACACAGCAGCCGAGCCGAGACACCGCGATTCCTTGGCCGAATGGACCACGGAATACGCGTGACAGGCAAAGGGAATCTTCCGGCCATTAACCGTCATCCGGCCCCTCCATCTTCTCCAATATTGCACGCCGCTGAGGATTGAAGAAAACATTTTTTTTCCAATAGCGCATCGTGCTTCACAAAAAAAAAAAAAAAAGGATTCCGGGGTGCAGGAGGGCCCTGTGTGGTATTATGGGAATCTGGAGGGGGTGGGCCGTAAAAGTGTGGGAAAAGATTCCCGGGGACGGGGCACCGCGGGCGCGTGGGAGGAGGCGGTATCTGGACGCCTCTTCTGTGTTACGCGACGAAACGCCTCTGCCTCCGCCTGCCTGCCAACCGCATCCATCCACACCGCATGCGGGCAGCATCTTCTTTTCTCCGACTCCCACCTCCCTCTCCACTTTACCATCCTGCCCCTGCCACCCCCATAAATGCAAAAGATCCATGCCAACAATTACCACCTACAAAAATAGATACCCTCTCATATATGAAAAGAAAAATACTACTCCCATATATCCTACTCAACAGAATGGAGTAGATTCTTGTAAAATCTTCAGTACCGCGTCGCACAATGGTGTAGTAGCTAAGTAGTATCTTCCGTGGACGATTCCATGCTGTACCTTTCCGAAATGACCATTCTGCCCTCCACCCCGGCCACCTGAACCGTCTCCCCCTCCGGTATAAACGCGGCACCAGCACGCAAACGGCACCACCATTTCCATTCCCACTCCTACCACCTCCCCTTCGTCGTTGTGGATCTGTGCGATCGCGGGGAGAGGGAGCTCTGGACTGGCGGCGGCGATGGGGTCGTCTGCGGTGCAGAAGGAGGCCGTCGTCCTCAACGGCGGCGGCGGAGCGGGGGAGGACCACCGGCTGCGGGCACTGGCGGCGAGGACGGTGACGGACTCGCTCAGGGCGGCCGTGTCCAGGTCCAGCGTGGCGGAGAAAGCCGCCAGGCTCGAGGAGTGCGCCCGGAGCCTCGAGACCGAGAAGGCCAAGATGGAGGTCTTCCGCCGCGAGCTCCCCATCAGCGTCCACCTCATCGCCGACGGTGCGTCCGTCCGCCCGCCCCGCTCTCGCAAGTCGCACACTGTTCCTGGTTTATTGGATTATTTGGCTGAGTTTTATTTTTCTCTTGTGTTGGGTGCAGTGATCGAGTGGCTGAAAGATGAGGTGGCGCAGCACCGGAGACCGGCGCCGGATCAGCTGCTCGCACCGGCGCCGTCGCCGTCACCTGCACCGCCGACAAAGAGGAAGGCGGAGGACGTCAAGACGGAAGCAGACGCGAGCGACAAGCGGAGCTGGATGAGCTCCGCGCAGCTCTGGACCTGCGGGAGCCACAGCAGCACCAGCAACAGCAATGGCGACAGCGTCAAGAAACAGGCCCAAAAGGTAGAGGCATGAAATGAGAACTATGGAACACTGAAAGGAGATGGGTCGGTTCAAATATAAAAACGAGGTGGAATTTTTTGGGGGTTTATAACCTGTGCTTAATTAATCATGCTAAATTAGATAATTTAATTAAATACACTTTTGGAAAGGGAGAATAATGTCAAGAACTAAAAATACTTTGTACAATGTTCAAGAATGATGGCTAATTGTTAAACTATGTGACCCTGAAAAACTAGGAAACTTTACAACTCGTCTCGTCAGTGAAAAGTGGGAAATTTTGTGCTAGCAGACTAGCAGCTAGAAAAAAGAAGGACAAGTAGCTCTTTCAGCTCATTTGCAGTTTTCATTTTGGAGATTTTTGCACCACAAATATTCCAAGTGGCTTGTCTTGCTATCTTCAGATCATACTTTTTTGGGGGCGGTTTTGAGGTGTCAATTTTATTTTTTTTGCATCCCATCACAAGAACAATCCTAATCTCCTTAGCTCATATTCTGAAGAAGTCAATTTCAGATAGCAGATGTGTCTACCTGTTTCTTGTTTTTAATAACCTGTGTTGTCAATCTCAATTGTATCAGGTGTCCAATGCATTCATGCCACTGAATGGCTTGCCAACCTTAGCAAAATCATCGGAGAGACCGGAGGCGGCGGCCATGGCAGTCCCGGAGCTGTCCCTCTCATCCCCAGCGATCGACGCCCCCTGCCCGGCCGCCCCGAGTGCCGACAGCAGCGCCGTCACGGACGCTGGAGCTCAACGCGAGCAGCAGTCGGCGCAGCGGAAGGCCAGGCGGTGCTGGTCGCCGGAGCTGCACCGCCGGTTCGTCGCCGCGCTCCAGCGCCTCGGGGGCCCGCAAGGTGGGGGTTGAGCAATTCGTAAATCACATTGTTTGTTGGAATGCTTTGGACAATTAAAGATATGTTCCTCGTGGTTGGCGTGCTGAAATTTTGCTTGCTGTTGATGGATGCAGTCGCCACTCCTAAGCAAATCAGGGAGATGATGAAGGTGGATGGGCTCACGAATGATGAGGTCAAGAGCCACCTGCAGGTTTGTTCTTCTTGAACTTCTTTCTGTTCATCAGTCTAATCTACAATTTTCCATGTTTCCAACCACATGTACATTGGAACATTTACCAGAAACACAATTCTCTCCCTGCAGAAATACAGGCTGCACACACGGCGAGCGTCCGACGGCGACCAGCAGCAGTCGGCGTCGGCCGGACAGTGGCCACGGCCGGAGCAGTACACCACGTCGCAGCACAGCTCGTCGCAGTCCGGGTCGCCTCAGGGCCCGCTGCAGCTCACCGTGTCGAGCCGGGGGATGTCGGTGACCGTCGGAGACAGCTGCGATGGCGGCGACGAGAACGAAGAGGAGGACGGCAAGTCGGCGAGCTACAGCTGGGAGATGCAGCAGAACGGCACGAAGGCTTCGTCGTCGTCTTGAACACAAAAGAACATGTGTAGAATTTCAGAGGCACGCTGCACAGCAACCCACCGCTGGGGGTTCAGGATTGAGGCTTTTCTTCTTTCTTTGTGTACAGTGGATGAGATGCTCTGAGATTGACAGGTGTGTGCTTTTTGAGGTGGAATGTGCGGAGAGTTAACCGAACTGACGTGAGCCGTTGGGTTATAGTACTATTAGGCCTTGTACAATGCAAGATGCTTAGGGGAGATGCTTAGCATCTTCTTTAACTGAACCCGGTTTATTTTTCTAAGCATCTCCTCACGCATCTAGCATTGTACAAGGCCTTAGAGATATGATGATATGAGCTACTCCCACTATAAACTAATATTATAGTGATCTAAACGCTCTTATATTAGTTTACGGAGGGAGTATGTTTTTAAGAGCATCTTCCACATGTGATCTATCTTGGACACACAAAAGGTAGTTTTATATCATCAAAAGTGCATTATATATCCCCTCAAATATTTTGGGAAATGTTACCGTTATCCACCAGCCAACTTCCAGCGAACCACTCCCCCACCGTTTGATCTTGTCGCACGAATCTTGCAGCCACGTCAGCGTCACCGATTCGTTCGTATCTCTCGCAGCTCCCAGCAAACGACCACAGCTAGTCACCCCCTCACCGCTATCTCTTCCCCACTCACTCATTTCCCCCTTCCCACTCGCGGAAATCCCCCCCCCCTCCCGTGGTTAGGTTCTCGCGGCGAGGTGTTGCGGCGGCAGCGGATCCCGGCGTTCCCGACATTCTCTCCTCGCGTGCGGTGCATTTTTCAAACAATCAAATGCCCAACTTTTCCCTATGTGCCCTCTACAAATTCCAATTAAAGCTCACATGGTACAATCCTTTTTCCCTAAATAAGTTGCCTTGTCCTTGTATAAACAGAAATTACATCAATTTATACTTTCCCAATTAAGAATATATCATTTATATCAACTAGGCCATGGCATTCTCTATTTTTTTCATGGGATGTTTTCTCAAGTTGCATGGCATTTTTTTCATGGGGTCCTTGGGATTGCACTCCTTGGTACCTAAGCCACATAGCGTCTTTATTTGAGGTAGTAGCCATGTCTCAATTGTAGATGATGAGAGTTCAAAGAGGAGCGACTAACCTCATTTTCAATGGCACGTGCACGTGCTCTAGTCATAGGTCCAATTGGCTCTTGGAGGGTTGGTGTAGGATCCATGTGGATGACCTTTGGGTGCTTCGCACTAGCCAAACATTAGGGTAGCACTTTTATATCTGTTCGGTTTTCTTTCGACATTCATTTTTGTGGGTTTTTTCCATCGGTTTTGTTCTTTTTTTAATATATTTTTTCCCTTTTTTTATTATTTTTTTGAAATTATTGAAAACCCACGATCTTTTTCACAATCCATGAACTTCTTCAAATCCGTGAACTTTATCAAATTTCGTGAACTTCTTCAAATTCTCAAACTTTTTCCCAAATTCATGATTTTTTTTTTCAAATTCATGATTTTTTTCCAAATTCGTGTACTTTTCTCAAATGTATGAACCTTTTTCAAATTCATGAAATTTTATTGAAATCCGTGAACTTTTCTCAAATTCATGTTTTTTATTGTCGTGAACTTTTTAATTTTTTTGTGATTTTTTTTCAAATCTTTTTTTTAAATAATGAACTTATTTTCAAATACGTATTTTTTTTCAAATTTGGGATTTTTTTCAAATTCATGAACATTTTTCAAATTCACGAACTTTTTTCTACTTCATGAACTTTGTTAAATTCCTGAACTTTTTTCAAATTTGTGAATTTTTCCAATTCATGAACATTTTTCAAATTCATGAACATGTTCCACATGGTGAACCTTTTCGAATTCATGAACTGTTTGAAATTCATGATTGTTTTTCACATTTTTTTTATTTTTTTTTCAAATTTGTGATTTTTTTTCAAATCCACAAGCTTTTTTGAAATCTGTCCAATTTTTCCTATTTAAGAAAAATGGTACGTAACTAAGTTTCTTGAGATATGTTAGCAGTAGTAGTACAAGGCGAAAGAAAGAAAAACAAAGCCAAGCAACTGAACGAACGAGGGGGCCGAGCAACGAGTGAGCATGCCAATGGGTCGTGGCATGGGTGGAGCCAGGTGTCTTCCAGGTACTAGAGTGTGATACCCCTAAAAAAACGTACTGAGTGTGATGTGCGCCTTGCTGCGCCATTTTACAGTCGTGTGTTGACTCTCCTCTTTTTTATTTTGTATGCAGTCTGTTGCGGCTGTGTCGATGTACGTTTCACGTGGGCTGGGCTGGCATTTAATTATGATCATGTTCTGGATTATGGTTGTGTTGTTTCTTTTGTCAGTATGATCTTACTTGGTGCAGGTGGTATGCCCAAAGGCTATATCTCGCCTACTGCAAGATACGTTCCACGCTTGACTCTGGCGCTCCGCTACGGGTTCTGCGGTTTTTTCTTCAGACCAAGTTATTTTTTGGTTTTCTTGGCCCAGTAATGCAGTAGTGGAATGGAAAATGCGGTTTCTTAAAATTTCTTTGATCGGGGTTTTCCTTTTCTTTCTTTTTACGTTTCCCTGTTGCTATTTTTTATGTTGTTTTTGTTTTATATTTTATTTCTCTCTTTTCTGGCCTTTCCTTTTTTTTGTTCTTTTCCTATTATTTTTCTTGAATTTATTTTAGAAAATACATAAATATTATTTAAATACACAAGAATTTTTAGAATTGTACAAACACTTTAAAAAATTACCTGATTTTTTCTAAAAGGCATGAACACTTTTTAATGTAAATAATTTTTTAAATATGTGAACAGTTTTAATTACATGAATATTTTTCTAAATATGTGGAAATTTTACTAAAATTTGTTGTAACATTTTTTTTGGTTACATGAACGTATTTCAATGACAAATGAACATTTTTAATACACGAAAAACATTTTTGTAATTCCTAGGAACATTTATTAAATATAAGATGAGCATTTTTTTAGATACTCGATGAACACTTTTTTAAATACACGATGAATACTTTTTAATACGTGATGAGCTATTTTAAATACAGGATGAACATTTGTTTAGATACTTGATGGACATATTTTGATACACGATGCAACATTTTTTAACATGCAATGAACGTTTTTTCTTAAATACCCACTGAACATTTTTAGATACTCGGTATACATTTTTTATATACGCGATGAACTTTATAAATGCACGATGAACTTTTTTTTAAATACATGATGACCATTTTTAATGCATAATGATTTTTTTAATATACAATGACCATTTTAATACATAACGATCATGTTTATGAAAATTAGTAAAATTAAACTTTTTTCAAATATAAGTATTTTAGAACATTGCAAAATATATGTAAAAGAAAAAAAATGTTTCTCACATGCCTTGTTCCGGTCAGTGCATGTAAATGGTATTCCATGCAACGTAGAATAAGCGTCACCGAATAAACCATGTCTCGTATAATAAACAGACATACGCTAAGTTTTACCACTACCTCCGTCCAAAATTAGTTGTCACTAAAATGGATGTATCTAGAGTCTAGATGTATTACAGTGCTAGATGCATCCGTTTGGTGACAAGTACGTGTTAAGGCCAACCCGAGGGGAAACAATGCGACCAACCCGAGAGGAAACAACGCACATATGCTGATACCGTTGTCGCATGCGCCCTCATAGCCCCAACACAGGAGAGTGCAGCATTGCACGGGAGCTTAGGGCTTGTTTGGATCGCAGCCCGGGGCTGCCTTGCCAAATTATTGGGGTTGACCCATCCGCTGGGCGTGCGTTTGGTTTGCTCCCGATATTTCGAATGATAACCAAAGTTTTGGTCGTGCAGTCACATTTTCCGCTCGTGGCTAGCGATTCCCTCGGCGGCAAAATCCCTCGCCAATAAATTGGCACGCCCACGATTTGGCAAGGCCGAAGCTGGCGTAGTCCAAACAACCTAACTTAGAGGATTCCATGGAGTACCAAAGATTTTGGTTAAAAAAAACACATTTTAGCTGCATGTCAATCGCCTGAAAACGGAATTTGGGTCAGTCGATTTTGTGGAGAAGAAAGCAACAACGACATTGCACCGAGGCAGGTCTGATGTCGTCTAGGGGGAAGAAGCAACCACCTTGTCTATCTTAGGGTGCATGGGGTGCAGCAGGGGGTAGCAGCTTCCCCCTTGTCTATCTTAGGGGTGGGGGTGGTGCAGGTTCGCAGGAGAATTTCAATGGGTTTGCTGGTTTAGAGGGATGGCCGGGGGCGGAGCAGCACGACGGTGGGGAGAGGTTAAGGGGAGGGCGGGGCGGCGAGACTTGCGCGGTAGCGCTGTCGGCCGCGGGGGGTGGCAGCAGGGGGCCTGGCCGGTGGCAACAGGGAGCGGGAGGAGGAGAACACGGGCGTGAGCGATCTGTTTTTCAGGAAGGAAGGAAATGGTTGGAGATAGAAGACTTAATCTAGACCATTCATTTTTTATCTGCTTCATACTGATCCTGGCAAAATAGACCGACCCAAAAACAAATTTCAGTTGACTTGCCTCTAGCCATTCCCAAAAAATCAGTATATATGCATATTCAACCACAATCCCACAAGCAATTAACTGGAGCCCATAGCCCACGTGCTCGGGCCACATGCGGCTGAATGGTCGCACTCCCTCGATCACTCCCGTTCCCAAACCTGGCAGATGACGCGTGACAGGTGGTGACGACCGACGACTTCACGACGGGCAAGCAACTTAGAGGTCCGGCGGCCGCGGTCCTCCCCCTTTGGCCTCCCAGGTTCATGTGGCGGTGCGGCACTCGCCCTCCGGCCTCTGTCGGTCCCTGCAACCTGGCCCTGCCTTCCGCTGCTCCGCAACTCCTCTTCGGCCGACCGACCACGACCGGTTGTTCGGCTTGTGGCTTGCCGGTGTGGCGCCGCCTGGAGAAGCCCCACAAGAAGATCCATCTACAAGAGAAGAGCACAAGGTAATTTCTCCTCTGTTTTATAACAAATCACAAGCATGTCTACTTACACGCCTTGTGAATTCACTTTTTTTTGAGACACACCTGATGAATTTACTTGGCGGCTGGTGGCGGAGCGGAGAGGAGGCGATTTGTTGGTTGATGGTGCGGTGCTATAGCAAGTTTTCAGTTAACCGAGAGTATAGAGGTCCATAAACTTGTGAAGAGTCTGCCGCGACCCACGGCCCATGGTATAGCCCGGGCCCATCTTTAGCCCGACACCCGTCGAGCCACGCCCCCACCCCACGGGAGCACCTATACGACGCATTCTGCGTCGGGTTGCCAGCCTCCCGCACAAGGGAGCGCCCAACTGGGCCGGCCCACTAGCGCACAGGATCGTCGCCTGTAGCGAGCGATCGAACTAAAAGAAAGCCTGTAGCGAGGCAGCGGGCACTGTAGCAACCCGGGCTACTGCAGCAAGACGGTACTGTAGCGCTCTCGGTTTACTGTAACACTTTTTTTTTAAGTGACCATTTTTTGAAAACGCGAACAGTTCTTCAAATTTGCGAACATTTTTTGAAACCATGAAATTTTGAATCTTTCAACAATTTTTTAAAAATGAGAACATTTTTGAAATTTTGAACAAATTTTGAAAACATGAACATTTTTTGAAACTCCGAACAAAATTCAAAAGCACGAACATTTTTTGGATCTATGAACAAAATTTGAATACAGGAACATTTTTTGAAATTCCGAACAAAATTTGAAAACCCGAACATTTTTTGAAACTCCCGAACTAAATTTCAAAACGCGAACAATTTTTTAAAAAGCGAACATTTTTTGAATATGTGAATTTTTCTTGAAATCGAAAACATTTTTTGAAACAATCGGCCAAAAATTGAAAACACAAACAATTTTCTGAAACTCCGGAACAAAGTTTGAAAATGCGAACAAATTTTTGAAAATCGAACATTTTTTGAAAATATGAACATTTTTTGAATTTTATGAATTTTTTTTGAAAACGTGATTTTTTTTTGAAAAACATGTTTTAAAAAAAATCTGAACAAATTTTGAAAAAGAAAAATGAACTTGAAAAATAAAAAAATAAAAAAAGGAAAATAAAAATAAAAAAGAGAAAGAAACAGAAACAGAAAAAGAAAAAAAGAAACAGAAAAAGAAAAAGAAAAAGGAAAATAAAAAAACCGGTTCAGGAACCTTCTAGAAGGTTCCCAAAACCAGTAAAAACCAGCTGAGAATCCTCTAGAAGGTTCCCAAAACCAGTTCGGCGCTCCCCTGTACGTACGCTACAGATGGGCCGACCCAAAATCGCTCGCTACGTCGCCTCCCTGTGCGATTCGCCGACTGTTTGACGCAAAATGCGTCAAATAGGCTTTTCCCCCACCCCACCCCCCGCCCATTTCCGCCGACGAGCCCACTGCCGCAGCCGCAGCCGCTAACGAGCCCACTATCTGAAATCGTTACAGCGCGAGCGAGCCGCTTCTCCACCTTCTTCTTCTCCGGCGGCGGGGACAGCGACAGCGACAGCAACAGGTTGCTCCGCCACGCAGTCCCCGTGAGGCGCCGGGAGAGATGAGGGAGTTGGTGACGGTGCAGGTCGGCGGCTTCGCCAACTTCGTCGGCTCCCACTTCTGGAACTTCCAGGTACCGCCTTCGCGGCACCCTAAACCCTACCCTCTTCGCGACGACAACCTTATGCCTGTAGCACCCAATCCCCGTCTCTTTGCTTGCTCTTCAGGATGAACTCCTCGGGCTCGCCGACGACCCCGGCGCAGACGC
The DNA here is from genome assembly GCA_039707655.1 of Elymus sibiricus. Classification (NCBI taxonomy): domain Eukaryota; kingdom Viridiplantae; phylum Streptophyta; class Magnoliopsida; order Poales; family Poaceae; genus Elymus; species Elymus sibiricus. The sequence continues at coordinate 89,734,986 of CM077672.1, read as the reverse complement.
CGCCTTCAGAACCGCGCCGCTCGACATGGACGTCCTGTACCGCACCGGCGAGACGCTCCAGGTACAGCCAGGCCAAGAGCTCTTCCTAAATCATGCATCATTTCCATCGGATCGTCTTAGTCACGCTGCTTAATATCATCAGGGCGTCTCCACCTATTGCCCCCGTCTGGTATCCACTGGTTCTCGAGGTAATTTAATTCTGTTCTTAATTTTTGTATGTGCTGTTGTGCTGAATTCACTCTGAGTTTAGCAATGTGTGACAAGCTTAATACTCTCTTTACATGTGCTCGGTATCAGGGTGCCTTTGTGAGAATGTGAACTTAACCTCTTGTTTTGTCAGTGGTTGTGTACATTACATTAGATAATTATACCATCTGCAGGGTCTCTTGGTTCTTTAAGTTCCTCCGGTGCTCCGGGCCTGAGTAGCGCTGCCTCGGATCAGCTCAATGTCACTACATGGCAAGTGACACTCTTAACTTCTCCTGAATTTGTCTCCATGCCTGGTTTACCTACTTGATGGTCTTTTATACGAGCTAAAGAGAAACAGGAGGCTTTTGTCAATGTTGTTTTGGGTTGAGAAATGCACTAGCTTCACACTAATAGCAAGTAACTTTGGATATCCATGACTTGTTGTACTCTAACAAACTGAGGGAGCATATTCAAAGCGCCAAAGCAAGAATATATCACTATGTCAGGATATATAACCTTCACTGTATATATGTTTGCTTGATAAATTTTTTGCAACCTGTAGGAGCAATGAATTGCTCTTACCCTCATAATATGGTTATTTTGGAGATTGTGATGATGCATGCACTTATCCAACTGCTCTCACAATTTCTGCATGTTATCTGCATACTCTTTTCATAGAGTAACATTCAGCCTAGGAGTTAGCTGCTGATAACTGTGTTGTACAAATCATGCTATTAGTGGGTAATTACAGGCTAATATTGTCGATCATTAAGTCAAGTTAGGGAGCACCCATCTGTGAAAAATTTATCAGGCTCAGAAAGTACCTTGATGAGTCCATTCTAATTATTGTAGGTCTGGAAATGTAACAAGATCGGTAGCAAAGCCTCATGGGCGGAACTTGTTTCTGCAAAGCTTAACTGAACAAGAGCCGAACCCAAGCACTAGCAATGGTGGGAACAACTCTCAGAAAAGTGTAGAAGATAAGGACTTAGTTGAATGCTTAGAGAAGGATGTCAACTTTTGGACTGATTATACGAAGGTTCAGTATCACCCTCAAAGCTTGTATGAAATGCATGGGTCATGGACAGACTTTGACAAGTTTGATAACTTTGGATCTGCAACGGAGGTAGTTTCAGAATGGTCTCTAATGGAGGAGATGAATGAGAAGCTAAGGTTCTTTGTTGAAGAATGTGATCACATTCAGGTCCTATATTTTCCCCAATAAACTATCAGTGAATATTATTTGTAGTTATACTATGGTTTATGTTTACTAACGCAATGTGCGATTTTGTATGATTTCTCCCTTTTGCATTTTGTTGAGGTCTTGCATTAATCCGTAATTAACTACAGGGTATCCAGTTTATTGTGGATGATTCGGGAGGGTTTTCCAGCATAGCTGCAACTTATTTGGAAAACATTGCTGATGACTACACAAATACACCTGTATTGCTTTATTGTGTGAGGGATCCAGTTACCCATGGATCATCCAGGAATCAAAGGGAGACCATTACAAGATCTTTGCATGACGCTGTTTCATTTTCAAAGCTTTCATCCTTTTGCAGTTTGATGGTTCCAATAGGATTGCCTTCTCTCAGTCAAAGTATGCCTTCATCCAGACTGCCGCATTTGTTTCTGTGCTTTATTCTAGTACGATTAGATGCGTGAATTCTCATATATTTGCTAAACAAGCAGGAACATATTCTGTGCCACCATTTTTTTTTTGATTGCATCACACTTTTTCCAGTAGCTTTGTATCACTGTTGTTTAATTTCCTGTGCATTTTGATCTTATGCTGAAAACATTGCAGTTAATCACACTTCCTGTGAAATATCAACTCATTTACTAAGCTGTATAAGTATTGTGTATGTTTTATGTGTCAACTCAGCACATATCACATCCTACTATAAAGTACTCAGTACATTACTAAGCATATGTCTATTTATTTATTTTTCACATTTATATCGAATTATTTCATGAGCATAGGAAACCTTTTTTACTTGATTTCATTTCATCAGGTTCTCTGTCACCCTTCCTTTATATACAAGACGCAAAACCATTTCACTCCAGTGCAATTTCTGCAGCCGCGATACATTCAGTAACTGTACCATTTAGATTACAAAACGCTGGCCCGGCTTCAAACATAGCACATTCATCTGGTAATATTGATATGCGTGAACTTGTGCACATAATATCTGATCAGGGTAGGCAGAACATGGTTACTGCTCTGGATGTAGCAATGCCTGCCCCTTCTTTGAAAGGTACACAGTGTAATGTTGTTCCCTGTTTGGTCCGACATGGGTGGCAACTTAATCTTTCTTGCTAACTGCACTCTCTTAATTGCTAGATGGAAATGATCTGTGGAACATGAAAAGCCTGCACACACTGACCCCTGAAATCAGTGACGAAGAAGAAGACCCTTACTCTGTTGAATCATTGGTGGTTCATGGAGTTCTGCGTGCAGGTTATTGTTGAATCATTAAGCCTAGTAGTCCATTTAATTCTCACTGCCTGCCATGCTACATTGTTGCTTGAGTTCTTTCTTTGTCTATTGTCACTTACTAATAGCTACATTGGTACTTGAATTGTACATTTACATGTAGAAATTAGTCAATTACTATTACTTGATGTAAATTTGCTGATACAGGTGGGCATCGGGCATCAATATCGCAAGTGAAGGGCTCCGTCTGCTCAGCTTATGAAGCCAGAGCCACAAAACCAAAGTTCTCCCATCTGTCAGTGTCACCCTGCCCGCTCCCCATACCCCTCCCGTTCCCGTCAATCTTCAGAAGCAACATCAGCCAGCACGGCGAGATCCTCAGAAACCACGCAGAGGGAACCCAGCCAAAGGGCTCACTCGACGTCGAGTCGATACCGATGGCTGCACGCCTAAGGTCGAGCAACGCGGTCCTGCCCTTCATAGAGAGGCGCTCGCTGAGCCTCCAGAAGTTCGGCGTCGCCAGGGGCGCTCTGGGGACCCAGATACTCCGCGACTGGGGCTTCGGGAGGGAAGAGATGGAGGACATGGGCGAGCACCTGTCGAAGATGGTCCGCGCGTTTCACCCCGAGGGCGGACTAACATCGGATTCCGACTAAAACCTGACTCGGTTTTGTTCTGTGTGCGGGACATACATACTGTAGAGCTGCTGCAGGATGTTTTTGCTGGGCTACATACATAATCTTGTGATACGTGTACGGTGGATGTGGGTGCGGCAGCTGTGGAATATTCTCATGCATGTAGTACCTGCGTTGCAATTGAACTGGAGATGCGATCTGGCGTGCGAGGGCGGGTTTTGTGATGCATATGTCCATGGCCGTTGGTGTCATCTCAGCACGGGCGTATGCAATGCCCACACATGCAATTGCTGTGACATTCTGGCCATGTTGAGCTGGGATCCAGATCGGCCAGATCTCCGTTTTCTTTTCCGTTGTTATTTTGAGGTCAGCTGCCAATGCGGTGTCTGCATCGCACTCGCGGGGAGTTTGCAGAGAAGGGAAAGCTGATGATGCGGCCGGGCCCTGTGATGCTTGCACGCCGTCAAATTTCAGAGGACTTTGGCATGCGAGCATTGCGAATTTGACTGGTGTGGAGCATGGAATTCAGCATGGCACGGTACGAGTTTTGTTCCTCTATGATTCATTGGCCCGTGCTAACTTGGTACTACTCTAGTATCTTGGTTTTCTTGACTTGTTGTGCCTTTTGTTTTACTGCGCCGTGTCTCATTTTCCACGGGGTTATAATATGGTCCTTGACACTGGTAGATCTATCTGCGTACAAGAACATGGCACCTAGCACTTGGCATGAATGGATGATTGGTGGCGAGGCTCACGTGGCCGGCATGTGCTGATAACGCGTGAGGCGAGACATACAAGACAGGCTCGAAAAGAGAAAATAAAGCACCTCATGTCCGGGGTGAGTGGATTAGCTAGTCATCGTTAGAGGTTAGACATGAGACACGGGGAAGAGAGCAAAGCAGCTCGAGAGGAACGCGCGCCATGTTTTCTTAATCGATCGCCAGTTTGAGTAAGTAGAGTAAGTAGTACTCCCTTCATATTAGTGATCTAAACGTTATTATATTTCTTTACGGAGGGAGTACATCAGTTCATCACAGAGAATGAAGCCGGTGAATGAAGAGCATGTTCAGCAGTCATCCAACTTCGCAAAATACGGGAGCGGACGGAGCGCCATTTTGATGACTCCAAAAAAAAATAGGCTGCGGCCGCTCCGCTCCGGCCACTCCAGGAGCGGAGCTGCGGAGCATAGAGCTGCCGAACAAGGCCGAAATCAGCCCCACGACTCCACCAAAGGGTGTTTCTCGTGTGCCATAGTAACAAACAATAGGCGCTCCTTTCAGAAACAAACTAAAATTAATACGATATAGGGGGAGTGATCTTTTTTTTTTTTTGGTTGAGACTGATAGGGGGAGTGACCCAGAGCTTAAGCATGTGATTCTTGCGATTCCATGAGTGCGTCCGTGTTCCACGCCGTGTAAAGCGTGCAGCAGTTTATGCTCCTCTGTATTTTTGCTCCGGAACAAAGGAATCTCTAGCTTCGTTTTGTCTTATCACGCGTCCGTGCCTGTGCAAAATATACTTCCTGTTTCTATGCTCCCTTCGCTTTTTTCACACTGCCAAACACATACTCCATCCATCCGAAAATACACATACTCCGTCCATCCGAAAATACTTGTCGGAGAAATGAATATATCTAGACGTATTTTAATTCTAAAACATTAATTTTTGTCCATTTCCCCGACAAGTATTTCTGGACGGAGGGAGTACTACGTACTACTACTATTCTCATTCATACCTCTTCAATGTAATCTACACATACCATCTCTCTCTGGGTATATCTATCTCTACAGTATGTTGCACACATTTATACACGCGCATTAATTAATTTATACGCGCTGTATCCGGCGCCTCTAAGAGGCACCTTCGCTTTCGTTCTCCCTTACATTGGCAGCACTAGTGACGTTGCCGGGAAAAGAAAAGCATTAGTGACGTTAATGAAAAGATTTTCTCCCCGCAAAAAAATGAAAAAGATTTCTCTCGGTACGTACGTATACTCGGCCGGGGACCAGAGCGCGCTCCGGCTGCAGTGACTTCGGGTACTTCTACTCGTTTGACCCGACGACTCCGCGAGCGAGCGCGCGATCTCATTGGTCGCCACACCCGCGCCGCCCGCACACACACTCCCCATCCTCCCCAAACTCCGCACACACCCAACCAACGCGTCAATCCCGGCTCGTGCGCGCCGGGGCAGGGATTTTTTGAGCCCAGCGAGCGAGCGAGCGGGGAGTCCGCCGGCGGCGGCGGCGGCGGCGGCGGCGGCTGCGGTCGAGGGAGGATGGAGAGCTACCTGGAGGAGAACTTCGGGGGCGTCAAGGGCAAGAACTCGTCCGAGGAGGCGCTGCGGCGCTGGCGCAAGCTCTGCAGCGTCGTCAAGAACCCCAAGCGCCGCTTCCGCTTCACCGCCAACCTCGACAAGCGCGGCGAGGCGCAGGCCATCAAGCACGCCAACCACGTACCTCCACTCCACTCCCCTATCTTCTGCTGCTACCATCCGTTCCCTGCAGTTAATTTGATCCTCTGCGCGACCTCACCTGGTGGGTCTGGGTGGGGTTTCCCGCCAGGATCTGCGGCGGCTCTGGGATCTGGAGGCTGGAGCTGGGTCGTCTTGGCCGCCGTGACCGGCGCTCGTAGGGATTCACGCCCGCTGGCCGCATCCGTGCGCAAGATTTAGCTTCGAGTACCGAGAGTGCTGCTAGCTTAGTTTAGCTTAGGAGGGTTGGTAGGATTGTAGCCCAGTAACCGACTAGTTTAGCTACACGCCTCGTGGAGTTCTCAAGTGAATTAACCAACTCTACGGTGTTTTGTTGGAGCATTTTGGGGTGTATGTGATCTGCTTGTGAGATCGGTGGATGGGGGCCATAGCTACTTAGCTAGTGCCAGTTTGGTATCTGCCTAGTTTGCTGCAACGACAGCATATCCCCGACTTCTTTGCACTGTTTTTAGTAGCACTAACCTCTGTTTAGCAAACCCATTCTTCCATGTCGTGTGTTATTTAGTAGCAATATTGGTTTTGCAAAGCCATTTTGATATGTCAGGATCGGCTAGTTTGAAATCCTACTCTAGAAGAATAATCACAGAACCAAGTTCGATCCTTAAGTGGTTTATAATTAGTTTCTACGCTTATTTGAAGAGGTTACTGAAATTCATGCTATTGATGTGTGACAGGAGAAGCTGCGGGTTGCCGTGCTGGTGTCGAAAGCTGCACTGCAGTTTATACATGGTAATAATTGATTGCACGACTTCATGTTTTCTCGGTAGCTTTAAACATTTCCTGTACAGTATCTAACCATGCCACTCACAAACAAATATCCCTAGGCCTCAAACTTCGAAGCGAGTATGTTGTCCCTGAAGAAGTCAAGGCTGCAGGGTTTCAGATTTGCGCTGATGAACTGGGGTCCATTGTTGAGGGCCATGACGGTAAAAAGTTGATCATCCACGGCGGAGTTGCCAGAATAGCAGCGAAGCTTGCAACATCGCCGACGGATGGGCTTGACACAGCTGAGGACAGCATGCAGCGTAGGCAGGACATATATGGAATAAACAAATTCACAGAAAGCGAGACCCGCAGTTTCTGGGTGTTTGTGTGGGAAGCTCTTCAAGATACAACTCTTATAATTCTTGCTATTTGCGCCTTTGTCTCGTTAGTTGTTGGCATTACGATGGAAGGATGGCCAAAAGGTGCTCATGATGGCCTAGGAATTGTTGCAAGTATCCTCTTGGTTGTTTTCGTTACTGCGACAAGTGACTATCGGCAGTCGCTGCAATTCAAGGACCTGGACAAGGAGAAAAGAAAAATTCAAGTGCAAGTTACAAGGAAAGGTTTCAGGCAAAGAATATCGATATATGATCTTCTTCCTGGAGATGTCGTCAATCTGGCAATCGGGGATCAGGTTCCTGCTGATGGGCTCTTCATTTCTGGGTTTTCTCTGTTGATTAATGAGTCCAGCCTAACTGGCGAGAGTGAACCTGTTGTTGTAAATGAAGATAACCCTTTTCTTTTGTCGGGTACCAAGGTCCAGGATGGGTCCTGCAAGATGCTTGTTACAACAGTTGGTATGCGAACCCAGTGGGGAAAACTAATGGCTACTCTCAGCGAAGGCGGGGACGATGAAACCCCACTGCAGGTCAAACTTAATGGAGTGGCAACTATAATTGGTCAGATCGGACTATTTTTCGCTGTCATAACTTTCATCGTCTTGTCTCAAGGGTTAATCAGCAAAAAATATCACGATGGGCTGCTTTTAAGCTGGTCAGGGGATGATGCCCTGGCGATGTTGGAGCATTTTGCTATTGCAGTTACCATTGTCGTGGTTGCTGTTCCTGAGGGATTGCCCTTAGCAGTCACACTGAGTCTGGCATTTGCAATGAAGAAAATGATGAATGACAAGGCACTGGTTCGCAACTTAGCTGCCTGTGAAACTATGGGCTCAGCTACTACCATCTGCAGTGATAAGACAGGAACACTAACAACTAATCATATGACTGTTGTCAAGACCTGCATTTGTGGAAATATCAGAGAGGTTAACAATCCTCAGAATGCGTCTAAGTTGTGTTCAGAACTTCCAGAAAATGTTGTCAGAACTCTTCTCGAGTCTATATTTAACAATACAGGTGGTGAGGTTGTTATTAACCAAGATGGGGAATACCAAATCCTGGGTACCCCAACAGAGGCAGCCATATTGGAGTTTGCAATGTCAATAGGTGGAAACTTTAAGGCAAAGCGTGCTGAAACTAAGATTGCGAAAGTGGAGCCTTTCAATTCAACAAAAAAGAGGATGTGTGTCCTTCTTGAGCTTGCTGAAGGAGGATACCGTGCACATTGTAAAGGTGCTTCAGAAATAGTCTTGGCTGCATGTGATAAGTTCATAGATGAGACAGGTGCTGTTACCCCTCTTGATAAAGCAACTGCTGGCAAGCTCAATGGTATTATTGATGGTTTTGCTAATGAAGCTCTTAGGACATTGTGCCTTGCTTACAGGGAAATGGAAGAAGGCTTTTCCATTGAAGAGCAATTACCACAGCAAGGGTACACATGCATTGCTATCGTAGGTATTAAAGATCCTGTTCGCCCAGGTGTGAGAGAGTCTGTTGCAATTTGCCGCTCTGCTGGAGTTACGGTGAGAATGGTCACAGGTGACAACATAAATACAGCAAAGGCGATTGCCCGTGAATGTGGTATACTCACTGAAGATGGCCTGGCTATCGAGGGACCAGATTTCAGGGAGAAAACTCTTGAGGAACTCCTTGTGCTTGTTCCAAAAATTCAGGTTTGATGTGTTTATAATGTCCTGTTGACTTCTAATGGTGCTTACATCTATCTGCAAGTCTCATCTCGTAATTCTGTGTATTGAAGGTAATGGCCCGATCATCACCACTGGATAAGCACACACTTGTAAAGCATTTACGCACAACTTTCAATGAAGTCGTTGCTGTTACTGGTGATGGCACAAATGATGCTCCTGCTCTGCATGAAGCAGATATTGGACTTGCAATGGGCATTGCAGGGACCGAGGTGAGAATGCTTGTGATCATTAAAGAGGCCAAGCCAATGTATGCTAGTATTAATCGACTAGAAGATGTATCATGCCGTATTATTTTAATGGAGTTATGCAATTTATTTAGCCTTTCGAGACCTGAATAATGCAAAGTTGACATTGTATCCTGGTATTCTTAATTTCTTACTCATGTTATTCACTAGCCTAATGCACGCTTATTCAGGTGGCGAAAGAGAGTGCTGATGTCATCATTTTGGACGACAATTTCTCTACAATTGTAACTGTTGCGAGATGGGGGCGCTCTGTTTACGTCAACATTCAGAAATTTGTGCAGTTTCAGTTAACTGTTAATGTTGTCGCTTTACTAGTTAACTTCTCCTCAGCTTGTTTTACAGGTATACCTCCTAGTCTTGATGATTCTTGTTACTTCCTATAGCATACCCTCCTATTGATAATTTGCACTTGCAATGATAGGAAATGCGCCACTGACAGCCGTTCAACTTCTTTGGGTCAACATGATTATGGACACACTTGGCGCGCTTGCATTAGCCACCGAACCACCCAATGATGACTTGATGAAGAGAGAGCCAGTAGGAAGAACAGGGAAGTTCATCACAAATGTAATGTGGAGGAACATTTTTGGGCAATCTCTATACCAATTTGTTGTTATGTGGTATCTCCAGACGCAAGGAAAAACCTTTTTTGGGCTTGGAGGCTCTGATGCTGATATAGTGCTGAATACAATTATTTTCAACTCATTCGTCTTCTGCCAGGTATGTCTACTGCTGTAAATCCTCTCTTTTCCACTGGTGATGTGTTTACCAGGACCTTGGCGATAACCTACAGAAGGCAAGACAATTTGTGATGATTTCCAAGAACCCCTATGTCGCGAACTTTAAATAATAATAATGCAATAGCGTAATGCTCTGATAGTTAGATAAATAAACTGTCATGTGGGGGCGTACGTATAGGAGACGTATAGCCAGAGAGAAGAGGCCAGCGGACAAGGGGTGTCCAGATTAGTATCAGGTTTGGAAACGGAAGGGTTTTCTGTCCCAAAGAAGGTTTTCCCTGCTGTTTCTAAACCAAGTAGGAGTCTGTTTCTATTTCTAGTAGGAGTCGTCATGTAACTTGACTATTTATATTGGCCCCCTGTGGAGGAACGAATCAAGCAAGAAAAAACACAACTTTGTTACTCTGCGCCCTGTGCGCCTCTCCTCCTTCCTGCCACGGGGCGACGAGGCTTCAAGCCTCGTCCTCCCGTAGAGCACAGCTACAACCTACGGTCAACTCCCAACCCTCCTAATTCCCAAGCATCTGACAATTTGGTATCAGATTCATCGATCTCCGTTGCGCCGGCAACCATGTCGACCTCTCCCAAGAAGCCTGATCTTCCTCAAACCCTCGAAGACCTTGCTGCCAAGGAACATGCCGATTTCGAGGACGTCCAGCAAAATCTGGGCGATCTAGCCGAGGGCGTCGAACTCCTCCGCAGCGACATGACCAAGGCCCTAAAGGATGTCACCGACGCCCTGACGGCGTTCAGAACAGAATTCAGCGATCTATCACAACAGCAGCGTGCACAAAACCTGGCCATAACCAAGTTGGAGCGTGCCAGCCGTGGCGAGCCTTCCCTCGGCGCCGCCGACACCCAATTAGCGGCTGCCCGCGCGGGAGGTCCACTCAGGTCGCAGGCTCCACTTGGTTCTGCCGACGAGCGTCCACCCCGCCTTTACAAGCTCGACTTCCCTACCTACAACGGTGAAGGCGACCCTCGACCATGGTTGACTAGATGCAATTTGTTTTTCCTCGGCCAGCGCACGCCCGACACGGACAAGACCTGGATGGCCTCGTACCATCTAACAGATGTGGCTGCCCTATGGTATGGCCATCTAGAGGAGAAGATTGGCCGGCCAACTTGGTCAGACTTCGTTGCACGGGTCAGCCAGCACTTTGGCCCTCCCACACGTGCCAATCCCTTCGGCGAGCTCATCTCCCTCCGTCGGACGGGCTCGGTGGCGGAGTACACCAAACAATTCCTCCAACTCTTGTCCCGCATCAAGCCCATCCCAGATGACGAGGAGCGCAACATCTTCACCAATAATCTAGGTGAGCCACTAAAAACACAGGTCGAGCTGCTGCGTCCAGCTACTCTTGAGGATGCTATGGACATGGCCGTCTCCTATGAGCACCTCGCCGCTGTGACCACCGTTACTGCTGCCACTCCGACGCGCCAGGGCCGTCCTCCACGCCTTGTTCCAGCAGCCCCAGGTGCTGCCACAAGCGACCCCTCTTCCGGAGGTGGGCCTGTCTTCAAAAAGCTTAACGCCGCTGAGATGGAGGACAGACGCAGCAAGGGGCTATGCTTCAACTGCGATGAGAAGTATGTCCGGGGACATCGTTGCAAACGCCTCTTCTACATCGAGTCTGCCGACGACGACAAGGAAGACGACGGCGACAACCTACAGATCTCGTTGCTCGCAATCACAGGCGTACGTACCAGCGACACAATGCAGCTAGTGGTGCGCGTAGGCGAGCGCGAATTGGTCGCTCTCCTCGACTCCGGTAGCACTCACAATTTCATCAACGAGGAGCTTGCTGCACAAGTGGGCAGCCACATCTCCACAGGACGTCGCCTCCGCGTGACAGTAGCCAATGGAGATCACGTCACATGTGGCGGTCTTGTTCGACAGGCTGCCATCACCGTAGGCCAAGAAGACTTCCTCGTCGATCTTTACGCCATCCCCTTGGGTGGGTTTGACGTCGTTCTCGGGACACACTGGCTCAAGACACTAGGGCCCATACTTTGGGACTTCACGCGTCTCTGGATGTCTTTCTGGCGGTCCGACCATCGCGTGGAGTGGTACGGTATCGCGGCGTCAACCCACCCCCACCACATTCACGCTTGCTCAGGGCGGGAGCTTCTTGATAGCCTCCTCGCTGACTATGTTGACATCTTCGCAGAGCCTCGGGGCCTGCCGCCGCCTCGCACTCACGACCATCGCATCCGCTTGGTGCCTGGTACCGCACCGGTGGTTGTTCGGCCATATCGCTACCCGGCTATCCAAAAAGATGAGCTCGAGAGACAGTGCGCGGACATGTTGGAGCGCGGCCTTATCCGCCGCAGCACCTCTGAGTTCTCTTCGCCTGTTCTCCTGGTGAAGAAGCACGACAGCTCCTGGCGATTCTGCGTCGATTTTCGTGGCGTCAATGCCAACACCATCAAGGACAAGTTCCCTATTCCTGTAGTAGACGAGCTACTTGACGAGCTAAAGGGCGCCCGCTTCTTCACAAAGCTGGACTTGCGCTCTGGTTATCACCAGGTGCGCATGCATATCGAGGACATCCACAAAACGGCATTCCGAACACACGAGGGCCTGTTCGAGTTCCTTGTCATGCCCTTTGGACTCACCAATGCGCCGGCGACCTTTCAGGCTTTGATGAACGATGTACTTCGTCCCCACTTACGCCAATTTGTGTTAGTATTTTTTGATGATATTTTGGTGTACAGCTCTTCATGGTCCGAGCATGTTCGACATGTGCGAGTCGTTTTGGAGCTCATGCGCCAGCACAAGTTATTTCTCAAGCGCTCCAAGTGCTCTTTTGGGGAGGAGTCGGTTACGTACCTCGGTCACGTCATCTCCATCGACGGTGTCGCCATGGATAGTCAAAAGGTCATGGCTGTTGTTGACTGGCCGGTGCCGCGCACAGTTCGTGCAGTCCGTGGTTTTTTGGGGTTGGCCGGCTACTACCGGAAGTTCATCCGTGATTTCGGCATTATTGCAGCACCCCTCACAGCCTTGCTCAAAAAGGATGGATTTATCTGGTCTGAGGAGGCCACACATGCTTTCAGAAAGTTGAAGACTGCCCTGACTACAGCACCGGTGCTTCAACTTCCGGATTTCACCGTGCCATTTATTGTGGAATGTGATGCCTCTGGCTCGGGATTCGGCGCAGTGTTACACCAAGGCGCGGGGCCTGTTGCTTACTTCAGTCGACCTATTGCTCTTCGTCACGCCTCCCTTGCTGCATACGAGCGCGAGCTCATTGGTCTAGTACAAGCTGTGCGACATTGGCGGCCATATCTCTGGGGTCGTGCCTTCATTGTCAAAACCGATCACTACAGCCTCAAGTTCCTTCTCGACCAGCGCCTCACGACTATCCCACAACATCATTGGGTCGGCAAGCTCCTGGGCTTTGATTTTACCGTAGAGTACAAGCCTGGCCGACAGAATATTGTGGCTGACGCACTGTCGCGGCGTGACGCTTCTGATGCCCGTGTGTGCGCCATAAGCGGTCCTACCTTTGATCTATTTGAGGAACTTCGTCGGGCTGCACACACTGACCCAGCTCTCATGGCATTCCGTGAACAACTAGAGAATAGCGAGCTGGGACCGCCGTGGGCACTCATTGATGGCATTGTCACCTTTGAGCGTCGTGCCTATGTGCCACCTTCCTCCCCACTTGTGGCAGATATACTTGCAGCATCCCATGATACCGGCCATGAAGGTATTCAGAAATCGCTACACCGTCTTCGTCGTGACTTCCATCTACCACAGGCCCGGACAGCTATTCAGGACTACATCCGCAACTGCCTAGTTTGTCAGCGTAACAAGACTGAGCAGCTCCATCCAGCAGGCTTGCTTCAGCCCTTGGCAGTACCGTCTCGGATTTGGGAGGACATTGCCATGGACTTCATCGAGGGGTTACCAAAAGTGGGCGGCAAGTGTGTCATTCTTACCGTTGTGGATCGTTTTTCCAAATATGCACATTTCATTCCGTTGGCGCATCCGTACACAGCTGAGACGGTGGCCAAGGCCTTCTTTGCCGACATTGTTCGTCTGCATGGCGTACCAGTCTCCATCGTTTCTGATCGAGATGTCGTTTTCACCTCTGGCTTTTGGAAGGCTCTCTTTGCTGCTTCCGGTTCTCGCCTACACATGAGCTCAGCTTTTCACCCACAATCCGATGGCCAATCGGAGGCCGTTAATCGGGTAATTGCTATGTACTTACGCTGCCTCACTGGCGATCGGCCCCGACAGTGGCTTCAGTGGCTGCCATGGGCAGAGTACTGCTACAACACATCTTACCACACAGCTCTCAAGGATACGCCGTTTCGTGTGGTGTATGGCCGTGATCCGCCTTTCCTTCGTGCATACTCTCCGGGTGAGCTGCACAATCAGGCTGTGGAGCGCAACATCGCAGACCGCGACCAGTTTCTTCTCGATGTTCGTGACCGTCTCCTTCAGGCTGTGCAACACTACAAGCATTACTATGATGGCAAGCATCGGGAACTTTCGTTTGAGGTCGGCGAATGGGCTTGGTTGCGTTTGCAGCACCGTCCAGCAGCGTTCCTTGGATCTGCTGCAAAGGGAAAGCTCGCACCTAAGTACTTTGGTCCCTACAAAGTCCTTGCCAAAATTGATTCTGTTGCCTACCGTTTGGAGCTTCCGCCCCGCGCCCGCATCCATGATGTTTTCCATGTGGGTGTTCTGAAGAAATACCAAGGCCCTCCTCCAGATGCTCCGCCGGTGCTACCAGCCATCTTCCAAGGCCGTGTTCAGCCAACACCTTCACAGGCGCTGCGTTCCCGACTGTTCAGGGGTATGCAGCAGGTTCTCATCCATTGGGAGGGCCAACCGGCGTCTGATGCTTCATGGGAGGATGTTCCAGCCTTCAAAGAACGCTATCCAAGCTTCCAGCTCGAGGACGAGCTGTTTCAGAATGGAGGGGGAGATGTCATGTGGGGGCGTACGTATAGGAGACGTATAGCCAGAGAGAAGAGGCCAGCGGACAAGGGGTGTCCAGATTAGTATCAGGTTTGGAAACGGAAGGGTTTTCTGTCCCAAAGAAGGTTTTCCCTGCTGTTTCTAAACCAAGTAGGAGTCTGTTTCTATTTCTAGTAGGAGTCGTCATGTAACTTGACTATTTATATTGGCCCCCTGTGGAGGAACGAATCAAGCAAGAAAAAACACAACTTTGTTACTCTGCGCCCTGTGCGCCTCTCCTCCTTCCTGCCACGGGGCGACGAGGCTTCAAGCCTCGTCCTCCCGTAGAGCACAGCTACAACCTACGGTCAACTCCCAACCCTCCTAATTCCCAAGCATCTGACATAAACACAGCTGGTAGAGGCTTAATATGAATTTGGTGGAAGGAAAGGTGCATAGACCTGCTGTGTCGAAGTTCTGAAATAAGATTGCACATTATTTTTAACGGTGAACTTGGACTCTCACTAGATTTGCGTATGCTATCTCTTAGGTGTTCAATGAGATAAGTTCGAGGGAGATGGAGAAGCTCAATGTGCTCAAGGGCATGCTGAAGAACTATGTCTTCATGTGTGTCCTCAGCAGCACGGTCGTCTTCCAGTTCATCATGGTCCAGTTCCTCGGCGAGTTTGCCAACACGACGCCTCTCACCAGTCTCCAGTGGCTCGCTAGCGTGCTCCTTGGCCTCGTCGGGATGCCGATCGCCGTTGTCGTCAAGCTCATTCCTGTTGGGTCCTCCTGATGAAAAGGGCAGTCCACCATGTGAAGGACGCGCGGCAAAAAGACCGATTCCATAGTGTGTGGACCTGAACCCTCCATGCAGGGTCTTTTGGGATGCATGGAGAGCAAGCCTGAGAAGAGCTGCACTAGACAAATTTTAAAGCCTACGAGTGTGGCAGATTTGCATCATATTGTTGTGTAAGAAGCATTTGTATTTGGTGCTGTGCTGGGGCTTAGGGCCTGCTCGTCAGCAGACCTGTAAGATTGATGTCTGACTGGGATTCAGACCCGAAAGGTTGTATATTCTGTGGATCGATAAACAGAAACCTGATCATTTCGACCCCTTTATTCCGTGTCGGCATATGACCGAGACCTTCCAGGAATGGGGGTGCATGTAGTCCAGACAGAACTAGTGCCTTATGTTGGATTTCAAGTGTTTACCGTGAAATTCTTGATCTCTTCTAAGATGGTCCCAAATTGATATGAGATAATGTATGATGTTATATTCTGTGATTAACCAACATGCATAATTGTATATGATTGCGAATGGAAAACACAGGGACGAAGAAAATTATTCAGCTAGAACAGAACGAGGATACAATTGTAGGACATGAGAACCTAAAATTGTATATCTCAAACTTCTACAAAAAGCTCTTTAGGGGCACCAGAGGAGAATTTTGTCTTGCTCCACGTGCATGTGGTTGAGGATTTGCCTCAAGTGGGGGCTGATGAAAATGAGATTCTGTTCACACCCTTCTCAGAGAAGGAGGTGTTCGAGGTGATCGCACAAATGAAGAATAATAAGGCACCAGCCCCGATGGTTTTGCATTCCAGCTGAATTGTACAAAAGGTGTCGGGATATCATTAAAGGAGACCTTATGCCCATGTTCCATGATCTGTTTAATGGTCAATTACAATTATTCCACCTCAACTTTGGAACGATTATGATGTTGCCAAAGAAGGAGGCGGTTCGCATTGAGCAATTCAAACAGACACGTCTGCTTAATGTGAGCTTAAAGATGTTTACATAAGTTGATACTAATCGCCTCACACAGATAGCGCATAGTGTGGTGCAGCCGACTCAGACGGCTTTCATGTCGGGACGACATATCCTGGAGGGCGTGGTCGTTTCACATGAAACCTTACATGAAATTCACTCGAAGAAACTACATGGAGTTGACTTCAAGAAGGCTTACGATAAAGTTAAATGACCATTTTTGCAGCAGGATTTGCGTATGAAGGGTTTTGATGGGGCCTGGACGAAGCAGGTCGAATCCTTTATAAAAAAAGGCAGCGTAGGGATCAAGGTAAATGATGGCATAGGTCATTATTTCCAGACGCAAAAGAGACCGAGACAGGGAGATCCGATGTCTCCTATCCTGTTTAATATCGTTGCTGATATGTTGGCGGTTCTCATTGGTCGAGCCAGAGAGGACGGTCCGGTGGGTGAGCTCATCCCTCATCTTGTTGATGGTGGGGTGTCCATACTACAATATGCAGGTGATACAATTATTTTCATGGAACATGATTTGGCAAAGGCTAGAAATATGAAACTGATTTTATGTCTTTTCGAACAAATGTCTGGTTTGAAAATCAATTTCAACAAGAGTGAATGGTTTTGTTTTGGGCGCTCCAAGGAGGAACATGAAAATTATAGACAGTTGTTTGGGTATGAGTTGGGGTCTCTACCGTTTAGTTATCTGGGAATCCCAATTCATCACCGAAAATTAACCAACAAAGAATGAAAGTGCATAGAAGATCAATTTGAAAAGAAACCGAGTTACTGAAGGGCAAGCTTATGTCTTATGAGGGTCGGCTAATTTTGATAAATTCCGTGCTTACAAGTATGTCGATGTTCCTATTGTCCTTCTGGTGAGCCAGATACATTTCACTGGAAACTCTCGGTGTCAGGGTATTCTCAGTAAAATCTATGTATACAGATTTGATAAACACCGGTCCAATTCCAAATTCGTTTCATTTGGAAAATTAAGGTGCCTACAAAAATAAAAATCTTTATGTGGTTTGTTCACAAGGAAGTGATCTTGACTAAGGACAACTTGACAAAGCGTAGTTGGGAGGGTAGTAAACGATATTGTTTCTGTGATCAAGATGAGACTATCCACCACTTTTTTCTTGAGTGCTCACTAGCCAAGTTACTATGGCGTACATTACATGTGGCCTTTAACGTCAGTCCTCCTAATAGCATTGCCACTTTATTTGGACGTGGCTAAATGGGGTAGAGCCTAAAACAGTGACGCATATTCAAGTTAGAGTGTGTGCATTACTTTGGGCTATATGAAACTATCGGAATGACGTGATTTTTAACAGACAAACCATCATAATTTTTTTGCAGCTCATCTACCGGGGAACTGGCTGAAACCGTACGTGGTCATTACTCAGCCATGTGAAAGTCAAGAAGCATATGGCTTATGCGTGCAACCGTTGAGAGACGGTAGCACATGATACTTACAACCAGTTTGGATGGCAGTCCAACAATAAGATAGGTGTATAGTCATCTTGTCCTATTTTTACCGGTTGTGGTAATTTTTATTTTTCGGCTCGTTTTGTAAACTTGTATCGAACTTCATACTTGTGGCTACTTTGTTTAATAATATGGCTGCATGCATCATTTTGATGCAGAGTCCGGGGTAATCCTTCTTGAAAAAAACATGCATATAATATAAAAAAAATGTTTGACTATGTCTCACCTAGATGTGAGATAATACCTCACTCTAACATGGCGTCATCCTACATTGTGGCCCCAGCCGTTGACAAACACGTTCGCCACCTCATTTAAACGTTTGTCTGTTTGTTTGTATTTTTTTTATTTTTGAAACCCTGGCGTATGTAGTGCTCACGGCAGTTTATAAGTAATGTCGTGTGCTGAGCCTAGTGTTGTGTGCTTGTGTCCACTGCTGCTCGTGCACAAATCAACGCCATATTAATCTATCCATCCACACGCTACGATCTGCTAACAGTGGCCAAGGCTCAACGGCTAAACACAGTCCGGTATTACTGATCCGGAGGAAGTTTGGAAGTTACGCCGTGGTCGCCGGCTGGACATGCAGCGCCCTGGCTACGCCGACAAGCAAACCGCCGGCTGTTGGCGACGTAAGCGGCGGTCTGCCACGCCATGGAAAGTCGGTCGCCAAGGTCTGCACGTGTGTCACCATGACATCGATCGTGCCCTACGTACGCTTCTCGATCAGATGGAGACGAGACCAGCTGGACATACAATTCCATGTATTACATCCAAGCGTGCATGTGTTTAAGCCCAGATCTGTGCGTACGTAAATATCCTCGATGGACGTTGCATTACCTAGCTTCGATGTGGTGTTTGATTAATTTGAGCACTATGTATGAATCGATCCATCCATGCATGTGTAGTCACCACAACTTCACCGGCCTTAAAATGTTTCTTTTGGTGAAATAAAAAATGTTTGCAAATTTTGTAAAAGTTTGCGAATTACATAGAGGAATTAGCTAATTTGACAAAATGTTCATGAATTCAAAAAAAGTTAGCGGATATGAAAAAATGTTCGTGAAATTAGAAAAAGTCCACGAATTTGAAAAAAGATAATAGTTTTTAAAAATAATTAAAAGAACGAATTTGAAAAAAAGCATGCTTTTTTAAAAAGATCATAATTTTAGGAAAATGTTCATGGCTTTTTGTAAAAGAGATGAAAAATAAAAATATCATGAATATTTTTGGAAATGTCAAGATGCAATTGGCCGACAAGCCACCTCCCGCCCCTAAATGCAGCCTCGTTGTGGGCATGCAGTTCCGTGTCGATGACAGGCTTGCAACTGAGACGAAAATGGGTCGGACCTAGTTGCGTGTTGTGGTGGACTTGCAACTAAGACAAAAAATGGGTCAGGCCCCAACTACGCAATGAGAGTGGAGTTGCAACTGGGACAATTTTGGTCAGGCCCTCAGTTGAGTATTGAGGGTGAACTTGCAGCTGAGACAAATAGAAAGGCAGGCCCCTCAATTACATGCCAGGGGTGTGGGTGGACTTGCAACTAGGACAAAAAAATGGTTTGGGCCCTAGTTGTCTGTCGAGGATGGACTTGCAACTGGGACAAGAAAAAAGACGGGCACCCCAATTACATGTCGGGGGTGGGAGTTGCATCCGGGACAAAAATGTTTGGGTCCCTAGTTGCGGGTCGAAGATAGACTTGCAGCTAGGACAAAAATGGGTCAGGCCCCAGTTGCATATCGAGTGTGGATCTACCACTGAGATAAATTCGTCAGCCCCCCCAGTTGCGTACTAAGGGTGGACTTGCATCCAGGAGAAAAAAAAGGTGCACCTCCCAAGTTGCATGTCAGGAGTACTGTTGGACTTGCAACTAGGAAAAAAAATGGGTTGGGCCCTAGTTGCGAGTCAATGATGGACTTGCAACTGGGACAAGAAAAAAAGGGGCACCCCAATTACATGTAAGTGGTGGAGTTAAAACCGGGACAAAAATGGTCGCCTCCGCATGTCGAGGGTGGACTTGCAGTTGAGACAAAAATGGGTCGGACCCCAGTTGCATATCGATGGTGAAGTTGAAACTGTGACAAAATTGGTCGGACCCTTAGTTGCATACTGAGGGTGGACTTGCAACTGGGACAAAAGAAAGGTGCCCCCTCCCTGCATCTGAGGGGTGTAGTTGGACTTGCAACTAGGACAAAAAAATGAGTTGGGCCCCAATGTGTGTTGATGGTGGACTTTCAACTGGGACAAAAAATATGGCCCCCCAATTGCATGTCGAGATTGGAGCTGCAACAGGAACAAAAATGGTCGGCCTTCATTTGCATGTTGAGGGTGGACTTGCAACTGGAACAAAAATGGATCGGGTACCAAGTTGCATATCGAGGGTGGAATTGCAACTGAGACAAAATAGGTCGGGCCTCCAATTGCATGTCGATGATGGATTTGCAACTCGGATAAAAAATTCAGGTCCCCAATTGCATGTTAGGGTGTAGTTAGACTTGCACCTAGGAAGAAATGGGTTGGGCCCCAATTGCATGTTGAGGGGTGGACTTGCAACTGAGACAAGAAAAAAGACAGACCACAATTTCATGTTTGGGTGGAGTTTGAGGGTGGAGGATGGATTTGCGCGTCGAGAGTGGATTTGCAACTGGGAAAAAATGGGTGTGGCCTCAGTTACGTATCGAGGGTGAAACTGCAGCTGGTGCAACTGGGACAAAATTGGTTGGCCGACTAGTTGCGTATTGAGGATAGACTTGCAACTACGATAAAAAAGACAGCCCCTAATTACATGTTAGTGATGTAGTTGGACTTGTAACTAGGACACAGAATGAATTGGACTTCAGTTGCATGTTAAAGGTGGACTTGCAACCAAGACGGAAAAAAGATGGCCAATATTTGGTGGTGGACATTCAACTGACTCCGACGAAAACAAATCATGAATCTAAAATATAACTGAAAACAAAAACAAAAAAGAGAAGAGAAAGACGGAAAAGAGAAAATAAAATTAAAAATTACAAAAAGCATGAGTCTGGAAATTTTTCATGATTTTGAAAACAATTTAAAGGAAAAACAAAAAAAGAAAAAGAAAAAGAAACAAAAAACAAACAAACAATGCGGCCCCTCCAACGCACTACTTGATAACACAGCCCAAAATAAACAACGAAACAGAATGGGCTGAGGCGGATAGGTAGATTGACTAGGACGCACGCGAAAGACAATAGGCTGATGTGCAAATGCAAGATCGAGTTTGTGTGAAAATTAAAGACAAACAAATCGGATGGCTCTCTGACTTAGATGTGAGATAACTATATCTCATCTAGATGTGACTTAACAAATCTGATAAACAAAATGTGAGAACTGGGCATTAAATATGTCAACAATATTTCTGCTCAATCTTGTACACTTATACCATATTTATATACATAAATATTACCATTGATCAACCAACAGTCTACCCTAGCCGCCGCCACGAGCCAGGCGACTAGGGAGGCGTTCTCCTTCCACCGATCTCCACCGGTCGGGGCGCTGGCCCCCTCTCCCTTCGGCTGCTCCGGCGGCAGGAGGGAGGGAGGACCCCGTTCCTCCGCTCTGTAGTTAGGGTTTGGATTTGTAGGTCGTGGTGCGCCGTTGGGGTGGTGGGAGCGGCGTCCGAACGAATAAATTTGCCTCAGCCCCACTCCCACACCGGCTGTGTCCTTCATGGCGGCGTCTCGGAGTTGATGGCATCGTGTGTCTGCCAATCCTTCAGATCGGCGGCGTTAGGGTTCATGGATGGTGTTGGCGAGGCGGCGGCGGCGACTCCATCAGGTGTGTCTCTCCTTCTGCTCTGTCCCCGTTGCTGTGGCGTTGTCTCCGATGTCATGGTGGAGCAGGGAGGTTTGGTCGTTCAGGAGTACGCGCAGACGGTTGTCTACGCAAGTGACAACTGGAAGATGGAGCATCTTGTGCTGGGTTTGTGGTTGGAGGCTGACAGTTCTGGTTTCCTCCTCCGACGTCGTCGTCACGCGGGGGTGTCAGTTCTGAAGTTCGATGGCGTGTCCAGGGACATGTTGCCCCGGTCTGATTCTTTCAACGGTAATGGTTTTGCTTCTGGCAAACTACTTTGGAGGTCCGTAAAGCTGCAGATCAGCGATGGAGCCGCGTCGAGCTTGGGTAAAGAGGTGATCTGTATTCTTCCCCTTTGGTGGCTGCTTCGGTGGTGTCGAAGGAAAGGGACAGACGCTGGTATTTTGCATAGGATTTTCCTATCTTTTCAGTCATGTAAGGTCGGTGCTTACGTGCCTTGTAACTTGATCTTTATTCTATAAATGAGACACGTATTACCATGCAAAAAAAAAGTCTCGAACAAACACTCCTCTTACCTCTTTGAAGGTAAAAAAGGGAGTGTCTTGAAAAATTTGTGTTCTTAGTTACTACTTTCGTTCAGTACTATAGGATGTTCACTTATTTCAGTCCGTATGTAGCCCATATTAAAATATCCAAAACATCTTGGTTTCCCTTGCAAAAGGAGTTTACTATTTGGTTTGGTTCTTAAACAATTCCATAAGAAGATAATACCTCTGTCCCAAATTAGTTGTCTTGGATTTGTCTAGATACGGATGTATCTAACACTAAAACGTGTCTAGATACATCCGTATCTAGACAAATCTGAGCCAACTAATTTGGGACGGAGGGAGTATAAAGTAAGTTTGAGAAAAATGACCCTTGTGCCCTCCGATGAAGTGGTGTTGTGCCACAAATTCATAACGAACACACATTTAGAGTAGACTCATTGCATAATTACATGATATTAGCACATTAAACATAATCATACCGTAATTAAACACTACATTACCACTACATTGATCTAAAGCGAATTAAAATAAGATACATATATAAACTATCCGTACTCCTTCTCGGAGGAGAGCTCGATCACCCCCACGCTAGAGCTACCAGTCTCGTGCTAGTTGGCGGTACTGCAAATCCACAACATGTCATCACCGTCATCGTCGTGGGAGTCATTGCATCAAGCTCGGTGATCATTTTCTTCCACTCAGCGTCGCAGATGAGAGGTTTTGGTGGTTCGCCGCCACCACACGCTCGGTGAGGGGTTGGTGAGGAGCTCGACCACGAGGGTGGTGGCGCTCACCTTCGAGCCACGCCTTCGTCGCACGGTGCTCCGCCTCCTCGGCTAGTGCGTCGTGCTATTGCGCCTCCTCCTCCCCCCACGGGAGGAGGCGGATGGCGTCGCCTTCCTCCTTCGATGTGCTAATTGCTCTATGATCACACCAGTGACCTCAAATTCAGTGGCAGCGGGTTCCTCCTCCACCTCCTTTGAGATAAGATCCTTGCCGACCACTCATGTCGCGCGTGCTGCCACATATGTGCGCTCCTCCGCAACAAATTTGGCATTGGTGTCTAGCTTACTACTAGGTGTATAGCCTAACAAACAGTTGGGCCCTCAAGTGCAAGGGTTTGTAGTATGTGGCAACTTTTTCCTCGGTGAGAAACCAAGATATCAATCCATGGAGGTACAAGGTTCTTATAACAATGATAAGCTCTGCAAAGCAAACAAAACTTCACTTGTGCCCCAAACAATACCAAGAAGGGTGTCAACCTTGCTAGCCTTGCTAGTTGTACATGATATTAAAAGATAATGTGATAGATAATATTTTTGTATTTTTTAAATAAATAGTAACTTTTTTTTCTCTCTCGATAAAGGGCAATTTTATTATCTCAAATGTAGCATCAAGCGATACAAACCATTATGAGTAACACTTGGCCTCTGCATAATTAGGATGCACACAGCCAACCCCGAAAAGTCCGGCAAAAAGAAATGAAACTAAACTGACAAAACGACAACAGTAGGGTCCTATAGACCGACACTATGCCTATGTCAAAAGTAGTGGTGGATCAGTCCGGAGGTTATGCGGCCACCCATGTTGGGAAAAAACCTCCGTAGCCACCTGCTCTAACTGCGTACAGACTACCTTGAATAGCGGTTGGTACTCCACTCGTTGTAGATTAGACCACGTACAAAGCGAGCGCGTACACAGGAAAATAACCTCTAGAGGAGAAGCATTTTTGTCATTAAAAACAAAATAAATAGTAACTAGAAATAAAAGTCCATGTAAAAGTTGTTGCAAGTGGATTCTTATGCTAAAAAGTAGACTAGGGTTCATAGGTTCACCAAGTGTAAGGGCATCTCCAATGCCACCCATCAAAACGCGAGTAAATATTTGGACCGCGAGGTCCGGACATTTTGTTCCCTCCAACGCCGTACATAAAACGTCCGCACACCACTCTGCATGTTTGAATTTTCGCAAACCGGAAGCAAAGCTGGCTGTTGGGGATATTCCCCACGACCAAGACCTAGCCCAGGGTGTGACCCGGCAAAGTGCCAGAAGCACTATGGGTCACCCTGTTTTCCGGGTCACGATGATGTGACAAGGAAGGGGCTGAGGCCCATAGCAAGACCCGGCTGAAGGCCGGCTCGTGGAGAAGCTCTTTTGGGCCGGCTCACGGAGAAGGCCCAGGTGGGGGAAAGTTCCCTAGCTTGGAAGGCAAAGTGAACGAGAGTTAGAGTAGGATACGGGTTAAGAGTACGACCCGGAATCTTTTGTAAACCTAGGGACTCGACCTATTATATAAAGGGGGGTTCCTAGGACCTAGGTTAGCGAATCCACACCCTTGTAATCGAGATCCGTAGAAATATCAATCAAGTAGGAGTAGGCTTTTACCTCCACCGTGAGGGGCCGAACCTGGCTAAAGTCGTGTCTCTCTTTTTCGACCAACCCCGTTCAAGCTTCCACACAACTGCAATGGCCTCACGACTAAGTCCTTTCACGAGGACATCTGCCGTGACAAAACCACGACAGTTGGCGCCCACCGTGGGGTGTCGTGGTCTCTAGTCTGACAGTAAGTACTGGGGTACGAATCGGGAGCGGAGCCTAGCTACAGCGCAGGTGTAACACTCGGATTTAGCGAGTTTAGACCCCTCTCGGAAGAGGTAAAAGCCCTACGTCTTGTGCCCCGAGGCTTGTTTTCTCTGGGGGTATCTGATTACAATGAGTGCTTAACCCTTGCAACGGAGGGAGAGGGCGGCTTATATAGGAGTGCGCTGCAGCCTCTCAGCCACCACGTCGCCGGGTATTAATGACAATAAATACATCGGTGAAGGGTGTTTAACTCTGGTTAACACGGCTATGACTACGGCAGTTACTGGTAACGGTAGCCATAACTATGCTTAAAGTCTAGTTGAAGACTACTCGACCGTTGCAACTCTACGCCGTCGGTACGTCTCCTGTGCCCGAGTGATGATGACTGGCCGACTAGAGAGTAGACGTCTGTCCGAGTGCTGTCCATGCAGGGTCCGAGTGAATCCTTCGAGGTATGCATCCGGTTGCACTTGTGACCCAGGGGTCTCTGAATAATGGTGTGGGCCTTAGATGGGCCCTAGATGTCAGGTCCTTGTCCCTACCGGTTGTTGGTGACCCCATCATTAGCCCCCGAATCGGTTGAGGCTTAACAGGATGAGTGGGTTGAGCTTTCAGAGCGGTCCGAGTGCTTCGGAGGCACTCGACCTCCGCTCATCCCGCGGTTATCCTCGGGAGAAGCCGCAACGGATTCTGGACTAGAGAACTTCCGAATGATCGGATGGTGCCGATTGCTAGGTAAAACTTGGTGGCATCCGCGTGTCTCTCAGGAGAGATGGGCTTGGGGCCGAGTGGAGGCATGCCATGAAACTTGAGTGACGACGCTGGCGCGTGGACTAAATCTCCGGAGAGATGCCACTCCATATCCCGGAGGAACGCCCGCGCAGGCCAGCTCCGAGTCCAAATTTATGAGACACGCGCCTTGGAGCCTAGTGAAAGGGCCAAGTTAACCCGTGGAGGGGCCTCGAGCTCGTCCTTTCGTAATACTGGAGGAGAATCCAGTCGGGTGTTTAACGTGTCCGAGTGCACGGTGGCCTACGGAAGGCGGTCGGTCGGGCCGATGAGTGTTTCTTTGGAAATGACGTGGACGCGATCTGTCAGGCCGATTCGCTGTGGGATTTCTGGGATTCGAAATCGTGCGTGCGTGTGCAAAAGCGGTTATGTCGCGGCTAGTGGGGAAAGTGGGGCATGGCGCCTCGATTTTCGCCCTGACAACAACTACGTGTCCCGATATGTCTGCGCGCACTCCCGCCGCGAGCTCTGTCCGATCCAAAGATCTGTGGCCGGGATTCCACCTGACGAATTTTTACCCGTGGTATAAAGTCTAAGAGGGCTAGGGTAAATTCCAGATCCCCTTTTCTCCTCGCGTCCCCCACTCTCGTCTTCCTCTCGCTCTTCCGCCTCGAGCTCCCGAGTGCATGAAACCATGGTGAAGGACACAACGACCAGGCTAGAGAGGGCGAAGAAGGCGGGGAAGGGTGCGTCTTCGAGTGGCGGCGCAGCGGCGGGCCACGTCCAGGGGGATTGGGTCCCCTCGCGGGTCACGGAGGGCCGACTGAAAGAGTTGGAAGATGAGGGACTGATCCCTGTGGGCGGTTGGAGGCTTCCCGAGGCAGACGAGGTCGAGCCCGCCCCGAACACCGACGAGCGGATCCTCCTCGTCACCCACGTCGAGCGAGGTTTTTCGATGCCTCCACACCCTTTCCTTCGCGTTCTTAGATTTCTTTGGGGCGCAGCTCCACCACCTTCAGCCGAATGCGGTGGTCTACTTGGTAGCGTTCGTCTCGCTGTGTGAGAACTTCATCGGCTGCTATCCCCATTGGGGGCTGTTCAAGCATATTTTCACTTGTCGATCGATGACGGTGGAGAAGGACTCGCCCAGGGGCGCCAATACCAGTGTGACGCAACAGTGCGGGGGATTGGGGATCCAGCTCAGGGGGCACTCGGCCTTCCCCAAGATGAGCTTCCTGACTCCGTCAAGGGCTGGCAGGACAGCTGGTTCTACTGCAAGGACGTCCCGAGTGAAGGGAGCCCAATTGGGTTGCCTCCGTACTCGGCGGCAAGGGTCGCTGCTCCTCCATCGCTCACAGTCGCCAAGGAGGAGAAGGTGGACGTGGGGATCTTGGTGGATGCTCTGGTGGGTGTGGTGCGGGCTGGAGTCGACGGGATGGACCTGCTGGAGGCGTTCCTCAGTCGGCGGATCCGGCCGCTGCAGGATAGGACGCACCCTATGTGGCAGTATCAGGGGCCGAGTGATCCCACCCGAGTGCATCCCGGCATCTTGTCGGCGAAGGCCCTCGAGGGCAAGATCAAGGCGATCACCTCAGCGTGAGACAATCCGCGCGGAGCCAGGAGGGTACCCCCGTACGACTTGGACAATCAGCCAATCGATGTAAGTTCACTCTTCGCCCGAGTGCTCCATACGACAGTCCTTTCGCGCCTGCTTATGTTTTGATGGGTGGCTTCTTTTTGAAGAGTTTCCAGACGATGCTTTCACAGGTGCCGGCCGTTGACCGTGACCCAGAGGGCGTGACGAGCGACACCGAGCGCCAGCGCCCGGATGGCAGCGACGAGGAGGAGGAGGGCAACGACGAAGAAGAGGAGGAGAGCGACGAGGACGTGAGTGACACCGAGGAGGGTGAGGAAGCTGAGTCTTCCCCGTCTGAGACTATTCCTCGGGAGCGCCGCACCAAGGAAAAGAATGACCCAAGTACCAAAGCGAAGAGCACTTGGGCGCCGAGTGATTCGAGGCCGACTGCTTTGGCTTCTTCATGTGGAGCGAAACACCTGAGGGCGGAGGCTGCTGACTCGGTAGAGAAATAGCCCAAACAGCCGAAGCAAGTCACTGCCAAGCCCCGGAAGGCAGCGGTGCCGAAGATCAAAGTGGCGGTGCCACTGGCTTCAACGTAAGCACTTGGGACCAGCTCTCTTTCATGCGTAATTTTCATCCGTCTGAATTACCGAGTGTCGTGGTTTTGTCGTGACAGATGTCCTAGTAAAAGGACTTAGAGATGAAGCCATCGCACTAACGTGGAAGCTTAGCGGGGTTGAACGGGAGCGAGAAGACGCCGGGTTACCTAGGTTCGGTCCCTCACGGTGGAGGTAAAAGCCTACGTCCTACTTGTCTATATTGCTGTGGATCTCGATTACAAGGATGCGGATTCGCTAACCTAACTCTCGAGGGGATTGCAACTTAAGTCTTTTCGTATAGGTGCTCCCCTTTATATACACAGGTGGAACCCTAGATTACATGAGAGTCCGGGTCGTAAACCCGACCCGTCTCCTACTTGTTCTCCAAGACGGTCTTCTTGCCATCTACCTTCTCGTGAGCCGGCCTACTGCTTAAGCCGGCTTATCTTTGCCAGGCCTCATTAAGTCGGCCCACACAGAGTCTTCGGCCCGCAGTGAGTTGACCCGCCAAGCTCGCATTACGGCCGGGTTAACACCCTGCCGGGTCTCCGCGCTGGTAAATATCCCCAACATTAGCCCTCAGTTTGACTTGAATTTATTCACGTTAAACTTCATCCTAAAAAAGCAAAACATTAGTAATACTGATCTTTTAAGTCGCCATCTTGGGCCAGCTCAATCTGCCGGGTTAAGTAGTTCAACGAGCTCTCCTCTTCAGATTCAAACTTAGCATTTTCAACTCTTGTCCCCCATGACGTCACAATCCACTTCCACAAAATCTGGGATGACATCGCCTCAAATCTTGAGTGGGTACGTATCGTCTTGTCAGGCGCGAAAATCGAGGAACCACGCCGTCGAAAATTACTGCGCCTCCTGGGGTTCCGCCCCTGCCGTTTTAACCTTTACCGTATTTATAAATGGGCCAGCTCACCCTCATTTTCACCTTTCACCGTTGGCTCCCGCCCTTTCGCAACCCCGAAGCGCCGCCGCCAACGAGTTCTCCGGTCACCTCAACAGCAGCCTCGTCGCCGCCCCAGTCGCCGCCGGAGCTCATCAGGATCTCTCCAGTTTCGCCGCCGCGCTCAGGTACACTCGAGCCCCTCTCTTTAGATCTGCACTGCCCATTCTTCTTCTTAGTTCGTCGGCGTTCATCGAAGTTCATCCCTTTTTCCACATTAATAGATCTAAACGCGTCAAAATCACTGAAATAAGCACTTTCTGTATAGCAGCAATGCCATTTTTCGCATCTAGATCTCCACATTGGCTTCCATAAACCCGCACTGACCTTAGGCCCTTGCATCCATTCCCGCCTAGGTCTTTAAATTTCCTTTTCCGTAGCATTTTTAGATCCGTAAGTATAACCGCCCGGTCAATTTCCTGTTTGTGGCTAGTCTAACACTTAGCAAATTTCCAAACGTCGCTGAAACACTGATACCGGCTTACCACCGCCACCAACGACTTGCGTAGATCCGAGTCATGAGCTTAACCATCATAACCGTTTTATCATTTTGCCGGGTCATACCTTCAGATATTCGGACGGCTCGCATGGATCCGGGTCGTAACTATTAGCAACCATAGCCACCTTATTGCCTTGCCGGGTTACATCTTCTGGCGGCTTGTCCCTTCCTGAGCTTAACACACCGGCTTATTACCTTTGCAGTTGAACTTCGAAATTGCCATGGCTCCCAAGACCGACAAGGCTTGCAATTGGGTCAGATCCCAGGTCTCAACCCTGATGCTGGACGAGCTTGTGAGTCAAGGCCTCTTGCCGGCTCAATCAACAATCAGCTGGCGG
Source organism: Elymus sibiricus (assembly GCA_039707655.1). Taxonomy (NCBI): domain Eukaryota; kingdom Viridiplantae; phylum Streptophyta; class Magnoliopsida; order Poales; family Poaceae; genus Elymus; species Elymus sibiricus. The sequence goes on along the minus strand of CM077672.1, from coordinate 89,705,652 downwards.
GCACCTGAAGAAGAAAGCACCCCGCAGCCCAGACAAGACGAAGTCGTGGTCTTCGCAGATCATCTCCACAAGGGGTTTCGGCTGCCCGGGTCAAAAAATTTCCGTGACGTTCTCAACTTCTTCGACCTCCATCCTCAAGATCTCGGCCCCAACTCAATCACCAACCTCTGCCAATTTCAAGTTTTCTGCGAAGTATATCTTCAAACAGCACCAACTGTCCTCCTCTTTCGGGAGTTTTTCTATATTAACCATCAGACCGAGTTCACTGACGGCCCCAGCATAGAACTTGGCGGCGTGTCCATTCAAAGGCAAAGGAGTACTCCCTTTCCTGAAGCCAAACTGGCGAGCCACCCCAAGGGCTGGAACAGGACTTAGTTTTACTGCAAAAACACAACTCCCCAAGGCGAAAACCCTCTGCCGGGCTACCGATTAGACCGGCTTGACGCCACAATTGCCTTCCCGGGTTGGCCAACAACTGAAGAACGTAAGCAGCTCGCCCCTGTTTATTCAAAGATAAGGGCCTTGGCTGCCAACGGCCTCACCGGAGTTGATCTGACCCGGTGCTGGGTAAGCTGGCGTATCCAGCCCCTTAGCCAGAGGGGCGACTTAATGTGCAATTACACTGGTGAGCCGGCCGACGCTCAACGATTCAGCCAAGTTAACCTGTCTGTGGGTGACATCAATAAGGCCACCAAGAGATTGTTGGGAGAGTCCCAGGACAAATGCAATAAAACCGGGTTAGCTCCTTTCTGTTTGACCAACCCGGTGCCTCCAGTAAGTGTTTGCCCCTTCTTGTTCGTCTTTGATTCATTTGTCTCAACTTCACCTTGAACGCCGGCTCATAACTTAATGCAGGTCGATGACAAATTTTGGAAAAAGAAGAAGACAAAACAAGCCGCCCCTGTCCCAGCGGAACAGCAAGATGAGCCGGCCAGCGCTGATGAGCCGGCTGCACAAAATGAAGCTGAGGTAGAACTCGATTCGCTTGGCCGTCTCTTTATTCAACTTGCTGACGCCTCCTCTCTTCAGGACGATGCTGAAATCAGCCACACTCACGAGCCGGAGGTAACCTTGATCTCTTCTGACTCTGACTCTCCAATACCTGTTCGGAAGAAAACCCGGGCTGTGATCCGCAAGGTTCGAAGGAAGCCCCGGGTTACAGTCCGCAAGGTGCCTTTTTCCCATCAGGATGCTCATTTGGATCCCAAATTTGTTTTGAAGAAAACCCATCAAGCCAGAACCTCCAAAAGGAAGACCCGGAGTAGCGAAGGCGACTTAAGTAGCGGGCTTCCATACTAGCCGCCATCCCGCAAGGTGTGAGCTGAGGTGCTTCTTCGCCCAACTCCTTTTCCTCTAACTGGACGTTTTAAAGAACCCTTACCCTTAAATGACTCGGCATACCAGACGTCGCACTCCTCAGGCGAGTCAAGCGCCACACAGGCGCCGGCTTTCAACATCAACCTTGGGTAAGCAAACATTCCTGCGATATATATTGGTTCCTTATTCTTCACCCTTAACGAGTCAACTCCTTTGCTCCTTGTGCAGCGCCAAGGCTATCAAGAAGAAGGCGCCCGCCGGGTCATCTGACCCGGTCATTCCACCTGGCCCTCAAGGAGAAAGAGAGGCCCCCATGACCACCCAGGCTGAGCCGGCCGTCCGAAACAGCCCGCCACCTCATGACACAACAAGCCCGGCTCGCACATCCCCTCCAGCTCAGGAGAGGGAAGATGTAATTGAAGATCAAGCCGCCCCACAGCCTGAGGCGCCGGCTCAAGAAGAAGCACCGGCTCAGGATGAAGTGGTGGTGACAAGCGAGCGACAAACTGCTGCGCCAGAATACACCGCGCTTACCAAAGTTCCGGCGAAGACTGAGCCGGCCCCGAAAGATAAAGGGAAGACAACTCTTGAGTTTTCTCCATTTGAAGACCAAGATGCTAGCACCCTGCATCGGACCATGCTGACCCGGCTGTCTGAGAGCCGGAACACAGAGATCGCCATGATAACATCCTTGAAGCGGAAATACGAGGTAATTTGCGTCCTTTGCTTTGTACCATATATATATGTAGCCCCCAAGGGCCGGGTCATTATGAAATGATGACCCGGGACTTCAAAACTTTAATTTGGAAAACAAAAACTTAACTGGCGCCCCCAAAGGCCGGCTCGTTATTCATGACGGGCGGGTCTTCATAAATTAGCAGGAGAGACCAATTCGTGCATTAGCCCCCAAGTGCCCTGTAGAGTGCTTGCAGCTGCATGGAACTTGCCTCACTGTGTGCTTTAAACTCCAAAATATGTAGCCCCCAAGGGCCGGGTTATGATGGAATGATGACCCGGGACTTTTCAAGAATACACTTGCATGCATAACTCCAGTAAGTGACCCCATAGGCCGGCTTGCCATTTACATCAGGCGGGTCTCCATGACTTGAACATAATAGATCGAAGGATGCATTAGCCCCCATGTGCCGGGTTGTCCTTTAGGGCGGCTCGGAACATGCTGATGAAATTTAACCGGCTCTCATGCAGGATATGCTGGATCAAGCAGAAGCCCAAGCTTCCCTCTTCCGAAGGGAAGCAAGGAAGGAAAAGAAACTGCGCAAGGCCGCTGAGGGATCCGCTGCTGAAGCCACCAAATCATTGGCTATTGTGCGTGAAACTTTGCAGGAAACTGAAGCCGTGAGAGCCGCCCTAGCCATACGTGCTGAAGAGGCGGAAACCAAGCTTAAGCCGGTGACAGAGGAACTGACAACTCTCAAGAATCAAATCACCGCCATGTGCCGAGCCATCTTTGGTAAGTAAAACTGAAAGCAAGCCAAGTGGACCGGCTTATCATCCTGATCCGGCTTAACTGATCATGCATACTTGTCCATTGCAGGCCGCAAGAACCAAACTTTATTGCAACAGCCAGTGGTGAAATTGCAAGCCGTATACACCTTTGTGAAACAATTGTGCATAGGCGGCTCACGATGCATTATGGCCGCCAAAAATACCACATCACCACCACAGCTGATTTCAGACATGTTGAAGGAGCTATCTATTGTGCCCAGGTGGTTTGCAGACTGGAAGAAGGCGTGTTGCCGCACCGGGGCGTTGACAGCACTTGCGCGAGCCAAGGCCTACGTGTCAGAACTCGACCCGACTCAAATCGTGGGTGGATACCCAGAGTTCAATGTCGATGACACGCCGTTCTCAAAGAAGGACTTCCAACGCTGCATCAAGGAAACCCGAGTTGCAGCCACCGCCATCGCAGAAGAAGCCGACTTGAGTAGATACCAGGCGCCTTATTCGAGGAATAATGAACAGATCGAGCCGCCAAATCATGAGCCGGTGGCTCTAACCCATACACGTAAGCAATCCTTTGCCCCTGATGTGGACCCCTCCTCCCTGATATCCGAAGACGCCCTATTTGAAGCATTGCGCTCAATTCAGTGGTCGATCGGCGACTCAAGCCAAGAAGAAGAGGATGACGACGGCCGCGAAGAGCCGGCTCATGGCGCTGCATCGGGTGCTGACGCCAGTTCTGATGCGGCAATGTAGAACGCCGGCTTAACCTTGCATAGGCAAGACTTGTAGAAATTTTTGCCATGGCCGCCATTGGTGGGCGGCTTGTAATAGGATAGTAAAAACACCTGATGCTTGCTGATGCCAGTGCCATCGCGTACTGAGCTTTTGTTAGTTGCCTGCGTCAGTACTTGTAAATACCTTGCCTCTAAGTCCTCTTTGGGCTGCGAGAAGCCGGCTTGTGCAATAGACTGGCGCCTGCTGGAACAACAATTGCATGTGATGGTTATTGATGATATCACATGAACGAGTAATCTTTGTTACCGTTTGCAATGAATCAAGAAATACGAAACTGAACAAAGACAAATGCTATGCATAGATGTATGCATGTATGCAAAGATGAATGCAACAAAGAGTGTAATCGTAAGCCGGAATATGCATGAAACGACCGGCTCATAAAACATAAGCCGCCTGCTAAACACAACTTTAAATGGCCGGCTCAAAAAGCACAAGCCAGAATACGCTTTCATGAAGCTGGCACTTTGGCCTGTTGGTTTGTCCTCACTTTCTGAAAGCCGGCTCTCACACAACCAATCGAACGTTTTAACTCTGATGAGTTCAGGGTCACATACGTGATTGACTCATCAGACATACGCCGGGTCGTTTTTCAGGGAGTAGCATCTTGCTAACAGGCAGGTTTAACCAACGTTGTGGCATCTTGCCGGGTTAAAAGGGTTTTGTAAGCTAAACTCAATGGAGTTGGAAGCCCCCAAGTAACCATGATCAACAAATAAAGATCCAGCGCACCAATTTTGAGGCAAAACAGCACATTTTACACAGTGCGGCCGGTCGCTATTTTATTTGATCAAAAATAGGTATATACATGATAAGAGGAATGTACAAAGATGTGACCTAGTCAATGAATTAGGTGTAATATGGCCGGAGCTGGGCAATGTTCCAGGGCCGGCTTGTTTCCTCCTCAGAGGTACGTGATGTCTCTGCTTCACGCATGTCAATCAGGTAATATGACCCGTTGTTGAGATTCTTGCTGACCACAAAGGGCCCTTCGCAAGGCGGTGAAAGCTTATGCATGCCTGTCTGGTCTTGTATCAGACGGAGCACTAAGTCACCTTCCTGGAAAGTGCGGCTTCGAACTCTACGGCTGTGATAGCGGCATAGGTCTTGCTGATAGATTGCCGATATGGATGCGGCAAGGTCGCGCTCTTCCTCCAGAGCATCAAGAGCGTCTTGGCGAGCCAGCTCATTATCTGATTCCACATAAGCCGCCACTCGAGGGGAGTCATGACGAATATCGCTTGGAAGCACAGCTTCTGCACCATAGACCAGGAAAAACGGCGTTTAGCCTGTTGACCTGTTGGGAGTAGTCCGTATGCTCCAAAGTACCGAGGGCAATTCTTCTTCCCAGCAACGTGGGCTGCGTTGCAGAGGCACCATGAGCCGGGGTTTGATACCACGTAGCAATTCCTGATTGGCCCGTTCAGCCTGGCCGTTCGACTGAGGATGCGCAACCGATGCTAGATCAAGCCGGATGTGCTCCTGTTGACAGAACTGCTCCATGGCTCCCTTAGACAGATTGGTTCCATTGTCTGTGATGATGCTGTGCGGGTAGCCATACCGGAATATTAGCTTTTTCAGAAACTTGACAGCTGTAGCCGCATCGCAGTTGCTGACCGGCTCTGCTTCTACCCACTTGGTAAACTTGTCGACAGCCACCAGTAGGTGTGTATGTTTGTTCTTGGAACGTTTAAAGGGTCCCACCATGTCAAGCTCTCAGACCGCGAAAGGCCAAGTAATCGGGATCATCCTCAACTCCTGAGCCGGCACATGGGCCTGTCGAGCATATTTCTGGCAACCATCACACTTACGGACAATGTCCTCTGCGTCAGCATGAGCCGTGAGCCAGTAAAAACCGTGGCAGAAAGCCTTCGCGACCAAGGATCTTGAGCCAGCATGGTGTCCACAATCGCCAGAATGAATCTCATTGAGAATTGCGTGGCCTTCTTCAGGTGAAACACAACGTTGAAAGACACCAGTGACGCTTCGTCTGTGTAACTCGCCATTGACAATAGTCATAGACTTAGATCGTCTAATGATCTGCCGAGCGAGAAGTTCCTCTGTCGGCAGTTCTCCCCGGCTTAAGTAAGCCAAGTAGGGGACCGTCCAATCAGGGATAGCATGGATAGCTGCCACTAGAGCTGCCTCTGGATCAGGAATAGCCAAGTCCTCCTCTGTTGGCAACTTGACAGACGGGTTGCACAGAACATCCAGGAACACATTGGGTGGCACTGGCTTGCGCTGAGAACCCAAGCGAGAGAGTGCGTCTGCCGCCTCATTCTACCGGCGATCAATATGGTCCACTTGATAACCTTTGAAATGCCCAGCAATATTTGTGACTGCCTGCCGATAAGCCGCCATAAGGGGATCCTTAGAGTCCCATGTACCTGAAACTTGCTGAGCCACCAAATCTGAGTCACCCAAACATCTGACCCGGCTCAGGTTCATCTCCTTGGCCATCCGGAGCCCGTGAAGCAAAGCCTCGTATTCTGCTGCATTGTTAGTACAGGGAAACATAAGCCTTAAAACATAACAGAACTTGTCTCCTCGTGGGGAAGTAATCACCACTCCAGCTCCCGAGCCTTCAAGCTGCCTTGAGCCTTCAAAGTGTATAGACCAGTATGTTGTGTCGGGCTTCTCTTCAGGAGCCTGCAATTCTGTCCAGTCATTAATGAAATCGACCAACGCCTGAGACTTGATTGCTGTACGAGGCACATATTTGAGATGGTGCGGACCGAGCTCGATAGCCCACTTAGCGACCCGGCCTGTCGCTTCCCGGTTTTGGATAATATCCCCAAGAGGCGCTGAGCTAACCACCGTGATTGGATGCTCGTGGAAGTAATGCTTCAGTTTGCGGCTAGCCATGAATACTCCGTAGACCAGCTTTTGCCAATGTGGGTATCGCTGCTTAGACTCGCTTAACACCTCGCTGACATAATACACAGGATGCTGGACAGAATATTCCTTGCCATCCTCCTTGCGCTCGACGATGACCGCCACACTTACAACCCTGTTATTGGCAGCAATATACAACAGCATCGGCTCCTTCTCGCGAGGGGCAGCAAGGACCGGCGGCTCAGACAGCTGCTTTTTAAGGGCCTCAAAAGCCTGATCTGCCTCCTTGCTCCAGACGAAGTCATCTGATTTTTTGAGCAACTGATATAACGGAATTGCTTTTTCGCCAAGCCGGCTTATGAACCGGCTTAAAGCCGTGACCCGCCCAGCCAGCTTCTGCACGTCATTTAGCTTGATCGGCTTAGCCAGGGTCGTGATTGCCTTGATTTTCTCCGGGTTAGCTTCAATGCCTCGCTCCGAGACAAGGAACCCCAGAAGCTTTCCTGCAGGGACACCAAAAACACACTTCTCCGGGTTAAGCTTCATCTTGTAGACGCGGAGATTGTCAAATGTTTCCTTGAGATCTTCCAATAGAGTTTCTTTCTTCCGAGATTTAACCACGATGTCGTCCACATAAGCATGAACATTTCGCCCGATCTGATTGTGGAAACAGTTCTGGACACAACGCTGATAAGTCGCCTGGGCGCTCTTCAGACCGAATGACATGGTTGTATAACAGAAGGCCCCAAAAGGTGTGATGAAAGCCGTCTTTGCCTGGTCTTCCGGCTTCAGCTTAATCTGATGATAACCAGAGTAAGCATCCAGGAAACATAAACTCTCGCAACCAGCCGTAGCATCGATGATCTGGTCGATACGGGGCAAGGCAAAGGGGTCACTAGGACAAGCCTTATTCAGGTCCGTGTAATCAACACACATCCGCCAAGTCCCGTTTTTCTTCAGAACAAGTACTGGGTTAGCCAACCACTCAGGATGGAAGACTTCGACGATGAACCCGACAGCTAGGAGCCGGGCCAGTTCTTCACCAATAGCTTTCTGCCTTTCCTCATTGAAACGACGGAGGTACTGGCGAACCGGTTTAAACTTGGGATCCACATTAAGGGAGTGCTCAGCGAGTTCTCTCGGTACCCCTGGCATGTCAGAAGGTTTCCATGCGAACATGTCCCGATTCTCACGGATGAACTCGATGAGCGCGCTTTCCTATTTGGGATCCATATTGGCCCCAATGGTGAACTGCTCAGAAGAATTGCCCGGGGTGAAATCAACTTGCTTCGTGTCTCTGGCCGACTTAAACTTGAGCAGGGGGTCAGACTCCGTGGTGGGCTTCTTCAGGGACGTCCTGTCAGACGGGTCAACATTGTCCTTATAATATCGCAACTCCTCCGCAGCGCAAGCCGTCTCAGCATAAGCCGCGTCTCCTTCCTCACACTCAAGTGCAATCTTCCGGTTGCCTTCCACTGTGATGGTTCCCCTCGGTTCTGGCATTTTCATCTTCATGTAGACGTAACATGGCCGCGCCATGAACCGCGCGTAAGCCGGCCGGCCAAATAATGCATGGTATGGGCTCTTGAGTTTAACCACCTCAAAGGACAGGAACTCAGAACGCCAGTTATCCTCCGAGCCAAAAGCCACCTCAAGGGAGATTCTTCCCATGGGATAGGCCGACTTGCCAGGAACAATGCCGTGGAAGACTGTAGAGGACGGAGTCAACTGCTTATCAGACAAATTCATCCGCCTGAACGTGTCATAATACAGGATGTTGATGCTGCTGCCCCGTCCATGAGCACCTTAGTCAGTGTATAACCGCCGACCTGTGGCGCGACAACCAAGGCCAGGTGGCCAGGGTGATCGACAAGGACAGGATGATCTGCTCTGCTCCAAGTAACCGGCTATTCAGACCAGTTGAGATAATAGGGAGCTGCCAGCTCGACCACATGGGCGGCTCGCCGTTGCACCTTCCGATCCCTCTTGCAGGTACTGGTGGTGAAGACATGATACTGTCCGCTGTTTAACTGCTTCGGGTTGCTCTGGAATCCTGCCGCACCAGCCTGATGCTGATTTCCCTGGTTGTTTCTCTGATTGCCACCAGTATTACCAGCCCCCTAAAACCCACCGCCTTGGCCACTATTTCCCTTGAAGCCGGGCCCAGCGAAGGGTCCCTGCAAGCCGGCCCCTGAGAAGACGGGTCCTGGGTTGGCAGGTTGTCCGCCGTTGCCTCCCCCATGATGATGATTCTGGAAGATTCGCTTGGCAAACTCTTGCATCACATAGCAATTTTCCCAGGAGTGAGTGGACGGTTTACCATTGTAACTGTGTTTCGGGCAAGGGGCCTTAAGAGCCTCCTCGTAAGTGAGAGGGTGATTTCTGGTGGTCTGCCTCCTAGAGCCATCGTTCTGACGCTGACCCTTGTTCTCTGTATTCGTATTCGCCACCAGGTCAGAGCTACCTTCGTGGCCCTTGCGTTTACCGCCGTTGTTGTTCTGACCATTACCGTTGCTCTGCTGCTAACCCTTGCCGCCAGCTTTCTTCCCCTTATCAGATTTCTCTTCGTCCGACAGCGGATCCTTGGTATTATCCGACTCCGCGTACCGGGTTAAGACATCCATGAGATCTCCCATGTCCTGGACCTTTCGCTTGAGCCGCCCAAGCTTCTGGACGAGGGGCTGGAACCTACATGTTCGTTCCAGAACAAGCAGTGCCTGAGCCGCCGAGATGCTATCAGAACTGTGTATAACTTCTGCAACCCGGCGAGCCCAATGGTGCGCCGACTCATCCTCGCGCTGGACACAACGCTCCAGATCAACAATTGTGGTCGGCCTCTTGCAGGTCCCCTGGAAATTCTTGATGAAACGTTCCTTCAGCTCCTGCCAGGTGTTGATAGAATTTGCCGGCAAGTTTTTCATCCAGGTGCGCGCCGGGCCTTCTAACATCAGCGGTAGGTAGCGCGCCAAGACTGACTCGCTTGCTCCCAACAAGTCCATCGCCAGCTCGTAGCTCTCGACCCACTCTGTGGGCTCCAGATTCGCCGTGTAATTAGGAACTTTGCGAGGCCCTTTGAAGTCAGAGGGAATGCGTGCTTCTCGCAGCGCTGGCACTAAGCAGGGAGTCCCGACCAGGCGACTCGAAACACCTTCAAGCCGGCCGTCCAACCGGGTTACGTCGGGCGAGCGATGTGCCTCCGGCGGGTTGACGCTCGGTGGCGGGTTGGTGTTCGCGGCGGGTTGTTTCGCGCCAGCGCATTGTGCCCCGCACACGCGTTTTCCTCCTCCCACGCTCGTAGAATTCGAGCTGCATCCGCCACGTCTTACGGGAACCTAGGCTGATGCTGCTCCGCTAGCGGCTGGGCGGCTCTCCTGCGGTGTGCGCTGCTAGAAACCGCCGACGACTCAGGGCACTGACTCCGGGTGCGGCTCTGATGAGGGGTTGAGTGAAGCCGATGCTGGCTATGCGAGTAGTTGGCTTGCTGCACCACTGCCGTCTTGAGCATCGCAATGGCGTTCCTGGCCTCTGTCTCAATTGGGCCGTCTCCCTCAATCGGAATAGCTGCCAAGTTGTGGGTTGCTGCCAGCACGTTATCAACCGGGTTGGAGTAGCGTCCAATTGGGGTCTGGAACCGGTGAGACGGCGGCTGCTGCTGCTGATCTGGCGTACGAAGTCGGGCCGGCTCTTGCTGCTGAACAGGCTGCTGTATCGGTGGCTCTCCTGTGGGGATAACTCCAGCCCTCGGGTTCATCGGAGCCGGCGGCGTGGTGAACAGTTGAGTCGGCTCGAGATTAGCCGGAAGCCGGCTCTGATGACGCCTCCTGTGAACAAGCTCCGACTCGGCCTGCCGGCGGCTCAGGTAATGCGTTTCCTCATCAAGGCGCTGCCTCTCTGCGTCGATCTGTGCTGCTCCTGTACCATGCGGGCGTTCTCCGCGTTGATGTCCTCTTGGATCTTGGCCATCTCCTCGCGACACTTCATGATCTCCATGTTGCGCGCCGCTACGTTCTCTGTAGTGACCGGCTCGGCCAACAGGGCTGCCAGCGTAGTCATCAAGTCCGCGAGTGCCTGAACCCCGGTCTTCTGAGAACCGGAGGCCGAGGCGCCGGCTCCTCCTGAGCCGGCCAGGAGATTGTTCTGTCCCGCCGTCGGATTGGCCGGGTCTCGCGCTGGATCCTGCCTACCCGCCATGTACACCACCGCGAAGCGAGGCGGATCAGGGCTCTCTGGGAAGACGCCGTCCGTGCGCCCCAGCCCTCCATCATGCAGCGGAAGAATTGACTCGGTTTCCCCCATCGAGGACTCGCCGTCAGACTGGACAAGCGTGTCGTCCTGAGACAGGGAGTTCTCCGACAGGGCCACTCCTTGGGTGAAGCCCACGAAGACGTGATCTGGGCCGGCCTGACGCCGGCCGGGTCACGCCGAACGCTGACCGGCACGGCGCGCCGACTCGACGCCGGCGATGTTCTCCAACCCGGCGGCCGGCTCGCCGACCACGCCGATGAAGGTATGAATCTTGCCGAAGGGGATCCGGTACCCGTACTCGATTGAGTCGGCGTCGGGGCCCCAGTGTGAATCGTCGATGTAGAACTTCCCGCGGCGGCTCTTGGTCATCATGCCAACCGCGTACTTCCCGAACCCTGGGAGAGATCCCGCTAAGAACTCAACTCCACCGTGCGTGAGCCCCACGGTGGGCGCCAACTGTCGTGGTTTTATTGCGATAGATGTCCTAGTAAAAGGACTTAGAGATGAAGCCATCGCACTAACGTGGAAGCTTAGCGGGGTTGAACGGGAGCGAGAATACGCCGGGTTACCCAGGTTCGGCCCCTCACGGTGGAGGTAAAAGCCTACGTCCTGCTTGTCTATATTGCTGTGGATCTCGATTACAAGGATGCGGATTCGCTAACCTAACTCTCGAGGGGATTGCAACTTAAGTCTTTTCATATAGGTGCTCCCCTTTATATACACAGGTGGAACCCTAGATTACATGAGAGTCCGGGTCATAAACCCTACCCGTCTCCTACTTGTTCTCCAAGACGGTCTTCTTGCCATCTACCTTCTCGTGAGCCGGCCTACTGCTTAAGCCGGCTTATCCTTGCCAGGCCTCATTAAGCCGGCCCACACAGAGTCTTCGGCCCGCAGTGAGTTGACCCGCCAAGCTCGCATTACGGCCGGGTTAACACCCTGCCGGGTCTCCGCGCTGGTAAATATCCCCAACACCGAGTGATCTCCTATCTTGCAGCAATGAGACTTCAACTACTTCTCCAGACCCGGACGCTCCAAAGCGAGGCCAGACTGAAGGTGATGCTGCTGAAATTATCGGTAAGGAGTAGTTTGATAGCAAGATAATTTGTAACAAGTGACAAATAGTAATAGTAACAAAGAGTGCAGCAAGGTGGCCCAATCCTTTTTATAGCAAAGGACAAGCCGGAACGATCTCTTATAGTAAGTAAAGCGTTCTCGAGGACACATGGGAATTTCATCTAGTCACTTTCATCATAATTGTTTGATTCGCGTTCGTTACTTTGATAATTTGATATGTGGGTGGACCGATGCTTGGGTGCTGTTCTTACTTGAACAAGCCACCCACTTATGATTACCCCCTCTCGCAAGCATCCGCAACTACGAAAGAAGAATTAAGATTTCTCTAACCATAGCATTAAACATATGGATCCAAATCAGCCCCTTATGGAATAGTGCATAAACTAGGGTTTAAGCTTCTGTCACTCTAGCAACCCATCATCTAATTACTACTCCACAATGCATTCCCTTAGGCCCAAAGATGGTGAAGTGTCATGTAGTCGACGTTCACACGACACCACTAAGGGAATCAACAACATACATATCATCAAAATATCGAACGAATACCAAATTCACATGATTACTTATGACAAGACTTCTCCCATGTCCTCAAGAACAAAAGTAACTACTCACAAGCCATCAACATGTTCAAGATCACAGGGGTATTGAATAGCATAATAGATCTGAACATATAATCTTCCACCAAATAAACCAACTAGCATCAACTACAAGATGTAATCGACACTACTAGCAACCCACATGTACCAATCTGAGGTTTTGAGACAAAGATTGAATACAAGACATGAACTAGGGTTTGAGATGAGATGGTGCTAGTGAAGATGTTGATGAAGATTAGTCCTCCCATGATGAGAGGATCGCTGGTGATGTCGATGGCGACGATTTCCCCCTCCTGGAGGGAAGTATCCCCGGCAGAATCTCTCCGCCGGAGAGCAAAAGTGCTCCTGCCCAAGTTCCGGCTCGAGACGGCGGAGCACCGTCCCAAAAGTCTTCTCCTTATTTTTTAGGGCAAATGTGCTTATATACCAGAAAATGGGGGCCAGAGGAGGGCCAGGGCCCCCACGAGGTACCAGGGTGCGCCTAGGGGGGGGGGTGGCGCGCCCTGGTGCCTCGTGGGCACCTGGGTGGCCCCCTCTGGTACTTTTTGCTTCCAGTATTTTTTATTTATTCCAAAATAATTCTCCGTGAAGTTTTAGCTTATTTGGAGATGTGCAGAATAGGTATCTTGACATAACTTTTTCAGGTCCAGAATTCCAGCTGCCGACATTCTCCCTCCTTGTGTGAATCTTGAATATTAAGAGAGAAAAGGCATTAGAATTGCTCCACAAAGTGTTATATTGATTAAAAACACTATAAATAACAGTAGTAAAACATGATGCAAAATGGACGTATCAACTCCCCCAAGCTTAGACCTCGCTTGTCCTTAAGCGAAAGCCGATATCGATAATCATGTCCACATGTTTAGAGAGAGAGGTGTCGATAAAAACAAAATACGGACATAGAAGCATCATGATCATTATTATAACAACAATATTTATTATCATAAACTTCTCATGAGCAAGTAACAATTCATCAGAACAATGAAGTATAAGGCATAAACTTTCTTGAAAACTAACAAACTATGTTCTCAGTCAACAATGCAATTGCAATTCATCATATTTTCAGGAAGGGTCTCATGTAGGAGCTTTTTAGCAAGTCCACATACTCAACCATCATATAGTCTTCTATGATTGCTAACACTCACATCATATATATGGAGCAAAAAGTTTCAGCGAGACACACAGAAAGATAGGGGCTTATAATTTCGCCTCCCAACTTATTCACCTCAAGGGTGATGTCAACAATAATAACTCATGATCTCTCATATCCAACTGGATATATATGTTTAGATCTTTCCCCACCATATGATGCTTGCAAAAGAGAAAAATAAAAAGGAATAGAGGAGAACACTATTGTCTCTTGCATAAAAAGTAAATACATAAAAGTAAAAGATAGGCCCTTCGCAGAGGGAAGCAGAGGTTGTCATGCGCTTTTTTATTGTTGGATGCACAAGCTCTTAATGCAAAGGAACGTCACTTTATGTTGCCCTTTATGATAGCAACCTTTATTATGCAGTCCGTTGCTTTTATTTCTTTTCCATCACAAGTTCGTACAAAGCTTATTTTCCCTTACAATAAAAGTTTTATACATATTTAGAGGCAATTTTTATTGCTTTTTGCACCGATGACAACTTACTTGAAGGATCTTATTCAATCCATAGGTAGATATAGTGGACTCTCATGACGTGAAACTGGGTCTAAGGGTTTTTGATGCACAAGTAGTATCTCTACTTGGTGCGGATTTTTTGGCTAGCAAAGATATTGGGCAAGCACCACATGTTGGAGGATCTATAACAATATAACTTCTATGTGAATATGAACAAATATAATTCATTACATTGTCTTCCTTGTCCAACATCAACAATTTGACATAAAATACTTAATGGGGGCTCACAATCATAAAAGATGTCCAAGATAGTATATTTGCATGTGAATCTTCTCTTCCCTTATTAATTCTTTCATGAATTGCATCATTGACTAATACTATGTTTGTTCACCTCCAATAAATTTTACCACTTATACTTTTCTTTATGTAATGTCATTACTTTCCATAAGATTAGCATATGATCTTTTTCATTATTTTCATTACTAGAATTGAAACATGAAAGTAAAGAAGCAAAAACTCAAACTACTCTTTATTATATAACTCTCAACTCGATTACATAGATAGATAGATCACGAAGCTAACACTCGAAAATAGATCATACTAAACTTTTATTCAACTAGATCACGAAATAACTAAGGATAGAACTAAAAATAGGTAATGATAATAGAAGTGATGGTGATACGATACCGGGGCACCTACCCCAAGCTTGGCACAAGCCAAGGGGAGTGCCCATACCCATGTGCTCAAGTCTCCTTCTTCGGTGATGGTGGTGATGGTGAAGTGGTGAGCTTATCCTTCAGCTCAAGCAGATACATCAATCTGCGGTTGATGCTCTAAAAGGCGATGTTTTGCTCTTCCAACAAAATAACTTCACGAGTGAGAGATGTATTCTGAACAGAAACTATTTCAAAGACTCTTAGGTCCTCAATTACGGATGGGGAGAGATGATCATATAAGGGTTGAAGTATATCTCCCTTCTCTGCTGTCTCCTCCATGGGGATGGCTTGCTCTCCTTCCGAAGCCTGGGCTCCTGCAACTTCCTCGACCTTGTCCTCCTTGCCATTGTCTTCTTCTCCCGACGACAACTCATAGTGAACCTCGCAGTAGGGGCGTTTTCCCAGCGATGGTTGCACAATGCGGTGCTTGGCACGTAGCTTTTGGGGAGCCATGGCGATCTAGATCTGACAGAAAATAGCACGAAACAAGAATGGATGAGATTTCTGTGATACGGTGGTCAAAACATATGGGAGTATATATAAATAATTTTTATCTTGCAAAACAAGTAATCCAGAGGAAAAACGGAGTCGGGAAGGCTCACGTGGGGCCCACGAGGTACCAGTGCGCGCCTGGGGGGGGGGGGGGTGGCGCGCCCTGGTGCCTCGTGGGTCCCCCCAGCTGTTTCTTATTTTTGTATTTTTCTAAATATTCCAAAACTGACAGAAAGTATTTTTATGGAATTTTTGGAGTTGGTTTACTTACCGTATCACATACTTCTTCCTTTTCAGGGTTCTGGAGTGTTCCGGAAGGTCTCTCTTATGTATTCCTCCGGTGTAATTGTTTCAATAACATTAGTTTCAACATTAATGGGGGTACCTGAAATATAGTGCTTAATTCTTTGCCCATTAACCACTCTCGGATTAGTGCCTTCGGAGTTGTTTATTTTGATGGCTCCGGAGCGATAAACTTCTTCGATGATATACGGTCCTTCCCATTTAGAGAGAAGTTTTCCCGCAAAGAATCTCAAACGAGAATTGTACAATAAAACTTGCTCACCTACTTTAAATTCCCGTTTTTGAATTCTTCTATCATGCCATCTTTTAACTTTTTCTTTAAACAATTTGGCATTTTCATAGGCTTGGGTTCTCCATTCATCCAATGAGCTAATATCAAATAACCTCTTTTCACCGGCAAGTTTAAAATCATAATTGAGTTCTTTAATTGCCCAGTATGCTTTATGTTCTAACTCAAGAGGTAAATGACATGCTTTTCCATAAACCATTTTATAAGGAGACATACCCATATGATTTTTATAAGCAGTTCTATAAGCCCATAATGCATCGTCAAGTTTCTTAGACCAATTCTTTCTAGATCTATTAACGGTTTTTTGCAAAATTAATTTTATTTCCCTATTGCTCAATTCTACTTGACCACTAGATTGAGGGTGATAGGGAGATGCAATTCTATGGTTGACATCATATTTAGCAAGCAATTTACGGAATGCACCATGAATAAAATGTGAACCACCATCAGTCATTAAATATCTAGGGACTCCAAACCTTGGGAAAATAACTTCTGTAAGCATTTTAATAAAAGTGTTATGATCAGCACTACTAGTTGGAATAGCTTCTACCCACTTAGTAACGTAATCAACAGCAACTAAAATATGAGTATACCCATTGGATTTAGGAAAAGGTCCCATATAATCAAATCCCCAAACATCAAATGGTTCAATCGCAAGTGAATAATTCATAGGCATTTCCTGACGTCTACCAACATTACCAATTCTTTGACATTCATCACAAGATAAGACAAACTTACGAGCATCCTTGAAAAGAGTAGGCCAGTAAAAACCAGATTGCAATACCTTATGTGCAGTTTTGTCTCCCGCATGGTGTCCTCCGTAAGCCTCGAAATGACACTTCCGTAGGATTTGTTACTGTTCATGCTCAGGTATACAACGCCTAATAATACCATCTACTCCTTCTTTATAAAGATGTGGGTCATCCCAGAAGTAATGTCTTAAATCATAGAAGAACTTTTTCTTTTGTTGGTATGTGAAACTAGGTGGTACATATTTAGCAACAATATAATTAGCATAGTCTGCATACCAAGGAGTATTATGAGAAGCATTTATGACAACTAATTGTTCATCAGGAAAGTCATCATTAATAGGGAGTGGGTCATCAAGAACATTTTCCATTCTATACAGATTATCTGCTACGGGATTCTCAGCTCCCTTTCTATCAATAATATGCAAGTCAAATTCTTGTAGCAATAGAACCCACCTAATAAGTCTAGGTTTAGCATCCTTCTTTTCCATAAGATATTTAATAGCAGCATGATCAGTGTGAACAATTACTTTAGAATCAACTATGTAGGATCTGAATTTATCACATGCAAACACAACTGCTAGAAATTCCTTCTCAGTAGTAGCATAATTTCTTTGGGCACTGTCTAGAGTTTTACTAGCATAATGGATAACATTTAATTTCTTATCAACTCTCTGTCCTAGAACAACACCAACAGCATAATCACTAGCATCACACATAATTTCAAAAGGCAAGTTCCAATCAGGTGGTTGTACAATAGGTGCAGTGATTAAGGCTTTCTTAAGTGTTTCAAAGGCTTCTAGACAATCGTCATCAAAAACAAATGGAACATCTTTTTGCAAAAGATTGGTAAGAGGCCTAGAAATTTTAGAGAAGCCTTTAATAAACCTCCTATAGAAACCAGTGTGACCAAGGAAACTTCTTATACCTTTAATATCTTTAGGACATGGCATTTTCTCAATAGCATCGACCTTAGCTTTATCAACTTCAATACCTCTCTCAGAAATTTTATGCCCCAAGACAATACCTTCATTCATCATAAAGTGGCACTTCTCCCAATTCAATACAAGATTAGTTTCTTCACATCTCTGCAAAACTCGATCAAGGTTGCTTAAGCAATCATCAAAAGAAGTTCCGTAAATGGAAAAATCATCCATGAAAACCTCAACAATCTTTTCACAAAAGTCAGAGAATATAGCAGTCATACATCTTTGAAAGGTAGCAGGTGCATTGCATAAACCAAAAGGCATATGTCTATAAGCATAAGTTCCAAAAGGACAAGTGAAGGTGGTTTTCTCTTGATCAGATTGCGCTACGGGTATTTGAGAAAACCAGAATAACCATCTAGGAAACAAAAGTGTGTATGCTTAGACAATCTTTCTAACATTTGATCAATGAAAGGTAAGGGGTGATGATCTTTTCTAGTAGCTTTGTTTAATTTTCTAAAATCAATTACCATCCTATAACCAGTTACAATTCTTTGTGGAATGAGTTCATTTTTATCATTAGGAACAACGGTAATACCCCCTTTCTTAGGGACACAATGAACTGGACTTACCCATCTACTATCAGCTATGGGATAGATTATACTTACTTTCAGAAGCTTTAATATTTCGGATCTCACCACCTCTTTCTTCTTAGGATTTAATCGTCGTTGGTGGTCGACAACTGGTTTAGCATCAGGCTCCATATTAATTTTGTGCTGACATAGAGTTGGACTAATGCCCTTAAGATCATCAAGAGTATATCCGATAGCAGCTCGGTGCTTCCTCAAAGTTTTTAGTAATCTCTTTTCTTCATGCGCTAAAAGGTTAGCACTAATAATAACAGGATATATCTTCTTTTCATCAAGATAAGCATATTTCAATGTATCAAGCAATTGCTTCAATTCAAACACAAGATCACCTTTAGGTGGAGGAGGGCCTCCAAGAGTTTCAACAGGCAAATTGTGTTTAAGGATAGGTGGTTGATCGAAGAACATCTTATCTATTTCATTTCTTTCATTCATATGCATATTGTTTTCATGGTCTAGCAAGTATTGTTCTAACGGATCAGTTGGAGGTACGGCAATAGAAGCAAGACCAATAATTTCATCTTTACTAGGCAATTATTTATCATGAGGTTGTCTACGAAACTTAGAGAAATTAAACTCATGAGATATATCACCAAACTTAACTTGAACCTTTTCTTTAACACAATCAATTTCAGCATTAACGGTATTCAAGAAAGGTCTACCAAATATAATGGGACAGAAATTCTCTTGTTGTGAGCCAAGTACTAAGAAATTAGTAGGGTATTTGCTTTTTCCACACAAGACTTCAACATCTCTAACAATCCCAAGTGGTGTAATAGTATCTCTATTAGCAAGCTTAATAGTAACATCAATATCTTCAATCTCAACAGGTGCAATGTCATGCATTACTTCTTGATATAGAGAAAATGGAATAGCACTCACACTAGCACCCATATCACACAAACCATGATAGCAATGATATCCAATCTTAACAGAAATAACAGGCATGCCAACTACGGGCTTGTTCTTATCTAACTTATCTTGTTCATTTCTAACAGGTTTAGCAATTCTAGCAGCCTCCTCACAAAAGTAAATAACATGCCCATCTATATTATCGACTAAGAGATCTTTAACCATAGCAACATCGGGTTCAACTTGAATTTGTTCAGAAGGTCTAGGTACTCTAATATTACTTTTATTAACCACAGTTGAAGCTTTAGCATGTTCCTTAATCCTAACATGAAAAGGTGGTTTCTCAATATAAGCAGCAGGCACAACTGGATCAACATGGTAAACAATTGTTTCTTCTTTAACACTAATGGGTTCCTCAATCTTTTCTTTAATAGGGGGATGATATTTAAACCACTTCTCCTTAGGGAGATCAACATGAGTAGCAAATGATTCACAAAAGGAAGCTGCTATCTCAGAGTCAAGTCCATATTTAGTGCTAAACTTATGAAAAGCATCGGTAGCCATAAAAGATTTAACACAATTGAACTCAAGTATTATACCTGACTCATTACCTTTGTCGAGTTCCCAATCTTCAGATTTGCGTTTAATTCTTTCCAGAAGATCCCATCTGAATTCAATAGTTTTCTTCATAAAGGAGCCAGTCGAAGAAGAATCGAGCATATTTTGATTATCATGAGAAAGCCGAGCATAAAAATTCTGTAAGATAATTTCTTTTGCGAGCTCATGATTGGGGCATGTGTACATCATATACTTAAGCCTCCCCCAAGCTTGAGCGATGCTTTCTCCTTCATGAGGCCAAAAATTATATATATAATTCCGATCACGATGAACCAAATGCATAGGATAAAATTTCTGATGGAATTCCAGTTTCAATCGGTTCCAGTCCCATGTATCAGTATCATCACATAGCCTATACCACATTAATGCCTTTCCCTGCAAAGATAAAGGGAATACTTTCTTCATAACTCCATCTCTGGATAAACCTGCAAGCTTAAACAATCCACAAATTTCATCCACATAGATCAAGTGCATATCAGGATGTATTGTTCCATCTCCTGCATAAGGATTAGCTAGCAGTTTCTCTATCATACCCGAAGGAATTTCATATTCAATATTTTCAGTAGGTGCAGTAGGTTGAGGAGCAACTCTTGGTGTTTCCGGTCGAGGTGAAGATACCCCGAACAAACCCCTCAAAGGATTACTTTCCATAGTGACAAGTAACAGTAAATTTCAGCACGTAATATAAATGTTTCCTTACCAAATTCCACTCACCAAAGGCGCTTCACTCCCCGGAAACGGTGCCAGAAAAGAGTCTTGATGACCCACAAGTATAGGGGATCAATCGTAGTCCTTTTAATAAGTAAGAGTGTCGAACCCAACGAGGAGCAGAAGGAAATGACAAGCGGTTTTCAGCAAGGTATTTTCTGCAAGCACTGAAATTATCGGTAACGAGTAGTTTGATAGCAAGATAATTTGTAACAAGTGACAAATAGTAATAGTAACAAAGAGTGCAGCAAGGTGGCCCAATCCTTTTTATTGCAAAGGACAAGCCGGAATGATCTCTTATAGTAAGTAAAGCATTCTCGAGGACACATGGGAATTTCATCTAGTCACTTTCATCATGTTTGTTTGATTCGCGTTCGTTACTTTGATAATTTGATATGTGGGTGGACCGATGATTGGGTGCTATTCTTACTTGAACAAGCCTCCCACTTATGATTACCCCCTCTCGCAAGCATCCGCAACTACGAAAGAAGAATTAAGATTTCTCTAACCATAGCATTAAACATATGGATCCAAATCAGCCCCTTACGGAATAGCGCATAAACTAGGGTTTAAGCTTCTGTCACTCTAGCAACCCATCATCTAATTACTACTCCACAATGCATTCCCTTAGGCCCAAAGATGGTGAAGTGTCATGTAGTCGATGTTCACACGACACCACTAAGGGAATCAACAACATACATATCATCAAAATATTGAACGAATACCAAATTCACATGATTACTTATGACAGGACTTCTCCCATGTCCTCAAGAAAAAAAGTAACTACTCACAAGCCATCAACATGTTCAAGATCATAGGGGTATTGAATAGCATAATAGATCTGAACATATAATATTCCACCAAATAAACCAATAGCATCAACTACAAGATGTAATCAACACTACTAGCAACCCACAGGTACCAATCTGAGGTTTTGAGACAAAGATTGAATACAAGACATGAACTAGGGTTTGAGATGAGATGGTGCTGGTGAAGATGTTGATGAAGATTAGTCCTCCCATGATGAGAGGATCGCTGGTGATGTCAATGGCGACGATTTCCCCCTCCCGGAGGGAAGTATCCCCGGCAGAATCTCTCCGCCGGAGAGCAAAAGTGCTCCTACCCAAGTTCCGCCTCGAGACGGCGGCGCACCGTCCCTAAAGTATTCTCCTTATTTTTTTAGGGCAAATGTGCTTATATACCTGAAAATGGGGGCCAGAGGAGGGCCAGGGGCCCCACGAGGTACGAGGGCGCGCCTGGGGGGTGGCGCGCCCTGGTGCCTCGTGGGCACCTGGGTGGCCCCCTCTGGTACTTTTTGCTTCTAGTATTTTTTATTTATTCCAAAATAATTCTCCGTGAAATTTCAGCTCATTTGGAGATGTGCAGAATAGGTATCTTGACATAGCTTTTTCAGGTCCAGAATTCCAGCTGCCAGCATTCTCCCTCGTGTGAATCTTGCATATTAAGAGAGAAAAGGCATTAGAATTGCTCCACAAAGTGTTATATTGATTAAAAACACTATAAATAACAGTAGTAAAACATGATGCAAAATGGACGTATCAGCTGCCGACGCTGCTACTTCCAAGGGTAAGGTTTTTTTGGTTGTCATTCGACTTGAGCCTTGACCGAGTGGTTTATAACTCGACATTATCTCCTGAATGTCCTCACAGCCCCGACCGAAGTCATCCATCTGGACGAGGATGACAAGGCCGACCCGCCGAACCCAGAGGTCGACAAGGTGGTGCCGACTGGTATAGACATCATGATGCGGGAGGCTTCACCCGGCCAGAAGACCCGAGTTTCTCCTGCTAAGGCCACCAGGGAGCCCGCTGGTCCGAGTCCTCCGGCGCAGGCCAGCTCTTCGTTGTGCTTACTACGCTGCCTCTTGAACCCACACCCATGCCACACTCGGCTCTTGCTACTGCTTTTGCCTTGCACAGTGTCCCAGAGGACGAGGTGGGAGCGAGTAAGGAAGCCTTGATACAGGTGGAGGTGATGAACAATCGGCTGAGGGAAGCGTACGACGCCAGCGAGGCACTGAAGAACAACGTCCGAGTAAGTACCATTGTAAGTGTTGTTTGAAGTTTTTGTTTTGAATTTGAAACTGAACTTCCGTCAGTGGGTTTGCGCGGGGCACACCCACTGGGTGTTCGTTTTTCTCCAGTGGGGGCACGCTGAGTGCACCCACTGGGTGTAGTCCCCGAGGCTCCCGTTGACTGGAGACAGTCGGCGGGAGTCTTAGAACTCTGTACCGACGTTATTCCCACGGGTCAACCGGAGTCTTTACCAAGTGTGTTTTCTCCGGTGGGGGCACGCTGAGTGCACCCACTGGGTGTAGTCCCCGAGACTGCCATCGATTATATGTTTTGATAGAACTCACACATAAGCTCTTTTTTTTAGCTCAACACAAGTCACTTTTCAGTGGGGGCACGTTGAGTGCACCCACTGGGTGTAGTCCCCGAGACTGCCGTCGACTGGAAGCAGTCCGCGGGAGTCTTAGAGTTACTTATTCGATTGCACTCGGAGTGCGACCTCCCACTCGGCTGGCCGAGTGGAAGGCTTGGTAGACTAGGAAGCTTCGAACTGGTCGAGCTTTGTCTGCCTTGAGGTCAACTATGAAGGCCAGAATATTGTTGTCTTCGATCTTCTTCATTGCCGACTCAGTTGTAAGAGGGTATTTCAGGATCTGGTACTGATCGAGCTTGTTCCTCCTTGAAGGAGGTAGCTTGTTATTCCGACTGACTGACCATTCGCTTTGTTTTGCAACAGAGGGCTTGCGAGCTGGGCTCTCACTATGCTGCCTTGGAGAAGGAAGTGTTACAACTCCGAGTGGACTTGGACACGGAGAGGCACAAGAGCGGCCATCTGGAGAAGGAGAAGAACACCCTGGGAGGTACGTTCCGCTGCTCTATTGTTCGCTGAGTTGTATTTTCTTTTGATCCGAGTCAATTTACTTCAACAGATGTCCGTGGCGAGAACGCCCAACTTGTAATGAGGCTGAGGACTTCTATTTCTTTAGACACCATGAAGCAGGCCTTGGAGGACAAGGACAAGGGGCTGGCCCTGGCGCAGAACGAGGCTAGGAGCAAGACCAAGGCTGCCGAAGAGAAGCTGGCTTCAGTCGGCAAGCTTGAGAAGGAGATCGAGACCCTGAAGGCCGCCGCCGAGATAGCCAAGAATGAGGTTTCCGAGCTTAAGAAGTCCAACGCCGAATGGGAGGTGAAGCACAGCACCCAGGCAAATGTCTTCGAAGAGGAGAAGAAGAAGCTGAACGACTAGATCACAAAGCTCCTTGAGAAGAAGGGTGAACTCGAGGAGTATATCCAGGAATTCGGCAAGGACATGGGCAAGAAGCTCGAAGGTAAGTCGTCTCGCCGATTGAATTCTGTCCACTTTGTTCAAGAGTCTTATATCTCTGATCCCGAGTCGTTTTTACACAACAAAGTTCTGCTATGACTTTGAGCTGGAAACCGACAGAGTCGAGAAGGACTTGGACCCCTCCAGGCAGATTCGCAGGGACCGTGCTGCCATGGCCATTCTCCGACTGGAGGAGCATCTTGAGAGTGCCATGGGGTATATCATCCGACTGCGGTCCGCCCTGTCCAAGATCGACCGGGAGCTCCTCCCGGGCAACGAGCTTCCGAATGATCTGGAGTCGATGATGACCCAGCTGAAGGACATCCCAAATCGAGTGCAAGCCTAGAAGAAATCCGCTGCTCGCTGTGACGCCGACGTGACTGTCGGGCCCATGGAACCTGGGGTATCCCGGCCCGTCTGCCTTTGGCCCAGGGCGCAACGCCTGGCAGAGGCCCAACCGGCAGCCATCAGTGGGCATCTCAGGCAAGACCCCTCATGAGGCCCCCTCCTCAGGGAGCGAGCAAGCAAGACTCAGCCACTTCACCGGGAGCCTCGCGAGGCCCTCTCGCGAGGCGGCCTCCCGAGGCACCCTCCCGAAGGCGTGCAAGACGGGTGCTGTTCGGCTCGGTCGCGCGGTCTCATGCCCATCATGTGGGTGACGCGCGCGGCGACGAACGGCGACAGAGGCCGTGCCAGCAGGCGCGGATGGAGAGGATTTCCCCTTTTGTGCTAAGGGAGCAAGGCCAGCAATCCACTTCCCTAAGCAACCCCCAAAGGTTGCCCGATCGGTGAAAGAAGACCAAGACGGTGGGCGCGCAGGGCGGAGGTCATCCCCGAGCCCACCGGCACATCATGGACGGTCGCTTTGCAGATGAAGACCACCTTTTGTCAGGATAGGCTACGCTCCTGTCCCCCTTCAAACTTGTCGTTGTGTGGCAACCCTTCCCGCCAATGTTTTTGGGGGAAGAGGACCAAGGCATGTATAAAGGAGGGCAGGGTGCCGCTGTAGAGAGGGAGAGACCCGATCATCTCCTACCTTGTACACGAGAGCATCCTCTTGCCCAGAGCAATCCCAACCAAGCAGGAGTAGGGTTTTACACCGCAAGGTGGCTCGAACCTGGGTAGCCGCTGAGTCCACGGTCCACTCCCGCTAGCACGCTCTCGTCGTAGCTTCGCCCCAGCTTAGCCGTGGTAGGGGACGAGGAGGTAGGAATGAGCTCGCCCTAGTGTTCGAACCTTTGGGTCCTCAGAGCCCGAACTCCGACATTTGGCGCGCCAGGTAGGGGTGCGCTACTGTTCTTCCTCTCCGTCCTCCGTCTCCACCAGCCTCATGGCCGACGCTCGCCGCGAGCGCGCCGAGCGCAGGGCTGGCCGCGTGGCTCAGACGGAGCCGGTGGCCTGCGGCAACCGCCGCCGCCCTGTCGAGGCCGCTGCCGCCACCGACACTACTGGGAAAGGGCTTATAGGAGAACCCAAATTAGTGGCGGGCGCACTCTAGCACCCGCCACTGCTAATAGCAGTGGCGGGCACTAAAAACTATCCGCCACTGCTATTAGCTTAGCTGTGGCGGGCGCAAACTAGCGCTCGCCACTGATAACAGCTGTCCAGATTTGTCATGGGACAAATGTTACCAGTGGCGGGCACAAACTTACGCCCGCCATAGGTAGTTGAGTTAGCAGTGGCGGGCGATTGTACGTACCCGTCATTGTTATTTTTTGAACCCGCACCAAATCTGTGCAAAAATTCCAGTGACAGGCTGTTATGTGTGCCCGCCATTGGTAACTAAAATTGCAGTGTCGGGCCTTTTTTTTTTCCGCCACTGCCTAAAAGCCCACCAGAGCCCACTTTCGTTCTAACACCTAACCCTAACCCTCCCGTCCATCTCTATCTCACCCAGCCGCCGCCACGATCCCCTTCTTCCTCCAACTACCAGATCCCCTCGCACCCTCCTCCACGCTCCCCTGCTCCCCTCGGTCCGCTCCTCCCACCCTCCGGCCAGATCCCCATGCCCCCCCTCCTCCATGCTCCCCGCGGCCTGCACCCTGCCCCGTGGCTAGGGTTTCGCCTGCCATCTTCTTTGCCGAGATCCACCACAGTCGGTGACGGGGAGTCCAGAGGTCGCCGGATCCGGCACTGGCGTCTACCAGGTAGGTCCTTTCCCTCCTTTCTCGCCGGGATCCATCCTCTCCTCCTCACCACACCTTCTCCTCCTGGCCTTTCCTCTGCTGCAAGTCACCATGGAGCGGACGGGATGGGGACGATGGCAGGAGGGCGTCGGATCCTTCCTGCTCGAGGAGGAGGAGGAGGGGCGCACCTCCATCTTCTTTCATGGGCGCTCCTACCCGAGCTCGACCACAGCAGCAGCGATAGATGACCCCTCTCAGCGCCATGAACCCTAGCCCTTCCACTAGGTTGGGTACCAATCCTCCCCCTACCCATGTCTTCTTTCTTCTTGTACTTTTCATCATCTCCCACAAGATCTGATGCATATGCTGCTTGTGTACTAGTAGATCAGTGGACATTGATCAATGATTTATTTAGAGGAGTAGTTTGTTACACGCATGTGTAGTACAAGATCTGATGAATATAAACTATAAAAGATATAAGCTGAGACATTTAGTGATTTCCAAGATTGTTTTAGAACGAGATTGGTGTCCATGCCACTGCCGCTGATGGCTACTCTGTTTGATGAAATTCTAGAACTAATCTGATTTTTTTTGTGTTCTTGTAATGTAGATGAAGAAGAAAGGTGTTGACATGGCGAGCCGCCGCTGCCAGGGTCACCACCCACACCCATGCCTACTCAGCTATCCACTCCCAGGAGGAAGATGAAGCTCCTCCAACTGATCAAAGCGAAGGCTCTCTTGTTCTTCTTGGTATGCAATCATGCGATCCCTTGGCCTTCTTGCATTACTAATTTAATATGTTTTAGTTCAGTTAAATAGTTTGTAGTTAGTTAAAGTTAAGTCGCTAGATGAATAGTTTGGATCCGCTGATTTGCACAACTTTATGCATCGATCCATCAAATATGTATGGAAGTCTGAATTCTTCCAATGTATTGATATAGAATATGGAGCAATTATCACACAAAAAATTGGTCTCTCAAACACCACTTTTTTTCTTTTTGAAACTCACTACAAGGCATACAAAAATTGCAGCTAGTGTACTGTCTTGTAGATGCTTGTAGAATAATTAGTTTTGCATCAATTCAAGAGTTAAATTCATGTTTGTTTGTATCTATGATTCATTCAAGATTTAACAAGCTTCTGTACAACTAGATTACATACTCCCGCTAGCTAAGTAGAGTTTTTCTATACGGAAGGGCACTAGGATCTGAAACTGTTGGCATATGTCCAGTTCATTTATGAACATACACATGCAGTTCAGAAGTACAAGGAGCTGAAACTGATGGTGTATGTTTTTGCGGACTTTGGGCGGCGGTTGGCGCGGGGAGCGCCGACGTTTGGGCGGCGGGGCAGCCTTGATGTGACCGCGGCGCAGATCGAATGTGGGGGTGGTGCGAGTCAGGATCCGACTAGGTTTTAAAGCTTTCAGATCTTCATTTTTCACCTTTAGAATAATGAACTCCATGCATATCTTTTCTTTCTTTGCCCAAGAACATGTACATATGCATGTCAGGGGTCCTGTATTCCCGCCAAATGTGGCAGAATTGTGTATTAGTTGCTAGCTGGAAGTACCCGTGTCCATCAATTTGAGCACCATTGTTTGTTCCATCTCACTGGATAGTGTTTCCTCTCTATACGTATAGTGGATCCTAGTCTAAATTATAGCAGAGAGCTAGTATACCTTATTTTGCATTCCACAAACGTACTTGTTTTTTAACCTAGATGCAAGTACAAGTTTTTAACTTGTAGGTTGCTATATCTTGAAATCCATTTTCATGGACGTTTTTTTAGTTGTATACATAATTTATTTATCTCTTTTGAAACCTGCATGCATTTGCTAAGTTTGATGCTTTTTATATCCTTAACAGAGTTATACCTGATAGTTCAGTCTAAGTTGAAGCACATGATGGCTCAAATCTAGTATTCCTGTGTATAATAGATCAATTTTGTATGCAGAAGGATGTCGTGTCCATTTTATTGTGGAACGTTATGCTTAAGGAGAGCAGTTTGTACATCAAACTTAACCAATTGATATGTAAGTGCTAAATAATTTTCTTTTCACATGCTCAGTCAAAGTTACGCTGGCTATCTAAGTCGACTTTAATTTCTTTGTCTTTAATTGTGCAAGAATATGTCATATTTTCAGGATTTTCTCAACCAAAGTGGCTCGAGGCCAAGGACCAGAAGCGACTTGAAGCCAAGGATCAGAAAATCCAGAGGAGCAGGGGCATGGACTGGGCACTTTGGGAGCGTCTTTGGACTGCGACATCGACTCCAGCCACACTATGTGAAGACCTCATTAGTGTGCATTTGGTCCATTGGTTCGGTAGCTTATTTGACTCAGCTTGTTGGGTTCTATTTAAAGATCTTCACAAAAACAGGAGACTTGCCTTCTCTAGTCGGGCCACAAGAAAAGTGCAATAATAATGTTTTCCTGTGTTTCTGGCATTTTTAATTCGTCCTCAAAGTAATGTTGTGCATGTACATATGTGTATTACATGGGCTGTACTGTGTACATCACAGTACAGTACGTGCATTTTTTTTTAAATTCAAAAATTCCTAGCAGTGGCGGGTAGAGCACTGTGCTCACCAGTGGTGCATCTGCTATGGTGCAAACTAGCTCTGGTGCACCCTCTTAGTAGTGGCGGGTGCTTCTTCGTGCCCGCCACTGTTGGCCTTTTAGCAGTGGCGGGAGGTCAATGGCGGGCTTGCCTGGGCCCCTAGCCCGCCACTAATGCCCATTTTGCACCCGCCACTACTAGGCATTCCTGCAGTAGTGCGACCCTGCCGCCCGGGAACAGCAGGACTCCTCCCTACACCCCTCCGTGCGGGCAGAGGGCCACACCGCCACGGCCTCTTCCTCCCTCGCCCGCCGTGGGCCACCGAACGCGCAGGTCGCGCTACTCATGGCGCGCGAGCTACTCCGCTACCGTCCAGCTGACGCCGGCTATGACGCCTGGCTTGGTCGCATCACCGAGCTCGTCAACGCCGCCGGGGACGCTCCGGCGCCTTCCCACTCGCTCCGCCCTCCACCGTCTCGCGCTGGGGACGTAGCGCATGGCGCTCCCCCGCCACCTCCTCTACGCGACGAGCTCGCCGGGCCCCAGCGCAACGCACAGGCGCATGAGCCATCCCACGGCGCTTCCTCGCCGGTCCGAGATGAGGCCAGCTACCAGATTCATCTGCCGTGCACCACCTGACGCGCGTGTGCTCCTAGAGCAGCAGCACCGGTGCCAAGACCGGGCCGTCCAGGAGGTCGCAGCGGCTGGCCGCCAGAATCGCGCCGCCCTCGCCGGCGGTGTCCCTCGAGCGGCATGGGCTATCGTGCCTTCATTCGCGAGCTGCGTCGGGTGGTGTGGCCCGCGAAGTTCAAGCCGGAACTGCCTTCACGCTACGACGGCACCCCCAACCCCGTAGAGTTCCTGCAGCTCTATGCGCTGAGCGTTGAGGCGGCGAACGGCGATGACAAGGTCATGGCGAACTGGTTCCCCATGGCCCTCAAGGACGGCCTGCGCTCCTGGCTCATGAATCTCCCTGAGGCGTCGATCTCGTCGTGGGCCGAGCTCTCCAGCTAGTTCATCGCCAACTTCAAGGGCACGCACGACCACTCCCTCACCATCAACGACCTGCGGCATGTGCGGCAGCGCCCAGACGAGACCCTCCGCAAGTACATCCAGCGCTTCAGCTAGGTGCGCAACAAGATTCCGCGTGCCTCCGATGCGGCTGTCATCTCCGCGTTCTCCACCGGCGTCACGGACGTCAAGATGCGTGAGAAGCTCACCATCAACGACGAGCTGGACTGGGTGCTTGAACTGTTCGACCTCGCCGACAAATGCGCCGAAGCTGAAGAAGGTCGCCTCTTCATCCACAACGACCCCGATGCGGCGCCCGACGCCGCCAAGGCCAAGAGCAAGGACGTCAAGCGCAAGGGCCCCACTGTGCTTGCGGCGGAGCCCGAGCAGAAGCGTGGCCGCGACCGTGATGAGCCCAGGAAAGAGGGCCGCCCGCTCTGCGCCTACCACAACGTGCGCTCCCACAGCACTGAGGACTGCCAGGAGCTCAAGCTACTTCGTGATGAGCGCCAGGGCCGCCGAGGCGACCGCAACGACCGCGGCGCCGGCTGCGGAGGTGGCCACGGCGGCAACCGCTGGGACGGCCGCAACGGCAATGGCAACTTCCGCCAAGCCTGGCGCGATCAGCCTCGTGAGGCAAACCCTCAGGCCAACGCCGCTCTCCCATCGCTGCCGCCGCCACCCCGGAGGAACGACGTCAACCAGCCTGACGAGGGCGCTGGGGGTTACCAGGAGGCTCGCACGGTTGCCTGCATCCTTGGCGGGGCTCAAGCTCCCATGTCCAACCGCCACTTCAAGCAGCTCTCTCGCGAGGTGAACGCCGCCCTCCCGAAGCCTGAGGCCGCGCGGCCCCTCAAGTGGTCGCAGTACGCCATCACCTTCGACTCCATGGACGACCCCAAGTCCATGCACTTCGACGGCGCCTTCTCTTGACAGGGCGCGGGGGCTGGCGTCGTGCTCACCTCACCAACGGAAGACAAGCTCTACTACGCTGTCCACCCTCGTCTACGGAGCTGAGGCGGTCCTTCCCTCGGAGCTTAAGCACGGCCCTCCACGAGTCCTTGCCTTCGACGAGGCGCGTCAGGATGGCTCGTGGGAGACCAACCTGCTGCTCCTTGAGGAGGCATGCCGTCAGGCCGCTCTTCGCGCCGCGAGGTACCAGCAGGCCCTGCGTCGCTAATGCAGCCGCAACATCCGCCCTCGCACTCTCGAGGTCGGCGACCTCATCCTACACAGGATCCTCTCTAGAGAGGGACTCCACAAACTCTCACCCATGTGGGAAGGCCCTTTCAGGGTTGCTCATGTCTCCAGGCCCGGCGCTGTCCGGCTGGAGACGGAGGATGGAGTTCTTGTGCCTAACGCCTGGAACATCCAACACCTCCGCAAGTTCTACCCGTGACCCTCACGCGTACAAACAAAATGGGGCTGTACACGCCCCGGAGACTCTCAATGCGTTCGCCTGACGGGCACGCGAGAGCTCCCGCCCACGTCTCAGTGGAAGCCCCATGCTCCGCGCTGACGGAACGATCGAACTGCGATCATGCCCATGTCTCAGTGGAAGCCCCATGCTCCGCGCTGGTGGAACGATCAAACCGCGATCATGCCCACGCCTAGTGGAAGCCCCATGCTCCGCGCTGGCGGAACAATCAACTGAGGGTGCCCCCTGGGCTGCACCAACCTCAAGCTGACCCGTGTCGGACACGGCAGCCGCATCCCTTTTTGGTTTCCATACATTGTGTATTTTGTCATATCTTTGCCTCACGAGCCGTGCGTGCTCGCGACCTCCCTCATGAGCCTCACGGGAGCGAGGGCTGGACACGGTGTCTGTGCTCGGGTCAGTCCCAGCAGCGCTGAAAAACCCAAGCAACCGGACTCTGGCTCGCGGGCCTGCTCCCGTGCACGCCACCCCACCAAGGTCCTTGGTGTCTTATCTCCTCGCGTAACACCCATGAGCGAGCCGGTGAGCGCGCGCTGCTCCCCTATTGTATGACTTTCTGCATGCAGTTATCTCAGGAACAGGTTACCTGGAAGGCCTCGTGAGGACGCGTCGCGAGGTGGCCCAACAGCAAGACGCCCCCTTGAGCTTCAGGAAGCTTCGCAGGCCCCGCCTCGGGAGCCAATCTATGACGGCCACCTCAGCAGGAGACCTCGCGAGCGGAAACCTCGCGAGACACACCCTACAAGTGGCGGCTCGCCGGATGCTGCTCTTCGCAAGAGCTAAGTCTAACTACCTCGCGAGCTACCCTCGCCATCTTCCAAGCTTTCCCCTCTAGCAACCTCACGAGCACCAGTGTTTCTCCTTCCGCAAGCCGCTTGCACGTCAAAGGGGGGCTCCCTGAGCATCGCGCCTCAGGAGCCCTCACTAGCTCCCGGTGCCCCTCACCTCCTGGTCTTGTCCAGGCATCGCAACCTGACATACCAGCGATGGCTGTGGCCCGCTCGGGGGCTGAGTCCTCATGACATAGAGCACAAAGGCGAGCAAAAAGAGAAAAATAGGCCTCAAGAGAAAGCTTCACGAGGGCACAAGCGTTTGTTACAGCAAGTCATAATGTACTTAAGCAAAGGTCATTGTCTTCACACCCCCACGGGGCCACGATTAACTATGCGTAGGATAATGAGGAAAGGGCCTAAGAGGACGCGTCGCCACCACCGCTGCTGCTGCCGTCGTCGTCTTCACCTTCCTTGGCTCTGCTTGAGCTCTCGCTGCTGCCGTGGGCGAACTACACGTGCGACACATCCACGTGGTCCTCCACTGCCTTCCTGAGGTCACCGCAGAGCTCCTCCGGGACGGGAGCTGTCACCTTGTCGAAGTCGAAGTTGGGGTCGGTGTGGCACCCCGGCTCAGAGGACCGGTTTACCTTGTGTTCCCAACCCAGAGATCATGTCTTCTGGAAACACACAACAACTTGGAACAGAACAGAACTGATCTTTATTGATATGATACAAGTACAAGCTCGGATGTTACATAGGATATTGAGGCTAGGATCACTACTCGTGCTATGACAGTATCTACATTATTTATGATACATCTCAAGGGCCTCAGTACTAGCGGAAAAACAACAGCGTAGCGGAACATCGAGTGGGACACTCCATCCCATAGGGACACTGCTGGGACACGACCTAGTTAGCGTAGCACGAACCATCGGGATCTCCATCCTCGGCTTCTCCTACATCTGGCATGACACGCCAGGTGAGTACTTGGAATGTACTCGCAAGCTCACAGCAACCAAAACAGTGCATCAAACAATAGCATGGCAATGGCTAGAATAAATGCACAGGAAATAGTCATGCAATGATGTGCTCGACTTACTGTTGCCGGTTATCAACTTACTCTCTTCCGGGTTCACACATGACCCCCGGAGCACTCGTGACCCACCGGTCACATCTGAGCATGAGACAAGTTCTTCCATCATTATTATTATGGTTGACCACACAGTGTGACCTAGTGCAGACTGTGTCCATTACCGTGGACGCGGCTATTCGAATAGATTCTTACACTCTGCAGAGGTTGCGCATGTTACCCACACCATGGACATTCGTCCAACGAAACTTGCCTAACCCGTGACCCTTCTATCGTACCACTGACAATCATCCCCCATCCGAGTCATGCCCTGGGTGGCCCCTGTGTCACTCCTGACACCTACCACCGTCGTGGCCAAACTAAACTATCCCAAACGGGGACGCCGACAAATAACTCAACTTGGGCTCACAAGGTTATCGTCGTCTACCTGATCAGGGCAACACGCACGCATAACCTCCCCTCTTTGGTGGTACCGGTAAAAGAGCACGCGGTTAGACCAAGTCAAGGCCGTCCCATTCTGGTAGATGTGGCTGCACGGGTAAGTCCGGGTCGGTGGCACTTGATCAACCACCAAAGTGACATTCAACATGTAAAGCTCTTGTCATATTAGCTATGTTAAATAAATGAACTAACATGGCAAGGTTCATGCAAGATATCAAACAATATGGAATAGGGCATATTTAAATTGAATTTAATGCAAAATAATCCATTATAAAGCCAATACTATTGCAATGCCTTATGCAATGGATGATGTGGCTTGCCTTGCTCAATTGGAGTGTCAACAAACTCCTGGTCTTCAACACCAAAGTAATTTCCCTCTAAAAACATTTTGAAATGGCAAAAGAAAATGTCACATAAAGCATGTCTAGTTGCCAAAAATTCTGTGCATATTGGAAAAATGCCAAATTTTGCCAGAAAATAGAGGGGCTCAAAACAAAACCATAGAAAAAAGAATCAATTGATTTGGACTTGTGGTTTAAAAGTAATAGCTGGTCAAAGTTGCTGGTCAAATCTGGATTAAATAAATAGAAAACAGAAAATCAAAAAATCCTCCAGCGGCCACATCGAAGACGTATTCTCAGAATGCGCCTTCACTTATACTACTTCGGGCGCGCGGGCGGAGTCACCGACGAGTGGGGCCCGGCTGTCATATTTAAAAGGGAGGGAGAGAGGAACAGCGCGGCTCTCCGGCAATGGTCGCCGCCGATAGAGATGGCGGCGAGGTCGGGAGATGGCAGGAGTGGATCGAGCACTCGGAGATGAGGCCGCACGTACCCATAGCTTCTTTCGAGACGGCCTAACGGCGTCGCCCCCTTCCTCTCCGATGGCGGCTAGCTTCGGGTGTCGTCGGTGACGGCGACTCCAGCAGCGGCTTGGCTAGGGGAGAGGTCAGGAGGCACCAGGGAAATGCCCTGAGCTCGTGGGTGAGGTCGGGTGAGGCTTGGGTGGGGTGGAACAAGCTGGAGCAGAGTGGGGGATCGGCGGCAGAGGTTCGGCTGAAGTCGAGGGAGACGAGCTCCCAACCCTCGACGGAGCGCTCTGGAGGTGATTGGGAGGGGGAGAGGTGGAGTGGTGAGGCTGGGAGAGGCCGGGCGAGGCTATTTATAGGCGAGCGGGAGGTTCTGGAGCCGAGCGGCGCCGCGGCCACGTCGCCGGAGCAAGCATGGCGAGCTGGCTGTCGCGGCGTAGGGCGAGGTGACGGGAGCGAGCAGGCGAGTTAATGCACATGGTGGCGGCATGCGAGGAAGCAGACGGCCAGCGTGGCCACAGTAGCAGCACAGGCGCAAAAGTGTGGCGCTGCGGTGGCGGCCGACGAGGGCGATTCCGGTGAGGGGAAGGCTCCAGAGCGGCTACGTGGACGGCGGGGAGGTTGTCGGCGCGAGCGGACACGGTACGGCGACGCGGTCGTCATGTTCCGACGTGACCCGTGCCTGACGGCGCCCAGAGCGCGCGTTTGGCAGCGCTGGCCGCGTGGTCAGCGCGTGCGTTGGTGCACACGGCGGGAGCTGGCCTGCCAAACCTTGTCTGGTGTGCCGACCTTGGGTCCTGGAGTCTCCCCGTGCCATTGATTCAACTAGGTGCATCATGAGCTGAAGGGTAGCATCAAGTACAGTTTCTGGTCAGAAACTCAGGAGCCTTCCAGAGGGAGGATGAGCTGGGGATTGAGCCAAAGGACTTGTCTGGTGTGTTCTGGG
This sequence comes from Elymus sibiricus, assembly GCA_039707655.1. Taxonomy (NCBI): domain Eukaryota; kingdom Viridiplantae; phylum Streptophyta; class Magnoliopsida; order Poales; family Poaceae; genus Elymus; species Elymus sibiricus. The sequence goes on along the minus strand of CM077672.1, from coordinate 89,670,869 downwards.
TAAGAAGGAGTATATGCTGGAGAATTTTGAGCAACTTTTGCAAAGATTTGAGCATAGCTCATGTGCAACTCACAATCTGGCCCAGAAACTTGGTGAGGAAGATGCACTCACATGGATTCTCTCCTGAAGCTGAAATTTGGTATTGGAAGGTTGTTTGGTGGTGAGAAGATGCTATAAAAATTTCAGAGCCAATGGCCACCTCTAGCTGGTACTTCCTTCACAAAGGTCTGAAATGACCAGAAGCTTGTCAGAATATTCTTGCTAAAAATTGAACTGGACTAGGAGATGTTTTTGGATATTGTGGGAAGATATGACTCCTAGTATCTCAGGGATTTATTTGGGAATTTTCTGAGTCATGGAAATATATGTTGCTTCACAAAGGGTCAGTTCTGTCCAGAAGATAAAAGGAATATTCTGGACAATATTTTGTATTGGACAATGAAATATTTTTGGAGATTGTGGGAGTAGATGATGTCAAGAAGATGTGGTATTAATTTGGGATTTTTCTGATCAGCAGAGCTATAGGTTGCTTCACAACCCATAGTGAAGATGAGCATTTCTCAAGGGGAAAATGAATTATTTTGAGGGAATAAAAATTAGGGTTTGACCCAGCGGGGTTTTAGAGAGATTATGAGAGCCTTGGCACACTTGGGAAAAGAAATGGAAGTGTGCTCAAGTCCAAAGTCCAAAGAATTGACTCCAAAAACCAACAAATGGCAAATAAAACCAGAAAAGTTTTGAAAAGAAAGAGTTTGAAAAATCAGGGTGTCATAAACCTACCCCCCCTTAGGATGAATCTCGTCCTCGAGATTCGGTTGCTCAGGGAACAAATGTGGGTATGCTGATCTCTGAAAATCTTCTCTTTCCCAAGTAGCCTCTTCTTCGGTATGGTGATCCCACAGTACCTTGTAGAATCTGGTCACTTTGCTCCTAGTGGTTCTTTTCATCTCATCCAAAATTCTGACAGGCTTTTCCTCATATGTCAAATCCTTGGTTAATTCTAGTTCACTCATGTCTGCCTGCTTGATCGGAGGTGCTATGCACTTTCTCAGTTGTGATATGTGGAAAACACCGTGAACCTCGGACAATTCTGGCGGTAGCTCCAGTTGGTAGGCTACCCTGCCTCTTCTAGCAATCACTGAAAAGGGACCGATATATCTAGGCACAAGTTTTCCTCAAGTGTGAAACCTCTTTACCCCTTTCATGGGAGTTACTCGGAGGTAAGCATACTCTCCGGGCACAAAAGTTACTTCCCGGTGCTTGGGGTCATAGTAACTCTTTTAACGGGACTTGGCTGCTCGAAGATGCTCTTGAATTTCCTTAACTTGTTTCTTATCCTCGAGCATCAAATCTGTGCCAAAGATACGGCTGTCTCCTATCTGTGACCAGTTTAAGGGGGTACGGCATTTACGCCCATACAATGCTTCAAATGGTGACATCTTGAGACTTGCTGTATAACTGTTGTTGTAGGAAAATTCTGCATAGGGTAGACTGTCCTCCCACTTAGGTCCATAGGTGAGGACACAAGACCGAAGCATATCTTCCAATATCTGGTTCACTCATTCGGTCTGTCCGTCTGTCTGTGGGTGATATGCCGTGCTATGCTTCAACGCGGTTCCCAGAGCCTAATGCAACCATAGCCAGAATGCTGACGTGAACAAGGATCCTCTATCTGATGTGATGGACTTGGGTACCCCATGAAGGTTGACAATCTGGGACATATAGAGTTGTGCAAGCTGGTCAGCCCTGAAGGTAGTCTTTACTGGGATAAAGTGAGCCACTTTAGTAAGTATATCCATGATAACCCAGATGGCATCGTGACCTCTCGTTGACTTGGGTAGCCCAACAATAAAGTCCATGCATATGTCATCCCACTTCCATTGGGGAACTTGTAAGGGCTGTAATAGTCCAGCTAGTTTCTGGTGCTCAGCCTTAACCTTATTGCATATATCGCAACATGCAACGTAGTAGGCGATGTCTTTTCGCATTCCTGGCCACCAAAAAGTTTCCTTTAGATCCTGGTACATTTTTGTTCCTCCTGGGTGAATGGAATATGCAGATTCATGTGCCTCCCGTAATATTTGCTGTCTCAGGTTTTCTTGATCAGGCACACATATTCGGTTGTCAAACCATGCTGTTTCCTGATCATCAATACGGAAGGACTTGGCCTTTCCTTGCTGTATGTTCTCCTTGATCTCTTGTATGCCCTTGTCTGTTTTCTGAGCTTCCTTAATTTTCTCCACAAGTGTTGGAGTGATTTCCAACGTATCCGGGCTATTCGGGCCGCAAAGTACCAAGTTGAGCTTAGCAAACTCTTCTTGTAGCCTCGGATGGATACCCTCAGTTATTGCATTCACGGTGCCTGGTTTCCTGCTGAGGGCATCTGCGACTACATTTGCTTTTCCCGGATGGTAATTGATCCCAAGGTCATAGTCCTTGACTAGTTCAAGCCATCTTCTTTGCCTGAGATTGAGATCGGGTTGTGTGAAAATATACTTGAGACTCTTGTGGTCCGTGTATATTTCACATCGTTGCCCAATAAGATAATGCCTCCAGATTTTTTGGGCATGAACCACAGCTGCCAATTCCAGGTCATGGGTGGGGTAGTTCTCCTCATGGGGTCGTAGTTGTCTGGATGCATATGCTACAACCCTTCCTTCCTGCATTAATACGCAGCCAATTCCACGCCTGGAAGCATCACAGTATATCTCAAAGCTCTTGTGGATATCCGGAAGGATTAGGACAGGGGCGGTGGTTAGCCTCGTCTTTAGCTCCATAAAGCTGTTATCACATTCCTTCGTCCAAACAAATTTGTGATTCTTCTTCAACAGTTCTGTCAGTGGCTTGGCTATCTTAGAGAAGCCTTCAATGAAATGACGATAGTAGCCTGCCAATCCCAGGAAACTGCGGACTTCAGTTACCATGGCTGGTGTCTTCCAGTTTAATACAGCAGTCACTTTGCTAGGGTCGACGGCTACACCTTGTTCTGATAGAATGTGCCCCAGAAACCCCACCTCTCTTAGCCAAAATTCACACTTGCTGAACTTGGCATACAAGCGATGGTGCCTTAGCCTTTCCAGGACAGCACGAAGGTGTTGTTTGTGCTCCTCTTCATTTTTGGAGTATATAAGGATATCATCAATGAACACTACCACAAACTTGTCCAGGAAGTCCATGAAGACTTTGTTCATCATGCTCATGAAGTAAGCTGGAGCGTTAGTCAGCCCAAACGACATGACTGTGAATTCGTACAGGCCATATCGAGTGGTGAAGGCTGTCTTGGGGATATCTTCTTTCCTGATTTTTAGCTGGTGATACCCCATTCGGAGGTCAATCTTGGAAAATACTCGGGCTCTGCTCAACTGGTCGAACAAGTCATCGATGCGAGGGAGCAGGTACTTATTCTTAATAGTGACCTCATTCAGCGGGCGATAGTCCACACACATCCGTAGACTGCCATCCTTCTTCTTAACAAACAGCACAGGTGATCCCCATGGCGAGATACTTGGGCGAATATACCCTTTCTGTAGCAATTCATCCAGCTGTTTCTTTAATTCCACCAGCTCTGTGGATGGCATGCGGTAGTTCTTCTTGTATATTGGAGCGGTTCCGGAAATCACATCAATAGCAAACTCCAGTTCCCGGTCGGGTGGCATTCCTGGTAGTTCTTCAGGGAACACGTCCGGAAATTCACTGACTACCAGAATCAAGTTCATATCTGTAGCAGTGGTCTTGAATGCCATTCCTTTTTTTGACATCATTCTGCTAGCGATAAACTGAACTGTTTGTCTTGCTGGGTCGACCAATGTTACTGTCCGGGTGGCACAGTTGATGCAAACCTGATGCGGTGTTAACCAATCCATCCCCAATATTATGTCCAATCCAGGGGATTCAATGGCGACAAGGGTGGCTGGAAACTTAACTCCGTGTACCAAGATTTCTAGGTCCTTATATATAACATTTGTTCTGAGCATGGAGCCAGGGGATTGTACCACCATGATTTTGTCCAAAAGAGAGGGAGAAAATTTGTGTATGGTGGCAAAACTCTGCGAAATAAACGAATGGGAAGCCCCGAAATCAAATAAAATTATTGCGGGTATGTCGTTAACAGAAAACATACCAAGGACCACATCTGGTGCTTCGCGGGCTTCCTCAGCGAAGATATGATGGACTTGGCCGCGACGGAAGATCTGGTTGGTGCGGCGTCCGATGTTGTTGACTTGTGGCTTGAAGTCGGACTGTGGCTTCCCAGCCCTTGTGGGGCATTGCTAAGAATAATGCCCGCTTTGACCACAAGTGAAACAAGTGTTGTTGCGTCAGCAGTCTTCCAGTACTGGCTGCTTGCCATAGGTCTTGTTCTGGTTACCTGGGTTGTTGTTATTATTGCCATTGTTCCAGGTAGGCTTGTACTCAGGCTGAACGGGTTGCCAGATACGCGGCTTCTGCACAAACTGCTCGCGGGTGTCCTTATTGGGTTCAAACTTACACTTGCGATCATCATATCCAGACTTATGCTCCCGTTCAGCGATGAACGCTTTGTTTACCAGGGTCTGAAAGTCCGGAAAATCCAGCATGCAGAGCTGACAACGGAGGGCATGATTGAGCCCTCCTAGGAATCGATCTATCTTCCTTTCCTCCGTGGACACATCATGGGTGGAGTACCGTGCCAAGTTATTGAATTTGTTCAGGTACTCACCAACTGTCATGTTTCCTTGAGTAAGAGCAAGGAATTCCCTCTGCTTCACCTTCATTATGCCAGTGGGAATGTGGTACTTTCAGAACACCTCCTTAAATTTCTCCCAGGAAATGTTTTCCCCAGGAGGCCACATCATTTTTGCATTGTCCCACCTGATGGCTGTCGGCCCTTCCAAGTAGTGAGTAACAAAAGGAACCTTGTCTGACTCGTCACAGCGAGCTATTTCCAGCTTCTTTTCCATGGTTCTCAGCCAATCATCAGCTTCCATTGGATCAGCAGCCTGACCAAAACTAGGTGGCTTGGCACGCTGAAAATCAGACAGCTTGGAGTGTGTCCCATTGTTCTGATTCTGTCCTACCATAGTCTGCATAGTCTTCAAAAATTCCATGAGATCCTGATTTCTTTTCTCCTCAAACATCCTCATAATCTGATCAGTAGTCGGTGGTTGTGGTGGTGGAGGTGGCAAATCTTCTGGTGGTTGTCCTGCCTGTCTGGCGGATCGACGGACCGGAGTTCCATCGCCGCCTTGATTGCTACACCTCTTCATCCTATAACCGTTCCCATTGCAAAACACCGAATTGATGAGCAACATCCATAGGGGAAATACGACAATGTGACACCAAGAAAACAAAATCCAAAGGAAAACGAGAAAAGCAACATAATTATACAAGGCAACCCAACATCATACATAGCAAACTAGTAGAGGGTATCATGACTGGTACTGCTCATACGACAGTTGACATATGCAAAGATGCTACGATGCATACACATGCCAAAACTCAAGCATCCACTCTAGTAGCACGGGTGGCACGGACACTGGCAGACTGAAGACTCCTCGTCATCTGATTCTGCCTCTGAATCGGAACTGATGATGTGGATCACGTCCTCCGGATCAAAGGAAACATGACGCGCTGACGTGAAGGTTCTCCCTCTGAGGAAGAAGGAGCACGATGCCTCATCATCAGAGCAGCTGGAGTGGCTAGCAGCGAGGCCCACTCAGCTGGAGTCTCACGTCGGATACCAGACGAAGTGCCTGGCTGTCCGAGTGAGCTAGAAGGAGTCTCAGGCATACGTGGAGGTGGAAGAGGCGGTGTATACATAGGTGAAAACGTAGGAGGAGGAGGAGGAGACTGTGCTGCAGTAGCAGCTGCAAGTGCCTCTTGGGCACGGGACAACTCCTCAGCCGAAGAGATGATCATACAATAACTGGCGTTCAGATAACGAGATAAAACACCAGTCGCACGATCACTCGCCGGATCAATAGGTGCAAAAAGGACTCGCCCTGTCGTAGGCGACAGGGTGGGATAGTGAAAGAAACCTGGGTGTGTCTGCCTCTCGACCTCGTGGAAGCGCAAGTCAGTGAGAGCCTCCATCGCAGCAAACTGAATCGCCAGATCGTGAGTAGAAGCAGTTCCACCCTTGGAAGAGCGGGAGTAGCTGCCGATCTCCGAACTCACAGTAAGAAAAGCCTCAGCGCGGTACTCGTACACCGAGTCTGCAAGCTGCTCTCGGAACACCTGATACACTGGGTCTTCGCCATTGGGATAAAGCCGAAGCCAGACGCTGCGAAGTAGTACCGGAAAAGTGAACGGTGCCGGCTCATGGTTGTAGTGGTACGGAACCGGTGCCATCTACACTCATCAGACCAGCGGTTAGTAAAACAAATGAATCGAGATGCATGCTATGCAACAAGCAAAACACACACCAAAACTCTATACTAGTCGAGATTCTAGCGCGGGGTTAACTAGGGTGTCCTACAGTCAGCACGACTCTGATACCAAGCGTTGTGGCACCCCGGCTCAGAGGACCGGTTTACCTTATGTTCCCAACCCAGAGATCATATCTTCTGGAAACACACAACAACTTGGAACAAAACAGAACTGATCTTTATTGATATGATACAAGTACAAGCTCGGATGTTACATAGGATAGTGAGGCCAGGAGCACTACTCGTGCTATAACAGTATCTACATTATTTATGATACATCTCAAGGGCCTCAGTACTAGCGGAAAAACTATAGCATAGCGGAACATCGGGTGGGACACTCCATCCCATAGGGACACTGATGGGACACGACCTAGTTAGCGTAGCACGAACCATCGGGATCTCCATCCTTGGCTTCTCCTGCATCTGGTATGATACGTAGGTGAGTACTTGGAATGTACTCGCAAGCTCACAACAACCAAAACAGTGCAGCAAACAATAGCATGGCAATGGCTAGAATAAATGCACAGGAAATAGTCATGCAATGATGTGCTCGACTTACTGTTGCCGGTTATCAACTTACTCTCTTCCGGGTTCACACATGACCCCCGGAGCACTCGTGACCCACCGGTCACATCTGAGCATGAGACAAGTTCTTCCATCATTATTATTATGGTTGACCACACAGTGTGACCTAGTGCGGATTGTGTCCATTACCATGGACGCGGCTATTCGAATAGATTCTTACACTCTGCAGAGGTTGCGCACGTTACCCACACCATGGACATTCGTCCAACGAAACTTGCCTAACCCGTGACCCTTCTATCGTACCACTGACAATCATCCCCCGTCCGAGTCATGCCCTGGGTGGCCCCTGTGTCACTCCTGACACCTGCCACCATCGTGGCCAAACTAAATTGTCCCAAACGGGGACACCGGCAAATAACTCAACTTGGGCTCACAAGGTTATCGTCCTTTACCTGATCAGGGCAGCACGCATGCATAACCTCCCCTCTTTGGTGGCACCGGTAGAAGAGCAAGTGGTTAGACCAAGTCAAGGCCGTCCCATTCCGGCAGATGTGGCTGCACGGGTAAGTCCGGGTCGGTGGCACTTGATCAACAATCAAAGTGACATTCAGCATGTAAAGCTCCTGTCATATTAGCTATGTTAAATAAATGAACTAACATGGCAATGTTCATGCAAGATATCAAACAATATGGAATAGGGCATAATTAAATTGAATTTAATGCAAAATAATCCATTATAAAGCCAATACTATTGCAATGCCTTATGCAATGGATGATGTGGCTTGCCTTGCTCAATTGGAGTGTCAACAAACTCTTGTTCTTCAACACCAAAGTAATTTCCCTCTGAAAACATTTTTAAATGGCAAAAGAAAATGTCACATAAAGCATTTCTAGTTGCCAAAAATTCTGTGGATATTGGAAAAATACCAAATTTTGCCAGAAAATAGAGGGGCTCAAAACAAAACCACAGCAAAAAGAATCAATTGATTTGGACTTGTGGTTTAAAAGTAATAGCTGGTCAAAGTTGCTGGTCACATCTGGATTAAATAAACAGAAAACAGAAAATCAGAAAATCCTCCAACGGCCACGTCGAAGACGTATTCTCAGAATGCGCCTTCACTTATACCGCTTCGGGCGTGCGGGCGGAGTCACTGATGAGTGGGGCCCAGCTGTCATATTTAAAAGGGAGGGAGAGAGGAACATATTACCGCGGCTCTCCGACGATGGTCGCCGGCGATAGAGACGGCGGCGAGGTCGGGAGATGGCGGGAGTGGATCGAGCACTCGGAGATGAGGCCGCACGTACCCGTAGCTTCTCCAGAGATGGCCTAACGGCGTCGCCCCCTTCCTCTCCGGCGGCGGCTAGCTTCGGGTGTCGTCGGTGATGGCGACTCCGGCAGCGGCTTGGCTAGGGGAGATGTCAGGAGGCACCAGGGAAATGCCCTGAGCTCGTGGATGAGGTCGGGTGAGGCTTGGGTGGGGTGGAACATGCTGGAGCAGAGTGGGGGATCGGCGACAGAGGTTCGGCCGGAGTCGAGGGAGACGAGCTCCCAGCCCTCGACGGAGCGGTCTGGAGGCGATTGGGAGGGGGAGAGGTGGAGTGGTGAGGCTGGGAGAGGCCGGGCGAGGCTATTTATAGGCAAGCGGGAGGTTCTGGAGCCGAGCGGCGCCGCGGCCACGTCGCCGGAGCAAGGACGGCAAGCTGGCTATCGCGGCGTAGGGCGAGGTGATGGGAGCGAGCAGGCGAGTTAATGCTTGGGGTGGCGGCATGCGAGGAAGCAGACGACCAGCGTGGCCACAGTAGCAGCACGGGCGCAACAGTGTGGCACTGCAGTGGCGGCCGGCAAGGGCGAGTCCGGCGAGGGGAAGGCTCCAGAGCGGCTATGTGGACAGCGGGGAGGTTGCCGGTGCGAGCGGACATGGTACGGCGACGCGGTCGTCGCGCTCCAACGTGGCCCGTGCCTGACGGCGCCCAGAGCGGGCGTTTGGCAGCGCTGGCCACGTGGTCACCGCGTGCATTGTTGCACACGGCACGAGCTGGCCTGCCAAACCGTGTCAGGTGTGCCGACCTTGGGTCCTGGAGTCTTCTCGTGCCATTGATTCGACTAGGTGCATCCTGAGCTGAAGGGTAGCATCAAGTACAGTTTCTGGTCAGAAACTCAGGAGCATTCCAGAGAGAGGATGAGCTGGGGATTGAGCCAAAGGACTTGTCTGGTGTGTTCTGGGTAGGAAGGAGTATATGCTGGAGAATTTTGAGCAACTTTTGCAAAGATTTGAGCATAGCTCATGTGCAACTCACAATCTGGCCCAGAAACTTGGTGAGGAAGATGCACTCACATGGATGCTCTCCTGAAGCTGAAATTTGGTATTGGAAGGTTGTTTGGTGGTGAGAAGATGCTATAAAAATTTCAGAGCCAATAGCCACCTCTAGCTAGTACTTCCTTCACAAAGGTCTGAAATTACCAGAAGCTTGTCAGAATATTCTTGCTGAAAAATTGAACTAGACTAGGAGATTTTTTTGGATATTGTGGGAAGATATGACTCCTAGTATCTTAGGGATTTATTTGGGAATTTTCTGAGTCATGGAAATATATGTTGCTCCACAAAGGGTCAGTTCTGTCCAGAAGATAAAAGGAATATTCTGGACAAAATTTTGTACTGGACAATGAAATATTTTTGGAGATTGTGGGAGTAGATGATGTCAAGAAGATGTGGTATTAATTTGGGATCTTTCTGATTAGCAGAGCTATAGGTTGCCTCACAACCCATAGTGAAGATGAGCATTTCTCAAGGGGAAAATGAATTATTTTGAGGGAATAAAAATTAGGGTTTGACCCAGCAGGGTTTTAGAGAGATTATGAGAGCCTTGGCACACTTGGGAAAAGAAATGGAAGTGTGCTCAAGTCCAAAGTCCAAAGAATTGACTCCAAAAACCAACAAATGGCAAATAAAACCAGAAAAGTTTTGAAAAGAAAAAGTTTGAAAAATCAAGGTGTCACAGTCGGCGTGGAGAAGGTGGCTGAAGATGCGCGTCGCTGCCTACCTGCAACGGTCGCCTAATCGGAAGGCCTCGCGAGCTGAAAACTTCGAGGGCCCAGCCTCATGAGGCACTCCAGACATCGTGAGCCGCTTGCACTCCTCGTGAGCTGTGGCTCGCCTGATGCTGCTCTCTACAAAAGCTAAGTCTAACCACCTCGCGAGATGCCCTCACCCTCACTCGAGTTCCCTCGAGTTCCCTCCTTTCGTGATCTCACTAAGTGCTGGCATTTTTCTTTCGCGTGAGCCGCTTGCACGCCAAAGGGGGGCTTCCTGAGCGTCGCGCCTCAGGAGCCCCCACTAGCTCCCGGTGCCCCTCACCTCCTGGCCTTGTCCAGGCATCGCGACCTGACATACCAGCGACGACTGTAGGACCGCTCGGGGGCTGGGTCCTGACGGCGTAGAGCGCCGAGGCAAACAAGAAAGAAAAGCAGGCCTAGCGAGAGGGCTTCAGGAGGGAACTACAAAAGCATTAAGTTAAACACAGAAGCCATCGTTTTCACGTCCCAGCGGGACTGCATTGTTCTCATATAGGGCAAGGAAGAAACATGTGCGGGGAGACGGAATGCACGAAGGAAGGCAATGATGGTCTCGCATCGCGCGCGGGCAGGCTTTATGTCAGCGCGGGCAGTTACCGAGGCATCGTGGGAGAAGTGGGGGTGTCCCCCGTCACGTCGTGCGCCACGCGTCGCGCCTGGCCCGCAGGAGGTTAGGGCCCGCGCCGTTTCGCCCCCGAGTAGGCGGGAACATGCGCGCCGCAGGCCCGGGGGCTACTGTCGGCCCCGTGGAACCCGGGGTATCCCGGCCCGTCTGCCTTTGGCCCAGGGCGCAACGCCTGGCGGAGGCCCAACCGGCGGCCATCAGCGGGCATCTCAGGCAAGACACCTCATGAGGCCCTGGCCTCCTGAGGACCCCTCCTTAGGGAGCGAGCAAGCAAGACTCAGCCACTTCACTGGGAGCCTCGCGAGGCCCTCTCGCGAGGCGGCCTCCCGAGGTTGCCTCCTGAGGGACCCTCCCGAAGGCGCGCAAGACGGGTGCTGTTCGGCTCGGTCGCGCGGTCTCATGCCCATCACGTGGGTGACGCACGCGGCGACGAACGGCGATAGAGGCCGTGCCAGTAGGCGCGGATGGAGAGGATTTCCCCTTTTGTGCTATGTGAGCAAGGCCAGCAATCCACTTCCCAAAGCAACCCCCAAAAGGTTGCCCGATTGGTGAAAGAAGACCAAGACGGTGGGCGCGCAGGGCGGAGGTCATCCCCGAGCCCACTGGCGCGTCATGGACGGTCGCTTTGCAGATGAAGACCACCTTTTGTCAGGATAGGCTGTGCCCCTGTCCCCCTTCAAACCTGCCGTTGTTTGGCAACCCTTCCCGCCAATGTTTTCGGGGGAAGAGGACCAAGGCATGTATAAAGGAGGGCAGGGTGCCGCTGTAGAGAAAGAGAGACCCGATCATCTCCTACCTTGTACACGAGAGCATCCTCTTGCCCAGAGCAATCCCAACCAAGCAGGAGTAGGGTTTTACACCGCAAGGTGGCCCGAACCTGGGTAAACCGCTGAGTCCACGGTCCGCTCCCGCTAGCGCGCTCTTGTCGTAGCTTCACCGCAGCTTAGCTCTGGTAGGGGATGAGGAGGTAGGAACAAGCTCACCCCAGTGTTTGAACCTTTGGGTCCCCGGAGCCCGAACTTCGACAGTGGCCCTCGCACTTGTCCGTGTTCATTGCAAGGACGTGGATGAAGGGAAGTTGAAGTCTCTAAAGGTTGCCAACATGAAGAAGCTCAAGTTCGAGGACTTCATGGAGATGTTCATCGAGGCCGCCACTCGAATTGCAGACGGCATCGACCTGGACACCTTCATCAATCCGGCCAGTCCTCCCGCAGCGGAGTAAAAAACACTCAAGTCCTGATTTGCCTCGGAATGCCGAGTGGTATCTGTAACAGTTAAACTTTAAACGAGCCTCGGGATCGCACACTTTGCTTTTGCTAGGAGAACTTGAACGGATCGGAGTTTACTCGAATGCTTACACCATTTGCCAGTGTTACATATTTTTTCTAACTTAGGCAAAGGCTGGTTCGCGTCTAAGCCTTCGAGTGAGAAGCGTGTCCGCACTCGGATAGTTTTTAACTTAGGCGAAGTCTGGTTCGCGGCTAAGCCCCCGAGTGTGGAGCGTGTCCGCACTCGGATAATTTCAAACTTAGGCAAAGTCTGATTCGCGGCTAAGCCCCCGAGTGTGGAGCGTGTCCGCACTCGGATAATTTTTAACTTAGGTGAAGTCTGGTTCGCGGCTAAGCCCCCGAGTGTGGAGCGTGTCCGCACTCGGATAATTTCAAACTTAGGTGAAGTCTGGTTCGCGGCTAAGCCCCCAAGTGTGGAGCGTGTCCGCACTCGGATAATTTTGAACTTAGGCGAAATCTGGTTCGCAGCTAAGCCCCCGAGTGTGGAGCGTGTCCACATTTAGATAATTTCAAACTTAGGCGAAGTCTGGTTCGCGGCTAAGCCCCTGAGTGCAGAGCGTGTCCGCACTCGGATAATTTCAAACTTAGGCGAAGTCTGGTTCATGGCTAAGCCCCCGAGTGTGGAGCATGTCCGCACTCAGATAATTTCAAACTTAGGCGAAATCTGGTTCGCAGCTAAGCCCGTGCACCCACTGGGGGCGTGTTGTTAGATTCCGAATGATGTTAGTCACCGGAGTGAAAACATGGTGTTGGTCCAAATTAGACGAGATACAGGAGAAGTAAGACTTTTATTCATCTAATTTCATTTGGAACATTATTACAATGGGGAGACATTTATTCTAAGTAAAGAATTTGTGGAGCAGGTCCGCATTCCAAGCTCGGGGCTCTTCCTCACTCTTGGTGAAGTTGTAGAGCCGATAAGCTCCGTTATTCATCACTTTTGATATCGCAAAGGGTCCTTGCCACAGAGGCACCAGCTTGTGAGGCTTCTGCTGGTCCAGTCGGAGGACCAGGTCACCTTCCTGGAAAGCGCGTCCCTGATGTGTCTATCATGATAGCGGCGTAGGTCTTGCTGATATGCAGTCGTCTGGATAAGGGCCAACTCGCGCTCTTCCTCCAGCAGGTCGAGGCCATCTTGACGCGCTTCCTCTGCCTCCGCCTCCGAGTAAAGATCCACTCGGGGGGAGTTGTGGAGCAGATCACTCGGAAGGACGGCCTCCGAACTGTACACCAAGAAGAACAGAGTGCGCTTCGTGGACCGATTTGGGGTTGTCCGCAAGCCCCAGAGGACCGACGGCAGTTCGGTGACCCAGGCTCCCGCCGCATGCTTCAGGTCGCGCATGAGGCCTGGCTTGAGCCCCTGGAGTATCAGTCCATTCGCCCGCTCTGCCTATCCATTCGACCGTGGGTGAGCCACAGAGGCATAATCGACCCGAGTGCCCTGGGAATAACAGAACTCGCGGAATTCGTCCGAGTCAAAGTTCGACCCATTATCCGTGATGATGCTGTGGGGGACTCCGAACCGAAAGACTATTTCCTTGATGAACTTGATCGCGGTCGAGGAGTCTAGCTTCTTTGTGGGCTTCGCTTCGATCCACTTGGTGAACTTATCCACTGCGACCAACAAATGCGTGAACCCACTGGCCCCGGTCCGGAGTGGACCGACCATGTCGAGTCCCCAAACCGTGAACGGCCATGCGAGTGGAATCGTCTTCAGTGCAGACGCTAGCTTGTGCGACTGGTTTGCATAAAACTGGCACCCAACGCAGTGGTCAACGATATCACGAGCGGTTTCGTTGGCTCTGGGCCAATAGAAACCTGCCCGAAATGCTTTGGTGACCAAGGTTCAGGAGGAAGCATGGTGACCACAAGTTCCCGAATGAATCTCCTGCAGGATCTGCTGCCCTTCCTCCGGCGTGATGCAACGCTGAGTGACGCCGGAGGCGCTCTTCTTGTAAAGTTGATCTCCCATGACGGTAAAGGCTTTTGACCGGCGGATGATCTGACGGGCCTCTTCTTCGTCTTCAGGGAGCTCCTGCCTGAGCAGATATGCGAGGTACGGCTCGGTCCACTCGGGAGTGATGATGAGCACCTCTTGGACTAGATCTAACACTGCTGGGATGTCAACTTCAGTTGGATTTGATGGTCCGACTGGTTGTGGGGGCTCCTCCACAAAAGGGTCTTCCTTGATTGTGGGCGAGTGCAAGTGCTCTAGGAACACATTCTTCGGGACTGCTTTCCGAGTGGAACCAATCTTGGCCAAGTCATCAGCCGCCTGGTTTTTGATTCGAGGGATGTGGTGGAGCTCCAGTCCTTCAAAGTTCTTTTCTAGCTTCCGGACAACATTGCAGTAACCTGTCATGGCTGGGCTCCGAATATCCCACTCCTTCATCACCTGGTTCACCACTAGATCCGAGTCGTCATAGACCATTAGTCGGCGGATTCCCAGGGGCATCGCCATACGCAACCCATGCAGGAGGGCTTCATACTCTGCCTCATTGTTTGAGGAGTCAAAGTGGATCTGAAGAACATAGCTGAGTCTGTCGCCTTTGGGGGACACTAGGACAACACCAGCCCCCGAGCCATTCAGCATCTTGGAACCATCGAAGAACATAGTCCAGTGTTCGGGGACACTCGGGGCTGGCTGTTCCTGTTCAATCCACTCGGCTAGGAAGTCTACCAAAGCTTGCGACTTGATAGCTTTCTTAGCTTCAAACTTGATGTCCAAAGGAAGGAGTTCAATGGCCCACTTGGCTACTCGGCCCGTGGCATCTCTGTTATTCAGGATCTCTGACAGGGGGGCATCGCTTATCACCGTGACCGAGTGGTCTTGAAAGTAATGAGCCACCTTCTTCGCAGTCAGGTAAATCCCGTACACCAACTTCTGATAGTGTGGATATCTTTTCTTGGAAGGGGTCAGAACTTCTGAGATGTAGTAAACTGGCCTCTGAACCTTGTAGGCTTTGCCTTGTTCTTCACGTTCCACGGTGAGCACAGTGCTAACAACTTGGCCTGTAGCCGCGATGTACAACAGCAAGGGCTCTTGGCTGCCCAGAGCAGCAAGCACCGGCTGGGTGGAAAGCAGGGCTTTGAGTTCTTGGAACGCGGCCTGTGCTTCTGTCGTCCACTCGAACTTCTCTGATTTCTTCATGAGTCGGTAGAGTGGCAGGCCCTTCTCTCCGAGTCATGAAATGAATCTACTCAGGGCTGCCAGACAGCCCGTGAGCTTCTGAACATCGTGCAGACGTTGCGGCTGCTTCATTCAGACTATCGCGCCGTTCTTCTCGGGGTTAGCATCGATCTTTCGTTCGGAAACAAGGAAGCCGAGTAACTTGCCAGCGGGCACCCCAAAAGTACACTTAGCCGGATTGAGCTTGATGCCGTATTGGCGTAAGTTCGCGAAGGTTTTGGCGAGGTCAGTCAGGAGGTCAGAACTCTTCCATGACTTGACCACGATGTCATATATATAAGCCTCCACGTTCCGACTGATCTGTTTCTGTAAGCATTTTTGGATCATGCGCATGAAAGTTGCGCCGGCATTCTTCAACCCGAATGGCATCGTGGTGTAACAGAAACACCCGAATGGGGTGATGAATGCAGTATTTATTTCATCTGGACCATACATTCAGATCTGGTGGTACCCGGAGTATGCATCCAGAAACGATAAACGCTCGCACCCCGCAGTAGAGTCTATGATCTGATCTATCCGGGGGAGAGGGAAGCGGTCCTTCGGGCAGGCCCGATTCATGTGTTTGAAGTCAATACACATTCAGAGCGATTTATCTTTCTTGGGGACTAACACGGCGTTGGTGAGCCACTCGGAGTGGTATTTTTCATGGATGAACTCGGTGGACAAGAGCCACGCGATCTCCATGCCAATCGCCTTGCGTTTCTCCGTAGTGGAGCGTCGGAGATGCTCTTTGACAGGCTTCGCTTTCGGGTCAACTCTGAGACGATGCCCAGCTAGTCCCCTGGGAACACCCGGCATGTCAGAGGGATTCCATGCGAAGATGTCCCAGTTCTCACGGAGGAACTGGATGAGCTTGCTTTCCTATTTGCTGTCGAGCGTCGTTGATATGTTGGTCGGGGCAGCGTTTGGGTCCTCCGGGTGAATGTGAACCTGCTTCGAGTCGCCAGCCGACTGGAAAGCGGATTCCACAGTCAGCTTCTTGCTCTTGAGCAAATCACTCAAATCAACCATCTTCTTGTACCCCTCTAACTCCGCCAACGCCATCTACTCGTCAGTGATCTGAGAGCCTTTCTGCAAGCACTCTTCAGCTATGTTCCGATTCCCTGTGATGGTGATCACGCCTTTCGGGCCTGGCATCTTAAGGTTAAGATACACGTAACATGGTTTGGCCATGAATCATGCGTAGGCAGGCCTACCCAGGATGGCGTGATAAGCACTCTTGAAGTCCACCACCTCAAAGGTTAACCTCTCCTTTCTCAAGTTCTTTTCTCCGTCGAATACGACGTCGAGGGCAATTTTCCCGAGTGACTTTGCTTTTTTCCCGGGAATAACCCCGTGGAACTGCATGTTGCTCTTACTTAGTCGGGACATCCGAATGCCCATCGCCTCCAGAGTATCGGCGTAAATGATGTTGAGCCCACTGCCACCGTCCATGAGGACTTTACGCAGTCGGACTCCTCCGACAGCAGGATCGACCACCAGCGCTTGCCGCCCGGGGGTCAGTATGTGAGCTGGGTGATCCGACTGATCAAAGGTGACAGGGGTGTGGGCCCAGTCTAGGAGCTTGGTGACAGTCGGAACTGCCATGTTGACCTCTTGGTTTATCACCTTGAGGCGACTCTTGCTTTCTACGTCAGCAAAAATCATGAGAACCTTCTCGACATGGGGGTACCCGGAGGTGCCTTTATCCCCATCGTCGTCCTCGTCCTTATCCTTCCCCTCGGAGGGGTCCTGACACATCTCTTGCTTGAGTAGCCGGCATTCCCGAGTGGTATGCTTCGGCAAGATCAAGTTGCCTTCTTCATCTTTCTTCGTGTGAATCTGACAAGGCTGATCAAGGATGTCATTTTTTAGGGCAGTTTTCTTCTTGCCGGCCCACTCCTTCTGCTTCGGTGGGCCCTTGCCTTTACTTTGGCCAGCCAGAGCCATAGCCTCCGCATTGTTGGCCGCCTCAGCTTTGCGCTTCTGCTTCTTGTTCTTGTTGTGGTCCGACTGATTCACATCTCTAGCGCGGCCTGATACGTCTCCAACGTATCTATAATTTTTGATTGTTCCATGCTATTATAGTATCAATCTTGGATGTTTTTATATGCAATTATATATCATTTTTTGGGACTAACCTATTAACCCAATGCCTAGTGCCAGTTGCTGTTTTCTGCCTATTTTTGGCTTTTCAGAGAAACAGTACCAAATGAAATCCAAATGCCACGAAACTTTTTGGAGATTTTTTTTCTGGACAAAAGAAACCTGGGAAGCTTTGGGAGGAGGCCAGAAGCCTCATGGAGGCTTCACAAGGCACTAGGGCGCGCCCCAGGGGGGCGCGCCGTGCTACCTTGTGGGGCCCACGTGACTTTGTTTGACCTAATTCCACATCTATAAATTCACAAAAGTTGGGAAACCCCCAAAGAGCCAGAAGAGAAAACCTTTCCGCCGCCGCAAGCCTCTGTTCTTCCGCGATCCCATCTGGAGGCCTTTTTCGGTACTCTGCCGGAGGGGGAATCGATCACGGAGGGCTTCTAAATCAACCTTGCTGCCCTTCCGATGATGTGTGAGTAGTTTACCACAGACCTACGGGTCCATAGCTAGTAGCTAGATGGCTTCTTCTCTCTCTTTGATCTTCAATACAATGTTCTCCTCGATTTTCTTGGAGTTCTATCCGATGTAATCTTCTTTTGCGGTGTGTTTGTTGGGATCCGATGAATTGTGAGTTTATGATCAGATTATTCATGAGAAATATTTGAGTCTTCTCTGAACTCTTTTATGCATGATTGTTATAGCTTTGTATTTCTCTCCGATCTATCGGTTTAGTTTGGCCCACTAGATTGATTTATCTTGCAATGGGAGAGGTGCTTTGTGATGGGTTCAATCTTGCGGTGCTCAATCCCAGTGACAGAAACGGACATGACACGTATTTGTATTGTTGCCATTAAGGATAAAAAGATGGGGTTTATTCATATTGCTTGAATTTGCTTCTCTACATCATGTCATCTTGCTTAAGGCGTTACTCTATTTCATTCTTAATACCCTAGATGCATGCTGGATAGCGGTCGATGGGTGGAGTAATAGTAGTGTATGCAGGCAGGAGTCGGTCTACATGTCTCGGACGTGATGCCTATATACATGATCATTGCCATGAATCCGTCATAATTATTTGCTTTTCTATCAATTGCCCAACAGTAATTTGTTTACCCACCGTATGTTTATGTGCTCAAGAGAGAAGCCTCTAGTGAAAACTATGGTCCCTGGGTCTATCTTTATTATATAAAAAACCTAAAAATACCTTGCTGCAATTTATTTACTTTTATTTTAATTAGTAGTTTAGTTTATCTATTTACCTCGATAAGATTTAATCCTTGCAAATAACCGCTAAGAGGATTGACAACCCTCTTATTTGCGTTGGGTGCAAGTGTTTGCTCTTGTGTGTGCAGGTGCGCTTAACGGAATTTTGCTTGGTTCTCCTACTGGATTGATAACCTTGGTTCTTAACTGAGGGAAATACTTATCTCTACTGTATTGCATCATCCTCTCCTCTTTGGGGAAATACCAACGCAGACTACAAGTAGCACGGCCCTTGCCGCTTCTCAGCCGGTCTTCCTCTTCGCCGTTGGCGTACCGGTTGGCTATTTCCATCGCCCGACTGAGAGTCGGGATCTTATTGTGGTTGAGCTTCAGGGCCAACTCACGGTACCTAACGCCAGCCTTGAAGGCGCAGATCGCCTGGTGCTCAGTGACGTTTTCCACCGTGTTATGAAGGGTGGTCCATCGCTGGATGTACTCGCAGAGAGTTTCATTCTGCTTCTGGACACAATGTTGTAGCTCTGACAATCCACCCGGGCGCTTGTACATGCCCTCGAAAGTCTTGATGAAGACCCGGGCCAGATCATCCCAACAGTAAATACTGCCGGGTGCCAACTGGTTGAGCCACGCCCTAGCGGACCCCTGGAGCATCAGTGGCAGATGTTTCATAGCCACACTATCGTTGCCACCGCCGATCTGAACGGCCACTCGGTAGTCCTCCAACCAAATCTTTGGCTTCGACTCGCCAGTGAACTTGCTGATGCCGGCCGCTAACCTGAAGTTGTGCGGGATATCTGTTGCTCAAATGTAACGACTGAAACACTCGGGTCCGGAGGGTGCGGAACCACTCGGAACGTCGACGTCAAGGCCTTCTCTTAGGGCCCGTTCTCTGTCGACCAAGTTCTAAGCGAGGACAGATCTCGCATTGAACTGGGGGTCCCGGAGGTTACCCGGACGGTACGAGGGACTCGGCCTGCGATCATTCCCGAGAGAATGCCTGTCACCATAGGGCTGGCGCCTGTATGGGACGTCCTGCAAAGGGGGCATCCGGGTCTGATCGTAATCATCGTATCGCTGGGGCAAAATGACTCGGTCGCGCCTCTGCTCCCCGTGATGATCTCGGGAAGAGGGCGACGCTCGGTATCTTCCCGAACCCAGCGGGCTATGAGCCGACTGGACAGTCTCGGCGTGCACTGATGCGCTGTGGATGCGATCGCAGGACTGCGACACCGCCGCATTCTGCGACAGGGCCGTCTTCAGGTGCGCTTGGATCTGTCGGATCCCTTCCCCGGCTACAGAATCGGAGGGCTAAATGGAATCAGCGATCCTGGTAGCCACCGCCAGGTTCTGCAGGGGAGTATTCAGCACCTGGTACTTCCGAGGTTGATCACTCGGGAACAGCCGGTGCTTGTGCCGACTGGAACTAGGTTGTTGGCGAGCGCGGTTGTCCAACTCCCTCTGCAGCCGCTCTAGGCGGTCTCGTTCGGCCAGAGCAATGTTGAGGATATCGCTTATCGTTAGCGTCTCGGTCAATTGGGGATTAGAGATTAATCGGAAATCGGCCGATTAATCGATTTTGTCGATCGACTATTAATCGTCATTTTTTGCAAGTCCCAGGTTCCCAACACTAAAATATGCTATATTGAATACCAATTTTTTTTTTTGACAGAAGTGTTACCTTGATTCCTAGCCTTTGAATCCTCGTATAATGACACACAAAATAGGACAATAGTACATATTGCATAACAAGGTCCTCAAAACACAAATAAACATAGTTTCTGCAAACATAGTGCTAGGAATAGGCCTGATTTATCGGTAGATTCCCTATAAATCGCTTGTCAGAGCGATAAATCGGCCCAAACGATAAACGATGAAGATAAGGCATAATCTTATCAGTCACCCCCCGAGTAGTGATAAATCGGACGATAAATCGTTGAATCGGAAGATTTTTTGAACAGTGGGCCAGAGTGGCCAAATGTGCCGACTACATGGCCAGGGCTTCGGGAGTCGTCCCAGTGACGGGAGTGTGTAGAGCTTGTTCGTTTATCCACCGGAGCTCGTCACTCTGCTCCCGAGCGAGAGCCTGCGGGATGTAAGGATCGTGGCGAGGCGAACGGTCGTTCCCATGATCATTGTTGTTGTTCCCGCGTGAAGTGCCCACGTGCCCGTCGCGAGTACCGGAATAACCCGGAGGGCCGCGCGGCTCTGTGCCGGCCATAAGAACTTCGGCGGTGGACTCTATGCTCTCGCACTCGGACTCGCTGATAGAGTCCTTGTGCAGCTGAGCGAAGAGGTCCAGGGCGGGCTCGTTAGGGTCGAGAGCCGCCACATGCTCTGCTACGGCCTGGACGGCCACCGCATGCTTGATCCAGCGCTGGAGCCGCGAGCGTCCGGAGCGCTTGTGACGACATCCAGCGGGAAGGACGGAAGCCACTCGGTACGGAACCGATGGCTGTCGAAGGAGAACTCCGAACAAAGATGCGCGGAAGTGCACCACGCCACGGATGGGCAGCGACTCCACGTCCAGCGGGGCCTCTGGGAGCCACGCCGAGTTATCGGCGATGAAGCTAAGTGCTGGGGGTACGCATGGAGAGCGGAGCCTAGCTACAATGCAGGTGTAACACTCGGATTTAGCGAGTTCAGGCCCCTCTCGGAAGAGGTAAAAGCCCTATGTCTTGTGCCCTGTGGCTTGTTTTCTCTGGGGGTATCTGATTACAATGAGTGCTTAACCCTTGCAACGGAGGGAGAGGGCGGCTTATATAGGAGTGCGCTGCAGCCTCTCAGCCACCACGTCGCCGGGTATTAATGACAATAAATACAGAGGTTAAGGGTGTTTAACTCTGGTTAACACGGCTATGACTACGGCAGTTACTGGTAACGGTAGCCATAACTATGCTTAAAGTCTAGTTGAAGACTACTCGACCGTTGCAGCTCTACGCTGTCGGTACGTCTCTTGTGCCCGAGTGATGATGACTGGCCGACTGGAGAGTAGACGTCTGTCCGAGTGCTGTCCATGCAGGGTCCGAGTGAATCCTTCGAGGTATGCATCCGGTTGCACTTGTGACCCAGGGGTCTCTGAATAATAGTGTGGGCCTTAGGTGGGCCCTAGATGTTAGGTCCTTGTCCCTACCGGTTGTAGGTGACCCCATCATGGGGCCAGCGCACGATGGAGTTGAGTTCTTGGCAGGAGCTCCTTCAGGGATTGAGGGATACGCAATCGGTCAGATGACCAAGAGTCACCGTGGCAAGCTCTACATCGACGACTCTGGCTGGGGCCCCGAGGCCGACTCAATCGAGTACGGGTACCGGGTCCCCTTCGGCAAGATCCATGTCTTCATCGGCATAATTGGCGAGTCAGGCACCGGGCTGAACATCATCACTGACACCGTCGAGTCAGCTCGTCGCGCCAGACCCAGCCAGGCAAGGCCTGGCCGGACCCATGCCTTTGTCGGTTTCACACAGGGAATGGACCTGGTGAGCAATTCTGCATCTGGAGGAGACACGCTTGTTTATTCTGATGGCGAGTCATCAGTTGGAGATACCGAGTCCATCCTTCTGTTGTTCGATGAGAAGCTGGGAGGCTACTCAGATGATGAGGTTTTTCTCGAGTCTTACGAGCCGACTCAGTTCACTGCGGTCTACATGGCTAGGAACCAGAATCCGCTTTGTGACCCGGCATACCCAGCGGTGGGGCAGAATCCCACAGCGGCCGGCTCAGCGGCCGCCAGCTCTCAGAAATCGGGAGCCCAGGCGCTCTCTGAGATGATGACCACCCTTGGGACACTCTTATCGGAGCCAGTAACTGCTGAGAATGTGGAAACTCGCAACGCGGAGATTACAAAGTGCCGCGAGCAGCTGGCGCAGATCCAGGAGGATATCAATGCAGAAAACACACGTATGGCAGAGGCACAGGCTCATCTCCTTAGTGAGACCAAACGCTTAGAGGCAGAAGCCATTCACCTCACTTTTCGTCAAAACGAGTCGAAGGCAGTTCACCAGAGGAGACATCAGAGTCGGCTTCCAGCAAACATTGAGCCGATGTAGCTGTTTAGCACACTGCATGACTCGGGGGCTGGCGCTAGATCACTGGGTGTGATACCTGTCATACCCCAATTGACTCAAAACGTTCCTCCCAGTGCAGCCCAACAGCAGCAGCCGCCGGTGCAACAGTAGCAACAGCCGGCTCAGCAGCAACAGCCGCCGGTCCAGCAACAGCAGCAGCCGTCGGCTCCACCTCATCGCTTCCAGACACCGACTGGGCATTACTCCAACCCGGTTGACAACATACTGGCAGCGACTCACAACCTTGCTGCGATCCCAATTGTGGGGAATAGTCCAGTGGAGGTTGAGGCTAGGAACGCCATTGAGATGTTGAAGACAACAATCACGCAGCAGGAAAATTATTCTCATAGCTAGCACCGACTTCATTCCACCCCTCATCAAAGTCGCAGTAGGAGCAGGCGTGCCGAGTCACCAGCAGTTTCCAGCAGTGCGCGGCGCCAGAGGGCGCAGGAGCCGCCACTAGACCAGCCACAGCCGGCAGTTTCCAATGCACAGGCAATTGTTGATGCTGCCCGTGCTCTATGGGGGACAGGGGCAGGAAACACATGAGTTGCATATGTTCAACCTGCGGTGCAACCCCCACCCGCCTCAACCCAGCCAGCGATCCATACTATGGGGTTATCTGGACGAACTATCAGAACTCCATGTTTAGTTCCGGCTCTCCGAGATGCCCGCATGCCTCCAGATTTCAAGGGTCCTCGCAAAGTGCCCAATTATACAGCCGATTTGGAGCCAGCTGAGTGGATTGAAAGTTACGAGCTAGCTATGGACATGATGGAAGCCAGCGATGCTGTATGTGCTCGTTATTTGCCCTTGATGTTGGAAGGACCAACACGTACATGGTTGAAAAACCTGCCTGCAAATTCAATCAACACCTGGCAGGAGTTGAAAGAGTGTTTCATCAAGAATTTCCAGGGAACTTGCAAGCGGCCAACCACCATTGTTGATCTAGAGCATTGTGTTCAATGCGATGATGAGTCGGCACACCATTGGTCACGCCGTGTGGCAGAGATTATCCACTCCTCAGATAGTATCGCAGCTCAACAAGCCGTCCTGGTCCTGGAACGAAACTGCCATTTCCAACCTTTGGTCCAGAAGCTTGGGCGACTCAAAAGGAAGGTCAAAGATATGGGAGATCTGATGGATGTTTTAACTCAGTATGCCGAGTCAGATAATACGAAGGATCCAACTTCTGATGACGAAAAGTCTGGCAAGGGCAAGAAAAACGGTGGCAAGAGTCATCAGCAGAACAACGGTAATGGAAATAATAACAACAATCATAAGTGCAAGAATCCTGAGGGAAGCTCTGATTTTGTTGCCAATACCAACACCGGTTTTAAGAACCAGTGTCAGAACAACGGCTCCAGGAAGCCCTTTTCTGGCAGTCGCCCTCATAGTTATGAGGAGGCTCTCAAATGACCATGTCCAAAACATAGTTTTGATGGTAAGCCGGCCAACCACTCATGGGAAAACTGCTTCATCTTGCAGGAATACACCAAACAAGTTTTTCAGAATCATCAAAACGGTGGTGGCAATGGCGAACATCCAGGAAATTCTGGACCCGGCGGTTCGGGAGCCGGCTTTCAGGGAGCCTGCTCTCATGGTCACTATCCTGGTGCCGGGTTCCAGGGAAACAATGATCAGGGATCCGGGTTCCAGGGGGCTAGCAATTGTGGAGGCAATAATTAGCGCAACAACCAAGGAAATCAGAATCAGGGAGGTTAGGCTGGGTTTCATAGCAATCCTAAGCAATTGAACAGTGGCCAATATCACGTTTTCACAACAAGCACATGCAAACACGACCGGAAGCTCCAGAGATGAGCCGTCAATCTGGTCGAGCTGGCAGTTCCTGAGTACTTAAACTGGTCAGAGCAGCCAGTGACTTGGAGTAGGGTAGATCACTCCCCACGGATTGACAACCCAGGGGGTCTAGCTTTGGTGGTCGCCCCTCAAGTCGGCGGTTACAAGTTAACAAAGGTACTCATGGATGGAGGAAGCAGTATCAACATACTTTATTATGACACCTTCAGGCGGATAAACCTGTCTGAGAAGCAATTGACTCCGTCGTCTACTATCTTCCACGGTATCGTTCCCGGCAAGTCGGCTTACCCCATTGGCAGAATTTCTCTGGAAGTCGCCTTTGGCACAGAACGCAACTATCGCTCGGAGTTTCTGACGTTTGAGGTGGTCAAGCTCAAGAGCCCTTATCATGCTCTCTTTGGCAGGCCGGCTTATGCATGGTTCATGGCACGACCATGTTATGTCTATCTGAAGCTGAAAATGCCTGGGCCAGATGGCACTATCACTGTTAAGGGTGATAGAAAAATTGCACTCGAATGCGAGGAAGGAGATGCAGCTTACTCTGAGACAGCGTGCGCAACTGAGGAGTTAAAATTCTACCAGGCTAATGTTGACCCGACTGACATGACTTCCCTGAAGAAGCCAACAACCGAGTCTGACCCTTTGCTCAAATTCAAGTCGGCCAGAGACACCAAGCAAGCCGATTTCACCCCTGGGCTCATCGAGTTCATCCGTAAGAATCGGGACATCTTTGCATGGAAGCATTCTGACATGCTTGGTGTACCGAGAGAACTCGCTGAGCACTCCCTTAATGTTGATCCCAAGTTTAAGCCTGTACGGCAATACCTCCGTCGTTTTAACGAGGAGAGATGCAAAGCCATTGGAGAAGAAGTGGCCCAGCTCCTAGCTACCGGGTTCATCGTCGAAGTATTCCATCCTGAGTGGTTGGCTAACCCAGTACTTGTTCTAAAGAAAAACGGGACTTGGCGGATGTGTGTTCACTACACCGACTTGAACAAAGCTTGTCCTAGCGATCCATTTGCTCTGCCCCGTATTGACCAGATCATTGATGCTACCGCTGGCTGCGAGTGCTTGTGTTTTCTGAATGCTTACTCCGGTTATCATCAGATCAAGATGAAGGAGGAGGACTAGGAAAAGGCAGCTTTTATCACACCTTTTGGAGCTTTCTGTTACACGTCGATGTCTTTCAGTCTGAAATGTGCACAAGCAACTTATCAGCGCTGTGTCTAGAATTGTTTTCACAAGTATGTCGATGATATTGTGGTCAAGTCTCGGAAGAAGGAAACTTTGCTGGATGATCCGAAGGAGACTTTTGATAATCTGCGAGTTTACCAGATGAAGCTCAACCCGACCAAGTGTGTATTCGGTGTTCCAGCTGGCAAGTTGCTTGGTTTTCTTGTCTCGGGGCGTGGCATTGAAGCTAACCCGGAAAAAATTAAGGCTATTACAACTCTGAAGAAGCCGGCCAGTATCAATGCTGTTAGCAGGTTGCAGCCTTGAGCCGGTTCATTAGCTGGCTTGGCGAGAAAGCAATCCCTTTATACCAGCTTCTGAAGAAAACAGACTTTGTCTGGAATGATGCTGCCGACCAGGCCTTGGAGTCCCTTAAAAAGCAGTTATCTGAGCCACCCATCCTTGCTGCTCCTCAGGACAAGGAGCCGATGTTGTTATATATTGCTGCCAACAACAAAGCTGTCAGTGTTGCCGTTGTTGTGGAACGCAAGGAAGAAGCCAAGGAATACCAAGTCCAGCGACTAGTGTACTATGTCAGCAAAGTTTTAACAGAGTCCAAGCAGGGATACCCGCATTGGCAGAAGTTGGTCTATGGCGTGTTCATGGCGAGTCGCAAACTGAAACACTATTTTTAAGAGCACCCCATTACTGTCGTCAGTTCTGCACCTCTTGGGGATATCATCCAGAACAGGGAAGCGACGGGCCGAGTTGCAAAGTGGGCCATTGAGCTTAGCCCACATCATTTTAAGTATGTGCCGCGGACTGATACGTCTCCAACGTATCTATAATTTTTGATTGTTCAATGCTATTATAGTATCAATCTTGGATGTTTTATATGCAATTATATATCATTTTTTGGGACTAACCTATTGACCTAGTGCCTAGTGCCAGTTGCTGTTTTTTTGCCTGTTTTTGCCTTTTCAGAAAATCATTTTCAAACGGAGTCCAAACGAAGAAAAAACTTTCGATTAGTTTTTTCTGAACCAGAAGGGACCCTAGAAGCTTCGGGAGAAGACCAGAAGAGTCACGAGGGAGCGACAAGCCCGGAGGGCGCGCCCAGGGGGCATAGGCGCGCCCCCCAGGCTTGTGGGCCCCTCGTGGCACCTCTTGACCTAATTCCAGCGCTATAAATTCCCAAATATTCCCCATATACCAAAACATACAGAAGAGAAAACCTTTCCGCCGCCGCAAGCCTCTATTCTTTCGTGATCGCATCTAAAGGCCTTTTCCGGTACTCTGCCGGAGGGGGAATCAATCACGGAGGGCTTCTTCATCAACCTTGCTGCCCTTCCGATGATGTGTGAGTAGTTTACCACAGACCTACGAGTCCATAGATAGTAGCTAGATGGCTTCCTCTCTCTCTTTGATTTTCAATACCATGTTCTCCTCGATGTTCTTCGAGTTCTATCCGATGTAATCTTCTTTTGCGGTGTGTTTGTTGGGATCCGATGAATTGTGGGTTTATGATCAGATTATTCATGAGAAATATTTGAGTCTTCTCTGAACTCTTTTATGCATGATTTGTATA
The DNA here is from genome assembly GCA_039707655.1 of Elymus sibiricus. Classification (NCBI taxonomy): domain Eukaryota; kingdom Viridiplantae; phylum Streptophyta; class Magnoliopsida; order Poales; family Poaceae; genus Elymus; species Elymus sibiricus. The sequence continues at coordinate 89,643,822 of CM077672.1, read as the reverse complement.
GCTTTGTATTTATCTCCGATCTATCCGTTTAGTTTGGCCAACTAGATTGATTTATCTTGCAATGGGAGAGGTGCTTTGTGATGGGTTCAATCTTGCGGTGTTCTATATCCCAGTGACAGAAAGGGACAAGACACGTATTTGTATTGTTGCCATTAAGGATAAAAAGATGGGGTGTAATCATATTGCTTGAGTTTACTTTGTCTACATCATGTCATCTTGCTTAAGGCGTTACTCTGTTTTATACTTAATACCCTAGATGTATGCTGGATAGCGGTCGATGGGTGGAGTAATAGTAGTAGATGCAGGCAGGAGTCGGTCTACTTGTCTCGGACGTGATGCATATATACATAATCATTGCCTTGAATATCGTCATAACTATGCGCTTTTCTATCAATTGTCCAACAGTAATTTGTTTACCCACCGTATGCTATGTGTTCGAGAGAGAAGCCTCTAGTGAAAACTATGGCCCCTGAGTCTACTTTTATCATATATTAAAATCTAAAAATAACTTGCTGCAATTTATTTACTTTTATTTTCTTTTGTAATTTACCTTTTTATCTATCACTATCAGAATTAATCCTTGCAAGTAACCGCTAAGGGGATTGACAACCCTCTTATTTGCATTGGGTGCAAGTGTTTGCTTTTGTGTGTGTAGGTGCTGCTAACGAGGTTCTGTGTGGTTCTCCTACTAGATTGATAACCTTGGTTCTTAACTGAGAAAAATATTTATCTCTACTGTACTGTACCATCCTTTTTTCTTCGGTAAAATCCCAACACAGTTCACAAGTAGCACGGACCGTCATTAAATCTCAAGCTCCGATGAATTTCATCAATGACTGGACTGAATTGCAAGCTCGAGAGAAAAAGTCGGATACCACTTCCTGGACGAGAGGTGAATGCTCTTGCGTATGGCGCTCCCTCCCACCTCCCTCCGACCACCACCACCACCAGCCACCTCCTAGCCGCCGGCAGCCATCCCTCCACCACCCCCACAGCCAACACCACCGTCCTCTCCCATGGATCTTTCTAGGCTAGTCCCATGGATGGTCTGCTGCATTGGGATTTCAACCCCGGCCTCGCGGTCGCGGAGCAGGTTCGTAGACCGGTTGATTTTCCTTCCTTTAGCTACTAAGATGTTTCAGTTCGTTGGATCCACGGTCCATTACTCATCCTCCCCCTCGTCCAAGGAATTTTTCTTGGCAGTCACTTTCTCCTCGGCATCCTTCCCTCTCTCGGTTTCCTCTGTTGGTTTGGCCCTTCAGTGTTCCATTGGAGGATCAGCCACTGGTTTTAATGTGATCCAAATTGGTGATCGTCAATTTCGGTTCTCTGCTGCATCCAATAAAGTTGGACATTTCATTTATCGGCTCAGGGACAGGATTTAGTCGGACTTTATTTGTCATTTCAATCTCTATGGGCACCATCAGCTGGCAAATTCTTGGTTTTCTTCTGATTGGCATGCAGATCATCAATTACCTGAGATTGTTTCTCGTGCTCCGGTGGCTGTTAGGTCATCGTTGAGTTTTTCGCAGCCTAGGGCTGGTTCTGATGCAGTTGCCTCGATGGAATTACGTAAGTTTGATTTTCCCATGATTACCTCAGGGCTTTCTGGTACTGATCAGCCAGTTTCATCATCTGTTCCGGTGAATGAGTTTGACTCCGGCGATCAGTCTAGCCGGAATAGGACGTTATGTCAGCCGGTTTTAGTGGATCATGAGAATCAAATCAAATTTGGCTGCTTTGACCCGACGTATTGCTCGGACCGCCAGTTTGGTAACCTTCCGAAATTTTTGGGTTTAAATTGCAAATTGACTGTCTAGGATACTATTCCTTCTGAAACTTTATATGCGATCCTAGACTTATGGCAGGCTGGTTATACTGATAAACATGTTCAACATGCTCTTGATATTTCTTCTGTTCCATCTCATGAATATATCCTCGGAAGATTGAAGAGATGCTCAGGTTGTTTTGCCATTGGTCATACTGCAGATATGTGCACGGCAAAATTGTGTTCACAATGTAATCTCTTTGACAGAGCATGTGTCTGTGCTCAAAAAATTAGTAACAAAAAGCGTGATTGTGGGATATGCAACTCCCGTGACCATCTGAAAAAATCCTGCCCGGCATGATGGTTCTGCGTTTCATGTGGATACCTAGGCCATTTGGGTCGTTTTTGTGGGTCGGCTGGCACAATCTCCCTTCATTGGGCAGAGAAACCCAAGGGTAGTCGAGTCAAAGCGGTTAATGCGTCAAGGCCCAACAAACTTACCTCTTTTAAGAGTATCTGGGTGCCAAAACAGTTGGGATTGTGTTCACCTGTTGCTAATACGACTCCGACGTACTTTCAGTACACAGGTCCATCCCTGATGGATGGTGTGGAGCAGGAGAGCAACTTCACTGACGATCCCCAAGATGAATGGTCTGTATATTCAGACATCGCCGATGCTGCAGATAACCTAGTTACTGGTAATACATCTTCAGGCTCGCAGTTTGTCCGTGCGGGTGGTGCCGAGGCAACTGTGTTTATTAATGATGCTCTGGGATTCTTAGACTAGCTCTGGTCAATGTATATGGCAAAATTTACACCAAGGATTACTGGACCTGCTTGTCAGATGTCCGGGATGTTCCTGGTAAATCCTTTGGCAATCATGAAAGAGATATGTTATGCAGTGTGCGTTGCTGGGCAGTACGCTATCTTCTCAGTTCCCAAAGATGTACAAATTTATAGACTCATCAGTAGTGGTCTCATTCTGGAAGGTATACATCTGTCTCTGAATGATGTTGTAACTCTGAATATACCTGATTGCTCGATGCAGCAGAGTACCCCTGTTTTTCTGATTGAAGATGGACCAGGGCACAGTGTTGGGCCAGACATGTCCATGTCAGCCTGCCCTTCAAACCAGATCTCTGGGCCGGGGATGGAGATTGAGACTGGGTTGGGCACTAACAAATTTCATAACAGTAGTCTGAAGGAGCATGAGGATATCAATGCCAGCACAACTCAGTCTGCACCTTTTGATAGGATGATAAGGGAGGAATCTCAGCCTATTGACACAACCATGCTCAGGCGTAGCACCAGATGCAATAAATACGATGGGTTCAGGGTTCCACCATCGTCTGATCGCAAACAATCGGTGTCTAAAGTCAAGGCTCGGAAACAGCCATTTGTCCAGTGCTCCTCCTCTGCTACTGATCCTGCAGATCTAGGCAATGAAAAGGTAAAGATTAATATACCTCCACCAACTCCTTTATCCATGATTCAGAGCATTGGCACTAATATGTGTGGAATTCACCCTGATCAACTTAGCTCCACGAAGCTTCTAGCGAGCCCTGAGGAGGAATTGGAGAGGAGTACGTGATCCAATGTCACAAAGAAAGCTTTGGAAAGTTCTCTACTGGAACGTGAACGGAATAAATTCTGGAGAAAAACAGCTAGCCCTTCGTAATGCTATTTCTAGTAGTGGCTGTTCAGTGGTGTGTTTGCAGGAGACCAAAAGAATTATGTTTGATATGTCTTTTGTGAAACTTTTCTGTCCTAGGAATTTCGATCAGTTTGTCTTTGTGCCTTCGGCGGGTGCCTCAGGTGGTCTCATTGTAGTGTGGGACAGCTCAGTGTTTGCAGGTGTCACTATGTTTACTGAATCTTTTGCTATTGGCGTTAATTTCACTTCCCTTCAAACTGCTAAATGTTGGTCGCTAGTCAATGTGTATGGTCCGTGTGATGGGCCGGACAGAGCCACTTTCACTTCTTGGTTGTTTGAGCTTGAGATCAATGACACTGAAGACTGGCTAATCGTTGGAGATTTTAATTACATCCGCAGCCCAGAAAATCGCAATAAACCTGGTGGTAATGTCAACGACATGCTAATCTTCAATGCTGTTATACACTCCCAGTCTCTGGTGGAGATCCCCATCAAGGGGCGTATGTTTACTTGGAGTAATATGCAAACAAATCCCCTGCTAGAACAACTAGATTGGTACTTCACTTCGGTGAATTGGACTATGACCTACCCTAACACGGTAGTCACCCCACTACCGAAACCAGTGTCCGATCACACGCCCTGTGTTGTTAATATTGAATCAAGTGTGCCAAAGAGCAAAATCTTCCGTTTTGAAAATTTCTGGATTTCTCACCCTGGTTTTTCCAAACAGTACAAACATCCTGGGACAAATATTGCTACGCCCCATCCTCGGTGACCCTGCTGAGCAAAAAACTCAAGAACCTTAGGTATGCACTTAAAAGGTGGAGTAAGAGATTCTCGCGCTTAAACTGCTGTATTGATAACTGTAACTGGGCGCTGCTTGAGCTTGATGGGATTGCGGATAAAAGGGATCTAACCTCATAACTTTGCTGAAATATAAGCAAGAATATTGGAAAAAAAGATATACGGTGAGATGGTTTCAATGTGGTGGTGATAACACCAAAAAATTTCATGCGGCCACCTCTGAAAGATTCCGCAGGAACTCAATTGCATCTCTTAAACTCCAGGATGGATCCATTGTATCTGACCATAATGGTAAGGAGGAAGTGTTGTTCAACACATATAGAGAGCGATTGGGTCAATCCAACCACTGTAACATGCTATTCAATCTGCCTCAGATCATCAAAAAAGTACAGGGACTGGATGAGCTAACAGTGCCCTTCACAAGAGAAGAGATCGACAAGGTAATTAGAGAAATGCCAAGTGATCGAGCACCCGGTCCGGACGGCTATAATGGGTGTTTCCTCAAATCTTGTTGGCATATTATAAAAGAGGATTTCTACAGGCTTTGCTTCGATTTTTACGAGGGTAAGTTAGACTTGCAAAGTCTTAATTCTGGGTATATTACGCTCATACCAAAAGTACAGTCGCCAGAGTCCGCCAATGACTACAGACCCATTACACTCCTGAATTGCTGCATAAAGATTATTACGAAGATACTAGCCAACCGTCTCCAGCGTGTTATCCTTCGGATAGTTCATCGAAACCAGTACGACTTCCTCAAGGGGAGGTCGATCCAGGATTGCTTGAGCTGGGCGTTCGAATACATACATCAGTGCCAAGCGTTGGGTCGTGCTTGCTGTTTGCTGAAACTAGATTTCTCGAAGGCGTTCGACACTATCGAGCATGAGCCAATGATCGAGATCATGAGGCATATGGGATTTAACGAGAGATGGCTGAATTGGATCAAGTGCATTTTCTCGTCGGGCACTTCCGCAGTCCTCCTCAATGGAACTCCGGGAAAACAATTTAAATGTAAGTGTGGGGTTCGACAGGGAGACCCCCTGTCCCCGCTGATTTTTGTCCTTGCGGCGGAACTCTTGCAATCAGCCATAAATGAAGCTCATGCCAAGGGGGAGATACAGCAGCCTATCCCAACTCATGACGAGGATTACCCTATCATTCAGTACGCCGATGACACAATCATGGTGATGCAAGCGTGTCCAATTCAGGCTAATCATATAAAGCAAATACTGATTCAGTATGCTACTTCTGTTGGTCTAAGAATTAACTTTCACAAATCAACTCTTGTACCCATTAACATGTCTAGTGTGCAGACGGAGGAATTGTCACAAATTTTTGGCTGTGTGATTGGGCAAATGCCGTTCACATACCTAGGGTTGCCCATGGGGGCAACGAGACCTACAGTTGCAGACCTAATGCCCCTAGTGGCTTCGATTCAGAGGAGAATTCCGGCTGCTGCTTCCCTCCTTGACTATGGATCAAAGCTAACACTCAATAATTCTGTCGTTACCTCCCTGGCCGTATACGCTATGTGCTCGATCAAAGTTCATCCCATGATTGTGGAACACTTAGACAAACTACGCAGGTGTTGTCTATGGCAGAAAAAAACAGATGATGGGATGAAAGGGAATTCCCTTGCAGCTTGGGATCTAGTGTGTCGTCCTAAGTCAAAGGGAGGCCTCGGAATCATCAACCTCAAAGTCCAGAACAAGGGGCTTTTGATGAAACAACTGCACAAGTTCTACAACAAATCAGAAGTTCCTTGGGTCCAGCTAATTTGGAATACTTACTACACCCACAAGATACATCATGCCTCGGATCCATGTGGGTCATTCTGGTGGCGTGACCTGCTATAGCTCTCAGATGAATACAGAGGGGTCACAAAGATCAAGGTGGCTACGGGTGATACAACACTATTCTGGAAAGATCTATGGCAACAAGAACAACTATCAATGTCTCATCCCCGGGCATACTCCTTCTATAAGGACGAAGACATCTCTGTCAAACAAATGCTGGCGTCTGACACTCTCAGCCAAGTTTTCCACCTGCCACTATCCGTACAGGCTAGGGCAGAACTTCAGGACCTTCAACTTGCCACTGCTGACCTCAACCCGGAAAACAGTGCTAGAGACTCTTGGTGTTGTGTTTGGGGGGCTTCCGAATTCAGGACGAGTAAATTTTATAGCTACTGTTTCTCTAAGATGAATGTGGATGCTGTTTTTACTTGGATCTGGAAGTCCAAGTGCACAATGCAATGGAAGGTGTTTCTCTGGCTTTTGCTTGCTGACCGCTTGAATACCAGAAATATGCTCAGAAGGAGACACTACAGGATTGAAAATGATGATTATAGCTGCTTGTTATGCAATGATCCACCCGAGGAATGCATGTTGCATCTTTTCTTTCGCTATCCATTCAATGCCTCATGCTGGAGCACGCTTGGTATCTCCTGGCCTCGGTCTAATTGCAGACTACAGATGATGCATGCAGGAAGAGCAGCCAGGAACAAACCCATGTTTATGGAGGTCTTTGTTATGGCAGCGTGGGGGATTTGGAAAGAACGCAATGATAAACTATTCAGAAGGATACCTCCGTCCCATGCCTCTTGGTTGAGCAGATTTAAAAAGGATTTTGCGCTCCTACAGTACAGAGCTAAACAGCAGCAAATCCCTTTTGTGCTTTCCCTTGTGCAATCCTTGTAACTAGACCTCTCAGCACCCCTTTGTTGGCCGTTCTATTACCCCTTCTGTATCACTAGTGTTAGACCCCTCACTTTCCCACCCTCTGCTATCCTAACACACACATATGTAAATACCTTGTACAGTTGACCCCTGACATTTATTAATAAAAAAGAGAAAGAAGGTCAGTGGGAGCCTTTCCCACTGTCGTTAGCCCTCAAAAAGAAAAGACGATACTTTGATGGGTCCAGGCAATTGGAGCGCTCGGGGGCTGGAGTTGTGATAACTTCCCCGCGAGGTGATAAGTTTTGTTATGTTTTGAGACTTATGTTTTCCTGTACTAACAATGCAACTGAATATGAGTCTCTGCTTCACGGGCTTCATATGGCTAAGGAGATGAACTTAAGCCGGGTCAGATGTTTGGGCGACTCAGACTTGGTGGCTCAACAGGTCTCTAGGACTTGGGATTCCAAGGACCCCCTCATGGCGGCTTACAGGCACGCTGTTACAAATATTGCCGGACACTTCAAGGGATACCAGGTCGATCATATTGATCGCCGACTTAACGAGGCAGCAGATGCACTGTCTCGCTTGGGGTCTCAGCGCAAGCCTGTTCCACCTAATGTTTTCCTTGATGTTCTGCACAACCCGTCGGTCAAGTTACCAACGGAGAAAGACATTGCTATTCCTGACCCGGAGGCAACATTGGTGGCCGCTATTCATGCTACCCCAGACTGGACTGTACCTTACCTGGCATATCTTACCCGCGGCGAGCTCCCAGCAGAGGAAATCATCGCTCGGCAGATTATCAGGAGGTCCAAGTCCATGACCATAGTCAATGGCGAGTTGCACCAACGAAGTGTTACAGGCATTTTCAACGTTGTGTTTCTCCTGAGGAGGGCCGTGAGATCCTTAATGAGATCCATTCTGGTGATTGTGGACATCATGTCGGCTCAAGGTCTCTAGTCGCGAAGACTTTTCAGCATGGCTTTTACTGGCTTACAACTCATGCAGATGCAGAGGAGATTGTTCGCAAGTGTGATGGCTGCCAGAAATTTGCTCGTCAAGCCCATGTGCCAGCTCAAGAATTGCGGATGATTCCAATTACTTGGCCCTTTGCAGTCTGGTGGATTGATATGGTTGGACCTTTCAAACGATCCAAGAATAAACATACTCACTTGTTGGTTGCAATTGACAAGTTTACCAAGTGGGTTGAAGCCGAGCCAGTTACATTGTGATGCTGCTAGAGCTGTCAAGTTCTTGAAAAAGTTGATCTATCGTTATGGCTATCCACATAGCATCATCACTAATAATGGCACCAATCTGTCCAAGGGAGCCATGAACCAGTTTTGTCAGCGAGAACATATCCAACTTGATTTGGCGTCAGTGGCACATCCTCAGTCCAATGGACAAGCAGAGCGAGCTAATCAAGAGTTGTTACGCGGAATTAAACCAAGACTCATGGTGCCTCTTGAGCGAACCCCAGGATGCTGGGATGAGGAATTACCTGCAGTGCTTTGGAGCATATGGACTACTCCCAACAGGTCAACAGGCTATACGTCGTTCTTCCTGGTCTATGGTGCAGAAGCGGTGCTTCCAAGCGATATCCGTCATGATTCCCCCAGAATAACAGCTTATGTGGAGGCTGATAATGAACAAGCTCGCCAAGATGCTCTTGATGCTCTGAAGGAAGAACGCGATCTTGTAGCGTCTCGATCTGCGATATATCAACAAGACCTACGTCGCTATCACAGCCGTAGAGTTCAAAGCCGTACCTTTCAGGAAGGTGACTTAGTGCTCCGTCTAATACAAGACCAGACAGGCATGCATAAGCTCTCCCCTCCCTGGGAAAGACCCTTCGTCATCAGCAAGAATTTCAACAATGGGTCATATTACCTTGTTGATATACGTGAAGCAAACAAGTCACGTACCTCTGAGGAAGAGGGCAGCCGACCCTGGAACATTGCACAGCTTCCGCCTTATTATACCTAAGTCACAGACTTGGCAGTATCTTCTATACATAAATTCATGTATATGTATGTGTGTGTGTGTGTGTGTGTGTGTATTATGATCAATGAAAATAAAGCCGACATCTCTGGATAATAGAGTTTGTCGTTTCGCCTCAAAATCTGTGTGATGAGTCTTTATTCTTTGATCATTGGTTACTTGGGGGCTTCCAACTCATCGAGTTTAGCTATTAACATCCCTCTTAACCCAGCATATGTCATTATATACTTGGTTATACCTGCCTGTTAGCAAGATGCTACTCACAAAAGGTGACCCGGTCGAACGCTTGATGAATCAATCACATTGTTGACCCTGAACTCATCAAAGTTAAAACACTGGTTAGGTCAAGTGAGAGCCGGCTTTCAGAGAGCGAGGATAAACCAAAAGAGGCTACAAAGCCTGCTTCCACTGGAAAGCAAAAGTAGACTCGAGCCTCGAAAACCGGTCTTTATGTCGTGCCTCGAAAGCTGGCTTTTATTTTTATAGTTTGCATTACTATGTTTACCATGTTATATAGTATTTTGCGTTTATATTACAATTGTTTGTACATATTACATCTTTTTTGCAGAAGCCGGCCTTCTTTTCAGACAGGCCGGGTCTCCTCAATTATGATATAATGGCAACAGGAGTTGCCGAGTTGCACATCAACTACAGCTTTTGGTTTATCACCAAGTCTTCATATTTGAAGAATCAGAACTGTCATCAAAGTTGCTGAGTTACACAGTTACCGGGTCTTATGATTCATACAAGGACAAAGCTTTACTATCAAAATACTAGTTTGTAACATAGCCATGGAGTCAAATATCAATCATCCAAAAGTATCGCACAACGTTTTAAGTGCTCGATGGCACTGCCAGAGTTACAGGAGTTGTTGCAAACATCGTCACATGCCATAGCTGGGCCACTTTCAACTATTAAGTTTTTCTACAAAGTTCAAGTTTGAGCGGTTGATGGTGGAGACCCGGCATTTGGCTCCTCTGGGTTGCGCTGCTCCTACTCCTCTTCAGCTCCCGCTGCTGCCGGGTCATCCTGTGCTGCCTCAGAAGATCTCCCTTCTTCAGCTTCATTGGTCTGGCGGCTTTCGCCTAGCCACTGGATTGAAGATAAAGCCTCAAACACCATGTCTTCACTTATCACATCTGCACTGTTGATATCTGAGGTGAAATCTTGCTTACGTGGCGGGTCAAGACCAACGGGTTGCGGATTTGGAATGCTTCCGCGCTTGGCCTCTTCGGAGTAGCCGACTTGGAACTTGTTTAAGTCCAACTCATCAGCAATCTTGGTGGCAGCCGGCCGAATGGCCCGTACACAGCGAATATAATCTTCTTGAGTAAACTCGAAGTCATCTTCCTTCAGCTCTGGGAACTCGGCAGCTAGAAGAGCCGGATCCATCTCTGGATGATTGGCCCCGGCCAGAGTCAGCGCACTCATAGCTCCTCGCCGGGCAGCAGATTTCTTCAACTCGGCAACCCATTCTGGCACAGTAGACAATTCTCTGAGCATCTCCACAATATGGTGGGGTGGCGCTTTGGTATTCTTCACCGCCATGATACATTTGGCCCCACCAACATACAGATGCTCAAGGAATTTGTAGACTGCCTTTAGTTTCACCAGTGGAAGCTCCATTATATTGTGACCCCTCTTGCCTGTGAAATGCACGACATACAATTCAGTAACCCGGATTTCTATTGGCGAGTTGATATAGAGAAGGTTTTTACTTACCAAAGATAGCTATGCACATTCTCAAGATGTGATCCTTCAGAGTCACCAACTCTTGAGTAACAGGCTCGAGCTTTAACTCGGCCTCTTCAGCATGTTTTACCAAGGCGGTCTTTTCATTCGAGAGCTCGGTCTTGGCCTTCTCCAAATTATCCGTGCAGGTGGCTAGTGATTCTTCAAAATCTGAGGACAGCTTTTCAGCTGTCTCTCATAGTTTCTTCTCTGCAGCCACCTCTTCTGTCAAGCTGGCAATCCAAGACTCGAACTGCTTCAGCATATCCTGCAAAAATGTGTTCAAATTACATGTAGATATTGGAAGTCCCAAGTCGCCGCAGGCGCCTGACCCGGCACTTGGGGGCTATGATGGCGCTATATTTTACGTATTTTTAGAGCTCATTTGTTGCATGTTCTGTTTATATGTTATGTCCCATTGAACCAAATAGTTGTCCATTATGCATGATTACCGGTTTTTGCACTTATCCTTGTGAGCATTGCATATTTAGTATTTTATTTGGTTTTTGTTAGTTTTCTTTGTTTTCTTGTGTCTACAGGTGTTTTGGAGCAACATAGGACCAAGCACGATGAAAGTACCAAGGATGGGATTGATACGGAGTCAGCCAGGGGTTAGACTTAGCCATTTCGAAGGTCGTAAAAGGCCATTTTTCCAAAGTGCTCCAAATCAAGATCTAAGACCAGAAATGGATCGGCGTCGATCATCGAATCCAACGATCCCAAGAACGTCAAATTCCGAGTTCGTATGAAGAAATGGCGGCCGTTTTACCGGAGAAGAATTGCACAAAAAGCCAGAACAAAAGACGGCCTTTTGAACGACCGCACGCGGTCGTTTCGGCGGTCGTTTGACGTGCAGACAGCTCCGAAAGTTGCCATTCCAGACGGGATTCTTCACCGATTTCGTCCCCGTTCGATCCCACGAGATCCTTGGCTCGTAAAGAAGAGATTGCGAGAGGATAAGGCTCATTGCGAGCCCTTGGATGAAGCCCATCAAGAGAGGAGGCTAGGAGGCTCCTATATATGTCATCCTCAACCCTAGCCGTTGCTATCCAAGCTCCATCACATCTCATTCATCCACCTCCCATCTCCATTGCTGCTCACCACCAAGAGAAGGAGGGACAACCACCAAGGGAAGAGGAGAAGGCTCCGCCACCATGAGCACCGGCCTTCGGGCCGGTGCCCTCGCGCCAGCGCCGCCACCACCGGTGGCGCCCACATCTTCATCATCATTGATGAGTGATATTTTTACACTCATTTCAACCTTGTTTAAACCAAGATATTTCATTAAAAGAGAGATATTCACCCCGATATTGCCACTTATGACTAATGAATGCATAGATTTCCACAAATCCTCTCTTTGATATTTTTCCACAGGAAATGGGCTAAAAAGGGAAGAAATCACATGGGAGAAAGGAAAAGAAGGAAAATGGAGAAGAGATAAGTCACCAGGAGGTGCCAGAAGGCGACCAGGCCCAAAGACGGCGTTCCATGCGACCGCTCGCGCTCGCATGAGCGGTCGTTTGACATGGAAACCGAGGCAGGTCGTCCACCTGAACAACTTTTTTAAAGGGGACCCCATCGAAATGTCAACATAACGAGCGTGGGGAGAGCATCGAGCACAGCCAGAACCTCTTCATCATCATCTTCATCCACAAACCCTAGCCGCCGCCATTTTCATCTCCATAGCCATCTCCACCACCAAAGTGCTCTCTCATCTAGTTCATACTTGTAATCGTGCATCGCACAAGGCATCCATTGTAAGACATATTGCAATCAATCAATCCCAAGATGTGTTCTTTAATGTTTTCTTCTTGCGATCTGATCTCCATGTGTGAGTAGATCAGTAAGGTATGGGGTGAGGCATGAGCCTTGCAACCCCAGGTATTTGGTGAAGGGATCAATGGAAGTCTTTGACATAACGTCTCGTATGTGTGAAATAAAATTGTTTCGTGAAGTGTCTTGTCTTGTCTGCGATCTTCATCCCTGTAGGTACCCAGGATCATACTGGTTGAGCACCGGTGAGGCTAGGAGCAAGGGGACTATGAAGTGTTATACTGAACACCGGTGACAGTAAGGTTTAGTAGGGTAACATGGATCATAACCTTGGGGGTTCATGATCATGAGGTGTAGTCATTAAACGCCCAAAGCTTTTGTCTGATATTATTATCTTAATTATCGGGGCAACCCCACGAGATGGATAGGGCCTTCGGTAGGACAACTGATTCTTGATGCAGGACTCGTGCCGGTCAAGATGTTATTTGGACACATCCCCCACTCCGATACGAAGCAAGCACCTCTTGATGGGTGACTTCCCGAGCACAAACTAATATCATTTTTTATCCCAACACCAATACATGGTTGTAAGCATTAAGACCTCATCCCCGTACCTTCTTTTTATTATAAGTGTTTGAATCAAAATTTGCTTGCTGATCCAGTCTTCCTCTCGTGGGTTCGATACCCAGGGTCACCTCTGGGGAAATAGGTGCGGGATACCCTTTCTTGTTCAAATACCGGATCAATAAAAAGGAGATATCAATCATCGTGGCGGCCATCATCATCATCACCATGCCGCAGCCATCACCGCCATGCCTTCTCCCTTCACCGGCTCGATGCCGGCTTGTAACTTGTCCCTAACCTTCATGTCATTGATTGAGTAGTTGTACTTGTTCTTGAGGATATGGTTGAACCATTTATGATAATTGTTGTGATCCAATATTACATGTTCATGATTTGAGTTAGTAGCCTTCACGAATGTTGAGAGGAGTGCTCACTCACATTTGTGCCTTGTACCGTGAAGTATGTTACAGTCCTTGTGATGGTTGGGGATATCGGGGTAATTTGAGGTGACAGTAAAAGCCTCGGTTCCTCGCCTTTGCAAAGGATTGGGGAATAACGGAGAACCCTTAGAGAGGTTGCGTCCACGAGGCAACCCTTAATTGTCATGAGTTGTAACCCTATGGGGGAAACTATGATGGTGGCATGCGTGGCATGAAGTCTACTTCGAGTAGAACGTGTATTGTACCCGGCTCCGCCCACTTATGCATCTGACTAGTTACTAGAGGATACGATAGTTCATATGCGGAAGTGATTCCAGATCCCTCGAGAACGTTTACTACTCAAGTGTCGTCCCTACTAACTTAGTGTCTTTTAATTCCTGTTTTTATTCCTCTTGTTAGTAGTTTAGTTAAATCCTTTTTATCTAGTTTCCCTAGCAATGATAGAGTAGACTATTTTCAAACTCCGGTTTGGGAGCGTACGTGGCTGCGTGAAAGTGACAGCGTAGTTGCGGGGTTTGTGGTGCCTTCCTATTCGCTCCCTGTGGGTTCGACACTCTTCTTATCACAACAAAAGTGCTACAACAGCCCTGTGCACTTGCAGGTCATCAAGCATTTTCTGGCGCCATTGTCGGGGAGCATAGCGCTTGGTTATTACTTACCCGCTCACACATAGTTTATTTCGTTTGTTGCTATTTATCTTACTATTTTTATCTTAACCCAAAAATACCAAAAAAATGTCTTGCACTGAGATGTCTTCTAGAGATGCTGCAATAGAACAAATCGAGAAGAGAGGAATGACGTATGCACACTACCGGTTTTCTTTTAAAGGTCTTGAGGTGGAATAAAATTTTAAGTTATTGGATTACTTCGCTGAAGGTATATTTAAATTCCCTACTTTTTGCTAGTATTGCAAGTCCAATGAACATATGAGCTTTTGTTGCAAGTTCCACCCATGCCTTATTATATTGTCATACAATCGTGATGATTATCCTTTTGATTATGTTGAATCGATTGAGGAGCAAGTACTATTCCTTAGAACCTCTGAACTTATGAGAAGGGTAAAGGAGCTTACTCTGTATTATCCAGAGGTTTCTGAGTATAAGGAGGACTTGGAGATTATCCATGACTATTGCATTACTAATAATTTTAATAGAAATACTTCTTTCATGGAATATGAGAAGCGGTTCGCCGTGATCTCCCAAGGCTCTCAATTGCAGGAAAATAACCTCATGAAAGAAACTGAGGAAATACTCGAGCGGTGGAAGAAAAATACATTGGAAGCTACATTCCAGGAAGTATTTCTTGGAGACAAGAAGGAAAATGAACATGGAGATGAAGAAGGTATAACACCCTGGTTTTCGCTCCTTGTTTTTTTTCCTTCGCGGGATTGGACTCCCGACTTTTTTTCGGTGTTATTGGATTTTCTCTCGCTCTTGGGTATATGAAGATGGTCATCTAGCCTTGCCTTTCCTATCTGACCAGAGATTCTCTCCAGTCCAACCCTGTCACCCAAAATTTATTGTCAGGATTTTGCCGTTGAAACCCTACCTTCCAAGCCACCGGAAGGGAAACCCTAATTCCTTCCGTTACAAAGGAGCCCCAATTTCCTTTGATATATTGCCTCCCAAACTTTCCCCAGTGATCATCCTATCTCTGTAAACCCTGGATATGCAAAAAAATATTGCCAAGTCATTTGCAATATTTTTCATTTAAAATTAATTTCTTTTTCTGCTGTTTAAAGGTATTAAATCCAGGGAAATATCTATCCATCTCCAAAGTTCATGAAAACATGTGGAGATCTTCTTTGTGATCATATTGAGCTCTCATAAAAATATTGGCCATAATTAAATAAGGGAAATTGCATTTTCCTATTTAAAGCCAATATTGCATTTTGGGCACCTTCCAAAGGAACTACCATTTTGGTAGCCAGGAAAAATCCCAAATAATTTGTGGAGCTTCTCCTATCCATATCTTCACCATTTCCATCAAGATCCCATGTTGCACAGTTCAAAGTTTGAGAGCATCGTCCAGTTCTTGTTTCTGGACCTATTTTGAGGTTGTGAAGCAAGTATATTTATATTGCTTCAAAATTCTTGAAATTAATCCAGGACCTCAAATTCCCTATATGATGTGAGCATGCAAAAATTCACATCATTTCATTTAGCCAATTTATCTAAAAAATTCCATCTAGTTTCTGTCCAGCAAAAAGCTTTGTGAAGGAAGTACCACTTTGGCATTTCCAAATGAGCTGAAATTTTGCCAGTACCTCCATGCTTCCAAATAACTCCCTTCCACCAAAATTCAGATCATTTCATCAAGCCATTTGAGCAAAGCTTCAAAATTCCTTTTCTGGACCAAATTCTGCATTACAAAGGAAGTGTATGCAAACCATTTCCAAATGGCTTAAATGTTTTCCAGCAGGTGCTCCTTCTTATCTCTTTCCCTTGTGACAACCTGGCCAGCTCATTGGCACCTCTGTTTGACCCCAGCATCCTGTCCAAATTTTTGTCCAGAACCTATGTCAGCTCAAATCAGTCAACTTCATGTCTCCATTTCCCTCCAAACCTTCACAGGTCAACTCAATGATCGCTGGTGCATCTGTTTGACAAGGTTCCAGGACCATCCGGTGCCCTGGACACGCGGCAACCGTGGTGACCACGCGGCGGCCACGCCAACAGTGCGCCATGTGCACTGGCAGTGCTCGATCTCATCGGACTGGCCAACTCGAGCTGCCACGGCTTGTCCCCGCGTGCCGACTGCCTTCCCCGCCGTCCACGCACCCCTCTCCAGCCTCTTCCCCCTCCATCTTCTTCCTCGTCGTGCCGCGACGAGCACCTCTGCTCCGCCACTGTGCTGCTCGTGCGCCGCCGTATCCATCCAAGCCGGAGCTTCTCGAGCGCGCCAGTGCAGCCTATCTGCTTCCCCGTGACGCGCCGCGAGACCGCAAGCAGCCGCGCCAGCTCACCGCGAGCTTCAGGACGTTGGCCAGCTCATCACCACGGCCGTGCTCATCCGGCGACCTTGGGCGGCTATAAATAGCCACGACCGCGGCCCCTTGAGATCACCAGCTCGCTTCCCTCTCCCTCTAGCCCACTGCCGCACCCTCGCCCGGCCGATTCTCCCTCTGCGGCGCCGGAATTTAGCCAGGGCAGCCGCCCACTGCCTCGGCCTGCCGCCGCATCCCCAGCCGTCCCCGAGTCCCATGCTACCCACCGCGGGACGCACCACTTGCCAGCGACCTTCCCTGGCCCGTTGCCCATCCCTTTCCCCCACCGTTAACGCCCAATCGACCGGAGCCGCAGCTCCTGACCGCGCCGCGCGGTCCCGCTTCCGGCCATCCCTAGCCTCGCCTAAGCCCTCCCCTGGAGGAGGCCCTCGCCGGCACGCTCGCCCATCCGCTCGGCTGCCCAGGAAGCTCACCGGAGCGTCGCCGACCACCGGAGCCCGTGCTCCCTGCCGTGGCGTCGGGGCAGAACAGAGGAGGAGGAGAAAGAAGGGGAGGGAGGAGAGAGAGGAACCCGACAGGTGGGCCCCGACCCCACCTGTCGGCGAGAGACGGTTGTCCAGCGTGGATAAGTGGACACGCACCCACGCGGTTACGCTTTCGGTTGACTGAAAGCGTATGCGCTTTCATTCGGAGAAAGCGCACTTCGGCTAGAATATGTTTTCTCTATTGCAAAACGTATTTCAGAGAAGGCGCCAGCAGCTGTGCTGTCAAGGACCCGGTGGTAAATATTTTCTTTACAAATAGGTCCCTGGCAGTCAAACCCTCATATCTTTTTGCTCGCAACTCCAAATCAGGTGATTCCAAAGCCCACTTTCTCAGTTCGTCGAGCCCGTTCCGATGGTATCATTTTAATGAGATTGACACTTTCTAAAAATGACCATTTTACCCATGCCTCATATTCAGCCTCTCCGAGAGAGAAACTTTTTCGGCAAATTTTTCCGCGAGGCGATCACACTTCTCTCCGGTGAACTCATCGACCCCCAGGCAAGCCGACCATCTGATATATGCCCTAAAGCATTGATCTGTGATATTCTTGCGTGTTTAATTAATGAATATGCTTATGCTCGTGTGCATAGTAGTAAGCTGTATGTGATTCGGAGGAACCCTTGCTTGTCTTTCTTTGGTGACGGCACCACGCATGTGTTCTGTGCTGCTTCCGGCCGTCCGGGGTGGCTGCCGGCTTTATATTCCTCTTTTCAACAACTGTCCCGTGTTCTGAGCTGTTTTTCGGCCGTCTCGGGCAGCTATTGAATTTCTTTCTGTAGCAGTGGCCTTATGCTCTGAGTTGTTCCTCGGCCGTCTTAGGGAACTGCTACATTTTTCTTATCAACACCATCTCATGCTCTGAGCTGCTTTTCAGCCGTCTTGAGCCGGGGTTGAGTTATTCCAGTGATGCCCCAGATCTGAGTTGTAAAGACCATTCTGGTGGCTACTAATTTATTTGCCGGTTTCATGCAAGGGTTCGGATGGTCATAACCTACAACTAAAATTCGTAAAGTGATAAACTTGCCGTCTGAACATTGTTGCACTAATGACTCATTGGGATATTATATGGAGATTGGTTGCTACGTTTCCATAGTGTTACAGAATGCATTATTACTGTTATTGCAATGACCAAGAATGTGACTTAATAATGACAACCTCCTCCGTCGACTGGATCGAGTCATAGTGCCACTGAACCGAGCTCATCAGTGCAGCCACACTTGTCTTTATCGGAAGGCCCTGACTTGGTCTATTGTCTTGCCTCTTGTCGGTACCACCAAAGAGGGAAGGTTATGCGTGCGTGCTACCCTGGCCCGATAGGCGGCGATAACCTTGTGAGCCCAGTTAAGTTATTTGCCGGCGTCCCCGTTTGGGACAGTTTTGTTTGGCCACGATGGTGGCAGGTGTCAGGAGTGACACAGGGGCCACCCAGGGCATGACCCGGGAAGGGCATGATTGTTGGTGGGACCCTAAGAGTGCCGGGCAATAGACAAGTTTTGTTGGAGCAGATCCGGTCCACCCGAATGGGAACAGGTACTAAAGTACGAGGCCAGGAGCTCCATAGTGTGGGTAAAGTGCGCAACCTCTGCAGAGTGTAAATCTATTCGAATAGCCACGTCCTCGGTCAGGGGACACAGTTCGTACTAGGTCACACTATTTGGTCTGTGTCGAGTCTGGAGGAACAAACTATATAATGTTATTGCTAAGACTGAACCAGAGAATGGTAAGCTGGGACAGACTTGCAGCAAAGGTGCATGGGCATCGGATGATGTCAGGGATATGAATGTTAGCCATGCGATGGCTATGGGATATGTGGTCGGATGACCGTAAAGTTTGGATCGAATTTGGATCGTGAGAATATTCAGAGTATGGATTATTTACTCGATATGATTTACTTTACTGCATTTACTTCAATAGTTATCATGCTAGATAATCCTTCTATGCCATAATGATTAATGCTGTTAGATGATCAATCTTGCCAGATAATCCTACCTTAACATGCTAGCTAATACTGTTAAGATAACAAGTGCATAATTGAATGCCATGGATTGCTTTGCTTGGTGTATATGTTGGTTTGGTTTGCTTGCGAGTACATTCAAAAGTACTCAGCGGCCTTCAATGTGGCCAGGTTCACCTAAGGATCCGAAGTCAACTAGCGAGGAGCCGGAGCATTCGCGGGCTAGAAGAGTAACCCAGTCAGATCCTGTGGATTGGAGCCGCACCAAGACCATGCTTTCGTAGATATTGCTTTTCCACTGCCAGCACCCTTGTAAATTGTCATGTAAGACTTATATATATCCATTAATAGAAATGTATGTGCTCATGATACTTGTTGTAAAGGCACGCGCCAGTGTGATTTCCTGGGCTGGCGTGTGCGGCGACCGCCTGGCTACAGTGGTATTCAGGCGGGGCGCCACATCGGATGGTATCAGAGCCAGGCTGACTGTAGGTTACCCTAGCCAGACTTTATTGCCTCTTAATCAGTAGAAAGCCCAGATGGATTTCAGCCATCTTTGCCAAACTGGCACGGCTACTATTGATCATAAGGCAACCCCATAGGTTTTTGGCTCCATCAGACCCCAACTCTTGTGGCCTTTGCCTCTTGTGTGAGATGTCCGCACCAGGCAACGACCCGTGAGCCCTTAACCCCTAGGTAAACCAGATATCCCTACCCTGCTTGCTAACCATGGCATTTCTCTCCTCAAATCCAGTTTCCTTTGGGAAACGCCTATAAATTCCATTTTTCCCCAACAACCCTAGGATCACTGACTAAGCCACTTTGGCTATGGTCGTACGTCGAGTTTGATGTTCCCTAAGGAAGTAGTAGGAGCTTGACCCCAATTGCTACCAGGAGCATTGTGTGGTTTTGCTTCTAAATCCTTAGAGGTACATCGAGTGCGCTATACTAGTTATACTAGTGAATCTTCGGCCACGTGTATAAGGTCTGCAAAATTTGAGCCTTATTTGTTTTTTTTTTGGTTTTTCACGATTCTTGTTTCTTGCTCGATTCCGTTCCCTTGCTCCGACTGGATCCATCCACAAGAGCAGCTAAGAAGACCAGATTACAACCTGGATAATACCCAGTAATCCAAATTCAGTAAGAGTCAAGCCAAGCCAACTGCCCGATATTCAGAACCGTATCACCGGATCTATCAAGAATGAAGAATGGGTCAGAAGCAGAATCCGCGTGCCACAGACAAGGCCAGAATATACCTGAGAGAGTTTGCCTCAGAACAAATCACACCAAAGGAACAGTGAGATGAGGTACCAAGAATGGACACTAGTAAGAACAAGTTATTCCATCCTCGATACAAGGATTATTTTAGTCAGTGGGGGTGAACCTTGAGCTTTTCCCCATGGGCTCAAGAACCATTTATTACCCACCGAAGACATATTTCAAGAATGTGAAGGTGCCGCGAGCAACAACAAAACTCTGGTATGTTGATACAAATTGCGAAGCATATTTTGGAATTCACCGCTGTATATGCAAATTTCCGGGCACTGTGAACAAGGTTTGTGAGGAATATGGATGAGTTCACGGCCGACCAGAATCAATGAGAATTTCAAATATGTGGAGGTTCAGCTAAACCGAATGGAATTATCCGCCAACTGCTTACTATCAGCATACATCTGGATTAATCATCAACACGAAGTCAGCAACCATTGCAATGATCAGACCAGCAGAAGGACAAGCGGTGTGCATGACCAACGGAATATCTTCAGTCAAGATATGGCCTATACCAAGTTTTGGCTCCGCTATGGGTAAATTTTGGATACTTCGGAAGGAAGCCAGAATCGGCCATAGACCCGACCGCATATCCCAACGAAAGGCTTTAGGTATAAGGACCCCAGCCTTCCTCTGCAAGCTATCAAGAAGAGCTTACGACACAAGACACCCAATCTTCCTCGCTACGCCACTAGGGGGAAATCTTCTGGGATACGGCACTCCCATCTTCCTCAGCCGCTACTGCAGAAAGCTTCCAACATAAAGTACCAAACTTCCCCAGTAAGCAACCTGAGGGGAAACTTCTGAGGTACGATATCCAGCCCTCTTCGGCACACAACCCCAGTAGAATCTTCGAGCGTAAGGAATTCAACTTTCTTCAACACGCCATCGTGTCCACAATAATCTTGTCAGAAGCATGAACTAGTCCAGACACACGACCGCCTCAGAACTCAGTGGATATGAAAGGATTTGTCCTACCTTTACATATGTTGCGAGCATGCAGTCCAGTGGATCAGTTCATGCGAGCCACTCGTATATAGGAATAACTGTGTTTAGAAAAATATTGGCCCCATATTTCAAAGAAGGATATGCACACAACAACTCCTATGAGATGTGCAAGCGAAAGTTGTGAATACAAGCCCGACAAGCTGGTATATGACCAAGGAGCCATGTTGGCAGGTCATGACAGGTCCATCAAAGGAATCCTCAAGAACAAAGAAGTTGTGGACAAATAGTCTCCGTGACAACCAATAAAATAACGCTTCACAGACAAGGTGATATTATCAATCCTTGTCAGACTCTTGCATATACGGCCACAACAGCGCAGCCAGCATGTCATACTCATCACGAATATGGGCCATCAACCGGGATAAGAGGCTATGCTCTGAAAGATACACAGGATGATAGCCAAACTATGTTCAACTCAGTGATCATAGCAAGGACTGCAAAGGATATATATGACAGAGCCACTTCAGCGATCGATAGAGTTTGATTGCCTATATGGAAACAAGACCTCTGGACGAAGCAGCTTGCTCCAGGTCATGGAAGCCAAGCTATTTATCGATACTACCCGCTACCTGAGAAGGAGTCAAGGTAGCTATGTTAAAACACAACACCTGAGCCATCAGAAGAGACCGTTAAAAGGCCAGTGAACCAACAAAGACAGGACAGCTGATGGATCCAAGTCACACACAGGTATGTTCCCCTTAGCCGGGAGGTAAGCCCAGAAATCTCGAGGAGGAGATTTTCTTAAGGGGGGTAGGTTTGTAACACCCTGGTTTTCGCTCCTTGTTTTTTTTCCTTCGCGGGATTGGACTCCCGTCTTTTTTTCGGTGTTATTGGATTTTCTCTCGCTCTTGGTTATATGAAGATGGTCATCTAGCCTTGCCTTTCCTATCTGACCAGAGATTCTCTCCAGTCCAACCCTGTCACCCAAAATTTATTCTCAGGATTTTGCTGTCGAAACCCTACCTTCCCAGCCACCGGAAGGAAAACCCTAATTCCTTCCGTACAAAGGAACCCCAATTTCCTTTGATCTATTGCCTCCCAAAATTTTCCCAGTGATCATCCTATCTCTGCAAACCCTGGATATGCAAAAAAATATTGCCAAGTCAATTGCAATATTTTTCATTTAAAATTAATTCCTTTTTCTGCTGTTTAAAGGAATTAAATCCAGGAAAATATCTATCCATCTCCAAAGTTCATGAAAACTTGTGGAGATATTCTTTGTGATCATATTGAGCTCTCATAAAAATATTGGCCATAATTAAATAAGGGAAATTGCATTTTCCTATTTAAAGCCAATATTGCATTTTGGGCACCTTCCAAAGGAACTACCATTTTGGTAGCTAGGAAAAATCCCAAATAATTTGTGGAGCTTCTCCTATCCATATCTTCACCATTTCCATCAAGATCCCATGTTCCACAGTTCAAAGTTTGAGAGCATCATCCAGTTCTCGTTTCTGGACCTATTTTGAGGTTGTGAAGCAACTATATTTTTATTGCTTCAAAATTCTTGAAATTAATCCAGGACCTCACATTCCCTATATGATGTGAGCATGCAAAAATTCACATCATTTCATGTAGCCAATTTATATCAAAAATTCCATCTAGTTTCTGTCCAGCAGAAAGCTTTGTGAAGGAAGCACCACTTTGGCATTTCCAAATGAGCTGAAATTTTGCCAGTACCTCCATGCATCCAAATAACTCCCTTCCACCCAAATTAAGCACATTTCATCAAGCCATTTGAGCACAGCTTCAAAATCCCTTTTCTAGACCAAATTCTGCATTACAAAGGAAGTGTATGCAAACCATTTCCAAATGGCTTAAATTTTTTCCAGCAGGTGCTCCTTCTTATCTCTTTCCCCTGTGACAACCTGGCCAGCTCAGTGGCACCTCTGTTTGACCCCAGCATCCTGTCCAAATTTTTGTCCAGAACCTATGTCAGCTCAAATCAGTCAACGTCATGTCTCCATTTCCCTCCAAACCTTCACAGGTCAACTCAATGATCGCTGGTGCATCTGTTTGACAAGGTTCCAGGACCATACGATGCCCTAGACATGCGGCAACCATGGTGACCACGCGGTGGCCACACCAACAGCGCGCCCTGTGCACTGGCAGTGCTCGATCTCGTCGGACCGGCCAACTCGAGCTGCCACGGCTTGTCCCCGCGTGCCGACTGCCTTTCCCGCCATCCACGCACCCCTCTCCAGCCTCTTCCCCCTCCGTCTTCTTCCTCGTCGCGCCGCGACGAGCACCTCTGCTCCGCCATTGTGCTGCTCATGTGCCGCCGTATCCATCCAAGCCGGAGCTTCTCGAGCGCGCCAGCGCAGCCTATCTGCTTCCCCGTGACGCGCCGCGACATCGCAAGCAACCGCGCCAGCTCACCGCGAGCGCCAGGACATTGGCCAGCTCATCACCGCGGCCGAGCTCATCCGGCGGCCTTGGGTGGCTATAAATAGCCACGACCATGGCCCCTTGAGATCACCAGCTCGCTTCCCTCTCCCTCTAGCCCACTGCCGCACCCTCGCCCGGTCGATTGTCCCTCTGTGGCGCCGGAATTTGGCCAGGGCAGCCGCCCACTACCTCGGCCTGCCGTCGCATCCCCAGCCGTCCCCGAGTCCCATGCTACCCACCGCTGGACGCACCACTTGCCGGCGACCTCCCTTGGCCCGTTGCCCATCCCTTCCCCCCACCGTCGCCGCCCAATCGACTGGAGCCGCCGCTCCTGACCGAGCCGCGCGGTCCCGCTTCCGGCCGTCCCTGGCCTCACCTGAGCCCTCCCCTGGAGGAGGCCCTCGCCGGCATGCTCGCCCGTCCGCTCGGCTGCCCAGGAAGCTCACCGGAGTGTCGCAGGCCACCGGAGCCCATGCCGCCTGCCGTGGCATCGCGGCAGAACAGAGGGGGAGGAGGAAGAAAGGGAGGGAGCAGAGAGAGGGACCCGACAGGTGGGCCCCGACCCCACCTGTCGGCGAGAGACGGCTGTCCAGCGTGGATAAGTGGAGACGCACCCACACGGTTACGCTTTCGGTTGACTGAAAGCGTATTAGAGCGCTATGCGCTTTCATTCGGAGAAAGCGCACTTCGGCTAGAATACGTTTTCTCTACTGCAAAACGTATTTCCAGAGAAGGCGCCAGCTACTGTGTTGTCAAGGACCCGGTGGTAAAATTTTCTTTATAGATAGGTCCCTGGCAGTCAAACCCTCATATCTTTTTGCTCGCAACTCCGAATCAGGTGATTCCAAAGCCCAGTTTCTCAGTTCGTCGAGCCCGTTCTGATGGTATCATTTTCATGAGGTTGAAACTTTCGGAAAATGACCATTTTACCCTTGCCTCATATTCAGCCTCTCCGAGAGAGAAACTTTTCCGGCAAATTTTTCCGCGAGGCGATCACACTTCTCTCCGGTGAACTCATCGGCCCCCAGGCAAGCCGACCATCTGATATATGCCCTAAAGCATTGATCTGTGATATTCTTGTGTGTTTAATTAATGAATATGCTTATGCTTGTGTGCATATTAGTAAGTTGTATGTGATTCGGAGGAACCCTTGCTTGTCTTTCTGTGGTGCCGGCACCATGCCTGTGTTCTGTGCTGCTTCCGGCCGTCCGGGGTGGATGCCGGCTTTATATTCCTCCTTTCAACAATTGTCCCGTGTTCTGAGCTGTTTTTCGGCCGTCTCGGGCAGCTGTTGAATTTCTTTCTGTAGCAGTGGCCTTATGCTCTGAGCTGTTCCTCGGCCGTCTTAGGGAACTGCTACATTCTTCTTATCAACACCGTCTCATGCTCTGAGCTGCTTTTCAGCCGTCTTGAGCCGGGGTTGAGTTATTCAAGTGACGCCCTAGATCCGAGTTGTAAAGACCGTTTTGGTGGCTACTGGTTTATTTACCGGTTTCATGCAAGGGTTCAGATGGTCATAACCTACAACTAAAATTTGGAAAGTGATAAACTTGCCGTCTGAACATTGTTGCACTAATGACTCGTTGGGATATTATATGGAGATTGGTTGTTACGTTTCCATAGTGTTACAGAATGCATTATTATTGTTTTTGCAATGACCAAGAATGTGACTTAATAATGACAACCTCCTCCGTCGACTGGATCGAGTCATAGTGCCACTGAACCGAGCTCATCAGTGCAGCCACACTTGTCTTTATGGGTAGGCCCTGACTTGGTCTATTGTCTTGCCTCTTGTCGGTACCACCAAAGAGGGAAGGTTATGCGTGCGTGCTACCCTGGCCCGGTAGGCGGCGATAACCTTGTGAACCCAGTTAAGTTATTTGCCGGCGTCCCCGTTTGGGACAGTTTTGTTTGGCCACGACGGTGGCAGGTGTCAGGAGTGACACAGGGGCCACCCAGGACATGACCCAGGAAGGGCATGATTGTCGGTGGGACCGTAAGAGTGCCGGGCAATAGACAAGTTTTGTTGGAGCAGCACCGGTCCACCCGAATGGGAACAGGTACTAAAGTACGAGGCCAGGAGCTCCATAGTGTGGGTAAAGTGTGCAACCTCTGCAGAGTGTAAATCTATTCGATTAGCCGCGTCCTTGGTCATGGGACACAGTTTGTATTAGGTCACACTATTTGGTCTGTGTCGAGTCTAGAGGAACAAACTATATAATGTTATTGCTAAGACTGAACCAAAGAATGGTAAGCTGGGGCAGACTTGCAGCAAATGTGCATGGGCATCGGATGATGTTAGGGATATGAATGTTAGCCATGCGATGGCTATGAGATAAGTTGTTGGATGACCGTAAAGTTTGGATCGGATTTGGATCGTGAGAATATTCGGAGTATGGATTATTTACTCGATATGCTTTACTTTACTACATTTACTTCAATAGTTATCATGCTAGATAATCCTTCTATGACATAATGATTAATGCTGTTAGATGATCAATCTTGCCAGATAATCCTGCCTTAACATGCTAGCTAATACTGTTAAGATAACAAGTGCATGCTTGAATGCCATGGATTGCTTTGCTTGGTGTATATGTTTGTTTGGTTTGCTTGCGAGTACATTCAAAAGTACTCAGCGGCCTTCAATGTGGCCAGGTTCACCTAAGGATCCGACGTCAACTAGCGAGGAGCCGGAGCGTTCGCGGGCTAGAAGAGTAACCCAGTCAGATCCCTGTGGATTGGAGCCGCACCAAGACCATGCTGCCGTAGATAGAGCTTTTTTGCTGCCAGCACCCTTGTAAATTGTCATGTAAGACTTATATATATCCATTAATAGAAATGCCTGTGTTCATGATACTTGTTGTAAAGGCACGCGCCAGTGTGATTTCCTGGGCTGGAGTGTGCGGCGACCGCCTGGCTACAGTGGTATTCAGGCGGGGCGCCACAGAAGGGAAAGGCCGCCTTTCGACAACTCCTACCGATCATGGTAACTTCCTAGACACAATTAATGCCCAGCTCGATGATCACTTATCATATCTACGTTCTGTTAGAGCTTTCATGGAACCTATTGAAACAATGCTTGAATATTCTCCATCGGAGGATATAGTGAGGGCTAATGTTTCAAAGTTTATTGTTAAAGATGAACTAGATATTGGCATTGTTCCCGATGTGCCTCCGATGACTCCTTTTGATGAAACACCAAATGGCATTCATCTTAGGGATGAGATAGCACAAAAGGTGGGTGAGTTGCTTGCATTAAGAGATTTATCCAAGAGTGGTGCAACCACCATGGTGCCTGATCATTCCTCGTTACCTGTGGATTTGTCAATATTAGACAAACCCCAAATTTCATATTCAGATATTGACATTGATGATATATGGGCTGATTTTCTGCAGGCTCTCCATAGACCTCCTTTGGAGAGTAAATTGCAAAGTCTTATAGATGATAATAACCTTGATATTGAATTTGCAAATTTGGATACTAACATTCCCAGGTACACTGAAGAAGAAAAAGAAGAAGAAGGTTATAATTTCCTTGTTGCTCCATATCCTCTTTGTTCTAAAAATATTATCAAATTGCAGCTACTAACCTTGCAGGCATCTCCACTGAACCGGGTGCATCGATACTCGCCCAGAAGCGAGTACGAATTTACATATATGATGCCGATGCACTGGAAGCGAGTGCGACTCCGACCTTGCCCTGCTATGAGGTGCTCCAAACCCCGGTCGGAGTCTGGTCTGACACTCGGGGTTGAAATCCCTTGGGATCCGGGTGGATGACCATCTGGAGCACCGAAACCTAGCTATATGGCTATAAAGAAAGCACTGCCAGGGAGGTAACCCGGAAGTCCGTAGATGTCTTTCTTAGCTTTGTGTCTTGAGTCTAGATGCATTCATGTTGCATTGGCACTTTTATTTTTATTTTGAGTAGTTGCTATTTGAGTTGGTTGCAATAGTTTTCATTGGTAAAATTTATAGCATGTTGGTAGCCTATATTTTGTTGCATGCCTCCTAGCATTTTTATTGCAATATTGCTATGTGCCTAACGTGAGGAGGAAGCACAAAAAATTTCATGAAGTTCTGCAGCTCCAGGAGAAAAGACGGCGTTCCATACGACTGTAACTGGTCGTTTGTGCGCCCTTATGAGCTAGTGGCCACAAGAGAGAAGAAGACCAAAGCAAAAGACGGCCTACCACACGAGCGCCTCGTACGAGCGGTCGTTTCACCTGGCGACCACAATGAGCATCTCCGCAGAGTGAACGACGGCGTTCTATACGACCGCCACCAGTCGTTTGAGCTCCCGTAGGAGGGCAACAACACCTCCAATTGATTCATTTTTGACGTCTAAGGTTGACGAGGTGTTTTGTAACCGATTATTTGCTTTGTAATTAGTGTTAATTACCTCTGAAACTCCGTAGCCAATAATTCTCTTTAGCAACTATGTTTTCCTTTATTTCTTTTTGCCGGTTGGGTATACGAACTCCGTTCGTATACCGAGTCGATGTTTTTATATGTGTGTTATTTTCGCAGGGGCTTGGACCTTATGTGGAGAAGTGTACGGTGTGGTGCCAACCGTATAAAAGATCCACACAAGCCACTTGGTTGCTTCAATATGATGAACTTCAACAACAAGTGCCCAGTAAAGTTTTCCAATACGAACCTTGCTCAAATAAAAGTTGTGAGTCTCACCTTAAGTGGGATCTCTCTTTCAATTAGACACCTAGGAGCTGCACACTTGTGTTTTTTATCTTGTCTCACCCGCACTTCATCCTAAACTAGGAGAGGATCCACTCCTAGACTTAGTTCATCATCTTAAGCGAGGTGCTTAGGTAGATGAACCGATCTTGTTGAGACAAATATTTTTTATCACTTGTGTTACTAATCCTCTCTGCTAAAAAAATGAAACACCAAAAGGCACAAAAATATTTTGTTTTCCTTTTAGTTCATTTTCAACAGGTTCTATTGGAGTGCAGCCGCCGGACCACGATGAGGAGATCACATGAAGCAAGGTCCATGTCTATTAGAAGAGAGGTCATATGTGCCTCAACAGTAAAAGCGTCTAACCCTTTGCTTAATTAAGCTTAGGGGAGGTAACCACTTCTCACACTCTCTTTTAATAACTGCATTTTCTCTTTACTTTCGTAATTTTCCCTAGTTTAGTTCTAAGTGTGGGGAGGTTACTTTTGCATGTGTAGTGTCGTGTGCAATGCTCTTTATCATATGGTTTTCGTGCATTAGTGTGTCCCACTATTTTGACATGCTTGCTTTGCACTTGTTTGACTTAGCTTGTGGGAATCTTGCTATCTTTTTAAAAATATTGCCATGTTCTTTTATCAAAAACCCAATAAAGGAGTCCTTTGAACCGTTGCCTTTATTTCATAATTACATAAGTTGGGGACTCTAGTTGTGGCTTGATTAGCGATTGAATGATTGTAGAGGCTTTCTGCTGATGAACCCAGCATCTTTGGTTGATTCAGGACGCGCAACGGGGTTTATCTCCGCCAAACTATCCCCTCGGGGTACTTAGTTTTTGAGTCCTATGCAACATGACACCGCGATGCTCTTGTGTAGTGCTTGAGTTCTTTATGACTAAGGCAAGTTCGAAACCCTTGCACTTTCATTCATCTTATTTTGCTAGCCTCTATGGTACCGTGCATCGCCCACTCTCACAATGAGACTTGGCGCATACTTCGCAGGTACATCCAAACACGTGGGAGGACTTTCTCTTGTTCTCCTACACATAAAACACCTAATCTCCTCAAAACAGCCACCATACCTACCTACATGGCATTTTTATAGCCATTCCGAGCATATCGCCATGCACTACCATCATTTTACACTACATGATTAGAGACATGTTTTCATTTGCCTTGCATGATCATAGTATGGCTAGCTCGATATTTTCATGGCTTGTCCGTTTTTTGATATCTATGCTACGCCGGATCATTGCACATACTGGTACACTGCCGGAGGCACTCATCATATAGAGTTTCTCTCATGTTTTCTGTTTATCGAGTTGTGAGTAAATAAAAGTGTGATGCTCATCATTATTAGAGCATTGCCCCAGTGAGGAAAAGAATGGTGGAGACTTATGAGTCCTTGAAAAAGTGGGGATGAGGTCCATGAGGCTGTTCTCAAAGAAAAAAAAGAGGCCAAAAAGAGCCCACAAAAAAAGAGAAAAGGAAAAAAATGAGAGAAAAAGAGAGAAGGGGCATGCTACTATCCTTTTACCACAGTTGTGCTTCAGAGTAGCACCGTGTACTTCATATAGAGAGTTTCCATATACTTCATGACTATGCTAGTGGGATCTTTACATTATAGAACTTGGCTTGTATATTCCAATGATGAGCTTCCTCAAATGCTCGAGGTCTTCATGAGAAGCAAGTTGGATGCACACCCACTTAGCTACATTAGGAGAGCTTTCATACACTTATAGCTCTAAGTGCATCCTAGTTGCATGGCGATCACTACTCCTTGCATTGACATCGATCATAGGGCCTTCTCCATTGCCTAATGGTCAGCTGCGTTGATGCAAGACTTTCTTTGTTTTTGACTTCTCAAAACCGCAACCATTTTCTATCATTCCCTTAAGTGCGAGGCATAGGCTTGCGCTCAGTGTTGCATAAGTAGTTGAGTGGTTTAATAACGCAGACAGACGATCTTGATATTGTACCTGGTATGCCTTGGGTTGGTGTCTTTGAAGCGATCGCTAATGCTTGATTTCTTTTTTCTTTGATTGTCATTGATGTGTTCCCAACATAATATTAACCTTCTTTCTAAACCTTTGGCAATGGAAATTTGGGCTCCACAAAAATATTTTCCTCTTCCTCAACCTCCATGGCAATGGAACTAAGGGGATAGCTTGTATGACTCCCTTGCTGGTTAACTTTTGCATGCTTGCATGATGAACATGGATATCACTTTTGGTGTTTGGTTCAGTGAATGCTTTAGAGTTGGTAGCATTGAGCTTTTGGTAGTCAACCTTCTTACTCGAGGATGAGCAAGGTTTAAGCACGGGGAGGTTGATGGCTCTATATTTTACGCATTTTTAGAGCTCATTTGTTGCATGTTCTCTTTATATATCATGTCCCATTGAACCAAATACTTGTCTATTATGCATGATTACCAGTTTTTGCACTTATCCTTGTGAGCATTACACATTTAGTATTTCATTTGATTTTTATTAGTTTTCTTTGTTTTCTTGTGTCTATAGGTCTTTTGGAGCAACCTAGGACCAAGCACGATGAAAGTACCAAAGATGGGATTGATACAGAGTCAGCCAGGGGTCAGACTTGGCCATTTCGAAGGTCGGAAAAAGTAATTTTTCCAAAGTGCTCCAAATCAAGATCTAAGACCAGAAATGGATCGGCGTCGATCATACGAATCCAACGAGCCCAAGAACATCAAATTCCGAGTTCGTATGAAGAAATGGCGGACGTTTTACCGGAGAAGAATTGCATAAAAAGACAAAACAAAAGACAGCCTCTAGAACGACCGCGCGCGGTCGTTTCGGCGGTCGTTTGACGTGCAAACAGCTCCGAAAGTTGCCCTTCCAGATGGGATTCTTTACCGATTTTGTCCCCGTTCGATCCCACGAGATCCTTGGCTCGTAAAGAAGAGATTGGGAGAGGATAAGGCTCATTGTGATCCCTTGGATGAAGCCCATCAAGAGAGGAGGCTAGGAGGCTCCTATATATGTCATCCTAAACCCTAGCCGCCGCCATCCAAGCTCCATCACATCTCATTCATCCATCTCCCATCTCCATTGCTGCTCACCACCAAGAGAAGGAGGGACAACCACCAAGGGAAGAGGAGAAGGCTCCTCCACCATGAGCACCGACGCCACCACCACTGGTGGCGCCCCCATCTTCATCATCATCAAGGCGACCATCATCATCATCACCGCGCCGCAGCCATCACCGCCATGCCTTCTCTCTTCACCGGCTTGATGCCGGCTTGTAACTTGTCCCAAACCTTGATGTCATTGATTGAGTAGTTGTACTTGTTCTTGAGGATATGGTTGAATAATTTATGATAATTGTTGTGATCCAATATTACATGTTCATGATTCGAGTTAGTAGCCTTCCTGAATGTTGAGAGGAGCGCTCACTCACATTTGTGCCTTGTGCCGTGAAGTATGTTACAGTCCTTGTGATGGTTGGGGATATTGGGGTAATTTGAGGTGACAGTAAAAGCCTCGGTTCCTCGCCTTTGCAAAGGATTGGGGAATAACGGAGAACCCTTAGAGAGGCCGCGTCCATGGGGCAACCCTTAATTGTCATGAGTTGTAACCCTATGGGAGAAATTATGATGGTGGCGTGCGTGGCACGAAGTCTACTTCGAGTAGAACGTGTACTGTACCCGGCTTCGCCCACTTATGCATCTGACTAGTTACTAGAGGATACGATAGTTCATATGCGGTAGTGATTCCAGACCCCTTGAGAACGTTTACTACTCAAGTGTCGTCCCTACTAACTTAGTGTCTTTTAATTCCTGTTTTTATTCCTCTTGTTAGTAGTTTTGTTAAATCCTTTTTATCTAGTTTTCCTAGCAACGATAGAGTAGACTATTTTCAAACTCCAGTTTTGTGTGTGTACGTGGTTGCGTGAAAGTGACAGCGTAGTTGCGGGGTTTGTGGTGCCTTCCTATTCACTCCCTGTGGGTTCGACACTCTTCTTATCACAACAAAAGTGCTACAACAGCCCTGTGCACTTGCAGGTCATCAGGCTACAGGATATTTGCTTCAATCTATCAAGTTCACAAAAAGTGTGAAGTCCCGAGTCGCCGCAGGCGCACGACCTGGCACTTGGGGGCTACATTGTGCAAATTCCAGCTACAACAAGTATGAAGTCCCATGTCGCTGCCAGCATGCAACATGACACTTGGGGGCTAATGCATAAGTCATTTTTAAAAGTTAAAGACCCGGCCCATCACAGGATGATGAGCCGGCCCTTGGGGGCTACCATTTGCTCCTCTCAAAAGATCAGTACTTATACAAACCCCAGGCCACTATTACATACTGACCCGGCGTTTGGGGGACTACGGTTGACTACTGTTAAAGGTTCTCAACCTGGATTCATTTCGAGTTGTGATTACAAAAAATCTCAAGTAAATCATTAGCTCTCTTTACTTATGATTTCGAGGCTACATGTATACAAGTAAATGAGGGAGCAGTAAAATTTACCTCACATTTCCTTTTTAAGCTATTGATTATAGCTGCTTCAGTATCCCGGCTCTCAGACAGCCGGGTCAGGAAAGTTTGATGCAAAGAATCCACGTCTTGATCTTCGAAGGACTGAAAATGAAGACTCGCCTTTCCCTTATTCTTCATTGGTGACTCGCCTTTGGTTATGATTGTAGCCAAGGCGGTTGAAGCCTCTGGAGGGGTGTTCCGGGCTTGGAAGTGATGACCACTTCATCTTGGGCTTTTTCAGGTGGCTGCTTTGCTGTTAAAATTTCTTTTTCCACCTCAATAGGGGGAGGAGTGGGAGTGCGAACAGGACTCATCATTCTCTTGTAGGGGCGGCTCTTCGTTGCCGGCCGGGTCGCCAGTAACATCCGGGTTGTCCATCGTTACATTCTGAGAAGGGCCCCCCTCAATCTCAGTGGTGGGAGCAGAAGACCCGCCAACTTTCTTTTTTTGTAATGGCCTTGGCACTATATCAAGCAAAGGAATGGTAATCAGTAGATGCAACAAGATATGGTCAAAGATAAAACAAGTTCTCTGGTAGTCTTACCCTTTATTAATGGTGTAAGCCGGCACTTGGGTGGCACTGGACTCATCAGACGAAGGAGAAGTCTGATAAGCCGAGTCATTCTGTGACAGCGCCTGCTTAAAAAGGCCGGCTTGCGGGTGATTGGGAGTGGGACTTGTTGGAACTTCATGACGAGCTCGACGAGGAGATCTTTCATAAGATAACCCGTCAGACAACTCACCTGAACTGCTCCGGGTCTTCCTCTTCAAGTTTGCAGCATGCTGCATTTTCTTCAAAGATAAATTACGGTCCAAATGAGCAGATGGATGGGAAAATAGAATTTTGCGGACCGCAAGCCAGGTCTTCTTTTGACCAACTATTTCTGAGTCTGAGTCTGAGGAAAGTAAGTTCACCTCTGCTCTGCCGGCTCTACTCGTCTCAGCCTGATCCTGGGATAAGTCGGCGTTAGCAAGTTCGATAAGTAGACGACCAAGGGAGTTAAGTTCTACCTCATGATCTTCGTCGTCATCTTCTATCTCCTCCTGGTTCCGGTCCTTAGGAGGAGTGGGGGTCTCCGGCTCAGTCTTCCACCAATCAGAATCCTCCTGAGGCAAAGAGCCAGCATGTCAGATGAAATCAAAAATAGAACAAATAGTTAAGTATGGAAGAAAAAGACGACTCACATTTGGAGCCGGGTTGCCAGCGAAGAAAGGGGCAAGGCCCTCCATGGCAATCTTTTCCCGGGTCTCACCAAGAAGCTTTTGGGTGGCGTTCAGAAAATCACCAGAAGACAAGTTTTGCTTGCTGAAACGCAAGTCGTCATCTGTCTCGCCGGTGTATGTGTGTGATACGTCTCCAACGTATCTATAATTTTTTATCGTTCCATGCTATTATAGTATCAATCTTGGATGTTTTTATATGCAATTATATATCATTTTTTGGGACTAACCTATTAACCTAGTGCCCAGTGCCAGTTGCTATTTTCTGCTTGCTTTTGGTTTTTCAGGAAATCAGTACCAAACGAAGTCCAAATGCCATGAATCTTTTTGACGATTTTTTTCTGGACAAAAGAGACACTGGAAGCTTCGGGAGGATGCCAGAAGCCTCACGAGGAGGCCACAAGGCAACAGGGCGAGGCCCCAGGGGGGCGCGCCCTGATGTCTTGTGGGCCCCTCGTGGCTCCTTTTGACCTAATTCCACTTCTATAAATTCTCAAATATTCGGAAACCAACAGAGAGCCAGAAGAGAAAACCTTTCCGCCGCCGCAAGCCTCTATTCTTCCGCGATCCCATATGGAGGACTTTTCCGGTACTCTGCCGGAGGGGGAATCGATCATGGAGGGCTTTTTCATCAACCTTCCTGCCCTTCCGATGATGTGTGAGTAGTTTACCACAGACCTACGGGTCCATAGCTAGTAGCTAAATGGCTTGTTCTCTCTCTTTGATCTTCAATACCATGTTCTCCTTGATGTTCTTAGAGTTCTATCCGATGTAATCTTCTTTTGCGGTGTGTTTGTTGGGATCCGATGAATTGTGAGTTTATGATCAGATTATTCATGAGAAATATTTTAGTCTTCTCTGAACTCTTTTATGCATGATTGTTATAGCTTTGTATTTCTCTCCGATCTATCCGTTTGGTTTGGCCAACTAGATTGATTTATCTTGCAATGGGAGAGGTGCTTTGTGATGGGTTCAATCTTGCGGTGCTCAATCCCAGTGACAGAAAGGGACATGACACGAATTTGTATTGTTGCCATTAAGGATAAAAAGATGGGGTTTAATCATATTGCTTGAGTTTACTTTGTCTACATCATGTCATCTTGCTTAAGGCGTTACTCTGTTTTATACTTAATACTCTATATGCATGCTGGATAGCGGCGATGAGTGGAGTAATAGTAGTAGATGCAGGCAGGAGTCGGTCTACTTGTCTCGGATGTGATGCCTATATACATGATCATTGCCATGAATCCGTCATAATTATTTGCTTTTCTATCAATTGCCCAACAGTAATTTGTTTACCCATTGTATGTTCTGCGCCCGAGAGAGAAGCCTCTAGTGAAAACTATGGCCCCCGGGTCTACTTTTATCATATATTAAAATCAAAAATACCTTGCTGCAATTTATTTACTTTTATTTTCTTTTGCAATTTACTTTATCTATCTATCACTATCAGAATTAATCCTTGCAAATAACCGCTAAGAGGATTGACAACCCTCTTATTTGCGTTGGGTGCAAGTGTTTGCTTTTGTGTGTGTAGGTCCTGCTAACGAGGTTCTGTGTGGTTCTCCTACTGGATTGATAACCTTGGTTCTTAACTGAGGGAAATACTTATGTCTACTATACTGCATCATCCTCTCCTCTTCGGGGAAATACCAACGCAGTCTACAAGTAGCAGGAAGAATTTCTGGCACCGTTGCCGGGGAGACATCACCAAAACCTATCAAGTACCTTCGCGCAAACTATCATCCACTTGCTCTTATTTTTCATTTGCCTTTTATTTGCATTTGCCTCTCGTTTTCATCTCCACCACTTCAAAAACAATTTTACAAAAACACAAAAATATTTTTGTTTGCTCGTTTGCTTGCTAAAATTGTGTGACCCAATGAAAATAAAAATATAGACTTATGGATCCTCATCATCTTGCTAATCTTTTCAAACAATCCAATTATGATGAACCAATTGCTAGTGAGTTGAGTGTACTTGATTATCTTTATGAAGTTTTGCTTGAAAATCATGAATCTTAAAATTGTGATGAGGTGCTAAAAGAAGAAGTTTATAAAGTGATTCATGGTAGCTCCTTGAATGAAAAGCATGATTGCAATGATGTTATTATAAATTCTATTAATGTCAATTGTGCTAATGATATGCAAAACTACAAGCTTGGGGATGACTACTACTTAATGTCAATTTTGTTATGTCCACTACTTATTGCAATGATCATGATTGGGGTGATAATGCTTCTTATGACCTTGAAAATTTATTTAAGCCTCATGATGAATATGTTATTGATAATAATGTTTGCAATAATATTAAAAGTGGGTTTGGAAGAATGTCAACTTTCAGTAATAATGATCCCACTACTTTGGAGAATTATCAATCTTATGAATTTTGTTATAAAAGTGGGTTTGGAGAGGTCATGACTTTAGTTGATGTTAATCCCACTATTTTGGAAGATTATGAAACGTTTATGCATGTGGATCATGAAGGAAATATTTTATATGATAGCTATATTGTTGAATTTGATTATGATCCAACAAGTAATTATTATGAGAGAGGAAAATATGGTTGTAGAAATTTTCATGTTACTAAATTACCTCTCGTTATGTTGAGATTGTTAATGTTTTATTCTTCTTCTTTACATATGCTAGATATTGCTTGTTTTGATAATTTGTTTTCCTATAAAATGCCTATGCATAGGAAGTATGTTAGACTTAAATGTGTTTCTCACATGTTTTATGATGCTCTCTTTGTGCTTAAATTATTGTCTTTGATGTGAGCATCATTGAAATCTCAAGCCTATCTTAATGGCTATAAAGAAAGAGCTTGTTGGGAGACAACCCAATAGTTATTTTTTCTGTTTTTGTGTGATGACACAATTGTACCTCTGTTATGATTGTGTTTTTATCTTTTAATTAGTGTTTGTGCCAAGTAATGCCTTTGGAATGATTTAGATGATAGTATAATTGATGCTGTTTGAAAACACAAAGTTTTGAGTCCAGTGCTGGATTTTTGGTTCTGTACTGAAGCGTGATAAAATTCTGAAATTTTTACACAGTATTTGTATATGAATTGTTTACGTTGTCCTAATTTTTCAGAAATTTTTGAGTTACAGAAGTATAGCTTCTAATTGAACATTGCATACTAAATGCCTCTGCATATTTAATACTCCTATCCACAAATAGAAACATTAAACAAGCAACATATGCAAACAATGCAACTATAACCGAAATCTGTCTAAACAGAACAGTCTGTAAAGGCTGAATAAGAATTCATACTTTCCTAACTCCAAAAATTCTGAAAAATTACCACGTGACAGAGAACTCATGCATTCTTACTGTGTAAAAATTTCAGATTTTTATCATGTTCTGACTATTCAGGAATATTCTGGACATAAGAGAAAACGTTTTGTTTTCAAACAGCAACACATGAACTTGCAAACTGAGCATGGTAAAGGCTATAAATGGCATTTTATTGAACTAAAAGATACAAAACATGATTATTGATAACAGCAAGAAAATCTCAATAAAATAAAATGATGCTCCAAGCAAAACTCGTATTATGTGACGAATAAAAATATAGCTCCGAGTGAGGTTACCGATAGTGTTGAAGACGAAAGAGGGGATGCCTTCCGGGGCATCCCCAAGCTTAGTTGCTTGGGTGTTCCTTGAATATTACCTTGGGGTGCCTTGGGCATCCCCAATCTTAGTGTCTTGCCACTCCTTATTCTCCTCATATCGATATCTCACCCAAAACTTGAAAACTTCAATCACACAAAACTTAACGGAACTTGTGAGATAGGTTAGTATGATAAAAATGAATCATCCACTTAGATACTGTCAAGACAAGATTCATAATTGTTCTCACATAATTCCTACTGTATTCTATTATTTCCACAATTTATATTACTCAATATAAGCTATGGAAACACTAAAACAAGCAAACTATGCACCGAAAACAGAATCTTTCAAAAACAAAACAGCGTGTAGTGAGCGATTTAAAAACCATACTTATGTACCTCCAAAAATTCTGAAAAATTAAGAAAACGTAAAAAATTTGTAACCCAATACTGTGTAAAAATTTCAGAATTTTCTCACACTCCAGTACAGAATAAAAATTCCAGCACTGGACGCAAAAGTTTTTGTTTTTGCACAGAATCAAATCAACAAGCATCCACACTATCCCAAAGGCTTTACTTGGCACATTATTGAAAGAAAACATATAAAACATGATTAATACAGTAGATTAATCATGTGGACACACAAAAATAGTAGGTATAAGTATTGGGTTGTCTCCCAACAAGCGCTTTTCTTTAATGCCTTTTAGCTAGGCATGATGATTTCAATGATGCTCGCATAAAAGTAAAGAATTGAAACACAAAGAGAGCATCATGAATCATATGACAAGCACATTTAAGCCTAACCCACTTCCTATGCATAGGGATTTTGCGAGCAAACAATTTATGGGAGCAAGAATCAACTAGCATAGGAAGGCAAAACAAGCATGACTTCAAAACTTTCAACACATAGACAGGACTCTTGATATTATTGAGAAGCCTACAAGCATATGTTCCTCTCTCATAAAAGTTTTCAGTAGGATCATGAATGAATTTAACAATATAACTTTTACATAAAGCATTATTTTCATGATCCATAAGCATAGAATTTTTACTACTCTCCACATAAGCAAATTTCTTCTCATTCATAATAGTGGGAGCAAACTCAACAAAATAACTATCATGAGATACTTGATTGGAATAATCCAATTGAAAATTAAAATCATGATGACAAGTTTCATAGTTATCATTATTTTTTATAGCATACATGTCATCACAATAATCATCATAGATAGCAACTTTGTTGTCATAATCAATTGAAACCTCTTCCAAAATAGTGGAATCATCATTAAATAAAGTTGTGACCTCTCCAAATCCACTTTTATCAATATAATCATCATAAATAGGAGGCATGCTTTCATCATAATAAATTTTCTCATCAAAACTTGGGGGACTGAAAATATCATCTTCATCAAACATAGCATCCCCAAGCTTGTGGCTTTGCATATCACTAGCATCATGGATATTCAAAGAACTCATACTAGCAACATTGCAATCATGCTCATCATTCATGGATTTTATGCCAAACATTTTATTGAATTCTTCTTCTATCAATTGAGCACAATTTTCTGATCCATCATTTTCAAGAAAGACATTATAAAGATGAATAATATGAAGCAACCTCAATTCCATTTTTTTGTAGTTTTCCTTTATAAACCAAACTAGTGATAAAACAAGAAACTAAAAGATTCAATTGCAAGATCTAAAGATATACCTTCAAGCACTCACCTCCCCGGCAACGGCGCCAGAAAAGAGCTTGATGTCTACTACACAACTTATTCTTGTAGACTCGTGTTGGGCCTCCAAGCGCAGAGTTTTGTAGGACAGTAGCAATTTTCCCTCAAGTGGATGACCTAAGGTTTATCAATCCGTGGGAGGCATAGGATGAAGATGGTCTCTCTCAAACAACCCTGCAATCAAATATAAGAAATCTCTTGTGTCCCCAACACACCCAATACAATGGTAAATTGTATAGGTGCACTAGTTCGGTGAAGAGATGGTGATACAAGTGTAGTATGGATAGTAGATATAGGTTTTTGTAATCTGAAAATATAAAAACAGCAAGGTAGTAAGTGATAAAATGGAGCACAAACGGTATTGCAATGCTTAGAAACAAGGCCTAGGGTTCATACTTTCACTAGTGCAATCTCTCAACAATGCTAACATAATTGGATCATATAACAATCCCTCAACGTGCGACAAAGAATCACTTCAAAGTTCCTATTCGCGGAGAACATAAGATAGAAATTGTTGTAGGGTACAAAACCACCTCAAAGTTATTCTTTCCGATCAATCTATTGAGCTATTCCTATAAGTGTCACAAATAGCCCTAGAGTTCGTACTAAGATAACACCATATGATACGCATCAACCAACTCTAATGTCACCTAGATACTCCAATGTCACCACAAGTATCCGTGAGTTGATTATTCGATATGCATCAAACAACTTCAGATCATAATATTCAATCCACACAAAGAACTTCAAAGAGTGCCCCAAGATTTCTACCGGGGAAAGTAGGATGAAAATGTGCATCAACCCCTATGCATAGATTACCCCAATGTCACCTCGGAAATCCGCGAGTTGAGTGTCAAAACATATATCAAGTGAATTAATATAATACCCCATTGTCACCACGGGTATTCATATGCAAGACATACATCAAGTGTTCTCAAATCCATAAAAGTATTCGATCCGATAATAGTGAAACCTCAAAGGTAAAAACTCAATTCATCACAACAAGATAGAGAGGGAGAAACATCACACGATCCAACTATATTAACAAAGCTCGCGGTACATCAAGATCATGCCAAATCAAGAACACGAGAGAGAGAGAGAGAGAGAGAGAGAGAGAGAGAGATCAAACACAAAGCTACTGGTACATACCCCTAGCCTCGAGGGTGAACTACTCCCTCCTCGCCATGGAGACCGCCGGGATGATGAAGATGGCCTCCGGTGATGATTCCCCCCTCCGGCAAGGTGCCGGAACAGGGCTCCAGATGGTATTTCGAAGGTACAGAGGCTTGCGGCGGCGTAAAAACTCATCTAGGTTAAATTTCAGGGGTTTCTGAATATATATGATTTTTCAGCATTGGAATCACGCAAAGAGGTGCCACAGGGGGCCCACGAGGCACCAGGGTGCGCCTGGGGGGTGGCGCGCCCTGGTTGCTTGTGGGTCCCCTGTGGGTCTTCTGCTGCTCCCTCGAAGCTTCCCGGGTCTGTTTCCTTCCAGAAAAAATCGTCAAAAAGTTTCGATGCATTTGGACTTCATTTGATATGGATTTTCTGGAAAACCAAAAACAAGCAGAAAACAGCAACTGGCACTAGGCACTAGGTTAATATGTTAGTCCATAAAAATCATATAAAAGCCATATAAAAGTGCACCAAAATCATACAAAACTATAATAAACATGGCATGAATACTTCATAAATTATAGATACATTG
The DNA here is from genome assembly GCA_039707655.1 of Elymus sibiricus. Lineage (NCBI taxonomy): Eukaryota > Viridiplantae > Streptophyta > Magnoliopsida > Poales > Poaceae > Elymus > Elymus sibiricus. The sequence continues at coordinate 89,602,823 of CM077672.1, read as the reverse complement.
GAGACGTATCAATGGGCATCTCCATGGCCCGTTGATTAGCCTCGTTGATGTGAGACTATCTTCTCCTTTTTGACTTCCCCTTATTAATCTCTACCACCACATTCTATTCCACCCATAGTGCTATATCCATGGCTTGCGCTCATGTATTGCGTGGGGGTTGAAAAAGCTGAAGCGCGTTAAAATGTATGAACCAATTGCTCGACTTGTCATCCGGGTAGTGCATGATAAATACTTTGTGTTAAGAAGATGGAGCATGACAGGATTATATGATTTTGTAGGGATAACTTTCTTTAGCATTTTTATTTTGAAAGGCATGATTGGTTGTTAGTATGCCTGAGTATTGATGTCTTTATATCAAATTATAGACTATTGCTTCGAATCACTCGAATCTTAATATTCATATCGTAAAGAGATTACATGATGAAACATGTTAGGTAGCATTCCACATCAAAAATTCTGTTTTTATCATTTACCTACTCGAGGACGAGCAGGAATTAAGCTTGGGGATGCTTGATACGTCTCCAACATATCTATAATTTTTTATTGTTCCATGCTATTATAGTATCAATCTTGGATGTTTTATATGCAATTATATATCATTTTTTGGGACTAACCTATTAACCTAGTGCCCAGTGCCAGTTGCTGTTTTCTGCTTGCTTTTGGTTTTTCAGGAAATCAGTACCAAACGAAGTCCAAATGCCACGAAACTTTTTGGCGATTTTTTTCTGGACAAAAGAGACCCTGGAAGCTTCGGGAGGATGCCAGAAGCCTCACGAGGAGGCCACAAGGCAACAGGGCGCGGCCCCAGGAGGGGCGCGCCCAGATGCCTTGTGGGCCCCTTGTGGCTCCTTTTGACCTAATTCCACTTCTATAAATTCTCAAATATTCGGAAACCAACAGAGAGCCAGAAGAGAAAACCTTTCCACCGCTGTAAGCCTCTGTTCTTCTGTGATCCCATCTGGAGGCCTTTTCCGGTACTCTGCCGGAGGGGGAATCGATCACGAAGGGCTTCTTCATCAACCTTGCTGCCCTTCCGATGATGTGTGAGTAGTTTACCACAGACCTACGGGTCCATAGCTAGTAGCTAGATGGCTTCTTCTCTCTCTTTGATCTTCAATACCATGTTCTCCTCGATGTTCTTGGAGTTCTATCCGATGTAATCTTCTTTTGCGGTGTGTTTGTTGGGATCCGATGAATTGTGAGTTTATGATCAAATTATTCATGAGAAATATTTTAGTCTTCTCTGAACTCTTTTATGCATGATTGTTATAGCTTTGTATTTCTCTCCGATCTATCAGTTTGGTTTGGCCAACTAGATTGATTTATCTTGCAATGGGAGAGGTGCTTTGTGATGGGTTCAATCTTGCGGTGCTCAATGCCAGTGACAGAAAGGGACATGACATGTATTTGTATTGTTGCCATTAAGGCTAAAATGATGGGGTTTAATCATATTTCTTGAGTTTACTTTGTCTACATCATGTCATCTTGCTTAAGGCGTTACTCTGTTTTATACTTAATACTCTAGATGCATGCTGGATAGCGGTCGATGAGTTGAGTAATAGTAGTAGATGCAAGCAGGATCGGTGTACTTGTCTCGGACGTGATGCCTATATACATGATCATTGCCATGAATCCGTCATAATTATTTGCTTTTCTATCAATTGCCCAACAGTAATTTGTTTACCCACCGTATGTTCTGCGCTCGAGAGAGAAGTCTCTAGTGAAAACTATGGCCCCGGGTCTACTTTTATCATATATTAAAATCAAAAATACCTTGCTGCAATTTATTTACTTTTATTTTCTTTTGCAATTTACTTTATCTATCTATCACTATCAGGATTAATCCTTGGAAATAACCGCTAAGAGGATTGACAACCCTCTTATTTGCGTTGGGTGCAAGTGTTTGCTTTTGTGTGTGTAGGTGTTGCTAACGAGGTTCTGTGTGGTTCACCTACTGGATTGATAACCTTGGTTCTTAACTGAGGGAAATACTTATCTCTACTATACTGCATCATCCTATCCTCTTCGGGGAAATACCAACGCAGTCTACAAGTAGCAGTGTGCATGAGACGGGTCCGGAGGCTGAGTGGCTGGACCCGCCAGCTCATGCAGCACCGGGTCAGGTCGACCCCAGTCAAGCCATGAGCTATTAAGGCATTGATCTTTGTGTATATGGGCTTCAGAGCCGCCCTTTCCTCAGCAGAAGCATACGCATCAAATTTTATTGAAGTTGCAAGTCGTTCTGGTCTATAACCCGGCAGAGGGTGTTGCTGTGCTGGAGACATGTCTTTGCAAGAAAACCAAGTCCTATGCCGGGACTTGGGGTGACTCGCCAGAGCCACCTCAGGAAATGCGGAGTTCCTTCTTCACTGTATTGTGACTCCCGCACACTCCAGACTTGGTCCATTCTTGTGGTCTATCTGATGGTTGCAATAAAAGAACTCCTGGAATAGACTGACCGTTGGTTCAATTTGAAGATAAACTTCGCAGAAAACCTGGAAGTTACTCAGATTAAGAATTGAGTTGGGAGCCAAGTCTTGCGGCCGAATGCTGAAGTGGTGGGGGATGTCGCGATAAAATTTAGAAACCGGCGGCTGGAAGCCTCTGTCCAGCTGATCCCCAAAGATAATAATCTCTGTTGGACCTGGAGCTGGCCGGGTCTCTTCATGGGCGGCTCCCATTCTATATGTTCCTTGGGCGGCAGCAACCCGGTGTTTACAAGATCTTCAAGCATGAGCTCGGTCATGCATTACTTAGCCGAATTTGCGGCTTTACTCACTTTGGGAGCCATGGATGAAGAAGGCAACAGAGATCAAACTACAAAAAAAAGAGAAAGAAAGTATAAGCCGGATATATTACTAAAGCAACTTTGCTGGGTCACAACATTATACAGATAGTTTGCGACTACTACAAATCAGAAAGTTGGCAAGGTGGTGCAATTTTTTAACCCGAAAAAAGTGTCGCCATGATTTATGACCCGGGTAAGTTGTGAAACAAGGTCTGGTTCAAGTTGTCAAAAACAACTGCTGTTCAGATTTGGATACAGTTTAAGATCTGAAAAATTCTTATAAAGAAAAGTAAAAGACCTAGCTATGGTGATGGTCGTGAGGATTACATTGAGTGAGGTCTATTTCTATTACACAAAGGATTCAAAATAGGTATTAAATATACTGCGGGGGTGATATTATATCTGCAAGCAAGATTTCCTATAAAAACTAGATCTACAGCCATGAATACCAAGAACACCGACGAACTAAGTTGAAGAACAGTAGAAGGAAAAGAGGGAAAGAAGAATGCGACACTCACAGATCTGCAGGCTAGGGTTCTTGGCGAGAACCTTGATTTTGGCGCGGTCTCGGTATCCTTGGATAGGTCCGACGACGGCGACGGAACTATTGCGGGTGCTATCTCCGATGGCGGTGAGCTCGAAGATGCGCAGCGGCGTCGGAGGCGAGAGGAAGAAGAAGAAGAGGCTAGAAAGATAAAGAAATGAACATTGGGGGCGACTGGCCTATTTATAGGGGAAGTGGAACCCGGAGCGGCAAGAGCGAAATCCCAGGCAATGCCATGAATTTAGGCTCAAGGGACGCCTCAATTTTCACGCTTAACAAGATGTAGCATATCTGTTCAAAGATCCATTGTGATGTCATGCGCATATCTCGGAAGCAAATAAGGTGATTTGCTAAGTGTGGAGAAGATACGAGACCCGGTGAAAGAGCATGGTGCCCCCATGTGTGGTTTTGGTAATTGATGACAATCTCTATGGACTAATGGTTGCCTTGAGTTATATTGAAGGGTTTGTCCATAGGCATTTCTTGAAGTCCATTTGGTGGTTTCAAGGAGATTATGTGATGACCAAGGTGGTATTCAAGGATTTATCCAAAGATTGGTCATGTGAGAGTTGAGCTTATTGCAAGCATGTCTTGAAGAAGAAGATTATGTGAACATTCATGTTTACCTTCAAGACATCATCTTTATGCTGAGAAGACATGATACAAGGTTGATCAGGACTAAGTCAAAGAGTGAATCAAGTTGATCAACACACAAAGCGTAGAAGATGTACCATGAGGGATCAAGTGATCCCATGGTATGGTAAGCATTGTCCATAACGCTTTGTGTACTAACCCATTGTCTACGTGAGAGTTCTATGTGGGGTTAGGAATGTTTCCATGGGCTTGTGTCAAGAGGAAGATCTCATTCAACCCATGGAGGATGACATCAAGTGGTGATCGTCATCACGTTTGCGGTGTGCAAGTTCAAGTGGAGCATCATGAAGAGATCATGCTTGAAGCTTGCCGTCCATTGTGGTGACAATGAACTTGTGAAGATGTGCCAAAGAGTGGCTCACCCATAGTGGAGTATGGGGGAGCAATCTACTAGTCTTCATCGAGCCAACGCAATCAAGAAAGGTGGTCCAACTTGAGGAAGTCAAGATCGTCATCATCTACCTCAAGTGGACTATGTGCAAGGCAAAGGTTTGCCCTTGATAGGTTTTCTATTTTACCGGTCTCATGGTGGTAGTTTGGAGGCCGAGTTATAGGATCGATTGTCATACTATCAAGGGGGGCTCTCGTATGAGTAGCTTGATCGTATCGTTCGTAGAGAGTTCAAACCATTGCATCCTTGCATCATCTTTCTTGGTTCTTGTTTGGCCTTTTTGCTTTGAGAGTCGTTGAGATTTTGGTCACCTTCATGACAAGCTCAAGCTCATCGAAAACGGAGTTGGCATGCATCTTCTATGATGTTTTCATTGATGGAGTTTTTGCCGGTTCTTCACCGATGGAGGTTTCTCACCTCTATATCTTTAGGCTCTTTTCTACTACCACTTCTTAATATAACCAACTGAAAGGATCGATATGGTTGACTAGAGGGGGGGTGAATAGGCAACTACCAATTTTTAGCTTTTCTTAACAAATTAGGGTTAGCAACAAAATAGGTTGTCAAGAGTGTAACTAGGTGAGAAACCTATATGATGCTAACAACAATGGCAACACAAGCAAGCAAAGGATACAACACAAGTAAAGCAAGCACAATGTAAAGGTAAGAAATAACCACAAGTGGAGCCGGTGAAGACGAGGATGTGTTACCGAAGTTCCTTCCCTTTGAGAGGAAGTACGTCTCCGTTGGAGTGGTGTGGAGGCACAATGCTCCCCAAGAAGCCACTAAGGCCACCGTATTCTCCTCACGCCCTCACACAATGCGAGATGCCGTGATTCCACTAGTGGTGCCCTTGAAGGCGGCGACCGAACCTTTACAAACAAGGTTGGGGCAATCTCCACAACTTAATTGAAGGCTCCCAACTCCACCACGGAGCTTCACCACAATGGAATGTGGCTCCGAGGTGACCTCAACTGTCTAGGTTGCTCAAACACCCAAGAGTAACAAGATCCGTAAGGGATTAGTGGGGGGAATCAAATTTCTCTTGGTGGAAGTGTAGATCGGGGCCTTCTCAACCAATCCCTAAAGAATCAACAAGTTTGATTGGCTAGGGAGAGAGATCGGGCAAGAATGAGCTTTTGGAACAACAATGGAGCTTGGGGGGAAGAGGTCAACCTTAGGAAGAATAAGACCCCCTCCTTATATAGAGGGACAAAAATCCAACCGTTTTCTGCCCTGTGTCCGCAGCCAAGCGGTACTACCGCTCCTAGGAGCGGTACTACCCCACACACAGGCCTGAACTACACAGAAAGCACAATGGTAGTGCCGCCGGAGCGGTACTACCGCTGCCCCTGGCGGTACTACCGCTTAGGGAGTTTAGACCAGGTGAGGCAGCAGTAGTAGAGGTAGCTAGGGCGGCAGTACCGTTCGAAGTGGTACTACCGTCCTAGTACCGCACTACTACCGCTTAAGGGAAAATGGAAACAGAAGCGCGCACGGAGGAACCCCCGCAAGCGGTAGTGGCGGCAGTAGTACGGGCGGTAGTAGCGGTACTACCGTGCTACTACCGCGCTACTACCGTGAAAAGCAGAACAGCAACAGAGAGTTGCACGCTCGGGGAAACCCCAAGCGGCAGTGCCACGGAAGTACCCAGCGGTACTACCGCATAAGCGGTACTACCGTGGGCACCAGCGGTACTATCGCTTGCATGCTACTGAATATCCACAGAAAACATAGGAAAGGCTCCAGAGAAGGGAAAGGAATCTGTTGGTGCATATGGGGCTGTGTACGTGTTGATTCCACCCATACCTTTCCAACGCGGACCCCCTCTTAATAGTACGGGTTTCCTACGACTCAAATCCACCAAAAAGAAGTCGTCGGAAAATAACCGTCTTCACTCTTTACTATCGAGGGGATAAACCGTCTCGTGCCTGTCAATATAATCTCTGAAAAGGTCAATGCACACGATTAGTCCGCAAAACGCATTGTCATCAATCATCGAAACCACTGGGGTAAAATATGCCCTAACAATCTCCCCCTTTTCGGTGGATTGATGACAACACGGGATTTGCACAAAGGAAATAAGAGATAAGAATGCAAACCAACTATCTACAAAATATAGACAGGCTCCCCCTAGATGTGTGCACTACTTGAGTATGCCTTTGGAATGCAAAGTGCACACACTAGGATCAACACTCCCCCTATATTTTATAGATAGGGCAAAACTTGCAACAACATAATATACAATGCTAAGCATGATTGCAATACGAGCAATAAGCATAAACTCACACACAACGAGACATAATTAAGATAACTAGGGTAGCATATGTCTTACACCATATGATAGAGTCTCACACCAAACCAAAGCAAACGAAGATAAAGGAGTTCACAAGCAATAAATCGAAGCAAATAAAGGCAAGCTTGTGACTCAGCAACACCCTGCAGAAACAAATGCAAACCCCGGTCCTAGACTCTCTCCCCCTTTGGCATCAAGACACCAAAAGGGCAAAGAGTGACACTACGCGCCAACAGGTGGTAGCACTAGTCTCCTCCCATGGACTCGTCGGAGTCCTCAGCATCGGACTCCTCGTCAGACATCTCCTCTGAATCTTCGGGATCCTCGGACTCCTCCTCCTCGTGCTCCTGCTCCGGAGCGGGTGCCGATGCGCCGGTGATGGAATCATCCGAGTCAGTCCAGCGGGAGTAAGATGAAATCCACTTGTCTTCAGGAGTAATAACTGCCTCAGAACCACTCTCAACAGCAATATCAAGCTTCCTCATGATGGCCTTCCTCTGCTGACGTGCCTTCTTGGCATCCACATGTGCCAGGTACATCTTGTGTTGAACATCTGTCTGAAGACAAAACAGCTTCTTTACCTTGCTCTTGAGCTTGGCAGCCCAACCAGACGAACCAGACGAGTGCTCAGGGGCGGGCACATAGTCAGAATCCTCCACATCCTCCTCAGAAGCAAGTGGCACACCCGTAGCACGATGGGTGGGAGCCCAGAGCTCCTTCTGGCGCAAATTGATCGTCTCATGAGTAGTCAGAGGCCCGGTCTCAAGCTGCTTCCCAGGGAACATGGCAGTCCAAGTGTTCACAATGAGTCTGAAGATGAAGGGAGCATAGATCGGCACGTGATCACCATAGGTTGCATTCACAAGCTCCTTCCACATGACATGAGAGACGTCCAAAACAGCTCCCGTGCCCTTCTCAGAGTGGCACAACAACAGCATATCCACCAGGTGTCCGTGCACCATGTCCAAGTTGCCAACTCGAGGAAAGAGAGTGTGCCGGAAAATGCGATGCATAATATCAAAGAAAGGTTTCAGCTCCTTCTTGGATCCCTTATCTGTCGAAGTGATGGTCATGTGGGGAAGCAGATTGTCCTTGTGAGAAGGTCCACCCTCATGGTGAGGGCGCAGACCAAGGGGCTTCTTCAGCCCCTCATCGGGATAGCCCAGAAGTCCCATGAACTCACGCCACGTGGCACGAAGCTGTCTACCATGAGACATCCAAATCATAGTCCTTTCCTCATCAGTCCCAAACCACACGGTTGCAAAGAACTGAGCAACCAACTCTGCGTCAAAGTCATAGTTGAAGGTCATGATGGGCACAATGTTGAACTGCACACAAAGGTCAAGAGCTTCTCCAAAGTATGCACGGTCCTTCTCCATATGCTCAATGTTGATGGACTTGGTCCTGACAAACAGATTTTTCTTGGCCTTGATCCTGTCAAAATGCACCAATGATTGATCCTTGGTCCAGAAGGGACGGCTTACAAGAGATGCGTCTTGAGGACGACAATAGGGGTTCCGCTCGCGGTACTGCCAATACTCATTTTGCTTCATTTCAGCTGCAGTCTTGATAGGAGACTTCTTTTTGCGAGCAACAGACTTGGCACTAGACTTGCCCTTGTTCCTGGCTGACTGACGACGAGCAGGTGGGGGTGTCGGGGCAGCCTCTTCTTCTTCTTCTCCCTCAGAATAGACAGGCCTGGCGTAATGGGTGCACCCACACTTGGATGGAGGATTCGCATTCTTGCGACGAACCTTGGAGCTACTACCACCTGAACCAGACACAACACAGCGAGGAAAAACATGAATACAACCTATGCATAAGCCAAGAAGAAACAAAACTAAGAAATGAAATGTTAGTGGATAGTTCTGGAAGTTTGGGGCCTCGAGCGGTAGTACCGCGGACCTGGGCGGTAGTACCGCCAGAGCGGTAGTACCGCTGCTCTGGAGCGGTAGTACCGCTTTGGGAACTGACGCACGACCTTCCCAGATCCGGTAGTACCGGAGGTCACAAATTCAAAAATATTCCACTAAAACTTCAATTCTCCTATCTAGCAGTCATCCAACGTCCTACTCAAGCCCTGATTTAGCCAAAAATCAAGAAACCAACATGCATTACCCTAGAAGCCTAGATTCAAAAGATAGAACCGTAGGAACAACGAAAGGGGGCAATACCGGTTTCCATGGCGAGAGGAGATGGTGGAGATGGACTCCACCGGACGGAAATGTTGAAGACGGCACGGAATCGGCCAGCCGGAGCGGCGGTCGGGCAGTTCTTCGTCGCCTGAGAGAGAGGAGAGTGGGGGGAAAGAAAGTGAAAGGGTATGGGGGAGTTAGAACCCCCCCTGCCCGATACTTAACCCATCCACGCGCATCTAAGCGGTAGTACCGCTCTGGAGGAGCGGTAGTACCGCCTCGGTACTACTGCCGGGCAGGAGGCCCAGTAGTACCGCTCAAGCGGTAGTAACGATGGCAGGAGCGGTAGTACCGCGTGCAGGAGACAGAACATCCCAGATCAAAAAGGAGAAAAGATGGCTTATGCAAAAACTAGGGGTTTGAGAGAGAAAAGGCTTAGGTTGGAGACTCGAAAACACCGCAAATGGGAAGGGATAATCCATGGTCAAAGGCAACCAAAAACAAGAGTACACATGGAGTGATCCAACACAAGAAAGCCTAGAGCGAGAAAGCACAACTCAAACCAAACGAACAAAACCTCTCAAAGAGAGGGCGGTGACCGAAGTCACCTATGTTTGAGTCAATTGGTATGGCACCGCGAAGATTTTAACCTTGGGCCCATGACCAAAACTCATCTTTGAAGCACATGAACCATCAAAAATGGCTAGAGTGAAAGACTTGATCAATTTATGCATAATGGGGGGGAGGGAGAGTTCATTGAGAGAACAACACTCCCCCTATGTCCATGCCTACATCTAGAACAAGATAATCATGATGAATGTGGTGGGGTGTGACGAGATTCAAGACACGTTGCTCTAATCAATGATATTTAGCTCATGCCTTAACTCGCGAAATCTTGCTTCATCCAATGGCTTCGTGAAAATATCCGCTAGTTGCTCTTGAGTTCCAACATGAATAATATCAATCTCTCCACGCTTGACATGATCCCGGATGAAATGATGACGAATCTCAATGTGCTTCGTCTTGCTATGTTGCACCGGATTGTAGGAGATCTTGATTGCACTTTCATTGTCACAGAAAAGAGGCACTTTGTCACAAGTGACACCGTAATCCTTTAAAGTTTGCCTCATCCATAGCAATTGAGCACAACAACTTGCGGCGGCTACATACTCGGCCTCGGTGGTGGAAAGAGACACACAATTTTGTTTCTTCGAAGACCAACTCACCAAAGAGCGACCAAGGAATTGGCACCCTCCGGAAGTTGACTTCCTATCCACACGGTCTCCCGCCCAATCCGAGTCCGAATATCCCATGAGATCAAAGCTTGCTCCTTTAGGGTACCATAAGCCAAAGTTTGGGGTATGAGCCAAATATCGAAAGATTCGCTTGACCGCCACCAAGTGACTTTCCTTAGGCGCGGCTTGAAACCGTGCACACATTCCCACACTCAACATGATATCCGGCCTAGATGCACAAAGGTAAAGCAAGGACCCAATCATGGAACGATATACCTTTTGATCCACCACTTTATCATTGGGATCGATGTCAAGTTGGCACTTGGTAGGCATTGGAGTCTTGGCCGGCTTGACATCTTCTAGCTTGAATCTCTTGAGCATGTCTTGGGTATATTTGGCTTGGTTGATGAAGGTTCCTTCTCTTCTTTGCTTGACTTCGAACCCAAGAAAGAACTTCAACTCTCCCATCATAGACATCTCAAACTTCTCGGTCATGAGTGCAGCAAACTCATCATTGAAAGCTTTGTTAGGAGAACCAAAGATAATATCATCAACATACAGTTGGCATATGAACAAATCCCCTTTAACCCTCTTAGTAAAAAGAGTGGGATCGATTTTCCCAATTTCAAACCCACGGTCTTGCAACAACTCGGTAAGGTGCTCATACCACGCACGTGGGGCTTGTTTAAGGCCATAGAGTGCCTTATCGAGCTTGTATACATGATTAGGGAACTTGGGATCCTCGAACCCCGGGGGTTGTTTGACATATACCAACTCATTAAGAGGACCATTAAGAAATGCACTCTTCACATCCATTTGTTGCAACTTAAAATCATGATGAGAAGCATATGCAAGCAACATACGAATAGATTCAAGACGAGCAACGGGAGCAAAGGTTTCACCGTAGTCGATACCCTCGACTTGGGAGTAGCCTTGCGCTACCAATCTTGCCTTGTTTCGAGTGACAACACCGTTCGTATCTTGCTTGTTCTTGAAGATTCATTTGGTTCCAATGACATTATGATTCTCCGTTGGCCTTGGCACCAATGTCCACACTTTGTTGCCCTCGAAGTTGTTGAGTTCATCATGCATGGCTTCAAGCCAATCCGTGTCCTCGAGCGCTTCATGTACCTTTTGGGGTTCAACACAAGAAACAAACGCGTGATGCTCACAAAAGTTTGTTAATTGTCTACGAGTGGTTACCCCTTTTTTCAAGCTTCCATAGACATTCTCCAAGACATGTTGTTGATGCTTGAGTTTAGAAGCAATCTTGGCGGCACGACGCTCCAATAGCTCCTCCGAAGTCACTTGAGGAGGATCATCTTGAACATCTTGAGCGTCATCTTGAGCTTGCTCTTGATCATGAGCTTGCCCTTGATCTTGAGCTTGCTCGGTGTCGTGATCTTGATCTTGGGCATCATTTGGTGCATCACCATCATCTTGAGGTTGATCTTGCCCTTGATCTTGATCACTTGGTTGAGGGCCTTCGGTTTGTTCTTCGGAAGCGTGTGGGTCAATGGTTGGTGATGGCTCCACTTGCGTAGAGCATTGTCCTTCTCCTTCGGCCACAAGGGGTTCCTCAATGGGGAGTATTTGACCAATCCCCATTCTTCTTATGGCTTGAGGAGGAATTTCATCACCTACATCACAAAGACCACTTTGCTCCACTTGGGAGCCATTATTCTCATCAAACTCTACGTTACACGTCTCCTCAATGAGTCCGTTGGACTTGTTGAGGACACGGTAAGCATGAGAGTTTGTAGCATAACCAACAAAAATGCCCTCTTGAGCTCTAGATTCGAATTTAGACAAACGAGTACCTTTCTTGAGAATGAAACACTTACACCCGAACACCCGGAAGTACTTGAGGTTGGGCTTGTTACCGGTAAGTATCTCATATGGAGTCTTATTCAAGCCTTTGCGGAGGTAGAGCCGATTGGATGCATGACATGCGGTGTTGATGGCTTCGGCCCAAAAGTTATACGGAGACTTGAATTCCGCCATCATGGTCCTTGCCGCGTCCATCAACGTCCGGTTCTTTCTCTTCGCTACACCATTTTGTTGAGGGGTATATGGTGAGGCATATTGATGCTTGATCCCATCATCACTAAGGAACTCATCCAAGGTGTAGTTCTTGAACTCGGTACCGTTGTCACTTCTAATCATCAAAATCTTTGCCTCATGTTGACGTTGAGCTTCATTGGCAAAGTCGATGACGGTTTGTTGGGTCTCGCTCTTCCTCTTGAAGAAATATACCCAAGTGTATCTTGAATAGTCATCCACAATCACCAAGCAATACTTTCTTCCCCCAAGACTATCAAAGGATGGAGGTCCAAAGAGATCCATGTGAAGGAGCTCCAAGGGCCTCTTCGAGTAGATGAGAGTCGTGGGTCGGTGAGCCGTCTCATGTAGCTTTCCTTCGATACAAGCACTGCAAGCATGATCTTTGGCAAAACTCACATTTGTTAGTCCACGAACGTGATCCCCCTTGAGGAGACTTTGCAAAGATCTCATATTGACATGGGCTAGTCGGCGATGCCAAAGCCACCCCACATCAACTTTAGCCATTAGGCAAGTCGCGGTCTTAGTGGGTCGCTCCGAGAAGTTAACCACATAGAGACCGTTCTCGACATGCCCAACAAAAGCTACTTTAGGAGTCTTGCTCCACAAAAGGGCCACGGTATCAAGGTCAAAGAATGTGGCAAAGCCCATAAGTGCAAGTTGACGAACGGAAAGTAAATTGTATGCAAGGGTCTCAACAAGCATGACTTTCTCAATTGACAAGTCATGAGAAATCACAACCTTGCCAAGACCCAATACCTTAGAAGTTGAGGCATCACCGAATTGAACATGGGTGGGCATAGATGAGCTTGGTTGCACATCCACCACTAAATGCTTGCTCCCGGTCATATGATTTGTTGCTCCACTATCAAGCAACCATGATCCTCCACCGGAAGCGAACTCCTACAAGAGATTAATGCTTGGTTTTAGGTACCCATTTTTGAATGGGTCCTTTGATGTTAGTAACAAGGGTCTTAGGAACCCAAATAGACCATTCAATGTACTCATAATAAGAACCAACAAATTTGGCATAAACATGCCCATCACTAGCACGACATAAAACATAAGAAGGGTTAAAGTCGCCGGCTTTGTTTGATGAAGTGGGATTGTCCTTCTTGACATTTCCACCCGCCACCTTGTTCTTCTTCTCCTTATGAGCACCCTCTCCCTTCTTGACAAATACCTCTTTGAGAGGGAGAGGTTTCTTGATCTTGTTGTTGTTCTTCTTCTTTGACTTGGGCACAAACCCAAGTCCCTCCTTTGCCACAACTTTCTTTTGATTGCTCAAAAGTTCGTTGAGATTCTTCTCGCCTTGTATGCAGGTCACAAGGCCTTTCTCGATTTGCTCTTTCAACTTGGCATTCTCCTCCACAAGATGCTCATGCTCACAACAAGGGTTAGTAGCATTGGCATTATCAATTAAAATGAAAGGAGGACAAGTGGCAATTTCCTTAGTGAGCTTCTCTTGGAGTTGATCATGAGACTCCTTGAGAGTAGCATGTGCACCTTTCAAGGCCTTGTGAGCCTTGTCAAGTAGCTCAAACTCCTCTTTGAGTCTAGCATGGCCAACCCCAAGTTCGGCATTCTCGGATTTAAGCACACGAGCAAGAACTTGAGCATGATCATGATCTTTCTTTAGTTGAGCAAGGTCAACGTTTTGCGACTCCTCAAGAGCCGAACGAAGACCTCGCTCTTCCTCAAGAGCGATGGAAAGATCCGCAATTTCATCGACATAGTCACGACTATGGCCTTCCAAGTTAGTGATGTTCTTCTCGTGAGACTCAATGATATCATTGGCCTCACCAAGTTGTTCCAAGAGAGCAACAAAGTGCTTCTTGGTCTCACCTTTGAGCTTACCCAAGAACTTATCAAACTCATTCTCATCCACCTCCACCTCCTCTTGATCATCCACACAATCCAACAATGAAGGATTAGGAGAGATGGAAACTTTGATGTTGGAGGTTGAGGTTACCTTGTTGACGCCTCTTGCCATTAGGCACTTGGGGATGATGTTCTCGTTGGGGGCATCGAAGAGAGACACCGAGGTTGGAGAAGAGGTGGCAATGGCCACGGTGGCCATTGCTAACACTTCACCATTTGTATCATCATCATCATCATCATCGGAGTTGTACTCTTCAAGCGCCACCAAGCCCTTTGGAGGCACCTTCTTGTTGAAATTGTTCTTGTTGGGGAAGGACTTGGCCTTGTCTTTGCGGATGAGCTTGCCACCATTGTCCTCCCTCTTCTCATACGGAAAATCCGCCACAAAGTGACTCACATTGCCACAATTGTAGCAAGTCCTTACTCGTTGCTTGCCCTTTGAGTTGTTCTTGGAGGAGTTGGGCCTTGTGTTTCTCTTGTTGCCCCAAAATTGCCTTGATGCAAGAGCCATGTGCTCGTGGTAAGCATATTTGGTGTCTTCAGGGCAACTCTCTTCTTCTTCCTCTTCTTCTTCTTCCGGAATCCCCTTAGCCTTCAAAGCAAGGTTGGGTGAGCCTTTCTTTGACCGGACACGAGCTAGAGCATTGTCGGCGGTCTTGTTCATGATGTTCATGGCAATAAACTCATCCAACACTTCACTTGAAGACAATGTGTGGAAGTCCGGTCTTTGACGGATCACGGAGGACATTGCCTTGTTGAATGGCATGATGGCCTTGAGAAACTTGCGCTTGATCCAATTATCATCCGTATCCTTGCTCCCATGATCTTGAAGAGCGACCGCAAGAGTTGTCAATCTTCGGTAGAGATCCCAAGGATCCTCATCTTCATTCATCACAAACTCATCGGCCTCATCAAGCACCACTTCAAAGTTGGACCGTTGAATGCTTGAGCTCCCCTTGTACAAAGATATAATGTGTTCCCAACAATCCTTTACACGGGAGAAGGGGCGCAAGTGAGCTAGATCTTCGGGAGGCACTGCGGATTGAAGGATGAACAAAGCGGAGTGATTGTATTGATTGTCCGCCTCTTCTCTTGGAGTGAGGTTGCTTGGATCATGTGGGTAGAAGCCTTGCTCGATGATTCTCCAAAGATTCGTTGAGTTGTGATTCAAATGAGACTTGATACGAAAAACCCAATTAGCAAAATCACCCTTTACGAGCTTAGGAGGAGGACCAAGATGGTTAATATGCGGTGTAGGGACCAGTCCTCCATAGACCGGGGGAGGAGGAACCGAGGCGTAGGTTCCCGTCCCATTCTTACCATGAGGGGAAGATGTTTGAGTGTCTTTAGCCGCTTCCTTGCCGGAATTGGCCTCCAACGCTGATGCGGTGGGATTAACCACAAGCAACGGATCGGAAGTGGACTTCAACCCCTCAAGGAGTTCTTTAAGCATGGACTTGACCTCGGCCGTCATAGACGTCTTAAGTGAAGCCATAGCTTCATTTAAGACGTCTCGGGTGACCATGTTCAACTCCACGGCCTCGGGCACTTCCTCATCCCGATCCCCGTCGTCAACCATACTCTTCGGGTGGTGAAACCCTTAATAAAGAGACGAGGCTCTGATACCAATTGAAAGGATCGATATGGTTGACTAGAGGGGGGGTGAATAGGCAACTACCAATTTTTATCTTTTCTTAACAAATTAGGGTTAGCAACAAAATAGGTTGTCAAGAGTGCAACTAGGTGAGCAACCTATATGATGCTAACAACAATGGCAACACAAGCAAGCAAAGGATACAACACAAGTAAAGCAAGCACAATGTAAAGGTAAGAAATAACCACAAGTGGAGCCGGTGAAGACGTGGATGTGTTACCGAAGTTCCTTCCCTTTGAGAGGAAGTACGTCTCCGTTGGAGCGGTGTGGAGGCATAATGCTCCCCAAGAAGCCACTAAGGCCACCGTATTCTCCTCACGCCCTCACACAATGCGAGATGCCGTGATTCCACTAGTGGTGCCCTTGAAGGCGGCGACCGAACCTTTACAAACAAGGTTGGGGCAATCTCCACAACTTAATTGGAGGCTCCCAACTCCACCACGGAGCTTCACCACAATGGAATGTGGCTCCGAGGTGACCTCAACCGTCTAGGGTGCTCAAACACCCAAGAGTAACAAGATCCGCAAGGGATTAGTGGGGGGAATCAAATTTCTCTTGGTGGAAGTGTAGATCGGGGCCTTCTCAACCAATCCCTAAAGAATCAACAAGTTTGATTGGCTAGGGAGAGAGATCGGGCAAGAATGAGCTTTTGGAACAACAATGGAGCTTGGGGGAAGAGGTCAACCTTAGGAAGAAGAAGACCCCCTCCTTATATAGAGGGACAAAAATCCAACCGTTTTCTGTCCTGTGTCCGCAGCCAAGCGGTACTACCGCTCCTAGGAGCGGTACTACCGCTTAGGTGGTACTACCCCACACACAGGCCTGAACTACACAGAAAGCACAACGGTAGTGCCGCCGGAGCGGTACTACCGCTGCCCCTGGCGGTACTACCGCTTAGGGAGTTTAGACCAGGTGAGGCAGCAGTAGTAGAGGCAGCTAGGGCGGCAGTACCGTTCGAAGCGGTACTACCGTCCTAGTACCGCACTACTACCGCTTAAGGGAAAATGGAAACAGAAGCGCGCACGGAGGAACCCCCGCAAGCGGTAGTGGCGGCGGTAGTACGGGCGGTAGTACCGCCAGAGCGGTACTACCGTGCTACTACCGCGCTACTACCGTGAAAAGCAGAACAGCAACAGAGAGTTGCACGCTCGGGGAAACCCCAAGCGGCAGTGCCACGGAAGTACCCAGCGGTACTACCGCATAAGCGGTACTACCGTGGGCACCAGCGGTACTACCGCTTGCATGCTACTGAATATCCACAGAAAACATAGGAAAGGCTCTAGAGAAGGGAAAGGAATCTATGGGTGCATATGGGGTTGTGTACGTGTTGATTCCACCCATAACTTTCCAACGCGGACCCCCTCTTAATAGTACGGGTTTCCTATGACTCAAATCCACCAAAAAGAAGTCATCGGAAAATAACCGTCTTCACTCTTTACTATCGAGAGGATAAACCGTCTCGTGCCTGTCAATATAATCTCTGAAAAGGTCAATGCACACGATTAGTCCGCAAAACGCATTGTCATCAATCATCGAAACCACTGGGGTAAAATATGCCCTAACACCAACAAGCTTGAGTTTGCTGGATTCGGAGTTCGTATGCAGAAGTTGTGGCAGTTCTGGTTTCTGGACGGGTGGTTGGAGAGCTGCCAGCGGTAGTACCGCTCCTGGCAGCGGTAGTACTGTTTATTGGCGGTAGTACCGCTGCCAGTACTGCGCGTACTACCGCTCCTTCTCGAGTCTCGATTTTTCGTGTCGGGTTCAGCGGTAGTCTAGCAGTAGTCCCTCTGGAATACTACCGTTGAGTCCTTTTTGGCCCGGTTGGACGAGCGGCAGTAGAAGCGGCAGTAGGAGCGGTAGTACCGCTTATAAGCGGTAGTACCGCGCCTACTTCCGTTGCCACTACCACTCGTGACTCTGCTCTTCGTTTTTCCTCTGCGCGGTTGTAGAGCGACAGTAAGGCAGCGGTAGTACTGCTCGTGGAGCGGTAGTACCAGCTTGGGTGCGGGCTGTGTGCATAACGATTGGATTTTTCCCCACCTATAAAAGGGGGTCTTCTTCCCCATTGGACCTTATCCTTTGAGCTCGTGTTCTTCCCCCATTTTTGACCTTCTTCGAGCTTGCTTTCTCTCAATCCCTCCATGGATTCTTGCTAGTTTTTTAGGGAAAAGAGAGAGGAGATCTAGATCCACATTTCCACCAATCACTTTCTCCTCTATGTGAGGGGAACCCCTTGGATCTAGATCTTGGAGTTCTTCGTGTTCTCTTCTTTGTTCTTCCTCTCATTTTTCCTCCCTAGCATTAGTTGCTTTGGTGGGATTTGGGAGAGAAGGACTTGGACACTCTGTGTGCCCTTGCCATTGCATTTGGTGCATCGGTTTGAGTTCTCCACGGTTATACGTGGAAGTGAAGTTGAGAAGCTTGTTACTCTTGGGTGTTTGGGCACCCTAGAGCTTGTTCCTCTTGGGTGCTTTGGTGCCCTAGACGGTTGGTGTTGTCGGAGCTCAATCATTGTGGTGTAAAGCTCCGGGCAAGCATCGGGGTCTCCAATTAGGTTGTGCAGATTGCCCCGAGGAATTTTACGGGTACGGGTGACCTCCCCCAAGGGTTGCCAATTGTACGGGTTCGGTGACCACCCCCAAGGGTTGCTATTTGTACGGGTTTGGTGACCGCCCTCAAGGGTCCCTTAGTGGAATCACGGCACCTTGCATTGTGCGAGGGCGTGAGGAGATTACGGTGGCCCTAGTGGCTTCTTGGGGAGCATTGTGCCTCCACACCGCTCCAAACGGAGATTAGCATCCGCAAGGGTGTGAACTTCGGGATACATCGTCGTCTCTGCGTGCCTCGGTTATCTCTTCCCCGAGCCCTTTACTTATGCACTTTACTTTGTGATAGCCATAGTGTTTCATGTCATATATCTTGCTATCACTTAGTTGTTTATCTTGCTTAGCATAAGTTGTTGGTGCACATAGGTGAGCCTAGTTGTTGTAGGTTTTGTGCTTGACAAATTAACCGCTAGTTTTATTCCGCATTTGTTCAAGCCTAAACCGTAATTATTTTAAAGCGTCTATTCACCCCCCCCCTCTAGGTGACATCCACTATATTTCACCCGGCAACGTTTGACCCGGGTGAAAAGTTGGATAGAAGGAAAAAATGACAAGAATTAAAGGGATGAAGAAATTGCCGGCTCAAGGAAAATCTAGGCGAAGAGCACAATCTTTTTATGATTTCCTTTGTTCTTATTTTCAGGATGGAGTTTAACATGGATAAATACAAGTCAAACTGGGAGCTAATGTTGGGGATATTCCCCACGACCAAGACCCGGCCCAGGGTGTGACCCGGCAAAGTGCCAGAAGCACTATGGGTCACCCTGTTTTCCGGGTCACGATGATGTGACAAGGAAGGGGCTGAGGCCCATAGCAAGACCCGGCTGAAGGCCGGCTCGTGGAGAAGCTTTTTGGGCCGGCTCACGAAGAAGGCCTAGGTGGGGGAAAGTTCCCTAGCTTGGAAGGCAAAGTGAACAAGAGTTAGAGTAGGATACGGGTTAAGAGTACGACTCGGAATCTTCTGCAAACCTAGGGACTCGACCTATTATATAAAGGGGAGTTCCAAGGACCAAAAGACTAAGTGGCAATCTCTCGAGAGCTAGGTTAGCGAATCCTCACCCTTGTAATCGAGATCCACAGCAATATCAATCAAGCAGGAGTAGGCTTTTACCTCCACCGTGAGGGGTCGAACCTGGGTAAAGTCGTGTCTCTCTTTTCTGACCAACCCCGTTCAAGCTTCCACACAACTGCGATGGCCTCACGACTAAGTCCTTTCACGAGGACATCTGCTGTGACAAAACCACGACACTGGCGGAGGTTTGCGAACGTCCAGATAACCGCCACGCCGGACTCCGATACCCCCGGCCCACACAAAAACCCCACCGGAGCCCCACTTTTCTCACCTCATGCTTCCGTCCTTATTGTGTATCCGCGTAGTCTGAGACAGCCGCCGATGTAGCACCCACTCTCCTGCCCAGGCCTTGCCGGATCGCACATGATTCTTCGTGTATTTTGTCCCCGTTGGCTCCCCTAGAGCCGTTGGATGAAAGAGTTGGAGTCATCAACGGAGGAGATCCGAGGAGGCCTCCTATATAAACACCTCCAACCCTAGCTGTTGGGAATCATCATCCTTAACGCAGCCGTCGGAGGGCTCTCCCCTCTCATCTATAGGGAGGCCTCTCCCTCCATAGCTCCAATACGGACTTTCGACACCATTTTTTCTAATATCATTTGTACATTCGGACTTGGAAAGCCTAATGATAGCCCAGTCACCCATATGAAATGTGTGTATGCGAGCTCCTATGGACGCTCATGGCGATCCCTATTTGGCGCTTCAGGCGCCCCTTACAGGCCACTTTGCTAGCGGGCGCCTGAAGCGCACTCCCCCTCCCGCAAGCTGGGCCGACCCGTTTTAGCTTTTTTCTGTTAAAACTGCAACAAAAACGAGTGTGTGAGTTGCGTTCGCAGCGACTCAAACCCGTGATCCCCTTTTATAAGATGAACTACACTAACCACCCGGGTAATAAGCTTGTGATTACTTCCCCCTTTTTTCTTGTTATTCTTTCTTTTCTTTTTTCCTTTTCCTTTTTATTTATTTATTTTTTCTTAATTTCGTGAACCTTTTCAAAATTGATGAACTTTTTTCCAAATTGATGATTTTTTTTCGAATTTGTGAATTCTTTTGAAAATCGAAGATTTTTTTTTCAAAATCGATGAACTTTTCTCGAATTTGTTAACTTTTTTTGAAAACTGATGTACTTTTTCAAAATCGATGAACTTTTTCTCCGAATTGGTGAACTTTTTTTGAAAATCAGAGATTTTTTTTTGAAATCAATGAACTTTTTTTGAAATCGATAAAAAAAATTAAAATTTGTGAACTTTTTTCCAAAATGAATGAATTTTTTTCAAAATCGATGAACCTTTTTTTCTTCGTGAACTTTTTTCAAAATTTGATGAATTTTTTATATTAAAAAAATCAAAAATCTAAGTCGTACTGCGTAGTAAATAGCACGGCTACGATGGTTCTTATAGTATTCACGTTGGTATCAATCATTGGCGTTCAGTTGGTGTAGTGGTTTTCCGGGATTTTTTTCGCGAGACAGAATACTGCGCTGGTGTGTTCGTGGGCCGGCCCACTAGGCGTTGCAGTGGGCGCCGGTTCACTTCCAGGCGCCGAACGCGCGGAATAGGATCCCCCGACGCTCATTGCGTCCAACAACAGCGCGACGCATAGGGGCACCCCGATGGGTCGCGGCCCATTGCACGTACGACTAACACTGCACCGATTCAAGGCACTGTACCGAATCAAAGAACACTATAGCGAACCAGAAACAACCATAGCGACCAGGGAACACTGTAGCAAACAGAGAAACACTGCAACGAACCAGGAAACGTTGTAGAGAGCGGTCTTTCATTCATTTTTGAAAAAACGTGAACAATTTTAGAAAATGCGAACACATTTTCAAATGTTTGAACATTTTCTCAAAATTCCGAATTTTTTAAAAGACAAACATTTTTCAAATTTTTGATTATTTTTGAAAAATCCGGTCAGTTTTTGAAATCTATGAATTTTTTGGAAAATACAAACTTTTTATTTTTAAGATAATGCAAACATTTTTTTTCAAAAAATGAACATTTTTCGCAGAATACATATATTTTTAAATTTGCAAAAAAAATTTGAAAAAGCGCAAACATTTTTTGAGAACATGACCTTTTTAAAATTTTGAACATTTTTTGAAAAACCTATGTGATTTTTCAAAACTTCCATAATTTTTAAAAAATCGAATATTTTCTGATTTTTGAAAAAAAAAGGACCCAATTACAGCTACCATGGGCCACCCAAAACGCTTTGCCCCTATGCGTTTTGCGAATCAGGGTTATATCTTGCATAAAGCGAGATGGCTTCTCCTATTCGGCACGTAGGCCGTGCGTTAGCGACCTAGCACGTACACCCTTGAGAGCCCGTGCGTATGTTTGGGCAGCCCATTTAGGGTTTCCTTGAACCGGTTTTCTTTGTTTTTTCTTCTGGTTTTTCTTTCTTTTCTTTTATGATTTTTTTCTTTTTCTTTTTTTATTATTTTAAATTGCTATTTTTCTATTTATTTTTCTTTTCGGAGACCATTTTTTGAATTGTTAGACAATTTTCTAAATCATGAACATTTTTCCAATTCGTGAACATTTTTTCAAATTCATGAATATTTTTTCAATTCATGAATATTTTTTAAAAATGTACAAACATTTTTATAAAATCATGAACATTATTCAAATTAGTAAACTTTTTTACAAGTTCACCAAAAAAAATTAAAATTGCAAAAAAAATTAACAACTCGTGAATATTTTTTTGAAATTTATATTTTTTTTTGTTTTGGATGATCATTTTTAAAAAAAATCCTGAACAGTTTTTGAATCAGCGAACATTGTTTGAACCGATGAAGTGTTTTTAAATCTGGGAACAATTTCTGAAATTTGTGAACATTTTTTTTGAACATTTTTGAAAATTGGTAAACATTTTCTGAATTCATGAAATTTGGTTCAAATTCATAATTTTTGAATACATGAATTTTCCAAAATCATGAGCATTTTTTAATTTCCTGAACATGTTTTTCAAAATCATGAACATTTTTTGAATATGTCAACATTTTTTCAAAATCATGAATATGTTTTAAATCTGCGAACATTTTATGATTTCTCAAAAATATTTCAAATGATGAACATTTGTTCGAATTCATGAACATTTTATGATTTCTTGAACATTCTTTTCAAAATTCATAATTATTTAGAAATTTGGAACTTTTGTGAAATCGTGAATTATTTGAAATAAGAAAAAAAGAAAACCAAAAAAATGAAATAGAAAAACAGGGGCTGTCCCGCCCCGCGCATGGGCTGGATCAGAGGGGTGCGCGAGGGCCCGGGGGGGGGGGGGAGGGTGCACGTTCGCCCGTTTCCCGCGCACTACGCCAAATAGGAGCACCCCAGCGAGACTTATTCGGTCTTCCCTCTGGCGACTGGGGTAGTGGACCAGCCCGTTAAATGGTTTAAGGAAGTTTCTATAGACTGGGATACCCCATCAACAACGATGTAGGAGAGAACTATGGTTAGAGAAATTCTAGCGGAGTGTAGCCATATGTGCCCGATCGCCATAATAACCGCCTTATGGCATTCAGGGCCTATAAAATGGGTCTACAAGAGTCGTCATCAGGTAGCATCCATTACCCATCTTCCCCGTTCGTCGGCACCACTCAACACCCATCTTCCTCATCGCTGCCACACTCATGTCCCACCTGCAATGTCGCGGTAGACGAGCCGTCCTCGTGGACCCTTCCCTAGTGAGACCGAAGAGGATCGTGCTAAAAGAAGGTGCTAGGAGAGGGCCTGGTTGTAATACGAGTGGATCGAGGGCGAGGCACTCTTTCAGGTTGAATCAACCGTCGGGCGGAGCGCCTCCCCGCCGATCACCGTGTGATGACAAACGCCTTAGCAAGGGAAGCCTCGCTCGGTGAGGGCTACAAAGTTGTGGACTTTTCCCATATCAAAGACGCACATGCGTTCCTAGACCGCGTGATCGCGGAAGTGGCAGTTTTTGAAGCATCCCCGCCTGCGAGGTTCCGTATGGAGGAAGATAAAGAACTACAATAGTTGTTGAAATCATAGTTGAAATTGTTGTTGAAATCGTTGGTTCATGAGCTGGAAGAAAGACATGTCCCGGTGACAAACGGGTTCCAACCATCGATTTTTTTGAAGGCTCTAGGTAGCAATTTTGAGTTTATGGGTTGTCTCGGTAGCCTTCAAAATT
Organism: Elymus sibiricus; assembly: GCA_039707655.1. Classification (NCBI taxonomy): domain Eukaryota; kingdom Viridiplantae; phylum Streptophyta; class Magnoliopsida; order Poales; family Poaceae; genus Elymus; species Elymus sibiricus. Next base: position 89,579,345 of record CM077672.1, on the reverse strand, counting down.
TTATGAAGCTTTAGAGGTTGCGTATATAACGTCTCTGCTAAAATTGTTCTTCGGTTTTGTGATCTTGCTTCTACTAGGAGACACAAAAAGAATTAGCCATGTGTAGACTATCTATCTATATGGCTGTGAGGCACCAGACCCGAGTCAAGGCAGAAGAAGGGTGATGCTGCCGAGACAAGTAGGAGGCGCTGCTCCTATCCTACTGCACCCCCCGCGACATCCGCCACGAGCGCTGGCGCCACCGCATCCTGCAGGCGGAGAAAGAAGCCGCCTTCGCGGAGATCGACGAGGCGGCGGCGAAATTTGACTGGGGCACGAACTACGTCACCAGCTCTGCGTCGGCCGCGCCCCACCGCCATGACGACGAAGCCGGCACGTCCGGGGCGCTGCCGACAGCGAGGAAGAGTAGAGCATGGGAGGCCGCCGGCGCTTGGGTCCCACGAAGGCCACCAGTCCTCGCCTCCCGTTGAAGCTAAGCTTGGGGGGCTCATCATCGCCGGCCGATTAGCAGACCGCCGGCGCTTGGGTCCCATGAAGGCCACCAGTCCTCGCCTCCAGTTGAAGCTAAGCTTGGGGAGCTCATCATCGTCGGCCGATTAGCTGCTTGCCGGCTTGGCGGAGGCGGAGCTTCATTTTCTGGGGTCATGGCCGGCCGGTGAGCTGCCGAGCATGGGGAACGGGCGCCGACGATCATTAGACTAGGTTAGAATAGAGTTTAGTCCAAATATGTCGAAAATGTAATGCATGTGCTCCGATATAGATGAAAATCATCCGGTTTTATATAAAAATTATCCAAGTTTCAACGAAATTCGTCCGATTTGTTTGAATTTGCATCAAATTTGTTTATTTCCGTTAAATTTCGTTCGAAATGTCTCCAGACATTTGCGGCTACGGCTGGATGGCCGGCTCCGGCATCCGTGCCTGCGAACCGGTCCCCGTCGATCCGTGGACGGATACGTTGTCCGATTTAAGGGTTAGTGTTGGAGATGCCTTTAGCCATGTGTCGACTATCTATCTATATGGCTCTGAGGCACCAGGCCCGGGCCAAGGCAGAAGAAGGGTGATGCCGCCGAGACAAGCATGGTCTCGGAGATGGAGTAGGGCTGCATGCTGTCGCCGATCTCGAGGTTGACCAGCCAGCCAGCTACGAAGCAGCTCGGTCGACTCATGATGCAAAAACCAAGTTCAACAAACAAGAACCGAATGGCAGACAGACACATGCCTACGTGTACGCTATGTGGTACTGTACGTACGTAGTATGTATGGAACATTACTCTACGTGGTAGGGATAACAGCTGTCTGTACTACGTCTTCGCGCCATCTTCTACCTACGATGGCTCTGCAAAGATGGTTGAGACGTTGCACCATTTGTAGGTGTTCCTAGTTCCACATCCCATGTGCTTCTTTTAGTTGCCTATATGCTTGCTTAGAATAATACAGTAGACAAATATGCTTGTGGTAGAAACAGCTAGGGTTCTACCGGGTCTAGGGCGAAGGTTGTAGGGGAAGGAGGGAGGTTGGCGTGGAGGAGCTGGGCGGCGCCGGCGCTGGGGCGCCGTCGTTGAAGGAGGAGGAAGGAGATGGCGCAGATGGCGGCTAGGGTTAGGTCTCCCGGCTCCCTTAGGGAAGCCGAGCAAATCTGATTGCTTCTTGCTTAATTCCAAAAGAATCTTTACATCTGTTTATATAACTAAGATAACTTGGATCGCAAGATAACTAAGATAACTTGGGCTAAGCCCCTAACTTAAACCTACCCATTGGGCCTCCTCAGGCTGCCGGCCATAACAGCTTGCTCAATTGCAGTTACTATCTAACTTGTATATATTTTTTTTAGCGCTAGCTTATTTGCCTTCAGTGCTTAGGTCTCGAATTCACCTTTCGTGGTATATTCATTTTTTCCGAAACGGAGGATAACCTTCGGCCTCTACATCAATCGATGCACGCAATCGTATATTATTTATTACTAGATAATTGCATGTGTTTTGCAATGGGATATAAATATTCTAGTTTTAACCATGATTTAGCTGCACATTAATATGTGGTTGTATAAATAAATGTTTACAAAATACTATACCCCTTTGATCCATATTACTTGTCGCTCAAATGGATGTATCTACATCCATTTGAGCGACAAATAATATTGGATCGGAGGGAGTACATGATTGACCTACCTAAATAAAAAACTGGTGAAAAAAAAACAGTGATGGGAGGGAGGGAAACAAAACGGAGAGAGGGAGGAGGGAACATACGTAAGGTTGAACGAAGCACTCTGCGTTGCAGGAAAAGGAACACTAATTTTTATTTTTATTTGAATAGTAGAGACTAAACTTAATGTTGAGCTTTGAACCCGAACAAATTGGGTTTAAAAGGGAAGAAAAATAAGTATGAGGCCATCCACATTGAACCTGCCTCGGCAACATCTCTAGAATTATACCACAAAATCCCTACGATCGTGGAGCATGATCCATGGATCGAGCTAAACGTGACCTCACAAGGAGCGCAGGACTCCAAGACAATGCCTTCAAGAAGGAATTTCGATGTTGATTGTTCCAACCATAAAGTCAAACTAGGGCTATCACCATTGAAGGAGATCTTCGAGCCAACATCTTCAACATGTAAATGACGTGCCAAGGTCAACACTGAGTGATCTAGCCGAAGGCCAAATCATGGGTTTTCACCCCCATCCCCTCCCACGATAACATAGGCATGATGTCAATTGTGCAGTGGTGGATCTGGTAGGCCGCGCAACCAAGCCACATGCTGAATCTGGTAGGCCTTGTCGTCTCCATAGTGCACCAGCCCCGCGTCAGCTGCTGTCGATTGCATAGTGGTGCTAACTTGCGTGTACGGGTGCCAGATCCATGCGCCCCAACAACCATGTCGGGGAGCTGACCACCGTCTCCAACGACAGGGCGAACCACTGCACCAACAAAAGAGGAATCCACCGGCACCATTCGTGCAAGGCTAATAACATGCACGCAGCAGAGACCGAAGATAATGATAGTGAGGGAGGAGGCAAGGGAAGGGGGCTGGATGAGCGGCCCTATGGTTTACCCTAGTGTCGTCTGGAAGGAGCGACACAAGGTGGTCAATTCTATATGGTTTGATGCTAATAGTTGTATGTATACTGATTGTTGCATGATGTTGGAATGGTTAGACTGATTTTCTGCAGTGCATCCAAATGGCACAAAACATAAATTTATTCGGCTTCAAGTATTTCTTATGTGGATATCTTATGTATTTGACAAGAAATTTGGTATTTGAAATTGCAGAGGGTCGGTGATGTTTCGGTTTTAAGGATTGGTTTTGAATACTTGATTTCACAAATCCTGAAGGTGTGTGGTTTTGGAGGTTTTTGTGGATTAGGTTTGTTTTGATTTGAGATATTCCAAAAATATGGAAGAATATTGTAGGATTGCAAAGTCATGCCATCATCGTAGGAATTTCCTCCAAAGTTTGTGTCTTCGCTGTAAAAAAATCAGGAGAACCTTTCAATGAGGTTGAAATAAATGTAAGATAAATTTTACCATAAAATGTAGTACCCCCATACCAGTGTATCGTCTATCCTCACCGTCCATTCTTGCATCAAAGTTCGTGCAAGAAAATTTCTCTTTTTTCTTTCTCCTAAATAAAAGAACATTTGAACTCGAACCTTTGCAGATCAACATCACACATGTACTACCATGTGCAGAATTTTTTCGGATTTTTGGCGCAACATATTTTTTAAAATGATACAATTCATTCAAATTTTGACGAATTTGTGATTCATCAAAAAAATCAGAAACATTTATACAATGAGCGACACTTGTGTATAGTTGATCTGCGAAATTTCTAGGTCAAATGTTCTCTTGTTTAGAAGAAACAAAAAAGAGAATTTTTTATATAAGGATAGCATGAATCTTGACACAAACCGTATGTCTAGATAGAGTGTACACTAGCATGGGGGTACAAAATCCACGCTCTGGCAATCCCTGTGAAATCTACTTTTTAGATGGTGGCATCTGCATCCTGCAAAGTTGCAAAATATACACAACCAAGATGTCGTGGTTGAACGGGTGACAAAAGACAAGAGTATGGCACGTCGTGGGTAACATCGGGGAATCCCGCCGCACATCATGGTAGCGCGATAAACTGCAATACTTACAACCACACACTGATGGAAATATGCCCTAGAGGCAATAATAAAGTTGTTATTATTTTATATTTCCTTGTTCATGATAAAGGTTTATTATACATGCTAGAATTGTATTGACCGGAAACTTAAATACATGTGTGAATACATAAACAAACACCGTGTCCCTAGTGAGCCTCTACTAGACTAGCTCGTTGATCAAAGATGGTTAAGGTTTCCTAACCATAGACATGAGTTGTCATTTGATAACGGGATCACATCATTAGGAGAATGATGTGATGGACAAGACCCATCCGTTAGCTTAGCATATGATCGTTCTGTTTATTGCTACTGCTTTCTTGAATGTCAAATACATGTTCCTCAGACCATGAGATCATGCAACTCCCGGATACCGGAGGAATACCTTGTGTGCTATCAAACGTCACAACGTAACTGGGTGATCATAAAGATGCTCTACAGATATCTCCGAAGGTGTCCGTTGAGTTGGCATGGATCGAGACTGGGATTTGTCACTCCGTGTTTCGAAGAGGTATCTCTGGGCCCTCTCGGTAATGCACATCATAAGAAGCTTGCAAGCAAAGTGACTAAGGAGTTAGTTACGGGATGATGTATTACGGAACGAGTAAAGAGACTTGCCGGTAACGAGATTGAACTAGGTATGGAGATACCGACGATCAAATCTCGGGCAAGTAACATACCGATGGACAAAGGGAATTACGTATGTTGTCATTGCGGTTCGACCGATAAGATCTTCGTGGAATATGTAGGAACCAATATGAGCATCTAGGTTCCGCTATTGGTTATTGACCGGAGAGGCGTCTCAGTCATGTCTACATCATTCCCGAACCCGTAGGGTCCGCACGCTTAACGTTCGTTGACGATATAGTGTTATATGAGTTATGTGAATTGGTAACCGAATGTTGTTCGGAGTCCCGGATGAGATCCCGGGCGTCACGAGGAGTCTCGGAATGGTCGAGAGGTAAAGATTTATATATGGGAAGTCATATTTTGGGTTCCGGAAAAAGGTGCAGTTTTTTCGGTATTGTACCGGGAAGCTTCCAGAAGGTTCCGGAGGATTCCGGAGGAGTCCGGAAGTCCACAAGTGGGTCCACCACGTCCCAAGGGCTGGCATGGGCTAAGGGGAGGCGCCCTGGCCTTATTGGGCCAGGCGCACCAAGTCCTCAAAAGCCCACGCAGCTAGGGAAGGAAAAAGGGAGAGTCCTAGTAGGAATAGGATTGGACTTTGAAGTCCAAGTCCACGTGTGTACTATTCATGGTTACTGTTCACGTGGCACTATTCCTTCTACTCCAAGCCCCTACACATATATAAATAGAGGAGAGGGGGCGCCCCAAAGGAGAACACAACATTGTCTTAGCCGTGTGCGGCGCCCCCCTCCACAGTTCCGTCCCTCGGTCATATTTTCGCAGTGCTTGGGCGAAGCCCTGCGGAGATAGCATCACCATCACCGTCACCACGCCGTCGTGCTGCCGGAACTCATCCACTACCTCGCCGTCTTGCTGGATCAAGAAGTCGAGGACGTCACCGAGCTGAACGTGTGCTGAACGCGGAGGTGCCGTACGTTCGGTGCTCGGTCGGTTGGATCGTGAAGTTGTTCGACGACATCAACCGCGTTGTTCTAACGCTTCCGCTTACGGTATACGAGGGTACGTAGACACACTCCCCCTCTCGTAGCTATGCATATCCATGGATAGATCTTGCGTGTGCGTAGAATTTTTTTGTTTTCCATGCAACGTTCCCCATCAGTGGCATCAGAGCCAGGTCTATGCGTAGATGATATGCACGAGTAGAACACAAAGAGTTGTGGGCGGTGATCGTCATACTGCTTACCACCAACGTCTTATTTTGATTCGGCGGTATTGTAAGATGAAGCGGCCCGAACCAACCTTACATGTCCACGTACATGAGACCGGTTCCACCGACAAACATACAACTTGTTTTGCATAAAGGTGGCTGGCGGGTGTCTGTTTCTCCTACTTTGGTTGAATTGAATTGGACTGCGGCCGGTCCTTGTTGAAGGTTAAAACAGCAAACTTGATAAATCACCGTTGTGGTTTTGTGCCGTAGGTAAGAACGGTTCTTGCTAGAAGCCCGTAGCAGCCACGTAAAACTTGCAACAACAAAGTAGAGGACGTCTAACTTGTTTTTGCAGGGTATGCTATGATGTGATATGGTCAAGACATGATGTGATATACGTTATTGTATGAGATGATCATGTTTTGTAATTTATCGGCAACCGGTAGGAGCCTTATGGTTGTCTCTTTATTGTATGAAATGCAAGCGCCATGTAATTGCTTTACTTTATCGCTATGCGTTAGCAATAGTTGTAGAAGCAATAGTTGGCGAGACGACCACGATGCAACGATGGAGATCAAGGTGTCGAGCCGGTGACGATGGAGATCATGACGATGCTTTGGAGATGGAGATCAAAAGCACAAGATGATGGCCATATCATGTCACATATTTTGATTGCATGTGATGTTTATCCTTTATGCATCTTATTTTGCTTAGAACGACGGTAGCATTATAAGATGATCCCTTCACTAAATTTCAAGATAAAAGTGTTCTCCCCGAGTATGCACCGTTGCTAAAGTTCATCGTTTCGAAGCACCTCGTGATGATCGGGTGTGATAGATTCTACGTTCACATACAACGGGTGTAAGCCAGTTTTACACAAGCAGAATACTTGGGTTAAACTTGACGAGCCTAGCATGTACAGACATGGTCTCGGAACACTGGAGACCGAAAGGTCGAACATGAGTCATATAGTAGATATGATCAACATGGAGATGTTCACCATTGATGACTATCCCATCTCACATGATGATCGGACATGGGCTAGTTGATTTGGATCATGTATCACTTAGTTAACTTGAGGGATGTTAATTTAAGTGGGAGTTCATTAGTAATTTGATTAATTGAACTTAATTTATCATGAACTTAGTCTTGATAGTTTCTTTGCATATCTATGTTGTAGATAAATGGCCCGTGCTACTGTTCCGTTGAATTTTAATGCGTTCCTAGAGAAAGCTAAGTTGAAAGATGATGGTAGCAACTACACGGACTGGGTCCGTAACTTGAGGATTATCCTCATTGCTGCACAGAAGAATTATGTCCTTGATGCACCGCTAGGTGATGGACCTGCTGCAGGAGCTGCTGCAGACGTTGTGAACGCCTGGCAGGCTCGATCTGATGACTACTCGATAGTTTAGTGTGCCATGCTCTACGGCTTAGAACCGGGACTGCAAAAGCGTTTTGAACGCCACGGAGCATATGAGATGTTCCAAGAGCTGAATTTGATATTTCAAGCTAATGCCCGGGTTGAGAGATATGAAGTCTCCAACAAGTTCTTTAGCTGTAAGATGGAGGAGAACAGTTCTGACAGTGAACACATACTCAGAATGTCTGGGTACCACAACCACTTGACTCAGCTGGGAATTGATCTTTCGGTTGAGAGTGTTATTGACAGAGTTCTTCAGTCACTACCACCAAGCTATAAAGGCTTCGTGATGAACTATAATATGCAAGGGATGGAGAAGACAATTCCCGAGCTCTTCGCGATGCTGAAATCAGCGGAGGGAGAAATCAAGAAGGAGCATCAAGTGTTGATGGTTAACAAAACCACTAGTTTCAAGAAAAAGGGCAAGGGAAAGAAGGGGAACTTCAAGAAGAACGACAAGCAAGTTGCCGCTCCCACGAAGAAACCCAAAGTTGGACCCAGGCCTGAAACAGAGTGCTTCTACTGCAAAGGGACTGGTCACTGGAAGCGGAACTGCCCCAAGTATTTGGTGGATAAGAAGGATGGCAAAGTGAGCAAAGGTATATTTGATATACATGTTATTGATGTGTTCCTCACTAATGCTCGCAGTAGCGCCTGGGTATTTGATACTGGTTCGGTTGCTCATATTTGTAACTCGAAACAGGAGCTACGGAATAAGCGAAGATTGGCTAAGGACGAGGTGACGATGCGCGTCGGGAATGGTTCCAAGGTTGATGTGATCGCCGTCGGCATGCTACCTCTACATCTACCTTCGGGATTAGTTTTAGACCTCAATAATTGTTATTTGGTGCCAGCGTTGAGCATGAACATTATATCTGGATCTTGTTTATTGCGAGACGGTTATTCATTTAAGTCAGAGAATAATGGTTGTTCTATTTATATGAGTAACATCTTTTATGGTCACGCACCTTTTGTGAATGGTCTATTCTTGTTGAATCTCGATCGTAGTGATACACATATTCATAATATTGATGCCAAAAGATGCAAAGTTGATAATGATAGTGCAACATACTTGTGGCACTGCCGTTTAGGTCATATTGGTGTAAAGCGCATGAAGAAACTCCATGCGGATGGACTTTTGGAATCTCTTGATTATGAATCATTTGATACTTGCGAACCATGCCTCATGGGCAAGATGACTAAAACTCCATTCTCCGGAACAATGGAGCGAGCTACTGATTTGTTGGAAATAATACATACCGATGTATGCGGTCCGATGAATGTTGAAGCACGCGGCGGGTATCGTTATTTTCTAACCTTCACAGATGATTTGAGTAGATATGGGTATATCTACTTGATGAAACACAAGTCTGAAACATTTAAAAAGTTCAAAGAATTTCAGAGTGAAGTAGAGAATCATCGTAACAAGAAAATAAAGTTTCTACGATCTGATCGCGGAGGCGAATATTTGAGTTACGAGTTTGGCCTTCATTTAAGAAAATGTGGAATTGTTTCACAACTCACGCCACCTGGAACACCACAGCGTAATGGTGTGTCCGAACGTCGTAACCGTACTTTATTGGATATGGTGCGTTCTATGATGTCTCTTACCGATTTGCCACTATCGTTTTGGGGTTATGCATTAGAGACAGCTGCATTCACGTTAAATAGGGCACCGTCTAAATCCGTTGAGACGACACCATATGAACTATGGTTTGGCAAGAAACCTAAGCTGTCGTTTCTTAAAGTTTGGGGATGCGATGCTTATGTGAAAAAGCTTCAACCTGATAAGCTCGAACCCAAAGCGGAGAAGTGTGTCTTCATAGGATACCCTAAAGAAACAATTGGGTACACCTTCTACCACAGATCCGAAGGCAAGGTCTTTCTTGCCAAGAATGGGTCCTTTCTAGAGAAGGAGTTTCTCTCGAAAGAAGTGAGTGGGAGGAAAGTAGAACTTGATGAGGTAATTGTACTTTCTCTCGAATTGGAAAGTAGCTCATCAGAGAAAACCGTTCCCGTGATGCCTACACCAATACGAGAGGAAGATAATGATAAAGATCATGAAACTTCAGATCAAGTTACTACTGAACTTCGTAGGTCGACCAGAGTACGTTCCGCACCAGAGTGGTACGGTAATCCTGTTCTGGAAGTTATGTTGTTAGACAACAGCGAACCTACGAACTATGAAGAAGCTATGATAAGCCCGGATTCCGACAAATGGCTTGAGGCCATGAAATCTGAGATAGGATCCATGTATGAGAACAAAGTGTGGACTTTGGTGGACTTGCCCGATGATCGGCAAGCCATTGAGAATAAATGGATTTTTAAGAGGAAGACAGATGCTGATGGTAATATCACTGTCTACAAAGCTCGACTTGTCGCGAAAGGTTTTCGACAAGTTCAAGGGGTTGACTACGATGAGACTTTCTCACCCGTAGCGATGCTTAAGTCTGTCCGAATCATGTTAGCAATTGCCGCATTTTATGATTATGAAATCTGGCAAATGGATGTCAAAACTGCATTCCTTAATGGTTTTCTCAAAGAAGAGTTGTATATGATGCAACCAGAAGGTTTTGTCGATCCTAAGGGTGCTAACAAAGTGTGCAAGCTCCAGCGATCCATCTATGGACTGGTGCAAGCATCTCGGAGTTGGAATATACGCTTTGATGAGGTGATCAAAGCATATGGTTTTGTACAGACTTACGGTGAAGCCTATATTTACAAGAAAGTGAGTGGGAGCTCTGTAGCATTTCTAATATTATATATGGATGACATATTGTTGATTAGAAATGATATAGAATTTCTGGATGGCATAAAGGGATACTTGAATAAGAATTTTTCAATGAAAGACCTCGGTGAAGCTGCTTATATATTGGACATCAAGATCCATAGGGATAGATTAAGACGCTTGATAGGACTTTCACAAAGCACATACCTTGACAAAGTTTTGAAGAAGTTCAAAATGGATCAGTCAAAGAAAGGGTTCTTGCCTGTCTTGCAAGGTGTGAAGTTGAGTCAGACTCAATGCCCGACCACGGCAGAAGATATAGAGAAAATGAAAGTCATTCCCTATGCCTCAGCCATAGGTTCTATTATGTATGCCATGCTGTGTCCCAGACCTGATGTGTGCCTTGCCATAAGTTTGGCAGGAAGGTACCAGAGTAATCCAGGAGTGGATCACTGGACAGCGGTCAAGAATATCCTGAAGTACCTGAAAAGGACCAAGGACATGTTTCTCGTTTATGGAGGTGACGAAGAGCTCGTCGTAAAGGGTTACGTCGATGCAAGCTTCGACACTGATCCGGATGACTCTAAGTCACAAACCGGATACGTATTTATATTAAATGGTGGAGCTGTCAGTTGGTGCAGTTCCAAGCAGAGCGTCGTGGCGGGATCTACGTGTGAAGCGGAATACATAGCTGCTTCGGAAGCAGCACATGAAGGAGTCTGGATGAAGGAGTTCATATCCGATCTAGGTGTAATACCTAGTGCATCGGGTCCAATGACAATCTTTTGTGACAACACTGGAGCAATTGCCATAGCCAAGGAGCCCAGGTTTCACAAGAAGACCAAACACATCAAGAGACGCTTCAACTCCATTCGTGAATATGTCAAGGATGGAGACATAGAAATTTGCAAAGTACACACGGATCTGAATATGGCAGACCCGTTGACTAAGCCTCTTCCACGAGCAAAACATGATCAGCACCAAGACTCCATGGGTGTTAGATTCATTACTATGTAATCTAGATTATTGACTCTAGTGCAAGTGGGAGACTGATGGAAATATGCCCTAGAGGCAATAATAAAGTTGTTATTATTTTATATTTCCTTGTTCATGATAAAGGTTTATTATTCATGCTAGAATTGTATTGACCGGAAACTTAAATACATGTGTGAATAGATAAACAAACACCGTGTCCCTAGTGAGCCTCTACTAGACTAGCTCGTTGATCAAAGATGGTTAAGGTTTCCTAACCATAGACATGAGTTGTCATTTGATAACGGGATCACATCATTAGGAGAATGATGTGATGGACCAGACCCATCCGTTAGCTTAGCATATGATCGTTTTGTTTATTGCTACTGCTTTCTTGAATGTCAAATACATGTTCCTCAGACCATGAGATCATGCAACTCCCGGATACCGGAGGAATACCTTGTGTGCTATCAAACATCACAACGTAACTGGGTGATCATAAAGATGCTCTACAGATATCTCCGAAGGTGTCCGTTGAGTTGGCATGGATCGAGACTGGAATTTGTCACTCCGTGTTTCGGAGAGGTATCTCTGGGCCCTCTCGGTAATGCACATCATAAGAAGCTTGCAAGCAAAGTGACTAAGGAGTTAGTTACGGGATGATGTATTACGGAACGAGTAAAGAGACTTGCCGATAACGAGATTGAACTAGGTATGGAGATATCGACGATCGAATCTCGGGCAAGTAACATACCGATGGACAAAGGGAATTACGTATGTTGTCATTGCGGTTCGACCGATAAGATCTTCGTGGAATATGTAGGAACCAATATGAGCATCCAGGTTCCGCTATTGGTTATTGACCGGAGAGGCGTCTCAGTCATGTCTACATCATTCCCGAACCCGTAGGGTCCGCACGCTTAACGTTCGTTGACGATATAGTGTTATATGAGTTATGTGAATTGGTAACCGAATGTTGTTCGGAGTCCCGGATGAGATCCCGGACATCACGAGGAGTCTCGGAATGGTCGAGAGGTAAAGATTTATATATGGGAAGTCATATTTTGGGTTCCGGAAAAAGGTGCAGTTTTTTCGGTATTGTACCGGGAAGCTTCCAGAAGGTTCCGGAGGATTCCGGAGGAGTCTGGAAGTCCACAAGTGGGTCCACCACGTCCCAAGGGCTGGCATGGGCTAAGGGGAGGCGCCCTGGCCTTATTGGGCCAGGCGCACCAAGTCCTCAAAAGCCCACGCAGCTAGGGAAGGAAAAAGGGAGAGTCCTAGTAGGAATAGGATTGGACTTTGGAGTCCAAGTCCACGTGTGTACTATTCACGGTTACTGTTCACGTGGCACTATTCCTTCTACTCCAAGCCCCTACACATATATAAATAGAGGAGAGGGGGCGCCCCAAAGGAGAACATAACATTGTCTTAGCCGTGTGCGGCGCCCCCCTCCACAGTTCCGTCCCTCGGTCATATTTTCGCAGTGCTTGGGCGAAGCCCTGCGGAGATAGCATCACCATCACCGTCACCACGCCGTCGTGCTGCCGGAACTCATCCACTACCTCGCCGTCTTGCTGGATCAAGAAGTCAAGGACGTCACCGAGCTGAACGTGTGCTGAACGCGGAGGTGCCGTACGTTCGGTGCTCGGTTGGTTGGATCGTGAAGTTGTTCGACGACATCAACCGCGTTGTTCTAACGCTTCCGCTTACGGTATACGAGGATACGTAGACACACTCCCCCTCTCGTAGCTATGCATCTCCATGGATAGATCTTGCGTGTGCGTAGAAAATTTTTGTTTTCCATGCAACGTTCCCCATCACACACAGACTCATAAACATCAAACAATCCACGTATCCTCCAGGTACCAAGACAACACCCTAAAGAAGGATGCAACATTAATATGACAATGTTACGAGAGCTCCCCTCCCCCCTTCCTAGTTTCAAGACAACACCTTCAGGAAGGAGATAACGTGCAAGTCTTGTCGCTTCCACTAAATTCTATGGACTGTAATTCTAAAAATCAAACAACCCACGTCCAAAAATTGCAAAAATTTAAATCCTCATATTTCCGTTGATTTTTTTTTTTTACTAGTATCAACCAAGACAAAAATTTATGAAATAGTCTAGTACTATCAATTGCTAACATTTAGCATCAAGTTACATTATGAGATTTGGAAGAAAAAAATGGACCCCATCCCTGCACACTACAAGACTACCACCAAGCTGTACAAAGGAGACAGTTCATCACATTTCACCAGTACTATCCTGCTAGTGCCAGCATAAAAAACCAAAACAAGCAATAGGAAACAAAACCACATATGTTTCTTTGACCAGATCAGGAGATGTGTATGTGTGGCTGCTACTGTATGCAGTGTGATGCATGGGAAGATATCCTTGTGTTTGCTTCTTTGTCTTTGTGCAGTGCTGCCCTCCCCGCCCTTGCCTGCCTGTGAGCAGCCAGGGCCACACCCCTGCCATTGATGCAAGCAAGGCCATCTTTGTTTCAGGCTTTCAGTTGAGACTCCCAGCTGTACACATCCTCCCAACTGCCATACCTCATCACTCTCCTAGCTTTCTTTTTCATGTATGACACCTACATTTATTCCCCCAAGGTAATTTTCTCATTTTCCTGTGGAGTTTTGTTTTACTGTTTCCCCTGAAATTCCTGTAACACCTGAATTCACAACAACACACAATTATAATTAACTCGTTGTAAATCAAATTTATTTGAAATAATTCTAATTTTTTACTGCTGATCATTATACAATACATGATCTAAAAAAAATAGTAGTTCTTTGCTAGGGCCAGGCAGCAAGCAGGCAGGCAGCCGTCCAGCCAGTGAGGTGCCCACACACTTCTAGGTAGGAGTACTCTTTTGAACCAACAGAATTCTAACCAAGCTTTGTCCCCAAGCCTGTTTTTGACTGCATTGGTGACTGAGAAGCTATACAGGTATTTTAATCCTTTTTCCAGGATCCTGATCTCCATCCACCCAACAATGGGCCACCAAGATTCAGAAGGGAGGCAGATAGTATATTCTCTCTGCACTTCAGATGCAAGTTACCATTGGTTGATGGACCATGTATTGTAGGTTATCTTCTGTTTGGTCACCTCAACATTGTAACAGTTGATTTGTTCAAGAAAATGTATGATTTGATCTGTCCCATTCTTCTTGACCAGCTCGATTTCTTAGGTCTTGTAGATGATAAAATTAAGAATTGGATTGTACAGAATGGAAATCAACATGTGTAATGCTGACTCTAGGAATCAGGTCTGGAATAGGTGCACAGATCTTTATAATAGATATTGTGCCTAGGATCACATAAGATAGGATTGCCAGCTACAAAAATTATGAGTCAAGAGGTATGACTTAATCTAGATCTTACATAGGATCTAGATTGAAGTGATCCTAGCAATATCGTAGAATCCGAATGAACAAGCATTATATTGGTAAGCTACTGGTTACTGCCATATCCCAAACCGTGAACTCTTACTAGTTATGAAGGATCATGCAAGGGTTAATAAAAACTGAATGGAGAAAGAGAAAAAATAAAACACTTGAATGAGAATAGTAACATTTGTGTCCATGCTTGGATGCAGAAGAGCCCCTTTTCCTTTTTATAACTAACAACATTAAAGAAAGAAAACCAAGCAATGAAAGATTGAGGGGATGCAGGGCAGGATGGTGGTGCCTCAGAAAGTCACTCCATTGCCCATGGGGGCAATTTCATTGCCCCAGTGCATGCATATGCAGGGGCAGGAGGGAAAAATGCAAAAGCTCTTTTTACCAGCTGTAAGGCAGTGTGCAATGCAAGACCTGCATTAGTTAGTGGATGAGGCCACAAGACCAGCTTTAGGGTTTAGGGCTTAAGCCAAGAGGAGAAAGAAAGGGCTCTGCATATGAAAAGATACCATCATTATTGTTTCCATGAATGTGGTGTAATATATGTGGCATGTGTTTGTTCATCTTTTCTGCAAGAGCATCTTGAGCCCTGACACCTTCTAGTGGTACTGGTGTCTTCACCCAAGAATATGGGTAGCCTGCATTATATTTGAATATAGTGAGTCAAGTTCACAAGTTTTAATTATGATGACATTTTACCATTAGATTCTTGCATTTATTATTATCTCATACTGAAATCTTGGTCTATCCAGGACTGATAGATATTCTGCTCATCCAAATGCACATCATGATCAGGTTTATGCATTTCCCAGGAACTGTCATTTTTTGAAGCTACATCTATATTGTTCTCATGCCACAACTTCTTGTAGACGACTTTTCTTAAGAAGTTCCCATTATCTACTACACCTTCCTTTGTGTTGTGCTCCACTAAGTGTTAGAAATGGCAAGCTCCTTAATCTTTAGGCAATTATTGATACAAAGTACTAAACTCATGTGTCTTGTGCACTAATGCCATTCATGCGCAACACTCACTCTTCCAACAGCACACACTGTTGCGATGCTTTCATTAACATCCCAATAATAATTACAAAAAGGATGCAATGTACTTACCCTTAGGTACTTACTGATCATGTGGACAAGAACTTTCTTTACAAATCACATAATCTTTTACTACTCGCTCCGATCCGAATTAATTGATGCAGCCTCTATGCAATGTCGGAGGGAATACATTACTTTAAATGCAAATGCAATGAAACCGAGCACAAAACAATGCAGATGTTATTGTTAGTTCACTAATAGGGGATTGCAATGTGAGATCAAGCAAGCGCCATTGAAAGATGGTTGCAATGTAACAGGAAAAGTTGTCTTGGATTCTCATCTCTGCAAAAAGGGAGAGGAAGAGAAGGAGAAAACATTGGCACAGCACTGAATGAATGGCACTGAAAAAACTGCAGCTTCTGCAGCAGAACTGATCAAGAAACCCACAGGGCCATCAAGGCCAACATACGCATACATACATACACAAAATGCACCAATCTGATCCCATTTCTCAAGAACAGATGCAGATGTTACAGAAGTTACAACCAACTCCCCAAGGAGATTGTCACAAACCAATGTAACCCATCCATGCAAGTGCAGTGCAGTGCATCTTAGTGGAACACCACTCCTCACTGATCACACATCCACTTGCAACTCTTTTTCTTCTTGGCTCTATAAACAATGGCCAAACCCCCAGCCTTTCAGTGCTACTACTGCATCCAACAGCTAGCATCTCACCTGATGCAACGCAAGATGGCATCCACCACTATGGCAATACCAAAAACAGTGCAGATTTGGGGTGAATTTCACATGAAATGTGCTCCATTTCGTCACCGGAATTGGGCTCCAGTGAAGCTCTCCTCTCCTTAGAAGAGCTCAGCCCTTATCTTTTGCTCATCTCTTACCCCTCTCACAAACCAATCCAAACCAATCCAACAGCATTGCCAATGCCAACCATGGCAATGGCTGAAAGAACCTAAACAAATTTGAACAAGGAAAAAACAAAATGAAGATCCAAACCAAGCCCCCTTAGACATCTGACAAAAAATTGCGTGTCCCCGGTGGTGCTAGCTTCTCAATGGATTCCCGGCGGCTCCAGTCTGATCCGCTTGTTCATCTCCGACACCGCTGCCATGAAGGCGGCGGTGTCGGCAACATCATCAACAAGAACAGAATCATATGTACTGGTGGCAACTTCATTGGAGTCTGAACATGGCAATGATCTCTTGCCATTGCTCTTTCTGTTTTTCAAGTCGCCAACCATCATGCTGTAGCAGGCATGTACATGCTCCTGATCAATGAAACAAACAAAGGTTGCTCAAATCCAATGCTCATTTCATCATCCAAATAGAGCATTACTAATTTACTATGATCAAAGTGATGCAATTTGTCCAAGAAACCTTCTCAATGGGGCATGATGGAGATAGATTGTCCATCTTGGACTCCAGTGCTTCTTGGGTCAGTAGAGCTCCATAGGATGCAGCCAAGATTGCAGCTGCAGCCACAGTAGATGGCCTGTAATCCAGCACACTGCCGGCTGCATGAACACAGCAGGAATCAATCAGACAAAATGCAAGAAAGATCACCAGATTTCTAGTATTAAAAAGATGTGTTGACGAAGATGAACCTTCGGCTGTGGCAAAGATGAAGCCGATGGACTTGAGGGCGACGCGGGCGGGGTCATGCCCGCCGCCGCCGCGGCCGTCGTGCCGGTCGAGTCGGGAGGAGAAGCAGGGGAGGTAGTCGAAAGGCGTAACGGCGGCCATGCGCCAGCCGAGGGTTGACAGCACGAGCAGCTCCATCCGGCGGACGGAGGCAGAGCAGAACTCGTAGCCGCCGCCGGCGTCGAGCTCCGACAGCGCCGGCGCGCAGTACTCCTCCATCTTGGCCGCCACGGAGACGCAGGCCACGGACAGGAGCCGCGCCGCCCACGGCATCGCCGCTCTCTGCACGCACACAACCACATCATCCTCCCGTTCCTAAGAAGCAGAGAGGCTAAATTTGTTTTACGGCGGCGATTGATTACATCGACGCGTCGCCGGAGGAAGAAGCGGTCGAAGTAGGCGATGGCCAGGTACGCCGTGCGGTGGCCGAACCCGAAGCAGCCCCGCGTCTGCAAATGCAAATCAGATGCCGGTTCCAATGGCGTCAGTGACCGATCGATCGATGCTCGCACGAAGAAACTAATCGGGAGAGCGAGGAGCTGAGTGGGCGCTCACTTCAAGGATCCATTTGACGGCGGCGAGGCGGGCCTGCCGGAAGCAGTCGGAGGAGGCGGCCGACGAGCAGTCGGCGTCGCCCGAGTCGGAGGAGGAGCAGAAGCTGGCCTCCTTGGAGACCAGCTGCTCCACGTACTCATTGTCCCCGTCCTCATCGTCGGCGGCGGCGGCGCCGCCGGCGTAGAACAAAAAGAGGTCGCCGTCGTCCACGACGCCGTCCCCGAGCTCGGCGCCGTCTTCAGGGCAAGTGATCGAGAAGGCGCACGACGGGTAGTCCTCCGCCTCTACCATCCCCGGCATCTCGCCTCGCCTCTCGTTACTGCAACCAGCCAGCAGCTGACCTGCCGTGCTAAGCGATGCGTCAAGCTTAAGCAAGAAGCATGGGCGAGCAAGAGGCGCGTTCTCCGACGCTCCTACGGCGGTCAGCGGCGGCGGCGGCGGCGGCGGCCGGACTGGGAGCAGAGTGGGGAGTGAGAGTGAAGAGACGAGGAGGCTCCTCCCTTCTATTTAAGTGCCTCTCGTTTCATCAAAATTTTCCTTCTTTTTTTACTGCTTTTTTCACATGTGGCCAGCCACTGGCGTTCTTGGATAGTTACGGTTCTGGTAAAAAAAATCATGGCCCGTGATGGTTAAATCCAACGGGAAATGGGATGAGATGAGATTCATGGGTAGTACGTTGGTACGTCTGAGTGAATCTAAAAGTGTATCCGTGTATTTATGCATCTGTCAAGACTTTATCAACGGGGTAGTTACTCGGCGATGATAGAGCCTAATAAACACATAATGGATGCTCATGTTAGTACTGTGGTCGCCTAGGCAAAGGACGTCCTCTCTACCTTTTTTTTTTTTTTTTGCGGGTGGACGTCCTCTCTACCGGGTGCACGGATCTGGTAGTTTGGATACGGAAAATAGGACGAAAAGAACTACTGTATGTGGTTTCGTATATCGAATTTTACCAACTTTATTGTGCGGTTAACTTTGGTTACTTCTCGGTAGAAAAAATAATGAAGATCCAAAAATCTAGCAATTCTTTTTCGAGAAACATAGTACAGTACAAATGCAGATGTTGATATACACACATCCACGCTCACCCCTATGGACGCAGCATGCACACCCCCTATGTGCTTTCGGATTCTTGAATTCCGATCACTTTATATTGTTGTGTTTGTTTATTTTTGGATAAATAAACAAAGATCCAAAAAATCCATTAATTCAGATGAAATAGTCATGCAGATGTCTCTTTAGGATCGTGATCCAGTTGTATTAGGTGCGACCGCCGCTCTTAGTCATCTTTGATTGCCTCTTGCATGCTTTATGAGAAACCTATCTCACTAGAGAAGGCACTAATAGAGGGAAAGTACCCTTTTGAGCTCGAGCTCAAATGAACCCGGATGAACAGTAAATTCAAAAAAATCCATAGCAATTAAAAAAAAACTGAATTTTTTTCGTGGTATACTTTGACAAATGTTCTAAGTGTTTGCAAATTTTCATAATGAGATCACATTCGTGGAAGGCGTGGTAAAAAAACAAAATCAGTGCTCCAAAATGCTTTCGAAAGTAGCATTTTCAGAGCAACGTTTTTGTTTTTTTGTCACGCCTTCCTCGGATGTGATCTCATGATGAAAATTTGCAAGAACTTAGAACATTTGTCAAAGTTCACCACAAAAAAAATTCAGAATTTTTTGAATTTTTTTATTTTTTCGATTTTACTGTTCATGCGGGCTCATTTGAGCTCGAGCTCAAATACTCCACATCCCTAATAGAGCACAAATCATAAGGTGGATCAACTTACTCGTGTGTTTACTTTTGAGGTCTAAGGAAGGATACTCCAGTATAAAAGCAACTGCCGACAAGAATCTTCACCGTCTCTGAAACAACTATTCCTCTTCATGATGCCGCTTTCGACAATATGAGGTGGCGTCATCTACTTAGAGCCTGTTCTAAACCTCTCCAGCTTCCAACTTCGGGAACTCCACACGCGGAGTCGACCAGAACGCCTGAGCTTCGCAGAGTCAACTTCAAGAAAGCTGAGCACTCCCGTAGTGTAAAAATGAGAATCTGGGAAAGCCCAGCTCACAAAATCGAAATGTTAGAGTTGTTCTTATTTACAACAGGACCGCCACTGCCAAAGGAAATGGTTCAGGCTCACGACCCGGACTTATCGATACGCTCCTCTCGCTCCTCCTATATCCATCCAATCAGTAGCTAATGGGCTAGTTTTAGCCGGCCCAGAGAATTGCCGAACAGGCCAGAAGGATTCTGCCAGGCCAGGACGCTACAAGAAGCTCCCGCTTGAGTCGAACGCTCGTTGATCGCCACGGGAAGTTGGAAGCTAGCAAAAGAAGCCAGATTTGTAGATTTTGAGAAGCTTGGAGAGGTTCCGAACAGGCCCTTAACATAAGAAAAGGAAGGTGGAATACTGATAGATACAAGGTTGTGTTGGAGGAGACTTTTTACGGCGCAGCTACACCGAACACTCGATGGTGCGCCTTAGTAATCGCTAAACCGAGAAGATTGCAAAAATCACCAACTATTGGGGTCGAATTTGCACAGAACACCTACTCTTCGGTTTTGTTACACTTGCACAAAATACCACATATTGGTGTAATCCATTGCAGATAAGTCTAATCCATCATTTAACTTTTTTTGACATGATTCTTAACAAGTGGGTCCTACATGTAGTGCACACGTGGCCAAGAAAACATGATCTCGAAGATCAATCCTACATGCAACCAAAGAACAAGAATTTGAGATATGCAAGTTGAATTGTGGATATAGGCTGAAGTACTTATTTAACATAGTGGGGTTACAATGACGTGCAGTACATGAGGTCTCGACGACTCCCGTGTCTATGGAAAGAGTAGCGACCGCTAAAAATCAACCCTAATTTGACACCCTAGGGGGTATTTGAGGAGGGACGAAGGGGGGTTAAGCCAACTCAAGGAGGGGGGTCGAATCCAACCTTAAGTTGGTCTCCTCCCAAAATAGAGAATCTTAAAACTGCACATAGTCATTCACTCCTAAAATAGATGGGCCTGGCCTAAAACTAAGATGGGGCAGCACCTATGGATGATTATGGGCAAAATTATGAAGTGTCAACTTGCATATGTCATGCATCTCTCTATATGTCATTATGGCAGCCTCAAAGTCCAGAAGCCACCAATGAAAATGTCATCTTTCCTTGTATGTTGGCAGCCACCTCCAAGCTTGCTCATGCTCCAATACTTGTCCCTCTCGTCAATGTTGGTTCCTTCATTCCTTAATAATACAAATATATTTGATTTAGGGAGTATTATGTTGACGCGTGCGAGCTTTAGCGATTGGTCCTTGTCTCTCTGTTACTATGGGGGTGTGGGTGGAGCTATAGTAGGAATGTCCTCAACACGCAAAAAAGAGCATCTAGTTGTCGGGGAGGTATAAAGAAATACCTTGACAAAACACACACACACACACACACACACACACACACACACACACACACAATCCGCCACCAAAACATCTAACAAAGAAGTAGTGCAGTGTAAAAGCATACCATCTTTCCCACGGTAAGGGTTGACACCCTTGCCATAGTAGCATTTTATTGCAACTCAACTCTAAACATGACATGAACTCATTCTTGCGAGGGAGTTAGGAGAGCATATCATATGGTTGTATTCAGATGGCCACCACCGAAATGATATCTCGTATATCTGTAATGATTTTTTTTGTTCAACTAGTTATACCTATTATGACAAAGTATAGCCTACATTGAATAGTTACTCTTAGGTTGCAGTCAAACTAAGGTTAGGATAAAAATGTTGGTTGTGATATGCAAACCAAAATGGCTTCCTCTCTTGTGTAATCCTTGGCACATGTATTGATAGAATTTCTAGTGCTATAAATAAAGCTTGTTGGTGTTATTGTTCTATTGACGCATAATAGAAGTGGCAAAGAGTTTAAGAAAAACATCAAAATTTTCTATAACATAGGCGTATGACGTATCTATCATGTCTAGAAAATTTAGAACCAAATTTGATTTACACATTCAAATACAAAATGATAATTTTTTTTCCTATGAATAGTAGGGGTATGGTACCTATATTATCAAATAAATTCATAAAGATAATCCTGGAAAGATAAATGACATTATTATAATACACAGCTACCATGCGATAAGATCTCAACTCCAAATTTGATCCATAACTATGAACGAGATTGTGAATAGTACCAAACTCAAATTTGGTGTGATACCATTAATAGTCAATTTTTTTTATTACTGAGTTGTTTGTCGTATTGAATTTGGAAATTTGTACATAATATATGCATGTTGCATGAATGTTGCCAAAATTTTGAAGAATTTTCTAATAATCAATTAGAGGCTTAATGCACTAGTACACCTAAAGATACTACTGCATAATATATGTTCCCTAAAAAGTAGCCTTAAAGAGGGAAAGGTGAAATTACCATCCACAAAAAAATGTTTTTTCTTTATTTTGATTTCTATTTTGTTTTCATTTTAATCTTTGTTGTGTGATGGATTGTGAAAGCCTATGCACACACACAAAAAAGCACAATTCCAATGATTTTTTGGCGGTCTTACCATGTGTTGGTGAAAGAGCGATTAATCGATCTAAGGGGGTGTGAATGAGAGATTTTATCAAACTCTTTAAAAAATTATTCAAAAAATCAGCGAGCTAAACAGAATAGAAGAAATACTTGTTGAAGAAAAACTATTGCTAGCATGCAATCAGTACTGGGACACAGTGATATGTCTCCAACGTATCTATAATTTTTTATTGTTCCATGCTATTATAGTATCAATCTTGAATGTTTTTATATGCAATTATATATCATTTTTTGGGACTAACCTATTAACCTAGTGTCCAGTGCCAGTTGCTGTTTTCTGCTTGTTTTTGGTTTTTCAAGAAATCAGTACCAAACCAAGTCCAAATGCCATGAAACTTTTTGAAGATTTTTTTCTGGACAAAAGAGACCCTGGAGACTTGGAGAGGAGGCCAGAAGGTTCACGAGGCCTCCACAAGGCAACAGGGCGCGGCCCTAGGGGGGCGCGCCCTGATGCCTTGTGGGCCCCTCGTGGCTCCATTTGACCTAATTCCACTTCTATAAATTCTCAAATATTCGGAAACCAACAGAGAGCCACCCGAATAACTTTTACGCTGCCGCAAGCCTCTGTTCTTCCGCGATCCCATCTAGAGGCCTTTTCGGTACTCTGCCGGAGGGGGAATCGATCACAGAGTGCTTCTTCATCAACCTTGCTGCCCTTCCGATGATGTGTGAGTAGTTTACCACAGACCTACGGGTCCATATCTAGTAGCTAGATGGCTTCTTCTCTCTCTTTGATCTTCAATACCATGTTCTTCTCAATGTTCTTGGAGTTCTATCCGATGTAATCTTCTTTTGCAGTGTGTTTGTTGGGATCCGATGAATTGTGAGTTTATGATCAGATTATTCATGAGAAATATTTGAGTCTTCTCTGAACTCTTTTATGCATGATTGTTATTTCTCTCCGATCTATCGATTTGGTTTGGCCAACTAGATTGGTTTATTTTGCAATGGGAGAGGTGCTTTGTGATGGGTTCAATCTTGCGGTGCTCAATCCCAGTGACAGAAAGGGACATGACACATATTTATATTGTTGCCATTAAGGATAAAAAGATGGGGTTTAATCATATTGCTTGAGTTTAGTTTGTCTACATCATGTCATCTTGCTTAAGGCGTTACTCTGTTTTATACTTAATACCCTAGATGCATGCTGGATAGCGGTCGATGGGTGGAGTAATAGTAGTAGATGCAGCCAGGAGTCGGTCTACTTGTCTCGGACATGATGCCTATATACATGATCATTGCCATGAATCCGTCATAATTATTTGCTTTTCTATCAATTGCCCAACAGTAATTTGTTTACCCACCGTATGTTCTGTGCTCGAGAGAGAAGCCTCTAGTGAAAACTATGGCCCCCGGGTCTATCTTTATTATACATTAAAACCCAAAAATACCTTGCTGCAATTTATTTTATTTTATTTTATTTTGCAATTTATATTTCTATCTATCACTATCAGAATTAATCCTTGCAAATAACCGCTAAGAGGATTGACAACCCTCTTATTTGCGTTGGGTGCAAGTGTTTGCTTTTGTGTGTGTAGGTGTTGCTAAAAGATTTTGATTGGTTCTCCTACTGGATTGATAACCTTGGTTCTTAACTGAGGGAAATACTTATCTCTACTATACTGTATCATCCCCTCCTCTTCGGGGAAATACCAACGCAGTCTGCAAGTAGCAGGAAGAATTTCTGGCGCCGTTGCCGGGGAGACATCACCAAAATTATCAAGTACCTTCGCACAAACTATCATCCACTTGCATTTATTTTATTTTCATTTGTCTCTCGTTTTCATCTCCCCCACTTCTAAAACAATTTTACAAAAAATACAAAAATATTTTGTGTGCTATCTTTGTTTGTGTTGCCATGTGCCTTCTATTTGCTTGCATCTTTGCTTGCTAAAAATATTGATATGGATCCTCATCCACTTGCTAATCTTTTCAGAAGATCCAATTATGATGAACCAATTGCTAGTGATTTGAGTGCACTAGATTATCTCTATGAAGTTTTGCTTGAAAAAAATCATGAATCTGAAAATTGTGATGAAGTGTTATAAGAAGAAATTTATAAAGTGATTCATGATAGCTCCTTGATTGAAAAGCATGATTGCAATGATGTTATTATAAATTCTATTAATGTCAATTGTGTTAATAATATGCAAAACTACAAGCTTGGGGATGATGATTTTGTTATGTCCACTACTTATTGCAATGATCATGATTGGGGTGATAATGCTTCTTATGATCTTGAAAATTTATTTAAGCCTCATGATGAATATGTCATTGATAATAATGTTTGCAATAATATTGAAAGTGGGTTTGGAAGAGTGTCAACTTTAGGTAAAAATAATCCCACATATTCAGAGTGGGTTTGGAAGAGTGTCAACATGAATTTTTTGATAAAAGTGGGTTTGGAGAGGTCATGACTTTAGTTGATGTTAATCCCACTATCTTGGAAGATTATAAAACTTTTATGCATGTGGATCATGAAGATAGTATTTTATATGATAGATATATTGTTGAATTTGATTATGATCCTACATGTAATTATTATGAGAGAGGAAAATATGATTGTAGAAACTTTCAAGTCAATAAATTACCTCTCTTTGTGCTGAAATTATTAATGCTTCATTCTTGCTATTTGCATATGCTAGATATTGCTTGTTTTAATAATTTGTTTTCCTATAAAATGCCTATGCATAGGAAGTATGTTAGACTTAAATGTGTTTGTTACATGTTGTATGATGCTCTCTTTGTGTTTCATTTATTATCTTTTACATGAGCATCATTAAAATCTCGAAGCCTATCTTAATGGCTATAAAGAAAGAGCTTGTTGGGAGATAACCCAATAGTTTTACCTTCTGTTTTTGTGTGTTTGCACAATTGTAGCCTCTGTTATTGTGTTTTTATCTTTTAATTAGTGTTTGTGCCAAGTAATGCCTTTGGGATGATTTGGAAGATAGTATAATTGATGTTGTTTGAAAACAGAAACTTTTGTGTCCAGTGCTGGAATTTTGATTTTTTACTGGAGCATCAGAACATTCTAAATTTTTTATAAAATATTTATATATTAATTTCCCACGTTGTCCTAATTTGTCAGAATTTTTGGAGTTACAGAAGTATGACGTTAATTCAGATCTTTACATACTGTTCTGTTTTAGACAGATTCTGTTTTTGTTGCATAGTTTGCTTATTTTGATGAATCTATGGATCATATCGGGGGGCATGAGTCATGGAGAAGTTGGAGTATAGTAGCATTATGCCAATATTAAATATGAATCAATTTACAACAGTACCTAAAGTTTAAGATTTGTTTGTTATACTAACAGATCTCACGAGGTTTCTGTTGAGTTTTGTGTGCTGAAGTTTTCAAGTTTTGGGTGAGACTACGATGGATAAAGGAATAAGGAGCGGCAAGAGCCTAAGCTTGGGGATGCCCAAGGCACCCCAAGGTAATATTCAAGGAAGACTCAAGCATCTAAGCTTGGGGATGCCCCGGAAGGCATCCCCTCTTTCTTCTACAATCTATCGGTAACTTACTTGGAGCTATATTTTAATTCATCACATGATATGTGTTTTACTTGGAGCGTCTTGTGATATAGTTTGTTTGCTTTTTAGTTTGTCACAATCATCTTTGCTGAACACACCTTTTTGAGAGGGACACACATTATTCGTGATTTGTTAGAATACTCTATGTGCTTCACTTATATCTTTTGAGCTAGGCAGTTGCTCTAGTGCTTCACTTATATCTTTTAGAGCATGGCGGTGGTTATATTTTAAAGAAATAGTTGCACTCTCATGCTTCACTTATATCTTTTTGAGAGTCTTATGAATAGCAATGGTAATATGCACGGGTTATGAATTTGGTCCTAATATGATAGGTATTCAAGAGGGATATAATAAAAACTTTCATGTAGATCACTGAATATGATAAGTTTGATTCCTTGCAATAGTTTTGCGATATTAAGATGGTAATATGTGGGAGGTGCTAGTAGTTAATTGTGGTATAGTAAGAATATTGGTGTTAAGGTTTGTGATTCCCGAAGCATGCACGTATGTGTAGGGGAACGCAGCAGAAAACAAAAATTTCTGGAACTGCGAGCACGCCCAGGATCACTATGGAGATGCATACAAGGTTTGATCTTTTCGTTACCGACTCGTAGCGCAGCGGAAGTAGAGTCGATGATGATCGGCGGTGCAGATCCCCGCAGCTAGGATTTACAAACTCCCAACCGCGAGGATGTACTCCCTCATCTGCCCCTCGGACAGTCCCTCAGACAGTCCCTCGGACGGTGTCACGGACAGCCCTTCGGGAGGCACTCTCGAACTCGGACGGTAACTCGGACAGCCCTTCGGGAGGCACTCTCGAAC
This sequence comes from Elymus sibiricus, assembly GCA_039707655.1. Lineage (NCBI taxonomy): Eukaryota > Viridiplantae > Streptophyta > Magnoliopsida > Poales > Poaceae > Elymus > Elymus sibiricus. The sequence continues at coordinate 89,552,646 of CM077672.1, read as the reverse complement.
TGCCCCCCGGGCAAAAAGATCGAACCTATGACCTCTCTACGGGGTTGCACACATAGGGTGTCATCTATCCGGCAGGGCTTCGCCGTCCAGAACTAGTTCCCACCGGAACCCAGATAGCCTTTCGGCTCTACGAAACTATTTTGCGGGGAGGGAGAGAAGAAGCCAGATCATTGCAATGGCATGTGTATGTGAGAAAGAGTGAGTCTGGAGAGTGCCTCTCCACCTCTATTTATAGGAAAACCCAAGGGGTAGGGTGGCTCCCAAAATACCAAAATGCCCTCAGATATTTTCACACTATTCATAATAGTGTTTCCAATATTCATAATAGTGTTTCCACTATTCATGAGATATTTTTTCTCACAATAGTGTTCCCACTATTCGTGAGATATTTTCTTCCAATAGTGTTTCCACTATTCATAACACTATTCATGAAATATTTTCCGCGACCGTTAAATCCAAAAATATTTCTGTAGGTCTTAGAACATTTCCAGTACCCACTAAAATAATTTTGGACGCGTTCTGAAACAATTCCGGATTAGTGATTTTCATCTGCGAAAAGCAACCAAAGCGGTTCCGGCAGCTCCGGAACATTTCCGGGTTTTTTCTCCGGAAAAATCCCAGAAGTTTCCAGAACAATTCTGGCACCCTCCAAGAATTTCCAGGCGTGTGCCGAAACCAATTTGACCTAATGGTATACCCTGAAACAACTTTTCAGTTTTACCAAAACTATTCCGGTGTTCTCTCTCCGGAACTTTTCCGTTGTCTCCGAAACTTTTCCGGTAACTTTCTCTCAGACTCCCTGTCTAGAATTCAGCCGATAGATGGCCCTTAAGCGTGTGACCCTATAGGTTCGGTGAAGTATAGACATGACCGGAACACTTTCCGATCAATGATCAACATCGGAGCCGTGGACACCCATATTAACCCCTATACCCACACAAATAAATATTCGAGTGAACCTCCAGTTGCCGTGTGCTATTCCTGTTGCTTCGCGATATGTTACAAACACCCGAGGTGAGATTTATCGGCATCCCCGTGGATCAACACTTGTCCACAATGCCAGTTGAAAGAACATGCGCTGCCCCCATGTTTGGTTTTGTTAATTGATGACAATCCCTATGGTCTAATGGTTGCCTTGAGTTATATTTGAAGGGTTTGTCCATAGGCTTTTCTTGAAGTACATTTGTTGGTTTCAAGGAGATTTTGAGATGACCAAGGTGGTTATTCATGGAGTTATCCAAAGATTGGTCATGTAAGAGATGAGAATATTGCAAGCATGTCTTGAAGAAGAAGATTGTGTGGACATTCATGTTTACCTTCAAGACATCATCTTAATGAAGAGAATTGGAAAGATTCAAGGTTTATCAAGACTAAATATGAAGAGTGGTTCAAGTTGATCAACACACAAAGTGTAGAAGATGTACCGAGTGGGATCAAGTGATCTCACGGTATGGTAAGCATTGTCCATTACGCTTTGTGTACTAACCCATGTTCTATGCGAGAGTTCTTTGTGGGGTTAGGTTTGTTTCCATGGGCGTGCATCAAAAGGAAGATATCATACAACCCATGGAGGATGACATCAAGTGGTGATCGTCATCAAGATTGCGGTGTGCAAGTTCAAGTGGAGCATCACGAAGAGATCATGCTTGAAGCTTGCCGTCCATTGTGGTGACAATGGACTTGTGAAGATGTGCCGAAGAGTGGCTCACCCAAAGTGGAGTATGGGGGAGCAATCTTCTAGTCTTCATCGAGCCGGCGCAATCAAGAAAGATGGTCCAACTTGAGGAGGTCAAGATCGTCATCATCTAGCTCAAGTGGACTATGCGCAAGGCAAAGGTTTGCCCTTGATAGGTTTTCTATTTTACCGGTCTCATGGTGGTAGTTGGGAGACCGGGTTATAGGATCGATTGCCGTACTATCAAGGGGGGCTCTCGGATGAGTAGCTTAATCGTATCTTTCGTAGAGAGCTCAAACCATTGCATTCTTGCATCATCTTTCTTGGTTCTTGTTTGGCCTTTTTGCTTTGGGAGTCTTTGAGCTTTTGGTCACCTTCCTGACAAGCTCAAGTTCATCGAGAACGGATTTCATTTGCTTCTCCTAGTATGTTCTCGATGTTGGGGTTTATGCCGGATCATCACTGATGGAGGTTTCACACCTCTTTATCATAGGCATATTTCTCCTGCCTCTTCTGATGATTTCCAGTCATGATTTGACAACTGTTGTCATTAGCTTTCCTTCAAGCTTGAGTTCGTCTAAATCAGAGTTCATTTGCAGAAGTTATAGCAGTTTTGGTCTTACTTGCATCCATCTGTTTTGCTTGGGCAATTTTATTGCACCCAAGCGGTAGTACCGCTCAGTACCACGGCAGTACCGCTTGCGGTACTTCCGCCATGGACTACCGCAGCCACTACCGCTTGGGAAATGTCCTATGTGCATGTTTCTGCTGCCTGTTTTCTTTAAGCGGTAGTAGAGCGGTAGTACCTCTCCCCCGAGCGGTAGTACCGCTCAAGCGGTAGTACCTCTCCCCCGAGCGGTACTACCTCTCTGGCAGAACTACCGTTCGTGTTTTTCTATCTCGTTGGGCTGTTTTGACCGTGCTAAGCGGTAGTACCGCTCCCCCAAGCGGTAGTACCGCTTGTGCACGACTTGTGGGCATAACGGTTGGATTTGGGGGGCCTATTTAAGGGGGTCTTCTTCCCCAATGGTCCCCATCCTTTTAGCTCGTGTTCTTCCCCCATTGTTGACCTTCTTCGAGCTTGCTATCTCTCAATCCCTCCAATGATTCTTGCTAGTTCTTGAGGGAAAAGAGAGAGGAGATCTAGATCTACGTTTCCACCAATCACTTTCTCCTCTATGTGAGGGGAACCCCTTGGATCTAGATCTTGGAGTTCTTCGTGTTCTCTTCTTTGTTCTTCCTCTCATTTTCCTCCCTAGCATTAGTTTCTTTGGTGGGATTTGGGAGAGAAGGACTTGGGCACTCCGTGTGCCCTTGCCATTGCATTTGGTGCATCGGTTTGAGTTCTCCACGGTGATACGTGGAAGTGAAAGTTGAGAAGCTTGTTACTCTTGGGTGTTTGGGCACCCTAGAGCTTGTTCCTCTTGGGTGCCTTGGTGCCCTAGACGGTTGGTGTTGTCGGAGCTCAATCATTGTGGTGTAAAGCTCCGGGCAAGCGTCGGGGTCTCCAATTAGGTTGTGGAGATTGCCCCGAGCAAATTGATGGGTACCGGTGACCGCCCCCAAGGGTTGCCAAAGTGTACGGGTTCGGTGACCGCCCCCAAGGGTTGCCATTTGTACGGGTTCGGTGACCGCCCTCTAGGGTCCCTTAGTGGAATCACGGCATCTTGCATTGTGCGAGGGCGTGAAGAGATTACAGTGGCCCTAGTGGCTTCTTGGGGAGCATTGTGCCTCCACACCGCTCCAAACGGAGATTAGCATCCGCAAGGGTGTGAACTTCGGGATACATCGTCGTCTCTGCGTGCCTCAGTTATCTCTTACCCGAGCCCTTTACTTATGCACTTTACTTTGTGATAGCCATAGTGTTTCTTGTTATATATCTTGCTATCACTTAGTTATTTATCTTGCTTAGCATAAGTTGTTGGTGCACATAGGTGAGCCTAGTCGTGCTTGACAAATTAAACGCTAGTTTTATTCCACTTTTGTTCAAGCCTTAACCGTAATTATTTTAAAGTGCCTATTCACCCCCCCCTCTAGGCGACATCCACGATCTTTCACCAGTTACCTCGTTACTGGGTTTGTTCTCTTTTCTCGTTCCCGTGTTCCGGCATCCCTGTGATCAAATCACATTGTGTCTGGCCAGACGATGGTGGATACCGTAACATCGAGCGGGCCCAGAGATATCTCTCCATCGTTGGAGGAGCAAATCCCAATCTTGAGCTATCAAGTTACTTGACATACTTTCCCATGAACCCGTAAGCCGCCGTAATAGCCACCCAGTTACGGATGACGTTTAACAAACCCCAAAGTTCATGAATCAAGCATGAAGAAACTCGATACTCTCATGGTCTAAGGAATTATGCAGACGTAAACTTCCTCTGTGTTATTAACCATTAACTTGTGACGAATGTATCTCATAGCATAACATCAATTCGGGTCGATTCAACACAAGTGTTCTCCTAACATTGTGCCCTCAAAGTTGCCGGCATAGTCATGCCCATGATCAGGAAAACAGAACCATCATGCAACACTTGAGCTAGTCTTAGAGGCCAAACTAGGAATACATTTTACCGTTTATTATTCCACACGTGCATATGAGTTTCCCTCCGAGCCTCGTGGTTATTGCAGACTCGAGAACCATAGCAGTTATAGCACGGAATATAAACTTAACTAGGAACATGGGGATAAATAATAACATTTATTATTGCCTCTAGGGCATATCTCCTACAGACTCCCACTTGCACTAGATTCAATAATCTAGTCAATGCTAATGCACTTTACACCTATTGCATACCGGTGTAAAATATGCTTCGCTTGTGGTATAGCCTGATGTCCAACGGATCTGACAACTTCAGCTCCATGCGTATGTTTGCATCTCCTCGCGTTTTCACGCTTTCACAAAATTCATATTTTGTGTGGACTTGGCTTTGTATATATGTGAATCACAGGTCAAACCTTGATTCCTCAGACTGAGCTATGGAGCAACTATCTGCAATAGTGTCCCATTGACCAAAGCCATCTAGGAACCATACTAAGTTCATGAATGAACTATATGATCCAACATCTTCTTTGTCACTTCCAAAGCGTCAACATACTTAGCCTTTGTTATAGAAATCGCCACAGTAACCTATTTGGAACAATTTCCAACTAATGTGCCACCATATTGTGTATTACACAAAACCCTTAACTTAAATCGAAAATCACATGGAGCATTGATGAAGACTGTATCGATGTAATTACTTACAATGAGCACTTCATAATCTCTGCTTGCAAGAAAACATGTCATCGGTGCTACTTTAGTACTTAATGACATTTTTCACTGTTGTCCCATGATCAGTACTTTGATCACTTTGGTATCTATACTCACAACAGCTTTGGGAGTATCGGACATATCTGGTTGTTTTACATACCATGGAATACATGATTAATCCAAACACAAGAGTGTGTGGAATCTCCATCATGTATTTTGCTCATCAGTGTTTTGGGACACCGAGTCTTTTGCAAAAACCCTTTCCATGTGACTTCGGCAAGAATCACTCCTTGGCGTTTTCATGCTAAACTTTTTTAGCATCTTGTCAATATGTATTTTTGGCTTTAGCTCTATCAGGAAATTTTATCTTGTAGATAATTATGCCTAATACCGAGGCTACCTAGCCTAAGCACTTCATCGAAAACTATTTTCAATGAAGTCATAATTCGTATCAAGAAATTTATATTATTTCCAATCAACAATGTGTCAAGCACACAAGGTTTTTAGAAATATTATTATGCTCCCACTTACTTTCTTGAAACCACAAGCATCTTCGTTATCCATTGATGAAATCAAACTCTTTTGACTATTTCATCAAAAACGAAGATTCCAACTCCATTTTGCTCTCTTCTGCCCATTGCTGGAACTCTGAAGTTTGCATACTCACTAGCATCCTCTGGATTGACAAAATACCTTGGACTGTATCACATGCAAGTCCTAGGTTGCATTTCCATTTCATGGAAATCCTTTTGGCATCCATGTATCATATCTCAAGATTGAAATATGTATCAATTGCTAGTTTAACCCGAACCGACTTTAAGCATCGCTACAGAGAGACAATCTCGCTGTAGTCAAATCCTTGAATTTGTTATAAGCAACAAGTCGAGCTTTATGGATAAAACATTTTTATCCATAACAGTTTATAGTTCCATTAATATTCGTTAGACTCTAAGTCTTCCGAAAGGGGTATCAAGATATGATCTTGAATCACTTATATGGAAACTATCTCGGATTGTATTGGCACTTAGCCAATTCCAGAGTCAGGGCCCATCAACGCTTCCTTGTGTATCATAGGTATACTGTTGTGTAACAACAATATCTCATTTGCGCATCTGAGAGGTTTGCACGAGTTTCGCCTACGTGGTTCAGCTGCAAGTTTGACCAAAGTCCATACATTTTATTGTAGAGACTTCTGTATCAATCGCAGGAGGAAACTCTGGAATCACTTCCCAGGTCTCTTTCCTTTGACCTAATAACGAAGATATTGTTATCTCGTCAAGTTGCACTGTCCTCCCACTCACCTTTTTGCAAGAAACATTTTCTTCAAAATCATACCCTTCTTTGTGGCAAAACCTTTTGCCTCGGTATAGTGGTAGGGGAATACCCAATAACTTGGGATAACTTACAAAGTAGCACTTGTCTGATTTGGAATAGGTTTGTAAACATTTTACACAAGCCCCATATTCCAAATGTTAAGAAAAGACAAAACATGGTTGGGCGTACCATACCATGGCATCATTTCAACAGATCTGATGGTGCACTATTCAGTGTAAAAGCCGCAGTCTCTAAAGCATTACTTTAAAAGGGATAATGGCAAATTGATTTATGTCATCTTTGATCTTACCATGTCATAAATGGTTTGATTACATATTCATGGACATTCCACTCACAGTGGTGTTCCGGGAGGTGTAAGTTATGAAACTCTTTTCACAACTCATCAGACATTCGCTAAACTTGTAACTCAAATATTCCTTTCTGCAATCTAGTTTGCAGAAACATAATCTTCCTTGTTACAATAATTTCTACTTCATGTTGAAAACCTTTCGAATGATTTCAAAAGATCCAGACTTATGTCTCATCAAGCAAATATCCATATATCTACTTGAGTCATTTTTGAAGATAGACAAATCCACTGCTAGCAATAACCTTTATTGGCTTACACACATCATAATGTATGATCACCAATAAGTTTGTTGCTCGTTCCTTATGGTCTGTGAACGGTATTTCAGTCACTTCACTTTTCGGACGAAAATTGCAAGTGTCAGATGATTCATAATCAAACGACTTCAAAATCCATCATTATGGAATTTCTCCATGCGGGTTTATCCAATGTGACCGAATGCAGTGCCACACATTTGTGCTATTCTTTTAGTCTTGCGACATTCAGCGTCAGTGTTATGGATGTATCATATTACCATCAATATTCATAACATACATCCCATTCTCAATGGAAGCATGGCCCTTTATGTTATTCATAATACTGAACAACAATTGTTCTTTTATGAACAACCCTTTTGCAAAAACATTATGCAATGGGCTAGAGTGTTTAAAACTCTAAAATGAATTATGATAGTAAATACAGAGGTAATGTATTATTATCAATATTCATAACATACATCTCATTCATAATGAAAGTATGGCCCTTATGTTATTCATAACACCGAACATCAAAAGTTCTCTTATGAACAACCTTCTTGCAAGATACCTTATGCAATGGGCTAGAGTGTATAAAACTCCAAAAATGAATTATGAAAATAAATACATAGGTAATACACCGATGGAAGGTATAGTAACATTTACTATGTTCCCAGCGCGTATCTAAACCTCATTCCCGGCAAGTCTTTTAGGCCGTAGTAGTTCTTGCATCGAGTCGCAACAGAATGCAATCGAGAGGGTATCTTTGTGATCAACTCACAATACCCAAGAATTAGTGATTAACAGGTTTAATCATAATTCCCAAGAATTATATCTTTGACCAGCCTTCTATACATCAATAACTTGCATGACTTTCATACATGAGCTGGACATTCCAGTCTTCGCTCTTTTTGCCATTATACTTCTAACAGATTAACTTTTAGTATTTATCCTACTCCCAGAAGAAGCACCCAACTTAAGAGTGGCGTTAGCCCCGGACTTCCTAGGCGTGTAAGTCATACTAACACCCTTTGGATATTTCCTTTCTCTTTAAGTTGTTGTTTTATTCACCATCATCATATGACCGGCGTTCTTCTGGATCCCTCTCTTATCAGTCAAATGCATAGTAAACACTTTACTAATAATTTGCAAAACAAACATTGCTTTGGATATCCCATATCTTCTAGCCTTTGTTTTATCTGAAACTAATTTTCAGTTCCATGAATATCACATAGCTATCCCAAACTTTTGAAGTTCGGGTCTCATGGAAGCAAACATATTTCACTTGACCGTAACGGAATTCTAGCTTTTGGATCGAAGGACGAGAGTCACATCATCCATAGCATTAGCGGGAGAATACCGAAAGCATGCGATAGGACAAAATCCTTCTCGGCACTCTTGAGGACAATCCTCACATTATGTTACCAACCGTAAAGTTTTAACCAGATATTTAACAGCTATTCAATTTTAATAGGGAAGGTGGAACCGCGAGCCATTATTCTATAACTATTATGCAAATTTCACTTAGACAAAGTTCATAATTAATTGCACTAAGAATTAAAAGAATTAATTCTAAAGTGCGCTCCCACTCAAATCAATATCTCTCATAATTGATTGTCAGTGATACAAGACCCGCATTTCAATTCAATGCCATTGATGGAAACATCACTGATGACGGGAATTTCAATCGGTAGGCCAACTTGCCAATCATATCTCTATGTGACTCTTGTTCATCTTTCGATGGGCGTGTTCCGAGCTCGGGACTCTCAAGCCAGAACGTCAAGACAACCAAGTGATCTCGCTGCGAGGTCTCAATTCACCCGCCTCACACTTCTCTAATCGTTTGTACTCATGGAAACATGACGCACTCCGAAAAGATAGGTGCCGTGACGGTGCTATACTTGGGAGAACACTAACTACTTGATATTTTTGTGAGAGATCACCCTAATAAAAGCGACTACCGCGCAATCAAAAAGGGTGCATCATAAGGGATAAACATCTCAGGCAATTCATAATAGCATGATATGGTATAGCCCTTTCTGACGGAGAAGTCTTTAATTTCTTCGTCTTCGGCATTCGCGTCGGTGTTCACCTTTGCAAAGATTGCCACCACCTTGTCGATGCACCAGATAATATTGTTATCTCTATAGCTAATAAAATAAGTGCATTACTTAAGGTTGACACGTAGGTCATTAAAGTGACAATCATATGGCTCCAGCCATCATGCCGAATCATGACACGCAGGTCATGTTAATTTACATTGTATAGTCATCTCATACATAATCAAATTAATGTGAGAACTGCTATACCACATCACATGCACATCCTACAAAACCAAGTTAGACGCCTCTAATCGGTTTATGCAAAATTTTATTTTACGTGGCTTCTAAGGTTTCGAAACAAACCGAAGCTACCAACGTCCATCATCAAGTATGATTATTCAAGTCGCTAGATTAACTTTACGGGGTGTATGAAACACGAGATAATAAAATCTCGAGCCCCATACTGAACTTCGTCATACACATGACCCCCGTGCAGATCATATCTGCATTGCCCTTTTGTCTGCGAAATTTCATCTTTCTCTCTAACTATGGTGGAATTCAACGAACTGTTAGCACTTCGTTGATCCATCAGGATCGTGGATTGCCAGAACTTTGAAACTCCACCATACTGTTATCAAGATCAGAAATATGCAAATTCCAGGGAAGCAACAAGAACATTGGATAACCGATTTCATCTGCTACCCGCACAAATAATTATCAGCAGTAGAACTCATCTACTACAAATTATATTGTGCAACACCCATACATCTCTATGTATTCTAGATCGTAACCTGCATCTACGCATAGCACGGCTCATGATGCCACTGTAGGGGAACACGACAGAAAACAAAAATTTCTGGAACTGCGAGCATGCCCAGGATCACTATGGAGATGCATACAAGGTTTGATCTTTTCGTTACCGACTCGTAGCGCAGCGGAAGTAGAGTCGATGACGATCGGCGGTGCAGATCCCCGCCGCTAGGATTTACAACCTCCCAACCGCGAGGATGTACTCCCTCATCTGCCCCTCGGACAGTCCCTCGGACAGCCCTCCGGGAGGCGGTCGGACAGTCCCTCGAACGGTGTCACGGACAGCCCTTCGGGAGGCACTCTCGAACTCGGACGGTAACTCGGACAGCCCTTCGGGAGGCACTCTCGAACTGCCCCCCGAGCAAAAAGATCGAACCTACGACCTCTCTACGGGGTTGCACACATACGGTGTCATCTATCCGGCAGGGCTTCGCCGTCCAGAACTAGTTCCCACCGGAACCCAGACAGTCTTTCGGCTCTACGAAACTATTTCGCTGGGAGGGAGACAAGAAGCCAGATCATTGCAATGGCATGTGTATGTGAGAAAGAGTTAGTGTGGAGAGTGCCTCTCCACCTCTATTTATAGGAAAACCCAAGGGGTAGGGTGGCTCCCAAAATACTAAAATGCCCTTAGATATTTTCACACTATTCATAATAGTGTTTCCACTATTCATGAGATATTTTCTCCCAATGGTGTTTCCACTATTCATAATAGTGTTTCCACTATTCATGAGATATTTTCTCCCAATAGTGTTTCCACTATTTATAACACTATTCACGAAAATATTTCTGTAGGTCTTAGAACATTTCCAATACCCACTAAAATAATTTTGGACGCGTTCCGAAACAATTTCGGATTAGTGATTTTCATCTGCGAAAAGCAACCAAAGCGGTTCCGACAGCTCCGGAACATTTCCGGGTTTTTTCTCCGGAAAAATCCCAGAAGTTTCCAGAACAATTCTGGCACCCTCCAAGAATTTCCAGGCATGTGCCGAAACCAATTTGACCTAATGGTATACCCTGAAACAACTTTTCAGTTTTACCGAAACTATTCCGGTGTTCTCTCTCCGAAACTTTTCCGTTGTCTCCGAAACTTTTCCGGTGACTTTCTCTCAGACTCCCTGTCTAGAATTCAGCAGATAGATGACCCTTAAGTGTGTGACCCTATAGGTTCAGTGAAGTATAGACATGACCGGAACACTTTCCGATCAATGATCAACATCGGAGCCGTGGACACCCATATTGACCCCTATACCCACACGAATAAATATTCGAGTGAACCTCTAGTTGTCGTGTGCTATTCCTGTTGCTTCGTGATATGTTACAAACACCCGAGGTGAGATTTATCGGCATCCCCGTGGATCAACACTTGTCCACAATGCCAGTTACCTCGTTACCGGGTTTGTTCTCTTTTCTCGTTCCCGTGTTCCGGCATCCCTGTGATCAAATCACATTGTGTCTGGCCAGACGATGGTGGATACCGTAACACCGAGAGGGCCCAGAGATATCTCTCCATTGTCGGAGGAGCAAATCCCAATCTTGAGCTATCAAGTTACTTGACATACTTTCCCATGAACCCGTAAGCCGCCGTAATAGCCACCCAGTTACGGATGACGTTTAACAAACCCCAAAGTTCATGAATCAAGCATGAAGAAACTCGATACTCTCATGGTCTAAGGAATTATGCAGATGTAAACTTCCTCTGTGTTATTAACCATTAACTTGTGACGAATGTATCTCATAGCATAACATCAATTCGGGTCGATTCAACACAAGTGTTCTCCTAACATTGTGCCCTCAAAGTTGCCGGCATAGTCATGCCCATGATCAGGAAAACAGAACCATCATGCAACACTTGAGCTAGTCTTAGAGGCCAGACTAGGAATACATTTTACCATTTATTATTCCACACGTGCATATGAGTTTCCCTCCGAGCCTCGTGGTTATTGCAGACTCGAGAACCATAGCAGTTATAGCACGGATTATAAACTTAACTAGGAACATGGGGATAAATAATAACATTTATTATTGCCTCTAGGGCATATCTCCTACAGTATGATCTGTCGTTATGCTAAGAAGTTGAAGCATGATTTATTATTGATTGTCTACCTTATGAGTGGCGGTCGGGGACGAGCGATGGTCTTTTCCTACCAATCTATCCCCCTAGGGGTATGTGTAGTAGTACTTTGCTTCGAGGGCTAATAAACTTTCGCAATAAGTATGTGAGTTCTTTATGACTAATGTGAGTCCATGGATTATACGCACTCTCACCTTTCCGCAATTTGCTAGCCTCTTCGGTACCGTGCATTGCCCTTTCTCATATCGAGAGTTGGCTTCTTCTCTCTCTTTGATCTTTAATATCATGTTCTCCTCGATGTTCTTGGAGTTCTATCCGATGTAATCTTCTTTTGCGGTGTGTTTGTTGGGATCCGATGAATTGTGAGTTTATGATCAGATTATTCATGAGAAATATTTGATTCTTCTCTGAACTCTTTTATGCATGATTGTTATTTCTCTCCGATCTATCGATTTCGTTTGGCCAACTAGATTGGTTTATCTTGCAATGAGAGATGTGCTTTGTGATGGGTTCAATCTTGCGGTGCTCAATCCCAGTGACAGAAAGGGACATGACACGTATTTGTATTGTTGCCATTAAGGATAAAAAGATGGGGTTTAATCATATTGCTTGAGTTTACTTTGTCTACATTATGTCATCTTGCTTAAGGCGTTACTCTGTTTTATACTTAATACCCTAGATGCATGCTGGATAGCGGTCGATGGGTGGAGTAATAGTAGTAGATGCAGCCAGGAGTCGGTCTAGTTGTCTTGGACGTGATGCCTATATACATGATCTTTGCCATGAATCCGTCATAATTATTTGCTTTTCTATCAATTGCCCAACAGTAATTTGTTTACCCACCGTATGTTCTGCGCTCGAGAGAGAAGCCTCTAGTGAAAACTATGGCCCCCGGATCTATCTTTATCATATATTAAAACCCAAAAATACCTTGCTGCAATTTATTGACTTTTATTTTATTTTGCAATTTATATTTCTATCTATCACTATCAGAAATAATCCTTGCAAATAACCGCTAAGAGGATTGACAACCCTCTTATTTGCGTTGGGTGCAAGTGTTTGCTTTTGTGTGTGTAGGTGTTGCTAAAAGATTTTGACTGGTTCTCCTACTGGATTGATAACCTTGGTTCTTAACTGAGGGAAATACTTATCTCTACTATACTGCATCATCCTCTCCTCTTCGGGGAAATACCAACGCAATCTACAAGTAGCACACAGTCATCAGAACAAAAGACAACTTGCATACTAAGTAACAATACATGTAAACTAGATGAACAAACAAACATACACACTTGAGAATAGCGAGAGTGAAGACAAAACTTAACATAACAGAGAACAATGAAATAGGAAAGTATTCATAGAGGGGAGGAAGCGAATTCTTCACAACATGGTAGTGTGTAATGTAAAGGGGTAAAGAATGTGGAACCAATAGCTCGGTGAAGATAATCGATTTGTTGGACCAGTTCGAGTTGCTGTGACAACTCTACATATGGTTGGAGAGGCTGAGATTTCAGTCTCCTTGAACTAAGATCCCTTAGACCTCGCTCAATCACTCATGATAGATCTCCAAAACATGCACATACTTGTTCCTCAGCAATCCACAATGACTCATGGATGCTCTGAACAAACGCCTAAACGTCTGGAAGATAACAGTCTTCAAGAGTAACAAGTCTTTGGTTCACTTATAATACATTCTTCAGTGATGCTCAATCACTGTGGATTTTGGATACTATCGGTTTTTCCTCACTATGATTCTCTCGAATGCTTCAGGAGGATGGGTTGCTCAAATGACACTCGTCGCAAATTATCACGGAGCAGCCAACCAACTTATGGTGGAGGGGACTGGATATTTATAGCCGGGGTTGGAATTAGAGACCTCAAAGTGACCGCTGGATGGGACGGGCCCGCCAACCAACTGTCGCCAGTGAGTCGGATATTTAAACTCTCAATTTTCTCAGGGTAGGAGAACAAAACTGCTAGTTTCCTAACTCCGCAGTGAGGACTTTGACTACAATGTCCCGAATAAAATCATCTTGGACACTAAAGAAAAAGAAATACATTGCAAAAGATTTTCAAAGTCTCCACTCGAAGTAATAGGTAGGATTGGACACACTTCGGAAATACTGACTTCGTATGACCTTGAGCCTCCTTAACAGTATGGTTTCCCTATGACTCAATGAAGAATAAAAAGAACTATGAAAAAGACTAAGTCTTCACGATCTAGTTCTTCATCTAATTCTTCAAGGATGGCGCACCAAATTCTTCAATGTTTCTCCACATTGTTAGGGCTCACTTATGATGGTTAAACCAAATCTTCTGGGACTTTCACCTGTTTATAGTCACAAACATGTTAGTCTCTTAACCACTTTTGTTATCAATACTCCAAAACAACAAACAGGGCACTAGATGCACATACAGTTGGTATCATGGTAGCATCACAAGCGTAGTAGAACTTCTCTCCATAAATACTTTGCATTTTCTTTCAAGGAATGGTTTCGTGACTCCCTGTAAATCCATCGATATTTCTCCACTTGCATCATCTATTTCCTTTTTGGAACAACGATCTAGCTTTAAAGAATAAATAGATACATTAACATAGATTAAAAAAACTGGGCCAAACGCAAATAACAGAAAATCTTATAAAACTTTATGTTACATTTTGTCAAGTTACCAATAACAGAAAAACTGGACCAAACGCAAATATCAGAAAAACTAGACCAAACGCAAATAACAGAAAAACCGTACCAAACTTAATAGGGTGATTCCGACCCCGCTTCTCCTATCCTTCTCCACATTTCGTCACAGCGATCCATTTTGACATGGCCATCTTTTTTTCTTCGTAGCCGAAGCACGGGTCCACGATGCTTGTGCTCGTTGGACGTTCTGGTCCTCTCCGGCGGCCTCTCACCGCCACCCGAGGATGAGCTCGAGCTCCTCGACGGGTTCCATGGGTTCTCTGTACCCTCCTCATCCCCATTCGCCACGTGCCCTTCCCCGGGACCCACCGCACCACCGAGCTGCCGCCCTCGTATCTTCTTCACCGCCAGCGGCGCATCCGGTGAGCCCTTCTCTTTCTTTCTTTCTCAGCCGTAGATCCTAGATCGGGCAGTCGAGGTCCATGCACTTAAACCGAAGCAGTACTCGCATACCTCGGCCGTCGAATCTCGATCCGACGTATCTCGGTGAGGCCCTGTTTTAAATCAAATGAAACGGTATCAGCTAGTAAGACTAGGATACGTGGCATGCTTTTTCTTTAATTCATTCCTTTTCCAGAATAATGCCTAAACTTCTAAAATCATATCTGACCATAAGTCCAAATTTTATATCCCTAGATTCCTTGAAACATGAAGAATATTGTGGAACTAAAATATTCAACTTTTGACAATTTCAAATTTAATTCAAATTTGAAATACTAATTTGCGTAAATTTGTTATAACTATTATTCTATAAGTCAAATGGAAATATATTTTTCAGCAAATTTGGCTCTTAGGATCATGTCTTTCTGTTAGAACACTTCTCATATTATGCCAATCATGTTTAGTCTCTGTTTTAACTTTAAACCTTGAATTTGGCCTTCTTTTAGTTACATTTCTATTTCTTTACCTATTTAAATTTGGTCCTTGATGAAATGATTCAATCATCATTAGTAGATCATTATAATTCTTCTATGATCATATATTCATAGGTTCCAAACTTGGACATCGAAAACTTTAGTTAAATTCCCTTAACCTAAACCCTTACGCCATTCCAACTTTCATATAGTTTAACCTAAGCTAATGAGTTGATAAACTTGTATGTTGGTGTTATTTGGAGTTCCATTTGTTGTTTTGAATATTTGTTTTGCTTATGTCAATGCTTGCTTTGTATGAGTATCTTACTTAGTAAATTTTATTTATGTTAAAATGCAAGGAGTTTGACGGGGAGTGTTATGATGAGATAGACCCTTGCTGTTGCGGATCTGAAGGCAAGTTGCAAATTTTATTCATTATATGCACGATCTTTTTAAATTATCGTAGTATGCATGTGCATGATCTTTTTAAATTATCGTAGTATGCATGTGTAGGATCTTGTTTAAAACTTTGCAAATGAATTTCTAGTAGTTAAAGCCCTAGGTTCAATGCTATATGTGGATATGCTTAGCCTTGCTTGTAGTAGTGTCGGGTGAAAACCCAAAACTTGTTTAAAACTCATAAACTTGTTTTATGAAATCTTTTTGAAACCAAACCTAAAATTATTTTCAAAATCCACTCTCTGGGCGGAACGGATGGATGGGAACGTCTATAAGTGATTGCACCCGATTACGGTATTGCACACCAAGTGATTGCGCCCGACAGGGACTTGAACACTTGCGTGATTGCGCCCGACTGGGGACATGCACATAGGTTTTTGGTGGGGATCGCCGCCCAAGGGACCGACATATTCCAAGTACAATATGAAGTAGCTTCCGAGTACAGCCACATGCTACTATGGGCTCTGGCTTAGCTTTTCCTAATGGGAAACCCCTACTTTGGTACCGCCATCGGAGAAGGGCCTTCATTGCCTAAGCATCGGGCATACTAGTATTAGGTATAGGGAGGCATTATGGAAGGCTTCATCACAATCTCCTCCCAATCGTGCACCAAAGTGTGTGACGTCAAAACAGGGTTGATTGTGTCATGTGGGTAAAGTGTACAAACTCTGCAGAGTCAAAACTAATCGATTAGTTGTGCCCCTAGTTATGGGCAATTTAAGCAACTGAAGACTTGGACTAAAGAAAAATCTCCTCCCTTTTTTTCTTAAAGCTGTTTTCAGAAGGGCTATAGGTTGGTGTTTGAACACAAGGGTGTGTTCCACTACAACCCTATGTATTTCTATTAGGTTGGAGATTTGAAACTTGGTGTGTCTACCCAAGTGTTCACTCCAACTCTATGTAAAAACTTACAAAATATTTCTCAAACTTAAAATCTTTTCTTTTATAGTCTAGGGTAAATTTGGCTTTCCGCAAAATAAACCCTAGATATCCTCTTGACCTACCCAGCATGAATATTCTGTTATCGTTTTTGTTGCAACTTGAGAGTACATTCAAAGTACTTACCTGTACGTGTCATGTGCAGATGACTATACTTATTGAGGGACGTGATTAGGGCTACGGAGCTACACTTAACTTGCCTTGTTGCGACTTGATGGGCTCAAAACTACTATGGTGATATTATGCTTCTGCTATGTAACTCAGCCTGGAGTTGAGCATTTGTAATAAATTAAACTCTGGATCTTCATTGTAATAAAATGATGTATGTTGCATGGTATTCATTTTGAGTGTGCTAGCTAATTAATGACCCAGGGATAGCACAGTGAACTCAGAGATTTGGACCTCACTAGGTTCGGATCACTACAATCACGAAAAACATACACATGTTGTAGCCACCACAGAAATACAACCACTAAGCCTACACAAAGAAAACCCTAATATTTCTGTCTGTGCAGCTCTCCAGACATGCTGGAGGCAAAGACCAGAACTCCAGGTTTGATTTCCGGGTTCTTGGTTTCGCTTCTGGATGCCTCAGAGTTGAAACCTCGATCTCCAGATTTAATCTTTGGGTTTGAGTGTTTTGCATCTGGTTCCCTCGGATAACTAGGTTGTGGATGCTGGAACTCAAGGATTCTCAGAACTCTAGGTTTGCTTGTTTCAGTGACTAACAGCTGGAAATGGTGGGGGAGCTATAAAAACCACTCCTTCTACCTCCAGCTCCGATTTTTGGATATGAGTTGCATCCCATTGTTGACCTTTAAAAAGCTTGCTTCCTCCCTCTTCCACCAACCAAACTTGCTCAAACTTTAGGAAATCAAGGAGGACTGCTATATCCACTATTTGTAACGAGCCAAAATCATGATCTCCTACTTGTGCTTCACCGAGCGTGTTACTTGGAGTTGTGGGGACTCCTAGGTGGTAGGAGTCCATTCCAATTTCCAAGGTTAGGAAAGGCTCCGGGAAGTGTTTGTGAAGGTTTGGTGGTCACTTCCCAATCACTAGGGACTGAGCTCCTACTTGGTGTGGCATTTTCAAGGAGAAGTTGATCCTTTCTGGTATTAGGGGTACTTGGTGTTCCCTGCACCTCTACAATGGTGATTAGCTTCCCCAAGGAAGTGAATATTGGGATACATCTCTGTCTCCGTGTGTCTCGCTTATCTCTTTTCCTAGCTTTGTCACTTGTGATTGTTTACCTTGTTCTTTATCTTGCTTAACATCATGTAGGTTATATCAAATAGTTCCATTTAGGAGAACCTATTTATATAAACAAAACCTAAATTGCAAAAAACTTAAATATTTGTAGCCACCTACCCCCTCCCCTCCCCGGTTCTAGTCGACCATCTTGATTCTTCACTCTTTTTAATACAGACCGTTGAACTACTACTTTAGTGTCACCCCTTTGCGAAAGAAATCCGAGAGCATAAAAGGATGAACTTGGACAAATGCTACCCAAACAAGCTCAACATGAGTGATCCCACCATAGCGGCCATGACCATCCGCCAAATCAAGCCTTTGGTTCACGTACGGACCAAAATACCACGGTCCATGGCAAAATCCGTGATAATCACACCAGAACTACGATGAAGATGTGAGATCTTACTCAACGTGAGATCACCTACATCGTCATGACGTCATTGCCCATTAGCTTGTGCTTGCATTACTAAATAGCATTTTGGTCCACGTATTATCCAGTTGTGATTGCATTGGTACGTCTGATTTGGTAGAAAGGGGCAAGAAAAGGAAGGAATAATAAACGATTTGGTTAATAATGGGCATTCTCTATCCACACACTCCATCTGACAAACAAAGCAGGCTTGCGCCAAACTTTTCCACACAAGAAATTATATAAGATGGTAGGCAAACCCTAGAACCGAATAAAGATCTCAAACAGGCAGGCTGCAGACTACACATTAAAGAAATGGATATGGATATATTGACAGTGTAATCTCAACCACCTCCCAGCATCATCTCCCCAGAAAATCCCTTAATCCAGCCAACAGAAAACGCTGCATTTCTTCTGCAGAATGTACCGAGGGATGAGACAAAACACCTGGCCTGGCCGCTAATCCTTGCGGGCCCAGGGCCCCAAATCCACCAGGGAAAACGTAGCCATATGCGAATTAGCAGACATAATACAGACACGCCATGGCATCTACTCAAGAATCATGCAGCTAATCTATAGCATCTTGTCAACGTAATACTTCCAGTGCCTACTGACACATCCACAATGTATCTCAACACTTAGACCGATCAAAATGACGGCAATATTTCCTTTACTCATAATGCCATGGAATTAAGTCTCTGGACATACGAATTTGTAAACTTAATCATATGATCCATATGGAACTAATTCAAAATAAAGGTTATATTCAAAAATCATGAGTGATTTCAATGTATTTTGTCTCCTCCATGCAAAATACCTCTACTGGAACACGTTTCAAGAACAATTTTTTGTCCTAACTTACATAGATGTGCCTGCAATACCTACCCGATATATATGTTCCTGCTCGCAAGCTAGGACAAACTGTCGGCATCCAGAAGTTGCATAACCACATGTATATCTTGACAAGCACGACATATACAAATGACATAAACATATGTGTTGAGGGCTACGTGACCAAGAGCGCACGATTCAAGGGCCGATGTTTTGGAGCACCGCATGCAACAGTGCCAGTCCAGCACGCATCGTCCGTCCGTCCCCATGCACATACCTAGATCCAGTTTAATTTACTACCATTTGCTACACATTTGAATATGTACGCGAAGGGAAGATGCCAAGATTTGGCCTCAACTCACTAAGATCAAGGAGCGTTGGACCACCACCTCAGTAGCTGCCCATGGATGATCCAGACAAAAGGTCGCGCCTGAAAACGATGGAGAGATGGATCATACACTCGCATACCAGTATGAACCCCAAGCTTCCAGATGCAGCTGCAAGAACACATTATTCATTCTTGTTTGAGCAGCAGCAGTGGCTAAAATGAGGGCTTGGCGGTGTCGATCTACCTACTGTGACCGACGGTCCTTGGCGGCCGGCACGCTGCATTGAAGGCTGTACAAGCCCGCCCGGCCTTGCGTCCAACAACCTCTGCCATGGACAAGCGTTGGTACAGCCGTACAGGCCCGTCCTTACTGCCTTTGAGCAGCCGAGGGTTTTTCTTGGACGCGCCATTATGGATTGCAAGCCAGCCAGCCAGCAGGTATGTGTCACAGATCAAACAAACCCAGGACACGTCATATCAGGGTTCTGCATGCATGCATGCATGCGTAAACCCAGCCTTGAATTCAGGTTGCCCAGTCCCACAAGAGGCCAGCTGTGAGCTCTAGTGAGTACTCCCTCGGTTCCACAATGTAGTGCGCCCGCGCTTCACAAAATCTAAGTTTGACCATGAATTTGACCAACGAGACCGATTGCGGCGGGGGTAAAAACTATACCACTGAATTCGTATTTTCCGAATCCGGAAAATACGAATTCAGTGGTATAGTTTTTACCCCCGCCGCAATCGGTCTCGTTGGTCAAATTCATGGTCAAAGTTCAAGCTCAAAAATCGAGGACGCACTACATTATGGAACGGAGGGAGTAGTATTGCAGTATTCAAGAAATCAATGGACTGGTGTTGACATGGCCCATCTTTCAAATTAGTGGGCAAACCTAATGCACATCAGATGATAAATTTAAGCAACCAGTGGCAAGTAAACTAGGGAGAGAGGTTGGTGCCCCCACTTTGATGAAGAAGAGGGTTGAGAAACCATACAGATGCTATCTACCATGCGACTTGAATATCTCTGCCCACTCAGCAATGTTTTTCTTTGACCAAATGCCTCAAGCGTTTCCACAAGGATGGTAAAAGAAAAGAAAATAGTGTGGCCTAGGTTTGGTCATGTCAATGTCACACACAATTTCAATGAGAACAGAGGACTGTGCATGCCAATCACTAGGGGACACCAGGGCCCTTTGCTTGTGAGAGTGAAGTAAGCAAAAGTGTGTGCATTAGGGAGAAAATCTTGCCCACTGACTAATAAGCTCTTCTAGAGTGTGCCAAACCTGGGGCATGCTAGTTGAGTTGTAGCATTAGCTCAGCTTAGGCTTTTCGAGTCACCAAAACGCAGGTGATGTTATTTTAGTAGTATGAGCTTATTATGATATGAACCTAGCTAAGCAGGAAAGGCAACATACATTTGGTAGCCCTATTTACCTTTTTCGTTTTAGGCCTATTTGGGGGGTCGGCCTTGTTGTCCAAACAACAAACAATTGCTTCTGAATCACCCAAGGAGAATGCCTCTGCTGTTTGTAGCAGTACACATTGTAGTACCATCGCATTGTCAATGGACAAGAATGCCTCAAAGGACAGTGATTGGATGGCTCAGGACAGATGTTGTGCCACCACCCCAACGCTACAAAGATTTCAAAGCATGCGTTCCAAAACATTTTGAGTGGCAACCACAACTATTACCAACTAATGTTCAGTTTGCGGGTCCTGAATGCTATGCTTAGATTTGCCTCATTCGTGGAAAAACACAGTTGTAGAGAAAAACAAATCATGGAAGATCTACTACGCCGTTTGGTAAGTAAGATCGAACCTATACGATTATCCTCTCACACTTCACTGGAATGAAATCATGTACTAACATAACTTCCGGTCCTTTGCGGAAATTTTCGCTGGTTCCTGACTCGGTCAACATCCTGCTACTACTGCAAACATTTTGAAAATTAGACAGCAAGAGGGCATCAACATCAATCAACATTCATAAGCCCTGCTGCAACCATAAAAAACGAAAGGCGTGTAGGCCCTTGGGGACTTTAGGTGTGCACTTGTCTTGCCATCATCATCATCACTGATGAAAAGCCGGATAAGTCCTTGCACGTAGGTTAGGATTACCAGGCAGGCTTTATGCCAACCCAATCAGGTTAAAGTGGCTAACCCAAAAGGTTAATCTTTTACAAAGTTTTAACCTAATGATAAGATAGCTTCCCAATGTTTGACTGGTAATAAGGGTTCAGCAGCACCAAGAACGAGCACATGCACATGCATGCAAGCATGGGAAGCACCTATCTTTATTTTGTTTCATGATAGATTTTTCTATTTTTTCTTGAAAAGAGAATCTATTCTAATACACACACTTGTTGTATGTATACTGGTCAGTAGAAGAGACAATGCACCTAAGCGCAAAAGAAAATGACAGTCAGAACTGTAGAGAAGGACTTAACTGTCTCGGAAAGCAAATGTGTAGGAGTAACATGATAATGTAGTAAACATATGTTGATAAGATAGTTATACAGATCATAGTGCATGAGGGACCACTGTTTTGTAGTGGCCTTGCCATTTGTTTGCTGCAATTTCTTATATTTGTTTGCGATAGGTGATGTGTATGCATGTTCATCATTTTCAATTCGTAACAGACCATGTATTCCTTCAATTTTAGAAAATTATTGAGCCAATACGCAACATTTTTCTGTAAATAGTTAATTCTGAAAGTATCCTATCAGAATGCATAATAAGAGTGACAAATGAAAGAAACAAATGCAATGGTGTAATAGATTATAATCAAGCGAGTACAAAGTTTATACAGCACATAGTTGTTGTAAACCCATTTGGTAAATTCATCTGATTACAATCTTGCAGACAAATAGTTGGTACAGTAGATGAGACCAATCAGAATACTGTAATCACATGGAAGTTGGGAACCTGCAGCTACCCAAAGTCAGCTGTCTGAGATCAGTGCAAAATTGCTGGCATGTGATGGTTTCCTTTATCACTCTACAAGTTTCAGACATGTTTTAACTTGAGGGAGGACTTAAAGGTACACCAGAAAATTAAATAAATGATATAATGCAGGGTAATTCTAAGTATATGGTAGAAGTCTGAATAAACCAGTGCCTTACTAGATGCAAACACTGTTATCCCAAGCAAGTTTGGCTTCTGTCATGGTTTGTGAGGCCCAACTAGGAAGGAATCTCTGCTGGCTTCTGGCACTACAAACAAAACAATCCAAGCATATGTGTCAGTATAAAACCAGTAACTGGATGTTAAAGTATGCAGAGTAAATTGTGACTGCAAAAAATTAAATCATCAGTAAAAGATTCTTTCTTACAGTAAGTTTGGGATTCACTCAATGAACAAGTGTCAGTTCCCATCATCATCGTCTTCAAGAAGATAGTCTTCTATTTGATCTCTGGAACAAAAGTTATCAATAGCTCACTGAATCAGTGCACTATCAAAATGAACAAGAAAATGATACATGACCAAATCAATGGAGTAACTGCACACAGAGAAACAAGTGGGCGCATTTAATTAAACATTATCCTCACAAAGAAGCTGTAACATCCAAAGGTTCAGTGTTTTGATTTGCTTAACTACTGATAACATGCACTATAGGTGTAAAGACAATGAAGCAGCCCATTGGGACAGAGACATCAGCCTCACCTTAGCGAGCTATGGCTGGCAGATGCAGTATTTGCTCTCTCAGTCCAGAACTTTGGTAGTAGTGAAAAGAAATGGTCATGCAGGTTTCTACCTCCTGGTAGAATCTGGAAATGACAGCTTTGACAGCAATAAGCAGTATACAGATCAATTTTCTTCTGAGACTTGTGCCTTGTGCTTTCCAAATTCTGGAGTTCTGATTCACTGAATGGACTTCGACATATCAGGCAGAGAACCTCAGAGAAAGCAGACTCATCGCTATCAACATGCTGGAACTTGGGACGCAGCCGCGACGGCAGGAAATCATGATAGCCATTTGCTGAGAACTTGTTAAAAGGGAATGGCTTAAGCTTTTGTGCAGTTCTTACAATAGTATGCTCTCGAGAAGGATTCTCCTCCTGTCAATGGAAATTAATGACCTGTAAGATTACGACTTGCGCTTGCTACAAGCAATCAATGAAAGCAATCACTGAACAAGAATATAATTCGAGCTTCAGCTCAATTTGGTCTCAGTGAAATCAACATTGGTATGTAAGTCCAGTGCGCCATGCAAGGAACGAACTAACTTACCCTTAGTCGTGCAACAAAAGATGCAACTAAGCCATTGATGCCACTGCAAGGCCTATCGAGGAGTTGCTGTGTCTTTAAACTAAGCACATAAGCAGTTAGAATAAATGGCATCAGGAGCACAATTTAACAAACGAAAATTGTGAATGCTTATCTTACCTATCAAATTCACAGAGCAGGCTAAGCTCTTGGGCCAGGCAATCACGGAGTGGAAGAACGACAGGCACTTCCCACCGTGTATCAACATATTGGATATCAGCTGGTAAGGAATAACCTTGGCCCTGGAGATAATTAGCAATTCTTCTAAGTTTTCCCATGTTCTCTTGAACTATCAACAGGCGAACAAATCATAAGGGAAAGGACATCTGCTATATACCTTTACTGTTGCAGATAGCACATGACATGCTATTCTAGACGCACATGATCCCAGCATGATCTTGGTGTACCCATTTTCCAGTGCTATCTGAAGAACATATCAAATGTAATGGTAAATCTAACTTTAATCACCGAAAGGAAAGCATCACGCAACATCATGTAGATTAAATGACAATTTGCAATTGAAGCATGCACAATCACTGATAAAAAAAAGAACCTTCTGCAACGAAAGCATGCGCAAACACTGAAGAAGATCCTCCCTCCCAGTATCATCAGTAATCATGCCAACTAGCTCCCTCAGCCTGCCTTCCCCATCTTTTGATTCCGATGAGAACACATCATCAAGAGAGGCAATGTGCATTGATTTATCTCCCGGCAACAAAATCGACACAATTGACTTGATATCTTCAGTTGCCAGCTCAACTTCGCATTCGGGCGTTGACAACAAAACACTCTCGTCAACGAACGCCACCCCGACATTGAAGACCGGCAGGGCTTGCGAATTGCTGGCATCCCAGCTTTCGATTGCCTTGGACCGCATCTCATGTATGAATTGCAGAGCCACCCTAGAGTACACGCCTCAGCAATTCATTTCACGGGATCGTAACAATAAGTGTGCAAAGTAAGCAACGCTGAGCAGTACAAAAAATTAGGAATCACCAAGGAAAAAGTGGGGAAAGTAAACCTGGAGGCGGGGCCGCCGGAGAAGGCGACGAGGACGGAGTCGGTTGGCCGAACCATGGCGTTGCTTGTGACGGCGAGCTTGAACTTCCCGAACAGCTGGGCGCGCAAGCACTCTCCGCACAGACCGACGCCTCCGGCAACCACGACGACGGCGCCGCCGCCGCACTTGCCGCAGGAGTCGGCCGCACCGGATATGGAGAGACGGCCCAGAATCCCCTCCGGAGCATCCTCTACGGCTGACGAGATGGAGGAGCAGCAGTGGGCCCCGCAGCCGGCGCCGCCGCAGGAGGAGGACGAGGCGGCGGCCATGCTGGGATGTACAGGCGCGCAGGTCAGGGGTTTCGGATCTTTTTTTTCTTCTCCTTTTTTGTTGGTGCATTATGTGGGCTCCGTTTTGGGTTTAGTTGGGCTGAATCCGCTAGTAATTTTAAGCAATGAGCTGAAAACCCATATGAAGGAACCACTGAATGCGTGTTTGGACCAAATTAATTTAGGAGTACTCTTTATAAAGTCACTCCCACCTCTCAGGTTATGACAAGTGGCGCACTGTATGTGCATCACTTGTCGCAACCTAAGAGTTTCTTTTTTTTCCCGTAGATTCGTTTATTTAAAATGTTTTATCTCTTAAATTGTGCTCCTAATTCCCAAACCGTTTTACCGTTGGATTCCTCGCGTTTAGATTTTCAAAAGTAGATCCCATATTGATAAGTTTTGATGAATTTATTCCAGAAAAAACCGGACTGATAAAACAGAACCGGATGCACGGTTTTTTTCTTTATTTTTTCCTTTTCCAAACAGGCACAACTGTACCACTCACGAAAGAAAATCTATGCCTCTCGCGGAAGAAAAAAAACATTTTTTTCATTTTTCGAGAGGCACAACTGTGCCTCTCACGGAAGCAAATCTATGCATCCACGAGAAGTAAATTTGTGCCTCCCACGGAAGAAAAAAAACGTGTTTGATGTGCCTCTCGCGAAAGCAAAATCTGTGCCTCCACGTGAAGTAATTGCGCGAAGCAAAAAAAACGTGTTTTCTCTTTTTCTGAGAGGCACAACTGTGCCTCTCGTGGAAGCAAATCTATGCCTCCACGAGAAATAAATATGTGCCTCACGCGGAAGAAAAAAAATGCGTTTTTTTCTTTCCGAGAGACACAGTTGTGCCTCTCGCGGGAGCAAATATGTGTCTCCACGAGAAGTAAATCTATGCTTCTCACGGAAGGGAAAAAAAAGAAAACACATTTTTCCGCGCAATTTTTTTTAAAATTCTTTTTGTCCAAAAACCTAGAGAAACCGGGTAAAAAAACAAAACCCAAAAAGAAATATCTAAAATCCGAAAACGCGTACAGAGAAATAAAAAACGAAATCCCGAGGCGGTGGCTGAGAACGCACCAAGTGGCGCCCTCTCAGCCCACTAAAAGTGACCCTTATGAGAGCCACGGAACGAGTACTCCTCAGCTAGTTACTCTCGTGTTTGGATTTGTTTTTTCGTACGTTAATTATGGGCGATGCTATAGAAAGGCCCTATTTGTCGCTCCGTGCGATGAAGATGGAGTGCACCTGCTCGGAGAGCTCAAAGGATGTTCAAGAATTGAAACAAAGTTCATAAATTTCAACCAATGTTCTTAATTTTGAAAAATGCTCACCGATTCAAAAAATGTTCACAGATTCAAAAATATTCATGAATTCAGATAATCTTCATGAATTCATAAAATTTTCACTAATTCGGAAAAGGTTCATGTATTGAAAAAATGTGTCTAATTTCAAAAAAAAATCATGATTTTGAAAAATATTCATGAATTTAAAATATGTTCACGATTTCAAATAATGTTCATGAAATTCAAAAATTGTTTGGTGTATCGAAAAATGTTCGCAAACATGGAAAATGTTTGCAAGAAAAAATCGGTTGGGAAATTGAAAAATATTCATGAATACTAAAATATTCATGACATTGAAATATGTTAACAAATTCAGAAAAATGTTCGTGAATTTGAGATAATGTTTGTGAATTTGAAAATGTTCGTGATTTCAAAAATTATTTGTGAATTTGGAAAAAATAATATTTGGATGTTAAAAATAATTCGTGAAATCGAAAAAATGTTCGTGATGTTGAAAAAAATTAGCAGATTTGAAAAAAGTTTGTAAATTTCAAATGCTCATGAATCCAAAAAATATTTATGGAATTGAAAAAATGTTGAGAAATGCCGAAAAAATCGTGAATTTGGAGCACAGTTCATGAAATATATATTTTGGGGAATTTAAAAATATTCACAATTTTGGGAAATGTGCATGAACTTAAAAAATAGTGGTGAATTGAAAATTTAGAAAATCAGAAAGGAAAAGGAAGAAAAACCGCAATTATAACTCCGTCTGACCCTATCCATCGACCTATGCGCCAAATAGGATCTGCCACCTGTGCCGAGCGAACAAGAACCTCCTATAACGCGCCCCTATGCTTTGTGGCGGCCTATGTGCGAGGCGAAGTGCCCCTGATTTTTTTTGTATTCTTTAATGTTTTCTTTTTCGTATATTTTTATTTTTTTTGCTTTTAAATTTGAAAAATAATCCCAAATTCCAAAAAAAACTATGGGACTTAAAAAAATGTTACAAATCTTTACAAATGGTCATGAATTTGATAATTGTTTCTGTATTTCAAAAATATTTCGAATTTTGAAAATAGGCATGTATTTGGAAAATATTCCTACATTTCGAAAAAATGTACCAATTTTTTTTTAAATCATGAATTTGAAAAATTATTGCAAATTTCTGAAAATGTTCATGAATTTCAAAAATACTATCGGATTGAAATATTATTCTGAAATACAAAAAAATCATGAATTTGAAAAATGTTTGGCAATTTCAAAATATGTCTATGAATTTGAAAAATATTGTTAGATTTCTATAATAACCCAAATGTTCATGAATTTGAAGAATATCCATGAAATTAAAAAAATGAATTTCATAAAATGTTCACAAATTTGAAAAAATGTTCATGAATTTAAAAAATATTCTCAGGTTGCAAGAAATGTTCAAAATTTGGAAAATGGGCAAAAGAAAAACTAAAAAAAATGAAATAATGATAAAAACCTGAAAATATCGAATGAAAACACACATAAAAACGGCCCATGTGTAAGCAGCGACATGTACTTATAAGTGCATGTTTGGTCAATGTCCACCCTTTATGCGGGGAATACAGATTGCCCTAGCAAACAAAAACACAAACACTAATGAATCTTTATGCAATAGGCTAGTCCCAATAGTGGTGCTAGCCTCGCTTCGCTCACTCGGCAGAAGAGAAGAGAAGTGTTTCTCGACAACAACAACAAAAGAAGAAAAGAAGACAACTACCGTGGATTTTCTACCTGGTTCCCCTTGCCTCTAGTTTTTGTTTTGACACTGTGGGGGTGTGGGAACCATGGATGCTTGCACGTGTGTTTTGATATTTGTTTTAAGACGATTCTTGTGGTCGTTAATGACAATGTACTAGCGGTGGACGTGAGGTCATTGAAAATAAGGTCATTTGGTTCCTCCCCTACTGCGGCGACAACATGATGCTAGAGTTATGTTTCCTCTACAAGTTTGGTGCAATTGTTCTTGAAGTTTATGTCCTCGCATAACCCGATCTTTTGAACCTGTTGATTTTTTGTCGGGAGTGTCTTGGTGCTTTTGTTAGTTTGATGCTTTGTGGAGCCGAAGTCTTTCCTCGACAGTACGGTGAAGATCTAGTGGTTGGACTACACTTCTAGGGGATCATCCCCGCCCCAAGTCGGTTCATTGTTCATGGCTTCCCATTTTTAATATGGACGAATCAAGGGGCTCTCTTAAACCTTTATCTATAATCAATTTCATGCAGGTGTACAAGTAGCAGTGTCGCCACTCTGGTCTAATTGCATTGTCTTTATTGAAGGCTTGAGAGAATTTTGTGTTTCAATAATTATTACACAAAGAAGGTGTATCTTAGAGATTTGGTTGTAAGAGTTATTTTTTTTATAATGCCCTAAAGCATTGTATTTGTAGTGGTTTTTGAATTTGAATTTTACAAATATTTCAAAAAAAAATCATTCTCTGGTGCTCCCTTAGAGAAACTAGTAATTGTTGGCTTAAAACAGCTTTGTTTTTTACAGGTTTGTAAAAATTCGTGAATTCAAAATTTTCAAAAGTTTTAAAAATTAATCACTAATTAAATAATATTCATTTTTTTAAAATTCACAAAATTTTAAAATATTCAAAAAATTGTAAAATTGCTTGTGAATTTAAAATACCTACATATATGAAAATATTGACTATTTTTTAAAGATATTTATGAAATATAAAAATGATGCAGGGATTTGAAAAATATTAATAAATATAAATTTGTTTAAGTATAAAAAATATTCTTGAATTTCAAAAAAAAATCACGAATTTGAAAATATCATTGAATTAAAAACAAAAAAAATGAAATGAAAAAATGAACAGTGAAACTAAACATAAAATAAAAAAAATGAAAGAAACCAGTAGAAAAACTCAAGAAAAGTAAACAACTAAAAAACCTTCAAAAATACGACGAAACCTTCCCAGAACCAAATTAAAAACCGTCATACATAGGACGGCCCAATAGCTGAACCACCCACGAGGTACGCACGGAATATGTAGGATTGTGTGCTAGGTAAGGTAAAAAAATCCAACTCTCCTCACACAATTCCGCCCGATTAGCGTGTGTAACGTGCTTTACAAGATTGTATCAAAAGTCATATCTAACCGCTTGAAACAAGTCCTGCCTGATATAATCTCAGAGGAGCAGTAATGCAGGACTCAATCAGTGAGAAAGATTTTAGAAAGATTCTCATTGCGGTATGGGCTATTTGGTGGGCGAGGAGGAAAGCAAAACACGAGAATATTTTTCAGAGTCCTCTGTCCACCTACTCCTTCATCCAAAACTATCTAGCTGAGCTTGATCTAGTGCCGGCAAAGCAGAAGAAGACGCCACCTGGAGTGGTGAAGATAGTACAGAAAAGATGGCTTGGGGGACCTGCTGGAGTTGCGAAGTTAAACGTCGATGCTGTTGTCTCCAAAAACACAAACAGGGGATTGAGTGAAGCCATATGGCGTGATGAACATGGGAAGTATCTGGGAGCTTCAGTAATGGTTTTCGACGGGTTGGTTGATCCCGAGAGTTTGGAAGCACATGCGTGTAGCGAGGCATTCTGTTTGGCGGAAGATCTTCACTTAACTCGAGTCAGGGTAGCCACAGATTGTCTAGCTACTGTCAACCACTTGAAGAGCACGTTTATGGGAATTTCGTCGGCAATCATAGGGGGCATCAAGAGAAGAATGCTGAACTTTGAAGAACCAGAAGTGATACATGAAGCAAGAGAAGCAAACTTTGAACCTCACGATCTTGCTAGGGCCACAGTTTCTTTAGCTGCTGGTCGTTATCTTTGGTTATCCACCATACCTGATGTTTTAGCTGTACTGTATGTTATTGTTTCTTAATTAATCAAATGGTGGTAACCCCTCAAAAAAAAAGGAGCAGTCAGCCTTCGTACCAGGCAGATTGATTAATGATAAGATCATCATAGCCTATGAGTGTTTGCACTTCATGAAAAGGAACAAGGCCAAAAAATATCAATCATGTGCTCTGAAGTTGGATATGATGAAAGCTTATGACCGAGTCGAGTGGCCATATCTCAAAGCTATCATGCTCAAACTTGGGTTCACCGACAGATGGGTAAACATAGTTATGAGCCTTGTTTAGTATCTACTGTCAAATTCTCTGTTATGTTCAATGGAAAGAAACTGGAAGAGTTTAAGCCTTCTTGAGGAATCAGACAAGGGGACCCGATTTCTCCATACTTGTTTTTGTTAGCAGCAGAGGGCCTGTCGTGCCTCCTAAAATCAAGAAGAGAGTCATCCAATTTGAATGGTTTGCAAGTGGCACCCACCGCGCCTCCGGTAAACATCTTTTATTCGATGATGATAGCCTGCTGTTTTTCAAGGCAAATAGTGTGGAAGCAATTGAGGTGAAGCATGTTCTGGACATATTGTCAAGCTACAGGTCAACGTGTTAAATCACTCTAAATCTTCAGTCTTCTTCAAAAAAAGGGTGCCAGAGAGCATCAGGAATGAAATAAAAACTTTACTCAATGTTCCAAATGAAACTTTGAATGAGAAATATTTGGGTATGACGTCTCACATTGGAAATTCAAAAAATGGGGCGTTCAAATATCTCAAGGACCGTTTATGGTACAAGGTCCAGGGCTGGTTTGAGAAAACTTCGTCTTCTGCAGGGAAAGAGGTGCTAGTCAAATCTGTGGCTCAAGAAGTACCGGTCTTCTCTATGTCCTGCTTCAAGCTTCCAAGAGGGCTTTGTGAGCACCTAAATATGTTGATACAGAAGTTCTGGTGGGGGAGTAAGGATGGTAAACGCAAGCCACATTGGGTTTCGTGGAAGGCAATGACACAACCTAAAGGTATGGGTGGTCTGGGCTTTAAAGACTTCGAGTTGTTCAACCTAGCTATGCTGGCAAAGCAGGCATGGCGTCTGTTACAAGAGCCTGACACTGGTACCGTTACGTGCTATACAAACGGTTTTTACCCCCTTTCCGCGACGGAGTTTTAAACCGTCGCCTTGCCTGTGTGTGCGATAGGGGGGGGGTCTTCCCACACAACCCAGAAAACATTTGCAATAGGGCGACCCGCTGCTGACGACTTTCGTAAAGTAATCGTATGCGAAGTGGCGGACTATCCCACACGTTAGACACGGGCACTACGTTTGTGATCCGCGACACATAAGAAACGATATCGTAGATATCCACGTGTGCAAAAGGTGGATATCACAAATATTTATTTCTACCGTTCTGTTTGCGATATGTACACTATCACACACAGTTCAATAATATAAAATGTGTGCGGTGTCTTTACTATGGCCAACGTGTCCATTTTCATAACTGTGTGTGAACTGTCTTCTTTTTATCTAGGAATCGCACACGCACATTGTTAGGGCATTTCCCACCTTAGGGTTTTGGTGATGATGACAATGCACCTGTGGACTAATCGTGCGCCCAAGTTTACTTAGGTACACCTTAGTTGGCGCAAGACGGTTAGGCATTCCCTCAGGACGGAAAAGATCGAAGACGGAATTTCTGATGCGTTTATTTCTTTGATCGAAGAGGGAATCCGCATCGGAAGGTACTGGGTGAATCAATGCACGTACACATTCTGTTGCACCCACTATATATCCTTCCATTCGAGGAGAGAGGTCCTCAAAGTCTTTCTGTGGCAGTGTTTTTAGTGCCGAGCGGTTGTACCGCTTGTAGAAGCGGTTGTACCGCTTGACCGGTTGTTCCGGCCCTGCACCGCTCCACTACCGGAATACCTTCTGTAGTGGAGCTGTGGCTGGGCGGTGGTGGCCCGGTAGTTCTCGGACGGCTAAGGCGAACCGGTACTACCGGTGTCTGGAGCGGTTGTACCGCTCTGGACTTAGCCACCACAGGAGCGTTGGTCTAGCGGTTGCACCGGCACAACCACCGCCCCAACCACCGCTATGGGGTGAACCCCTTCTGTATGAGAGGCGGTTGTTGGGCGGTGGAGGAGCGGTAGTTCCCGGTTGGCTCCGGCCGACCGGTACTACTGGTGGCTCCATCGGTTATAACGCCTGGGGCACTTCTGCAGTGTGAACCCGTGAATACCGGTTGTACCGGTGGTTCTAGCGGTTGTACCGCTACAGTGTAAAAACCGCTGTAACGGTTGGATTTGGGGGGACACTATATAAGTAGGTGGTTCTTCCACCTACCTTTTTACCTCTTGCCTCTCTCTCTCCTCCATTGATGCCCTTCAAGCTTTCTTGCCCGATCTCTCTCTCTAGCCACTCAAACTTGTTGATTTGCTAGGGATTGAAGGAGGAGACCTAGATCTACACTTCCACCAAAGGAAATTTGATTCCCCCATACTTTCTTGTGTGGATTTTGTTACTCTTGGGTGTTTGGGCACCCTAGACGGAAGAGGTCACCTCGGAGCCACATTCCATTGTGGTGAAGCTCCGTGGTGGTGTTGAGAGCCTCCAATTCAGTTGTGGAGAGAGCCTCAACCTTGTTTGTAAAGGTTTGGTTGCCGCCTTCAAGGGCACCACTAGTGGAATCACGGCATCTTGCATTGTGCGAGGGCGTGAGGAGAATACGGTGGCCCTAGTGGCTTCTTGGGGAGCATTGTGCCTCCACACCGCTCTAACGGAGACTTACTTCCCCCTAAAGGGAAGGAACTTCGGTAACACATCCTCGTCTTCACCGGCTCCACTTGTGGTTACTTCTTACCTTTACTTTGTGCAAGCTATTGTTGTTTTGTATCCTTTGCTTGCTTGTGTTGTCGTTGTTGTTAGCATCATATAGGTTGCTTACCTAGTTGCACATCTAGACAACCTATTTTGTTGCTAACCCTAATTTGTTAAGAAAAGCTAAAAATTGGTAGTTGCCTATTCACCCCCCCCTCTAGTCAACCATATCGATCCTTTCAATTGGTATCAGAGCCTCGTCTCTTTATTAAGGGTTTCACCACCCGAAGAGTATGGTTGACGACGGGGATCGGGATGAGGAAGTGCCCGAGGCCGTGGAGTTGAACTCGGTCACCCAAGACGACTTAAATGAAGCTATGGCTTCACTTAAGACGTCTATGACGGCCGAGGTCAAGTCCATGCTTAAAGAACTTCTTGAGGGGTTGAAGTTTACTCCCGATCCGTTGCTTGTGGTTAATCCCACCGCATCGGTGTCGGAGGCCAATTCCGGCAAGGAAGCGGCTAAGGGTACTCAGACCTCTTCCCCTCATGGTAAGAATGGGACGGGAACCTTCACCTCGGTTCCCCCTCCCCCGGTCTATGGAGGACCGGTCCCTACACCGCATATTAACAACCTTGGTCCTCCTCCTAAGCTTGTGAAGGGTGATTTTGCTAATTGGGTTTTTCGTATCAAGTCTCATTTGAATCACAGCTCAACAAATCTTTGGAGAATCATCGAGCAAGGCTTCTACCCACATGATCCAAGCAACCTCACTCCAAGAGAAGAGGCGGACAATCAATACAATCACTCCGCATTGTTCATCCTCCAATACGCAGTGCCTCCCGAAGATCTAGCTCACTTGCGCCCCTTCTCCCGTGCAAAGGATTGTTGGGAACACATTATATCTTTGTACAAGGGGAGCTCAAGCATTCAACGGTCCAACTTTGAGGTGGTGCTTGATGAGGCCGATGAGTTTGTGATGAATGAAGATGAGGATCCTCGGGATCTCTACCGAAGATTGACAACTCTTGCGATCGCTCTTCAAGATCATGGGAGCAAGGATACGGATGATAATTGGATCAAGCACAAGTTTCTCAAGGCCATCATGCCATTCAACAAGGCAATGTCCTCCGTGATCCGTCAAAGACCGGACTTCCACACCTT
This sequence comes from Elymus sibiricus, assembly GCA_039707655.1. Lineage (NCBI taxonomy): Eukaryota > Viridiplantae > Streptophyta > Magnoliopsida > Poales > Poaceae > Elymus > Elymus sibiricus. The sequence goes on along the minus strand of CM077672.1, from coordinate 89,518,416 downwards.
GTCTTCAAGTGAAGTGTTGGATGAGTTTATTGCCATGAACATCATGAACAAGACCGCCGGCAATGCTCTAGCTCGTGTCCAACGGTCAAAGAAAGCCTCACCCAACCTTGCTTTGAAGGCCAAGGGTATTCCGGAAGAAGAAGAAGAGGAAGAAGAAGAGAGTTGTCCCGAAGACACCAAATATGCTTACCACGAGCACATGGCTCTTGCGTCAAGGCAATTTTGGGGCAACAAGAGAAACACAAGGCCCAACTCCTCCAAGAACAACTCAAAGGGCAAGCAACGAGTAAGGACTTGCTACAATTGTGGCAATGTGAGTCACTTTGTGGTGGATTGTCCGTATGAGAAGAGGGAGGACAATGGTGGCAAGCTCATCCGCAAAGACAAGGCCAAGTCCTTCCCCAACAAGAACAATTTCAATAAGAAGGTGCCTCCAAAGGGCTTGGTGGCGCAAGAAGAGTACAATTCTGATGATGATGATGATACAAGTGGTGAAGTGTTAGCAACGGCCACCGTGGCCATTGCCACCTCTTCTCCAACCTCGGTGTCCCTCTTCGATGCCCCCAATGAGAACATCATCCCCAAGTGCCTCATGGCAAGAGGCGTCAACAAGGTAACCTCCAACATCAAAACTTCCATCTTTCCTAATCCTTCTTTGTTGGATTGTGTGGATGATCAAGAGGAGGTGAAGGTGGATGAGAATGAGTTTGACAAGTTCTTGGGTAAGCTCAAAGGTGAGACCAAGAAGCACTTTGTTGCTCTCTTGGAACAACTTGGCGAGGCCAATGATATCATTGAGTCTCACGAGGAGAACATCACTAACTTGGAAGGCCATAGTCGTGACTATGCCGATGAGATTGCGGATCTTTCCATCGCTCTTGAGGAAGAGCGAGGTCTTCGTTCGGCTCTTGAGGAGTCGCAAAACGTTGACCTTGCTCAACTAAAGAAAGATCATGATCATGCTCAAGTTCTTACTCGTGTGCTTAAATCCGAGAATGCTGAGCTTGGGGTTGGCCATGCTAGACTCAAAGAGGAGTTTGAGCTACTTGACAAGGCTCACAAGGCCTTGAAAGGTGCACATGCTACTCTCAAGGAGTCTCATGATCAACTCCAAGCAAAGCTCACTAAGGAAATAGCCACTTGTCCTCCTTTTGTTTTAATTGATAATGCCAATGCTACTAACCCTTGTTGTGAGCATAAGCATCTTGTGGAGGATAATGCCAAGTTGAAAGAGCAACTTGAGAAAGGCCTTGTGACTTGCATACAAGGTGAGAAGAACCTCAATGATCTAATGAGCAATCAAAAGGAGGTTGTGGCAAAGGAAGGGCTCGGGTTTGCACCCAAGTCAAAGAAGAAGAACAACAACAAGATCAAGAAACCTCTCCCTCTCAAAGAGGTATTTGTCAAGAAGGGAGAGGGTGCTCATAAGGAGAAGAAGGACAAGGTGGTGGGTGGAAATGTCAAGAAGGGCAATCCCACTCCATCGAACAAAGCCGACGACTTTAACCCTTCTTATGTTTTATGTCGTGCTAGTGATGGGCATGTTTATGCCAAATTTGTTGGTTCTTATTATGAGTATATTGAATGGTCTATTTGGGTTCCTAAGACTCTTGTTACTAACATCAAAGGACCCATTCAAGAATGGGTACCTAAAACCAAGCATTGATCTCTTGTAGGAGTTTTCTTCCGGTGGAGGATCATGGTTGCTCGATAGTGGAGCAACAAATCATATGACCGGGAGCAAGCATTTGGTGGTGGATGTGCAACCAAGCCCATCTAAGCCCACCCATGTTCAATTCGGTGATGCCTCAACATCTAAGGTATTGGGTCTTGGCAAGGTTGTGATTTCTCATGATTTATCAATTGAGAAAGTCATGCTTGTTGAGACCCTTGCATACAATTTACTTTCCGTTCGTCAACTTGCACTTATAGGCTTTGCCACATTCTTTGATCTTGATACCATGGCCCTTTTGTGGAGCAAGACTCTTAAAGTAGCTTTTGTTGAGCATGTCGAGAACGGTCTCTATGTGGTTAACTTCTCGGAGCGACCCACTAAGACCACGACTTGCCTAATGGCTAAAGTTGATGTGGGGTGGCTTTGGCATCGCCGACTAGCCCATGTCAATATGAGATCTTTGCAAAGTCTCCTCAAAGGGGATCACGTTCGTGGACTAACAAATGTGAGCTTTGCCAAAGATCATGCTTGCAGTGCTTGTATCGAAGGAAAGCTACATGAAACGGCTCACCGACCCACGACTATCCTCTACTCGAAGAGGCCCTTGGAGCTCCTTCACGTGGATCTCTTTGGACCTCCATCCTTTGATAGTCTTGGGGAAAGAAAGTATTGCTTGGTGATTGTGGATGACTATTCAAGATACACTTGGGTATATTTCTTCAAGAGGAAGAGCGAGACCCAACAAACCGTCATCGACTTTGCCAATGAAGCTCAACGTCAACATGAGGCAAAGATATTGATGATTAGAAGTGACAACGACACCGAGTTCAAGAACTACACCTTGGATGAGTTCCTTAGTGATGAGGGGATCAAGCATCAATACTCCGTACCATATACCCCTCAACAAAATGGTTTAGCGGAGAGGAAGAACAGGACATTGATGGACGCGGCAAGGACCATGATGGCGGAATTCAAGTCTCCGTACAACTTTTGGGCCGAAGCCATCAACACCGCATGTCATGCATCCAATCGGCTCTACCTCCGCAAAGGCTTGAACAAGACTCCATATGAGATACTTACCGGTAACAAGCCCAACCTCAAGTACTTCTGGGTGTTCGGGTGTAAGTGTTTCATTCTCGAGAAAGGTACATGTTTGTCTAAATTCGAATCTAGAGCTCAAGAGGGCATATTTGTTGGTTATGCTACAAACTCTCATGCTTACCGTGTCCTCAACAAGTCCAATGGACTCATTGAGGAGACGTGTAATGTAGAGTTTGATGAAAATAATGGCTCCCAAGTGGAGCAAAGTGGTCTTTGTGATGTAGGTGATGAAATTCCTCCCCAAGCCATAAGAAGAATGTGGATTTGTCAAATACTCCCCATTGAGGAACCCCTTGTGGCCGAAGGAGAAGGACAATGCCCTACGCAAGTGGAGCCATCACCAACCATTGACCCACATGCTTCCGAAGAACAAATCGAAGGCCCTCAACCAAGTGATCAAGATCAAGGGCAAGATCAACCTCAAGATGATGGTGATTCACCAAATGATGCCCAAGATCAAGATCATGACATCGAGCAAGCTCAAGATCAAGTGCAAGCTCATGATCAAGAGCAAGCTCAAGATGACGCTCAAGATGTTCAAGATGATCCTCCTCAAGAGATTACGGAGGAGCTTTTGGAGCGTCGTGCCGCCAAAATTGCTTCCAAATTCAAGCATCAACAACATGTCATGGAGAATGTTTATGGAAGCTTAAAGAGGGGGGTAACCACTCGTAGACAATTAACAAACTTTTGTGAGCATCACGCGTTTGTTTCTTGTGTTGAACCCCAAAAGGTACATGAAGCTCTCGAGGACACGGATTGGCTTGAAGCCATGCATGATGAACTCAACAACTTCGAGCGCAACAAAGTGTGGTCATTGGTGCCAAGGCCAACGGAGAATCATAATGTCATTGGAACCAAATGGATCTTCAAGAACAAGCAAGATACGAACGGTGTTGTCATTCGAAACAAGGCAAGATTGGTGGCACAAGGCTACTACCAAGTCGAGGGTATCGACTACGGTGAAACCTTTGCTCTCGTTGCTCATCTTGAATCTATTCGTATGTTGCTTGCATATGCATCTCGTCATGATTTCAAGTTGCAACAGATGGATGTGAAGAGTGCATTTCTTAATGGTCCCCTTAATGAGTTGGTATATGTCAAACAACCCCCGGGGTTCAAGGATCCCAAGTTCCCCAATCATGTATACAAGCTTGATAAGGCACTCTATGGCCTTAAACAAGCCCCACGTGCGTGGTATGAGCACCTTACCGAGTTGTTGCAAGACCGTGGGTTTGAAATTGGGATAATCGATCCTACTCTTTTTACTAAGAGGGTTAAAGGGGATTTGTTCATATGCCAACTATATGTTGATGATATTATCTTTGGTTCTCCTAACAAAGCTTTCAATGATGAGTTTGCCACACTCATGACCGAGAAGTTTGAGATGTCAATGATGGGAGAGTTGAAGTTCTTTCTTGGGTTCGAAGTCAAACAAAGAAGAGAAGGAACCTTCATCAACCAAGCCAAATATACCCAAGACATGCTCAAGAGATTCAAGTTAGAAGATGTCAAACCGGCCAAGACTCCAATGCCTACCAAGTGCCAACTTGACATTGATCCCAATGCTAAAGCAGTAGATCAAAAGGTATATCGTTCTATGATTGGATCCTTGCTTTACCTTTGTGCATCTAGGCCGGATATCATGTTGAGTGTGGGAATGTGTGCATGGTTTCAAGCCGCGCCTAAGGAAAGTCACTTTGTGGCGGTCAAGCGAATCTTTCGATATTTGGCTCATACCCCAAACTTTGGCTTATGGTACCCCAAAGGAGCAAGCTTTGATCTCATGGGATATTCGGACTCGGATTGGGCGGGAGACCGTGTGGATAGGAAGTCAACCTCCGGAGGGTGCCAATTCCTTGGTCGCTCTTTGGTGAGTTGGTCTTCGAAGAAGCAAAATTATGTGTCTCTCTCCACCACCGAGGCCGAGTATGTAGCCGCCGCAAGTTGTTGCGCACAATTGCTATGGATGAGGCAAACTTTAAAGGATTACGGTGTCACTTGTGACAAAGTGCCTCTTTTCTGTGACAATGAAAGTGCAATCAAGATCTCCTACAATCCGGTGCAACATAGCAAGACGAAGCACATTGAGATTCGTCGTCATTTCATCCGGGATCACGTCAAGCGTGGAGAGATTGATATTATTCATGTTGGAACTCAAGAGCAACTTGCGGATATTTTCACGAAGCCATTGGATGAAGCAAGATTTCGCGAGTTAAGGCATGAGCTAAATATCATTGATTCGAGCAACGTGTCTTGAATCTCGTCACACCCCACCGCATTCATCATGATTATCTTGTTCTAGATGTAGGCATGGATTTAGGGGGAGTGTTGTTCTCTCAATGAACTCTCCCTCCCCCTATTATGCATAAATAAACCCAATCTTTCACATTAGCCATTTTTGATGGTACTAGTGCTTCAAAGATGAGTTTTGGTCATGGGCCCAAGGTTAAAATCTTCGCGGTGCCATACCAATTGACTCAAACATAGGTGGCTTCGGCCACTGCCCCTCCTCTCTTTGTGGAGGTTTGGTTCTCCTTTTGGATATTATTTGCCTTGCTAGTTTTCTTTTTAGGTCCTAGGTGTTTGTATCCTCCAAGTGTTGGCCTTTATCGTTTGCTTCTTGCACTCTTGGAGTTTACTTCACCATAATTCAGTGCCTAGTTTCCATCCCAAGCCTCCTCTACCCCTAAAACAATCTTCTCCAAATGTACACAAGTTGTTATCTTGGCATGGGTGGCTGTGACCGGGCGGTACAACCGGTGGTCAGGGCGGTTTTACCGCCCTGCCATTTGGCTGTAGCGTCCCGGCGGTTCTACCGGTCAAACCTTAGCGGTTCTACCGCTTAGGCTCTGGCCTGTGCTTCCGGCCGGTACTACCGGACAGTTACGAGCGGTACTACCGCTGCCTGTCAGGCGACGGAAGTACCGCCCCTAACCACAGGGTAGTACCAGGGGGCGGTACAACCGCTCTTAGGAGCGGTACAACCACTCCACGGTCTGGGCGGGTATTTGAGGGCGCGGGCCGAAGGGGTTTCTCTTTTTTCCCTTCGTGCCCGTCCTCTTCCCCTACCCCTACCGCCGGTTGCTGCCCCCATTGCCCTGGAGTGCCCTCCGGTGCTCCAGATTCGTCGGTTCTTCATCGGATCCGCTCCGTGGAGGCCGTCTCCTCCCCGATCTCTTCCCATGGATGCCGGTAATGCCCCATTCTTTCTTGTTCTTGGTTTCAATCTTTGAATCCATCTATCTAGGGCATTACGTGTACTCCCGTGTTTTTGGCTAAACTATTGGGTGGAAGAGATCATATAGTATACCTCTATTGCTTGTAGATAGTTAGAAATCGAAATATTGCATCTAGATTTAGTTTTGATTTGTGCCTGTTCTCCTGTGTGTGTGGAACCGCTGTCAGCGGTACAACCGCCTGAGCGGTACTACCGCTAGGATGACCGGTACAACCGGCTTTACTGAACCTCTGTGTACTGTTTCTTCTTCTCTCTACTTACATGTAATATATTCCTCTGATCTTGTGTACATTCCTCTCATCTGTGATGGGTATCTTGTGTGCTTCCCGTGTGTGTGTGCAGGTGGCTATGGTTCTCGCTCTGCTCCTCGCCAGAAGACCAGAAAGAGAGTCCGTAGGAGCAAGCGTCCTGATGATGAAAGCACATTTGCTCCCTTGGTGGTTTTGGTAATTCATAACAACATATATCTCATTGAACTAATGTCCATTCAAGTTAAAGATTTCAGGATGTTCAATGATTGGCATGGCATGGACTAGAGACGTGGACCCCTCAAAATGCTAAGGACAAGGATTGGCAAAAGCTCAAGACTCTACATTTTTGGTTTAGTGATCCAAGATCACATTGAGTCCATAGGAAAGCCAATGCTATTAAAAGGGGATGAGGTGTTGCTTAATGATCTTTTTGCTCAAGTGCTTAGTGACAGTACTCCTAAACCCTCAACCACTCTCTCAATCCCAAATATGTCCAAAACCTACATTCCAACTCGGCCCCACCGAATTTCTCTATCCGGCCCCACCGAGTTCATCCAAGACTTAGCCACTGCCAAAACCCTAACAAATCGGATCCACCGAAATGGATCTCGGTCTCACCAAGATGGCCTTGCCAACTCTCTGTAATCGTTTGCACTTACTTCGGTCTCACCGAGTTTTGCAAATCGGTCTCACCGAGATGGCTTGCCAACTCTCTGTTGCCTTATTGCTTCACTTCGGTCCTACCGAGTTGACGCAATCGGTGCCACCGAGATGAGGTCTGCCCTAGCCATTGCACTTCGGTCCATCCGAGTTGTTCGTATCGGTCCCACCGAGATTCGTAAAGTTCATATCTTTTAGACAGTTCGGTGCTACCGAGATTATTGTTTCGGTGCCACCGAGTTGAGTCAAAAGTGTGTAACGGTTGGATTTTGTGTGGAGGCTATATATACCCCTCCACCACTCCCTTCTCAGTAAGGAGAGCCATCAGAACGTGCCTACTCTTCCACCATACATTTTCTGAGAGAGAGCCACCTACTCATGTGTTGAGATCAAGATATTCCATTCCTACCATTTGAACCTTGATCTCTAGCCTTTCCCAAGTTGCTTTCCACTCAAATCCTTCTTCCACCATAGCCAAATCTGTGAGGAGTTGTTTGAGTGCTGGGAAGACTATCATTTGAAGCACAAGAGCAAGGAGTTCATCAACAACACACCGTCTATTACCTTTTGGAGAGTGGTGTCTCCTAGATTGGTTAGGTGTCACTTGGGAGCCTCCAACATGATGTGGAGTTGAACCAAGCAGTTTGTAAGGGCAAGGAGATCGCCTACTTCGTGAAGATCTACCCCGAGTGAGGCTAGTCCTTCGTGGATGTAAGCCATGGTGGAATAGACAAGGTTGCTTCTTCGTGGACCCTTCGTGGGTGGAGCCCTCCGTGAACTCGCGCCGCCGTTACCCTTCGTGGGTTGAAGTCTCCATCAACGTGGACGTACGATAGCACCACCTATCGGAACCACGCCAAAAACCACCGTGTCTTCATTGCGTTTGAATTCTCCGATCCCCTCCTACATACATATGCAATTGCTTACTTTCCGCTGCTATACTCTTAGAATTGCATGTGTAGGGTGATGCTTGATATATATTATTGCTAAAATCTTCCCACAATTAAAATCTGGGAAAAGGTTAGGTTTTATTTGGTCAAGTAGTCTAATCACCCCCCCTCTAGACATACTTTCGATCCTACAGATGACATTGTGGAAGAGCAGGAGGTGGTGATTCCCACCAAGCCCACCCGCCGTGAGAAGTCTACCGCTGCCAAGCAACGTGTGGCCGTACCAATGCACAGGTGGAAACAACAGGATTGGGAGAGGTTCCGATTGCAGAATCCCTATGAGGTTCTAGTTCATTCTCGTTGGACCACACCTCAGTTCAGGAACGAGATGCAAGTGAGGTTTGTGCATGAGCTTTTTGAGCATAACAAGAAAAGGTTCACCAAGCAGTGGACAATTGACCTTGATCACTGGAGGAACAACATGGAGTACTTTGGAGAGGCCTTAGCTCTGTGTGAGGAGTTTGACTTGGTCAAGCTCATGTCTATCAACTGTGACTTTGATGTGCAGCTTATCCATCAGTTCTATGCCACCGTTCACTTCGGCACCGATGATGCTCGTACTCTGTCTTTCATGTGCCGTGATGAGCTCTTTCAGGTGCCTTGGAGAGCCTTCTGCAATGCTCTAGGCTATGATGATACCGGTCTCACCGGGAATGGTGGCATCCGTCCTCACGACCGTGCCACATCCATGAGCAAGGAGAAGCTTGCACTCCTGTACATCCGAGGACGTGGAGTCATTGGTGAGTCCAAGGATCTTGAGAAGGTTTATGACATTATGCATCGTGTGTTACGCAATGTGCTTCTGCCCAAGGTTGGGAATCAGGATGAGATTTATGGCTATCTGGTGGATCTGTTAGTGGCTATGAAGACCAAGGTGGGGTCTGGTGCCACCTTTGATGTTTCAAAATGGCTGTGGGAGGAGATGTACAACATGGTCATGCACCGCAAGGTACCCATATATGCTCCATTTGTCATGTGTTTTCTGAACTCTGTATGGGCAGTCCGCAGGCCACGAGAGCCTCTTACATCTCCAGACAACCTCACTGTGCATGAGATCAAGCAGTTGAGAAAGAAGAAACATGCCGAGCCTCGCTATCCTGCTGATGACCCCGAGGATGTTTATGCCACCTCTAGTGACCCCGAAGCAGTTGTGCATGGTGTGAGACATGCGATCCCGATCTATCTATCTTAAGCCTTTTATATCGTGGCTCGTATGTTTGTAGAGCGTGCTTATTATTGTTGCCCTTATCTATTGCTCTACTTCTTGTTCCTGCAAATGCATGCTTTTTGTCTATTCATTTCATTTGCAGTCATTGGTTGGTCTATAAAATCTAGGGGGAGCATTGATCCCAATGTGAGCACTTTGCATTCCGAAAGCAAAATCAAAATAGTGCTCACATATAGGGGGAGCCCCGTCTATATTTTCTAGATCTCCGGTGCAAATCGTGTGGTTGTCATCATCCACCAAAAAGGGGGAGATTGTTAGGGCATTTCCCGCCTTAGGGTTTTGGTGATGATGACAATGCACCTGTGGACTAATCGTGCGCCCAAGTTTACTCAGGTACACCTTGGTTGGCGCAAGACGGTTAGGCATTCCCTCAGGACGGAAAAGATCGAAGACGGAATTTCTGACGCGTTTATTTCTTTGGTCGTAGGAAATCTGTACTATTAAGATGGAATCCACATCGGAAGGTACTGGGTGAATCAATGCACGTACACATTCTGTTGCACCCACTATATATCCTTCCGTTCTAGGAGAGAGGTCCTCAAAGTCTTTCTGTGGTAGTGTTTTTAGTGCCGAGCGGTTGTACCGCTTGTAGAAGCGGTTGTACCGCTTGACCGGTTGTTCCGGCCCTGCACCGCTCCACTACCGGAATACCTTCTATAGTGGAGCTATGGCTGGGCGGTGGTGGCCCGGTAGTTCCCGGACGGCTAAGGCGAACCGGTACTACCGGTGTCTGGAGCGGTTGTACTGCTCCGGACTTAGCCACCACATGAGCGTTGGTCTGGCGGTTGCACCAGCACAACCACCGCCCCAACCACCGCTATGGGGTGAACCCCTTCTGTATGAGAGGCGGTTGTTGGGCGGTGGTGGAGCGGTAGTTCCCGGTTGGCTCCGGCCGACCGGTACTACCGATAGCTCCACCGGTTGTACCGCCTAGGGCACTTCTGCAGTGTGAACCCGTGAATACCGGTTGTACCGGTGGTTTTAGCGGTTGTACCGCTGCAGTGTAAAAACGGCTGTAACGGTTGGATTTGGGGGACACTATATAAGTAGGTGGTTCTTCCACCTACCTTTTTACCTCTTGCCTCTCTCTCTCCTCCATTGATGCCCTTCAAGCTTTCTTGCCCGATCTCTCTCTCTAGCCACTCAAACTTGTTGATTTGCTAGGGATTGAAGGAGGAGACCTAGATCTACACTTCCACCAAAGGAAATTTGATTCCCCCATACTTTCTTGTGTGGATTTTGTTACTCTTGGGTGTTTGGGCACCCTAGACGGAAGAGGTCACCTCGGAGCCACATTCCATTGTGGTGAAGCTCCGTGGTGGTGTTGAGAGCCTCCATTTCAGTTGTGGAGAGAGCCTCAACCTTGTTTGTAAAGGTTCGGTTGCCGCCTTCAAGGGCACCACTAGTGGAATCACGGCATCTTGCATTGTGCGAGGGCGTGAGGAGAATACGGTGGCCCTAGTGGCTTCTTGGGGAGCATTGTGCCTCCACACCGCTCTAACGAAGACGTACTTCCCCCTAAAGGGAAGGAACTTCGGTAACACATCCTTGTCTTCACCGGCTCCACTTGTGGTTACTTCTTACCTTTACTTTGTGCAAGCTATTGTTGTGTTGTATCCTTTGCTTGCTTGTGTTGTCGTTGTTGTTAGCATCATATAGGTTGCTCACCTAGTTGCACATCTAGACAACCTATTTTATTGCTAACCCTAATTTGTTAAGAAAAGCTAAAAATTGGTAGTTGCCTATTCACCCCCCCTCTAGTCAACCATATCGATCCTTTCACACATCGTACAGAAACGTGTGTAATACTTATGGCAATCCCACACGTGTATGAGAATAAACCGTGCGTCCGACCGCTAAGTATCGCACACGTTTTCTATGAAAGAACCGTGTGTTCTTTATTTTACCATCGCACACGCTGTTTTATTTCTAACCGTGTGTACGGTGTTCTAATACCTGCTGTTTAATTTTATTTTTTCCTGTAATTTATTATTCGAATTGGAAAATTTCAAATTTTGAATACTATGGAATTTAAATATTTCATATTCTCATCACAATGGTTCAACAACCATTCCATAAATCAAAACCTCAGTACAATGTGTTCAGTAATTACAGAATTAGGCAGCAGATTAACTGTGATGAACCATGATGACCCACAAGTATAGGGGATCAATCGTAGTCCTTTCGATAAGTAAGAGTGTCGAACCCAACGAGGAGCAGAAGGAAATGACAAGCGGTTTTCAGCAAGGTATTTTCTGCAAGCACTGAAATTATCGGTAACGAGTAGTTTGATAGCAAGATAATTTGTAACAAGTGACAAGTAGCAATAGTAACAAAGAGTGCAGCAAGGTGGCCCAATCCTTTTTATAGCAAAGGACAAGCCGGAATGATCTCTTATAATAAGCAAAGCGTTCTCGAGGACACATGGGAATTTCATCTAGTCACTTTCATCATGTTTGTTTGATTCACGTTCGCTACTTTGATAATTTGATATGTGGGTGGACCGGTGCTTGGGTGCTGTTCTTACTTGAACAAGCCTCCCACTTATGATTACCCCCTCTCGCAAGCATCCGCAACTACGAAAGAAGAATTAAGATAACTCTAACCATAGCATTAAACATATGGATCCAAATCAGTCCCTTACGGAATAGCGCATAAACTAGGGTTTAAGCTTCTGTCACTCTAGCAACCCATCATCTAATTACTACTCCACAATGCATTCCCTTAGGCCCAAAGATGGTGAAGTGTCATGTAGTCGACGTTCACATAACACCACTAAGAGAATCAACAACATACATATCATCAAAATATCGAACGAATACCAAATTCACAGGATTACTTATGACAAGACTTCTCCCATGTCCTCAAGAACAAAAGTAACCACTCACAAACCATATTCATGTTCAAGATCAGAGGGGTATTGAATAGCATATTGGATCTGAACATATAATCTTCCACCAAATAAACCAACTAGCATCAACTACAAGATGTAATCAACACTACTAGCAACCCACAGGTACCAATCTGAGGTTTTGAGACAAAGATTGAATACAAGAGATGAACTAGGGTTTGAGATGAGATGGTGCTGTTGAAGATGTTGATGAAGATTGGTCCTCCCACGATGAGAGGATCATTGGTGATGATGATGGCTCCAATTTCCCCCTCCCGGAGGGAAGTATCCCTGACGGAATCGCTCCGCCGGAGAGCAAAAGTGCTCCTGCCCAAGTTCCACCTCGAGACGGCGGCGCCCCATCCCAAAAGTCTTCTCCTTATTTTTTCTAGGGCAAATGGGCTTATATACCAGAAAATGGGCACCGAAGGCTGGCCAGGGGCCCCACAAGCCACCAGGACGCGCTTGGGGGGGGGGGGGGGTGTGGCGCGCCCTGGTGCCTCATGGGCACCTGGGTGGCCCCCTCTGGTACTTCTTTCTTCCAATATTTTTTATTTATTTCAAAATAAATCTCCGCGAAATTTCAGCTCATTTGGAGAAGTGCAGAATAGGTATCTCTGACATAGCTTTTTCAGGTCCAGAATTCCAGCTGCCGGCAATCTCCCACCTTATGTAAATCTTGCATATTAAGAGAGAAAAGACATTAGAATTGCTCCACAAAGTGTTATATTGATTAAAAACACTATATATAACAGTAGGAAAACATGATGCAAAATGGACGTATCAACTCCCCCAAGCTTAGACCTCGCTTGTCCTCAAGAGAAAGCCGATATCGATAATCATGTCCACATGTTTAGAGAGAGAGAGGTGTCGATAAAAACAGAATACGAACATAGTAGCATCATGATCATTATTATAACAGCAATATTCATTATCATAAAACTTCTCATGAGCAAGTAACAATTCATCACAATAACAAAGTATAAGGCATAAACTTTCTTGAAAACTAACAAACTGTGTTCTCAGTCAACAATGCAATTGCAATTCATCATATTTTCAGGAAGGGTCTCATGTAGGAACTTTTTAGCAAGTCCACATACTCAACCATCATATAGTCTTCTTTGATTGCTAACACTCACAACATATATATGGAGCAAAAAGTTTCAGCCAGACACATAGAAAGATAGGGGCTTATAATTTCGCCTCCCAACTTATTCACCTCAAGGGTGATGTCAACAATAATAACTCATGATCACTCATATCCAACTGTATATATATGCCTAGATCTTTCCCCACCACATGATGCTTGCAAAAGAGAAAAATAAAAAGGAATAGAGGAGAACACTATTGACTCTTGCATAAAAAGTAAAATATAGGCCCTTCGCAGAGGGAAGCAGGGGTTGTCATGCGCTTTTTATTGTTGGATGCACAAGCTCTTAATGCAAAGGAACGTTACTTTATATTGCCCCTTGTGATAGCAACCTTTATTATGCAGTCCGTCGCTTTTATTTCTTTACCATCACAAGTTCGTACAAAGCTTATTTTCCCTTACAATAAAAGTTCATACACATTTAGAGGCAATTTTTATTGCTTTTTGCACCGATGACAACTTACTTGAAGGATCTTATTCAATCCATAGGTAGATATAGTGGACTCTTATGACATGAAACTAGGTTTAAGGGTTTTGGATGCACAAGTAGTATCTCTACTTGGTGTGGATTTTTGGCTAGCAAAGATATTGAGCAAGCACCACATGTTGAAGGATCTACGACAATATAGCTTCTATGTGAATATAAGAAAACAAAATTCATTACGTTGTCTTCCTTGTCCAACGTCAACAATTTGACATAAAATACTTAATGGGGGCTCACAATCATAAAAGATGTCCAAGATAGTGTATTTGCATGTGAATCTTCTCTTCCCTATTAATTTTTCATGAATTGCATCATTGACCAATGCTATGTTTGTTAACTTTCAATAAATTTTACCACTTATACTTTTCTTTATGTAATGTCATTACTTTCCATAAGATTAGCATATGATCTTTTTCATTATTTCCATTCCTAGGATTGAAACATAAAAGTAAAGAAGGAAAAACTCAAACTACTCTTTATTATATAACTCTCAACTAAATTACATAGATAGATCACGAAACTAGCACTCGAAAATAGATCATACTAAACTTTTATTCAACTAAATCACGAAATAACTAAGGATCGAACTAAAAGTAGGTAAAGATAGCAAAAGTGATGGTGATACGATATCGGGGCACCTCCCCCAAGCTTGGCACAAGCCAAGGGGAGTGCCCATACCCATGTACTCAAGTTTCCTTATTCGGTGATGGTGGTGGTGAAGTGGTGGGCTTGTGTAGGATCGAAAGTATGTCTAGAGGGGTGGTGATTAGACTACTTGACCAAATAAAACCTAACCTTTTCCCAATTTTAATTGTAGGCAGATTTTAGCAATAATACATGTCAAGCATCACCCTACACATGTAATTCTAAGAGTATAGCAGCGGAAAGTAAACAATTGCATGTAAGTAAAGGAGGGGATCGGAGATTTCAAACGCAATGAAGACACGGTGGTTTTTGGCGTGGTTCCGATAGGTGGTGCTATCGTACGTCCACGTTGATGGAGACTTCAACCCACGAAGGGTAACGGCTGCGCGAGTCCACGGAGGGCTCCACCCAGGAAGGGTCCATGAAGAAGCAACCTTGTCTATTCCACCATGGCTTATGTCCACGAAGGACTAGCCTCACTCGGGGTAGATCTTCATGAAGTAGGCGATCTCCTTGCCCTTACAAACTCCTTGGTTCAACTCCACATCATGTCGGAGGCTCCCAAGTGACACCTAACCAATCTAGGAGACACCACTCTCCAAAAGGTAATAGACAGTGTGTTGTTGATGAACTCCTTGCTCTTGTGCTTCAAATGATAGTCTTCCCAGCACTCAAACAACTCCTCACGGATTTGGCTATGGTGGAAGAGGGATTTGAGTGGAAAGCAACTTGGGATAGGCTAGATATCAAGATTCAAATATGGAATAGCTTGATCTCAACACATGAGTATGTGGTTCTCTCTCAGAAAATGTATGGTGGAAGTGTAGGCACGTTCTGATGGCTCTCCTTACTGAGAAGGAGGTGGTGGAGGGGTATATATAGCTTCCACACAAAATCCAACCGTTACACACTTTTGACACAACTCGGTGGCACCGAAACAATAATCTCGGTAGCACCGAACTGTGTAAAAGATATGAACGTTAGGAATCTCAGTGGGACTGATACGAACAACTCGGATGGACCGAAGTGCAATGGCTAGGGCAAACCTCATCTCGGCGGCACCGATTGCATCAACTCGGTAGAACCGAAGTGAAGCAATAAGGCAACAGAGAGTTGGCAAGCCATCTCGGTGAGACCGATTTGCAAAACTCGGTGAGACCGAAGTGAGTGCAAACGATTATAGAGAGTTGGCAAGGCCATCTCGGTGAGACCGAGATCCATTTCGGTGGATCCGATTTGTTAGGGCTAAGTCTAGGTGAACTCGGTGGGTCCGGATAGGAAATTTCGGTGGGGCCGAGTTAGAATGTGGGTTTTGGACATCTTTGGGTAGAGAGAGTGGTTGAGGGTTTAGGAGTACTGTCACTAAGCATTTGAGCAAAAAGACCATTAAGCAACACCTCATCCCCTTTTAATAGTATTGGCTTTCCTATGGACTCAATGTGATCTTGGATCACTAAACCAAAAATGTAGAGTCTTGATCTTGTGCCAATCCTTGTCCTTAGCATTTTGAGGGGTCCACGTCTCTAGTCCATGCCATGCCAATCATTGAACATCCTGAAATCTTTAACTTGAATGGACATTAGTTCAATGAGATATATGTTGTTATGAATTACCAAAACCACCAAGGGAGCAAATGTGCTTTCAATCTCCCCCTTTTTGGTAATTGATGAAAACATATAGATCAAAGCTTCGACAAATGATTAAATGAATGAAATACATCGTCGCTTTGAGAAGTATGTGATAAGCAAGAGCTCCCCCTAAATTTGTGCATTATTAAAAATTTGCGTTTGAATGCAAATGCACAATCGATTAGGCTCATGGGTCACTCTTCCATGTCACATACATCCTGGTGGAGCGCGGAAAATGATATGATTGGAATATCAAGCACGCATCACCAACATAAGTGAGTGAGTGATCATACGAGATAATGATAGAGATAAACATAGATCATCACAATAAGCATAGTATGATCAATCACAAGTATAAACGACAGAATATCTCACAGACACTGTAGCAAGCACACACATAGAAACAAAGTGCCAACAAGCAACAAAGTACCAACAAGCAAATAGTAGCAAAAGAACTCGAGAGAAACAAAACAGAAACACTCTCTCTCGAAGCCTATGATCTATACAAATTCTCCCCCTTTGGCAACAAGTACCAAAAAGATCAAATAGGTATAGGACTAATCGGCACTCTAAGGATGGTCCTCCGAAGCTCCTGAAGGCGATCTCCTGCTGGCAGCTCCGGTGTGCATAGATGGCGTTGAAAGAAGAGCGTCCACGAAGGCTTCTGCAGAAGTTTGCTGGGCTGGTGGAGTGGATACCGGCGGTGGCATTGTGGCAGCAGCAGCAGGTGCAGAGACTGTGGTCTGTGGATCCACAACTGGCACTGTAGCAGACCTGGCTGCCCTAGGCACTGTCTGAAATCGCTCTGTGGTTGGTCTATCATCTCCACTGTCATCTGATGGGGCTGTCTTGACAACATCAACATCATTCTGCAGCTGCTCCACTGTAGTCTGTATCTCTGTGACCTTGACATCTAAATCATGGAATTTTGTCTCAATTATCCGCTCTAAGCTAGCCTGGTGCTGGGTGAGGTTGGCCAGACTTCGCTCAATCCTCAGGGTGGCTTCAAGCAGATAAGTCATTTGGTCAGACTTAGACTTTAGATTTGCAATTGGAGCATTGGGAGCTGATGCCTCCTCGTCTACTTTTGCTTCTTTGGCTTTGCAGATCTTCTCTTGAGCTTGTGCTGAAGTGGGATGCGAAGGATCCATCACTATCACATTATCTTCAAAATCTGGACTCAATGGCAAATGCTCTCGATCAAGAAGGTATGTGCTGGTTCCAACCTTGGAATTAATCAATATCTGAATATGTGGAGCATATCCGCACGATCTCTTCTGATCAGCTGCAGTCCTCTTGATAGTTTCAACTATTAGGCTCATCACCTTGAATTTCTGAGGTGTATCAAACAAGTGCAGCAAATTGATGGAGTGGCCACGAATCATTTTGTCATCTCCTGACTTGGGTAACAAGGTGTACCGCAAGATGGTGTTCGTGGTGGCCAATCCTGGTAGCAGATGCTTCACTGATCCAAGCTTATGAGTCTCAATGTCCTTCTGGGGGATAGCAGTGTACATGTTCTTCATGGTGTTGTGACCCATCTTGAGCTTAGCATAGATATCAATGTCATCGTCCTCTTCCATGGGGGCACCAAGAAGACTTGCCCACTCAGAGATGGTTGACTGGTACCTGATACCTTCAATCATCCACACAATCCGGCCATCTGGATAGAAGTGTGCAGTAGAGTAGAATTGCATGACCATTTCGTCATTCCACTTGGTCAACTTCTGTCCGACAAAGTCATCAACACCTGCAATCCTGAAGCTCTCATGGACATGGGGGAAATAATCCTCATTCTCATCGATGTATTCCCAATCCACCCATTTCATGTCACTAACGATGGGCTTCTTATCCAACAGAACTGTTTCATAGAAATCTTGTTGTTCTCGTGTGTGAAAGCGATAGTCACACGCTGTCTTCCTCCTTGTAGCATAAGGATCTGTCAGTCTCCACTGGCGCAGACCTTTATCCTTCCTTAGCATCATGTTCTCCGCAACTGGGTGTGCATCATCATGGTCTGGTATCTTTGGCTTCAATTTCCTGAGCACTAGTGGCTCTTCATCAACATTTACCTCAGGCACTGGGGCCTTGTTCTTCTCAGCAGCTGATATGTTCCTGGTTGACCTCTTGGGTGCT
This sequence comes from Elymus sibiricus, assembly GCA_039707655.1. Lineage (NCBI taxonomy): Eukaryota > Viridiplantae > Streptophyta > Magnoliopsida > Poales > Poaceae > Elymus > Elymus sibiricus. The sequence goes on along the minus strand of CM077672.1, from coordinate 89,500,377 downwards.
GGAGCTTTTGGTTTGGACTTGGTGGGGGCAGCAGTCCTGATTGCATCAGACATAAGTTTCTGAGCTTTTGTAGGGGGTGCAGTGGCTGCTGGTTCCTCCTCTTCCTCCTCATCAATCATCATGGAGGGTCTGCCAATCACACGGGCAGTAGTTTTCCTTACTCTCTTCTTCTTTGTACCTGCAGCTGGTTCTGTGTCACTAGGCTCTTCAAGAGTGAATTGCATAGTCTGCCTTGGAACTTTCTTCACAGCAATTTTCTCTTTGGCAGAAGATGGTTTGGTGCTATACTCCTTAGCAAGCACGACTCTCTTTTTCTTAGTTGCAGTTTCACTAGCAACAAAATCTTCATCCTCACTGTCTGAGTTTTTCTTCTTCCATGTTCTAGTAGCTCCTCTCCCTTCACTTAGATATGCGTGCTGCTCAGACCTATTCTGGCTGTCGTTGGAATCTGACATCTTGCTGAGCTGACCCTGTGAATAGATGGGTATGGGCAGAGTAGATGAGTCATCATAAAAAGCAGAGGTTTTTCATAAAATTTGAGTTGAACTCTTAGTTTCAAGTTTTCACAGGATGCATTTCGGATGGACCGAGTTGATCATCTCGGTGACACCGAAGCACACTACAGAAACCTTACACGCCATTTCGGTCAGACCGAGGTGGGGTTCGGTGGCTCCGAGATGCTAGGGTTTCACTGAGATTTTACTTTCGGTCTCACCGATACATACAACTCAGTGGCACCGAGATGTACTAGTGCTATGGCCAGAGGCCAAATCGGTGGGGCCGAAAATTTCGAATCGGTCGGTCCGAGATGCATTCGGCGGAAACTTAAACCTAAAAATTTTAATCGCATCTAATCTACGGAGTTTGCAGTGTAACAGGAGTTCTCAATCCGTGGCATGAATTCAGGCAGTCCAATCGTGCATTGAATCAGAAATGGGAGCATGAGAGGGATCGAATCTCACCCTAACTCGGTGGAGACTCTCTACGGCGGCAACGGCGGTGAAGATTGCCGTTGACGGCGACGAAATCCGGCGGCGAGGGTGCGCTGGAGACAACGGTGAAGTCCGAAGATGAGGGGGGTCGAGAAATTTCAACCGTTCGGTCCGCGCGATATATATACCCGTACGCTGTCGGTGGCGCCGAGTTGAACAACTCGGTGGCACCGATATGTGTAACTGCACGCAGGACAGCACATCGGTGGCTCCGAAACGGTTCAGCTCGGTAGCAGCGAGATGGAAAACCTAGATCAATCTAAGTGATTTCGGTTGGACCGAGTTTGAGTGAATTGGTTCGGCCGAAATCATTTAGAAGGTTTTGGAGGTTTAGCCCTTTCAGATCGGTGGCTCCGAGTGCTCCTCACCCGGAGGGTCCGAAAATGACTTGTTCAATTTTTGTGATGCAGCAAGAATAGAATTTGAGACAAGAAAGCATAGATAGCTAGAGAAGGTACTTAGGCATTCTTGTACATCCACTTGGCCAGAAAAACCAAGACAATCAAAACAACAAATGGATGTCCTCGAATGATGAAAACATGCAAACCAACATGCTCACACAATAAGATAGCAAATGAAATATGTGTCAAACATGCACAACCAATTCTAGCATCTATCAAGCAATGGCGATGACTGGGTCATCTATATATGAGTATATTGACTTAGGAGCCAAATGAGAACATTTGATCATAGGTCATACTCATCGTTTAAGCACAAGTGGGGTTGCCACTTTTACATAAAGCATTGATGTGTTCACACCATTAGAGTTGCTTTAGCTCAATTGCTTAGAGCAAAGCTCCCCCTAGATGTGATATTCCCCCTAAGAGGGATGAACTAACCTTGGGTTTTGTCGATGATGACTTCAAGTAGATGTTGAAGATGTGGATGCTCAATGTTGATGTAGACCATCAAGAGTTGGGAGCAATCCTTTGGAGTTTTGTGCTTTCAATACCTACATGGGTTAGTCCCACACAAGGAACATACAAGGATATCCATAGACATAGAGTGAAATACACATATACGATGTCCATGAATGCATTGAATACCTTGTCCCTTGCCTTACCAACAAGAGGGTTTGTGACTCCATGAACTAGTGCAAAATGTGGAAGTTGGTTGCACAAGTTCTTGCCATAAAGTATATGAGTGAAGTTTGTCGGCGGAGTCACCCTCAAGAACTCTCTAGTTCTTCTTCTTTTGGACCCACATCAACTTGATGGGAATCCTAGGAGTTGTAGTAGCACTTGATGAAGTAGAACTTGATGAAGTCTTGGGAACCCACTTGACCATGGCTTGAGGAGCTTCTTCAAATGAATCAATCTCTTCTTGAAGCTTGTCCTTGCCTTTTAGCTTGTGGTCTTGTGGCGGAAGATCTTCTTGAGCTTGTGTTCCCTTGAAGGAAGTAGGATCATACTTCTCTTGTTGAGGAACAAACTTCGTCTTGGGGTATTGATCTTCTTACCACTCAACTCCATTGGCATTGAACTTTCGTTCAAAACCAACACCTTGGTTCTTCCGGTGCCTTCCTTGCTTGCGTACAATTTCCACAAATTGCTTACTCCCGGCAAGACTTTTGTAGACACCTTTTTCTATAATTCCTTTCAATAGCATATTTTCTTGCTCAAGTGTAACTTGGCTAAGAGAATCATTAGTGGAATCAATAGAACTACTAGAAGCAACAACATTGGATTTAGCATTGTTATTGTTACTACTAGAGGTAGAACCCTTTTTACCCTTGTTGCTAGTTTGCTTAGGTTTAACTTGTGGCATAAAGGTAGACAAGAGTAAACGTTTGGCAAGATATGAAGAACTCTTCTTTCCAAGATCGTCATTGATAGCTTTAAGAAACTCATGCTCTTGCTCTAAATTTAGCTTCTCGAAGCGTAGCTTCTCATGAGTTCCTAGAAGTTCTCTATGATCCTCTTGAGTTGTTTCATGAGCTAACTTAAGAGCATTTAGTTCTTTAGTTAGACGCTCAATCTCCTTCATAGCATTGTCACTCGTTTCCTCTTGACTATCATGATTACTAGCATTTTCATTATAGCTCACATCACTATCTTTATCAACAAGTAAATCATCATCACCAAGCAAATCATCTTCATCACTATTGAAATCAAGATACTCGGGGTGTGATACCTTGGGGCATTTTGCCATGAAGCATCTTCCAATTCCTTCATTTGGTGAGTCAAATAAATCATAGGAGTTGGATGACACAAGTGCAAGTCCGGCAACACCTTCATCTTGACTATAGTCGGAGTTGGAATGATAGCTTCTCTCGGAGTGGTTGTCGGAGTCGGAGCCAGAAACCCATTCACCAACATGAGCTTGATGTCTTCTCCTTGTGTAGCTCTTGGATGACTTGTCCTTCCACTCCGAATCCTTGCTTCTCCGAGAGTGTCTTCGTTCATAACGATCATCTCTACTCCTTCTCTCCTTATGAGGTGATTCATCTCTTCTATGTCTTCCTCTTGGTGATTCATCTCTTTTCTTGTAGGGAGCTGTATACTCATTGGAGTAGTGTCCGGGCTTCCCACAATTGTAGCAATTACGGTCACGACTTGATGACCTTCTCTCATAGTGTCTTGAGCTAGAACTTCTTTCTTTCCCTTTGTTCTTGTAGAACTTGTTGAACCTTTTCACCATTAGGCTAATCTCTTCATTGGATACTAGCTTGTCACTTGGAGTTGTTGGAGCATCGGTTGAGGCTTTGTAAGCACCACTTGATTTGTTGTGCAGCTCTTCTTTGTCCTTGAGTGACATTTCATGAGCAACAATCCTTCCAATGACTTCCGTGGGCTTGAGATCTTTGTAATTTGGCATCATTTGGATCAATGTGCAGACGGTATCATATTTTCCATCCAGAGCTCTAAGTATCTTCTTGATGATGAATTTGTCAGTCATCTCTTCACTTCCTAAGCCGGCAATCTCATTTGTGATGAGAGCAAGCCTAGAGTACATCTCAGCGACTCCTTCACCATCCTTCATCTTGAACTTGTCAAGTTGACTTTGAAGCACGTCCAACTTAGATTCCTTGACGGACTCGGTACCCTCATGCATATCAACCAAAGTATCCCAAATTTCCTGTGCATTCTCGAGGCGGCTGATTTTGTTGAATTCTTTGGGACATAAACCGTTGAATAGAATGTCACAAGCTTGAGCATTGTATTGCAACATCTTCAATTCTTCCGGGGTTGCTTCACGATCCGGTTCCTTGCCATCCTCAAAGAAGTCACCTTGCAAGCCAACACGAACAACAGCCCAAACGGTAGGGTTATGACCAAGAATATGCATTTTCATCTTATGTTTCCAACTAGCAAAGTTTGTACCATCAAAATATGGACCTCTACGGTGATAGTTACCCTGACTAGACACCATACTCTCCTAGGTTGTGAAACCAAGGCTATGATCACCAAAGCAATGGAAATCAAGGCTTTACGAAGACCAAAGCTCTGATACCACCTGTAGGATCGAAAGTATGTCTAGAGGGGGGGTGATTAGACTACTTGACCAAATAAAACCTAACCTTTTCCCAATTTTAATTGTAGGCAGATTTTAGCAATAATACATGTCAAGCATCACCCTACACATGCAATTCTAAGAATATAGCAGCGGAAAGTAAACAATTGCATATGTAAGTAAAGGAGGGGATCGGAGATTTCAAACGCAATGAAGACACGGTGGTTTTTGGCGTGGTTCCGATAGGTGGTGCTATCGTATGTCCACGTTGATCGAGACTTCAACCCACGAAGGGTAACGGCTGCGCGAGTCCATGGAGGGCTCCACCCACGAAGGGTTCACGAAGAAGCAACCTTGTCTATTCCACCATGGCTTACTTCCACGAAGGACTAGCCTCACTCGGGGTAGATCTTCACGAAGTAGGCGATCTCCTTGCCCTTACAAACTCCTTGGTTCAACTCCACATCATGTCGGAGGCTCCCAAGTGACACCTAACCAATCTAGGAGACACCACTCTCCAAAAGGTAATAGATAGTGTGTTGTTAATGAACTCCTTGCTCTTGTGCTTCAAATGATAGTCTTCCCAGCACTCAAACAACTCCTCACAGATTTGGCTATGGTGGAAGAGGGATTTGAGTGGAAAGCAACTTGGGATAGGCTAGAAATCAAGATTCAAATGGTAGGAATGGAATAGCTTGATCTCAACACATGAGTAGGTGGTTCTCTCTCAGAAAATGTATGGTGGAAGTGTAGGCATGTTCTGATGGCTCTCCTTACTGAGAAGGAGGTGGTGGAGGGGTATATATAGCCTCCACACAAAATCCAACCGTTACACACTTTTGACCAAACTCGGTGGCACCGAAACAATAATCTCGGTAGCACCGAACTGTGTAAAAGATATGAACATTAGGAATCTCGGTGGGACCGATACGAACAACTCGGATGGACCAAAGTGCAATGGCTAGGGCAAACCTCATCTCGATGCCACCGATTGCATCAACTCGGTAGAACCGAAGTGAAGCAATAAGGTAATAGAGAGTTGGCAAGCCATCTCGGTGAGACCTATTTGCAAAACTCGGTGAGACCGAAGTGAGTGCAAACGATTACAGAGAGTTGGCAAGGCCATTGCGGTGAGGCCGAGATCCATTTCGGTGGATCTGATTTGTTAGGGTTTTGGCAGTGGCTAAGTCTAGGTGAACTCAGTGGGTCCGGATAGGAAATTTCGGTGGGGCCGAGTTAGAATGTGGGTTTTGGACATCTTTGGGTAGAGAGAGTGGTTGAAGGTTTAGGAGTACTGAAAGCACATTTGCTCCCTTGGTGGTTTTGGTAATTCATAACAACATATATCTCATTGAACTAATGTCCATTCAAGTTAAAGATTTCAGGATGTTCAATGATTGGCATGGCATGGACTAGAGATGTGGACCCCTCAAAATGCTAATGACAAGGATTGGCAAAAGCTCAAGACTCTACATTTTTTGTTTAGTGATCCAAGATCACATTGAGTCCATAGGAAATGCAATACTATTAAAAGGGGATGACGTGTTGCTTGATGATCTTTTTGCTCAAGTGCTTAGTGGCAGTACTCCTAAACCCTCAACCACTCTCTCTACCCAAATATGTCCAAAACCTACATTCCAACTCGGCCCCACCGAAATTCTCTATCCGGCCCCACCGAGTTTATCCAAGACTTAGCCAATGCTGAAACCCTAACAAATCGGATCCACCGAAATGGATCTCGGTCTCACCGAGATGGCAGTGCCAACTCTCTGTAATCGTTTGCACTTACTTCGGTCTCACCGAGTTTTGCAAATTGGTCTCACCGAGATGGCTTGCCAACTCTCTGTTTCCTTATTGCTTCACTTCGGTCCTACCGAGTTGATGCAATCGGTGCCACTGAGATGAGGATTGCCCTAGCCATTGCACTTTGGTCCATCCGAGTTGTTCGTATCGGTCCCATCGAGATTCCTAAAGTTCATATCTTTTACACAGTTCGGTGCTACCGAGATGATCGTTTCGGTGCCACCGAGTTGGGTCAAAAGTGTGTAACGGTTGGATTTTGTGTGGAGGCTATATATACCCCTCCACCACTTTCTTCTCAGTAAGGAGAGCCATCAGAACGTGCCTACACTTCCACCATACATTTTCTGAGAGAGAACCACCTACTCATGTGTTGAGATCAAGATATTCCATTCCTACCATTTGAACCTTGATCTCTAGCCTTTCCCAAGTTGCTTTCCACTCAAATCCTTCTTCCACCATAGCCAAATCTGTGAGGAGTTGTTTGAGTGCTGGGAACACTATCATTTGAAGCACAAGAGCAAGGAGTTCATCAACAACACACCGTCTATTACCTTTTGGAGAGTGGTGTCTCCTAGATTGGTTAGGTGTCACTTGGGAGCCTCCAACATGATGTGGAGTTGAACCAAGAGTTTGTAAGGGCAAGGAGATCGCCTACTTCGTGAAGATCTAACCCGAGTGAGGCTAGTCCTTCGTGGACGTAAGCCATGGTGGAATAGACAAGGTTGCTTCTTCGTGGACCCTTCGTGGGTGGAGCCCTCCGTGGACTCGCACAGCCGTTACCCTTCGTGGGTTGAAGTCTCCATCAACCTGGACGTATGATAGCACCACCTATCGGAACCACGCCAAAAACCACCGTGTCTTCATTGCGTTTGAAATCTCCGATCCCCTCCTTTACTTACATATGCAATTATCTACTTTCCGCTGCTATACTCTTAGAATTGCATGTGTAGGGTGATGCTTGACATGTACTATTGCTAAAATCTGCCCATAATTAAAATCTGGGAAAGGGTTAGGTTTTATTTGGTCAAGTAGTCTAATCACCCCCCCCTCTAGACATACTTTCGATCCGACAAGTGGTATCAGAGCTTTGGTCTCCTTAAGCCTTGATTTCCATTGCTTTGGTGATCATAGCCTTGGTTTCACAACCTAGGAGAGTATGGCGTCTAGTGAGGGTAACTATCACCGTAGAGGTCCATATTTTGATGGTACAAACTTTGCTAGTTGGAAACATAAGATGAAAATGCATATTCTTGGTCATAACCCTGCCGTTTGGGCTGTTGTTCATGTTGGCTTGCAAGGTGACTTATTTGAGGATGGCAAGGAACCGGATCGTGAAGCAACCCCGGAAGAATTGAAGATGTTGCAATACAATGCTCAAGCTTGTGATATTCTATTCAACGGTGTATGTCCCGAAGAATTCAACAAAATCAGCCACCTCGAGAATGCAAAGGAAATTTGGGATACTTTGGTTGATATGCATGAGGGTACCGAATCCGTCAAGGAATCTAAGTTGGACGTGCTTCAAAGTCAACTTGACAAGTTCAAGATGAAGGATGGTGAAGGAGTCGCAGAGATGTACTCTAGGCTTGCTCTCATCACAAATGAGATTGTCGGCTGAGGAAGTGAAGAGATGACCGACAAATTCATCATCAAGAAGATACTTAGGGCTTTGGATGGAAAATATGATACCGTCTGCACATTGATCCAAATGATGCCAAATTACAAAGATCTCAAGCCCACGGAAGTCATTGGAAGGATTGTTGCTCATGAAATGTCACTCAAGGACAAAGAGGAGCTACACAACAAATCAAGTGGTGCTTACAAGGCCTCAACCGATGCTCCAACAACTTCAAGTGACAAGCTAGTATCAAATGAAGAGATAAGCCTAATGGTGAAAAGGTTCAACAAGTTCTACAAGAACAAAGGGAAAGAAAGAAGCTCTAGCTAAAGACACTATGAGAGAAGATCATCAAGTCATGACTGAAAGGACCACGATGTCGCCTAGAGGGGGGGGGGTGAATAGGCGTTTTAAAATCTTTTACGGATTTGGCTATATCCTAATGCGGAAATAAACTAAGCGGATACTTTTCAAGCACAAATCCTAAATATACTAGGCTCACTAAGTGCACCAACAACTTAGGATAAACAAGATGAGAACAACAAGAATATGAGTAAGCACAAGTAAGTTACACAAACTTACTCAATGTATATCACAAGATATGGAAATGAACAATACACACAACCACAAGTAAGCAATACAAGCTTACACAAATTGTATCACAATATATGGAATTGAATGATACAAGCAAACTAAAGTAAGCACTACAAGCTTACACAAGATATGGAAATGAATGATACAAGCTAGCAATTCACACTAAGCACAAGATATATCAATAGTAGCAAGTATGAATTGCGGAATATAAAGTGAAGGCCTAAATAATCTCTACAAGGGAATAGCCAACACAATATAATGATGACAACAAGATATAGTGAATGCATGGTCAAGTGACCAAAGTAAACCACAAGTAAGGAGATAGGGTTAGGGATAACCGAAGTCACGGAGACGATGATGTATCCCGATGTTCACTTCCTTGGAGGGAAGCTAGTCACCGTTGGAGGGATGGGTGTTACCACGAAGGCACACCAACACCACGAAGGCTCACCCTATTCTCCTTGAGATATCACCACGAAGGCGATTTCCAACCACTAGTGGTAGACCTTGAGGCGGCCTCCAAACCTTCACAAGCTTTCCGGGGGACAAATCACAAGTTGATTCCTCACTGGAGCACTCCTACCGCCTAGGAGTCTCCAACCTCCAAGAGTAACAAGACCAAAGGGGAAATGCTCAAGACTTGCTCAAATCATAAATTGCTTTGGTTAAAAGAGAGAGGAGGAGTGGATGTATGCTTGGATGAAATCTCTCTCAAAAACTCTCACAAATCTATCCGGGATTTAACACAAGAATGCTCAAATCCCTCTCTCTCAAATCCCAACAAAAGCAACTAATGCTATGGAGGGATGGGAGAGGAGAGGAACAATGGAGGAGGTCAACAAATGAACCCTAGATCCATGGGCTAGTTTTTCATCAAATGTATTGGAGTTTTTAGGCTTGGGGGAGGAGGAGAGAGCTCTCAAGAATGGGGAAATTTCAGATGTGAGGAACCCTAGCTCGTTGGGGAAGAAGGGTACCTTATATAGTGCCCCCACCAAATCTGCCCGTTATGCACAGAAAAACTCAGCCTGTAACTTCCGGGCATGCCCGGAACTTCCGGGCTCCCTTTGGAGAATATCAGCGCAACACTCTGGAAAGCCCGGATCTTACCCCGGAACATACCCCGGAACTTCCGGCCCCCGGAACCTCCGGGCATCCTGGAACTTCCGGACCCCGGAACCTCTGGGAAGCCCGGAACTTCCGGACCCCGGAACTTCCGGGCATCCCGGAACTTCCGGCCCTCCAGATAGTAAAACATGCACAACTTTTTCATACGAACTCCGATTTTGATGATCTTGGGCTCGTTTTGAAGCTATGGAAAAATCCCAGGTCTTCACATAGAGAACCACCCAAGAACAACCAAAATGGAGGATGCCAAATATGCAAAGATTTTATCATATATTTGGGAAACCTATTTGGCTTTGGATTTTCTTTGGTGTATAGGATAGAAGTGGAATTGTGTAGAGAAGATGTTGACTTGAGCAAATCTATCACGAACCCCTTTGATCCCCTCTTAATAGTGCGGGATCCCTATAACTCAAGAATCATAAAAGAGCTACACTACATAGCTATCGAGAATCCATTCTTGAGTGTATGTGTTCCTTCGGTGGTCATCACTCCACAACACTAACGTCGAAGGAACTAATACCTTTGACTCGAGCCTTTCACTTGAGCTTGATGTTGATGTTTCTTCTTGGCTCAAGTTGAAGGCAAGACATTGGTGAAGTCTTCAAGTAGCTCCCCCATACACAATGTGGGAAGCTTTGCTTTGTATTCATCTTCACGTGTCCATCACATGATCATCTGCAAGCTTCAAGCATGTAATTCTTCGGAATGCCTATCTTGAACTTGCCCTTGTAAACCATGAACATCATCACTTGATGTCATCCTCTCATGTGCACTTGAAATCTTTCTCTTGATGTGAGTCCATGAGAATCATCTAACCCATACAGACATAGAAAACACATAGAATGGGTTAGTACACAAAGCGCAATTGACAAATTCTTACCATACCACAAGATCTCATGTGGCACATGATTTGCGCTTGTGTGTTGACCATCTTTGAATTTAATCTTCGATCTTCATCTTGGTCAACATTTATCTTTGCTCTATGATTAATCGTGATGCACAACTATATGTATATGGCATTCATTCCGAATCCATTAAATATCCTTCTTGCATCACCCATGGAACAAACCTTCCTATATAACTTGATATCATTGTTTCTTCATAGGAATTGTCATTCATAATCAAGTCTCAATGCATATATTTATGTTGACGGAATTCATCCATCAATTCATCTAATATTCTTCATGCATTGCAAATGGAACTTTCCTTCAAATATATATCTCAATGCAAACATTAGTCCATTAGGATTGTCATTTAATTACCAAAACCACACATGGGGACTACATGTACTTTCAATCTCCCCCATTTTGGTAATTGATGACAATCTCAACAAGAGGGTTTGTATAATGAATTTTAAACAAGCATGCAATTTATCCAAGGATAAATTGTATACTTGCAATGGTTGTACTAGCATCAAGACACTACACAAGCATTTGATGATAGTACACCCATAGTATATAGAGCAAACTCCCCCACAATATATGCATGTATGAATGAACTTTGAATGTCATTGCATATATTGGTTGCCATAAACTAGGAGAAGATTTCTCTATATACAATACTCATCCATGCAACAAGAATATATAACTAGGGTAGATATGCATGAGTGAAAACAAACACTACAAAAATACTTATCTTAAACCCTCTAAACTTCTCCCCCATTGGCAACAAATGCCAAAATGGACGGAAAAATCTAGAAGACCAATATAGTATGAGTTCCTCCTTAATGTGTGCATATCGCGAAAATGTGAGTGAAATCAAATGCACATATTTAATGATGAAAAATTTGAGGAGATCAACCCATATTTAGGATCTATAGAATGCAACAAGATAGTATGATATGAAAATAAGATTAGACATGGGAGGAAAACATTCAAAAGATCCAAAGAATATATTTTGGACAAGATAAAATAGGAATATCCAATGTGATCATCATGTCAAGTATGGGTCCAAAATACATCCAAAACACATGAGTGCGCAAGGATATATGCAATGCATACAAGCACTCACTTTCAACCTCTTACCGAAACCACCAAAGAGTCAAAAAGAACCAAACCAAGTGGCCGACAAGGAATAAATGATACCACAGAAGCATATGAACTTTCTTGTGTATAAAAGGTTCTAAGTGGCCAATAGTCAGCATGATATGCATCCACAAAGAAACTCGCATACACAAAATAGTTGCAATAGATAAGAACATGATATCCACAGGTGATTCCACTATTATACAACTTTGAGCCTAGCATAAGAGCAAGGCACATGGCACAAAGCACATGGCACAAATTGATCTCATTTGCATAACACAAAGTGAAGCAAGCAATCAAAAGATCCGACGAGCCAAAAGGATAAAAGAATATTATGATTTGGGCAAAGGAGTGTTCTAAGGAAAATAGAGAAGCTCCCCATGATTCGTGCATTATTTAGAATTTTTGTATTTGGATACAAGTGCACAAAATAGGATCATTACTCCCCCAAAATCAATAGGAACACAAAACAATTGCAAGCAAGCATATATAAGAAAAGAAGCCTAGCATTTGCAACAAACATATGATTGAGCAACATGTAAATGAGGCAACTTAAGAACAGGCTCAACCAAAATGATGTGTGTGAGTCACGTCAGAGCACTTGAGAAGACTAATATAAGGATGAGAATTAAGCATCAACATAGTCTTGAGTAAATGAGATACAAGGTGCAAGACATGTCCTTCCCACACACACGAAGTTAAGAAGGTCACACACACATCAAGCAAATGGGTTCACAAGCTCACTAATATGCAAATTAAAAATCAAGGCTTGTGACAACCCATGGTGAAGATAGGAAATAATAGGCTTGTTAAGACAAGCACGAGGACAGCAATCTTCACCAAACATGAGTGCACTAAGATGCAAAGAGGTAAGACACACACTCATATGACAAATGCTTCCACGGAGCCACCAAAGATATAAAACGAGAATGAAACGGTGGACATGAAAGAATAGGGATATCAACTGGAGATGTAACTTCTCGCACGTGTATAAGATTCTAGGTAGAAGACAATCATGATGATATATATTCACAAAGAAGGATGTACAGATGCAATAGTTACAAAAGGAAAGAATAAGATATCCAAACGGGAGTCATAAAATATACCAATGAGATCTTTGCTTGAAAGCATAGCACATGGCTTAATATTATCTTATTGTATATTAATGAACTCCAAACACACAATCATCAAAGACATCACAACTAGCAACAAGAGATCATTGTTGGGATGTTTTGAGAATGGAAACAAGTAACACAAGAACGAGTCAAGAAATTCATGCCATGATGCAACCTACACAAGGTTGAATGCAAGAAATGTATGCATGAAGTAGATACTTGTTACCGAGATAGCATTGGAATGATGTAGTAGATAATGGTTCATTGATCATCCTAGCTTGACTCCAATAAGAACATGGTGACAACACCTTTCTTGTGAGTGAGCCGAGCATCCAATGCATCTCTAGTTGTTCCTGGAACAACAACACAAACAAAATGGTACCCAAACTCATTGGGACCAAAGAGTTAGAGAACCAACAATACATAGGACAAACTCCACTTAACTATGTGCATATAGATATGACTTTGAATATCATGCACATATTAACCATTAAGGACATGATGGAGTTCCCTTTATATATTGGATCATTTAAGCAAGGCATAAAGATATACATATATTAACATGCATGCACAAGCCAATCAAGATCCAAGGAGATACAACTTGGACAAAAGATCACATACATCATGAATACTTCCAATATCATCACAAATCATTGAAATCTACCAAATTTGTCGTGGTATTTTCACGGCAGATGCCATAAGATGGCTAAAGAGGTGGGGCTACGAGAGGACGCCGGTGGGTTCCGGAGGCGAGGTTTGCACGAGCAAGTGCGAGACACGAGACGTACCCAGGTTCGGGGCCCTTTGGAGAGGTAACACCCCTAATCCTGCCGAGTATAGTATGGGAAGCACAAGGGCTACAAGGTCGCTCCTGGAGCTGTTCGGACGGAGGAGGGAGAAGGGGCTAGGCCACCGTTCTGCCTCTCCGGCGAGAGTGTGTGTGTGCTCTGTGGAGCGAGAAGGAGTCACTAAAGGGAAGCGAAGAGCAACCATGCAACGGGAGAGAGTGAACCGAAGGAAGCGAACCCCTCTGCATGGAGGCCTCCCTGGGGGTCTTATAGGCCGACCCCCAGGGTTACAATGGTAATGTTACAAAGGCGCGGGCCCCTGGTGTCATTGACCGGGAGCCGGTGGTGGGGGCCGTCGGGTCGCCGGGTTGCCGGGTCGCCAGGTGCGCCACACCTGCCTGGCGCGGGGCACTGTGGCGGGTCTTGTCTCTCGTCAGTCTGGGTACGGGGCACTGTGGCGCGTCTTGTCCGTCGTCAGAGGGAGGTCGGCGCCGTTGTTTCTATAGGACCGCGCCTCCCTGACACCGCCCGCCTCGGGCAGGGGCGCAAGGAAAGCTGCATCCTCGCCTGCTCTGTCAGCGTAAAGGAAGGAGCGCTGTAGCCACGCTTGTTTCGTCGCGAAGGCTCCGTCCCCTCGTGGCCAGCCGGCATGGGCCAGCCGGCCAGGCCGGGTCGCCATGCCGAGCCGGCTCGCGCTGGGGAGCCGGCGTACTGGCAAGCCGACCTGAGGGACTTGACCTGCTCCGATGATTTTTTAAGAAGGGGTTCGAGCTCCGTTGCCTACCCGGGGTTCATCCCCCCGACAGTAGTCGCCGAAGCTGTGAAGGCTCGCCGGCTCCAAGCAGGAGGGCCTTCGCAGCTTACCCCCTGAGGAGTCAGTTTTGTTGGTGAAGTGCGGGAGCCCGGCCAGGCGGCTCTGCTCGTCTGCATGCCGGCACGGTGGACACGGACGCCGGCTTCCGGTTGCCGGGTCGCGGCACCCCGGCCTGGGCGGGAAACGGAAATGCCCGTTGGTCGAGTCTTGCTTCATACGGCGATTCGCGCCCGCCGCGGCCTGACGGAACGCCACGTGGTGCTCCGCAGCGGGCGAGGCCTGCCAGCCCACGCGCGTGACGGGATGCGACTGCGGACCGGGCCCGCCACGATGCGCCCTCGGCCCGCGCGCGAGGGATTTACTGCAGCGGCGCTTGACGATTGCGCTTCCCCGCGCAGTAAATGTGCGCGTGAAACGCGCGCGCACGGTGCGGAGGAGTGGGGATCGTGGGCGCAAACGATCCCACTCCCCCACGCTCTCTTCGCGGTTATAAATGAGAAGGGGAGAAGTGCGACGGAAACGTTCCCGCACACACTCCCGCCCCTTGCTCCTCCTCTGCTTCTCCTCCACCACGCCCGAGCGAAGCGCTGCCGCCGCGTGCTCTCGCGCCAGCCGCCGCACGCCGCGACCCGAGGCCCGCAGCTCGCAGCCGTCAAGCGTGGTGATGAACTTACTGTGCACAGGTCCGCCGTTGACCTGGCGTTGGCGGCCGCGGAGGCCGCGGCTGGCGAGGCCGTCTGGTGGAAGACCCGGAGCAGTGCCATCGACCCCGAGCCGGCCCGGACCGCGGAGGAGGACATCGAAGCCCGCCAATCCGGCCAAGACCTCGACGCATCGAGACGCGACGCCTGGTGGGATCGCGCGGAGGCTGCGAAAGAGATGGAGGAGGCCTCGGCCCGGGCGTGGGAGAGGGCCTCTGCAAAGCAGGCCAGGATCACCGCGGGCCCGGCATGGCCGGAGATGGAGCGGGGGACGGAGCCGGCGGTGACAATCGTCGAGCCGCAGCCGGAGGCGGCGACGGAGCCGGCCGACGGCGAGTCGGACGTCGATGAGGACATCGTCGTGGACACGCCGCCCCGGGCCGACCCGACAGGAGGAGGCGAGGGCGGCGAAGAGAGGCGCGGGGCGGACCCCGCACCATCCGGCCAAGCGCAGCCGACGCCGGCCCCGGAGGCCGCGGCTGGAGACGCTGGTCCATAGTGGTCATTCTGCCCCAAGCCGCTGCATCCTCCGAGCGGCCGGGTGGAAGCGGATCCGGCTCCGGGACCGCGATGCAGCATCCATGGGCGAGCGCCGGCGCCGTTGTGATCGGGCCGCGCACTCGGGAGGACGACGCGGTGGATGCCTTGCGCTCGCAACTTCGCGGGCGGAGCGAACGCCTGCAGGCCTTCGTCCGGGACGAGCAGGAGGCGGCGCGGAAGCTGGAGCAGGCGTTTGCGGTGAGTCTCTCCTTCTTTTCTTGTCTTGATCGTCGAATCAGTGGGGGCGCGCCAGCGCACCCACTGGGTGTAGCCCCCGAGGTTCAGGCCGGGCTGCGGAGCAGCCGGCTCGAATCTTATAGCCCGTCTTTTGCGTTTTTCTTACTTAACTTTTGCGCAGCACCTGTACGACCTGCGGGCCGCCGCGTATAATCGGCTTCGGGAGCGGTTCCGCGGGGTCAAAGCCCAGCTAGCCGGCAAGGAGGAGGAGTTGCACCGGGTCCAAGGTACGTCTTGCACGTCTTCAGTGGGGGTAGCCCCCGAGATTCGGGCCGGACTGCGGGGCAGCCGGGTCGAATCTTATGGCTTTGCCCTTCTTTCTTTTTGTCCTTGCTTCCGGCGTCTGACCGGGAACCTTGTAGCGCAGCTGATGCGGCCGAGGTGCCGTGTCTCCGAGGCCGGCTTGCCGAAGCCGGCGAGCAGCGCGATCTTGCCGTCGCCGACCACGACCGGCTCCAGGCCGAGGTGGACCGGCTGGCGAGCCTCCTGCCGGATGTCGAAAGAGCGCGGCAAGGCGGCCGAGGAGCTGGCGGACGCCGGCAGGAGGCTCGCCCAGCTCGAGAAGGATCTCGAGGCTCAGGCCCGCTCATCGGCCGTGCGGGAGCACGGGATGCTGAGCGAGGCGCAACACCTCGATGAGGCCTTCGCCCGTGAGTACCATTTTTTCTTCAATCCGGCTGGCCGAGCCGGCAAGTTGTTTTCTTCTGGCTAACTCGTTTCCTTCTTTGGCAGGAGTCTTCCCCGAAACGCAGGAGGCAGTCGATGCGGCCGTGTACGCCCACTAGGCGGACCAGCGCGCGCTAGGGGCGGACGTCGACGTTTACGCCGCCTGGACCTTGTCGGAGATCGTCCTGGCCATGGCGTGGAGCCTTTGGCCGAGCGCGGTGGCGGTGGCTGGAGGCCGGCGTGGACCGGCTCGGCGCGTGGAGGGCATCTGCGGCTAGCGCCGGCGCAGAGACGGCGCTGTAATTTGTGGCGTCGTGGTATCCCGGCATGGATCTTGACCGCCTGGCGGCGCAGCGGGCCGACGCGGAGCAGCAGTTGGCGGCGCAGGCGCGGCGGATCGCCGGGCGGGCCAGCTACTTGGCCTCGTTAGCTCCGTACGACGAATTCGTCTTGGAGCGGACGGAAGACGGCAAGGAGCTCCCTGCCGACGAGTTCGGCCTGCAGCTCAATGATCCGGACGGCAGCTCGGCCGAGACGGGGTGAAAGCACATTTGCTCCCTTGGTGGTTTTGGTAATTCATAACAACATATATCTCATTGAACTAATGTCCATTGAAGATTAAGATTTTAGGATGTTCAATGATTGGCATGGCATGGACTAGAGACATGGACCCCTCAAAATGCTAAGGACAAGGATTGGCAAAAGATCAAGACTCTACATTTTTGGTTTAGTGATCCAAGATCACATTGAGTCCATAGGAAAGCCAATACTATTAAAAGGGGATGAGGTGTTGCTTAATGATCTTGTTGCTCAAGTGCTTAGTGACAGTATTTCTAAACCCTCAACCACTCTCTCTACCCAAATATGTCCTAAACCTACATTCCAACTCGGCCCCACCGAAATTTCCTATCCGGCCCCACCGACTTCATCCAAGACATAGCCACTGCCAAAACCCTAACAAATCGGATCCACCAAAATGGATCTCGGTCTCACCGAGATGGCCTTGCCAACTCTCTGTAATCGTTTGCACTTACTTCGGTCTCACCGAGTTTGCAAATCGGTCTCACCGAGATGGTTTGCCAAGTCTCGGTTGCCTTATTTCTTCACTTCGGTCTTACCGAGTTGATGCAATCGGTGCCACCGAGATGAGGATTGCCATAGCCATTGCACTTCGGTTCATCCGAGTTGTTCGTATCGGTCCCACCGAGATTCCTAAAGTTCATATCTTTTACACATTTCGGTGCTACCGAGATCATTGTTTCGGTGCCACCGAGTTGGGTCAAAAGTGTGTAACGGTTGGATTTTGTGTGGAGGCTATATATACCCCTCCACCACCTCCTTCTCAGTAAGGAGAGCCATCAGAACGTGCCTACACTTCCACCATACATTTTCTGAGAGAGAACCACCTACTCATGTGTTGACATCAAGATATTACATTTCTACCATTTGAACCTTGATCTCTAGCCTTTCCCAAGTTGCTTTCCACTCAAATCCTTCTTCCACCATAGCCAAATCTGTGAGGAGTTGTTTGAGTGCTGGGAAGACTATCATTTGAAGCACAAGAGCAAGGAGTTCATCAACAACACACCGTCTATTTCCTTTTGAAGAGTGGTGTCTCCTAGATTGGTTAGGTGTCACTTGGGAGCCTCTAACCTGATGTGGAGTTGAACCAAGTAGTGTGTAAGGGCAAGGAGATCACCTACTTCGTGAAGATCTACCCCGAGTCAGGCTAGTCCTTCGTGGACGTAAGCCATGGTGGAATAGACAAGGTTGCTTCTTCGTGGACCCTTCGTGGGTGGAGTCCTCCGTGGACTCGCGCAGCCGTTACCCTTCGTGGGTTGAAGTCTCCATCAACGTGGACGTACGATAGCACCACCTATCCGAACCACGCCAAAAACCATCGTGTCTTCATTGCGTTTGATATCTCCAATCCCATCTCTACTTACATATGCAATTATTTATATTCCGCTGCTATACTCTTAGAATTGCATGTGTAGGGTGATGCTTGACATGTACTATTGCTAAAATCTGCCCACAATTAAAATCTGGGAAAAGGTTAGGTTTTATTTGGTCAAGTAGTCTAATCACCCCGCTCTAGACATACTTTCGATCCAACAAGTGGTATCAGAGCTTTTGTCTTCGTAAGCCTTGATTTCCATTGCTTTGGTGATCATAGCCTTGGTTTCACAACCTAGGAGAGTATGGCGTCTAGTGAGGGTAACTACGACCGTAGAGGTCCATATTTTGATGGTACAAACTTTGCTAGTTGGAAACATAAGATGAAAATGCATATTCTTGGTCATAACCCCGCCGTTTGGGCTGTTGTTCGTGTTGGCTTGCAAGGTGACTTCTTTGAGGATGGCAAAGAACCGGATCGTGAAGCAACCCCGGAAGAATTGAAGATGTTGCAATACAATGCTCAAGCTTGTGACATTCTATTCAACGGTTTATGTCCCAAAGAATTCAACAAAATCAGCCGCCTCGAGAATGCAATGGAAATTTGGGATACTTTGGTTGATATGCATGAGGGTACCGAGTCCGTCAAGGAATCTAAGTTGGATGTGCTTCAAAGTCAACTTGACAAGTTCAAAATGAAGGATGGTGAAGGAGTCGCTGAGATGTACTCTAGGCTTGCTCTCAACACAAATGAGATTGCCGGCTTAGGAAGTGAAGAGATGACCGATAAATTCATCATCAAGAAGATACTTAGAGCTTTGGATGGAAAATATGATACCGTCTGCACATTGATCCAAATGATGCCAAATTACAAAGATATTAAGCCCATGGAAGTCATTGGAAGGATCGTTGCTCATGAGATGTCACTCAAGGACAAAGAGGAGCTGCACAACAAATCATGTGGTGCTTACAAAGCCTCAACCGATGCTCCAACAACTTCAAGTGACAAGCTTGTATCCAATGAAGAGATAAGCCTAATGGTGAAAAGGTTCAACAAGTTCTACAAGAACAAAGGGAAAGAAAGAAGCTCTAGCTTAAGACACTATGAGAGAAGATCATCAAGTCATGACCGTAATTGCTACAATTGTGGAAAGCCCGGACACTATTCCAATGAGTGTACGGCTCCCTACAAGAAAAGAGACGAATCACCAAGAGGAAGACATAGAAGAGATGAATCACCTCATAAGGAGAGAAGGAGTAGAGATGATCGTTATGAACGAAGACACTCTCGAAGAAGCAAGGATTCGGAGAGAAAGGACAAGTCATCCAAGAGCTACACAAGAAGAAGACATCAAGCTCATGTTGGTGAATGGGTTTCCGGCTCCGACTCCGACGACCACTCCGAGAGAAGTTATCACTCCAACTCCGACTATAGTCAAGATGAAGGTGTTGCCGGACTTGCACTTGTGTCATCCAACTCCTATGATCTATTTGACTCACCAAATGAAGGAATTGGAAGATGCTTCATGGCAAAAGGCCCGAAGGTATCACACCCCGAGTATCTTGATTTCAATAGTGATGAGATGATTTGCTTGGTGATGATGATTTACTTGTTGATAGAGATAGTAATGTGAGCTATAATGAAAATGCTAGTAATTATGATAGTTAAGAGGAAACGAGTGACAATGCTATGAAGGAGATTGAGCGTCTAACTAAAGAACTAAATGCTCTTAAGTTAGCTCATGAAACAACTCAAGAGGATCATAGAGAACTTCTAAGAACTCATGAGAAGCTATGCTTCGAGAAGCTAAATTTAGAGCAAGAGCATGAGTTTCTTAAAGCTATCAATGGCGATCTTCGAAAGAAGAGTTCTTCATATCTTGCCAAGCGTTTACTCTTGTCTACCTTTATGCCACAAGTTAAATCTAAGCAAAGTAGCAACACGGGTAAAAATGGTTCTACCTCTAGTAGTAACAATAACAATGCTAAATCCAATGTTGTTACTTCTAGTAGTTCTATTGATTCCACTAATGATTCTCTTAGCCAAGTTACACTTGAGCAAGAAAATATGCTATTGAAAGGAATTATAGAAAAAGGTGTCTACAAGAGTCTTGCCAGGAGTAAACAATTTGAGGAAATTGTACGCAAGCAAGGAAGGCACCGGAAGAACCAAGGTGTTGGTTTTGAACGAAAGTTCAATGCCGATGGAGTTGAGTGGGAAGAAGGTCAATACCCCAAGACGAAGTTTGTTCCACAACAAGAGAAGTATGATCCTACTTCCTTCAAGGGAACACAAGCTCAAGAAGATCTTCCACTACAAGACCACAAGCTAAAAGGCAAGGACAAGCTTCAAGAAGAGATTGATTCATTTGAAGAAGCTCCTCAAGCCATGGTCAAGTGGGTTCCCAAGATTTCATCAAGTTCTACTTCATCAATTTCTACTACAACTCCAAGGATTCCCATCAAGTTGATGTGGGTCCAAAAGAACAAGAACTAGAGAGTTCTTGAGGGTGACTCCGCCAACAAACTTCACTCATATTCTTTATGGCAAGGACTTGTGCAACCAACGTCCACATTTTGGACTAGTTCATGGAGTCACAAACCCTCTTGTTGGTAAGGCAAGGGACAAGGTATTAAATGCATTCATGGACATCATCATATGTGTATTTCACTCTATGTCTATGGATATCCTTGTATGTTCCTTGTGTGGGACTAACCCATGTAGGTATTGAAAGCACAAAACTCCAAAGGATTGCTCCCAACTCTTGATGGTCTACATCAACATTGAGCATCCACATCTTCAGCGTCTACATGAAGTCATCATCGACAAAACCCAAGGTTAGTTCATCCCTCTTAGGGGGGATATCACATCTAGGGGGAGCTTTGCTCTAAGCAATTGGGCTAAAGAAACTCTAATGGTGTGAACACATCAATGCTTTATGTAAAAGTGGTAACCCCACTTGTGCTTAAACGATGAGTAATGACCTATGATCAAATGTTCTCATTTGGCTCCTAAGTCAATATACTCATATATAGATGACCTAGTCATCGCCATTGCTTGATAGATGCTAGAATTGGTTGTGCATGTTTGACACATATTTCATTTGCTATCTTATTGTGTGAGCATGTTGGTTTGCATGATTTCATCATTCGAGGACATCCATTTGTTGTTTTGATTGTCTTGGTTTTTCTGGCCAAGTGGATGTACAAGAATGCCTAAGT